>JARCFY010000013.1:51283017-52669017 GCA_029233225.1 Lepidodactylus listeri | reverse complement strand
CCACTGTACACTGTATTGTTTTGGTTTGGATTGCCCTCTCCAGAGTCTTGGGCAGGGCCTTCCCGGCTGCATATGGCAGCAACTGAACCTGGGAGCTTTTACATGGGAAGGCATTTATCTCAGCTGTAGCCCATTCTAATCATATTTTTATCCTCTAAGGAGGAAGAGCATAAGTGCTCTTCTCCTTCCCTCACTTTAAACAAGGTAGGTTTGACTGAGAGAAGGAAGACTGGCTCAAGATCGACCACTGTGCTTCATGGCGGAGTGTGGGTTTGATCCTGTTTCCCCATTTTTGCTTTATACAGTCATAGCTCTCCCCCCCCCCTTCAAAAGCATCAAGAATTCACACACACATGACACAAGATGGTATGCAAAGCGGAGGTATGCTCGATTAGAATTTGCTCGGGCTGGCTTGGAGGATGCTTGTGGGTAGCACACTCTGAATTGCTTGGAGCTATTCTTTATCTGGATATTTATACACCCCTTTTCTCCCCAACAGTGCCCAAAGCAGCTGTCAACTTTGTCCTCCTTCCTTCCATTTTATCATCACAATACCCCTATGAGGTAGGTTAGGCTGAGATTGCGTGACTGGCCAGTGATCATCTAGTGAGCACCCCTGGCAGAGTGGGGATTTCTGACTTCCAGACTGGGTCTTCCAGTTTCTAACCTGACACCCTAACACACTGTTACCATAACTGGCAGCAGATTTGGCACATGGTTCAGTAGCTTTAGAAGCTTATTTCATTTTTGAAAAAAGCTGCTGTTCCTTACATGAAATATAAGTTTGACAGAACAAGTAGAACTACCTTAGGTTTCAGAAGCCAAAGGAGGGGATATAGGGCACAGCAGGATTTCTCCCTTGATTATGAGAAGCAGACTAGTTTACAAAGCAATCAGAAATTAATAAATACACTTGATTTATGTAATATATGTGTATTTAATATATATTTTTTAAATATAGTGCCCTGTCTGGGTGAGAAAGTGCCATAGTAAGCAAGTTTGGGGTAGTGGTTAAGAGCGGCGGACTCTAATCTGGAGAACCAGGTTTGATCCCACATTCTTCCTCATGCAGCCAGCTGGGTGACCTTGGGCCAGTCACATTTCTCTTTGAACTCTCACAAGCCCCACTTACCTTACAGGGTGTTTGTTGCGGGGAGAGGAAGGGAAGCAGCTTGGAAGTCACTCTGAGACTCCCTGTGACGGGCGGGGTATAAGTCCGATCTCTTCTTCTGAGATAATAATGCCTCCTGCTTTAGGGTCTTCAGTGTTGACCTATCTTTCCCTCTATCATTCTGTTCCAAAGAAGTATGCATAAAGTGGTTCATATAAATTACTGGGAAGGTGCTGTGGCTCAGAGGTGGTGTACATGTGTTGTACCCACAGAAGTGGTGCAAGTGGAAGTTCAGTACATCCAGTTAATTAAAATAAGGTAGCAAGTGTGGGGAAAATCTTTTCTCCAAGACCCCAGTGAGCTGCTGTTAGTCAGACTAGACAAAAACTTGATGTACCCAATTAATCTGACTTGAAACAATCTGACTACGCCCATCCCAAGTATTCCTTACAGCCCAGTAAAGCAGGACTAGTTTTATCCCCAAGGTGGAACTGAATGAGAGTTGCATGGCTACCTCATACCCAAGAGATCTGGAGCAGGGTCTTAATCCTTTATCAACTTACTATCAAGTTCTGTGAAATTCGCTTACAGTAAAGCAAAACCTGAGCTTTTATTATGGAGCTGAGCCTTTTGAAGCAATTGTTAGGGGAGGCTGAGTTGATTTGAAGAAGAGATTGAATTTATACCCTGCCCTTCACTATCCAAAGGAGTCTCAGAGCGATTTACAATCTCCTTTCTCTTCCCCTACCCACAGTGGACCCCCTGTGAGGTAGGTGGGGCTGAGAGAACTGCTTGTGATAGAACAGCTCTGAAAGAACTTATGACTGACCCAAGGTCATACCAGCAGCTGCACGTGGAGGAGTGGGGAATCAAACCCAGTTCTCCTAGATTAGTCCGTGCTCTTAATCACTACACCAAACTGGCTCTCATTTGGAGCTTTGTTTTAGTGGCTGGCCAAAAGTAAGCTGGCCTGGGCATTTTTTGATTTTAATTGCAGGAGAACCATCTCTGATTTGGGATGAACTAATTTGCTTAAACTGCCCTAAGCTTCTGGACTAACTCTTCAAGAAGAAGGCAACTTTGGTAGACCAACCGTGCAATCCTCTGCAGAGTTATTCCAGTCCAAACCCACAGAAAAGGGTGCCAGATAAGAATAACTACATAGGATTGTGCCGTTTCAGGGAAAGAGAGCAGAACGAATGATCGCTTTGATCCTGTCGAAGCATCAGGCCTTGGCAAGAGCCAACATTCAACACACAGTGATGCCTCTGGGTGTGTGCAGAGTACTTTCCACTTGTTTCTCATAAGCAGGATAGCTGTCCTGCTGCTGAGCAGGCAATCCCTGTTAGGAATGAAAACATGAGCTGAACTTCCAAGTGTGAAGGTCCAAACAGTGTTGGACCTTCTCATTTTAGAAATTAACTGATTTTTTTAGGGTTAATCTTTTCATTAACTACTAATGAAACCAGTACAGCAAAAGGAAAACAGGCCGTAGTGCTGGATCTGGGAGCAGAGAGGAAGACAGTACCGGGCAGCTAATGTCTATTTGGTGTAGCGAGAGGCCTCTTATCCTGGACACCCACTTTTTTGCTCCTTCCAGAACATCTATGTGGACAGCAGAACACCTTGACCACCAGTGAATCCAAAAGCACATAAAAGCTGAATTGCAACCGTCAACCCACTGTCGTGCTTGGCTCTCAGTCGTTTAAAAGCCAAAAGCCTAATCAATTCAAAACTATTCATCATTCACATACATACACAAATAGTGCCAGGAACTGAAGGGTTTAATTTCTTGACTCAGGGGATCTGTCTTCAGTACCAGCTCTGGGTTATCCCTCCGCTTAAACATCAGGCGCCCTTGAGGGCTGCTTTACACATTACTGGATAAAAGGAAAGCACTTCCCACTAGGAGACACTGCAATCTGCCTGTGTTCCTATGTGAACGGCTGGTTCACACATCCATATATTTGGGGGCATGAGTGTGGAAGATTGTTGGGGAATGATTCATTTATAAATCTGTCTCTTAAAGGAGGGTTCCATATGTGGTCCTTATGCTAAGATAATTATGCATCGCCTGTGAGTTTCGGGGCCTTACACATTTTGTACTCTGATCCGGTGTTACTCAAATCTGTTATAGAATGACGGTGTTGTTCTCATAGTGATTTCATTTTAATTTTGTCCCTGTGTGTACTGATATTTATAGTTGCCCCCGGCAAGGACAACTTGGGGAACACGTTCAGCAATTTAATTGCATTAATAAACTTTAGGTGCTCACTTGAGGTTCAGTCCTTTTAGCCTCTTCTCCTGCCACCCCCCGTATATACTAACTCGATCTACCTATCAACCCTTGCTGAATACCTGGAACCAGAATTGTGCTTGGCAGTGGGTGATACTTAAATTCTGTCAGGGCAGTTAGATCCATGTTACCTCTTGCAACGGAAGCCCCGGTCAGCGATGAACAGGCATGGAGGAACTGCTCCTCAAACGTCTCTGCTTGTACCCTCCCACCCCCATCCAGCCACCACCGATGAAGTGTTCCCGGGCCAGCTTAAGGATCATAGCTTCCAGGGCAGGTGCAAAGTGTGCATCCACTCTTTTTCGAAAAATCAGCATTATTCTGAAGCTAAAAAACCCCCACCCCCCCCCCAAAGGCGCTCCTGGAGTCACGTGTGAAAGCCCCGGTATCCTGGTCTTCCTTTTTGCTGCGTGCGAAATTATTGCAAAAAGGCGTCGGGCGCCGGCTGGAGTCGAAGTGTGGCTAAATGCAGCTCTTGCAACTCGCGGATGAAGCAACCGCCCTCCCCTCCGCCCCCGATCGGTTAGTGCACGCGCCTCGTTCGCTCTTTGGCTGCGAGCACAGGCCCACCGTCGCCTCCGGGCGCGCGAGGGGGCGGGGGGGGGGCGGGTTGTGCTGCGAAGGCGAGCGGCTGCAGCGCAGTCTTCCTGGCCTACTTTCCAGAGGCGGGCTGTGTCCAAAACCAGCTTCGCGGAGCAGAGCATGGGGAAAGCCTCGGTGCGACGGAAGGGAGCCGCCGCCCCGCCTCACTTTCTCCTCGCCCTACGAACTCGCGGATCTCCCTCCCCGCCGCCGTTTACGGGGAAGTAGCAACCGGCCCCTCCGTGCCATTGCTGCCAATCGGCCCAAGACACGTGTTTGGACGCCCAGCAGCTTGCATGGCTGCCCTCCGCGGCTCTTTTTCGGTGTTTGCAACGGGGCCGTTCCGAAGCCCAGTTTTCCCAGCCGAGAACTTCTCCCGTCCGGCAGGAAGGAAGGCGCCTCCGCGGGAGAGTGGCGGACTGTAGGGTAGACCCTACCCCCATCCGCGGCCACCTTTACTGCCACCCTGGGAACCCCCTTCATACATTACGTGTTTTTTAAAAACACAGAAAGTACTTCCTTGTCCAAAGTGACATATAATGCGACCCGGGGTCACTTCAGAACTCAGAGGCCCCCTTCACATTTCGAAAGGTTTCTCGCTTGTTTTGTCTCGTGTAAAAAAGTAACGTCTGAAACGGGGACCCGCTGAGCGCCTTCGGGGCCTGAGAAAGGACGATTCAGCCGCCTTGCGGTTTTTCTAAGTCGCAGCTGCAAGCTTCGGTGAGTCCTCTTTCCAGATGCCGGGCTGCTCGCGCGAGGGAAATCATACCCGTGAGCGGTTAGTTTGAGAGGGACCGGCCGCCTTCATATACACGCGTGTACTGGCGCAGGGAGCCTAATTAGGTTGTGCCTTTCCCAGCATGCGTAGGGAGGGCTGGGCTGAGCCCTGCGGCGAAATTGGAGCGTAGAGCTGGGATGTTAAAATGGACTGAGGGTCCTTCATTTGCATAGCCCCCCCCCCCAACAATGCTTTGCAAATCGACAAGTTCCCTTCTCTGTTTCCTACCGTGGTAGGGGAGGATTCATAAACGTGATCCTGTTTTGGTCTGTTGGTGTGCCTCGGCCCAGTTGTGTTGCATGTGTAGACGAACCCCAGCACAAATTGTACCCTGTGACCCGTGTTGCATGCCCTTTCTCTGCACGGAAGTGCTCTCCCTACAGCAAGCGTGTGAAGCAGCCTCTTGAAGGTGCGCTTGGTAGATTTCAGACTCCCACATTCAGGCCTTGAAACCTTGACTTCAGAAGTGTGAAGCAGGGTCCCCAGGGCTACCAGAGCCTGTTGCTGGAAAGCAGTGTGTCACTTGTGGAAATGAGAATGCATGTCAGACTGCCTTACGCTAGGTCAAAGGTTTGGTTTGTCAAGGCCAGGGTTGGCTTCTCTGACTGGCAGTGGCTCTCAGGCGGAGGTCTTTAACATCTCCAGCCTGCTGTGGTAGTTAGAATAGGGGGTCCCCAACCATCTTGAGCATGTGGGCACATTTGGAATTCTGATACAGCGTGGTGAGCACAGCAGCAAAATGGCTGCCACAGAATACTGTTGCAGGACGTGGAGCCAGCCACAAAACAACTGCCACAGCTTAACTTCAGTGACACTGTGCAGATCCTTGTGCTGTGGTGGCAGCAGCTGCTGCCAAAGCAATGCTAAAAAAATTCTGCACAGCCAATCAAATCTCTATTGGCCAATCAGAAGCCTTGTTGGGCAAAAGCCCTACCTGCCCCTGCCCACTTCCTAAAAAAACTTGGCAGACACCAGAAAAGGTGGCTCTGTGTGCCACGTTGGGGACCCCTGAGTGAGTGTGTCAGACTTGGCTCTGGGAGACCCAGGACTGAGCCTCCCTACTGCCATGGAAGCTTGCCCAGGGTGAGTGGGCCAGTCATACACTATTAGCCTGGCCTCCCTCATAGGACTGTTGCGAGTATAAAATGGAGGTGAAATGATGTAAGCTTCTTTGGGTCCCCCTTGGGAAGAAAGGCAGGGTATAAATGAAATGAATAAATGCAGTCATTTTTTTAAAAAAAGCTAGAGATGTTTGGGATTGAATCACGGAGCTTCTGCTTGCCAAGCAGATGTCCCAGCCTGGCTTCAATACAGGAGGAAATATGCTCCATTCATACCCAAGAGCTTCACATTTAAAGGCGGGTTCACCACTCCTCTGTCTGAGTGATGGTTGGGTTGAAGCTGTGGCCGCTGCAAATTCCCAGGAGTCCCTTGATCCCCTGAGTTTAGGTGAGCCCAGATTACTGGCAGAGTCACTAAAACACAGCAGGATGGTTGGGGAACAGGACAGAGGGAAGGAAAAAACAGGTTTGTGGAAGACTTAGCCGGGGTTGCCAAAAAGGTGGGGATTGGGCAAGGCAAGATACAAGCATTTCTCGCTTTTTAATATTCCCGGCACAAGGGATGGGGAAGGCTTCCAAGGCCCGTTGAAATGAATGGGAGTGCTCCCAGGCTGTTATACTCGTCCCGTTCATTCAAATGGGCTCATCCAGGAGATGTTTTTAAGGGACTGTACCCTCTGCCTTTTGCTTGGTTCCTCTGTAATGCGCCAGGAAAGAAGCAGAAAGCCAGCTGACCTGCAGCCGTAGTTTTGCAAGACGCCACCTCTGAGAAAAAAAAGATATATTTATGGCCGCTGCCACTTTTAAACATTTGTTTTGCTTGTTTCAGCGGATTATGACCAAAGGGGGGAAAATGCTGTTTGCAACATATTTGGAGAGTATTCCAGATTTAGCTCCATGTAATCCTGTTTCTATATAGCTCTGGACCGGAAACTATTTATTAGAGAGTTCTGGCACTAGTAGCTTATATTACGATTTATATACTGTAAAGATTTGAATCCTGCTTTTCAGCAATGGATACTTCAGCTTCATTGAGGGATCGTTTTCCTTCCCTGTTGAGTAACCCTGTGGGATGAGGCAAAAAACAGCCCGTCGCCTAAGGCAGGCTAGAATCTTGACATCTCCTTCTGGAAATTAAACAGCCCTGAATGTGTTTTCTGGAAGCGATGAAGTTTTCCCCCCTCTATGTCATGGAGAACTTAGAGCATCCGTGCCAAGAATGTAAGGAGAGCCCTGCCAGACCAGACCAAGGGTCCTTTCAGTCCAGCATCCTGCATCCAGCAGTGGCTAGCCAGCAGAGGTTGGCTGGGAAGTCAAAAGGACCCAGGAGTGGTCCCTGCACTGCTACAAGCTAGCTCTGCAGGGCTACTCCACTCAGATCTGGCCAGCAGCACCAATGACGGGTGTTGACTCACTTGGTACTCTTCATGTACTGCCTCCAGTTCAGCCACCAGCCAGTGTGATGTAGTGGTTAAGAGCGCGGACTCTAAACTGGGAGAACAGGGTTTGATTCCCCACTTCTCCACGTGCAGCTGCTGGTGTGACCTTGGGTCAGTCACAAGTTCTTTCAGAGCTGTTCTCTCAAGGGCAGCTCTCAAGAGAGCTCTCTCAGCCCCACCTTCCTCACAGAGTGTCTGTTGTGGGGAGGGGAAGGGAAAGGAGATTGTAAGCTGCTCTGAGACTCCTTTGGGTAGTGAAGGGTGGGGTATAAATCCAGTCTCCTCCTCCTCCTTCTTCATTGTGGTATACCTGGCCAGGCTTGAGCTGAGTGGTCCTTGCGGTGCTGGCAGAGCTACTGGGGCTTGACTCTGCTTTCTCCTGGCTAGCAGGAGCCACCCAGGGCAGTGGTCCACCAAGATAGTTTCAGAGAGTAGCTGAGCAGGGTTAGCCCTGGCTACAAGCATAGAATCATAGAATCGGAAGGGACTTCCAGGGTCATCTAGTCCAACCCCCTGCACAATGCAGGAGATTCACAAATACCTCCCCCACCCCCAGTGACTGCTGTTGCACATCCATAAGATGACAAAAAAAAACCCTCCAGGATCCCCAGCCAAACTGGTCTGGAGAAAAACTTGCTTCCTGACCCCAAAGTGGCGATCAGTATTTCCCAGGGCGTGTAAGAAAGGGCCACGAGAACTAAGCACTGAGGCAACCCTTCCTGCCCTTCCTTCGCGTGATCTGCCTAGTATTTGGATGGGAATACCACGGTTGTGATGTGGAGACAGGCAACGGCAAACCACCTCTGATTGTCTTGTGTCCTAAACACCCCATGGGGTTGTTAGAAGCCAGCTTGACCTGACAGCAAAAAACAACAACAAAGCACCTGAGAGACCAACAAGATTTGGGAGGGCGGAAGCTTATACCCCCCCCCACACACACATTCTTCTTGGTCTCTGTGGTGCTACTGGATTCAAATCTCGTGCCCCACCAGGAATTTGCTGTGGGTTAAATGCCCAGTGCCCGCAAATCAGGGCAGGACGGCCCTCCCGATTGTTTCCCCTCCAGGGTCTAGTACTCAAAAGCTACACAGCCTCTGAACCCACCCTGGACATCCACTGTGCCAGGAGTCGCTAACTCCCTAACCTTTTAGAGCCTATGGGAAACCTTGGGAGTTCTGACACAGGGTGGTGGGCCCAACCACAAAATGGCTGCCAAAGTAGGTGGGGCCACTCACACACAGAAGAAACCTGAGTGCTGGGGAGAAGAAGAGTAATTTAAAAAACAGACTGGGAGGGGATTGAATAAAACCAATCCTGTGGGGGCAGCTGCTGCTGACAGCATTATTTTAAACTGCCCAACCAATCAGAAGTCAGGCCCCACCCACTTTCTAAAAAATGGTGGCAGGGAAGGTGTCGGTGGGTGCCATGGCACCCAATGGCACCATGTTGGGGATCCTTGCACTATGCTCTTGGCGCTAGTCGCTGCTGGCAAACACGCCCCCCCCCTATTTATTTCTCACACAATGCATTACTATGTAACTCATGCTGATGGGAAGGAATTTGGCCAAGTGGAAGAACTGACTGGCTTTGCCCTTTCATTTTCTGTACGGTGGCTGTCTCCTCAACAGCCCTGTGAGGAAGGACGCTTCCTTTCCCCCATGACAGATAAGGAGCTGAGGTTGCAGCACAACCAAGTTGCTTAAGAGCGTGGAACAGATGCCACTTCCTGTCCTGACCGAGGTTTCTCTGCCTTGAAACGATGGCTTGACGTTGAGAAATTCAGCAGGCGGCGCTTTACTTTTTAATGAAGCTGCACAGTGAGAAAAGCAACCTCGGCCCGGTTTCTGCTTGTCGGAATGCACCTTGAGATTGGAGTGTTGATTAACAGGGCCATGGAAGGAGTCACAGCTCAAGGGCGGCGGCATACACTTTGCCTGTGACGGAACCCGGGTTCAGTTCCCAAAATCTCCACTTAAAGGATCTCAGGTGGCAGGCAGTGACAGAGACCCTTCCCAGGAGAGCCAGCATGGTATAGTGCTGAAGAGCCGCAGGCTCGAATCTGGAGAATCAGGTTTATTCCCCACCCCTCCACATGAAGCCTGCTGGGCGACCCTGGGCCAGTAGCTGTAATCACACACACTAAACAATCCCCTTTCAATGCACTTTCAAACTGGATTTTGCCAGTCCACACAGTAAAATCCAGTTGGAAAGTGGACTGAAAGTGGATTGTTTCGTGTGTGTGATCGCAGCCACAGTTCTCTCAGAACTCTCAGCCCCACCTGCCTCACAAGGTGCCTGTTGTGGGGAGAGGAAGGGAATGTGATTGTAAGCTGCTTTGAGACTTCTTAAGGTAGAGAAAAGCAGGGTATAAAAATCTATTCCTCTTCTTCATCCCCCTTCAAGAACTGTAGCCAGGTCTGAGTGCACTGCAAGATACTGCCAAGGTGGGGAAAGTGCCAAAGAGGGCAGCTGTGATGAATAAGGGGTTGTTGCACCTTCACTATGAGGAAAGGCTATAGAGACAGGAACTTTTCAGTGTACAGAAAGCTGACTAATCATGGGACACGAAAGAAGTTTATAGAACTGGGCAGAAAAAGATTGATAAACTTTTTCTCTCTCTTCCATAACACTGGAACTCAGAGGCAACCAGTGAAATTGATGGGCAATAGATTCAGGGCAGACAAAAGCAAATACTTCTTTACTCAAAGAGGAATGAAATTGTGGCATTCACCCCCAGTGGATTAATGATAGCTGCAAGCATAGATGGCTGTAAAAGAAATTTCAACAGATTTGTAGAGGATGGATTTATTGTTGGCTACTAGCCATGAGGACCAAAAGATAACTCCACGTTTGAAGGCAGTAAACTTCTGAATCCCAGTGCTAGGAGGCAGCCTTGGGGAAGGCCTCAACCTCTATGTCCTGTTGTTGGCCCTCCAGGAAAACTTGTTGGCTACTCTGAGAAGATGCTGAACTACATGGACCAATGGTCTGATCCCGCAGGACACCTATAATGGTACAAGGCAGCTTTGTATGTTTATATACACGGCTGTCACTTTTTCCTTGTCAGGGTGCTTTCCCAGCAGTCGAAAATGTAAGATATGCCCTGACCTGGATAGCCCAGGCAAGCCTAATATTGTCAGATTTCGGAAGCTAAGCAGGGCCGACCCTGGAAAGTATTTGGATGGGAGACCTCCAGAGAATATCAGAGCCAGGAGGCCTGAGGCAGGCTATCAAACCACTTCTCTGAATGTCCTCTGTTCCCCAGTAGGAGTCGCCAGAGGTCACCATGATTTCCAGGCATCAGCATGCACACACACACACATATACAAATGAAAAAATACCCCCCCCAAAGTAAGATGTGACTGTTTCCCCATCATTACGCCACCATGCTGGGAAGAGCTTCACCTGTCATGCAGCTGCCAAAGACCCTGCTGGAGGAACAGTGGCTGCCCCGTACAAATTTCAGTACACACCCAGATTATTAGATTTTATTTACACACTCCCATCCACGAAGATGGTTCCTGCCAGAGGGAGAGAGGGAGTCACGGGGGTAGAAAAGAGCACTGGGTCAAGACTTCCTTTTTCATCCAGATGTTTAACTTCTTTTTCAAAAATAACATTTTGCTTGTACTGTTGTGGTTTCAAAAAAAAGTTTTAATGTTCTTACTGGATTTTTTTTTTTGTCTCGTGATTGTGAGCCTGAAGGAGTTGTGAGTGCAGGACTCTCTCTCTCTCTCTCTGTGTATTCCCCATTACATTGTATGGGTGTGAAAGCTGGAATATGAAGAAAGTGAGCAGGAAGAAAGTCGATTCCTTTGAAATATGGTTTTGGAGGAGGGTTTTATGAATACCATGGACTGCCAAAAAGACAAATAAGTGGGTTCCTGACCAAATCAAGCCTAAACTCTCCCTAGAAGCTAGAATGACCAAACTGAGGCTATGGTACTTTGGTCACATGAGAAGATTCACTGGAAAAGATAATAATGCCAGGAAAAGTGGAAGGCAGCAGGAAAAGAGGAAGGCCCAACATGGGATGAACTAATTCCATCAAGGAATCCAGGGCCCTCAGTCTGCAAGACCTGAGAATGGGACTTTAACAATTGGACATTTTGGAGGGCATTAATTCATAGGGTCACCGTAAGTCAGAGGCGACCTGACAGCTCCAAAAACACAGAGGCAGGTCAAGTCACAGCTGACTTATGGTAACTCCCTGGGGTTTTCAAGGCAAGAGCTGTTCAGAGGTGGTTTATGGTTACCTGCCTCCATGCCACGGCAATGGTATTCCTTGGTGGTCTCCCATCCAAATACTGCTTCGCTTTTGAGATCTGACGCGATCAGGCTAGTCAGGGCTACAAACTTTATAAATACCATGTAGAGGAGAAGCGCCCCTATTTTTTGTTGGAGCTTTGAAATACGCCCCCGGAGTTGTTAACAAGTTCAGGTTCACTGCTCCCCCCCCCCCCCCCCGCAAAAAAAAACAAACCATTGTGTCCTTAAGTCTTACCCCATTCCTTCTATTGAAATTAAAGAATCAGGCCTAGAAGAGGCCCGACTCAGGATCCCCTTAGCTCTGCCTCTGCCTTTCCTAACCAGGATCTTGCGACCACCCCAACAGAACCGGAGACGAAGATGTGCCCCGTCCAGATGTGGCTTTTCGCCCCTTTGCCACTCCAGTCTTTAGAGAAGGAGGAACTTCATCTCTTCGCACCTCCTTTGGTGCTCGGCCCCGGGAGAGGCGTCCAGCAGACCCACGCCATCGCTCTCCCCCCACCCCGGTCTCGCTTTATTTTGTTTCGACCGCGCGGGCTTCCAAGGAAGGCGCCTGCGCCGGACGAGCTCGCAGCGCTTCGAAAGGAGCCGCTGAAGCCGAGCAGTTCAGCTTCTTCCGAGCCTCCCTCCCCCGGGGCCGAAAACTCCGCGCGAACTCCGGGCCTTCGCGGCGGCCGGTGCGTCCCCGTCTCCATCCCGCTCGTCGCACGTTTCTCGGACTGCAGAACCCTCCCTGGCCATTTCCCCCAAACTCCCACAATCCTCCGAAAGCCAATAGATGCTTGCGTACATTCGGCCCTAAACCCCGCCTCCCTGCCACAAGCCTTTAGACACACGATGCCGTGGAGCTCAGCCTGCTGCGCCGGAGTCTTCGTACGTCGCCGGGCTGGCGGTGGGGGAAAGGACGCTCGCGTTTGCGGGGCAGGAGGTGGACTTTGGAAAAGACCAGAGTCGGTCCTCGGTTTGCAATGCCCTTGACTCTTCTTTTTTAAGCCCGTGCGACTCTGCGGAAAAGTTTCTTGCTATTAGTCATAACTAGAGCACGTAGGAATGAACATCCACTGTGGGAAGAGAGAATTGCATGTGCGGTGTGCCTTGTGTAAACATAGATATGAGCTTTACAGTGGGTTGTGCATTGGTTTTGGTTCGCGGCTCACACGGATTGGCACCCAAAAGACCTGCTCTTGCATTAGTTTTCCAATGTTGTGTGCCGCATGTGGCTTTTTCTTTCGTGCATGTTTCCATGTTCCTTGACTTGATCTGAGACTCCATTTTACTGCTTAACACTGTGACAGTATTCCCAAAACTCCTGAGATTTTCCCCAGACTTTACTTTTACACCTGAAAACATACTTGTTTGGAATGTGTAAAGGTTATTTGGCATCCGAGGTGCCTTTCTGCTGTGTGTAGGCATACTGATATTGTGGGTATTCCTCCAGGCTGGAAGGAGGCGTGACTGGAGGGATAACTCAGTACAGAGATGCAGGGGGCATCCTCTTCGGAGGGCAAATCATTCCGCTGCATCCTTGGATCAGAAATGATTGAATGCTGCAGGTGTATTTGATGCACAGATGGGGCAGAATTACCCCCTATCCCCCATGGTGGCCAGTTGGGAGAAGGCATGACCAGAGGAAGCATTTGTGCAGATATGCAACAGGCAGACTCTTATAGGCAGGTTGTTCTGCTGCTGCATCTGTATATCAGAAGTGACTGAATGCTGCAAAGAGACTGAATGCAGAACAGAATTATCTCTCTCTCTCTCAATGGAGTAATGACCAGAGTTATAATTCGTACAGAGATACAAAAGACCGCCTCCTCTATGGCTGTGCACTTTGGCCTCACGTGAGCCTCTAGTATTCAATTTCGTTCTTAGCAGTTTTCTCACAGCACGTAGTGGCAGTTTGGGAGTCACTGCTCTACAACAGCAGCAAATGTCCTCAATAGGAACGTGCACAGACTCCCACATTTGTGTTATTACAGAGTTGTGTGTTTACTGTTTTAGTAAGACTGTAACATTGATATTGCAGCCCTCAGAATGCATTCCTGGGAGTAAGCTCCACTGAATAGACCTGAGTAGGATTCTGAATAGACTTGCTTTGGATGACACTATTAGTCAACAATTAGGTTTAATTGATTTATTTATTTACATTATTTATAGAAGAAAAAGAGATAGGGTTTATACCCCACCCTTCGCTACCCAAAGAAGTCTAAGAGTGGCTTACAATCTCCCTTCCCTTCCCCTCCTCACAACAGATACCCTGTGAGGTAGGTGGGGCTGAGAGAGCTGTTTGAGAACTGCTCCTGAGAGAACAGCTGTGAAAGAACTTGTGACTGACCCAAGGTCACACCAGCAGCTGCATGTGGAGGAGTGGGGAATCAAACCCGGTTCTCCCAGATTAGAGTCCACACTCCTATCCACTACACCACACTGGCTCTCTTTCTCACTTGGTCTCAAGGTGGATTACAGAGTGAGTCAATACGATCGAGGGGTAGAACATTCTGTAAACAGTGCAATAGGATTAGGGCTGTAGAACCAACCAAAAGTCTAAAAACAGAAGCAAAGCATAAGTATTTACAAGACACATTAAATGAAGCAAAATTCCAAGCAGCATCCAATTTCAGCCAGCTATACACAGTAAGATAGACCATGGTCCCCGATAATTTTTCTAAGTAACTTTGTGAATCATTTAGTATGGCACAACTCTAGTGTCGGTGATAATTCAAAAGAAGCCTCAGATTAACTGGACAGCAGGTTTCTTTCCCAAAATGATATATGGCAGATGCCATCTTAGAAGAAGCTTTCTTCTTTCTCTCTTACATAGACAGGAATTCCTCCTGTAAGATGGTGTGCTGCATCATAGGCACTGAAAAACACAATGCTTCATGTATATTGTAGCAGTGATCTTTAAAACAGCCCTGTCAACTAGGCTACAGTGATTACCTCCATAGCGCAAGTATGGGGCAAAGCTGAGATAGACTGGCATGAGATTATTAGCCCGCCATCTCCCAAACCAGAGCTCATTCTCTTCCCTGCTATTTCACTCCTTCTCCAACTGAAGTTCACATGATTCATGGATTAAAGTTTATTTAACCAGGTAACCAGCCCTAGTATTGAAATGAGTACTTACTACCAGTTACTGCTTTGTCTCAAAACTTGGTAACACTGCTCCCATGTTGACCGTCAACCCAACAGGGTAAAATGTCCAGTCCTTATAAAATTCTGTTATATTAAAAGAATCCTCTACCTGTGTAACTCTTCGTGCTAAAAGCAAGCCTGAACAAGGAGATCTTAACAACTGTTCTTGATATGCACTTGCTTCAAGTTTGTCAAGCTTCTAGGGAGAGGAAGGTTCAGAGGTGATTCAGTTAGTGAAGATACTTTTAACAGATTTTTGCTGGGCAGAAAGGTCTGGTCTGGTCCAGCCAACCCTGTCTGCAGTCTATGAGTATTACAGGTTTATTCTGCTCTCCTCCAGGAGTAAAAGGACAGCATCCATTATTCCCCACAAAAAGAAAATCTCACAACAACCTTGTGAGGTAGGCTAGGCTGAGGGATAGTGATTAGCTCAGGGTCACCCAGTGAACTTGATGGCAAGGATTTGAACCTGGGTCCTCTGATCCCTACTCTGATGGACTAACCCTTACAGTGTACTAGTTATACATTAGCAACAGTGATTTTGTGTCGCTTGCCAGGCTGTTGCTTTTGAAAATGGCACAAATATAACAAAGAGCTTTGTGGTGTCTTAAACCCCGATACGTTTACTGTAGCCTGAGCTTTCATAAGCCAGAGCCCACTTTTTTCAGGTGCCGTAATAATATGGCTTCCCCTCTGAAAAACAGCACTGACAATAGAACAAACTTTGAGTCCAGTGGCACCATTAAGACCAACGAAGGTTAATTCTTTCTGGGTATAAGCTTTCATTGCAAGAAGTGTTGCATGCACACGAAAGCTTATACCCAGAATTAAACTTTGCTGGTCTTAAAGGTGCCACTGAAGTCAGACTTTGTTCTATTGTCAGTGCTGTTCTGTTGCTTCAGATCAACATGACTACACACCAATGCTCCCTCTAAGCTATGGAGTCTTGTGAGGGAAAATTCCACTTTGTGAGCAACTGGCATTAAAGTTGTGAGCAAGCGATTTGGCCACTGCATAAATTAGCTTGTTCTGGAGCCATCCTTCCTAAGACAAAAATGTGTGAGCCTGAGGCTAAAAAAGTGTGAGCTAGCTCACACTAACTCAGCTTGGAGGGAACACTGCTACCCACCTGAATCTATCTTCATGGAAAGCGCTGACAATAGAAGAGGTATCCAGCTAAGCCCCCACCTGGACATACTGCACTTGAGATCAGTTTCAGTGAAAGAAATATCATTTGGCCAACTTTTAATCTTTTTCTAGTAGTTTAATTTTGTGTTCTGCAAGTATGTTATGCAGAAATAAATATGCAGAAATAAAAAGCCAGTGGCTACCTTCCTCAGTCTGAACTCTCAGATCACCGTAACTGGTTCAAACTGCTCTATCGGCTCCACCTCCTTTGAGACCCAGTTGTCTGACATCCCACCATTTCATTCCCTTGTGTCTGCATCAGTCTCCCCCATGAATAAACAGAAAATTGACAATGTCCCCTTTAATTTAAAATACCCCTCTTTTAGAATTGGTTGGAAAAATGGCTTGAAAAGATTTTAGCCTGCTAGTGTGGATGTTGTCATGACCTGCTGATTTATAAACTGCTTACGTTTTGGAATTTGGCGAGCAGCAAAATTCGGGCCTGTTCCAACATTCCATTTTCAGCTCCCCCCTCCCCAAGTGGGAAACAGTAAAGCTCCAAGTCTTGGGAAACCCTCCGGCAATGCAGCATCTGCGGGTCCCTTTAAGAGGTGGTGGGAAGAGAGGAGCTGGGCTCTGAAATGGAGAGTTTACCAGAGACCTCCAGGAATGCTGTGACTTCACACGGGAGGGCGGGCTGCTCCTTCCTCTATAAGCAATTGGCCTCTGGCTTCCTAATTCTCTCCCCCCCCCCCTTTTTTTAGCATTGTTGAGGACTTGGAGGAGTGTGATCTTATTTTGTAACGGGAAGACCCAAGACAGCCTGAAAGATACTAATTGAACATCCTGTGTGAACTGGGTATCTCTTCTGGTTCTGTGAGCCCCTTGCCTTGGGCAGAGGCTTGATGTCTGCTGGGTTTGGCCCTGAAAGATTCAGGTTCAAATCCTTATCCATGAAGTTTATAATAACCATTCTGCTGGATCAGACCAAGGTCTCATCTAGTCCACTATTTACTTCCCTGTAGTGGCTGAACACGCATCTGAGACAGGAAGGTTTTGATGTCTTGTGTCTCTAGAATCCAGGGGTATACTGCTTCTGTAAAAGGAGGTTTCGTTTCGCTGTCATGGCATGCTCAGTCGTGAGTTTACAATGCTATGGGAGGTCACAACAGTGCTTGTTTTGTACATGTTTAAGCTTTGACTATCAATGTCTTGGCCCTGACCTGCTGGATTCTGTGGCTTTTTGGCCCATTCCATATCTCCCCTCTCTGGATCAAGGATGGTCCAAGGCTAGCCCAATCTCGTCAGATCTCATTGGCTAAACAGGGTCAGCCCTGGATTTGGATGGGAGACCACCAAGGAAGGCCAGGGTTGCTATACACAGGCAGGCAATGGCAAAGCAGCCCTATTAGTTTCTTGCCTTGAAAACCCCATTATGGGGTCACCAAAAAGAGATTGGATTTATACCCCGCCCTTTACTCGGAGTCTCAGAGCGGCTTACAAACTCCCTTCCTCTCCCCACAACAGACACCCTGTGAGGTAGGTGGGGCTGAGAGAGCTCTGACAGAAACTACCCTTTCAAGGACAGCTCTAAGAGAACTATGGCTTGCCCAAGGTCATCCAGCAGCTACAAGTGGAGGAGTGGGGAATCAAACCCGGTTCTCCCAGATTAGAGTCCATGCACTTAGCCACTACACCAAACATGCCTCTGGTTTGTGGTTGTGACTTGATGGCATTTTACAGACACATACCAACATGTGTTTGTATGTGCTATTTGAGAATAGTACTGTTTCTGGTGAAGTGGGTTGTAGTCCACAAAAATACTTCTTCCACAGTAAACATGTTAATCTTTAAAGTACCACAGCATTGCTGGGTTGCTGGGTGTGCGTGGGTTGTGTCGTTATAAGAACAAACAGACTGGAAAGAATTGTAGAGCGATAGCCATGTCAGCAATCAATGCTCCCTCTAAGCTGTGGTGTCTTGTGAGCAAAAATTCTACTTTGTGAGCTACTGGCATTAAAGTTGTGAGTGAGCGTTTCGGCTACTGCATAGATTAGTTTGCTCTGGAACCATCCTTCCTGAGCGAAGGCAAAAATGTGTGAGCCAGAGGCTAAAAAACTGTGAGTTAGCTCACACTAACTCAGCTTAGAGGGAACACTGGTCAGCATGTTGCCCCACAAATAAACAGGATTCCTGGGGCACCTGAAAGACTAGCAAGTATTGTATTTGAGTATTAGCTTTTGTGGACTCTAGTGGTGTAATGGTTATGTTGGGCTAGAATCCGTGAGACCCAGGTTTGAATCACCATTCTGCCACTGAAGATTGCGGGGATGACCTTGGGCCATTCACACATTCTCAGTCTAACCTACCTGACCGGGTGGTTAACATGAAGACAAAACGGAGGAGGGAGAACAACATAAGGCAACTTTTGGTCTCCAGTGAGGAGAAGAGTGAGGTATACATATTTTTTTAATGCTATTTTTTAAAAAAACAACCTTTGGAGATTGATCAAGACGGGTAGCCATGTTAAGTCTGTCTGTAGCAGTAGAAAAGAGCAGGAGTCCAGTAGCACCTTAAAGACGTAACAAAATCTGTGGCAGGGTGGGAGCTTTCCTGAGTCACTGCTCACTTCTTCAGACTTCTGACTTCAAACCCCGCTACAATTTTTGATTAAAAGAAAAAACTTGTTGAGACTTTAAGGTGCTAACAATCTTTTAAAAAGGCTGGAAAGCCCTACGGTCTCCAAACTGAAAATACTCTTCCCCCATCATATAGTAATGCACCTGAGGTTAGGTGATTCCATCTCGCAGAGCAGGTGGCAGGCAGGGCCTAGGGGCTTTGCTGTGCTTTTGTGAAGCGCGAGATGCCAGAACTCGGCTGCTTGCCTTTGCCCTGGCAGAGAACAATCCCAGGTTTCTGCTTTTCTCGACCGTGGCCGGGTCGTGATGAAGGGGAAAGCCCTCTGCACATGCTCAAAAGAACTTGCAGCAGCCGCCCAAGGCTGAGCTTCAGTGCCGAGAGTCCCCGGCCTCGACGCCTTCCCTGGCTCGAGAGCGCACAGAGCAGGGGCCCGGCGGCGTCACGCGGCCACTGGCTCCAGCAGAGGGGGGGAAGTGGATCGCGACAGGCCCCCTCCCCTCTGAAGACTAAGGTCAACAGTTGTCGCTTCCTCACTCCCAGCATGCAAAGAGCCACGCTCCACCAGCTCTCGGCAGCGACTCTCTGCCTCGCCGCGTCTGAGGCTTCCTTTGCTCGCCACCCCCCCCCCCCCCCCGCAGCCCCGCGCCTCCCCCGGGCGCTCTCTTTTGCAATATGCCGAGGAGGCGCCCATCCAGCTTTGTTCCCCGCGAGGCTTTCTCGGGAGCCTCCTCTGACGTTGCATCTGTCAGCGCGGAAGAGGCATTCGGAGGGCCAGCCCCGGAGCTCTGTCTCCGAGTGGAGAAGAAATTCAGACCCGCTTTGTCTCCCCGAGGAGCAACAGGAGGGGCGCCTGCTTTCCTTCCCGCCCCCGCCCCCCCCGCCCCGTGCCTCCGGCTCTGCTGAAAACTGCATCCCAGGATTCGGGCAGCGCCGCACACCTTCCCTTGCCGTTCAAGGGCAGGGAAATGGTGAGCGTGTTGGACTCCCCGGGCTGGAGAGACCGGAGTGCAAACCTCCACACAGAGGCGAGTCTCAGCTGTGAGACCCTGGTCTGGTTCGTGGCTTTTGCCCTAAGCAACCTCACGGGGCTGTTGTGACTGTGAGGATAAAATGGGGGAGGCAGAAACAGGCTGCTCTGAGCTCCTTAGGAGAAACCCTGAGATTTAGACAAAAAAAGAGGGATATTGAGATCTGGAGCAATCCGGAGTAAACCTTGCCTCAAAATTCCTGTAAAATTCAAAGTTGGGCTACGGCCACCCTCTCCTTGAGCACGGCCTGAACATTTGCTGCCTTGGTCCATAGGACTTTGACACCATTTTATGCCTTTATATTTTATTCCCGCTTTTCAAGAAGAACAGCGGTTCACAGAAATTAAAAACACACACACACACACATTACAATTAACATTCACTGCAAAGGTTCCTTGGGGAGGAGAGGCTTTTCTTAAGAATAATCCAGTGCCTTCTGCCCAATTCAGACTGTGCAGAAAATGAGGAAGAGAATGTGGGGAGGGGCTTTTTTACCTGAGTCCATCATCCCTCCCTGTTCAAAGAAATCTATTCCATGGCGTAGAATACTGGCCTTTCTCTGCTGCCAATCTAATAGAACCTACCCCCCCCCCCTTCCTTGACTTTCTTTCCATGTGGGGAGAGAGACCAAACTTTTTCCCCTCCTTCTCCCATAACACCAGGACTTAGAGGCACCCAGTTAAATGGATCAGCAGTTGATACACAACAAAAGTAGACATGAGGCATATAATTACACCAAGGATTTCACAAGATATTGTCAAGGTGGCTTCAAAAGGGGATGAGCCAAATTCCTGGGGGAGGTAGTTTTGGGTGGGTAGCCATGTTGGTCTGCTGTAGAACAGATAGATACCAGTCCAGTAGCATCTTAGAGACCTTCTGGGAGCTTTGACTCAAGAAAACTTATACCCAGAAAATCTTGTTGGTCTCTAAAGTACTACTGCTCGAATCACGGAGCAGAAGTATATCCATGGCTATTAGCCATGATGGCTAAGCTGACTCTCCATCTTCAGAGGCAGGATAGGAGCATCAGTGTGAGAAGGTCATTGCCTGCATCCTCTGTCTTCTCAGGGACAGGATACTGGACGCGGACTCTAATCTGGGAGAACTGGGTTTGATTCCCCATGCCTCCACTCGCAGCTGCTGGATGACCTTGGGCAAGCCATAGTTCTGTCAGAGCTGTTCTCTCAAGGGCAGTTTTCGAAAGAGCTCTCTCAGCCCCACCTACTTCACAGGGTGTCTGTTGTGGGGAGGGGAAAGGAAAGGAGTTTGCAAGCCTCTCTGAGCCTCAGAGTGAAGGAGTGAAGGGTGGGGCATGAATCCAATCTCTTTTTCTTCTTCTAAAGCACCATTCATCTGGTCTCGAGGGACTTTCATGGTCTTCCCTTAGTGGTCAGCCCATCTGCTACTTGGTGTGCCTTTCAGTGTTCTTAGCATCTTCCCCTGTCCCTTACCTGAGGCAGAAACGTATGAGACGTTGTATCAGCAATCAAGCTTTGCATGCAGGCTGCCCTGCTGCTCTTTGGGTCAACTTCCATAGTTTAGGGACTGATTCACACCAAGCATACTTGATAAATAGAGTGTGTGCCACACAACTTCCAATGGTGGGCTGCCACGCATAGAACATCATAAGACAGAACTCTCAAATAATTTGAGAACCAGAGCTATGCTTTCCCATTTTCCTGTTAATAATAAAAGCGATGCTTCAGTCAAATTCAATCCGCAGATGCAATATTGTAGTTGCACGTTTCATGTTTTACAGGTGAACATGAAATACTGCAGTGGAACACGCTGGTCACCAAGGAGTGGTTCACATGTCAATGGATATCATAGTTTCATTACTGTGCCCTTGGAACACACAACTGCTTCCATTAAAAAGCACTGCAAGTGGTATTATGTTCCTTCTGTGGCATTACACTTCTAACAGCCCACTCATGCGTGCATCCTGTCGAGTAATGAACATGCACGTGTGAACTGGCTCCAACTGTACACTAGTCAAATGTGGAGAAATGTACACGCATGCATGAATGAGCCCCTTAGATCTGGCTGATAAGAAATGTGAGATCTCCAGTAAGGTCAGACTGAAGGGGCACCTATGCCATCCAAGACCAGTCTTCTCTCTACTATTTATATACATCAACAGTCATGCGCAGTGCATTGGCTCCCCCACTCTGCCCAGCCTATACATTCTTCTGCAGTGCAGAGTATGCCCGGTTCTCTTGGGCTAGCCACAGTCCCGTTTTCCTTAAATTGGAAGAAGGGTCAGCTCGGTTTCAATCTTTTATGATAGAAGAGCAGCAAGTATAGCCATGGAGATGGTGATATTGTTCAACTGTGTGCCTTCTTTGTAAATCTTCTTGTTATTACTTGACTTTTCTTTAGTGCTCAAAACACTTTTCAGACACGGTACCCATTATTCTCACAACAGCACCTGCACAGTAGGCCAATATTATTTACCCCCATCGTACTGATGGGGTGCTTGTGACTGAAGTGAGGTTTGGACAAGGGTCTTCTTGGCACACGCTCAGGTTCAATTCAGACATCATGCCAAACTTCATAAGGACATTAACTATTGCCTGCCATGATGCCGAACTGTCAAAACCACAGTTTAGAACCTGCCAGGAAACCAGAGTTAGAAAGATGGGCTTAAAGTTGGTTTGTAAACCATGCTTGGGGCCAACTATGCTCTGGTGTGATGCCTGAACTGCCCAAGCCTTATTCAGGTGGGTAGCTGTTGGTCTGAAGCAAACAGAACAGTGTTTGAGTTCAGTGGCATGCATAAGACCAACAAAGTTTAATTCTGGGTATAAGCTTTTGTGTGAAGTTCTGAAGAAGAGTGTGTGCACACACAAGGTTATACCCAGAATAAAACGTTGTTGGTCTTAAAGCTGCCACCGGACTCAAACTTTGTCCTGCCAAGCCTTAGTTATAGATGTTGCTCCAACTCCGGCGGCTTCTGCGCTGTAGGAATGGGAGTTCTGGCCAGAGGCAAAATGGAAGCGGGAAAAGCAGCTCTGAATTTCAACATGCAGAGCAGACGGAAAACGAAAGGAGTGCTAAACCCAGGTTTGCTTGCATATTTGGAGGCTCAAGCTACAGTTTGGCCTATAAAATGGAAGCCATGCTTTGGTCTGACGTTTAAACTAAGCCCAAGATAACATCAAGAGACAGAAGGCCTATGGTGGGAAGAACCAGTGTCTCAGGCTTTAATGGCAAAGGAGGTTTTTCAGGTACACACTACGCACCGAGAGAGGGAAGTTATGTGCTTCAAGCCCATCTTTGCCCAGTACCCATCTGCTAGAGAAATGCACCACTGAGCACTGATGAACAATATGGTCTCAAGGTTCAATTATTCCCCGAGTTACCTTCAGGCCCATTCCTTGGGGGCAGCTGCAAAACCTTGGTCACGTGTTGACCACCTCACAAGCCTGTGCCTGATGCTCAGCAGTGTGGTATGAAACAAATGCCAGACCTGAACGATACGCTTCTTCTTTCCCTCTGATTTAACAATAGTTACTTTGAGTTTGTGACAAAGTGATGATGGTTCACTGTGGGGCGGAAAAAGACGAGTTTGCACATCCCAGCCACTTTGGCCAACAGCTGTGCCACTGTCATTCCTGCTATGAAGGTTCAGATGTTCAAGCATTGGCAGTTAGTGCTGGCAGAGGAAACGGCCGCTACGGTGGCTGAGAGGGCACCTTCCTGAAAGAAAATATGCCACTGATGGCAATTGAGCATACGTCTGGGACTTTAAAGAGAAGGATGAGCCAGAGGTATTGGTTAGAGGATACTTCCTTGGGGGGTGTGGGTCATGCAAAGATGTGTCCCTCATCTGGGGTAGAGCAGGTCATGAGAGCCAGTGTGGCATAGTGGTTGAGTGGCAGACTGTAATCTGGAGACCAGGTTTGATTCCCCACTCTTCCACATGGAGCCTGCTAGATGACCTTGGGCCAGTCACAGTTCCCTCAGAACTTTCTCAGCCCCACCTACCTCACGGGGTGTATGTTGTGGGGAGAGACAGGGAAGGAAATTGTAAGTTGCTTTGAGACTCCTTAGGGCAAAGGTGGGGTATAAAAACCTACTTTTCTTCCCTCCCCACGTGAAGCCTGCTGGGTGACCCTGGGCCAGTCACAGGTCCCTCAGAACTCTCTCAGCCCCACATACCTCACACAGTGTTTGTTGTGAGGAAAGGAGAGGAAACTGACTGTAAGCTTCTTTGAGACTCCTTAAGATAGAGAAAAGCAGGGTATAAAAAACCCTACTTTTCTTTTTTTATTCTAATGGAGGTTTAACTATAGACAGTATGAATCTGGCCCCGCTTGACTATGCTCGCTTGTGTGGGCAAGGCAGTTTAAAATGATGCTGGTGGAATAACTTCCTGCAGCTTTAAACCCTGTCCAGTTGTTATAGATTTTAAACTGCAGAGAGAATCTTTAATTTTATGGGACCCGGCCAGGAATCTTAAGTGGGCTTTCCTACAAAGATCTGAGCAGAAGTGAGAATTAAAAAGAGAAAGAAGGGAAAAGAAAGGATGAGGGAAAAGAGAGATGGAGCAACAACAGGGAGGGCTGGGGGAAGCAAATCCCTTCTGAAGACAGGGGACCATCATTGTCTTCAGAAGTTTGCCAGTCCCTTTTCAGGGTTTTATTATCATAGTTCCAACAAACCCTATGCAAAGTTATTTCCAGGATAATATGGAATTATTAGGCTGAAAAAATAAAGGTTTGGGTTTTTTTTAAAAAAATGTGATGTTGTCATAAAACATGTTTCTCTTGAATTAAAGGTCCTCGCTGCAAGCCAATCAATCCTAGATGCATTTGGGGACTTGAGGCAAAGCAAGGCCCACTGTGGCCTCCAGGAAAAGGCAGATTGGCAAAATTCTGAGCTCCCCAAATAAGTGTGTGGGACTAGAAAGCTGAATCCTTGCTTGCCAGGTGGGGATGGAGGTGTGGGGGAACAGTCCCCACTCTCAGAGGAAGGCAAAGAGGAAGGTCCCAGACCGAGGATCAAGCCATGCAGAGGAGAACCGGTTTGAAGCCGAGGGATCTGGAGGTGTGGCAGCGACTGGGGCGCCGAGGTGGGACAGTGGGGAGAGGTCCGGGGGGGGGGGGGGGGAGGCGTCCGTTTGGCAGAAAAGGGAGGGAGGGGCAGTGGGCTGAACGCCACCAGTCCTAGACGGCCCGCAATGCGAGCCGGGGATGGCGCCAGGTTAGGGCAGGGGGCAAGAGTCTGGAAGTGGCCTGGGGTGGGAGAGGAGGGTCCCGGCCGAGCAGAGGGGAGGGCCTTGGGCAGCGGCGAGGCAGACGGGCCCAGGGGAAGGGAAGCCGGGCTCGCTCCTCGCCGAGACGGCCCACAGGGGGGCCGGACTGAGTAGGGCGGCGCGGCGTGGTGGGGGCCCTCTGCTTGTGCTGCTGCCGCCGCGAGGTGGGACTCGCGGCGGGCCTGGCCGGCGATCGCGGCCTTCGAAGCTCGAGCAACTTCTAGGAGCCGGCGAGCCCGGACGGACGGCGGAGGCGAAGCAGGGAGGGAGCGTGGCGGCCGAGGTAGGCGGAGGACGACGGACCGCGGGGCTGCCGGGCGGGGGGTCAAGCCCAGCAGCCGATCCTCCGGCCGGGCTGGGGCGCCTCCCTCCGGCCGCATCCCCAAGAGCCAAGCAGGCGACGGAAGGAGGTAGGCAGGCCAACCGCTCCCCGGGGCGCGCCGGTGCTGATCACGGCTTGCGCCGCCCAGGGAGGGAGCGAGAGGGAGGCAGAGAGGCTCGGACGCCGCACTACGCCACGGCCCCGAGGGGGCGCCCACCCACCCACCGCAGGTGCGGAACCTGAACCCAACCCGCGCCGCAGTTCGGGCTGCGCCAGGTACCGCCGGCGCGGCCGCCCCGCGTGTCGCCGTCCCTTCCCTTCCCTTCCCCGAGTCGTCGTCGGCGCACCGCCAGGCGGGAGCAGCGCGCTCGCCTTCGCCCTTTTGCAGGCTGACCCGGGAGGAGCGCGCACCTCTGAGCCGCGCCGCGGGGTCCTCCCGGGCGACCCAAACCACGAGCTCCGCCGAGCGCCCCGGAATTTCCTCCCGAGCGCCTGGGATCTCACGCGGGGTGCCTGCGCCCCACTTTCTTTCGTCTCTCTCTCCCTTCCCCCCAGCCTCCCAGGAAGGGGCCAAATTCATCAGCAGGAAACACCCCCCCCCCCCGCGCGCCTTCCCAAATAACACACACACACATCCCGGAGGCTCCGTGTACTCCCCCACTCCAACCCACCCCGGCCTTTCTTGCTCGATCCCCGTGACCTCATCGATGGGGAGGGCTAATGAGTGTCTTTGATAGTGGTGCCCACCCGAGGGCTGTTCTGTGCGTGTGAACAAGCAGCCGTGGGCAAGGGGGGGGGGAGAGCCTCAGGGCAGGAGCAGCTGCCTCCTTCTCCTCCTCCCCACCCGCCCTTATCTCTCTCCCTCCCTCCCCTCGGGTGGAGGACGGTCGCCGCCCTTGCCCCCCGCCCTTGCCCAGCCCCTCCCCCTCCTCGGGCAGGGCGCAAAGCCCCTCCCCCTCTCATCTCTCCCCCCCTTCCCTCCCTCGGATCGCTTCTCCGGACTCGGCTGGCTCTGAGCCCCCCTCCCCTCCCCTCCCCTCCCCATACGGGCAGGGCCAGGCGCGGTGCAGCCTGGGAGGTGTAGTCCGCAGGGCAAGGCCCGGCCGGGGTGGGCGTGGGGTCCCGGCGGCCGTCCGGACTACACTTCCCGGCAGGCCCCGCGGCGGCAAGCCAGCAGCAGTCGGCGGCGGTGGCCGCGGCTCGCTCTCGTCCTCACACTCGGGCTGCCGCTGCCAGTGCCGCCGTCGTCGTCGCCGCCGCGGCTCGGCGAGTCTCGCTGACCGGCCCTGGCGTTCCGACTTCGCCGGCTCGGCTGCTCTGGGGCTCTCCCGCCGCCGCTCGGACGGTCTCTCTCCCCGGGCGGGGGCCCGCCCCGGGAGCAGGTGCGTGTAATCGCTCCCCCCCTTTCCCGGGCCCGCTCCCCCCTCCGGCGCCATCGGGGGGAGGGGGGCCGGCGTGTGAGTGGGGTTTCCATGGAAACAGGGAGCGGGCCTTGGACCGCGGCCCTTTTTCCCCCTTCGCGGAGGTCCCGTCCAGGACAGGACGGTGACAGGAGGGCCGGGCGGCGGCGGCGGCTCTCGCCTGCGGGGATCCCCGACGGGGAGGGAAGCCTCTTGCGCCCAGCAGGAAGAGAGACTTTCCCGTCTTCCCCCCGCTACCAAGAACTCCCTCGACGGGCGAGACTCCTGTTTTTCTCCCTCTCCCCTCCCCAGTTCCCTCTCTCCTCCTTGCTTGCTTGCGTGCTTCCTTCCGTCGACGGAGCGGACAGACGGCTCGAAGGCCCCGGGAGATTCCCCCTTTGCTGCGGCCTTCCGAGAGAAAAGGGTAGCGCTGGGCTTTGCATGTCAGGGGGCGGGGGCGAGTTGCGTGTTTTGCACTGGGGAAGCCGGAGGCTCAGGCGGTCCGTCCCGTCTTTTCCGATGGCGGGGCGGGGCGGGGGTGGGGGATCGCCTTTCAGACCTCCCCGTCTGCCTAACTCCGCAGGCGGCGTGGGCGCGAGGCGGCCGGACGGCGAGAAGGCGCCTTCCGCTGCGAACGGTACCGGGGGGGGGGGGGGGGAGAGACGCGCGGCTCCCGTCCCGTCCGCCTCCTTCGAGCCGGCTTCGGTGCTCTTTGCTGCCTCCTCCTCCTCTCCCTCCTTCCCCCGAGAGACAAGGGCGATGCCCGTGACGGCCCCGAGGGGACGGGCAAGGCAGCCGAGATCGCCGTGCGGGGGCAGGGAGGAGAGAAAACGCGGCACAGTTACCGCGGTGAGCCAGCTCGGGGAGGAACCAAATGTTAGACGGCCGGAGGATGGAGATGGGCCTCTGGCTGGAGGCAGAGTGGCGAGAGAGCCCAGGCGCCCGATGCCACATCCACACGAGGCGGGGGAGGGGGCGATTCCCTTGAATCTGGGTAGAAAGCGGGGGGGGGGGGGGGAGAGACGGGTAGGTGTCTTTTCCGGAAGGCTGGGGCAACTTTTGCTGTATCGAGGCGTGTGGGTGGTCAAGCCGAGGTGCCCTCTTTGGTACCTCTCGGTGCCGGCAGATCCGCTTGGAAAGCTGTGTGAGATGGGCCTGCCCTTTAAAATCGGATGTCTGGGTGGGTTGCGCGGCAGAGAAAAATCGGGGGGTGGGGGGGGGGCGCCGCTGGAATTGCTTGTAGAGCTCAAGGGGAGAAGGGGGGCAGAGAGAGAGAGAGTGGTTTGGGGATTGGCATCCAAACCCAGCTGCTTTGGTCTGGCCAGGTGGAAGCCCGAAGGAAGAGGGCTAGCCAGCCAAGACCCCAGTTGCAGTCACCTCCGCCTCCAGGTTGGCCCCCCAAATGGCAGCCGCCCAGAGGAGAGAGCGCCTTTGCATGTTTACTGTCGTGTAGTTTCACCCTGCCAAGAAAACCGGAGCCTGGCGGTGGCAGGAGGGGGAGTGGAGGGATGGGACGTTTTTGAAGCTCAAATGGGGATGGGGGATGTGCTGCAGGCATCGCGTCATCGCCTGGACAATCCTGGCTTTGGGCAGGGAGGCGGCTGGGTCCCCCCCCCTTCTTCTTCAAAGGGGTCTGGCAGAGGGTTTCCCAGCCTTTTGTAGGCTGCCTGTGTCTTTTCCTTTTTTTTAAAGCCCAAAACGTGATGCTAATCTGCAGCTGCGACAGGTTTCCACGGTGAGGCTTCCCTGCCAGGCTGCAGTGAGCAAACGGGTGAGGGGGAAACCTCGCTGTGCCCGCTGCCAGGAGGGAAGCTTAACTGGGGAGGGGGGAGACGCTGCAAAGTTTGTGAGAGAGCCTAGCTTCAGTGGGGATGGGTTATTGTCTTTTCCATGCTTGAAGCGCATTGTCCTGATTGCGCACGTTTAAAAGAGGGGGGAAAGCAGGTGTGCAGGCAGAAATCTTGGCAGAAATCGGGGGGGGGGGGGTTGTGATCTAGGTACTTGCCATGTTAGACAGCAGCGAGGGAGGGATGGATTTGGAGGGGGACCTCCGCTCTGAGGCCTGGGTGCTGAACGCACACCGTCTGTCGAAGCTGGTTGGAAGGCATTGCTGGAATTATTCATAGGTCAGATTTGGTGCTCTTGTATTGACCCTGTGTAGTGGTCTTCAGAAAGGAATACAGGAGTTGATTGCTTCCTCCGTCTTAGAAAATCTGCTTGTTGTGATGGTCTTGATCTGTGGCTATTCGGTGGTAAAAGGGCAGTATCCTGTACCTATTCAGAGGCAGCATGCCACGCCGAGCCCTTGCTCTATTCAAGCCCTGTGTGACTTTCTATTTAGGATGCAGACAAAAGGCCTTAAGATGATGGGACTGAAACCCCTCTCCTCTCCCCCAACTTTTCTTATTTTAAAATTTACAGTCTGTTAAAGAATTCTGGGCAACTAGAAAGACTGTATGGTTTTGTGTGTTGTTTTGGTTGTCCTTAATAAAAGGAGTTAACGCAGGGGTGTAAGTAAGCTGGTACAGAGTGCTGGTAAAAAAGCGGCCAAAATGATATCGGCCGCCTTCTGCTTTCAGCTCCCAGAGAGAGGGGATACTGACAAGAAATTTAAGTGACCTTCACCCCTTTTTGGTCTGGCTTTTGCTTTGGGCCAGCCTGGCTACCTGCAGCCTTGGAACATGCAGTATCCTAAAACATTATAACTGCTCAATAGGATATTTTTGGCTTTTCATATTGCTAAAGTTTTGGGATCACCTTTGTTAACCTGGATTGTAACCTGTACTTAATCCTGATGTGGTGGGGGGCGTGTTTGTCTTTTGGTGGGGTGGGGATTGGGCAAGCGGTTTAGAAGTTACTGCTGCCATCCGCACCGTGGTTTGAGAGGCTGTTTGTCTGCACACAAAATGACCATCAAAGACAGTTTAAAGATGTTAGTCTGGAAGGAAGCCCTGTTCATCCTAGTGGCAGACCTGGAAACTTGGGAGCCCATAAGAAACAGTTGTTAATCCGCCTGGCTTTTAAGTGTTGACCTAGCTCGTTCCCTTTTGGCCTTTGCCTTGCGAAAGCAGAGATGTCAGTTTAAACTTTTTTTGGTGGTAGTCACTGATGATACTGATTCATTCAGAATCTGTTACTGCTACTGGATTTTTAAAAAGAGTATTGTTTGGGTTAGGGTTTGGGAGCCCTGACCCAGATGGTCCAGGCTAGCATGATCTCATCAGATCTCGGCTGCTAAGCGAGCTCAGCCCTGGTCAGTCATTGAATGGGAGACTGCCTAGGAAGTATAGGGTTGCCATGCAGAATCAACCAGTGGCAAACCACCTCTGATCATCTCTTGCCTAGCAAACCCTAGTCGCCATAAGTCAGCTGTGACTTAATGGCACTATTTCCAACACCACCAAAGTCTGAGAGCTTTCTTCAAATAGTATTGTTGTTTTGGCCTGCATCTGAGCCAAAGTGTTGCAACGGAACCTATGATTAGACATCAACTGCAATGGTCTCCGTTCTGAGGGGCCCTATAGCCATTGACCAAACTGAGCTGTAAACTGAGAAGTCCAGAGTTCAAATCCTGCCTCCACCATGCCTCTACTAGGGGGCTTCAGGGAAAGCAGTGTCTCTCAGTCTGTTTCGCTTGCCAGCTGCCACGCAAGGTTCTGACCTACCTTACAGAGTTGTGTGTAAGGATTAGTGCAGTAGTCTGTGACGTGCTTTAGAGCACTGAATAAATGCTCCGGAGTTTTAGTACCGGAGTTCCGTCTAGTGCCAATCCTTCTGTCTGCCTTTTGGGCCAGCAGGCATCCGTTTGGGGCTTGGCTTGCTGAGTCAACATATCTGGTCTTCAGATGAACTCGTAAGGCAGGATTGCAGCCCAGGCAAGGCATCTCGTACCCTCGGATTCAGTAGCAAAGCTGTAACGTCATGTGCTCGCTCTGCAAAATCCCTTAGCCCGTGGCACAGGAGAATATACGTAGTCCAAAAGGGACAGCTGGTGAGCTCCAGTCACTGCACGCTGTAGCTGGGAAGCTCAAGCTTTAGAGGCGACAATGTTGTTTGAAAGTTGGAGGGGTGCTGGAGGAGGAGCCTGGGAGACAATGAGATTAGCTGGTTTGCTAAATTGCATCAAAGGGTGCAGTTCCCCCCCACCCACGTGATTGGCAATTTACGGCTCGAATTTCTATGTCCTGCCCTTTTTTGAGGGCTGAGACCAAACCCTGGTTTTTCTGAACGCACAGATACCTAAGTAACGGTCTTGGCTTGCGCTTTCCCTCTTTTTTGCCTCTTTCCTAACCTGCACCCCATCCACTTTGTTCCTTCCTTATCTCTCAGATCCTGTCCTGTGGAAGAAGCTTTCCTTGGCCTCTTCAGGCAAGAGAACCCAGCCTTTTTATTCTCCCCTTCTGCCCTTTCTCCTGCCCGGGACCAGCTCCAGACTTTGCAATCTAGTCAGCTCCTCCTCTTCCCCCTAGCTATACACGTTTGTATTTCCCTCCACCTGCTTGCACCCTTCAGTGTCTGCCTAGACCCATTAGCAGAGAATCCCCTTCATGGTGTCTAGGAAGGAAGGTTCACAGGAGTTTGTCTTGTCATGCGTCCCATGCGTTGAAGATATGGCAAGAAGTGGGTTGAAATCAGAAGAATTTTTAACTAGCACAGTGTTAGCTGTCTGCATTCTCTTTTAGATTCTTGAGTGTTAGAATCCAGATTTTGTCATTTGGATATAGACAAAATATGGTGCTCAGAGCAGTTATGCAGTAGGATGATTGTTTAGGAGGATGTGGATTCTTCTTACTTTGCTTGTACCTTTGCATTGACTTCATACCTGGTCTAAAGGTAGAAGATTCCTTACCACGATACCTAATGGTAAGGTGTTAGGCCGCTGTGCAGATGATGAAAGCAACTAAACGAGGCCAGTTGTATGCAATATTGGGGTGTCTGCAGACTCCAGGCCCTCACCAGGTGTGCAGAAAAATGTGAATTTGGGAATTCACCAAACCAAAAGACTCCCCCCAAGAGCTTTATGAGAACTGAATATGGTCAAAGGTCGTAGGATTATGGTAATTATTAAAGAGTCAGATGGGGGGGCAGAGGGTCAGTTGGTCTGCTGAACCCTCAGAGAACTCATACGGCCTTGGACTGAAAGATTTTGGGGGGGGGGGGATTTCCAAATTATCCCTCCTCCAGATTGATCATGTTTTTATCCCATCCTCCCCTTTTATCTAAATAAAAGCCCTGTGAGGAAGGCCAGGTTGGGCGGGTGTGATTGGTTCCAGTCCACTTGGTGCAATTCATTGCTGAGCTGGGACCAGTGTTCCCTCTAAGCTGAGTTAGTGTGAGCTAGCTCACAGCTTTTTAGCCTCCGGCTCACAGATTTTTGTCTTAGCTCAGGAAGGATGGCTCCAGAGCAAACTAATTTATGCAGCAGCCAAATCGCTCACTCACAACTTTTATGCCAGTAGCTCCCAAAGCAGAATTTTTGCTCAGAAGACACCACAGCTTAGAGGGAGCATTGGCTGGGACCCAAACGTAGATCTCCCCAGTCCAGTTTTATTCGCTGCACAGCACTGCCTGTCAGCTTTAGACAACTTGCTGAGTTCCATCCAGGATTAGACTTCTCTGGGCCTTTTCAGATGATTCAGTTTTAGCACAAGTAATATGCATTTATATAGCTCTCTAGCTGCTCAGGGCTTCTTGCACGAACAAAGTGCTCTTGGTCTGGGAGGGTGTCTTGTTTTCTCTAGCAGCCGCATGTTGGGAAATCGTAGTTCTTTGCCTGGTTTGTGGAGGGGTACTGGTGGCAGCGATGCACTTTGGAGTGCTGTCTGGAGTGTAGTTATGTAGGTGTCAAAAAGACACCTATTGGGCGGTGCCTGTGTCATCACTCATGAAGCTGGACACATACAGTCCACAGGGCTGTGTCTTGACTCTGGTCAGTGTTCCACTTGCAAGAAGGGAACTGAGCATTTGTGTGCAAAACTGCTTGTCAAGTCCAGTGTTTCCATCTCCACAGATCTCTGGGCTTTTGCCTTGTCAGTTAGATGGTGACTCAGACAAGGTGTTCCTCCAGACTTTGCCTTGGGACTGGTTACTTTCAGTTGTTGCTACACTCCCTTTCTCAGGCTGAGTACTTGATATTCCACTGTGACGGGAGTGTACAGCTCAGTCTTTAGAAAGTATGGGGGGGGATTTTTCTCTTTGCCGCCAGGCTGTCCCACCCCAATTAGAGTTAGCCTGCATATTGCTGCATAGCTCTCAAAGGTTTAACCGAAGTACTGTGCATGCTTTGAGCTGATCCCCTGGATCAGCCATTTCCCCGCCCGTTTTGCCAACATCCCCCTTGAACTTCATTGTTCGGAACAAAATGCAGAATTCCAAATGACTCCCTTGCCGGTGGAGAGTGGGTTACTTCCTGGGGGACTCTTTTGAGAGATGGGAGATCGGGAGAGCTCGATGCCGACGCTGCTGGTTTTACAGCGTTTCTGGCAAGAAGGGGGTTAGGTTCAGCTAAGACTGAGGAAGGTCATCTTGAAGGATTGGAACTGGCTTCCTCTGAAGAGGATGAGGGAGGAGCTGCCTGCTATCTGTCCCTTCCTGCTGGTTCTGCATGCAACTCCCAAGCTGTGTTCCCTCTAAGCTGAGTTAGTGTGAGCTAGCTCACAGTTTCTTAGCGTCCAGCTCCCACATTTTTGTCTGTCTTAGCTCAGGAAGGATGGCTCCAGAGCAAACTGATTTATGCCGTAGCCAGATCGCTCGCTCACAAGAGCCAGTTTGGTGTAGTGGTTTAGTGTGTGGACTCTAATCTGGGAGAACCGGGTTTGATTCCCCACTCCTCCACTTGCAGCTGCTGGATGACCTTGGGCAAGCCATAGTTCTGTTCGAGCTGTCCTTGAAAGAGTAGTTCTTAAAAGAGCTCTCTCAGCCCCACCTATCTCAACAGGGTGTCTGTTGTGGGGAAGAGAAGGGAAAGGAGTTTGTAAGCCGCTCTGAGTAAAGGGGCGGGGTATAAATCCAATCTCTCCTCCTTAATGCCAGTAGCTCACAAAGTAGAATTTTTGCTCGCAAGACTCCGCAACTTAGAGAGAGCACTGCTCCCAAGTGAAGAACTCCATTGATGGAACTAGGGTGACTCTGCAGGCAAAGCCATTGTTGTTTTGGGGTGCTCCCCCCCCCCCTTGTCTGCTTGCTCCCAAGGAAGCTGCTTGGAAATCATTAGGAATGCCAAGGGGTTACACATCAGGCTTTGCCACTGTTGCCACAGGAGACTTGAGGTTCAGGAAATAACAAGGGCCAGTGTGCTTTTCCTCCGGACTGCCACGAGAAGCCTCCAGAGGCTCCTCCCCCTCATATGTTGTCAGGTTTGCCTCTTCTAGAAAACAAGGGTGTCGACTCTGGCTCCGCCTACTCTCCCCCCCCCCCATGCTCCCGTCCCTCCGATGTGCCCGATCCTCTCCCATCTCCTCCGAGGCACATCCACATGGCTCTTATTTCAGGGATCAGACGCGCCGGAGACCTTCCTGTAGAGCTCCTGGCCGGGCCGCATGGCTGACAGGAACTATTGTGGGCCGTGCGAAAGATAGACGTGGCTGGTTTCCAGCCTCGAGCAGTGGAGCTACCTGCCTCTTCTCCGGGGCCGTTTCCTGCCCTCCCGGTCCCTACTGCAGCGCCTAGCCGGTGGCCAGGACAGCTGCCGGTTCAGGGTGGGCTGGGGCTGTGGCAAATTCCTTTGTGGAATTCTCTCTGCTCTTGGCACCTCCCCCTTCACCGTCTGTCCAGAAGGAAACTCCCCGTAGTTTCCTGGGGAACTTGTTCTCATACTGCCCTGATCTGGGGTGTGTGTTTTTCTTTTCTCCTTCCTCTCGCTCTCTTCCCCCACTTTGAATCCCCGGGTCCTGTTCTCCCCATTGGCAGGGCTCCTACGCCTCTCTCCTTTTTTTTCCTCCCCCCCCCCCTTCCCTGGGAATGCTTCTGTCTGGCGAACGTCCCACATCCTCCCTGGGAAAAAAGAATGCTCTTAACAATGTCCGTTTCTGTGTCTGCATCCTTCTCGGGGCCTTCTTGCCTCTGCCGCTGACCCCGTCTTCCTCGCTCTCTGCTCAAGGCGAGGCTTCTGCGGCCTCTGCCTCTGGCATCTTTCGTTTCGGTCCATAGGGATTCTGCCCCATCTGCGCGCTGTTTCTCCTCCGACGGCCCCTCCATTTAGCACAGGGCTCTGCGGGGGGGGGGGGGTCCCCTCCTCCATCCCATAAGCCTCCCTCTCTGAGGCTGGCTGGTACTAGCTTTTGTAACTGACCAGTCCTCTTTGCCCGATTCTGGTCTTCTCTCCCACTCCCTGCCTTCGAGCTCTTTAGGACCTTAAACGCATTACCTTGGAAGTCTTGGACTCGGGATGCAAGGCACTGGGTTGGTGGCTTACGCTTGGCTCGGGTACCTGTCTCCTTGCCCCGGCTGCCTCCCTTCTGACTTCAGATCGCTTCTTGGGGTTGTACCTGTGCTTATGGCAGTCAGAGGACCTCCCACGCTGCTTTGCTCCAGAATGCCTTTTGTCTTTCCCCAAAGCAGCCCCAAAACAGCATCTTGATTTGCAAAGCTGCCTTTAGAGCCCATTCCTGATCGATGATAGATAGGCGATAGCTCCTTTAAAAAAAAAAAAAGTTCAGCTAGAGTCTTTTCCATCCAAATGCAGCTCTAGAGTACCTTGGGGCCAGGGACGGCGAATCTGTGCCTCTCTCTCTTCACATTCCTTCTCAGACACAGCTCTGTTTCACCCCGCCCTTTGTGCACAGTAGTGTCCTGCCTTAGCTAGATGTGGATGTGGCTCCCCCCCCCCCATCCCCAGTACCATTTCCTTCCTTGTTTGCACTTGATCTGTCCAAGTTGCCTCTTGGTAGCCTGCAGAGGAAAATGTGGCTCAGTGGCTGAATGGGTGCTTTGCATGCAGAAGGCACCGGGCTGAGTCCCTGGAATCCCCAGTTAAGGGATCTGTGATAGAAAGGCTAGTGAACACCCTTGGCATGAAAGACTGCCGGTCAGAGCAGGAAAAGAAACAGGGCTGGATGAGCTATTGATATGATTCGCTATAAAGCAGCTTTCTATGATCAAAACAACTGTGCCCTAATGCTTTGTGTTGGTTTGACAGGCGGAGCCCCTGACAGGACCCTATCTGGTCGGTGCCGAGCGGCTGTCATGATCTCTGCAGCGCCTCTTTATAGCGGGGTGCATAACTGGACCGGCGCCGAACGGATTCGCATGTGCGGACTCAACGAAGAAAGGTGAGGTGCGTGCATGCGTCCCCAGGCTGTGTGTGTTGGGGAGAAGAGGTTCAAGCAATTGTTTTGGGAGAGTCCGCTGGGTTCCTTCCGAAGCTGAAATGACAGGATAGAGGGCCTTTTCCAGTTTGTAACAACAACAAGAAGACTATTTCTGCGGTTTGTGAATTTGAAGGAGTCTGTGGGAGGAAATTTTCAAGAGTGCCAAAGTTTGCATTGATGTTTTTCCAGTCAAATCAATTTTTTTTTTTAATCGTCCTTTTTGACAGACCCGATCAGGGACTGCAGCCCAGGCTCGCCTGGTCTCATCAGTTCTCAGAAGCTAAGCAGGGTCGGCCCCGGTCAGTATTTGGATGGGAAACCACCAAAGAAAGCCAGGGTCAGTACACAGAGGCAGGCAACGGCAAACTGCCTTTGAACATCTCTTGCCTTGAAGGCCCTCTGGGGTCGCCATAAGTTGGCTGTGACTTGACAGCAAAATAAATAAATAAATGTGAGGTGAAGTTATGGCAGAGTATTAGCTTTGGCAAGCTGGTGTTTGCCATAGCTCTAAAAAGAGCATGAAAAGACCCTTCAGAAATTAAGACACAGTTTTTAAATGTTACTGAAAATCCAGTGTTAACACTGAACCCTGGATATTTCCCAATCCAACTCTCAGACTTTTGTTAAACGCATTTTGTGCTCTTCCATGGAGCTCCTGGAAGTCTACCATCCAAGAGGTCGACGGGGCTCCACACCTGCTTAGCTTCCGTAATGCTTGTAGACCCAGGTGCTCCCAGACCAGGAGCCCTTGATTTGAAATCCAAAAAATTCAGAATGCTTGGTCTGAACACGGATGATTTGCTGGCTTTTTGAATTTGAGAGACATTTCCCCCCTCCCCTAGCTGTGGTTCACATGACCACAAGACCCTGCATTCTACCAAGACACTCCAGTGGCCCATGCAGTTCATTGTTTACTCGGGTGCTCTTTGGAGGTCTTGGATGAAAGGGGGGTCTTTCCCAACACCTTCTCCTACCTGAGATATTTTCACTGAAGATGCTAAGGTTTGAACTTAGGACGTTCCATATGTAATGCCGGTGTTTTATCAGTGACCCACAGCCTTCCCGTAGCATCCCTTCCCTGGATTTACCTGTTCTGATGTTGTATCTTGATTCCAGTGTTCTTGGGGGTACAATTCCAGGAGCTGTGCTCTCAGAACCAAAGGGGGTCACAGCATGGAGTTAGTGCAGCAGATACAGCTGGGAATAACAAAGTCCCACAGGAGGTCCAGTGTGCTGGCTTTGGCTTGTGGTACAGGCCAGGAGCTGAATGAAGGTGGCCAGACGGCCTGTGTGCCCTTTAAAGCGGCATAGGCAACAGGCTGTGCTTATGGGCTGTATCCATCCAGTGAATGTTTTATGTTTGCGAGGGCCAGATGTCTGATGGTCACGGCTCAGAGGACAGAGGAGCTTTTGGACTGGCACTTCCTGTTCTGGATCTTAGGTGCACAGGAATGGCATGACTGGATCCCGTGCCCATGCTTTGAGTGGGGGGTTGGGCTAGGTGGCCTATATGGCCCCTTCCAACTCTATGGTTCTATGATATCACCAGTTTTCTCTAATACCCACAACAGGAGAGCGCCACTTTCTGATGAAGAATCTAACACCAGCAGCTCCCAGCATCTGGGGTCCCCGGAGTTCTGCGTTGGCAGCAGCTTTTCCAAGGTGAGGGGGCATGGGGTGGGGCTTGGCACACAAAGCTGGTATAGGAAAGGAGCCTGAATCTTTGCCTAGTGAGGATGTACGGAAGGTTTGGATGCCAAATTTTCTAGCTGCCTTGCTGTTGAGGAGTGTCGGCGCAAATCAGTATGTAAACTAACTGGTCTTCAAGATATGATGATGGCCACTAGTACAGGCAGCATTTAAAAAGATTTCAGTAGGTTCTTTAAAGATAGCAGCTGTTGGTCACAATAGTTCAGTGGAGCCTCCATGATCAGAGGCAGTGTATCTGAATTCTGGGACCGCACAACGTAGGAGGGCTATTTCCTCGATGTTTTTACTTATGTGCTTCCAAGATGCATTCTTGAGATCCAGCAACAGTGGAAGACAAGAATGACTACATGAAACTTTAGTTCAATCCAGCAGGAAAAGGGTGTGTTTTCTTTTTTTTTTTTAAAAAGGGTTTTTTTCTCTTGAACTAGTATAGCACAGCACCTAAAAGACGGAGCTGTTGTCTTGGAAGAATGGAATTCAGATCTAGCCCCAGCTATGGGCTACAACGGTACCTTAAAGCAAGTCTCCCCCTGCCCCCAATCTCTCTCCACTTTTCACTCTGTAGTACGTGAAAGTTATATATTGATCTGCTTTATGTGAAGGTTGTTAGGATTACAAGGGGGGGGGAATAGAAGAAGAAGAAGAAGAAGAGATTAGATTTATACCCTGCCCTTCACTCACTTGGAGTCTCAGAGTGGCTTACAAACTCCTTTCCCTTCCCCTCCCCACAACAGACACCCTGTGAGGTAGGTGGGCTGAGAGAACTCTTTCCCAAGCTGTCCTTGAGAGAGCAGCTGGTACAGAGCTATGGCTTGCCCAAGGTCATCCAGCCAGGTGCAAGTGGAGGAGTGGGGAATCAAACCCGGTTCTCCCAGATTAGAGTCCGCGCACTTAACCCCTACACCAAACTGGCTCCCCAGTTTTTGTTAGAAATGTATTCCCTTCTTTTCTCCCCAGTGGGGGCTCCGAACAGTTTTACAGCATCATTCTCCACCTCCTCCAGTTTAACCTTACAATTACTCTATGAAGTAGATGAGGCTGAGTGGAGATGAATGGCGCAAGGTCCCCAGGCGAGGATTCAAACCCAGGCCCCCCAGACTCTAGTCTGACACTCTTAACTGCTCTAAATATCACTGTCCTCCTTTCCCTCTGTTCTCGCAGGTGGAGCTCACAGCAATCTCGAGTAGCGGCAGCAGTGCCCCAGGGTTTGAGGCGGAGGGCATCGTGGAGGAGAAGCTCGGGCCCAAGCTCGAGGTCCAGCCTCACGAGCCAGACTGCACCGGCAAGTCCTCGAAGGGCGGTGATGCCAGCCAAGGGGATGCCGGGGAGACGGAACACAACAAACCGGAGAGCAGCGGCCCAGACTGCCTTTGGCCCCCTGCGAAGAAGGAGGCTGACGTCCTCCCCGCCTGCCCCAGGGCTCCCGAGAGCGAGCATGCCGGCAGGGAGAAGAGCACCCTGCCTGCTGGAGTGGCCGTCACCACTGCCGCCGCCACCACCTCTGCCGCCAGCTGCACCACTCTGGCCTCCACCCCAGCCACTTTCACTTTGAAAAGCGTCTGTTTCCCCACGTCTCAGGCCACTGCTATGCAAAAAATGGCCCTCTCCTTCCAGCCAGGAGCGGTCCTGGCCCCCAGCCAGCCCCTGGTTTACCTCCCGCCCCCCAGCTGCGTGGCCGCTCTTCCGAGCCCGCTCGGGGTCTCGTCCACGCTCACCCTGCCTGTCTTACCCCCCTTCCGGCAAGACCACTGCCTGCCGGGGCTCCTTGCCCCCTCTGAGCTGCATTCGTATTCGTATGCCTTCTCCGTGGCCAGGCCTTTGGCCCCAGATTCCAAAGCGACATCGGTGGACAGCGGACCGCTGACTAGCCCTCCCCCGTCGGGAGAGAGCAACATCTCTGCGGCCACCGGCCCCTCCCCTCCCTCCGACAGCTCGGACCTTCCACCCAGCACCCCTGCGTTGGTGGCATCGTGCGGGAGCGCCGTCCCCTTGTCGGGCCCCGGCGTGCTCACCAGGGCCCCCACAGCCCCAGAGCAGCTCGCGCAGGGAGTCCTGGCATCCATCTCCCCGCTGAAATCACCTCCGCAGCTGGAACGCGAGATGGTCTCCTCCCCGGAATGCAGCGAGATGCCTCTGGACCTCTCCTCCAAGTCCAACCGCCAGAAGCTGCCTCCGCCGAGCCAGCGCAAGACGCCCCCCATGCCCGTGCTGACCCCGGTGCACACCAGCGGCAAGGCACTGCTCACCACGGTGCTCTCCAAGTCGCAGCGGGTGGCCCAGGCCGTGGGCTCTCCGCCCTCCGCCCCGCCCTTCGTCATCTTCCCGGAGTTCTTGCGCAACGGGGAGCAGGGCCCCTGGGTGAAGAACTCGACCGCCCTCATCAGCACCATTCCGGGCACCTACGTGGGGGTGGCCAACCCGGTGCCCGCTTCTGTGCTGCTGGGCAAAGACTCCAGCGTCGGCTTCAGCAGGGACTCCCGCCACCTCCCCAAGCAGGAGCCCATTTCCATCGTCGACCAGGGGGAGCCCCGAAATGCGGGGCCACCTTCTGGGAAGAAGGGGGGCACTTCCAGCTCAGAAGGGCAGGTGGACCCCCCGCGGCAGCTTGTTCATGGCAGAAGCCTTCCAGGGCCCCCGTTGCGCTCCACCAAGGAGCCGTCACTTTGGAATCCCGGCCAAGGCAACGTTTACCCACGATGCTCACTCAACGGGAAGCCCGCCAGTTCTCAGCTTCTGCCAGTAGGTTGGTCGCCCTATCACCAAACGCCTCTGCTTTCTATCGGCATCTCAACGGCTGCCGGGCAAGCCCCTCCCAATCAAGTGGGTCTCTCCAAGCCGGCTGGCGCAGCTGAGCTAGCCGCCTTCCCCAGCACACAGCCGACAGAGTCTGGCCCGGCAGCCCAGAAGGTGCCCGATGCTCCCTCGCAGGGCAAGAGTTGCAAGACAGCCTTGCCTAATGTGGCTAACCCCACATGTGTCTCGCCAGCGCTGCAGACCAACCCTCCGGACTCCAGGGGTTCGAAGGCCCCTGCTCTGAACCACGGCTGCGACAGACCGGAAGCCGATTCCACAGCTGAGAGCGCTCCCCAGCCTGAAGCTCCCCCCGAAGGCCTCAAACGCTCCAGCGACAACAAGCCGAAAAACCAAGTCTTAACCACCTATCTGGCCCGTGACCTCTCCTTGGCCGGCCAGCCTGGCATGCGAGCGCCCTCCGAGACAGTGCCGCTTGCGGAGAGCCCGTGCCAGGCCCAGAGGCGCGACCTGTCCCAGAAACAGCCGAGCGCAGAGATTCCTGCCCACCCCGTCCACCAGGTCGACCTCAGCCGCGTGAAGAAGGAGCGGGTGGAGCCTGATGTGCCCTTTGCCTCCGCTGCATGCCTGCACACCTTGAGAGACCCCCCGAAGGCCAAGCTCAAGGGGGTGGCCCACATCAGACTGGAGGGGGGCTTCCCCTGCAAGTCCAAGAGGCAGCGCGACGAGCTGGACCGCCCGGCCCACAAGAGGCCAAAGTGCCGGAGCAGCGAGGACGCCCTAGCTTCATGCAAGTCGAACAGCCAGGATCCGCATACTCGCAAGGTGAGCAACGCGGCTGCGGCCTCTGGCATCGGTGTGAAAACAGTGCAGAGAGAGAGGATGGCTGGAGAGCCGCAAAGTGGTCGGGAGAAGCACTCCCTCTAAGCTGTGGAGTCTTGTGAGCAAAAATTCTACCTGGTGAACTACCGGCATTAAAGTCATGAGCGAGCGATTTGGCCAGTGTGAAAATTAGTCCGCTCTGGAGCCATCCTTCCTGAGCGAAGACAAAAATGTGTGAGCCGGGGGCTAAAAAACTGTGAGCTAGCTCATACTAAGTCAGCTTAGAGGGAACATTGGTCGGGAGCAGACTGAGGGTTGGGGACCCTCGCTGAGGACTGGTTCCTTGTGGAGTGCAGAAGTTCAGGGCTAAGGGGTGTGGGAAGGGCAACGAGGGCAAAAGGGCAGGGAAAGCTACAAGCCGTGGCTCGCAGGTTTCCACTCGGGAAGTCCCTGGTAGGCTGAAAACATTCCTCAGATGTGCTTCAGAAACTACAGGCAGGAGAATTGATACGTTCTCCCTGCATTTGTGGTAGAGCCGGGAAAACTTTGTGGCCCCCTCCGTAGCTGCCACAAGACTGTGTTAAGAACCTCACTCGTGGCAGGCCCTTCTCTGATGGGCGCAGTTATTTTAACAGCTATTCGCAGGGATACGCTTGACTCTTTGCTTTACCTTCCCTTTCCCTTGGACCTGTTTTTATTAATCGGCAAAACTGACAGGGAGAACCATCGACATAGATGCTTCTGGGTTGTTGTTGTTGTTTTTTTAATCACCCGGGTTATCGCTCGTTACGGTGCTGAGGCAGTCAGATGCCAGGGGGACACGGGGACTCCCGTCGAGGTTCCCGCAGAGACTTCTGCATATCTCTGGGTCTTCCAGCCGTGCCGGGAGGCTTCAGCCCTGTCACGAGGATGACTTGACGCATTGTTTTAGAATGCAGGATTAGAGATGGGAACGTCAGAATCGGCTTCCACCGATGGAGCGCAGACGGCTTTCAGGCCTCTCTCTTGTTCAGCCAAATGACATTCCTGTTCGGCCAGCTTTCTCCCATTCCCATTTTTCAGATGGCGAGAAGTGGCTTGCCCCCAGCCGTGCACCATGTCCATAGCTGCCATGCTTAATTTCCAAAGCAAGATGTAGCAGGACTTAGATCTTTCCTTCCTTTCCTGGGATTACTCAGTGGCGAGGTCAAAGCACTCTGCAGTGGTTCGGGGGCACTCTGTCATCCCGTGTGTTTTGGGCTCAGGGTTGGCCCCTCTGTTCTGTTTGAATTGGTACCATCTGTCACTTGACCGGGAGGGGTGGGCTTGAGCTAAAGCCTGGCAGAGTGAGTCTGTACCCACGACTGACGTGCCTCTTCTATGTCCGCAGTGGCGGAAGCACCACAGCGACCTCCGTGACATCAAGCGAGAGAGCCGGTTGGGTTCCACAAAGGAACGCAGCAGCCTGCGGGTTAAGCGCAAGCGCCGGAAGCCATCCCCTGGCCACCGGGGGCACAGCTGTGAAGAAGGTACGGTAACCAAATCTGGGCTGTCCCCAGAACATCCTACAGTCAGGGAAGCATCTTACGCTGACTCCGTCCCCTGCATCTTTGCAAGCTCCTTTCAGCTGGGTGTGGCCCAGTTTTGTCTGCCCCTTGCAAGAATGTGGTTGGAAATGGGGGGGGGGGGGGGATGATCCTGACTACCAGGAGTGAGTAACGTTACAAGGACAGAGGTTGCAACCAGTAGGAGGAAGGTGTCTGAGTCTTTCAGGGACAATCAAGTATCGTTTTGAATTTTCAACTTTAAGAAAACAAAGTCTCTAACCCTTTCTGTTTGCGGGGCTGTGAATTTTTTAAAAAGACATGCAGAATCCTAGCCAGGTCAGTATCAAACAGCCCTGATGTCTTTTGGTCAGAGAGCGCAAAGTCACTGAGATCTCCTGAGCAACAGAAACAGCTTGGTGTGGTAATCATTCATTAAGACTGGGAGACCTGTGTTCGAATCCCCACGCAGCCTTGAATTAGCCACAGTTTCTCAATCTAACGTCCCTGAAGGGGCTGTTGTGAGGATAGAAGGATGGGAGGGAGGAGTATGCCCAGCTCCCTGAGCTCCTTGGAGGAAAAGCAGGCAGTTCACAAGTGCTTTCCTTGCGTGTTTGGCTCAAACTTCTTGTTTTTATTCAAGTGTAACGCTGTTTTAGGATCATTAGATAAAGCCCCTTAATCAGATTTAGAACTTTACCATTTGCACTCTGTGATGTAGCCTCAGCTCCTGCGCATGCAAACACAAACACGCAGTTTTGGGCTCTTGGAATAACCATAGGGCCACTTGCTGATTGCACCATCGGCTCCCTTCGCCAGGCTCTTCAACTGAGGCTGTGCGCGCTACTGTTTTTGGTGGCACGCAGGACGAAGGTGGAGGGAGAGAGATCTTCTTCCTCACGCGTGCCGTTGGTGTCGCTTCCCATGAAGCCAGCCGGGTGAAGATCACTTTTTCTTTTTTCCAGACGACAGTTAGTTTTCAGATCTCTCTTCTTGTTCTCCCCCTCCCCGCCCCCCCATAGCCTTTGTTGAGAAGAAAGCAAAGAACAATTTCCGGGACTTCATCCCCGTGGTGTTGAGCAGCCGGACACGAAGCCAGTCAGGTGGGTGGCTGAGGAAGGGGACTCCTTAGATCCGGGGAAGGGAGCAGGGCTATTGCGCAGGAAGTGGCAGTCAGGTTGCAGAACGTGGGCGATAGGACGGTGCGCACGGGCATGCTGCACGAGAGCATCTTGGTAGCCAAGCTGGTCCCGTGTCCTAAGAAACATGGAACAAGACAGACAGTGACGTAATAGTTTCAGAACGGAACACGCAGGCTTCTGACTAACACAGATCTCTTCCTCGGGGTGAATAAAAGGCGGGTGGGGGGAGATTAGCTATTGTTTTTGCATTTTTTGTTGTTGATTGTTTAATGAACTATACATTGGGGGGTGGGGAGTTGAGTAAAAAAAATCCCAGATCCACCAAAAAAGGAAGCGGTACCCAGAATGAGGTCATAGATGTAGCCTTTAATGTTGGTCTCTACAGGGTCTTCCCTTTCCTTTTTCCTGTAGGAAGCATAGGGGGCTCTTCCGCTAGCATGCTAGGGGATTGCGACGGGGCTGGCCACGAGATCGTCCCACTGCTGTTAGAGGAAGAGGAGGAGAACGACGAGGAAGAGGACCTGCCGTCCCCGAAGCATCGCCGTCTAAGGAAGTCTCACCGGCTCTCCCTGCACTCCAGCTGCCGAGACCGGGAGAGAGAGAGGTCCCGTTCAGAGAGGGGCAGCCTTCACCCCAGCAAGACTCAGGAGCTCCCGTGGCAAGTGGAGGCCACCAGGCAGCTGTGGGACCACAAGGAAGCGGAGGAGGAAAGCGGCCACGTCAAGAGGAAGAGGCGGCGGCGGCAGAAAAGCCGGAAGTACCAGACAGGGGAGTACTTGATCGAGCGGGACAAAGAAGAGCACACGAGCTGTTGTCACAAGCGTCGGAAAGCGAAAGCAGGTAACAAGAAGATGGGCAGAGGAGTCAGTACACCGGGGGGGGGGGGGGAGGCAGTACCCCTTGAAACAGAGTTTCCCGTTGCCAGTAATTTTAAGAAGGGTGTTGATGCTACCTGATGGGGTCGGTTCACATCCAGGACAGGTGCACACCGTAGTCTTGGTGGCTGGACTTGGGCACTGTGTTGTGCCATAGAGAGGTATGGGAGAGGTCAGGAGAGAAGAGGGAAAGGCAGAGGCCTGAAGGGCCACGCAAAACAGCTTGCCTGTTGACAGAGGGGGAAATCCACAGGTTAGGACTGTGCTTCCCAAGCTGTGGGGCAGCCACCCCCCCAACCCCTAGTGGAGGGGGGCAGGAAGAGGACGTGTCAGGGAAGATCCTCCTCATGGGAAGCCTGTCTTCCCAGTTAACAGAGTTGCGGCCACCCAAACGGCTACCTTTTGAAAGCTGCCAAGAAAGGGGGAATATAGAGATGCTTCTGGTGGGATGCAGCTCTTCCCCTTCGTGCCTCTTTTCCTAGCTGGCTGGTTTGAGGGGCGGGATCTGAGGTGCCCCGATGTAGCCCCTTTCTGGAGCCAGTGAGGCATTCATAGTTGATCAGTGTCCCTGGGTCCCTTGGCGTGCAGCCACCTGAATTGTGTGTGTCGTTTGTTGCAAAGCATCTAGGCATTCACCAACTGGATAGTCCAGCGGCGGGAAAGGTAAATTCTGAAAGGAGGCCCAAATTTTGAAAACGTGAGACGCATTGTTTTAGGGGGCATGTGTCAGAATGGGGCATACACTGACCTCTTAATCCAACAATCTTGTGAAGGGAGAATGTCGTATTTGTGCAGGACCATTTTGTGCATATTTTTAAAATAAATTTGGAAAGCTGACTTCTGCAACCAGTATAAATTATGTAAATGTATGTATTGGCTTGCTTTGCATAATTTATTCCGCTACTGCCAGCTGGGAAGGAGGAACAGGTGGCCAGGCAGGGAGCTATAGGGCCTCCTGCTCCACCTTCCTGACCCCCTTTCCCTGGGTTTCTTCAGTTTTTCCCAGGCATCACCTGTGTGGTGAAAGGCATAGGATGGATCCGTTAGAGTTTAGAGACTTGCTTTAAAATAAAATAAAACAGAAGCTGTGGTAGATTTTTGGGCCGAGTCCAAGTTCTGCAACTGTTGCAGCGCTTCATGGGGAATCAGACCCCCAGCCCTGACAGATGCCCATCCGGGTTCTGTTTTGTAAAATCTCTGGTTCCCGCAAGCTTCCCAGGCAATTTATTCCACTGCAAAACTGTAACAACAACTGGGACATCTGTCCTAAGACATGGTCTGTATCTCTCTCCTCCCTGTAATTTAAAGGCATAGCCTAACCTGAGTGGGAACAGTGATCAATGGCCTCTTTCCTTTCAGGACCCCCCCCCCCCCCCCCCACAAAAAAAGAATTATCTGAAAAGATACAGGAAGAAGAGAGGTCACTCGTTTTTGCAGGCTTGCCAAAGGGACTGCGTAGCTGGCGGCAGCAAAGCTGGCCTTCGACTGCGGCCTTTGCTCCGGCCCTGCTGGGCAGGAGCAAGGATTAAATCCTCTGTCGCGGCCGGAGCAGAGCTGGGGCCTTCTGGCTTTGCGGGCGGCAGCCTGCGGCCACTAGGGGGCAAGCCGCTCCTGCGCAGCTTCTGCATCGGTCCTAGGCGGAAAGAGACTTTGTGAGCAGCCTCCGAGGCCCGGAAGCTTCAGGGGTGTGGAGAGGAGAGGGAAGCCAGCCAGCGGGGTGGGGTGCCTGTACGGTGGGAAGCTAGGAAGCGGGAGCAACAAATGCTTCCCTTTTCCCTCTGTGGGGCTGAAGTGCAGCTTCTTTTCCGAGCCCTGATGGAAGACTGTGGGGAACCTGAGTGTGCATTTGCCGAGTGCCTCTCTGTAGCAGCCTGTCCCTGGTGTGTGTGTGGGGGGGGGGTGCGTGGGGGTGCTGCTTTAATCACGGGACGTGACTGGTTAAACTTGGGCATGCCTGTGAGAGAAGGCCAAGTAGGTTCGCCATCAGGCCTGGAGAAAAAGTCTGTTTAAACGGAGACGTTGTTTAGCTCCGTGCCTTGAAGAGCCTCCGCCACCCATTTCCACACATTGCGTTTCTGTTAAAGGGATGGGGCATTTCCCCCCTGGCCTGTTGGCAACCTGAGGACCAAGGCAATGAGGGGGAAACTACAGCCCATCTGTCATGTGCTCTCATGGTCCTGCCCTGGCAGGAGACCCTGTGCTTGGCTGAAATCCTCTTACGAGTGACTGTGTCAAGGCGCATGTGAAGGAATGAGACAGTCCATTGACACAGCTGTAGGGCGGAAGCTGACTCTCCGACGCTGGGCCTCGTTTTAGCGCCTCTGGGAAAGGCTTTCCAGAGCAATCCAAAGGAGAGCTGGAATAAGGGTTTTCTTTCTGGGACTGGACGCTGCTGTCTCTCTGCTTTGCACGTAGAAGACCTCGGATTCAGTCCAGTTAGTTTCGGGGCGGGGGTGGCCACACTGGTCTGCAGTAGAACAGCTAGATTCAGGTCCCGGAGCATCATAAGAGACCAGCAAGATTTGGGGGGGGGGGGGCGCGAGCTTTCAAGAGTCAAAGCGCCCTTTGTCAGGTATCATCAGCTGTGACCCTCAGAATCTCATAACCTGACAATCTTTTTTTCTTCTCTTTTCGGGGTGTGTGTGTGTGTGTGTGTTTTTGCGTGTGTGTGTGTACCTGTGCCTGGAAGTCATGGTGACCTCTGGTAGCTCCTACTGGGCACAGAGGACGTTCAGAGAAGTGGCTTGATATTGCCTGCCTCTGGCCTCCCGGCCCTGGTATTCTCTGCAGGTCTCCCTTCCAAGTACTTGCCAGGGTCGGCCCTGCTTAGCTCCCCAGATCTGACGAGATCGGGCTTGCCTGGGCTATCCAGGTCAGGGCATATACCCTGACAATCTTGTTCGTTTCAAAGGCGCTACAGTCCAGTTCAAGGGTCTCTGATTGTGGGTGTCGGGAAACCTTTCTCTGCAGAAGCCTCAGTGACAGGAGATATTAGTGAGCTAGAGAGGAACCAGTGACCTGCCTCAGTGCAGGGCAGCTTCCAGTGAAGCCTCGAAGTCCCACCATGCAGGGAGAGGCTGTTTTCCGGCACTGTTACTCCATGCAGTTCTGGCCATCCCAGCCTGTTGCTCCATGGTTTGTCCCACACACCCGGTTCTGCTGTGTGTGCGGGTTAAGTGCCATCAGTCCACTTCTGACTACTCTATGAATTAATGACGTCCAAAACATCTGATTATTAACAGCCTCGCTCAAGTTTTGCAAACTGAGGGCCCTGGTTTCCTCGACTGGGTCAGTCCATCTCATGCTGGGCCTTCCTCTTTTCCTGCTGCCTTCCTCTTTTCCTAGCATTATTCTCTTTCCCAGTGACCCTTGCCTTCTCAGAATGTGATAAAGGTGTGATAACCTCAGTTTGGTCCTTTTAGCTTCTAGAGAGAATTCAGGCTTGGTTTGATCTAGAACCCAGCTGTTTGTCTTTTTGGCGGTCCGCGGTATCTGTAAAACTCCCCGCCCACCCCACGTCTCAGAATGAATCCTCTTTGCCTGCTGCTGCAAGTGTTCTCAGGAAAGAGGGCTCTTCCGGGATAGCAGCGGGCAGTCTGGGGTAGCTCAGTCTCCTTGTCTCTTAGCTTCCCCCCCTTCCCCACGCCATTTTCGCCCATTCAGTCAGGCCCACAGCGTTTCATATACAATCAAGGCATGCGATTGAATCCTCCTCCTCCTCTTGAAGCAGAACCTTCACGGCTTTGGCTCTGAGGTGCTCCCTCTAAGCTGAGTTAGTGTGAGCTAGCTCACCATTTTTTAGCCCCCGGCTCACACATTTTTGTCTTCGCCCAGGAAGGATGGCTCCAGAGCAAACTAGTTTACGCAGCAGCCAAATCGCTTGCTCACAGCTTTAATGCCAGTAGCTCACAAAGTAGAATTTTTGCTCACGAGACTCCCCAGCTTAGAGGGAGCATTGGGGCTGGGTATGTTTCTCACTTTCATTTACAAAGGGCTACAGAACCTCCCTTCCTTTGTTTTGGTACTGGGAACCCTTCATTTTATTCTGTTCATTAATGATGGTGTGATTGTGTGTATTCTGCGGACAAAGCATAAACCAAAGCTTTCCCTATGCAGTTTAAAAAGTCTGTCAGAAGGTACCCCTGAGTATTTTGGGGCTCATTTACCCTACGGAGTGATCCAGGGGCGTGTGCATCTGTGTGTTGTTGTTGTTTTAAAGGAATCCCTTGGAAGAGGTAACAGGGGTGAACTGTTGTTGATTTCACTGAGAAATGAAGGTAGGAGGCACTTGATGAAAACCGTCACAGAGTTTTTTCTCTTTTTCCGCCAAGTCGCAGCTGACTTATGGTGACCCTGAGGGGTTTTTCAAGCCAAGGGAGGTTCAGAGGTGGTTTGTCATTGCCGGCCTCTGCGTGGTGGCCCTGGACTTCCTTGACGATTTCCCCTCCAGACACCAGCCAGGGCCGACCCTGCTTGGGTTAATGAGATCAGGCCAGCCTGCGCCTTCCAGGTCAGGGCCATCACACACGCACAATACAATAGATTAGAAATAATGCGGGGCGGGGGGGGAATGGGTTTTTCCGGTGCAAATGGCATCTTTTCACTTGTAAACTTTAGAAGGCAGGGATGTGTCCATTTTTCTTCCACTAACTTTGGTAAAGCGTGATGTACCTGGATGGTGTGATGATGATGAAGAAGAAAAACTGTAGACCTTGCTGTCACAGAGAGGCACTGATGGCCAAGGGTGACCTCTCCAGCGATTGCTTTAGTATCTGATTTAATACTGCTGGTTCCTCTGAGACTCAAACAAGGCATTATGTTTGATGCATGACTTCCACAGAGGACTGGCGGCCAGACAGGACCAATGTTCCCTCTAAGCTGTGGAGTCTTGTGAGCAAAAATTCTACTTTGTGAGTGATTTGGCTACGGCATAAATTAGTTTGCTCTGGAGCCATCCTTCCAGAGTTAAGACAAAAATGTGTGAGCTGGAGGCTAAAAAACTGTGAGCTAGCTCACACTAACTCAGCTTAGAGGGAACACTGGACAGGACTTGTTCTGAGGTGTGGAGCTCCAATTCAGATCAGGACTGTGGTGTAGGGGAGGGGTTCCAGCTCCCCCCCCCCCTCCGGGCACCATTTTTCCAATTTCAAAGGGCCTTGGAGTCCACTCCTTACTGGAGCAAATAGAGCCTACCTGCAGGCATTTTGTGCGAGCTCCTGAAGGCAGGCAGTCTGTCTAATCCAGGAAGACTGTTTTTAAGCCCTCTTTCTCTGCTCTTCTTGTTGAATTGCACATTTGGTTCTTGCTTGGGTCTGTGGTTCTGAGCCAGGCTGCCACATTGATGGAGTCAGTCCTCGTTTCCCAGAATCCCCTGCGCTCTAATCCCCCCTTTCTTCTGGTTTGTCTGTCAGACTTCAGGTACCGGAAACACAAGGGGTCCGCCCCAGGCAAAGGCTCAGAGCTGCGTCTGCGGAGCCGGCTTTCTCCAACCCTTCAAGGGCATCTGGACTTCCGCAACGGATTCCTCTTGGATCACCCGGACTCGCCTCCTATCCAGGAAGTGTTAGAGAAGCCGTCCGGGAAGCGCAAATGCAAAACCAAACATTTGTCTGGCATCTGCGAAGAGAAGGTACGACAGTGCGGTGAGGTGGGCCAGGATGGCTAGGTGTACCTGGGTAACATTTGAGGGCCTGATACATTGTATGGGAGATCCATCACCAGATCTCTCCATGGCTTTTATTTTTCAAAAGTGAGGGCCAGTGTGGTGGAAAACCAGGTTCAGATCCCTGCTCTGCCGTGGGAGTTAGCTGCATGATGTCACAATGTTATAAGCCTCTTTGGGTTCTCATTGGGGAGGAGACTGTTTTTTTCCAGTCTAAATGCCTCTCGCCCTGAAGTGACTGCGTCTTTTGCCCTGTTAGGGCTCACAGCAACTGTGGTGACCATTTAGATGTGGAAAACGATTGGGAGGAAGAGCTTAACCACACAGGGTCCTCCTCTTCCACTGCTGTTTACAATTGCATTTTGATTCTAGCACCCCTTGCATGTCTGCTTTAAAATAAAAAGGGGGCAACCCGATCACACATCTCCCATGCAACGTGTAGTTTAGACCTTATATTTGTGGTCCCAGCAATGCAGTAGCAGCCGAATTCACTCTTGGGCTCATCAGCTTCAGAACCTCTGTTTTAATTTTAAACCAAGACTTTGGCAGCATGTGGGCTAAGCCTTGAGATGCCAGGAGGCTAGTATGGGGACAGAGGGATTGAGCGTGACTAACAAGGTCACAGGGCTTCAATGCATCACAGCCCTTTCTTATGGCGATCCGAGTAAAGCGCACAAAGAAGGTGAATGTGTCCAAGGTGCTTGATTTGCATAGTGCACGTGGCTTGCAGAAAATCAGCCGTTGGTGCAGAGTTTTGCTTTAGGAACTCACACATACACAGAGAGACAGAGAGAACAGCCCTCTTGTTGTTTTCTCTCTCTGATGGATTTTCTTCTGCCCAATTTTTCAGGCCAAGGCACGATGGAATCAGTCCAAGACACGCTCTCCAAAGAAGTCTCGGGAGCCCTGTCCGTCCAGCAAGTCGCGGCAGCACAGCTCCGAGAAGACCTCAGAACCTCCCGCAGCCCCACCGGTGCCCCCTGAAGCTCGGCGTCTGATCGTGAACAAGAATGCTGGGGAGACGCTGTTGCAGAGGGCAGCCCGTCTCGGTTACAAGGTAGGTGCTTGTTCTGTGGGGGAGGGGTGGGAGCACATGGCTCATTGCAGATGCATCAAATAAGCTATGGTTTGTTTGTTACAAGACAGAGACTTGGAAGTCCTTGGGAGCAGATTGCTTTTTCCCCCTCCCTCCTCTCCTTGTATGCGACTGGATATTTGAAGATGTCCTAGTTGCCAAGAAGCTGCTGTTTGTCATGGCTTTGGAATCAGGCCAGACGATGAACTTTGATTTGTTCCTTTGCCCAAACACCAAGTTTGCAAACTGTAAACAAAGGAACAACTCACGGTTGGTCATTTTGCCCAATTTTGACATTACTGCTGTGGCAGAACGGCCCTTCAGACGGTGCTCTCTGGCCCAGGGATGTGGAATTTTTCCAGCTGGCGCTCATTCCAAGTCACTAGATTTCAAGGAGGAGTTGACCTCTTCTAGCCTCGTTCTAGAGCCCCCAACTGAAATGATAGCCTTTTACTTGTAGAGAGAATGCCAGTATGGAGCCTCTGGAAATTAAACCAGCTCTTCTTGTCCCCTCATCAGATGAGGAACTCCAAGCATTTCCTGGCTACTTTCCTTGCACTGTGCCATTCAGTGGTGAAGGGAGAGTTGGGTGCAGAATAATACCAGATTTATTATAAAAACAAACACAGTTGCTTGAAACTCTCGCCATTATTTACAGCAGTACAATCCTACACAGAGTTGCACCCTTCCAGATCCATTGGCGTTAGTGGGCTTAGAGGAGTGTGACCATGCTTAGGATTGCGGTTGTTGAGAAAATTGCTTGCTGAGCGAAGAGAAGCAAAAGTGAGGGATAAACATCATTCCTGTTCCCTTCTATTAAGTAAAGGAGAGGCAGGCAGATGTCAGTTCCCTGTCTCTTCATCACATACTTGAAGCCATTTCCCCCCTTCAGCTTGACCACCTGGCCTTTGATTCCCAACCAGGGAAGAGCCAAAACAGGCCTGTTTCCCCACGTCAGCATCTCCAAGGAGACTGTCTTGCTATTAAGCCCCCAAACAGTGGACTTGTTCCCTCCTTAGCGCCATCAGAACCCCTGTGTGGTGAAAGGTTCTTGTCTCAGGACTCCAGAAAGTTTTTTTTGGGGGGGGGGGGGGGCAGGGTCATTCACTAATTGGCTTTTTTGCCTGTTTATGTTACACTCCAATCGGGGGAAATGCTGAATTTCATTTATTAATAGGGTTGTCAGCTGTGGGTTGGGAAATACCTGGAGATTTGGGGGTGGAGCCTGGAGAGGGCAGGATTTGGGGAAAGGGAGTGACCTCAGTGTGGTATAGTGCCATACAGTCCACCCTCCAAAGCGACCATTTTCTCCAGGGGAATGGATCTCTGTAGTCTGGAGATCAGTTGTAAAAGTGGGAGATCTCCAGGCCTCACCTGGAGATTGGCAACCCTATTTATTAAGAACACACACACACACACACACACACACACACACACACACACACACGTGTGCGTGTGCACGCACATGCACCCCTCTAAACTTCAGCTGAAACACTTTAAGAACCAAAATCACTTCAGCACTGAAGTCTGCGAAGGGCCATTTCCCTTCCCCCCAAATGCCACATGGTTCAGTCTTAAAGGGACAGTAGCATATAAACAATCAGTACAACTTACATCAACTGTTCCTCCCCATTTAGCAGAATACTACATATCTCATTGGTTACTGCCTGTTAATGTATCAATCACCATTTTCCCCCTCCTTTGGGCAGACTGAAAGTTAGCTAGGGAAACTTGACCCTACAGCCTTTTGATTGCCTGAGAAGGGTTAACCCCTGAGTGTCAGCAGAGTGGAAATTAAACACGCCTCTTCCAGATCAGCAGGTGGTATGCAAGGTATCTGCACTGGCCAATTGGAGTTTCTCTGGAGCTAGGAAACTTTCAGCTCTCCAAGCTGTGCCTGGTAAAAGGGGGCAGGGAGGCAAGCCTGAGGACAGCCAAAGCTCATTCTTGTCGGGAACAAACTGTGGTTTGTTTGTGGTGTCTGAATGGAAGTCGAAGAGCACCAGGGCGTGGATGAGGGCTGCTTTTGTTACCAGCCTGGGAGGGTTTTTATATCTGTCTGTCTGCCTGCCCCTGCAGGATGTGGTGATGTACTGCCTGCAGAAAGAGAACAACGATGTCAACCACCAGGACAACGCAGGCTACACTGCCCTGCACGAGGCCTGCGCACGGGGCTGGATAGATATCCTGCACATCTTGCTGGAGCATGGCGCGAACGTCAACTGCAGTGCACAGGATGGCACCAGGCAAGTCAGCCGCTGGAGCGAACGTCCACACCGGGGGCTGGGGCAAAGTGGCCTGTGGCAGAACAGGCCAGAGAATCATACAGCTGTAACAACACACTCTCCTATTAAGGCATAGACATCAAAAATTTCAAAAACATACAAAAATTATTGCAAAATATAATTAATCTGGCTGATTCAACAATGGCAATTTTTCAACTCACAGCATGTCTGGAACACTCCTAAGTTAATGCATGTTGCTCAAAGGCTTTACAATTGCCATTGTTGAATCAGCCAGATATAGTAGAAGTACTTTAATTACGTTTGAAGATATTCTAATTGTTGGTCCACACCTGATGAAGACTGTTGGAAACGAATGTCTCTTCCAGATGTTTCATTGTTGATGACTTTGGACCCCCCATCACTTATTATATTAAATTAATTATATTTTGCAATAATTTTGTATGTTTTTGAAATTTTTGATGTCTATGCCTTAATAGGAGAGTGTGTTGTTACAGCTGTATGATTCTCTGGTCTTAACTTATTCCATAGCTGTTGTTCTCATAGATTTTGTACTATGGCAGAACAGGCCACAGAATGTGCTGGGATATTTTTTCCCCTGGTGGGGGGTAGCATTCAAAGATGAGGTCTTAAGTGGTCGAGTCCCGCAAGAGCTGCGATTTCAGCGAGCCAAACTCACAGCCCACCTAGTGCAGAACAATCTACTCCAGCCAGTGGCTCTTCTGCAAGGTCTCTAGACAGATGTCGTCCTAGCTAACCGGAGACCCTTAATCCAGAGATGGCAGGGCTTGACTCAGGGTCAGTCTATATGGAGATATGCATTTTGCCACTGAGCTCTGTCTCCTCCTCCTCCTGCCCGGCACTTTAAAATTCCTGCAGCTCACGATATTATTTATTAATAATATGGTGGTTGCTCGGTTACCAAGAACAGAGGAGCGGTGGCCAGTTTTCCACATCTGAGTATGTTCAGCGTACTGGCGAGTCTGGCCAGCAGGAAGAACAGAGAAAGCTCTGCATGCTCAGTATTGTGTGAACGCAAGAGAATGAAACAGTGTGATTTTTCAGGTTATTCATGGGTTGGATCCAAAATGTTGACTTCTGCTAGCAGAGGAGAAGAGTTGGCTTTCACTCCCCCCGCCCCAGTGCTGTCTGCTGCCCGCCCCCCCCCCCCCCGGCAGCATTTGGGGGAGGGGTCAAAATAAGCTGCACTAGGAAAGAGAAGGCCAGCAAATTCCATTCCTCACACTTAAGCTCTGCTTGTGCTACTGTGAACCCGATCCAATGAAGGATCCCTATAAAAAGGTTCATCGTTTTGTCCTGATAGTTCTGCCATGGGGAGGGCAGGCAGTCCAGATAAGTTCCAGGCCTTTGGGGAGCCTTTCTTTCTTTGACACCTGCTTCAACACGGAAGCTCATAGCCAGGATTAAACTTTGTTGGTCTTAAAGGTGCCACCAGACTCAAACTTCGTTCTGTGGCTTCAGACCAACACAGGTGGTTGTAGAAAGGATAAAACGGAGGAGGAGAGAGCAGTGGTATAAACCGCATCAGGGAGAAAAGAGGGGTATAGAAGATAACATTTCTTTTGGGGGATATTTTTTGTATTTTTCATATGTGCGTGTGTGTGAGTGTGTGGGCACCTGGAAGTCATGGCGACCTCTGGAGTCTGACCCCTGCTGGGGGCCTGGAGGATACTCAAAGAGGTGGCTGAATGAAGCCTCCCCCCGCCTCCTGGCTGCTGGTATTTCAAGGAGGTCTCCCATCCAAGTACTTGCCAGGGTCGACCCTGATTAGCTTCCGGGATCGGGCTTGCCTGGGCTATCCAGGTCAGGGCAGAAGACGACATTTCTGATGACTGTCTCGACCCTTTAATTCTATGAAATCTGCTTAACACTCTCCTCTCTTGACAGGCCAGTTCACGATGCTGCGGCAAACGACAACCTGGAGACCATGTGGCTCCTGCTTTCTTATGGTGCCGACCCCACCTTGGCCACCTATTCGGGGCAGACGGCCTTGAAGCTGGCCAGCAGCGAGGGGATGAAAAGCTTCCTTCGTGGTAATTGTTCTTTGCGGAAGGCTTTGGCTTGAATATCACGGGGAAGTACATGCCCAGACGGCAAAATCCATGGCAGCTTTTGCAGAGAAGTCCGTCTGCATGGAAGAGGGCATTGATGACCTTGCCTTGTGGCTTGCCAGGGCCTTGGGCAGAGATGCCATCCGCATGAGAGTCTGGAACTGGTGATGCCAGGCACTGAACCTGAGACTTTGACTGTTGCATGGCATGTTCTCTGCCAGCAAGCCCCAGCCCCACAATCTGACATCTTTTTCAATTTGTGCGAACCACCTAAGTAAACCCCCAGTCTCTTTGTTGAATGGTTGTAAGGGGTTGTGAGTGGACTCTCTAGGGTTTCAGGCAGAGACAGGTCTTTCCTACCACTTGATGCCTGAGAGCTGCTAGCTGGAGGTGTTGGGATTGGGCCGACCTTTTTGCAGATGACGCTTGTGCTCTACAATTAAGACACTGCCTGGCCCCGCCCCGCCCCGCCCCTCCCCTCCACCTGGAAGATGGAGCTATGAAACCTCTTAAGAGCCAAACCTTGTGTGCCACTTTTACTCTGAGGGAAGTCCCTTTGATTGATTCCTCTATGATGGATACACACAGCAAAACACGAGGTTGGGAGGGTTAGATCCACATGGATTTTGCAGGGAGGGATCTGTGAGCCAGTTGTTTCCAGTTCTTGCCCCATGAAACCTAGGTGGAAAATCAGTGCATCTCAGCATTTTTCACAGACTTCCACGGGAATGTTTCCCGTGTGCTCCAGAATGCAGTGATCTGCTGCTGAACCCATCTCTCTTTCCTTCTTGCAGATTACCTCTTGGACCTGCAGGGGCGAGCTGACGGGGACCCCCAAACGGCCTGGGAGTTCTATAGCAGCGCTGTACTGGGTAAGTGGAACTGATGGGCTTCTGCTCTGCCGTCTGGGAAAGGCAAAGCAAGGGATGCTCGTGGTTTCCCAAGTCATGAAGGATTTGGGCCTGAACCCACCTGTGAGAGTCTTATTTTTGCAGCGGAAGGGTGTTTTTGTGGTTCGAAAAGGGAAAGTGGTGGTGGGGGGATGTGAGGAATGGATGATCCTGGGCATCTCTTGCTGCAGACTTCAAGCCTTTCTCACTGGGATGAAGAATCTGCTGCTCCTGCGCCAAAGGAAATGAGAGAACTGATACTTAGTGGGATTCCCCCTCTCCCAGTACATCTTAGGCTGTAGCCACTATAATAAACGTTTTCTGTAACTCCTTCAAGTGTTCTGAGCTCTTCTCAGACACTGTCTTGTTATCCTTGCAACGACCCCTGTGAGTTGGAACAGTATTATCATCTCCCATGTTACAGCTGAGGACTGAGGCCGAGAAGGCAAAAGGCTAGTCTCAAGTCACGTAGTGAGATCATGGCAGAGGCAAGGTTTGAAGTGGGGACTTCCTGATTCGTAGGTCAGTCCTTTAACCACTGCAGCACCCCAAGCTAGGAAGCTTCTCTTTTCCCACACTTGGCAGAGAGAGGAAAGGCAACATGTGGACAGGCCCACGTGAGTGAAAAATGAGATGCAGCAGCCCCATGGTCCAACCGTTGCTCCAAGAAGAACTAGGTTCTGTGACGTGTATATGTAAATATGGAGTCTGTGCATCGTTTCTCACATTTTGCATAAATTATTCTCCGTGTTCTACTTCTCGCTCTCACACACATTGTTTACGACTGGGAATCTTGTTCACCTGTTTCTCTAGTTTCTAAGACACATTGCCCACAAACTCTCAAACAACACATCTATAAGGACTAGAGCCTTATTGCTGCTGTTCCCCACCCCGGTTGAAGAAGAGAGGCTTAAGGCAAGCATGTGGACCACCCATCTCCTGCTGTTTCAGAAGCCAGAGGAGAGAAGCTGAGGGGGGGGGGGTTCCAAACGTTTATGAACGTACGCATTTGGTTTATGAGTATGCATTTGGGAGTTTTAGCCACTGCTGCCAGCCTTCTGGCCTGACCTGGATAGTCCAGGCCTGATCTCATCAGATCTCAGGAGCTAAGGAGGGTCAGCCCTGGTTTTCATTTGGATGAGAGACCACCAAGGAAGCCCAGGGTTGCTACACAACAGCAGGCAATGGCAAACCACCTCTGAACATCCGTTGCTTAGAATACCCGATGCGCATACATCGGCTGCAACTTTATGGCACTTCCCACCACCACCACCAGCCGCCTTCTCTACTCCAAGCTCCTCCTGCATCTCCTTTGTCGGGTTGCTCAGGGGACTCGCGGAGAGCGAGTTGTGGACAGGGGCCGAAGGAACAAGGCCGGATTTGCCCCTCTCACACACCCCTTTTCCTGTATTCCTCATTTCAGAGGGGAAAGACGAGATCGGCTGCGACCTTCTGCTCAACCCGCCCGGGAGCTCAGATCAGGAGGAGGACGAGCAGGAGTCAGACCGCTTTATGTTCGAGTTTTCTGACCAACAGCTGCTCCCCTGCTACAATCTGGAGGTCTCCGTCTCCCGGGGGTGAGTTGCTGGCTCTTGGGGTCTCCTGTTGGCATAAGAGGGTTTGGGAAAGCAGGGCCGTTTCCTACACCTTTGCTCCCTGGGAGGAGGAGAGCTGCAGAGTGAGCTCGCGCGCAGGGAAGGGCAATTTTAATTGGATGGCAAGCCTAGCAGTTACCAGCAGGGACAGGAGGCCAAACCAATTAGAGACAAAGAGCGAGAAACAGCTTTGAGAGCAATTGGCAGGGGGCGGAGGAGAGGGGAAGCCAGCATTTGCTTACGGAATCAAACAGCTGCCTGGCTGGGCTCTGGCAGGGCCCGCGCAGGGTCTCTCCAGCTGCTTGAAAAAGGGGAAGAGGCATTTAGACAACCCACTGCAGCTTGTGACAGGGCCCCCCCCCTCTCCCCCAAACCAGGACATAAGTGATTCGGGAAAGGAAGGAGAGAAGGTGGTTCTACATCTGGGGGGGAAATACGGAGTTATTGTGAAATGCCTGGGAAGGGATTTGGGGGGATGGGGACCAGACATACCAAAAAAAATTCCACACTCTCTGATCTAAACAAACGATGCAGAAAACAATATCGATCCACTCTGCATCATTTATTCCACTTTCACTAGCTATGCTTGGGGGGGAGGTGGGAGGGGAGGAGAAGTGGACAAAAGGAACTAAGTCCCACTGCCCCACGCTTCTGCGTCGCGCAGCTTCTGGGGTTGCAGCAGACATTGGCCACGGTATCAAAGGCAGGGTTTTGCACATCTGGATTAGGGCAAAGGGCTTCCATCCAGGACAGGGGATGCAACTTCTGCCCTGGCATTCCTCCATTAAAAAAATTCCGTGCCGGGGTGGGGTGGGGTGATGTGATGAGATGGGGGAACAGCATCGGAGCGTGCAGGAAGGCAACACCTCTTTGACTCTGCCCCGCCTCTTCCTCTCTCCACCAGCCCCTGCAACTGGTTCCTCTTCTCTGACGTGCTCAAGCGCCTCAAGCTCTCGTCCCGGATCTTCCAGGCTCGCTTCCCGCACTTCGAGGTGACCACCCTGCCCAAGGCGGAGTTCCAGCGCCAGGTGGCATTGAGCCAAGTGCTAGCCGCCGAAGAAATCCAGGAGCACCTGGTGCCCCCCTTGGCTCCGGGCACCATAGAGACGGTGGAGCTGGTACGCTACGAGGCGGAGCTGGTCCGGCTGCTGGGCTCGGAGGTGGCGTTCGAGGCCTGGAGCAGCTGACGGGGTCCCGGGCGCTCTCTCCCGCTGCCGTCGGACTACGTTGCGAGGCAATAAATACGTAACGGACCAACGAGAAGCTGCCTTCTCACGGCCGACCACAGGGCCCCTCTGTGAACAACAACAGCAGCAGGTGCTCATCGCCCCCACCTGCAGGGGGGGTCAGAAGCTGCCTCTTCCCTCGCCCCGGACTCCCCGCTAGTTGACCCTGCCGCCACCCTCAGTGGCTTCAGAACCTCTCTGTGGAACCGCATCTCTTCCCCACCCTCCCGCCCCCTGAAGCTCTTCCAGAGTATTTATTTAATTAGTATTTAATTTGTGGTGTTCTTTTGTTCCTGCTCAGTCTGCATCACTGTGATTTTTGCGGGGGGTTGGGGGGGAGGCCCTTCCTACAGTTGCCCTCCCCTGGTCAGGATGTGCTGAGGGGGGACCGGGGCCTCTGCTCCCCTCCTCCCCAGTCATCCCCCCCCCAATAAAGGGCAGTGACGAGGCCAGGAGTGCCCCTGCCCCCACAGCTTCTCTCTCCTTTCAGTTTTCGGGCCACCCAGGTTCTGGTTGGGTGTGTTTCTTCCTCCCTCCCAAGCCCGCTTGTGAGATCTCTACTTCGGCTCCGGAGTTTAAGCCCACCACACTGGAGAGGCAACCAGAGACTGAACTGTTACAGAGCCGAAGACCATCTGGGTGTTCTCAGCTATCTCCTTTTATCCAAACCCCCCCCCCCTTTACCTTCCCCCTTTTGTTTAATCCATTCAGGTGGCAAGATGGTAGTCCGGGGGGGGGGGAGCACCCACCAGCAGGAGGGGTGAGGTGTAGATGGTACAGTTTTATTGTACAGGTGCTAACGAGGACTGGACAATCGGCTTTCTGGCTCTCCTCTGCGCTGCAGGGTGGGGAAGGTGGGGTGTTACATTTTGTTCATTTGTGTTGTGTTTTTTCTCCCCCCCCCCGCCCCCTGCCCTTTTCCCCCTTCCCACTTGGGGAGCTGCATTGCCTGCCCCACCTCACCCACCCCTCCAAGCTGGCTGCCTCTTCAGGCTCCCATCTTGGATGAAGCAGACAGTATATTTTCTCCTTCTCTACCTTTTACGCCAAGGCCTTTCGGGCCTTCGGGGTATGTGTTCTGGCTGCTGTTTTTTCTGATTTGTTTTTGTTTTATTCTTAAGCAACAGGCTGTGGTGTCCAAAACACTTATGTACAGAAAAAACCTGCATCAGGGCTCCTGTCTCTTGCCTCGTCTTTGGTTCCCAGCGCCTTGGGGGTGGGAGGGCCAAGGGGGAAGACCGAGCGATGGAGGCGGGCGCACTCCAGGGTTGCCAGGCCCAATTTTCTCCCCGGCGGGGGGGGGGATTAGAGGGCATTCCAGAAGGGGGCATGGCCATCCCTGACATGATGACATCACACCCTGGATATGGCTCGCCCCTGCCCCTTCCCAACCATTTAAAGGGAAGCTTCCTTGCAGGGCACTCCTGCCCGGCAAGAGGGGAATTCGCCTCTTGTAAGGCAGGAACTGGCGGCCCCCTGCACAGCCCCTGCCTCTCCTTTAAACACTGCTGGGGAGAGGTGGGGGGGAGACCGGGTGGTCGCTCTTGGGGGAAAGGAGACCCTCCAAATTGGGCACCAAGGGGGGGGGGGTCCGGCAACCCTGGTGGGCTCGCTCTCTTCCATCTCTTCTAGGACCTATTGTGTTTGTCAGCAAGGACAGTTCCCTTGCACATTTCATCCAAAGCTAGGTTCAACCGAGTGATGTTTTGGAGGCTTCTGGTCTCAGCCTGCTGGGGCTGTAAAAGAGGGGCTCGCTCCATTGGCCCAGCCTGGTGACCAACCGGTGAGCCAGCCAAGAGCCACCAGTTTCGTGCTGCCTTTAAACCCCCTTTTGCCTACTTTCTGCCTTCTTTTAAAAGACCATTAGGGGCAGCACCTGACTGGTGGAATCTTAAAGGTAAGTCCTGATATGGGGCAGCTGCTCCTCTCTCCCGGGTTTCCTCCGACTTAACCCACCGGGACTTCTGCTGTCGGGAGAAGAGCGGCTGGCCAAACAGCCTGAGGCAGCAGGGGAAGACTTTGCTGGCTCATGAGTCAGTCAAATCAGACGTAGCAGCCAGAGATCCACAAGGCAGCCTCCCACTTTTAAGCTTCTTCAAAGGCTTGCAGGGAACTCGGTTCAGAGGGGGAGGGGGCTAGCCCTTTGCCCTGTGCCCTTTTCCTGACCTTGAGTTTCATGCCTGCAACTGCAGGTTTCCCCTCGCTGGGCAAAGCAGCTATTTTAGGAAGGCAATTGTGGTTCGGAAAACAGCATAGGGGGGAAGGGTTGTTTTTTAAAAAACAAAAGAACTGTTGCTGCTTTGTGCTCTGAAACAGCTTGGGAGATCTATGGTGTCATGACTAGCGTGGCCCTTAAATTAGCTTCACAGACCTCACTGAGGGACAGTATTGATGAAGAACCAGTAGTGTAAGGCCTTTCCAGATCTAATGGCGACCTCTCTTACTCCCCCGGAACCTGCTGCAGGGCTGACTGAAGCTTACTTGGCTGTCCCTGTAGGACTAGGGGTCAGTTGTTATGTTGTACAATCCCCCCCCCCTTTGTTTCCAAAGACTGGTGGAGCAGAGGTCTTGTCTCTTACTGGTGTCCTGTTCTGACCTCCGGATTCACAAAGAGGCAAAATGCTACAGGGGAGTTCAGCCTCGACTGGCACTGCAGGGCTGTTAAGTGTAATGAGCAGTGGTGAACCCTGCTGGGGGAAGAGAAGAGCACGCACTTTCCAGACGACAAACCATCGAGGGTGCTCCCTTACGGATGTGAGTGGGTTTGGGGGGTACTGCTGAGCTAGAAACCAGAGTTTTTGCACACACACACTTCCAAATAAAGCTTGAAGGGCCCAGGGCCACAGACATCTTCCAGAAGGAGTTGTTGACCCTCAGCTTGATGGACTCACTGAACCACCCCTCCCCTCCTTTCACCAGCAAATGATTAGTATTCTAAAATGCTGTGATACAGAAGGAGGTTATGCACACTTGTGAGTATTCAGGGACCTGAGTGATAAGAGAAGGGGGAGGGGGGCACTGCAGAAGCCCGCTAACATGAAGCCCCTTATTCTGCTGGTGCAAGGGTTACCTGACTTTTTCCGTTGCACTGGGAGTTTTAAGAAGTGCCCCTTTCCCACAAGCAGCCAGCCCATGAAAAAGTACCTTCCCATCTTTGTCTATGGCAACTCTTGCCCAGGTAGGAAGCAACAGAGCTAAGCCAGTACTCAAAAAGTACAGCAGCAGTCCACAGTTGAGCTGATCCCCCGACAGAAAATTGGCCAAACAGCAGGAACTACAGAGCCCTTCCAAGAGTCTCGGGATGACTTCCCATCAGAAGCAGCATGTGCAGGCTGCAATGGAGAGAATGGAGTACCATTCCCACCTAGGAAGTGAGAAGTCACGGTAGGGACCCCTAGGGGGTGGAACAGGGTTTTAACAGGGCAAGAAGCAGCAGCACAAACCATACCTGCCACCTGGCCAGAGGAGCAGGGGCCTTTTTTCAGACACCTGGAACTCTTGGAGCAGGCCTCTGTTGACCAAATCCTCAGGCTGCAGTTACACAAGCATTTCTTCTGATGGGCAAAATAAGGCTACTGCAGTTACTCAGTGAGGCTGACGCTTCCTCGTACCCAACTGTCCCTTTTCTCAGATAGGGAGATGAGGTGTTTGTTGAGGCAACGACTGCATTTGAAAAACCTTTCCAGCAGCTTCAACCAAAAACATCTGCTGCCATTTTCAATGCACCATTTCACTTTTTCTACAGAACAGCAGCTCCTTGCTTCATGTACCATAGCTAAGGAATCCTGGAGCAGCGAGCAAAGCCAGTGTTGTCCTTATCATTGCAGAGGAAAGCACTGGAGGGTAAAGGGGGGGGGGGCTGGCTTACAAGCCAGCAAGCAGAGGACTCCCAACTAATGGCAGAAAGGCTGCAAAACCAATTCTCACAAGTCTCGATTTAACTTAGAATGTTACTCGGGCTTTATTCCTGGTGCAAAGAGAGAACTCTGGGCCACTACAAACATTCACACATATTCATACGCATGGCGATGGTGGCAGAGGGGGGCACGCAATTAGAAGAGCTGACACCGCCCACAGCAGATGCCCATACCCCCCCCCACACTGTTTCCAACTGCATCGTAGCCTGAGGGCCTGGGGCTGCCCACCACGTTCACTCCTCATGGATGTTAAAGAGCTTTGCAACTTCATTGAGGTCAGCATGCTCTTCCCCATCTTTAATGATCTGCAAGAGACAGAAAGCAAGCAGTCTGAGCTCCCAGTAGCTCCCACTGACATTTCCACCATCTCCCTTTCCACCAGATGCCCCTGGGAACCTCCACCCTCCTGGACTCTGTGGGTGTGGACACCCATTCTACCAACAGCCCCTCCCCGCCCCCCCCCCCCCCCCCTGCAAGCAGACCTTTCGAGCAATCGGCATCCTGTTGAAGATGTTCCATAGCACGATTCCCACCACCACTTTATCCCTGAGGTAGAAAACAACTCCTTTGCCGTAATCCTCTCCCTGCTGCGGCACCTGAAGGTTGCTCGGGGAGGCGGCCGAGACTTTGAGCTCCAAGGCTTCAGTCTCAGTTTCACTTTCGGAGCGGATTCCAGTTCCTAGGGCAAGCATTAACATGCAAGCTCAGTTTGGACATTACAACGAACAGTGTTTGCAGTTCACACTAGTTAGACTCATGAGTGGCGCATTTGGAAGATGAGAAATCCAACAAGCAAACGGCAGTTTCTAGCTGCTTGCTAGTCTTAACTTCATTTTCCATGCTCTCAATGTAAGCTCCCTCCCTCTCCATGCTGCAGCACCTTTCCAGAGGCATGGTACCAGCTACAGTTACCCAAATCCGGCATCGGGCCAAATCACTGTTCCTAGAAACAGTGTTTTGCAAACCCACTTTGAGCCCTGGTTTCTGACTGTTGTTTGCTGACGTCTACACTTTTTCAGTTCAGACACAGAAACAACACTTTCTTGAACCATGGTTTGATGAGCAACACACATGCATACCTTGGCATAAGCACCACACAGAATGTACTGACATTATCTCTCACCCTGGATCATGGTAATTATTTTTGACACTGCCCAAAGATACAGTGCTGAGAAAATTAAAACCTATTCAGATGAAATAGGTTGCATATCTTCCCCAACCCTGGGCTACAGTCCCCAAAATCACCACTGCAAAAAGATCGCCAAGAGCCCTTCCATAGTTACAGATTAAAACCTCACCTGACTGCTCTGTTGCAGATTTTGGGGTGTCCTTTGCCGTTGCTTTAGCAAATACTCCCACAGTGGGCAAGCTGCTGTCTACAAGGCCGATAGCCTCATAGCCTACTTCAGGGCCAAGATCACTCCTAAGAACCAGCCAAAAACAGTAGAGGGAGAAACTTCAGAATTGCAAGGGGGGGGAGTTCATTTCTCTTTTGTAATACAGAAAAATGTAGGTAACTGAGCCCAAACACATTCTGTCCTAATGATGCTATTTCAGCCTCAGAGGACATTTAACACAGGTTGCTATTTTGGGGGGAAGACTTCAGATAATGATGAGCTGAATTCTACAATCTACCTGTGTTTGCTTATTTTGCCCAAATTGTTCTTACTAACATTATTAAGGCCCAAAAAACTTTTTACAGAATCAAGAGGTGCTTCAGCAAAACACAACAGCATGTATTTTAAAAGAAAACATCCATGTTTTCTTTCTAAGGACAAACACCACGGATGGCGAGGCACCATCCTGGAAGAGGCATTCTTCATGGAAACTGGGATGCTTCTTCTATGATATCTGCCATGACACACATGGACATCACCTAGCCAAAAGAAACAGCTTACCCAAAACCTTTCATTCACACCAAGTTTAAACAAGTAATTAAATCAATCCATAGGAGGTCTTTAGAGACAACCTTGTCTGTTCTGTTCACTGAAAGGGCAAAGACCTTTACAGGACCCATTCACTGAAAATCCTCCCTTCTGGCATCAGAATGTTTACCAGCAAGTCTCTTAAAAATTATCTTATGGCAGTGTGCATTGTATAGCTGGGAGGTCCGAGGATTGCAGCCAAAGTTCCTAACTCTTTAGCATTATGCAACCCTAGATGGTGTGTTCCCTCCCACCCCCAGTCTTTAGGGCTATAAAGACTAGGCACATGCCTTTTGTTTTAAATAAAATCCATCCAAGCTGATTCGGATGGACGACCCATCCCATGTCAAACACCAGCTTTGCAGAATACATGCAACTTTTAACTGGTAGCAAATGCTCCGATGGCCCAGGAAGGAGCTGATGAAAGGGGTCTGGCCTGATACTCTGGGATGGGGCGAGTTCTGGAGAGGAACAACACCGGGGGGGGGGGGGGGGGCTCTTCAGTGCTCTGCACATCCTGCATGGGGACCATGCAATAACTTACACTAAGGTTGGCTATGGAGGGAAACTAAAACAAGTGAATCCGCCTTACCAGAACATGGACTGGTGCCAATATGGCTTTGCCGCACCCGTCATATTTTCTCCCGCCAACCTTCCGCTCACGACAGCGTGATCGTGGTGCTCCACGCGTCGCCTGCCCAGCTTGATGTCATAGAAGCAGGCGGCATCCCCTGCCTTAAAAGGAACCACAGGCAGAAAAGGCCAAATCAGTGAACAAAATGCCATTGAGGAGAGGTCACAGTTCCCTGGGAAGCTACTGCAGCTTCAAGTCTTGGCTCTTTGATCCTCAGCCAATGAAAGCAGGCAGGATCCTTATAGGCACTGATGCTCTATATTCTTGGTGCTTGGGGGGCAACAGTGGGAGGGGTTCTGGAGTTCTGGCCCTGCTGATGGACCTCCTGATGCCCCCCGGGTTTCAGCCACTGTGTGCCACAGAGTGTTGGACTGGATGAGCCACTGGCCTGACCCAGCACGGCTTCTCTTGTGTTATGTCTGGGACAGTGATGCTCTGTATTCTTGATGCTTGGTGGGGGGGGGGGGAGACACAGTGGGAGGGCTTCTGGAGTTCTAGCCCCACTGGAGGACCTCCTGATGGCCCCTGGATTTCGGCCACTGTGTGACACAGAGCGTTGGACTGGATGGGCCACTGGCCTGATCCAACATGGCCTCTCTTAGGTTCTTATGTAATGTTTGAGCAGCAGCACATAACAAGGGCAAAGAAGCAAAGAGGTGAAACAGGCCTTCAAAAGGGACTAAAATCAGGCTGGGTCAATGCTACCCCACCTATCCGTGTCTATTCGAAATCCAGTCTCACTCTCTTGGTTCTAATTTTCTCAGCAGTAGGCACCTGCGAGTTTTCCGTGAGGACTAAAAACCTACTGACAAAAGGGAAGGATCCCAGATTCTTTCAAGCGCAGCTGGAGTCCAAGTGTGAGAGTGCCACCCCCAATCTCACCCCACCCCCAAAGCTCCTAATCTGAACACTGCTGCTCTCGCTTTCTTCACCACCCACCTATCCCATGTTCAGCCATTCAGGCAAAGTGAGAAGAATGCCGTCCGTCTGTTTGTCCTGCCCTTCCCCCATCACTACTTACCACCCAGATATTGGAGCGGGCCTGCAGCTCTGCGTTGACCCTGAAGCCTCCAAAGTCTGAGTCTACCTCCAAGCCTGCTGACTTTGCCAACTCTACGCTGGGCTCCAGCCCCACAGCAGCCACAAGATGATCTGTCTCCACCTGAGCCGGAGATACAACACACACACGCAAATAGATTTCTTCCTTCCTTCACCCGGCTCACACACAGCAAGAGGCGAGAGGGCCCCAAATCTTTCATCACTGCACGATACTCACTTTCCGTCCATCCTTCAGTTTTATTAGCAGCCGGTTCCCAGAGACAGACACTGACTTCACAACTGCATTGGGCATCACGTTCACCCCCTCTGAAAGGAAAACACAGAAGAAATCTGTAGCCCAGAGAAAAGCATTAAAAGAGGTTGGCAAGCACAGTTTCCCCGCAGATTGGGCCAACAGGTCGCAAATTGTCTTGCTTGCAAATGGTAGAGCCAGGTGGAAACAAAGATTGCACGCCAAGTGGGTGTGGGCATCACAATCATTCCTGCAGATCCATGTTGCTGTCAATATTTTAAAAGCCTCTCACACAGGAGAAAAGCACCACCACCTGTGAAACAGATGCAGGAGAGATGACTCACCGCAATCCAGCTTCCCCACAGGTCAGCAAAGTCCCAAGGCAACTATGACAGCCCCTCCCACTTCCCTCACTCAGAGACAGATTTTCCCTCCAAAATTTTGTTCCCTTCGGTGACTGAACCACCCCAAGCAATGTGGTTTTCTTCTTTGTCTTTAAAAGCCTGTCTGTCCCACCCTGTCACAGAGATAGAATTTGGCTTTTAGCCCAGACCTGGAACCTGAGGAGCCCTTTTGGGTTCAACCCCTTCAAGTGGCACTTGAGACGATGTAAAAATCAAACAGAACAAAAGGTTTTATTTAGAAGCCGGGAAGGTCAGGTGTAACCAGGAGTTGTTAACTTCAAGGCAAAAATCAGTGGTTGTACAGACAGGCAAATGAGGGTTAATGAAGATTATTTTCTTAGTTATTGAGATCTTAATATCAAGAGGCTTTTGTCCTCCATTTGTTTTCCTAAATACTGAAATGCTTCTTAATAGAGTTTCCTATTGCTCCTCTTATTTCCTTGAGGCTAGTACCTTCCTTCAAGTACCTAACTCCCTTCCTTTTAATCCCTAATTTCTATCTACCTCTTGAGGTGTCTCAAGCAGTTTCTTTTCACAACAGACCAGGGATCTCCTCCTCCCAGAGAGAACTCTCCCTGTTTAACTGGGCAGGGTTTCTTCGTATTTCCCTTGAAGATGTCTCCCCTTTCCTTTGGCCTGAACGGGAGTCTCATCTCACTGCCCAACCTCCTTGCCAAATCTTGTTCTTGCGTCTGTGTAAAACTGCTTTCTGCATAGGCGGAGACTCAGACTCATTCAGTTCTTCAACTGAATTCTTCCTCAGAGCAGATTTTCAACAGTTAAGAGACAGGATCGTCTCTCTCCTCTCAAATCCAGAATCTGTCAGAATAATGCCTGTTCTCCGTTCCTCTTCAGAACCTAGCAAATAAAAATTTCTGCCCTTAGCTGGAGCTGGCCAGTCAGAGTGCTTGGAGTAGCCTGCCTCTCAAAGCTCTCCATTCCTGAGGAGATTTAACTCTTCACCTCCCAGCACTCTGATCGTACAGCATTTTGAAGCCTGTTTTAAGGGCTGTCTGTCACAGTGACACACTCACTTTCAGCCCTGCAGGTCAGTCCCCTCTCTCTCTCACACACACACACACACACACGCGCCTCCTGGGAGTTTGCTGGGACCCCAGACTTCCCACCAGGCCTCCTAACAAAACTGAGTGTGCCTATACATGAGTGCACGGATGTAGATTACAGGGAAACATGGCGGTTATGACCAGGATGTCAACAGCTAGTGGGAGAGGCAGGGAGACAAGAGTTGGCAGCAATGTTAATAGAAGAGGAGAGGCCAGTCAGCGTCAGGGGACTGTAAAAAAATCAGGGTATTAGCTGTATCTGCAGTCACCAGTCAGGTAGGCATGAGGTTGCAATACAGAGCCACAAAGGCTGCTACCCAATTAGAGAGGATGATTTTAAGTCTACTAAACCAGTTTCAGTTTGAAGGGCTTCTGAAGAAAAAAGGGACAGGAGTTTTCAGAAGCTGTGCACACAAGTTCCAGCAGGCACCATCTTAGAAGAGGCACCCCTTTCTTGTGTGTGACCAAAGGAGAAAAGCCTCTTCTAAGATGGTGCCTGCTGCTTTGTAAATACTCGTAAGTTTTAAAAGTTCTTTTTAAAAAGAAAAAAAAGAAAAAGTCTGCTCCCTAGTTTTTCAGGAGCAACATTTAATTTCAGTCAATCGGTTTAGCAGACTATCTGATTAAATGATGCAGTTCAATCTCAAATAACAAGCGTTCAACGTGCTGGAGGCCGGAAAGGAGGACGCGGGAATCTCAAGGAGCAGCAGCAGCAGCATCCTACCAGGCACGACTCAGGCACTGAACCACAGATTTGCTCCCCGTTGCACAATGACCACAAAACAGAGAGGTGCCTTTCGAGATGCTTATTCTATTGAGAAGATGAGGCAGCCTCAGCTATGCCCCTGCCAGGACCTCAGGCTGATGAGCACAGAGATGCCCAAAGCTGAGAGTCTGAGCCACAGAGGGCAGAAAGGGACCTTACCTCGCCTAACTTTGTTTGTGGTCCAGTTGCTCAGGTACTCAGGAAGGACTTTGCCCATGTTGCCGTTCTCTGGGAACATCTGGATCACCTCCAGGCCCTTGGACTGTGCTGCAGAGGAAACCAGAGCGCTTATGCTGCTGGCCAGGCTGAGGCAAGGGAGGAGGCCAGCCACAGCCCAGCTAAAGAAACCGATGCATGCATTGTTGAATATTAAGCAAGGCCTTCTCTATGTCTAAGACAGGTTTTCACCCATGCTCAACAAATTTTCCATTTATAATGCCATTTTCTACTCAAGTTCCCTAGCATTCTGTTATATTCCAGAATCCAGTAAAAATAGCTTAGCCAGGGCTTTGCAGTTTACGCTTCCCAAAATGCTTTTCCTGACACGCAGAGTTCATCTGCCTGAGAGCTCAACTTGACCGATAGTCCTAACCCTAACAACTGCAAAGTGAAGCTTGCAAAACAGGGTGAGCAGAGCCTGATATGATTTCAGCAGCTGGAGGGGGGATGAGCGGGGCTCTCAGTGGAGGAGATGAGTGGAGACAAAATGTGGCATGCCTGTAGCTACAGTGGGGCCTCTCGGGGCCCAACCTCCTTACTTACTGCAAGGGTCCCATGACTTCCCATCCAGCCAGGCCCCCGACACAGGCCCATTTGCTTGCCCAGGTCCCCAGCCGGCCCTCTCCTGCTCAAGCAGCCAAGCCATGTGGCTTTTTGGTCCAACGGCTCCACCCCCTGGCCTGTGTCACTGCACTCAGTGGTGGCTCCACACTCGAGGAGGGAAGGCAGCAGAAGCGAGAGGCTGAGCTGTGGCAGGCCGGCTCCAAAGGGGTTACACTGCTGCAGGGGCTGCCTCTTGGTTCGGCTGGGCTTGCCTTTCCTCTGCACTGTTGCACTCAGTGGGAAGATGGTGCCCTCCAACTTATTTAAAGGCCCCCCCCAAAATTTAAAAAAAAGATCCTGGCTATGGGCCTGCCCCACGGAGTTTCTTATTCCCGGATCTATCAACATTCAAAACCAGTAATAGCTCCGTAATGATACCCTGCCAAAACTTAGGACAGCTTCCACCCAGTACTAAAGGACAGCAGGGCAGGTGTCATGGGAATATGCCTCCGGAGGCTGTTCTCCCATCAGGGTGCCACGACAGAGAAGGTCCCGTCCCCAGTGGCCACCCCTAGTGCACCCAGAGCAGGGTCCTTAGCTGGAACGTGGTGCATGGACAGGTTCATCAAGAGTTGCAGATCCTTCAGATAGTTTGGCCCCTGAGCCAGTTAGGCCAAAACACACACATTTTTAGGTGTGCCCAGAAACAAAGTGGAAGCCAGTGAAGGTCTTTTGACATCAGCAAATTACCAATCAGGCAGGTCCCCATTAAGATCAAACTAGTTCCATGACAACACCTATTGCTTGTTGCCCGGCTGTCAGTGACCTTTCCGGATGGCAAAAGTCCATGGTTCAAGTTGGGATAGAAAAGGCTAAAGAGATGTTGGGGTGGGGGTGTTACATGTCTTCTCCCTCTATGCACAGGGGTAAAAGTGAGAAAGCCTTTCCCACTGAGGCATCATCTGTAGAGGGTGGGCTTCAGTTTAGAGACCGAGCACATCTTCTACGTGCCAAAAGTAACAACGCAGAGTGCTGGAAGAGAATATCGGTCAAGATCTGCTGCTAGACAGGACGGACAAAATGGGACTGTTGACAGAGCTCTGTGCATTCTGTAAGGGCGCCACACAAGTGTGGAATGTAGCACGGGGCTCAGAACTGCAAACACCAACCGCCTGAGCTGCTGCTTGTTGCAAAAGCACGTTGCTGCACAGACAGGCTGGATGGTGTGAGGACTGGTGGAACCTCAAAGCAAGAGGCAGAACAAGCACTCAAAGGGGTCAGGCTTTTCAATGGCCTGTGGCAACCGCCTTGCCGCAACTATAAGCGGCAGAAAATCCAACTTTAATAGGCACAATTTACAGGTGACAAAATCTCACCTTGCTGCAGATTTTTTTAAGCACAGAGAAACACGCCGCCATGATGACGGGTCTCTGTCGATACGAAGCAACTCGAGATTTCTTGTTCTGTGCTAAGAACATTTTCCCATTCTGGCTTTGTTCATCAGTCTCAGCTACCCTCCCATGGGCTAGGCAAACAACGGAACTGACTCACCGATTACATTTTACATCTGAGCATCTGTCTGAACCCAAGCCTCCACCCCTCGACCACCCACCCATCACACTCACCCTTCCGGCCCAAAGCACAAGCCAGCTCACTCCCCAGGAAGCCGCCACCGATAATAGTGATCGACTTGACTTCTCTGGAAATTTTCTCCAGCGAGCGGAAGTCATCGATCTGCAAGGAGGAGGGGGGAGAGCTCCAGTTTCCTCTGTCTTCTTGGCCAGTCGCAGGAGCGACATCCTGTCTCAAGGCATTTACTTGCAGAGGCGTTCTTGCCTCAGCTCCCACCTCCAACCGGTTTCAGACTGCAAGTGCTTCAGGATCAGGGCCCCTCTAAAGCATCCAGCATGTTTGACTGTGCTTCTTGCAAAATAATAGTAAAAGAAAAGCTGCCAGGGAGGAAGAAAGGGAACCAGGAGCCATGTCTCCCTTTATTCTGGTTGCAATACAATGTTTGCAAAACGCCTTCATCAGCCACAATAATTGGCCATTTGCCTCAAGAGGCGACTGTGCACCTAACCAGAGAAATGGACTCCCTTATCTGATAGGTGAACCATAGAAAGGAGAACCCACCCTGGTCAGGATTACCTTCCGGAACAGCGTAAGCTTCTGCAGCACCTCTTTGCCCGCCCTCTCAATCACAGGAAGATTCCTCGGGAAACCGCCTGAAGACAGAATTTAGATTCCAAGATCACATTCAAAAGACCCAGGTTCTTGGACATCTGGGCCCGCTAGAGAAAATCTCCAGCCTCTTCCCCAATCCACTAGGGGAAGAGGAAGTGTCTCACACTCTCACCTGTGGCGATCAGGCACTTGTCGTAGGAGATCTGGGTGCCGTCATCGAGTTTCACTACGTTGCCCCGGACATCCATGTGGACCACCTGCAAGGCAAACCACGAGCTCGCATCTCCCGGGGAGGGTTTTGTTCAGAGACGTTCTCTGCAGCCTTGGCATGAAGCCACTCCTTACTCGGGATAACTGTTTCCAGTTTGGGAGGGAGTAGCATCAAAGGGCTGTCGGCGTCCACTCCCTGAAGCGGCAACATCTTTTAAGACAGCCAACACAGAGCCTTTGTAGCTTAGGCAATGTGCCACCTTCTTTCCTGCTGTTCCCTAAACAACACCTACCACTTGCAGCTGCCATGATGGCCACAAGAGTCACGTCTATTCCGCCCCTAATCCTTCGCCTCCTGCTCCTTACTGCTGCATTTCTTTTACTTTGCCGTGCCCGCAATCCTCTGAAGTACTATCGGTGACTACACAGGACAGGGACATAAAGCAGGAGTCCAGCGGCACCTTCAAGACTATCCGTTTGTTCCAGCAGGAGTCTTGTGTGTCATTTTGTACACATTTCTAAGGAATGTTATTTCCCTCTAATGTGCCTCTGATTAAGAGAACTCTGGTTCATGCAAGTTCCCACTGTAATAAGGGGCCACTGGACTTTGGGTTTATTTTGCTACAATACGACCAACACAGCTACCCCTCTGAATTTGCATAGGACAGGGTCTAACAGATCAGCACACAGCATACATTGTGTGTGGCATTGTCTCCTGGTGTTTAACAAGGTGTTACTTGTTCTAAGAGCCAGCTTGGTGCAGTGGTTAAAACCGGCAGACTCTAATCTGGATTTGATTCCCCAACTCCTCCCCATGAAGCCAGCTGGGTGCCCCGGGTCAGTCACAGTTCTCTCAGAACTCTCTCAGCCCCACCTACCTCACATGGTGTCTGTTGTGGGGAGGGGAAGGTGATTGCAAGCTGCTCCAAGACTCCTTTGGGTAGTGAAGGGCGGGGTATAAAACCAACTTCTTCTTTTGAGGTATTCTGGTGGTATCTATTCACTACTGCTAGTTCTGGAGCTGAATTCTGATGCCTCCTTTGTGTTTGTATGTTTTGGGGGGAGAGGTGTTTCTTGTTACTTTATTTCCTACTTTATTTCCTACTTTATCCTTTTTTTAAAAAAGAAGTCTAAAAAAATCTATAGGGGCTTGTTCTCACTAAACTTTGCTAACCACCGGGTGGATTTTTCTCCCCTAAACCAAAAAGTGGGATAGAAATATTTTAATCATTGAAATGACAAGAAATCCGATCAAAAGAACCATCTTCAGTATCATACTAAATGAAATCATGGCCCAAATCTCCTCAGCATTCCATCTGGGCACTGCCCAGTTCAAAATAAAACAAATTTTCATGTAAACCCTGTTTAAACATAGGAATCATCCCTTCCAATAGCTAGCAGAATGCTCAACAAACATACGGCAGTGAAACAGATCCACTCATATACAAGGTCAGGACTTCTACAGGCTTTTCGGGAGCTTCCAAAATCAAATAAATATGCTAATAAATACTTTTAATTTAAAAAGAAGACCTACCCCCAGAAAAATAAACATTTGAATGAGGGTTGTGCTTGCTCTGCCAGGAGGCAGAGAATGCTAATGACCATTCAGTATCAATTAAAGGAGAGGGGGGAAAGTATTAGGAAACTTGTGTAAGCCCCTTGCAGTTTTCTGGAGGGAAAAATCCTGAAGGATAGTTTCCTAACAGTTTACTCTGTCTCCTCCACATTGTAAACAGCAACACTGCCCAGTTCATGCATTCCAGCGTTGTTACCTGTTTCAGTTTCTAAAACTTTACTGAGAAAAGCACTGTAGCAGCCAGCTAATTGCCCAAATAGCTCTGTTGTATTTTTATACTGCTTTTTAAAAGATGGCATAACAGAACTACAATGTCATAACACACCATTATTTTGAGCAGCTGTTAACATATTTTTCAAATGCAACTAAATACCGGCCTAGGATCAGCCAAGGTTTAGGCAACCTTTTGGTTTTTATGCGCTGCTGATATCGTTGTGTGTCTTTTACGCTCTGGTGGTTTACTGTTTTGACATTTTATTGTGGTTTGGCTTTCCACAATTTTATATATTATGACGGTTTTACGGCTTAGGGTTTTATACTGCTATTTTAGAATTAATTCTATGATATTTTCAACTGTTACCACTTGGGATTAAATTTGATCTGAGGTATTTCCCTTTTTCCATTTCGATTTTCCTTTTCAATACTGTTTTAATCATTTTTATACTACTTTTGGCTGCCTTGGCCATTTAGAGTCATTAACAGAAAAGTGGGATATCCATTTTCTTTTCTTTTTTTAATTGTATTTTTCAATTTTAGAATTACATAACAAAACAACAGAAATTTTCACATACTAATAAAGGAAGTCAACCATTAATTAAATATCTCGCACCTATTGTTATATTACACTTTATACTTATTGTCGTGCCAATAATAAAATTTGTCCCAAGTCGACACAAACACTTGTTTTTGTTTGTTCTTCAATTTTAATGTCAAATTGTCCATTTCAGCAATATCTAACAATTTCAATATATATTCCTCTAGTTCCGGGATCCTGTCAGTCTTCCAGTATTTGGCAAAGAGTAGTCTCGCAGCAGCAATACCATGTAGTATCAATTTTTTTTTTGTGATCAAAATCGCTAGAAGTTATGAGTAAGAATAGTTCTGGTTTCAAAGTAACTTTTACTTGAGTTATCTCCTGAAGAGTTTTCTAGATATATGACCAAAATTTCATGGCTTTCCGACATGTCCACCACATATGGTAGAATGAGCCAACATTTTGTTTACATTTCCAACACACTTTAGAAATCGACTTGGAGTATTTAGATAGTTTGTCTGGAGAGAGGTGCCACATGTAAAACATTTTATAAAGATTCTCTCTGCACGTACTCGCCCTGGTGATTTGATATTCCTTTTCCAGATTTTTGACCATGTTTCTAGTTCAATATTATGGCCTATAAATTGTGCCCAAATCACCATATTTGGTTTAACCCACTCATCCTGCATTTTATATTCCATACTTTATGACTTTTTCTTCAGAGATTAACCACGCTTTATCTAGATCCGTTAACTCTTTATAAAAACCCTTCTTCATGTCTATATTATATCTTGAATACAGCTGAATTGATTCCCACCACATTAAATTAACACCTTGATCCTTCAAAGTCTCTCGAGTTTTCTGTTCTAATTTGTTGTCTAATAAGTCTTCATAACTAATCGTCTTTTCTCTTGTTAAAAGTGTCATTTTTACGAAGGCTTTGAGAGGAGACATCCATTTTGGTATTTTCAAATAGAATTTATACTTGACCTCCTCCCAAATTTTTAACAGTGGACCTCTGAGGGCATGTTGCTTAAAACTTTTTAATTTTTTGGCTATACCAGAACACTGTATACTATCCTGTTGGTAGGTCATGCCCCTCTAATTTCAGTATTCTCGCATTACTTAGTTTGGCCCAATCTCTTAACCGTACCATCCCCGAGGCTATATAATAGCAATACCAATCAGGTTAACCAAAGCCTCCATTTTCTAAACAGAGCCAGCATAAGCAGGCTTACAAGAAATGAAAAAGCAACACTGGCCTTTCTCATCAAAACACCAATAAGGTTTCTTTATATTTTCTGTCATTATGCAGGAGGGCAAAACTGCAATATATTTAATAGAAGGTTTCTTGGGAGCTAATACCTAGAAAACATATTTATTTACTTTATTTATACCCCAACCTATCTCCACAATGGGGACCCAAAGTGGCTTACATAGCCCCCTCCGTTTTATCCTCACAGTATCCCTGCAAGGCAGACTGGGCTGAGAGCATGTTGCTAGCCCAGGGTCACCCTGCAAGCTGCAATGGCAGAGAGGGGATTCAGAGCTGGGTCTCTCAGATCATAGTGCCACGCTCATTTCACTATACCACACTAGCCCATATGTGCCATTATAAATATACCAGCTTGTTAAATTTATGAACCAGAAGGCAGGAAACCACTTGACTAATTTTTAAAAGACATCACACCGGCGCTGGGCTAATTCCACCATTTCCTGCTTCTCTGTTATCCTTGGCATTTCTCTTTTTTTGGGGGGGGGGGTAATTTGTGTGTGTGTGTGTGCCTGGAAGTCATGGTTGACTTCTGGTGACCCCTAGTGGGGCTTGGATAGTTCAGAGAGGTGGCTTGCTATTGCTTGGCTCTGCATCCCGCCCCTGGTATTCCATGGATGTCTCCCTTCCAAGTATTTACTAGGGTTGAGATCTGCTTAGCTTTCGAGATCTGATGAGATTGGGCTTGCCTGGGCTATCCAGGTCAGGGAATATTTGCCATCTCTTATCTGATACTCACGAATCTCTCCCTGAAACCCCTCCCTCTCTATTCCCTCTTCATTTTCTTGAAGCCAGGCTTAAGCCCGGTAGATGGTCAAGGAAATGAAGGGGAACTAGAGAGGGACCCACAGTAGTATTTCAACAATTACGGCCACAGTTACGCCTACCTTCCTTCCAGAGAGGACGGCCACTCCACCATTCTCTATGTAAGGCAGATCACGAGCAGGTACGTAGAAAGAAGGTGGCTGGAAGTATATACTGGGGAGAAGGATAGAAAATTTAAAAAGACACCAGTGTCAGAACCTTTTACCTTCAGGATTGCTTCTTCCGGTATTTATTTACATCATTTCTACCTGGCCTTTCTCCCCAACGACAACCCTATGTTGTTTACATTGTTCTCCTCTCCTCGATTTCATCTTCACAACAACCCTGTAAGGTAGGTATTCCTACCTGCTTTTAATACCATTGTAGGCTGCTGTGTTCCGAGTGCCCCACCCTGCTAAAGATGACTGCCAGGAACAGGGCCTTTCTTCCTGGTGGCATGCTCTTCGGTATGCTCACTCATGCTGAGCTTGCTGCTGGTTTGTAAAGCTGCCTTCAGATCCCTTTAAATTTTGATCCACCAAGTGGGAGGGGAGTTTTAGAATTAATCTAAAACATCAATATTCACACTGTCACTGAGAGAGAGATCCAGCAGATAATCCAAAGGGGCTTCTGGACCCTGAACCCTGTAGTGTTGCCAGGTCCCGGTTGGGAAATACATGGAGATTTGCGGGGTGGAGCCTGAGGAAATTGGGGGAGGGGTGTAGTGCCATACTGGGGTGGGATGTAGTGCCATGGAGCCCACCTTTCAAAGAAGCCGTTTTCTCTAGGCGAACTAATCTCTGTCACCTGGAGATCAGCTGTAAACCTGGAGGTTGGCAACCCTAAGCCTGCACCACCTTTTTATCAGGCTTCCTGTTCTACTCCATTCCCTGTCAAACACTGAACACCTTTTCAGATTTATTTGCCCTGACCTGGACAGCCCAGGCTAGCCCGATCTCAGAAACTAAGCAGGGTCAGCCCTGGTTAGTACTTGGATGGGAGGCCACTAAGGAAGTCCAGGGTTGCTATGCAGAGGCAGACAACAGCAAAACCACCTCTGCACATCTCTTGCCTTGAAAACCCTGTGGGGTCACCGTAAGTTTGCTGCGACTTGACAGCATTAAAAAAAGATGCATTTTATTTATTCATATGTTGCCTTTCTGTTCAAAAGAACACCCAAAGCGGCTAACAAATTATCACAACTAAAAGAGCAACTATTAACAAACAAGCTCTCCCCAGGCAAAAGGCAGCCATCTCCAGGGTGCCCCTCCTTTTCAAGGCATCAGCAGTCAAGGGGTGGGACAGAGCAGGTGAAAAAGCTCAGCCTAGATGGCAGAGCCTCCCCCAACAAAAGGCAGACATGGCCGTGACTCCTGGCGGACACATAACCTGGACAAGAAACCCCAACACACTCCCATCGGCTCCCTCTATGGCAGGAAGGAGGAATGGGGAACCCACCTCCGCTCTTTACCGTTCCACTGTTTGAACCGCAGCGTTTTCGTGACATCGGGGTCTTCAGAAAACCACAGCTCTTTGGAAAGCGGGGGCCGCATGTAAGGGAGCTCAGGATCTTCAGACACAATCAGCACCTTTTAAAGGAGGGTGGAAAGAAGGGCCGGTTCAGCATCTCGATAAACATTCAGGCATCAGCTAGGTCTTAACACAGGCACCACTCCAAAGCAATGCTTTGGGAATGCTGTTGCTCACCCTGGCACCGGGGTCCCGAGCCCGGATGGACCTGGCGGCTGCAAAAGCAGCAGTGCCTCCACCAATCAGCAGGAAAGGAGCGTGGGATGGACACTCTGGGCGTGCGCTAACCTCTGTTTCGGGGGCTGCAAGAGACAAATAAAAGGGTACAAAGAAGAGTCCGCCTGTCGGAAAGGCACTCCTAATTTCTTCCAAACATATGTAGTGAAAAAAGAACTACGCTGTTTTAATTTTTCTGCAACAAAGAATAATACTACATATTTATATAGTTTTCAAAGCACGTAACGTACATTTTTTTGCTTACAACAGCCCTGCAAGGTCTCTGTTGTTATACCACCAAGGAAAGCTGGAGACAGAGCATGACTTGCCTAAGGCTTTCTGTGGCAAAGGCAAGATTATATGACTGGGGGACTTCCTGATTTGCGGCGCTCCTTCCCAGCAGACTCTCTTCTGTACCCCTCATTTCTGATGACATTCGGAGTAGAACCATCAGCAAGCAGCCTGCTTCAGAAGTCAGCAACATGTCTATGGAAAGGACCATTCACTACGCCACCTGAAAACGCTCCTACTCTCATTCACACAATGCTGCTGTGTCTAAGCCACTGTCCGGTCAAGGAGCACTGTGGGGAGGGGGGGGGGGACAGGAAAGGAGGACAGAACGCACACCAATGCCACTCCTTGAGAACAACTGTAATAGTCAGGAAGCAGTTTGCTGCTGTGGGAAGGGCACCATCTCCACACCTAGGAATAATGATTCCCTATGAAGAAAGTCTGAGACGCCTGCAGGTTTGAACTGCTACTCCTGCCCCGGCAAACCCTTAGAGAATGATGTCAGTCAGTCCAAAAAGACAGACAGGGGGAACAATCTTAGGGAGTCCTAGCAATCCTAAACAGGTCTGCTTGGACTTAAGTTCTGTTTTATTCAGTGGGGCTTTCAGCAGGATTACAGCCTAAAAATGCCAGGCAGACAGTGCTCCCTCTAAGCTGTGGAGTCATGTGAGCAAAAATTCTACTTTGTGGGCTACTGACATTAAAGTTGTGAGCGAGCGATTTGGCTGCTGCATAAATTAGTTTGCTCTGGAGCCAGCCTTCCTGAGCTAAGACAAAAAGGTGTGAGCCGGAGGCTAAAAAACTGTGAGCTAACTCACACTAACTCAGCTTAGAGGGAACACTGGCAGACAGTGCAATCCCCATGTGGAGTTACTCCAGACTAAATCCATTGATTTCAAAGGACTTGGGTAGGAGTAACTGTACATAGAAATGCACTGTAGGGAAGGTAACTGAGATGCTGACTCCAGCCTCCTGGTTGCTTAGACTGTCCTGGAAATGAAGCCAAGTAGAAAAGTTTCTACTATTCAATTATTATTTTTTTGCTGAAAAATTTCATAAAACAAAAATGCAATGTAACAAATGGATATTAATACCAGCCAAATCAGTCAGTCTGAAAACTGTGATTAACTTTTTTTTAGGGGACTACCTCTAGAAAGCATACATATCCGTCTAGTTCTGTCATACATAATCTGCCACACACATGACATTTTAACCACATTGTGGGCTTTATTGATTTCCCCCCGCCCCTCAAATGTTTGTTTCCTGGCATAAAGCAGAGGAAAAGGAGCCAGGAGAATACTTTTTCACAGCTTATGTAAAGATAATTTAAAACCAGAATGACATTTACAGCAGGATCAAAACAATTCCTAAGTATCTAGCTAACCATTCCAAGGGGCAGAAAAATGCAGGTTTTTCCTGGGAGACCCCCCCCCCCCCCAGCACACCTCTTGCTTTATTACCCCAAATGGCGACCGACTGATTGGCCTCCATCAGAGTGTTTGTTTCTGGAAGACGCGCAAGCTCGTTTCCAGCACCCCTTGCAGAAAGGATACTAACACTTAACTACTTCAGAGACCAGCTTCTGCTCGGCTTCAAGCGCCTGCTCACCTGCTGTGCTCTGGGAGGTGGCATCAGCTTCTGGAAAGAGAGAGAGAAGATATAATTCGGCAAGACGCCCAGGTAAACAGAACGCATTTCACACAACACAGGTTAGACCAATGTGCTAATTACACAGGGATGCTGGAAACAGCAAACGGGGATGCAGGCATTTCCTGCTACAGGAAAACCCCCCCCCCTCTATTCTTACATGCCAGGAAATCTCCATGTAATCATGGGTCCCACTTTGTTAGTTTGCATTCCACCAACGTCCTTCTTTGAGCAGGTAGCCTGAAGCCCCCCCTCCCATGACAGCTGATATTCTGAAGTTATCAAAACTATGGCATCGTGTAAAGACATATTCACAATGTATATATGTAGAAAAACAAGCTTATAAGTCAAAACATAACTTTTATACTTATATTTGTACTTTTGCAACAAAATATATATAATATCTTTTAGAAATACTGATTTCTAATTAGATATAATGATATATATATATTGTTGAAAAAATTACAAGTATAAAAGTTATTAAGTTTTGACATATATATATATATACACACACACACACACTGTGAATACGTTTTTACATGCTGCTGTAGTTTTGATAACTTAACCAATACACCGTGGCCCTTTTGTTGTACTGCGATATTCTGAAGTTTGCAAGGGACATCCCAGCGCTAGCTGAACACCTACCTGCTGGAGGCTTTCCCTCTTGCTGGCGCCTCATTTCCATTAATGCCACCCGATCCCTGTAACGCTGTTGGTCTTCTTTCAGCATCCTGTAAACCTAGAGAGTCACACAGAGGACGCCTGTCATCCGCTTGCCCGGGATGCTCAGCTTCCAAATTTATAGTGTGCTTTAGGTCTTAAGTCAGTGAGCCAATAGGCTTTCGTTTCCCTTGCAGACTCAAGAAAAGCTGCGCTCATTTCAACAGAACAAAGCAGGGGTTGCCCAGCTTGGTAGGGAAGACTCTACAGGAGGTCTCATATTGAAGCAAAAATCCTGGGCGTGAGCAGGAAGAAGGAGCACGAGGGTCCTGTTTGGCAGACAGGCAAAGGAGGAAGCGTCTGCCCCTCCCCCCAAAAAACTCAGCTACTGACAACAAACCGAGGCTTTTAGCAACTACTAAATATTCTGAAGTAGGCATCAGCAGCTGCTGACAGTTGGTCAGATCTGGTCCCCTGACAGGTTATTAGTTTTATTTTTGTATTTCAGTAGAACGTTGTTAATTTTCATTCCTAGACTGATTTATTGAACTGTTGCATAGACCACCAACTGTTTTGAGTGCAGGGAAAGCAGCACACAGATATTTTAATCCATTAATTATAATAGCAAACTGACGGGCCTCTGTGCCAATCAAAAACAGCAAAAGCAGGCCACCCATAGACAACCTAGGGGGTCTCTACATACTCAAGGGACTTCCCAAGTTTCCAAGAAAAAACAGATCTTCCTAAATCAAGGGGGGGGGGGGAGAGAATCAAACAACTTGACCTGATGAGGCCTAAATATGGCTCTAAAAGTATGGAATGTTGAGAGCAAGCTGAGTGTCCGAGAAAGAAAAACTAGCCTGCTCAAGCTCTTGAGACCTTAAGGAATCTCGGAGGGGGGGGGGAGATTCTGAGGGTGGGGATTTTCTGGTTATTCCCCTCTCCTGTGATTCTTTGAGAGCAGCCATTTGTAAATAAATTCCAAACCAGAGGTGATATGGGAGACGCTGTGATGGCTTTGGGATTTGCCAGTACTCTGGAGAACAGCAGAAGAGTTCTCCCCAGCCATCCTCAAAGTGGCTTCACATAAAAATACTTGCCGCTGGCCAAGGAATTTTATTTTTTTACACAAATTCTAGCTCTATGGATAGCTCAAGATTGTAGGCTACTTTTGGTTTTGGCTTCCCCCCCCCCCCCGAAATTAAATAAATCCAGAGAAGCTCTGAAGAAGGGAAATAAGGAACTCAGTAGAACACAAACCCCAGTTCTATACTACAGGTGGATGAAAGCAAATCTCTTAGCTAGAAGGAAAATCTCAAGGATGCTGGGGGGAAGACAGAGGTAGTGGAAAGGGAAATAGAACAGCAACTTGTATCCAATGCTAGAAGCGAAAGTGTGCAAAAATTTTACCCTTAAGGTGACACAAAGCAATACAAGAGATAAACAACATGATAACACCAGGAGGCACTAATGAAAAGCTGGATCTTCAGGAAAGGAGAAGCTAAAGACCCACGCAAAGATCACAGGGATCTTGCAAAGACTACGGCAACTAGAATGACTGGGATACTGCCTAGATTCCTGCTCCTGGGTTACTAAACTGCTTTGAAGAACAAGGACATAGGTTTGCTTAGCAAGGGAAATGCAGGCTTCATGCTCTAGGGTCATGGTTTTCATTTTTAGGGCAGAGGTCCTGGGCTCCAAAGTCCCAGTAAGCCCATGTGAACAAGGGGATGGATAGCAAACATTCCAGGGAAGGGGGGGGGGGGAAGCATTTCTCACTGAGCGAACTCTCCATTTACCAAGTCACAGGTTCAGTCCCTTTCATCTCCTGTAAATCAGGGTATCAGGCAGCAGGGACAGAAAATAAACTCCTTGGGATCTTGGAAGGCTGCTACTAGTCAGTCATGGACAAGATGGACTGACAGTCTGAGTCAGTATAAGGCAGCTTATATTCCACTATATTACAGAAGAGAAGAAAATGCCATTTGGGATTTACATGGGCTTTTGGAAGCGGTGGTGGCAGTAGCCCAAATTTAGAGCAAGAAGACATCTGTGGATTGATCAATGGATGAGGGGAGTACTATAGTATTTTGCAGTGTCTTTATTTTTAAATAGTGTCCCCTTCAACATCAGCTAAGGGGCAGTTTGCCAAAGGACTGGATCTTCTAATTTTAATTCCCTTGGCACGCACACAAAAAGGAAGCTTCAGTTATGCCATGCTCATAACCCGCCCACCCCCCAGCCTTGCAACTAAGCACAAGTGTCTAACATATAAGGTTGCCAACCTCCAGGTGGTGGCTGGAGGTCTCCCACTATTACAACTGATCCCCAGGTGACAAAGATCAGTTCACCTGGAGAAAATGGCTGCTTTGGAAGGTAGACTTTGGGGCTTTATACCCCACTGAAGTCCCTCCCCTCCCCAAACCCCACCCTCCTCAGGCTCCACCCCCAACGTCTACAGGTATTTCCCAACCTGGAGCTGGCAACCCTGAACATATATGCCTCCCCCACCTGCTCCTCCCACCACTGAGTAGTACACAAAGTTGCTGCCCCTGGAGCCCCTGGAGACATAAGCGATCTAGGAGATGTGGGCAGTGCAAAACTGAGATGTGGGCAGTGCAAAACTGAAGCTGGAGATAGGCGAGGGGAGAAGAGAAGAAGAAACAGGAAAGGAGGGGGAAAAAGATTGCCAGGTATTAAAACGAGCAAACTGGATTATCCGGGCCTTAGGGTGAGCAAGGGTTCTTATTTTGCCCGCTACCTTCTTTGCCAAAACTGGCATGGCTGCAAAACAGAAGATGCCAACACTGGTCACATTTCTCCATCCTGCCCATCCTCCAAGGAGCTCAGGGCAACATACATCGTCCTCTGTTTTATCCTTGCGACAACTCTGTGAGGTCAGTTAGGCTCCAAAACGAGCAGCTGGCTCCAGATCGGCAAGCTTCATGGCTGGGTGGGCACTTGAACCCGGATCTTCCTGTCCTAACCCTGTGCAGTGCTCTAGCCCTTCTACCAGACTCATCCACGTGATTCAGCTTTGTCCCTTTAAACTAACGAAGGCCTCTTTTATCCCTTAATCATTCCAGATTTGGTGCCCTCCATTAAGAAAGGAGGCCTTGTTCGGAAGCTCAGACTGTCTGCCCCGTGTAGCCAGGGAACAGGCAAGGTTAGGTGAGCACAGAACACCGGCTCTTGAGATGGATTTTCTGTGTTCCATCAAAATCACCAAATGTGGACATTAGGCAGGCAAATGCCTGATCCCCAGATGGAGCAGCTTCCCCCCCCACCACAATTTCCCTTCGTCTATTTTGCTTGGGGTTACAATAACATTACTTTCTTAGTACGATGAGGAAAACAGCTAGTGTTGTACCAAACGTACAAATGATTCCAAGCATCCTTCTCTGTCATTCAAGACAATGGAGACCTTTTCCTGCAGTCTCCTCTGGGGTGCAGTTTGTGGCTGGTTATCCCCTGTTTAGGAATCACACAACACCATCTGAATTTGCATTTAAATTTATTTATTTATATCCTGCTTTTCTCCCCAGGTGGGGAGCTTAGAACACCATGTCCCCCTCCTCTGTTCCCTCACAACAACAACCTTGTGAAGTAGGCCATACATGACGGGCCCCAGGTCACCCAGCAAGCTTCCATGACAGAAGTAGGGATAAGAACCCAGGTCACCCAGGATCCTAGTCCAACACTCTATCCGCCATGCCATGCCGGCCGGATGTTTGCATCTCTGTGATGATGAGCCCTGCAGTATGGAACCCATCCCCTTGAGATCTCAATAAAAACACGCCTGGAGTCTCCCCACCACCCATTCTGCAGGCACAGGATTTAGCATCACTTAGCCCTCCTTCACCATTCCCCCTTTTAAAACCAAGTTTTACTGCGCACCACGCTCTGCATGTACAATGCCCCAAATTCAAGCTAAAGCTTTCCCCCTTAAAGGACCTGAGGTGGGCCAGAATTCTAACCTAAGGCAGCTGCTGCCAGTCAAGGTGGTTAAGTACCAGCCTGGGGGCTGATGGACTCCTGGTCTGATTCTTCCCTTCCTGACTCCCAGTGCCACATTCCCAGGCAGTCATCCCACACAGAAGCAACTCACACAAGGCTACTCTGTGAGCAGCCTTAAACCGATCTACTCAGAACTAATTCCCAGTTTAGTCATCGGGTCTTATTTCCAGGGAATTGTTTGTAGGATAGAAATTTCTGTCCATCAAAGTTGGTGTGTGTGTGTGTGTCCCCGCCGGGGAGGGTTTTTTAAAAAAAATTATTATTACGTATTGTCATGATTTTAGTTTGCCTTTAATCATGTTGTGGATTTTACAGAGTTGGAAGCTGTTTTGAAAATTCCCTTTTCACAATGTGGAACAGAAAAAACATTTTCCTTTCTTTCCAGTGGGTGGCACCAATGCAGAACCGGAGCCTGATGGGGAGAAAGAGGCACTGACCAAAGGGCGCTTTTCTATTTTAAAAAAGGCTACTTCTGCGCACAGCAAGCTGTCTGAGGCACAGCAGCTTCAACCAAGATGAGCAGGGAACTTTGATTCAATGGGATGACCCCAACCAAAGCTTCCCGCAGATCCAGGCAGATTAAACTCTCAGTGGTTTATTCTTCCACCCATTGGAGCTACTAGTTCAGAGTGAATTTTAAAGTAGAACTTCAATAGACTGGCTCTCTTTTTTAGGCTGCCGTAAGGTGGAAAGGGAACTCTTGCACCTAAAGAATCTGCACCTGACAGGTCTCCAAGAATAACTGAGCATGTATCAGCAGCTTAAGAGAAGAAAGAAAGTGATTGGCTCAGCTGGTGCTAAGTAGGTCTGGATCACAGAGGGACCACAACTGACCACTCCAACTAAACACATCTGTTTTGGTATCCATGACAGCCAATAGCCTGCACGCCAATCCATGCTAGTGTCCCACTACAGAAGGAAAATCACCTCCATTAGCTACAACTCTGAGCTTATTTGTATGCAGACTCAAGGCAAGAGGCCAAGCGCTAGGTAATTTCTGTATATACACCAAGCACCCCTCTAATGAGGCAGCAAGGATAAACAACCAGAGGGGAAGACGTTAACTTGGAGCCAGTCCCAAGTTCACTTCCTTAGGGCATTAAAATTCCTGTGAGATTCTGCAGAGAAGGAGGGAGAAAAAGCAGAGATGAGAAGCAACAGAAGCATCAACTAAAGATGAGCCACCATGTCACCGGACACACATTGCTCTTTCACTCCCCGTCAAACCTTTCTACTTACATAGACCCCTCCTCCTAAGGCTGATAAGCCCACGAGGAAGGCCAAGACAGCGTTATCGCTTTTGCCCCCAGGAACACCAGAGCCAGCCATTTGTCTGCTCAGCTGCGCTTCTAAGGGGAGTTTCCATCGCTGAAACAAATTACCTAAAAACACAATTTGTTAAGGGAGGGAAAATTGTCAATAATTAACTTTTAAAAACACCAGTATTAATTAAATCATGAGTACAGCAGAACATGGTCCTTGTCTGAGAGCCCATTGACACACTGGCATTAAATTCAGTTACCGAGACACATCAAGGTCCACATAGAACCGGAACTTTTCTACCCTACACTTCAAAGCGCAAAGGAACATTAGCATTAGAAATTCCATCACAGCTGGACCCAGTTCTTAAGCGCTTTTATTTTTAAACCCACTCTCTCTCTGAGGAGTAGCTAGGAGCACATGCATGACTTTTGTTTTCTGTTTTGCTCTCACAGCCATGCTGTGAAGAACATTTAGCTAAGTGACACAGATTTGGCCCAAGGTTACCTAGTGAGTGTCGTGAATGAACAGGGAATTTGAACCAAGCATGCTTGGACCCAGTCCAACACTCTATACCATGTAGCCTCCACACAAGGCAGTGCCATGTTCGTGACCTTAGCTAAAATTATTTCACCTGCATGAAAGGATTTGAAAATATCATGCAAGAACTAGATCAGGCTTGGAAATAACTGACACTTGTGACTGAATTCCAGTCATACTGATCTGAAATTTATGCATCTTGTAGACTCTAATTCATGCATTGCATTTTCATATACTTGTGACTTAATTAGGTGTCACGATACAGTTAAGAATGAAAACAGATATGAAGGGAGTTTTAAAGTTCTCAGGACAACATATACAGCAGTCATTCCCCATTTCTGGCTCAACTGGCCAGGCTCAGCTGACAGCTTTGCCAGAATAGAAATGTGGTCCTTTGGCAAAGCACAGGCAGATAATCTCAATTGCTTAAAATCAGACCAAAAAATCTGGGCCTTGACTCTGCTGATGTCGCTGAATGGTATTTAGTCTAAACACCTTGTGGCATGACATTTCATTCAAATCTAAAAACAAAGAAATTTCCCCAGCTGAGATTTCTTTTGTTCATCACCATTCATTAGCCATGTAATTTGTTTACCTTGTCCTTCAGCTATTCTTCAGCACCCTCAATGGCATAGCATCAGATAAGTAATATTCTACCAGTCCAGATTTTCACCTGCAGTTTCTCCACAACAGCCTTGCAGAGTTAGGCATAAGTAAACCCACAGAAATCAGTAAATTTGAATTCACCTAACTCAGCCTAAGACTAGCTAATAGAGAAAGATGTGGCGAGCCAAACCTGGCTTATTCCAGCAGTTTGATCACTTGTTCCTAGAATTGCATTTTCCAGCCTGGACTTGGAAACCAAAACAGAGGGGGAACAGGTTGTAAATGTTATTCCAGTCCTAAACACACCAAGTAGTTGCTGTTGAGATCATGTCATGGTAAAGTGAGGGTATTTTAGGCATAATCTTAATTTAATAAAACCAGCAGTTTGAGCATCCTGGTCATTCTAAGAAGAGCAACAGTCTTAAATTTGATTTTAGAAACCAGATCATTTTAGAAGTGCAGCAGCCGAGGTTCTATATTGCCCAATTAGTTTAATGTATGGACATCCCAAATGTTGGTTTCTGCTTGCTGATTTACTTTGGAGACTGCTGATTCTGCATGCTGTCCTTTGATGTTTCCCAAGCCAGCCGTGCTGAATTCTTCTCTCCCAGGTCTTTTAAATCTAATACCCTGCTACTATCATCCTGATTGCAGTGCTGATCTGAATTTTGTTTTTTAAAGATGCTTTTCACAAGACTAGAGACAGTGGCTTATCAGGCATAAGCAAAAAATAGTTTTTAAAAAATAGCATAAGAACATAAGAGAAGCCAATGTTGGATCAGGCCAATGGCCCATCCAGTCTAACACTCTGTCATTCAGTGGTACAATTCATCTGTACCACAACTGGGGACATTTTGGCTCTGGCACTTTATTAGAAATGACACCTTTACTTTTTAAAGAAAGAACATTCAAGCATCCTTTACTTTTAACCTACCCTTCCTCCAAGGAGCTCAGGGTAAAGCACAGCTCTTCTCCCCATTTCCCCCTCACAACATCCTTTACCCTATTTTATTCTGTTATGTACACAAGGCTGAGAAAAAGCAACTGGCCCAAGATTCCCCTGTGAGCTTTGTGCATTTGAACCCAGGTATTCCAGGTCCTAGTCTGACATTCTTACTATTATGCCATACTGCCTTTCCTTTCCAAAAAGCCTAAGGGCACTTGATATTGAAGCAGCAAGCTCCAGCGAAATCCGCAGGGCTTGCTTCCAATCCAACTCGTCTGGGAAAAGGCTGATCTAGTTAATTCACTTTAATAACTTGGGGAAAGTGATGTTTACATGTATTACTTAACAATGACTTACATTACAGCTACTGGCAAACAAGGGCCAACTTTTTACATGAGTTACATACACGGTTTGTGTTCTTTGACACCTCGACCTTAGAATAGGTCACTCTGTTCTCCAGGCTTCAGACAAGTGGCAGATATAGTTACGGCAAAGTTCGAGCCCTGCGGCACCTTTAAGACCAACAGTTTTAGTCAAGGCATGACCTTCCGTGTGCATGCACACTTCCTCAGATACAATGAAATGGAATTCACCAGTCCATACACATAAGGCAGAGGGTGAGCAGCAAATCAGCATACCACAGATAATGAAGATGTTTTAACACATGCGAAAAGGAATCACAGTCTAAGTTTATAAGGTCACCATTGTTTGGATTTAATGGGGGGGGGGGGAGCGAAGCAAACAAATATGCCAAAACCACCTGGTTCTGCTGCTTCAGACCCACTCGGCTACCCACACGGATCTATACTTATGGCAAGTTTGCAACAGATAAAAACTTTCCAAACTCGTTAATGACCGACGGTGAACGACTGCGTAACACTTTCACGTACTTCTAAAACTCCCAGTTCATTGGCTCGCTTTGCAAATACGCCACGCATGGCCCATGCCCCCCTTTTGCAACTGGGGAGAGAGAAAAGGCAGACAGGGCAGCCCTTCGGGAGAGCTCCCCTCCTTCCCCCTCGTCAAGAAGACCACACCCCCGCAGACTCCCTCTCACCTGCCCCCGCCCGACCCCGCGACCTTGGGCCGAGCGCCCGCACCAGCCGAGCAGCCACGCGGCACCGGAACATGACGGCGGTGACAGCGACGAGCACCGGCCGCGGCCAGGTCCGCTCCCGTTCCCAGAGCCCGTGAAAGGGGGAGCGGAAAGGCTCGTTCTGCGTCTGCGCGTGCCGATGGCCTTGCGCAGGCGTACTCGCGCACGGCGGCGGCGGCCTTGGCGCCGCTCTAGGACACCAGTTCTCCATGGTGGAGGCGGGCCGCGCTTTCCTCCGGGAGCTGCGCTGCGCCTCGCCTCGCCCGCAACATGCGGATGCTTTTGCCGGTGGCCGCGCGCCGCTCTTCTGTCCTGCTGCCGCCGCTGTGGGGAAGGCGGTGTTGCTGTCGTCGCCAAAACTGCTGCGCCTCTCCCGGCCGCCAGCTCCTCTCCACGCCCATCTTTTACGCGAATGGCTCTCCGCACATCGGGCACCTTTACTCGGCGCTGCTGGCCGACGCACTGCACCGGCATCGGGAGCTGCACGAGCGGGGAGGGCGCTTCGCTACCGGTCAGTGGGGGTGGGAAGGGTGCCACTGGCGGCGGCGGCGGCGGCTAGAGAGTGCCGGGAACGAAGCCGCTGCAGACGCCTGCTCAGAGAGGGATTCAGCTGCGTTGTAACGACTACATGCAATCAGTGTACAAGTTTTAAGTTCTTTTTTTGCGGTGGGGTTTGCTGCTGCAACAGGCTGACGCGGCTGACACCCTTGATTGACGTACGCGGCAACTTTTCGCATCTGTTGCGGAACGCTCGATTGAGACCTAGCAGGGAGTGGGTCAGCCCGAGAGGCCTATGGGGAATCTCTCCATGACGGGCGGGTGGGGTGTGTGCAAGTGTGAGGTCAGTGTTCCCTCTAAGCTGAGTTAGTGTGAGCTGGCTCACAGTTTTTTAGCCCTTGGCTCACACATTTTTGTCTTAGCTCAGGAAGGATGGCTCCAGAGCAAACTAATTTATGCAGTAGCCAAATCGCTCGCTCACAACTCTGATGCCAGACTAGCTCACAAAGTAGAATTTTTGCTCATTTTTTGGTGAGAAAATTCCTGGAGTTTTGGGGCCAGAACCTGGGGAGGGACCTGAAGAGGATATAATGCCATAGAATGCACCCTCCAAAGTAGCCATTTTCTCCAGGTGTACTGATCTCCTTCATATGAAGATCAGTTGTAATTCCAGGAGATCTCCAGACCCCACCTGGAGGTTGGCAACCTTAGGCAAGCAGTGTGTGCCTTGTCGATGTATGGGGAGGAGAACTTACTGATGCTATAGGAATTTCTGCAGTTCCCCAGACCTTTGATGGGTTAGAGGCAGGACTGGATTCTTTGTCCATCACGCTCTCCTGTTTCTCTGCCCAGGAACAGATGAACATGGGCTGAAAATCCAGACGACAGCTGTGGCAGCAGGCAGTTTGCCTCAGCACTTCTGCGATCGTGTATCAGCAGAATTCCGGGAGCTCTTTACCCAGGCAGGCATCTCTTATACTGATTTCATCCGCACCACGGAGCCACGGCATAGACGGGCAGTGGAGCACTTCTGGATCACCCTGCAGGACCGAGGCTGGCTTTATCGGGCCAAATACGAAGGCTGGTACTGCACTGCTGAGGAGACTTTCCTAGCGGCTTCTCAGGTCACTGAACGCCCTGACTCCCAAGGCTGCAGACACATGGTCTCACTGGAAAGTGGCCACCAGGTACAAAGAAGGAGAACTGTATGAGTTCCTATTATGCCTTAAAAGATCTGCTGGGAAGGCCCTGCTGTGAATTCCTTCAGTTAAGGAAGTATCCTCCTGGGTTTGGGTCAGAGCCTTCTCTGTGGTGGCCACATATTTATGGAATTCCTTACCCAGAGAGGCCCAGTTCTGCCCCAGAATTGGGATATTTAGGGAGCATATGAAGACCATAGTTCTTAGAATAGTTTTTGGGCTTGCCCTGTGCTTTTGCTTCAGAGTCAAGAAAAGTTTGAATACTGCCTCTGTTGGACACCCTCTGAAATCCACAGGCACTGTTTGTTCCACATTTGAATTCCACTTAAAAAAAAAAGTCCATTCCACAAAAAAATTCTATTCCCTTGAAACTCTGTGTGTATATTTATTTTTTTATATTATATATTTAAATTTTATTTATTTATACACACACACACATATGTGTGTGTGTGTGAGTGGGTATAAGAGAGAGAGTAATTCGGTTCAGCTCACACCAAACCATGGGTATAGACATTGAGTTATGGCTTGGTGCGATGTCTGAACTAACAAACCACAGTTTGTGGTCAGTTAGCAAACCCAGAACTGGAATTCTTTTATTTATTTATTAAACCAGATTTTGATACAGGTTTTCCAACCATGTTTTGATAAGATGCCTAACTGATAGCCATTATCGTGGCTATAGTTCTGCCTCCCAGATGATATTGTGCCAGAGATCCAGGAGTGTTGAGCAGGTAGGAAGCAGGATGAAATCATGGTTTTGTATTATATATTTCGTAGAGCAAACCATGGCTTGGTGCGATAATTCAAGCTAATGGAAAGACTGTGACCCATTTCTCTCTTGCTTCAGGTACACTGGACCAATGAAGAAAACTACATGTTCAAACTATCTGAGTTCCAGAAACCACTGCTGAGATTGCTCCAGGAAAGCAGGCTTACCATAACCCCTGAGCCATTCTACCAGCAGGTGCTCCAGTGGCTGAAACAGGATCTGCCAGACCTCTCTGTATCACGTGACCGAAACCGGCTGCAATGGGGCATCCCTGTCCCCGGAGACTCAACCCAAACCATCTACGTCTGGGTGGATGCCCTGGTGAACTACCTCACTGTTGTGGGTTATCCTGACGCACACCATGACTGGTGGCCTGTGGCCTGCCACATTGTGGGCAAAGATATCCTCAAGTTCCATGCCATCTACTGGCCTGCCCTACTGATGGCAGCCGGGCTGGACCCTCCAGAGCAGATCCTCGTTCACTCCCATTGGACGGCGCAAGGACAAAAGATGTCAAAGAGCCTGGGCAACGTGGTGGACCCGAGAGCCTGTTTCCAGCGGTATACAGTGGACGGCTTTCGATATTTCCTGCTAAAACAGGGTGTCCCCGAGCGAGACTGCGACTACTATGATGAGAAGGTCGTCAAGTTGGTCAACTCAGAACTGGCAGATGTCTTGGGAGGGCTCCTCAATCGCTGCACAGCCAGCAGTCTGAATCCCAGTGGGACCTACCCGTGTTTCTCAGAGGCGTGTTTCCCTAAAGACGTGGGTGCTCAAAACGGAAGGGGACTTGGCAAGGCTTCTGCAGAGGACTACAAGCTCGTGTCTTCTGTGAAGGAGCTTCCTCTGCAAGTGAGCAGTGACTTTGAACGCTTTCGGATCTACAAGGCTTTGGAATCCATCGTTGACTGTGCGAGGCAGACCAACGGCTTCATCCAGAGGCATAAGCCCTGGAAACTGAGTCGCGACGATCCCTCGCAGCAGCAGTGGTTGGACACCATTCTCCATGTCACCCTGGAGTGTCTTCGGGTTTACGGGCTCCTCCTGCAACCAGTGATCCCTGCCACTGCCGATAAGCTGCTCACCAGGCTAGGTGTTGGTCCCTCGGAAAGATCTTTAAGGAACTTGACATTTCTTTCTCGCTTCCATGATGAACGGTGCCCTTTTGAAGGGAGGAACCTTGGCTCTGACACTGGGCTCTTGTTTCCCAAGCTGGAGAAACCCAAAGCCAGAAGCCATGGGGGGGCTTTAAACATTTAACTACTAAAACTGTAGGGGACAGAAGGATGGTGAAGGTGGGAATGAATCTTCTGTGGCCTCTTTTCATGCTTTCAGGAGTAAAATTGGCTACTGTTGTCTAATGCTGATGTCTTGGCAAGTGAGTATTGGCATATAGGGTGTGTATGCTCTTTCCGGTTTGTTTTGCTACAGCACCTTTTGATAAATTTTGAGAAGGGAGAACCAGCCTGGTTGGCTTGGGTGGCCTTTTTTCCTGGCTGCCCTTTCGAGAATAAGGATTCCTGTTAAGTTGCATCAGGACTGCTCAGTTCTAAAGCAGAGATCAGCTGATCCTTCAACCAGCAGAGCCCATAGCCTACCCTTGTCTTCTTCCCTGTGGGAGTTTTTGAGGCTTTGAACTTGGCTAAAGCTCTTTCCCAGTTAGGTGAAGGTTTCTGTGTCAAATCAAGCTTTTTACAACCGTTTACATCTTTTCAATGTTTTATATGATCTGTGGTTGTCTTTTAGGTGTGAAATAGGAGAAAACACCCTTTTCAGTCAGGCTAAGCAGTTACAAGGGTTCTCCTTGTGCAGGTTCATCGATGAAGTTGAGGATGGCCACTCTGACTGAATCTCTTTGGATAGGAACTCTGGGGCAAGTGATGCTCTGTATTCTTGGTGTTTCTAGTGTCCTGGCCTCACCGGTGGACCTCCTGAGGGCACCTGGTGTTTTTGGCCACTGTGTGACTCAGAGTGTTGGACTGGATGGGGCAGTGGCCTGATCCAACTTTGGCTTCTCTTACGTTCTTATGTTCTTAGGACCCAGAAGGACACACAGAGAAAGGCACTGACATAATAACAGAACTATTTACCATGAATATTTGGGTCCCTGCCTTCCTGCAGTTGCCCCCCTTTCCCTCCTTGCACTTTCAAAATGGCACCTGACCCCCTAAACAGAAGTACAGATCGCAGGTGGACCCAGATGCCTTTGACTACCATGACCTGTTCCCCTGCTTTTGGCTGACTGACCAATGGTGGCATCCAGGGTTTGGTTTGTCATTGGTTTTTTAAATACAGTCTCATTTGTGTCGCCCTTTTGCATTTGCCACAGTTTAGTTCTGATCTCCAGACAGACGCAAGAATGAATGGATTTAGGCAGAGAGTTAAGTTGATGAAGCCACATTGCAGCGTGAATCTTTGGGAGTGGCATAGCTCGTTTCAAAATAATAACCAAGATGAACACTGACTGCAGTTTCACCGTTTATTAGAGAGGTATCGAAGTCTGTTCATCAACAAAACTCACTATTCAGAAGAAAAAAATAATCTCCCTATAGAGGCGTCACCATTTCAGCCGTTCAGCTGAATCCATACAGTGCCGCAACGGATATGTAGAAACATTGTTTTGTGTCTGCTAGTGTTCTTTTGCTATGCTATGGATGTTGAGTACCCATCCTTTTCTCTCTCCCCCTCCCCAGCCCCTGCACAGGTAAAGGGGATCTCAGGACTCAATCTCTGTTCCTTTGTGCTGTTTTCCCCAGTAAATCTCATTCCTGACTCAAATGGCATCACCAGAGGTCATCACCCACTACCAAAAGTCACGCTGAGTGTCCCTGTGCTTTCAGGTTCAAAGTAGCCCTTTGAGCATCTCCTAAAGTGAGTTCTGGATCATGAAAGCTTGTGCCACGATAAATCTGTTAAGTTTTGAGGTTCCACAAAACTGTTTTGTTGTTTTGGCTGCCACGGGCTTAACATGGCTCCCCTTCTGGAATCTGTCAGACCATCACAACAAAAGCAATGACAGTGTAGCACTTCAAAGCCTAACATATGTATTGCTGGCTTATTATACCACAGTATGGTGGTGCAGGACTCTTCGTTGTATATTTATTTATTTATTTATTTATTTATTTTCCATTTTTATACCCCGCCCTCCCTGCAAGCAGGCTCAGGGCAGCTTACAAGGGCACAAGTGCCAATCAATACATCGTAAAACAGTTAAAATCAGCAATAATGATAAAAGAATTCCAATAAATTACAAATACATTCACGTGTATTCAGGGGCTTGCTTCTGAATGGATGACCTGATGGCATTACAGGACATTGCATGAGAAGTGGAAAGGTTTATCTGTGAATGGTGCTGTGATACATGCACTACGTTTAGCATGAAGCTAGGACTTAGTAAGAGGTGAACTTGCGAACTAGCCATGTCTAATCCATCCCTTTGCCCATTCCCCCTAACATCTTGGTATTCCTGGTATTTATTTACTTTATAGCCTACCTTTATCCCTGTGTCAAGGCGGATTACGGAATACAAAAAGATGCAATCAGACACCATAAAACAATCAGTGAACAATGCAATAGGCATAGGATGCCAGAACTAGGAATCAGTGCAAACAATGAATTGTCTCATGCAAGATGTCAATGAACAATGGAATAAAATCAGGATGTGTTGCAGTGAAATCCTAAAGACAGTCACACCCTTTTACGTTCAGTGAAGTCAATAGCCTTGGAAGGCTGTAACTGTGTGTAGGTCAGTGCTGTTAATTTCTCCACCAAGGAACGGGAAAGCAAATGATAAAACCGTATTTCAATGAATTTATGCATGAGACCTAAATACTAGAGGAAATTGGAGCGACTCTACCAGGAGTAAGAAGAGGGTGGTTTCTATCGATTTCTTACTGATGGATGAAACGCCACCTCTGCAAATGACTGCAAATTTATGGATGCTATAAATGTCTCACTGTAGCGGCCAATCCTGGAAGCTACAGGAGGTGACATAATTTTTAATTGAGGCAGGAGTGCAGTACTGGAGGTGATCCCAGAAGAGCTTGTGGCTAAACCAACCAGTAAGAATAATAATGTAATTAAAATCTTTGGATACTAGATGAAGCCAAGCAAGCCCAGTCCTAGCCCTTTTCATGTGTGAAACAAATACCCTTGGATTAAGTGGTTGTTAGGATTGTAGTCAAGAACTTTAGAATTGCAACGGTTTGTCTCTAGGAACAAGCAAGGGACCCATGCAAGATTGAAAGATCTTCTGAAACTGAGAAGAACACTCGCAAAGGGAATGTACATTAAAAAGAGAGACCAAAAGATCCTTTAATACAAGTTGCACTATAAACAGATGTTTTAATATTCTAAGTGCAGAATAAAACCTGTTTTCTTCCAAGTTACTTTTAAAAATGCAAAATAAACTATTTTAATCCATCCATATATTTTTTTTTAAGTAGCAATGCAGAAATCCCCTCCTGGCTTTCCACTACAGTTGCTGTCATGTTGAGGCTGATCTGCTGAAATGTCTGTGAACAAGTAAAATTTGATGCAACGCCATTCTTCTGGCCCCAGTTTGCATGTGCACATGTCAGGAAACCTGGGACAGACCCCACTGCAATGGAAGTGGGAAAATTAGGAGTCAGCTACACTGGAAGTGCAATCCTACACAGAGTTATACTCTTCTAAGTCCACTGAAGTCAGTGGGTTTAGACAGGTGTAATTCTGCTGAGGATGTAAGCCATTATGCATTCTAACAAGTTGGATTGCAACCCATTTAAATCAGTTATAATTGAGTACAACATATGTGATTAATGTGTTCTGCATATATTTTCATAGGAATAAAATACTTCTAAAGAAATAAGCATTCACTCTGCAGTGTTAGATGATGCCCATATGTAGTGTGGATGGTACTCATCTCAGACATTTCCTCTTTTGTGGGAAAGAAGATGGAGTGCTCTTTCTAAGACACCACCAGCCTTATTTGTTATCTATTTGCCTTTTTTTTAAGTAATAAATTTTGGAAAATGTGCCATCAGAGTTAGGGTGCTTTTTTCATCCACTTAAAAATGATTAGACGGATGATGCAAGTAAATGTTACAATTCAAGCCAGTGCTTGGACTTGCCAAAAGCTTCATAAGACCTTTTATCTGATCAACATGAAATAAAAACAGGGTGCATGTTTTTAAAAAGTGGGGGGGACAGAGAAAATTTCTTAGTTTGCAGTAAGAATGCTTTTCTGGGACTCAGCCCATTTTATAAAATGAAACTCTTAAACTGTTTATGATTCCTCCCATTGGCTACGATCTTAAGAATATTAATATCCAGTGTAAAACGCTGAGCTGGTATGTAGATTTAAAATGCTGCTGATGTCTGGCAGCACCCTTGGCTGTCTTAGAGGAAGCAAAAGAAATGGAAATATCTCAATAGAAAATAGAAATGCTTTTTCACACAAGAGGCTTACAAGGTAGGACCTTGAGAATGGGGCCTGAGATATCTGTGTTTTTCTTTCCCCTTTAAAATCCAGCTTGTTAAAGAGTTCTGGAGAACTTGGAAGCCTTTGTGTCATTTTAGTCGGTCGGAATAAAAGGGGTTGGGAGGGAAGGTGGCATGGTATATAGCCTAATCTCATCAGAGCTCCAAAGTTAAGCAGGGTCAGTACTTGGAAGGGAGACCACCAAGGAAGATTCTTCAGAGGAAGTCGGTGGCAAACCATCTCTGCCTCTCTATTGCCTGGAAAGCCTCTTGCTAGGTTCACTTTAAGCTGGTTGGGTCTTGAGGGCGCTTTACACGCACAATAGCAGGCATTATGTAGATATTTTTGGATTTTCCTTTGGACCAATGCAACCTTTTGGACCACCTCAGACCTCCTTATGAGGGAGGTGTTCCATGCGCCTTCTCCATCACTACCGAGATCCTCCAGATTGAACCTGTACCCATCAGCCTCCGGCAATATCTTTTCCAATGGTTTAGAGTGCCTGATGAAATGCCCGCCCGGGAATGCGGGGAAGGGGTTTCCCATGAAATAACACACACACACACACGCTACCCACCTCCCTCTCCTACAGAACTGGCTGCCCGTTCTTAGCCGCGCTCCCTCCCAGGCGCCTGTGCTCTGTTCCAACGGCATCTCCTGGCGGCAGCGTCCGCTTCCTCGGGCAGGGCGTGCCGCCTTCTCTGCGTCTAGCGACGCGGCCCTCTGCCTTCTCGGAGGCCGGAGGAACAGCCCTGGGATGGACCGGCCCGTCAGGCCGACTCCGAGCCGGGAAGAGCCACTGGGCACAGGCGGACGCGTCCTGGGGCCGATCCCCGCCTTCCTCCCGTCGCCTGGCTGACCGCAGGGCCACAGAACGCGCGGCTCGGCTGGCGGCTGCTGCTGCTGCTGCTGCTGCGGAGAGACTCCGCCTTCGCGAGGCAGGGCGCCGGAAAGCCGGCTGGCGGGCAGCAACCAATGGGAGCGCGGCCCGAGGGGCGGCTCCCGACCGGCGAGGCGCAAGTGCTCCGGCGGCTGCAGCTAGCCGCGTAAAGGCGGCTGGCCGGGCAGCTGGCGGTTCAGGCAGGCGGGCAGGCAGCGCCCCTTCCCGTCCATCATGCCGGGCCGTCGCCACCTCCGTGGTTGCTGCTACAGCTGCTGAGCCGGGGCGAGAGGGCCGGTGGACGTGGCGACGTGCGGGCGCGTCCTGTCTCCTCTGCCGGGCGGCGGCTTCGCCTCGCCCCCCCCCCCCTTTCCCGCCGCGCGCTCCTTCCCTCGCCTCGCCTCGCCTCGCCGTGCGCGCTGACTGCGCCTCCGCCCCCCCCCCCCCGCGCCGCTCTCCCTTCCGCCGGCATGGAGCTGGAGGCCTCGCTGGAGCAGTCGGTGCAGACGCGCATCTTCAAGATCATCGTCATCGGCGACTCCAACGTGGGCAAGACCTGCCTGACGGCGCGCTTCTGCGGGGGAGCCTTCCCGGCCAGCACCGAGGCCACCATCGGCGTGGACTTCAGAGAGAAGGCGGTGGAGATCGAGGGCGAGCACATCAAGGTGCAGAGGGGAGGGGAAGGGGCGGCGGCGGGAGGGGGCTTTGCAGGGCGCCCCCGGGGGTGCCGTCTTCTCCTTCCGAGGGGCCCCCTTCGGCGGGGTGCCGGTCCTTGCAGCGGCCCTGATCGGACGCGCGGGAGGGAGAGGCCTGTGGGTGGGCTTGTGTATGGGAAGAGGGGCGCGCCGTTGAGGGGGAGAAAGGGGTCCACTTGAGCGGGGGCACTCAGGGAGGCAAGGGTGTAAGAACCCGCGGGGAGGATCCTACAAGCCTCCAGGGTCTGTAGGGACAGTCGGCCACCTTCTCCTCCCCCAACCCAATATCGGAAGCATGGAGAAACCAGGAGCACAGGGTGGGACTGCGAGGGAAGAGAAGGCTGGTCTTTTGGGATATGGCTTGGCAAGGGTTAAACGTTTCACGAGACAGATATTGGGGCGCCACTGTTCTGCACTGGGAGAGTTCCTCTTATCTTGCACCCCAAAAACCCTGCTGGCCAGTCTTCAATTAAAGGGGGGGGAGGGAAAGGGCTGATTCACACGTGCACCTACGTCATTCTGTTACTCAACCCTCAGTGATGACTTGCATCTGTATGTGTGAATGAGCCCCTTAGGGAAAGCACACCGCTTGAGGAGGAAAGAATCTCTGCCCAGGGCTCCTTCATGCGTGTAAATGGCCAGAACAACTTGTACCTGTGCAAGACGGAGTCCCATAATCTGTATGATGCTCTGATCTGCTCTTTTTTAAAAAAAAGCGCGGGGGGGGGGGGTCTCCTTCATGTTGCACCGGGCAAAGGCTGAAGTACAAAAATGAACACTTCCATGACTGAAAGATGAACTTGTGGTGCTGTTGGCCCACGCCAGGGATTGTTCCCCCGCCCTGCCCTACTGGATCCTTCGTGTGACATTTACAAATGACTAGGTGCCTTGTGGGTTTTTTTGAAACTGGAATTGGCCTAGGAGGAGCATTAATTTGGCATCACTGAGTTATATAAGGGGAGACCTTGGATACATGTCTGGCAGCTCAGCTCTCTGCTGCATCCCTGCCCTGCTAGCCCAGTAAAGCTCTGGTGGTGTCTGTGGGGAAGAGAGAGAGACAAACATCTACAGTAGTTAGGAAGCAAGCATTTTATCAAAGCAACCAGTTCTTACTAGGAACTTTTGAGCAAACGGCCTTTTACCAGCTAATGCCACCTGTAACAATGACCAGAGGATAAGGCTTCTTTCGATGAGGAGAGCTTAAAATGGGAAAGGGAGAAGGGGTGTCGTCCTCCATCTGGTACCTGGAGATCTCCCACTATTACAGTTGAGCGCCAGACAATCAAAATCAGTTCACCTGACCCTGAGAGTGGACTCTATGGCATTATACCCTGCTGAGATCTCTCTCCTCCCCAGGCTCCACCCTGAAAATCTCCAGGTATTTTACAATGCAATGCAAGGCTGGCAGCCCTAATTAGAAGGCCTAACGCCTCCTTCTATCACTGTTTCTCTGCTCTAAACCTCTTTTCTTTCCCCCCCCCCCACACATACAACTGCTTACCCCTGCATGATCTTCAAATGTGAAGTGTTAACTTTCAACTTCTCCACTACCATAGCTGCACTCTTCATTTTAAAAAATAAAATCCGATATACATTAAAAAGAGCAGTGCTAGATTACATGCTTTCTATATTCTTTGGGGGTGGGGTGGGACTGGAGGTGATATATAGTGACACTCAAACTATTGTCCCTACCTTCAAAAATTGAGATTCACTGCTGACCACAGTGGGCCGTGTGTTTGTCATGAATGTGGCTGCAACGATGTGGCAGGCCAAGCCAAAATTTTGAGGTGTGCTGGATTGCTCATGCAGCCAGAATGAGGCCATAGCATGGACTGCGCCACTTCAGACAGATGGTGTGTGTGGGGGATCACTCTTGAATGCTCTATGGCATTTAAAATCTCCCTGCCACTAAAAAACTGCCTCAGCAGACTGCCAGAAATGTCCCCAATGAGTTTTCTCGGGACAGGGAGGCTGTTTTCTTAATATGGGGGAACATTCAAGGACAGTATTTCTCCCCACCCCAGTAATTTCAGTAGTACGATTCATTCCTCATTGTGATGTGGGTGTAGAAGAACTTCATAGACAAAAAAAAATGCCCCTCTGGCCTTTGGATGCTTCTAGGTTAGAGTACAAAGGCCGAGAGGAGCAGACAAGTAGGGCGAAAGATCAGCGGCTTGAGGAAGGGCAGAGAGACTGAGTGAAGGGAGCGCCTTGTTCATTTCTCAAGAAGGAAGTAGACTTTCTATTGTTGACCCCCTTTGCCCACCTGAATGACTGTCCTAGTCAGAGTGTCATACTAGGGTAGGGTTGTCAGCCTCCAGGTGAGGCCTGGAGATCTGGAATTAGAACTCATCTCCAGGAAACTGGCATCAGTCCCCCTGGACAAAATGGTTGCTGGGGAGGATGGACTCTATGGAATTATACCCCGCTGAGGTTCCTCCCCTCCTCAAACCCCTCCCTCCCCAAGCTCCACCCCCAAAATCTCCAGGTATTTCCCAACCCAGAATTGGTAACTCGAGACTAGGGCCTGGAAGACCCGGGTTCAGATCCTCAGTTTGGTGTTCAAAACCAGTTTGGTGTAGTAGTTAAGTGCGCAGACTCTAAACTGGGAGAACCGGGTTTGATTCCCTACTCCTCCACTTGCACCTGCTGGATGACCTTGGGCAAACTGTAGTTCTGGCACAGCTGTTCTTGAAAAACAGCAGTTTCTGTCAGAGCTCTTTCAGCCCCACCTACCTCACAGGGTGTCTGTTGTGGGGAGGGGAAGGGAAAGGAGTTCGTAAGCCGCTCTGAGACTCCTTTGGGTAGTGAAGGGCGGGGTATAAATCCAATCTCTTCTTCTGCGCTAGGTGACCTTGAGCCTGTCCGTCTCTTTCTTTTAGCCTGTCCTAACTCACAAGGTAGGACAAGAAGGAAGGCATAACTCTGCTGCTCTGGGCTCCTTGGGAAGAAGAGTGGGATAAAACTGTATGGCGAGATCCCAAGTAGCACTGGCCTCCTCCATAATAAGTGAGCTGCATGGAAGCAACACAGGAATAGGGCAGAGGGGAACACAGTGGAAGGAGACACATTTATTGATGCCCCCAACTTGGTGATGGTCCCACATTATGTTAGGAAGAGCTGCAAGACAGTAGACTTACCGAATGTAAGCGGGGCTGGAGTCTGGCCAGTGCCTAGGTGGGAGACTGCCTTAGAACTCTATTCCACCTTGAATTCCTTTATGGAAGGAAAGTGGGATATAATGTTGTCCTTATGCTGAATCAATCAATCACAGAACCTTTATTATGTAGAATACTACATAGTCTGTTAGCACAAATGCACACATCAGAAAGCGCATGAATAAATGATCATAAACTTAGATAAAAATTCTTTTTTAAAAAAGAAATTTCATATGTGCGTGTGTGTGCACCTGAAAGTCATGGCAACCTCTGATGACTGACCCCTACTGGGGGCCTGGAGACTATTGAGAGAGGTGGCTGAATAAAGCCTGCCTCGCCTCCTGCCTCTGATATTCCAAGGAGGTCTCCCATCCAAGTACTTACCAGGATCAGCCCCGCTTAGCTTCTGAGATCTGATGAGATCGGGCTTGCCTGGGATACCCAGGTTAGGGCAGAGATAAATATATTCATGATATTTCACAACCAACCCACAGATCCTCATAGCAGCTAGGAAATACCTAGCAACTTGATTGGAAATGTCAGGATTCCAGTCAGATAAAAGGTATAAAAACGAGCACTCCTCTGGGTAACCCTGAAATTTGTGTAAGAGGGGGCTAATTATGGAGTTCTTCAACTCAGTATAAAAGCCACAAAATAACAAGACATAGGGGCTGCGGTGGCTCAGAGGTTAAGACGCTGAGCTGCAGACTGGAAGGTCAGTAGCTGGGCAGTTCGAGACCCGAGTGTCGTGTGACGGAGTGAGCTCCCATCTCTGACCCCAGCTCCTGCCAACCTAGCAGTTGTCAGCAAGAAATTGCAAGTCGCTTCGGTGGGAAGGTAACAGGGATGTTTAGTCATGCCGGCTACATGACCACAGAAAAAGTCTTTGGACAGCGTGGCTCTTCAGCCTCCTAGAGTTGGATTCGACTGCCTTTCAAGCAAGGGAAACCTTTACCTTTACTACAACAAGACATGGGGTAAAAATTCAGGAACCCCTGCTTTACAGGGACAGCAAGAGTTCAGCCGTGGGATCGGAAGTGATGAGCTCCCCCGCACTGGCAGTCTTCAAGCGGCAGCTGGCAAACACTTGTCAGGGGTGCTTTAGGGCTGATTCTCCCATTGCGCACGGGGTTGGACTTGGTGGCCTGTGTGGCCCCTTCCAGCTCTATGATTCTGTTTGTCCTGATGCTATTTCAGTGGCTCGTTTTGATAATTCTTGCATTTTATTATTTTTAAAAAACCTGTTATTGCTGAGCAGCCCTGAGCAGGTTTCTGGAGAGGGGACGTAATGTAATCAACAGTAACGGAGGGATACGTCTTCCCATGCTTAGTTTCTAGGATGCCCCAAGTCTAGTCATGTGACACACAAACTCTCTCAGAGTCTTAAAGGTCCCGAATATTCCAAAATAAACAGAAACCTATAAGGCTTTTTAAGATTCAGATCTGTGACTTTGGATATCTACAGAGCTAATAATGTACTTTCCAGGCTGTGCACTGGCTTTAACTGGAAAGCATCCTAGACTAGACTGTGCAAGCGCTCTGCCTCATTTGTTGGCTCAACAGGAACTCTGTCTTCTTCTTCAGGTGCAGGTATGGGACACAGCTGGCCAGGAGAGGTTCCGGAAGAGCATGGTAGAGCACTACTACCGCAATGTGCATGCCGTCGTGTTTGTCTATGATGTCACCAAGATGGCGTCCTTCCTCAACCTAAAGACCTGGATTGAGGAGTGCAATGGCCACGCTGTCCCTGCGCTTGTCCCAAAGGTGCTTGTCGGAAACAAGTGTGACTTGCGAGACCAGATCCAGGTGCCATCCAGTTTGGCCTTGAAGTTTGCCGACGCTCACAATATGCTTTTATTTGAAACCTCAGCCAAGGACCCCAAAGAGAGCCAGAACGTGGAGTCTATTTTCATGTGCCTGGCTTGTCGGCTGAAGGCCCAGAAGTCTCTGCTCTATCGGGACATGGAGAGACAGCAAGGGAGGGCCCAGAAAACGCAGCTCTTGTCAGAGGCTAGTGGCAAAAATTCCTGTCCTTGCTGAACTCCTTGCAGAGGTCTCCGCTCCTGACGGTTTAATGAAGCGGGGCGGGTGGTTTTGTGCCTGCACAAACTGAACAGAGCCCCGCTGGTCTCAATCTAAGATAATGTTAAGATAATAAAAATTTGTATGGCTCACAGGTGGTTTGGGTGTAACTTTTATCCTTGCAGGTTTGCATTTTGAGGCAGGCTGGGAAGAAGCGGGTATCCAACATTCTCAGCTGTTTGGTTGTTCCAGTCTCCCTGGCTGGGTTAACCACACTACTTACTGCATCCCAGAGTAGAGTCCGCTGGCCACATTCCATGATCTCAAAGCTGATAGGGGGCAAAACACCCCCATCAAATTTGCAGAAGTACACGATTGAAAATGGTGAATCTTCTGTTTTAACAACAGAAGAAATCAGTGGCCAGCTTGCCACTGCAGGAGAACTTAGGATACGTATGACCTGCCACTAGAACTAGAATGAGAAGTGGGGTGTTGTCTGTATTCCAGATGGTTAAAGGGGGCAGCACAGTATAACACAGATGGCTGGTCTTTGTGTGTGAACACAGATGGTGAGGGAAGTGTTTGCTTATCAGGAACATGGATTCAGCAATGTGAGGGTTAGGATACACTTTAGCAACTTCCCTGGTTATCTGGCCCTTTAAACCACCCATGTCAGTTTACTCACAAATGCAACCTGTAGATGGTATACTAACAGTTTCCTGGAGGAGCCATTGCCCCAGGCCCATAGCTAACATGGGGCCCGGCCCCCTAGCATTTCTTCTGAGCTCCTCCCTCCCAGGCTAGCACCAAAGTACCTCAACTTGCTGCCTGTGCCGTGCTGCCTCCAACCTGGCTGCCAGACAACTGAGTGCCTTGGCTGCTTCCCCACTGGCCTCGCTCCACTCCCAGCCAGCGACATCCAGAACAGCGGTGGCAGAGGTGGCGGCAGTTCCAGCAGCAGGAGGTTCCTGGCTTGCTCGGTGGTGTGGTGGGTGGGCGGGTGGGCTTGCTGGGCTAGCCCAAGTGAGTGGGCTGGGGAGAGTGTCCCGCTGCCTCTTTCCACTCCCACCGTCAGATCTCTTTCTCCCCCCTTCCCTCCCAATCCCCCTCCTGGATGCTGCTGCTGCCCACTGCCTGCTTCTCCCTGCCTAGCTTCACAACTTGAGCAGGTATGCAGTGCCCCGGGGGAGAGAGGGAGTTGCGGCTGCTGGGCATTATCCCCCCCCCCCCCACTTGCCCTGGAGTCTGGCGGGGGTGCAGGGCTGCCTTAGGGGAAGGCTGGTTTCTGAGGAGTTAAACTAATTAACTTTGATTTAATTAGCTGGTGCCCCCCCTGGCCCCCTCCCCAAAATATCCCTATTACTCTAGTAAAGTATGTAAGGAGATTGGGAAGGGAGCTGCCCACTATAACGAATGGATTTTGAGGCATGAAAGCTGCCAGTCTATTAGATGTTCCTCATCTGGAGAGTGGGGTTGCAAATGTGTTCTTTCTAAGCTGAGTTAGTGTGAGCTAGCTCAGTTTTTTAGCCTCCGGCTCTCACATTTTTGTCTTAGCTCAGGAAGCATGGCTCCAGAGCAAATTATTTTATGCAGTAGTCAAATCGCTCTCTCACAACTTTAATCCCAGTAGCTCACAAAGTAGAATTTTTGCTCACAAGACTCCACAGCTTAGAGGGAGCATTGGTTGCAATTCAATTTGGAGTTTCCTGCTCAAGAACCAAACTCCCTTGGAGCACCTCTGAGAAGGAAATAATGTGGATTGCTTTAACAATATGGTTCCTTTTCTCACTGGAGTCAACTGAAGGGAGGGGAGACATGAGCGTAGGAAGGCACCATGTCATTTAGCAGCTCAACATGAATCTTTCTACAGAGATCACTGGAACTGTACAGGGATCCACGCCTGGGCATCTGGCTCCCCTTTTGCTCCAGTAACATACAGCTCTATCTTTGAAAGATGAATTTGCTAGCAGGCAACTGAGTTACTGGAGTCTGTTGTGCAAGGCCAGCTTGGCTCTTTCAGCTAAGGTTTCCTTCCAGCCTGAGGACAACTGGAACCATCTCACACATTTGGAGGATGTGGTCAGTTTATTCTTGCCCTAGGAGGAATTCTGGATTCATTTTCCGTAAACTATGGGTTACAGACCTGGCCTTGATAGCTACTGAGAAGGTTGAAATAAATAACGTAAAACAGTCCTAGACCTTAGGTCAGTAGCCAAATAGATCAGGCCAGCTGCCTACACTAGGAAAAGAAGAGGCTGTCCTATCTTTTTGTAGTTTCAGGAGGGAGTCTTGTAACTTTCAGTCCTGGTGCAGCAGACTGGAAGCAGGGCTAGCCTAATGTAGTAATTGTTTCTCAGGAAGAACCGAAACTTAGAAATGAGTGGCAGCTCCACGAGAACTGAAAAGTAATTAGCAATATCTTTGATGCTGTCTGCTTATGCTCCCACCTTGCTACTTCCCCATGTCGACTGGCAGTGTTCTAGGAGCAGAATGAGCCTGGAGCTAATTTTATCTATTGACTTCACTGATAGTCTGCCGCCTCCCTGAGATGCAAGATGGATTATGTAATTAAACACAATGCCGTTTCAAAGTTAAAATGTTGTACAAGGTTTATGATATTATCAGATGCTGAACTGTCAGACGTCAGCTGGATGACCTGTATCTGGGGAGGCATGTGAAGACACCTTCAGTCTGGTACAAAGGACCCTTCTGCCCTCTAAGTGAGAAGGAGGAAGGACAATCCCTTTTGTCCGTGGGTCTGAATAGCAAGTAAAAAAAAATGACTTTTCTTATAAGAGCTGTAATCACTTTATTTATTCAGATATTTCTACCCCCCCTTTCCTCCTCCAACGGGAATCTACAGTAGCTTAAAATATTGTTCTCTCCCATTTTCTGTTCACAACAACCCTGTGAGGTAGATTAGGCAGCAAGAAATGGATCTTAAGGCATTCTTACTCTTCAATGGCAGGTAAGAATTTGAACTTGGATCTCCCATATACTATTCCAATGCTCTAAAAAGTACATGTTGGCTCTTATCACAGATAGGATCTGGACCTAGCTCTAATGGGGGAGAACATTCAGGCTTTCTCTCTAGAGAAATCTTTCTTGTTTTCCAACTAAAGTAAAGGTTTCCCTTGCTCAAAAGCCAGTCAAATCCAACTCTAGGGGGCGGTGCTCATCTCAGTTTCCAAGCCGAAGAGCCAGCACTGTCCGAAGACATTTCCGTGGTCATGTGGCTCGCATGACTAGATGCCGAGGCGCATGGAACACTGTTGCCTTCCTACCAAAGTGGTATCTATTTATCTACTTGCAATTTCTTGCTTTCAAACTGCTAGGTTGGCAGTTTTCCAACCAGGTTCACATAATTGGTAAATGAATTTAAACTAAACGTACACCATTTCAATGCAATTCAGACTATGAAGAAATAAGAGATGTGCAGGCCTTCCAAGAGTCTGCATCACAGCTGTGATTAAAAGGCTACAGCCTGGTGAGCAAGGAGGCAGCAGAGGTACAGAAGGCGGTGCAGAAGCTTCCTTGATGCTCTCCTCATTTGGGAGGGTTAAAGCTGGGTGCCCATTCAGACTGTTCCTAAATCATGAACAAAGAGAAGCTGGATGCAGAAATAAACCTCCCAAAATAAGGCAGAGTATGGACGTGTTTGATTGATGGAATAGCTGCATTCATGTCCCATTTTGATCTGCATGGTACTGGTGAGGATTGGAGAAGAGGATTATGGAATTTGAGTTGTGTGTAGGGGGGGTTATATTTAAATGCTATGCAACAATTTTAATAAACGGTTCTTTCTTTTGCTTTCAGTATTTATACCTAATTTGAGGGGTTCCCCACCCCCCCTCGCCCGAGGACAGGGCTGGGAGGCCATCTGCTCTATAGAGCAATACACGTTCTGCAGCTAAGCATGAACCTTTATGCCGTCATTTATCAGCATAAAACTTTCCCCCAGTGGGGTAAACTGATCGAGCTGTTACGCATTTAGAGAGGCTTTAAAAGCCCCTGAAGGCAATGTAAGAGGACGGCTATTCAGGGCCTTCTGCGCTAGTGCTCCAGATTCGTCTGAGTAAAACCAAAAAATACCCTACTGACTTTTTCTTTCAGGTCTTTCTAAATGCAACATATCCCGCCTTTCTTTCCTCTCCCTACAGCATCCCCGTTGCCAACTTTGAACGCGGCTGCGAGACTCCCATTTCAAGCAAGGGCAGAAAACCAAAAAACCCGGCTTCCAGGGTTGATGCCGGTGAGCATGCGCGGCATCTTGTGAACAACCACCAATGGCTGATTGCGTTTCAGCCAGAGCACCGTTATTAATCAGACGCAGATTCTAACGGGGTGGAGGGAAGGAGAGGCTGGAGAAAGATGGATTCGGATTGGTTACTCTTCAGGAGGCTCGCCCAGGACGAGAGAGGCGTGGTGCCGTCAGTTCGTACCGCCTCCTGGAATGTTTAGAGCATGCGCATACCAACAGGTGAAGGCGGCAGCATGAAGTAGGTTGGTGGCGGGGTTGGGGGGCGGGGGGGATCGAGGGATGGGGGTCGAGCGTCAGCTTCTGAGTTTTTGAGCGCGCGCCAAGTCTGCGCCAGGAGTGTGTGGAGTGATAACATGGAAGAGTGCTTCTGAGCGCGTGCAGAGTGCCTTCTCATCCCAATTAACTGATTTTGAACCCTTGTGCTAAATTGGGGGTTTCTGGGCTTTCAAAACTGAGCGCGTGTCTCCTACGTAGGCTTGAGACCCCAGTGGTTCTCTTTAGAAGCCGGGCATGTGGCAAGGTAGGGGCGAAAGGTACGAGGAAGATGCCTGAATGTTTTCTGTTCCTCTTTCTTAGCCCGCTGACCAAAGTGAAGCTGATCAATGAGCTGAACGAACGCGAAGCCCAGCTGGGTGTGCAAGAGAAAGTCTCCTGGCATGCTGAGTATAGTGACAGCGCGTGGGTGTTCGTGGGTGTGTGTCAAGCAATGAAGTGGCACGGGGTGGCCAGTCCCTGTGGCAGTGGTGGCTCATCATGTGTCCAAAACGCACTTATTACTCTGCTCTTTTCTTTTCTTCCAGGGGGTTTTCCATATGAGTTGACTGAAGGAGACATTATCTGCGTATTTTCACAGTAAGTAGAACTTTTTGCCCTGACCTGGATGGCTCAGGCTAGCCCGATGGGTCAGCCATGGTCAGTACTTGGATTCGAGACCACTGAGGAAGTCCAGGGGTGCTATGCAGAAATATCGGAAGAAGTGAGCAATGACTCACAAAAGCTCATATTCTGCTACAAATTTTTATTAGTCTTTAAGGGGCTACTGGACTCTTGCTCTTTTCTATTGCTACGAACAGACTAATATGGCTACCCATCTTGACCTAAACCTCTTGTGTTCATATCTTGATTTGAAAACTCTATATGGTCAGCTGTGACTTGACAGCACTTTCCATTCCATTCAGAGCTTCCCCTTCACCCGTGTTAGTAGCCGAGAAGTATAGATCCAGCTCTGTCCTGATGCCCTTTTGGCCATAATCCTGACAGGGAACACTTACTTACTTTGATTTCTGTCTCTTACTATCCCTAAAGCCCCTTGTTCGTTTTAGTGTTTTATTTAGAGAGTCATCAAACTCTGTGACAATAAAATATGTTCAAATAAAACAGCCGTTAAAGGAATCCTTTGCTCATCCCAGTTAAATGTTTCCTCCAAGAAAGGACCAAAGTGACACCTGGAAGACACACATTAGGATCACAGGGAGAAGAGAATTCCACAGCTAGCTAGTGGACACCAAGGATGTCTTTTTGCGGGCTGTAGATATGTTCACCTCCTACCCATAGCTCAGTGCGAAAAGGCTGCTTTTGGCTGGTGGCAGCATGCATTCTAGGTTCTTTCTCAGCATGTGATGTTAGCTCTGATGACTAGGAGATAGAGTTGTTAACTATGATAGATACATGGAACATATCCATGGCCAAAGGCAGTATACTTCTGAAAAGCAGATGTGTAGTGTAGTAGTTTTGAGGGCTGGACTAGTGTCTAGGAGACCCAGTTTCAAATCCCCACTCATGCCATGGAAGCTTGCTGGTTAACCTTGGGCCAGTCATATACTTTCAGCCTAATGTACCTCACAGGGTTGTTGTGAGGATAAAATGAAGGAGACAAGGACCATGTAAACAACTTTGGGTCCCCATTTGGGAGAAAGGTGGGGTACAAATGAATTAAATATAAAGAAGAGGTCCTCACCATGGTTTGTTCCTGAATGCTAGCCACAGTTGGAAACAGGATGCTGGGGTAGATGAAGCTTTGGCCTTTGTGATTCAGCATCACAATACTTTTATAATAATAGTCCCAATTTTAAAAGTAGAATTGTGTTCTTCTCAGCTACCTGCTGGGGGAAACCGCATGACAGGCCTGAAACCGGGGGGGAGGGCTTTTGAGGCGGGTCCCCCCCCCCATGGATGACTTCCAGCCCTCCCTGGGAGGATATCAGACCCCCCTGCCCCTTGGGAGCCCTGTCAGCAAAGATTAGAAAATGGCCCACCCTGGTGCCTCACTGTGCCTGTGCCAGCCATCCCAGCCACCACGATGCTGCTGAGGGAGAGCCAAGGAGGCAGGCAGACAGGGTAACAGGCACCTCTTCCTGCTTGTCACCTGCTGCCCTGCCCGCCTGCCTCATTGGCTCTCCCTCGCCATTCCCAGCCCGCAGGAGGCTCCTGAGCGTCCGCAAATGGGGAAAGAGAAGGCAAGCCTGCCTGCCAGTCAATCACTTCCTGGTGTTGTCGCAAGTGACATCACCACATCAGGGGCATATGATCTGGAGCTCTGCAGAAGCACTTGAAATGTTTTCTCAGAGTTTCTGGTGAGAAGGCATTTAACCTGCTTGACCTCCCCTTCAGGTATGGGGAAATCGTGAACATCAACCTGGTACGTGATAAGAAGACCGGGAAATCCAAAGGCTTTTGCTTCATTTGCTATGAAGATCAGCGAAGCACCATTCTTGCCGTGGATAACTTTAATGGGATAAAGGTATGGTTGACAGTGTGAGAAAAGTCAGTGCGAGGGAATCGTGCCCAGATCGCCTACTGGTATCGGGCAGTGCAAGAGACCTGCACCTCCTGAGGAGAAATGTTAAAGCAGAAGTCCCAGTGGGACCTTAAAATATATACCAGCATAAGGTTTTGAGAATCAGCTGCTCACTTTATCAGATGTGTCTGACTCGGGAAAGCTTATGCTGGAATAAGTTATTGCTCTTTAAGTTGCTGCTGCAGTTTAATTTTGGTAAAACGGATTTACCTTCCGGGGAGGTTTGCCAAAAGGGCTGTTATCTCTATGGCAGTGTTCCAAGGCTTGAAGCACAGTGGAAACAGCATGTCTTAAGGGCTCTGTCTCCTGTTACGTAGTTACAGGACGCATGAACCATTGGCCCACTTCGTTTGCTGTTGTCCTGAGTGGCAAAAACTCTCCATGGGCTTTGAGAACACCTGCTACCCAAGATACCTTCAATTGTCTCCCTTTGAGGTTGGAGGAACTTGCCAGGATTTGTGAAGGCACCTTTAATGAGTCAGACTGTTGCTTCTTCTGGCCCGGTACTTTCTATTTGTATGGGCAATAACCATCCATTCTCCCACCCACCCCTTTTCAGTTGGGGCAGGCCTGTAGCCAGGGTTTTGAGGCCTGTGGGGCAAATTTTTTTCAGATGGGGCCAAAGTTCTCAGTGCCAAAAGAAAAGCCATTTAGCCAATAGAAAGCTGTTAGCAGGATAGATCTCTAAACTGCAAGCTGTCATCCACTTTAGATGACAGTTCTCAGCTGAGAACAAGCCGGCAGGTGGGGGTGATGACTTCTATAGTCAAGAAAGCTAACACGTAGGCAGAAAATCTCTCTGAAAGGAGACCAGTTTTTTGACACAGAGTTTGAAGGGATCCTAAAGGTCAGCTACTCCAACCCCCTTGCTCAGTGCAGGAATTAGCCAACTACAGCACCCCACTCTGCTTAAAGGAGTGCACACATTTTTAAAATGTTTAAAAATAATTGAAAAAAACATGTACAGGAGAAATTTTTGTGGGGCTGTGCCTTTAAGAAAGGGAGCAGAGCCCCCAAAAGACCCACTGTAGCTATGGGCCTGATTGGGGACTGAATGTAGGATCCTTTGCATGCTAAGCAAGCATAATCTTTCATCTTGGCTGGCACTGTCTTCTGCTCTCTACAGTTGCCTTACTCCTTCCCCCCTGCCCACAAAACGACCAGCAATCTGAAATGGGTTTAATTTGTTCACCATCTCTTTTAAAATGTGTTGTTCCGTTTTAATTGTTTTGTTTAGTGTACGTTTTTATTTAGATTGTATATTGCCCAGAGCCCTGCAGTAGCAGGGATTGGATAATTAATAAATATAATAATGATAATAGTTGTTGTTGTTGTTGTTGTTATTTTACTACTGAGCTACAGGCCTCTCTCTGCCAGAGTCTTTTCAATAGCACTGGTTGGTAAAACATCTCAGTAAAATGCTTGATGTCAAGTAGGGAGGGACTATGACTCTGTGGTAGAGCACCTTTTTGGCAAGCAGAAGGCCCTAGCTTCAGTCCCTGGCATCTCCCGTTTAACAGGCTCAGGTAGGAGGTGCTGTGAAAGACCTCTGCCTGAGACACTGGGGAGGAGCTGCCAGTTTGAGTAGACAATACTGACTTTGATGGGCCCATGTCATGATTCAGTAAAAGGTACCTTTGTGTTGTCAAGGCTGTTTGGCGTCTTATGGAGCATTTAGTTGATGTGTGTGCTTCTCCCATAACTTATGTCTCCGTGTTGACAGATCAAAGGAAGGACAATTCGTGTGGACCATGTGGCTAACTATCGCCCTCCCAAAGACTCTGAGGATATTGATGATATAACCAAAGCCCTCCGGGAAAAAGGATGTGGCATCAAAACACCTCCCCACAGCTCACCCGAATCCTCAGAAAGTGAGGAGGTGGAAGTGAAGAAGCACAAAAAAGGTAAACGCTCTGTGTGAAGGCGCAAGAGAGAGCATGCATACAAGCATCTTGCAAGTCTCTTTGGAGATCGCGAGGGTTTTAAGAGGCCTAGATAGGATTCCTAGGCAGAAATGTAGGCCGAGACTGGCAGGACATGCTGGGAAATCTGAAGCTTTGTCATCAGTCTGCTGCCCTGTTTTATTGAGTGTTTTCGTCAGCTAGGATGAGGTGTGGTTGGCGAGAGGCTTATTAGTTGTGATTGCTTGGAGAAGCTAGAGGAGGAGGAGCTGGAGTGGTGTTTCCTGGTTTTTAAAGATTTACTTCCATGGAAAATGTTGAAATAAATTAGTTTATCCTGCTTTCCAGTCCAAAGTTGGCTCAAACCAGCTCACAGGATTCAACCTTTAATGCAAATGACAAGATTCAATACAAGGATGGGATGGGAATTCTCAGTGGGGAGCTGAATGCAGGCATGGCAGAGAGAGGCCTCTTTGCTTCCTGGTCTCCCACTGATGGTGGCAGCTGGAAGTTGGAGGGAGGATGGTATTCAGCTGGATCAGAGTACAATGCAGGTGGGATTTCCTGCTTTCTTCCCTCCTGCAAGGCAGTCTCTCACTGATAGCATTTAATGGCTGCCATTACAGTTTACAATTATCGGCAATGATTCAGGGCAACAGCCTCTGCTCAATGCATAGGGCAGCACTAAGACCGCTAGCCGTTGGGGTGTAGCATCAGACTGTGATCTGAGAGCCTCAGGTTCAAATTCCTGCTCTGCCATGAAGCTAGCTTGGTGATCTTGGTGAGTCGCTCCCGCTCAGCCTAACCTACCTCACAGGGTTGTTGTCAGGATAGAAGGGAGAAGGGGAACATGATGTACACTGCCCTGATCCCCTTGGAGGAAGGTCGAAATAAATAAATAAATAAATAATTTTGGTTCTGGTAATATTCCCTGTCTGAGGATGCTGGACAGGAAATAGTTGGGGGCTGAGAGGCTAGGAAGGAGTGTTCTTTGGGGATGGAGTCAAATGAATATCTCCAGAAGGCTTTTAGGTGTCACTGTGTTTCTCCTTCTCTAAAGAAAAAAGCAAGAAGAAGAAGAAAGAAAAGAAAGAGCATCGGAAACGTGTGAAAGAGGAGCTGCCCGCAGATGCACCACCTGCTAAAACGAAGATCAAAGTGGAGAAGGAAGACCCAGGCTATGAACGATATGCTGGCTCAAGTCAGCAAAGCTGGAGCTCATCTGGGCACAAACATGCCAGCCGGGCAGAGCCACAGCAAGAACTCAAGTACGAGCCTGGGAGAGAGGGGTCTCAAGAATGGGGCTGGCAGGATAAAAGAGAAAGACCTCAAGAGAAGGGGAAAGAGAAGGACCAGAGAGGAGAGGGGTCTCGAGAGAAGGGCAGAGAGGGGCGCTGGCATGATCAGAGAGAGGGGTCTCGAGAGAGGGGCCGGCAGGATCAGAGAGAGGGGTCTCGAGAGAGAGGCTGGCGAGCTCAGAGGGAGGGGTCTCGAGAGAAGGGGGGAGAGAGGGGCCGGCAGGATCAGAGAACGTCTCATGGTGACCGTGGTGAGGAGAAGCATAAGAAGGCAGATGACAGAATGAGAGCAGCAGAAAGCAGGAGATCCCGAGAGCGATGGGAGAACAGAGACAAGCCGTCCAGGGAGAAGGAGTCTTCCAGACACTACTGACTTCCTTGTTCCACCCTTGCAAGTGCAAAGAGACACAAGGGGGACGGTGGACCTACTGCTGCAGCAGCTTAGTGGCAAGGGTGAGAGGGCCCTGGCAGCTGGCAGGGATTCCTCTGCTCTTCTCTGCTGCTCTGCTTGGCAGGAAGAAGCCCAAGGACTGGACTTCTCTGGTTCATTTGCCTGGACATGAGATATACATGCTGGGGACCATTTTTGGACCATCTTCACCTCGGCACTTTGGCCAGAACGGTGTGGCTGGGTATCTTTTTAAAAACACATTAGGTACAAACTATGGTTTAATAAATGTGCTTTGAACAGTTGCAACGGCCCACGGTGATTTATTTCTGAAGACTGTGGTGCATCCAAAGTTGCCGTTCTGTCGCTTGGCCTCTCGTGTATCCGGTTGAGCAGGGCAGTGTAAACGCTTGAGGACAGGTATGCTTTTACTGCACACAGAATCTTCATTGGAGAGCAAGGAGGCAGCAAAGCCAGCCTCTCTCTGGCCAAATTGGATATGTAACCTTTGCTTTGCTTAGCATGGACTCTTGACACAAGTTGGGCTATTAGCCTGTTCTGTGGAGCGACTAACCTGGTGCTTGAAGGGATGCAGATGGATGGGTCACCCTCAATGATGAAAAGAAGTTCAGCTAAGTCAAAAGCTAATCGGGAGCTGGGGTTGCTAGGGACCAACGACACTGGTCCTCCAGCATCTGAGCTGCCGTCAGGTTCTCTGTTGAACAGAACAGAAGATGCAGGGTTGCCAATGTTTAAAGTCCTAAATGGCCTGGGTCCAATATAAATTAAATTGACAGATTTACAGATCAGCTTTCACAATAAAATTCAGGAAATCAAGTCTGACATATGGAAATGGGGAAAACAAACGCTCTCCCTTCTGGACAGATTACACCTCATCAAGTCTTTCATTTTCCCTAAAATATTATTTCTCTTTAGAACAATACCTATCAATATCCCTACAGAAACATTGAAAGACTGGCAAAAAAACACTGAACTCCTTTCTTTGGCAACAAAACCAACCTAGAATAGGCTTTCAAACAATCTGGAGACGCGCCTCACAAGGTGGTCTTAAATACCCTGACTTAATAACATACCACAAGACGGCATTGCTGACCCCCATAATCAAAATGCTACATGTTGGGGATCCACTAGACTGGGTGAAATCTCTCACTCCACTTTTCTGTCCACTATCGATACAAGATGTCATATGGATGGACACAAGAGCTAGACCAATCGTGATTTACCATAACCCCTTCCTTTAGACGATCCTGAAAAACTGGGACACCAGTAAAAAAACCTCTGGTCCCCAAAACATCCAGGTATTCATCCCTCTTACACCAACAATGGTTTCTCCCAGGAATGAGTAAGGAGATTGCTAGCAATTGGAGACAAGCAAACATTTTTCGTATTGTGGATATCTCCTCCCGAGAGGGATTACTTACAAAAACGGCTCTAGAACACAAACTTGGACACTCCATAGTAGGTACTTTTACCTACAATTGGGCCACATGACTCAATCCATCAATCTTCCTCTCGTCTTGAAAACTCTTAAAACTCCATTCGAGAAACTTACTGGAAATGAAGATAACCGCTCTAGGGGTCTTATTTCGGTAGTCCACAGACTCTCATCCTGAATTTGACTCCCAAAGTACGTCACAGGAACACAACCACCAATAGGAATGGCATTAAAATTCCAACACAAAATGCTTCTCCTGTGGGAGGGAATTCTCCCCTGAGCTAGATGGAGGAATGCTTGGCTGCTTCTTGCCCTCTCTCCCCTCAGCCACATTAAGGCCTATTGAAAGCGGGAGAAGGGGGAACTCTCAACACACAAGCTGGACTTGTGAGTGGTGCAACATTCCACACGCACAGAGGGCTATTGAACACATGAAGCTGCCTTATACTGAGTCAAGCAATTGGACTGTCAGGGTTAGTACTGTTTACGCTGAGTAGCAGAGGGTCTCAAGCAGAGGTCTTTCACGTCATGGTCTTTAACTGGAGATGCCAGAGAGTGAACCTGGGACCTTCTGCATTGTAATGATTTAAAGTTTTAAGTGTGTTTATTTAAATGTTTGGTAATTTGCAGAACAACCAGGGTGAAAGAGGGCAATGAGTGAGTGAGGTGATTGGGTTGGTGACTGAGAGTGTATGGGCAGAGCTAAGAAGTGTACGTGGAGAAAGTCAGTGTGTCCAGTCAGTAATCAGTTGTGGTCAGTAGTCTACAGATTCTGAGAAGCAGTCTTCTGATTAGAATCCCATAGTAGTGCTGTGAAAAGTATTTAAAGATTCTCAAGGGAAGTCAAATATTTATAGAGGGCATATTAGCAACTAGAGAGAGCCAAAACGTAAAAGTATTATATAAGTGTGTGAGACAGAAGCCTGAGTTGAGAAGTGAAATTAAACAGCTAAATTTTTTTAAAAACAGACAAAGTACGTTCTGAAGAGAAAGAAAAATTTGAGAGTGAGGAGTGTTTGTGAAGTGAAAGCGTGTGATACCTCAGTCAAGAGTTATTAATATACACTCTTTTATTCACTGAAGAGATGTTACAAAACAGCTTGAAACCAATACGCTTCTTGTGCAAGTTTTACTTTGTTTATTGTTAACCCAGAGTCCTATGCTATTTCAATACTAGAGTCATCCTCAGGACCACATAGTCCAATGAAGGATCTTTAGACCATGGGAAAGGTTAATTAATAGGATTGGAATTAAATTCCTGGTGGCAGTGTTACATACCGAGAGAGAGAAATAACAAGGAAGTTAAAGACACACCATATCGAACACACAAATTAAAAGAGAAGTGACATGCATGCTAGGGAGGGATATTAACATTGTTTGAAGCCAGTCAGCTACAGAAGGTGGTGGAACACCAGTGAAAGATTTTTTTTGAAATATAGGCTAATTAGAGGGTTGAGATGATGGAGGTAGTTAGGAAAACTGACAAACCTTGGTGGGAACTCTCAGATGCCCTCTGCCAGTAATTGGTACATGACAAGCACACAATTGAGCAGGGCTAGGTTTCCCCAGTGTGTGAGGAAATACTGTTCCTGCTGGATTTCTGTCAGCTGTGCTAAAGCAGCCAAGGGCTCAGTGGCAGATGTGCTTTGCATGCAGAAAGTCCTAGGTTCAAAGCCCGGCATCTCCTTTTGGAGACTCTCAGATGACCAGTGTTGGGAAAGACCTTTCACTGCCTCAGGTCATGGTGACCTATTGCTGGTCAGAATAGATGGCATAATAAGAGGCAGCTTCATATGTCTGTATTAGGGTTGCCAGCCTCCAGGTGGGGCCTGGGGATCTTCCACTTTTACAACTGATCTCCAGCTGACAGAGATAAGCCCCCCTGGAGAAAATGGCTGCTTTGAAGGGTGGACTTTGTGCATTGTACTATGCTGAGGCCCCTCCCCAAACCCCGCCCTCTCCTGGCTCCACCCCCAAAGTCTCCAGGTATTTCCCAACCCAGACTTGACAACCCTAGTCTGTATGCATTGGGGAAAATGATCTCCCTAATAAGGACATAAGAAGAGCCCCGCTGGATCAGATCAATAGTCCATCTAGTCCAGGGGTGGCCAACCTGTGGCTCGGGAGCCACATGCGGCTCTTTCACACATATTGTGCGGCTCCTGGCAGGGCAGCTGGGGAAGCAAAGGGGAGGCATGCTTTTTCTCTCTTTCTCCCTTCCTTCCTTCCTTCCTTCCCTCCTCCCTCCCATCTATTTGCTTTCCTAGTTTCTCTCTCTCTCTTTCTTTCCACTTCTTTAATTCTTTCTTTCCATCTCTCTCTCTTTCTCTCTCTCTCTCAATATCATTAGCAAACAAGTAATATCATTATCAATAACCGGTTTTCCTCGTTTGTTTTTATTTTTGGCAGTCCCATTTAATGTTAATAAAAAGCAAATTTGCATATTTTTAAAAATAAAAACGTGTGTGTGATATTTGTTCCTGTTTTGCGGCTCTCAGACATCTGACGTTTATTCTATGTGGCTCTTACGTTAAGCAAGGTTGGCCACCCCTGATCTAGTCCAACATCCTGTCTCACACAGTGGCCAAAACCAACTCCTCTGGAGGGCCAACAACAGGGCATATGAGGCCTTTCCCTGGTGATGCCTCTGAATTTGGAGGTTTCCCTCAGTCACCACAGCTAGTAGCCACTGGTAGACATATTCTCCATGATCCTCCATGAAACTATCTAATCCCCTTTCAAAGCTGTTTATTATTGTGGCCATCACTTCATCCCCTGGCAGTGAATTCCACAGTTTAATCACTCGCTGTATAAGGTAGTGTTTCCTTTTGTCCGTCCTGAACCTATTGCCCATCAGTTTCATTGGATGCCCTAGTTCTTGCTGCTGCTGCTTAAAGAAAATGCCTTAAAGGAGAGCCAGTGTGGTGGTAGGGGTTAGAGTATGGGAACTAGGTAGGCTCAAATCCCAAGTCCACCATGAAAGCTCACGGGGTGACCTTCGGTCAGTTGCTCTCAGCATGACCTCATAGGGTTGTTGTGAGGGCAAAATGGAGACTAGAATGATGATGATGTAAGCTACATTGGGTTCCGCAGTGGAGAATAAATGAACACAATGCCCTTGCTCCTTTTCTGCAGGGCTGTGAGTGCTATGCAGAGCAGGTTTGTGCTTTTGATCCCTGGTTGATGTTTGGCAATAATGCTTCTGTTGCAGCTTCTGTTCCATTTTTATCCTGCCCTTCCTCCAAGGAGCTCAGGGCAGCGTCCAAGGTTCTCCCCCATTTTACCCTGTCAAGCATCTCCCTGATACACAGCTGATAACAGAAGAAGGATTTCCTCCAGAGAAAATGTTGCTTTGTTGCTTATTTGCTCCTTTTTTGTGGGGTTAGAGGGGGAGTCTTTAACAGCTGCTCAAGAGGCAGAACTGTGATAGGTAAAGATTTTTTTATTACACCCCATGTAGGGTTTTGTTTTAACCATGGAGAAGCACTGATTGGGAACATACCTGATTAATTTCTGCCTCCTGTGCAGCAGCAAGAGCTTCAGAGAACGTGCCAGGAAAAGGATTGCCCACTTGACGAATTTCGGTATCTCCCTGGCTTCTTCCTGTATAGCCCCACCAGAACCCTTGTGGCGCCTATATTCTTACGTGCTGTTCATATCCTCCCCCTGTGGATTTTTTAAGGGAGCAGTACAATTCTATGACTGCCATCTACTGGTCACAGAGCTAAGCACTCTTCCAAGGACAATTCCCACACTGTCCCCTTGTCCTTAAGAAACCCTACAAGGAGACATAATAGAGCCCTGCTCCATTTTTCCCTTCAGGGAATACCTAAACTATCAAGCATTCACAGTTGAATCAGAAAGGTGTTCACTATATGTATTATTGTTGGAGTTGATCTTTCCCTCAACTGGGGAGGAAATGCCTGGAACCTGAAACATGTTATAAAGTCCCGAGGACAACCGCAGTCTAAAGGACCAGTTTGGTGAGTTGAGCGATACTGTCAAGCAAACCCTCTAAGCTTACTTTCAGCTTCTTCTGCCCATTCTCTCAGAAGGAAACAGCCTGGAGCCAAGATGTGGCAGTTAGCAGCTACCAAGAGGCAAAGGAGATATCAGCACAGCCACTTCTTCCTAAATACTGTACGTTTGCAACAGATTTTAATGGGGACTGTCACCGAATTAACTGATTAAGCCTCTGGAGGGGAAACAAAAGAATACAGTGTGCTTTTTAGCAAGCATCATCAAAGCAGGATCCATCTTCTTTTCATATATAGGAGGGGAGGACTCTTATAAGATGGTGTTTTGTCCTCTGTCATATTAATAAGCTCTAGTATCTTTAAAAACACGTGCACACACATTAAAATCTGCTACCAAATTAATTAAGGGCTCCTTTTAACATTCGTTAAACTGATCGATTAATGGGCTAAATATTTCTACTCTTGTTTAGTCTTAATTGTGGGGGACTATGTGGCTCAGTCGTAGGATGCTTAGGGCCAGTGCTACCATTAGGCCAACTAGGCAACCGCCTAGGGTGCAGACCTCAGAGGAACGCAGAATGGACAATCAGCGCCCCTCCAACCAGTAGCAGGATCTCCCCCCCCCCCCCGAGCCCGCAGGAACCAAAGGCAAGGCTGAAGGGGCTTGGATCTCTCAGATCCAAGCCCCTTCAGCCTTCCCTTTCTCTCCCCCCTCCAAGCCCGTGGGAGCCAAAGGCAAGGCTGAAGAGGCTACAAGCATAGACCGCTTCAAGCGGGAACTGGATAAACATGGTCCATCAGTTGCTATTAGCCATAAGGTATAGATAGGAACTCTTGGTCTGGGGCAAGTGATGCACTGTATTCTTGGAGCTTGAGGGAGGGGCAACAGTGGGAGGGCTTCTAGTGTCCTGGCCCCACTTGTGGACCTCCTGATGGTACCTGGTATTTTTGGCTACTGTGTGACAGAGTGTTGGACTGGATGGGCCATTGGCCTAATCCAGCACTAGCTTCTCTTATGTTCTTAGCATGTGCACACTTCTTCACATACACTGAAACAGATTTCCTCAAGTATTACATGCAGGTAGGGGGAGTTAGTTGTCAGGAAGAGATTATTAGAGTCAAGATGAATAAGTAACTGAGCAATAAAAACAGCAAGACTGGAATAACAATACACTAGGATGTGTACATTGCAGTTCTCTGCATTGGACAAACAGGTCAAACACAACACCAAAAGGTAAATGGACACAAATCTGACATCAAGAATCACAAAACTGAGAAAACTGTAGAACTACTGCTGCAAAAGAGACTATTTGGTTTGGCAGTTATATCAGTTGAACACACTGAAGCATCAGTACTTGACTGGAAGGAAATCATGACAAAATTTGCAAAGGAAAAGGCACACAAAAATTGAAGTGCCTGAAATGGAAACATTAAAGAGCCTTAATTTCTGACATCACAATTCACAGGATTATTCAAAATGATCGGTGAGTTGTGTGCTAAAACTGTTTTCTGTTTGAGAAAGAAAAGCAAGGGTTGTCATTTTACTTATTCTCACAATTAAAAAAAAATAGCAATGTCAAGTTTTGTGCTTTTAATTTTCCCTAGAATTCATCTGTTTTTGAAAATTGGTTAGTGGGATGGTGGTGGTGCAAGTAGTTAGCCTTGCCTAGGGCGCAAAAAAGCCTGGCACCAGCCCTGAAGATGCTCCACATGTACAAGATTTCTGTGCATCTCCTGTAAGAATCTCAGGCAGCAGCTGAAGGCCTCAGTTTGAGACTCTGGAGAATTGCTGCCATTCAGAGTAGACTGAGTAGAGCTGGATAGATTAATGGTCTGACTTGGCTTCAGCTTCATGTGTCCAAGAGCATTGTGATCAGGACTCAGCTGAATGGTTAAATTTCTTCCACACTACTATCCATGGAAAGAGGGTGCTGAAAGCTGGTGGGGACAAAATCCTGGGGGCCCACAAGTATATCAAATTCTCTGAACCCCCATTATTCATTATTAAAAAGTCTTTAGCCCTTTTCACTGGAGAGAAATGCCTTTCCCCTAAAATATATATAACCTGCCTTTCTGCCCTCACAACGATCACGAAGGTGGCTAACAAATTAAAGCATACATTAAACCCAACCAAAAATAACAACACGTCATTAAAACCAGAGCTAAAATTAAAATACATAGACATTAAAAACCAACATCTCCACAACAGAGTTAGGCATACATTGTCAGTGAAAACTGTGAATCCAGCGACCCTGATGCACATTTGTTAAGTTATCTTGATGTAAATGATATTCTAGTACCAATTTTTAAAAAGTAAAACCTCCTAGGGCAGGGGGAGGAAATATCTGTGGTGGGGACAATCTCAAGGGAACTCTGGGGGACTCAGCTAATGTGCCTCCTCTTTATTGAAAAAACAATCCACCTTTCCCATCTCCCCAGTTTGCCTTCCCCATTAAGCATCTTTACATTGCTATGAGCTTGCCTTTTTTTGTTGTTCTGGATGAGTATAAATGTTTAAAAGTATTGTTTACTTTTTGCCTGAGGCTCATGTCTCTCTTCATTCTGTGTGGCTTATTCCCAGGTAATTTGTGTCTCATCTGTATCTCATATATACAGTGCACTTCAGTATTCTAGCTGGGTCTCTTGACTGGGGAGTCTTTCTCATTCTGCTTGCATTTTTTTTGGCACAGTATCCTATAGCCATTGGCATAGGTCACAAGTAAAAGCTATTCTATGAAAATGCTTTACTGTGTCATACCATATGAACAATTATTGTTCTATTCATGCCATCAGGAAGCCAAGTTTTGTTATGATATTTCATTTGAAGGGGTTATATGGGTAAAGTAGAGAGAATCTGAGCCCCGGGGGCCCATCATGGTGACTCTAGGCAGCAGTATTTTCCATGCAAGTTCACATTTAACAGGAAATTCAAAAGAATGTACTTTGTAATGTGGTAGAATGCACGTGATACATGCAGAACGTTCCAAGGTTCGATCCTGGGCCTCGGGAGCTAGGAGGATGATCTAATTCTGCATAAAGTGGCTAACTTCATATAAATGTTAAAGTAGGTATGAAACTAAATGCATTTATTTTTAACATAAGAGGTCAAAAGCCTCGTCTTCTAACTTCTAACACTGCAGAAAACCCGTCCCCAATTTTTCCACTCCCTGCTGCCACACGACCACACCTCTGGCTCCTGCAGAATTTAGGCGAGGGATGAGTTTCACCGGCGTGACGTCACGCGGGAGCTGTGTGGGCGGCGATGTACTTTCCCCGCTCCCCTATTGGCTACATTTGTCGCCTCTCTGGCCCAGCCTCCCAAAGCGCCTATTGGCTTGTCCAGTCACAAGCCGCCCGTACCGATCACAAGGCGGCGAAGCGTTCGCCTTTTACTTTTCGTTTGGCCTTTGCCGGCTACCGTCTGGCTCCCTCAGAACCGGCCTCTTCTGCAGAAGGGGGGGAATAAAGAACACGGCGACAGAGACCGCGAGGCTGCTGCCCACGGGAGGGGGAGTCCCCGCCGGCTCCCTCCTCCTCCTCGGCCGCCATGACGGCGCTGAGCTGGAAGCCGTTCGTGTACGGAGGGCTGGCTTCGCTCGTGGCTGAGTTCGGTGGGTGAGAACATAGGAGGCGACCCAGGCCGCCCGCGTGCCCCCGCCCCGCCCCTTGCCGTTACCGGGCAACATGCCACGCCCCCTTCCCGGTCCCTAGCAACGGCCTAGTCGGATGCCTCGGGGGCCCCTCCCCCTCCAAAGCTTCTCGGGCGGCCTGCGGGCATCTGTTCGGCGCGCTTGAATCCCCTCCAAGGAGCTCCGGGCAGGCACGTGGATCTATTCCCCCGCCTCCATTTTACCCTCGTAACAACCCTGTGGGGTAGGCTAGGCTGCAGTCGCCCAGGGAGAGTCATGGCAAGTGCGGATTGGGCTAGGCCCTCTTTAACAGCTCCACCACCGAAGGTGACCGTTCAGCTTTCTCCCTGGCGGCAGTTATTTTGGTCTGGGGGTGGGGGCTGAGTTCTCCCCTTTCAGTATTAGGGAGCTGATTAGGGCAAAACGACGTGCATGTATGTGGATTCATTGGTATTCCCATATGAGCATCATCACTAGGATTTATTGCGTGTTTATTTTGCCCTTTTTCCAAGAGAAAGGTCAGTGATTCTACCTACTTCTGTTTTTATGTTCACAACAGCCCTGTTAGGTGGGCTACATTGAGGGAAACTGCAGTAGACCTGACAAAGTACGGTGAGGTTTCAACCTGGTACGTCACTCTAACCATTACTCTGCGTTGGCTCATGGTTCAAATCCTGATCGTCAGTGGAGTTCCTTGAGTGACCTTGAGTCAGTAATTCAGGGTTATCACAAGGGTGAAATAGAGGATATGTTGACCTTAGCCCCTCAGAAATGGAGGGTGGGATAAAAATGTAGTAGTGTTTACTATTCAATTAAAAGCTTTCTTCTTTGTATGTCTCTCCCCCCCTTCAGAAAGCAGGTGGGGTTACCAGAGACAGGGCCGTCTACATAATGGTATTTCATCTTTGTAACTCTTTTCATAGTGGTTCATGCTGCACCTAAGCTGTTCCATTGTAGATGCAAGACAAGGAAAAGTTCCTCTTAGCCTTTCAGTTAATTTTTCCTCTTCTCTCATTGCTCTTGTAGCTATGTTTTATTGATCAAACATACTGTGTTGAGCATCTTACTGATCTGCTGGTTTTGATGCCACAGCAGGCTATTTTTAAATAAGGTTTTAAGGTGGCTGTTTTGTTGCTTTGGGGTTTATGATCGTTTTAGTGTTCTGACACGTTTCTCAGTCAGCTTTTTTAGAAGCTGTCTTAAGAGCCTTTTTGGCTGAGGCTTTGTGGGTGATTCATGTTTGTGTGCACAAGCATATTTTAGTCATGTAATTACAACATTTTTACGGTGCCTTTCTGTGCAGTAAGGGCCACCGAGGTGGCTAACAGTTAACACAGTTAAATTTTTATTGTGAAAACAATGATAAAGTCTATTCTGTTGTCTTAAAGGTAAATTGATTTATTGTGTCATAAGCTTTCATTGGAATATAGCTTACTTGTCTAATATCTGATTCGATATACTCCCATTAAGGATATCTAAAGAGTCTAGCTGGTTCAAACCAGAGAGGTCCGTTTAGTTTAGCACCCAGTTGTTTGATTATCAAAATGTTTCTGGAAACCTTAGGAGAAAGATACAAGAGCAACAGCCCTCCCCTGCTTTTGGTATCTAGTAACTGTTACACAGCGGTATACCTCTCTTGGTCTATCTTATTTAATACCTGTACATAAGAACAGTTAGCCATGAATCTGCTGAGTGCATTTCACAGGCTAGCATGGGATGCTCAGGCAACCATTAGGTACTTCATTGTAAAAGTTGTAACCAGTGGGCCTAAAAGGCTGTGAAATGCAAAATTTTGTGTTGACCTGTGCAAGTTACCTTAAACAGCCTCGGCGTTCTCTCCCTCAAGTAATAATTACTGAAACTTGGCATTTGTCTCCACTGCTGGCTGTTCCACTGGATAGTTGTGTAATTTCATTATATAACAGTATAAAAGAATGATATAAAAAATTGCTTATTTTATTCTTCTATCCTGTCCTTTCCCACCTGTGAAATGTTGGATTGTAAGCCACCTTGGAGCCCATTGGGAGAAAGGCAGTATATAATTGTGACATATGAAAAAGCATATAGGACTTTAGAATGTTAAAATTGTTTATAGGTCAGTATTATTGCAGAAGCATGGCATGACTTATCTTTGTACACCTACCAAATTTGATGGATTTGAACTGGAAAACACCCTTATTCACGGATACCATATTGTAGTGGCTAAGAAACCCTGCTATCAAGATGGCAACTTTTTAAAAAACCCCACCAGTCTCATCTAACACTTCTCTAGAATTGCTTACTTTTGGCAGGGTGTAGTGTTAGTGAGGCTTTCCTATGCCAGCTTAAATGAGACATTTCTCAGCAGTGCGATGGCTTGTGGTTGTGCCACACACATGTAAGGCACCTATTTTGGAAAGTGGCCAGTTTACCAGTACTTCAAAGTAAAATGAGGTTTCCAAAGAACCTGAGTAGAAGACTTGGGGGGGGGGTGCTTTATTGGCACCACCACAGCTCCTTGGAGGAATGTGAGGTGCTGATGGAACAAATTCTTTTTTAATGCATCAGTCTGAGTGGCTTAGGTTAGCACGAGCCATTTTTGTTGGAAAAAAAGAAAATCCATGAGCTTGCTTGCATCCCACTATAATACACATGTCAATGTTAGATATTTGTTTTTATTATGTTTGTTAGATTTATATACTACTTTTTGACCAGCCAGTCTTTCAAAGTCGCTTACCCCATTTGAAAACACAAGTTTAACTCATTACATAATTTTCGCTGTACATTAATTTACATTTATAGTCCGCTTTTCTCACTTGGACTCAGGGCGGATTACACAGAGTGAGTCAATAAAATAGACAGATGGGACATTCAATAAGTAATGCAATAAGACTGGGGTTGTAGAGCCAACCAGAAGTCTAAAAACAGAACTGAAGCAAAGCATAAATATTAATATGACACATTAAATGATGCAAAATTCCATAGTAGGATCCTAGTTTCAACAAGCTGTATACAGTAGTATAGACCAGAGTCCCTAATGATTTTTCTGACTAACTTTGTGATCATTTAGTACAGTGCAGGTCTACTGCCTGCATTGAAAAGCTCTCTGGAATAATTTAGTTTTGCCTAGATTGAAGAGTTCCATGAGAGTGGAGCCTTCCTGGCCCCCTCAGGCAGGCCATTCCACAAAGCAAAGAAGGCAGATGTATGGGCCGTTGATTTTGCCCATTTGATGCATGGTTTTTATATCCCACTTTTCTCTAACTTAAGGAGTCTCAAAATGGCTTACAATCACCTTTCCTTCCTCTCCCCACAACAGACACCTTGTGCAGTAGGTGGGGCTGAGAGAGTTCTGAGTGAACTGTCACTGGCCCAAGGTCATCCACCAGGCTTCATGTGGAGGAGGAGTGGGGAATCAAACCCAGATCTCCAGATTAGAGTCTGCTGCTATAACCACTGCACCTGCAGAAGAGCCTCTTCTATAGCAGCCCATCCCTCTCTCATTATCTTCTAACCAGCAAAAGAAAATTCACCCCATTGTCCCATTAGCTGTAAAACACTGTTTCTCAAATGTAGTTGCATATCAAGTGATGAGTGCGCATAAGAATTACACATGGGCAGGTGCCCAAAGAATTATGTTTCCATGAACTATGCAACTCTCTTAATGTCCCAGGAAACAAAACACAAAGGAAATGGGTAGTGTTCTGTTGAGTGGAATCACAGTCACCTGCATTTATAGCCACAACTGTGTTGTCTGAGCTGTGGCCTCTCTTCTGTTACAGGGACTTTCCCCGTGGATCTCACCAAAACACGACTTCAGGTCCAAGGCCAAAGCATCGATGCCCGTTTCCGAGAGATCAAATACAGGGGCATGTTCCATGCCTTGTTTTGCATCTACAGGGAGGAAGGCGTGCTAGCACTCTACTCTGGGTAAAGTCTTCCACTTTTCATATAGCATCTTCCCCTAGAACAGGGGTGGGCAAACTTGCTCAGCGTAAGAGCCACCTAGAACAGGGGTGGGCAAACTTGCTTAACATAAGAGCCGCGTAGAATAAACATCAGATGTTTGAGAGCCACAAGACATGAACAAATATTACCTGCTTTTATTGGAAAATAAGCAAGTTTGCTTTTTATTAACATTAAATGAGACTGCCAAAAATAATAACAAAAGGGGTAAAAGCAGGTATTGATAATGATATTAATTTGTCCAATGTTATTTGTTTGCTAATGATATTTAGCTTCCCCAGTCGCCCTGCCGGGAGCCACATAATATATGTGAAAGAGCCACATGCGGCTCCCGAACCACAGTTTGCCCACCCCTGCCCTAGAACACCTCAGCTGTTTTCCCTAATCTTTTAGTTGAGGATTTTGATCCTGTATCTGTTAAGAGTCTAAGTTGGATTGTTGAGATATGGGTGGAGTGGCAGTGCCACTATTCTGCTGAATGAGTCTAAGCCATCTTTCCTCCTCTCCTGCTACAGAATTGCTCCGGCCTTGCTAAGGCAAGCATCTTATGGCACCATAAAGATTGGCATATATCAGAGCTTGAAGCGGCTGTTTGTGGATCGCTTGGAAGGTCAGTGCTTTTTAAAAACTTAATCTGTAAAGTACTTTTTTGATGGTACTGTATAAATAATTTCTTGCTATTTAGCTGGTGCTCCCATATACTGCATGGGCTTTCTCCTTTTATGCCTCTGGGTCCTAAATCCCCAGTGTGGACACATAAGCTCCACCAATTCAAGACACAGGGAAATTACATCTATAGATGCCATAGGATGTTGTTTTTTTAATACCTTAAAGGTGAAAACCTTTTGAGCTAATAGCTGTCTGTCTCCACTTACGTACTATATCTTTATCTGCAATGTCTCTGAGTGTGGGAAAAGTACTTCTTCTCAGAACTGGGCCAGTTGTCGCAGCCAGGAAAGTTCTAGTCTTCGTTCAGGCAACTTGATGCTATTTAGCCATCTCTTGATCCATTTCTAGCAAACTCTACAGCACATTCTGCACATCAGGACTGAATCCCAAAGCAGCTCAGATCTCTTGTTTTCCTTTAGAAACTTACAGCTCGGTGCTGTTGCTCTTAAGCACCCATTGGTGCTGCTCTCACAGATGGAAATACTGATACTGACTCTAAAACCTACAGCAGTCAGTAATCATTCCTTGATTAGAAACCAACAAGCATACCTCCCAGCTTGTCTTTCCACTCCCCAGCACAGTTTCCTTTGTCTGCCCCTGTGTCAAATGTGCTGTGTTGTGGTCTCTGTGCTTCTGGGTACTGTGTCCTAAATGTTTGTTTCCCTGCAGGCCCAGGGTAGCCAGTGACCCGGTCTCCTTTGGAGAGTGCTGCGGTCAGTACCACTGCCCTTTCCCAGCATAACTGCTCTAACTCTTGGCCTTTCTGTTCTGGACTAATAATCTAATCTAGTTTGCTGGGGTTGTTTCCCCCTGTGTTGGGATAGTTGTTCCAAGTGTCAATAGTCTGCTACCAAAGCTCTTTGAATGTGGCCATGGGGAGTGGGTGGCTTGCCTTCAGAGGGAGATAACTGCACCGAGTCCACTCCCTTACTCTCACGTGCTAAACTGCAGAAATCCAGCAATCGCACAATACTGTCCTCGATATCTTAGGCCCAGGAGAGGAGGTTGGAAAATAGGAGCAGTTGGTCTGTGTATAGTAGTGTATCCTTGTCTTCTGTTTTCCCTTCTGGAATCTACTCTGATATTGTCCTCAAGCACACAGTCTTGGTTCCAAAGTCCGTTCCAAATATCTTCTTCCTCATTGCAGATGAAACGTTACTGATCAATGTAATCTGTGGGGTGGTGTCAGGGGTGATCTCCTCTACACTGGCAAATCCGACAGATGTGCTGAAGGTAAGAGGGGCTTCCTGTACTAAATGTCTGCTCCTTTCTTGGCCAGTATTTTCCCACTGTAACCTACAGATGCTACATTGTCATGTTCCCCAAGCCTCTAGCACTGCTGTAGCTGCTTCTTCATGTGTCTCATACTGTTCATCCCTAAGACCACCAGATAGGCAAAGAGAGGTGTGTTGGTGTAGTTCAGCTGATTCATGTAAGTGTGTGTTTGTGACAAGTGGCATTGAAAGTTGTGAAACAGCAGTGTAGGTTTATCCTCCCTGACCAAGTTGAAAATACGTACGCTTAATCTGTTGGTCTCCCAGATGATGATTTTTCATCACAGCTGGTGCTCTAAATTTTCAGGAACTGTGTATGCTTCTTCACTAAGAAGGTCACTTGCTGCTGTGTCTCTTGTTCTTCTTTTAGATCCGAATGCAGGCACAGGGCAGCCTGTTCCAAGGTGGGATGATTCACAGCTTCATCGACATCTACCAACAGGAAGGCACACGGGGGCTTTGGAGGGTGAGTGCTGCCTTGGGCATGCTCTGTCTTTCTCCAACCACAACCTTGCTCTCAGAATGCCTGCAGCTCACCTGCCTGTCCTGTGCAGCTGTGTTTAGGAGAGAGGAAACCCTTGCAGAAGATCTCCTTGAGAACAGTAGGAGATGCTTTGGTTTGATTCTAGAGTCTATGAAGATAGCCCTATTCTTTTGGGGCAGTGTCAAAAGGAGCAGGATCCACTCTAATGTTGAGGGAGGACAGTATTACTAACTGGCCCGCATGCCCACTTCTCTAAAAATTCCCTCCGTGGCTGACTATTCTGGATGTTCCCGCAGAGTGAGGGAATATTGCCTGGCTGTGTGCCATGCAACTGGTGAATAGTTTTGTTTATGTCTTCGTTATTTAAAATATTTATATCCTACCTTAACTCCTTGGACTCAAGGTGGCTAACAAAGCAGTAAGTTGCAAAAACATTTTAAAAACCCCATTAAATCAGCAAGATGAAAACAGTGCAGCCAGATCTGTCAAACAATTTGCCCTCCATCTGATGCCCTTTGAAATAAAGCTGTTCTACACACCTTCCCGAAGATGGTGAAGGCATCTGCCACACCCATATGTTTAGCCCATTTAAAGGACTGCTCCTACCACAGAAAAAGCCTGTGACCTGACTGTAGCCAGACAGATGGTCCTGAGAGCCTTAGTCCTGAGCGGAATGGTTTGGGGGAAGTAATTGATACTGTCCTGGATTTAAGGAGCTACAGTATTAAATACAAGACTGGGATTTTTCACAAAAATGTCATTGAAAAAGGGGGTCATCTTACATTGGCATAGAAGTTGCAAGTTATTTTTAAACAGTTGTCTTCCTTTCTTGTAAATGCCATAGTTCTGGCTGATATGCATTAGTCTGTGTGTGCTGCCATGCCGTTCTTGGCTGTGACATCTGAGTAACGTGGGTTAATGCAAGGCTGTGCTATCTGCTACAGTTTTGCCGGAGCAGTGTGTCACTGCCAGCATGAAGTTCAGTGTTCTGTTTATATCTGTTTATATTTTATATATCTATAAGCTTTTAGCCCTGATCGTTATGAAGATGTCAGCACAGCAGTTACTGTTTCTGTTCTTTAGAGAGAATGGAAGAAAGGACAGCAAAGAGAGGATAATGCCAGTCTCTCGGGTACGTGCTCCAGATCAAGGCAGATAAGTCCCCAATAGTTTTGGAGTGCTGTTTGGCCCTAGTGCCAGCTAAATCTGGAGTTTGGGAATGCTGTTGGGCCTGAGTGCCAGCTAAAGTCAGGCTCTAGTCTGACAGCTAAAGTCAGGCTCTAGTCAGACATCACAAGTGTGCTTGTTTTGAGCCCAAACTTTATTTACTGGCAGGCTCAGGTGCTTCTCTCCTCATGTAGAAATGCGGCTGGACTTCCTGCTTTTGGAAGTCTTCAGTCTAAAGTCGTTGAAGCATTTGGATCGAATGTGCTGGAATCCAAGTACACATGTTCAGATGAGACAACAGATTGGAAGCAGCCTGGGTCTGTAGCAAATACTGGCTGGTGCTACCAGCTTTCTTTCTAAGTGTTAGTGGTGTCCAGAGTGGTCCTGGCAAAGCAGAAGAGAGGGTGGGTTGAAGGATATAGGGAAAGGTATTAAATAACCTGGTAACCCTTTGTAATAATTCTTTTTCATGTTGGTGTTTCATCCATCCTCTAACATGCTCATGGCAGCTTATGTGGGATTTTCCACAGTAAACTTCACAGCAGCCCTGTAAAGTAGGTGCTAATAATAGTGACTGCTGAAAGTCACCAAGTAGATTTTCTAGATGAGAAGGGTTTTGTGTTCTGGTCTCCTTGGTTGGTCCCAAGTGCTATTTAGGTCATCACATGCCCTTTAATGTGTGTGCCCTTCACTGTACCTCTGGGATTTTAATGGAGTTACCTTTGGAACTTCCATGAACTGAACCACTTCAAGGGTCTTTCCCTACGTGTGTGCTAAGTGCTGTCAAGTTGCTTCCGACTTATGGTGGCCCTATGAAGTAATGACCTCCAAAATGTCCTACTATTCTCAGCCTCGCTCAGGTCTTGCAAACTGAGGGCCCTGGCTTCCTTGATTGAGTCAGTCTATCCCATGTTGGGCCGTCCTCTTTTCCTGCTGCCTTCAACTTTTTCTAGCGTTATTATCTTTTCCAGTGAATCTTCTCAGGTGACCAAAGTATGATAGCCTCAGTTTGGTCATTCTAGCTTCTAGGGAGAGTTCAGGCTTGATTTGGTCTAGAACCCACTTATTTGTCTTTTTGGTGGTCTATGGTATCTGTAATACTCTCCTCCCAACACCGCATTTCAAATGAAGCAACTTCCTTCCTATTGGCTTTCTTCATTTTCCTACTTTCACACCAATACATAGTAATGGGGAATATTATAGTATGAGTTATCTTGATCTGGGTCGCCAGTGACATGTCCTTACACTTAAGAATCTTTTCTAGCTCTTTCATGGTGGTTCTTCCAGTCTCAGTCTCCTTCTGATTTGTTGGTTGCAGTCTTCCTTTCGGTTGATAATTGAGCCAAGGACTAGAAAATCTTTAACCATTTCTATTTCTTCAGCATCAGCCTTAAAGTTGTGTAATTCCCCGGTAGTCATTACTTTTGTCCTCCTGATGTTCAGCTATAATCCTGCTTTGGCACTTCCTGCTTTAACTTTTATCAGTCATCATTTCAGGTCTTCACTGTTTGCTGCCAGTAGCATGGTGTCATCTGCATATCTCAGCTTGTTAATGTTCCTTCCACCAGTTTTCACTCCATTTTCCTTTATGGTATGTTCTGCATATAGATTGAAGAGAAAGGGAGATAAAAGGCATGCTTGTCTGACACCTTTGCCAACTGGGAACCATTCTATCCCATTTCTTTTAAAACCAACCAGAGCTTTTCATGATCCACACAGTCAAAAGCTTTGCTGTAATCCATGAAACACAAGCTGATTTTCTTCTGAAATTCTGTCATATGCTCCAGTAACCAACATAAATTCCCTAAGGTATTTTGGGGTTTTTTTGCTGTCAAGTCACAGTTGACTTATGGCAACCCTGTGGGGCTTTCGAGGCAAGATACTTTCAGAGGTGATTTGCCATTGCCTGCCACTATGTCGCGACTCTGGTATTCCTTGCTGGTCTTCCATCCAAATACTAACCAGGGCAACCCTGCTTAGCTTACGAGATCTGATGAGATCAGGCTAGCCTGAGCTATCCAGGTCACTACCTCTGTTTTATTTATCATTCATAATCTGAATTTTCCTATCTCATTGGTATGGTGTGAAGAAATACCTTTTTACTTCAGGGCTTGGGCTTGGCAAAAAACCTACACTTAGTTTTAAAAGCTTTTCTTTCTCCTTGCAGAAGACAAGCAGGAAGGGAGATGTCAGTTGCTCCCAAACATTGCCCAGATACCAGCCATCAGAGCTTTGCTAATGACTCTCCTAACCAGACACAATGAAATGGCCAGATCATACTTCCATAGCTGGAATCTGACACCTAGAAGTTGGCATAGCGGCTTGGGGTTGCAAGAAGCTAGATTGTATTTTCTTGGAGATTTCAGGAAAGGATTAGTTGACCCACAAAAGGGGTGGAAAAACAGAAGAGAGAAAATCCCTTGGCAAGGTGGGAGAGAGGTTCATTTTTGAAGGATCATTTTGGTTGGTTTCATCTACAAGTGGGAACTGTCATATCTGAGTTCCATTTGATGGCTGCTGATGCCACATGCAGCAGACAAAGGGCTGCCTTCCTGGACAAAGACACCAAAGTAATGGGGAGTTTTTAGAACATTAGCTTCTAAGTTAAAGAGCCTGCCTTAGAACAAGATCAGTTAGAGTATGTATAGGGTAAGGGATAGGGGAATTTCGTGTTTGTACCTTTCTTTTCTATTCCTTGCGCAATCTGCCACACATACAAGTGCAAATTGCATGCTCAGAATTGAATTACTTTGGGTCAGATAAGAGCTGCTTAATAGATGCAGTTCTGAATGTAAAATGTTAATCCCCCTCCCCCCAGCACAGATTGAGTAGACAGATGAGGCAAGAGAGGTGTGGCATAGGGAACAATACTGGGGTAGAACAGAGGCTGAAAGATGTTTACTGGGCAAAGAGCCTTCACTTCATCACTGCAGAAATTCCCCTTAGGTTATTTTTTGTCTGCTACCTTTCAGTATTTTCTTTTTATAATAAGTTCTAGAAACTTTAAAAATAAAACAAAATATTTTTGCGGTTGGGATGAATTTTTAGGTTTCTAAACTTTGCTGCTTCCTTTGCCCGCAGCTGCCATTATCTGCCTCATATCCAGGGGTCATTTGGGGCCAGAGTGAGGTGGAGCAGTGCTCCACCAGTCCAGGAGTGGGCACTAGGGCAGCCACGGGCCAAATGAGATTCTCTGATCTGATTTGGCCAGCTGCCGAATTGATGCCAAAATTCGGGAGTGGCTTAAAAAGTGGCTGGAGGGGAGGGGGTTTGAGGGAGAGGCTCCAAACTTGCAGGGTAGCTGCTGGAGCCTCTCCCCCAAATATCTACCAAGTTTCAAGACTATTTGACCAGGGGGTTCAATTCTACGGGCCCCCAAACAGGTTGCCCCCATTCCCTCCATTGTTTTCTATGGTGGGAAAAAAGTAACATTGGAGGGGATGGGGCTACCTGTTTGGGGGCCTGTAGAATTGAACCCCCTGGTCCAATCTTCTTGAAAAGTGGTGGGTATTTCGGTGGGAGGCCCCAGCAGCTACCCTGCAAGTTTGGAGCCTCTCCCTCAAACCCCCTCTCCTCCAGCCCCTCATATACTTCAGTGGCCCATAGGGTGTAATGGGGCTGAAACTGACATTCGGCTGGCCTAATGACTCCAGAATCCCTTGCACTGCCGAAACTGACATGGGGGTCATTCCGCAGCCAGAACAGATGTGGCCTGATTTGGCCCGATCTGAATCAGCCGAAAACAATTTTATTTGCGGATCCCTAGTGGGCACAAATGGCAGTGGTGGCAAGCCCCTCCCCCAGCTCCCAGCGGGCCTGTGGAGGAAGCGAAGCGAGAAGGGGTTGAAAGGCTAAACCCCTTCTGTTTAGAGTTGTGTGGCAGCAGCAGCACAATCTTCCCATTGTATTCTATGGGGCCCTTCTTGTTTCGCTCCCCCCCACACCTTGGCAGGCAGGCTGGGGAAGGAAAGGGGAGGCTTTTGAAGATCCCCCCCCCCTCCCTTTGCTTCCCTTTCTGACACACTTGCGCTAATGTCAGGGGGCGTGTCATATGCTAAGGAGTCATGCTAATAGGTATGCTAATGAGCTCCTGCACCTCTTGTTCTACGAAATGACCTCTGCTTGTAACCAAAGCCTCTCTTCAGTGCAGAGAACTATGACTGTTGTCAAGGCTTCCTATATCCCAGCTATATGCCACTGGGAAAAGCGGAAGTCAGACTGAGACTTCATAAATCAGTTTTTGTTTGTATGGTATTTTTCAAAGCAAATTCATTCTGTTACCTTGTTCAAACCTTAATTAGTTGCTTGGTCCTGAGGATAAAACTCTGAATGATATTGTTTTGCTCATTTCGTTGTGTGGGTTCAGTAGACTTTTTTAGAAGGTGGTGGAAGCAATTGGGGCGGGGGGGGAGGTCACAGTTGCAGACCAGCTGGATTTGTGGAGCTTAACTGAGATAATAAAATTGGGGTGGGGGTGGTTTAGGAATCTGCATTATTGCAAATTAAGGAATGTCAAATACAAGCTTCTTTCCACCCACTCATTTTCCTGGACTTTGACTGGCTCAATCAAAATTAAGTTACAAATTCATAGGGGCGAGGGATTGAAAGGGAAAAATGAAAACGAATACAAACAAAACAGCACAATGTGTTCCAGCCACGGTGTCTGTATTTCTGTTTCTAGAATGGAAGGAGGAGGGGGTGAGGCAAACAAAGCTATCGATTCTAATTCTAGAAAGAACTGGATCCCAAGAGTAGGCATGAAATCCAGTGGGCTTTTGTCATCCAGGAGAATTGTGTAGCCTGCTAATCTCAAGGCAGTTGGGAACGTTGGTGAAAGCGTTATGACCTCCTGTCTCTTGAAAGGGTGTGGTCCCTACTGCTCAGCGTGCTGCCATTGTGGTTGGAGTAGAGCTGCCAGTCTATGACATCACCAAGAAACACTTAATCCTCTCGGGGATTATGGGGGACACCATCTTCACCCATTTTATGTGAGTATTTGTCAGTTCTGTATATGTTAAGGCCACCTGCCTGGTTCTCAATTTTCATAGACTTTGGAGAGTAGCAGCCAATTTTCTGTAAGAATAGCCTTTGGAAGTGCAGTTCTTCCTTCTGTCTGCTTGTGGGCAGATCAGTTTGCCAGGTAGATGGGGAGGAGACAGAGCCTTAGAATGCACTCCTCTGTCAAGTTCTGGAGATGCATCTGGTAGATTAAGGGATTACTACGGGGGCTTTGTTCCATGTCACTGTCATATAACTCAGGTAATCTAGTGCCTTAGCATAGCAAGAGAATACATTTGGGGATCTAAAAATGGCTGCAGATACCCATTGTGGGAGGTCCTTAAACAGACTGGACAGTGTTTGGGTAGAATTGTTCGTGCCTACATTTAGAGGGCTGTCTGGTAAGGATGAGCATTCAGATATTAATTAGCCAAAACCCAAAAAGATATATATGACATATATATGACATATATATACAGGGGTCCGTTGGGGCCGGAGCTCCCAGCTCAGGACTGGCCAGTAGGGCAGCCACGGGCTGAATCAGATTCTCTAATCTGATTCAGCTCGCCGCCGAGTTTTATGCAAGAATTTCGGCGGCAATTTTAAAAGCCATGGAGGGGAGGCGGTTTGAGGGAGAGGCTCCAAACTTGCAGGGTAGCTGCTGGGGCCTCTCCTCGAAATGCCCACCAAGTTTCAAGAAGATTGGACCAGGGGGTCCAATTCTACAGGCCCCCAAACAGGTTGCCCCCATTCCCTCCATTGTTCTCTATGGTAGGAAAAAAGTTAACATATACATATATATATATATATATGTATGTATGTATGTATGTATGTATGAGAGAGACACACATATACACAAACAAACTGACAGGGATATTCTCCAGTGAACCATTGCATACAGTTTGTACTGATAGGTCTGTCTTTTCAAGATACTATTTACATTGGTCACATTGCTGGCTCATGATTCGGTTGATACTCTATAAGCAGTAGGTCCCATTTGCTTGCTATTTTGTCCTGTGCCTGCTGGGCACAGCGGTAAAAGTTTAGCTAACTCCAGCTAGAAAAGAAAACAGGCAACACTTGGGCCAACCTAGGTATGAAATGGGGTACCTCTTGTGTTTACATGAATCTGCTGTTCATATGTGATGAAAACAGGATATGTGTGTCTATTTTTTTTTAAGCATCTTGGTGGGTGAGGAGAGGTAAAGCCTGTTCCCTCCTGGAACTGATCTTGCTACAGTGTGCTTCTTTGTGCATCTTCCCTCCAGCCTGGCTCTGGCCCACTTGCAGTAGCATCTCCCTTCTTTTTTACTATTTGTGCCCACCAGCTACTCTCTTGGGTTGCCTCTGCTTGCTGAGCAAGTGAGAGACCCAGAGCCCTCAGGCTGAGTGTAGTTCTGTCTTTCCCTGGGTGCTGACAGTGAGAGGCCAGCCCTGCCCCTCTCAGAGTCCGTTGGTGCATGCAAAGAACTCAGGGGAAGGTCAGGTCTTGCCTGTTACTTGACATCAGGCATTGGAAAGAGGCTGGAAGTACCAAATGGGGCCTGGTGTCACTTCTGATTTTTATTTTTTTTGCTTTTGCCTCGTGAAAAGTGAGGGACTTAGGCTGCCTCTCTGTACAACAGATGGTCCAGAGGAAGGAGGATGTGAGGGCTGCAAATAACGGGTTGATATTAAGCCTAAGTAAAATGTATAGATCCCTGCTTTGTCCATACCTTGAGAGAACCAAGAACCTGTTTCCAGAACAGAGGTACTGGAGATGGCAGGAATCTGAAACCCCAGCGTGTTCGGTCTGAAGTGCAAACTCATGCTCTTATGCTTGTCCCTCTAGTTCCAGTTTTACTTGTGGACTGGCTGGCGCTATCGCTTCGAACCCAGTGGATGTGGTGCGGACACGTCTGATGAATCAACGGGCCATTGTGGGGAGTGTGGATCTCTACAAGGGTACATTTGATGGTCTGGTAAAGGTGAGATCTGGGATGGAGTCCTTTTTTGGCCCTCAGATGTCATGGACAAAATGGGAAGTGAGGCAGATTTCCAGTTGGGCTGTTTTGCTCTTACATAACCAAAAAAATTCAATGGGGAGATTAGGGGTTGCTCCTTTCTACTCCAAAAACCTTACAACAAGCTCATCTAAATCCCAAACCTCAGTGCTGCTTGTTGAAGGGTTAGGGGATATGACAGGACCTTCTTCACATCCCTTTCTCTCCCTCTAAATAAAAAAAAGATGAGTATGTATTGAGCAAGTTGTCAGTTTGTTTTGAAACTTGTTGGCTGTAGGTTTGTTTCCTTCCCTTCTCTTGGGAGGCCCAGTGCTCTAATCTCCTGGGAACATTGACCTATGCAAATCCCATTCTGATGATTATGACATGATTACAAGAGCATGCTTCTTGCCCTTTTCCCACCCCTGAAAACTGGTTGTTGGTACTCCCCCTGGGCTCCCAGTATTCCCTTTTAGCCGCTGGAAAGACAGGGGCAAGTGACTAGAGATGGTATGGAGACTGAATTTGACCCCTGGGCCAGCTGGTTGCCTCTGTCACATGGCCCCAGCCCTTTTGACCTGCTGACCTGCGGGCATTAGACGGAATTTAAAATGAACTCTCTCTCATCCCCAGACATGGAAAAGTGAGGGCTTCTTTGCACTCTACAAAGGATTCTGGCCAAACTGGTTGCGGCTTGGCCCCTGGAACATCCTTGTATCCTTTCACACGTGAGGCTTTTGCGGACAAGGGACGTTGGAAAGTTCTTGAAGTGGTTGCTTCTTGCTTGGCTGGGGGGATTCAGTCCTTGATCGTAGCCAGGGAATGAAAGTGCAGTAGTGTTAGGAATTGGGGGGATGGTAGCGCTTTACCAATTGAAGGGTTCTTGCTTTTCTTCAAAAAAAGCAGGATTCCAGTTTTTCGTGTTGTCATTTGGAGGAATGTGTCCATTTTTCACTATGCCTTTACTTTGCTTGTGGTATAGTGATCTACACAGCACAGGTTGACCTGTACGTGAATGGGAATTTATTAGGACAGGAATTAAGATAGGTTTTTAAAAACCTATGTGGTCATTTCCGGTTCTTATTCTTTGAGACCCTTTTCTGCTACCAACACTCCAGATAAAGCGGACATAACAAGGAGAACAAAGCAGTGGCGCCGTGCTTTGCGGTATAACCCTCTGGTAGTAGGCCTGGGAAAGACCCAGTTGAAGTAGACACTGTTAGATTAGCTTGACCAATGGTCTATTATAATGTACCCTCATCTGTGTGTTCTCAGTGCATTGGTCTATGAGTACCCGAGATCTCCCACTAGCCTATCTTTGAGAAACAGCTGTCTTCCCATTTGAGGGATGGAACGCCGTTCTCCACATGTGCAGTGCAGTTGATAAGCAGCCTTTGCAGTTCTAGTTGTACAAGTCATCCAGGAAGCTCAGCAGAATTCTAGGTGAAACTGCTGCTCACTTGACTGGGGAGCTGTCCCTCTTACTTGGGGTGGAGACTAACTTTCACCCCGTGATATTTCACAGAACTGGATGTTTCTTAGGTCCTTGGCCAAAGCAGGAGGTGGTCTGAGAGTCTCCCCCCGCCCCCCAGCAGCATCAGCTTCAAAACAGGCATAACTGGCTGGCTTTGAAGTGGAAGATGAAAGCAGTCACTTAGTGGGTTGACTGAGAATGAGAGCATGAGGTGGGAATGAGAACCTCAGCCCTGCAGTCATTTCTGGTCATTTCTTTAACTCGCCAACAGTTTTTTATCACCTATGAGCAGCTGAAGAGGCTTCCTTTCTAGGGACCGGTTCTGATGGGCGATCCAGCTGCCCTCCCTGCTCATCTTCCCCCTTCCTGCATCTTCACGTCGTTTGCCTGTGCTGACTGAGGCCGGCCACCATCCTGCTCCCGTGCTGAATGCTCAGCATGGGGAGTGTGGCTTGGATGAAGGGGGATGTCAGGGCCAGAGACGCCTGGAGCCTGTTGCATGTGCTTTCCCACAAGGGAAAGGTGGAGCATGAGGGGGAGAGCGTATGGGTTGGAGTCTGTATCTTCTGTGAAGAGCTGTGCCAGTTTCAGAGGTCCCTCCCAGTGCAGTTTATTGCAGTGTGGGTTTTGCAGTAGGCTGTGTCTTCCTCTAACCTGTGAAAGGGGGAACTCAAGGAGCTGCTGCATTCCCTCCATTGTCATGTGACCTTATTAAACTATTTATTGGAAGTTCATCTGTGTCTTGTGTTTAATGATGTGCAGGTTCTTTTATCGTGGTCAGAGCAAGCAACCTAGGCCCATGGGTGGTGTACTACTAAGCTGAAAACTTCAGCTGTCTGCCTGAGACTGTAGGTTGCCTGTCTTAGTGTTCTGTTGTGTTGAACTGCTGTGACATCGTGGAATGTTGGAGTACCCTGTTTGTCACCTCTCCGAGGCGAACTGTGATTTCACTTTCTACAGGAGGGAAGAAGAGAGTTGAGGCAAGAAACTGGTGGTCAAAACGATAGAAATGGTGTACATCAAATATGCTTACTGCATTTTACACCTCATCTTCCTCCAAAATTAAGCTGTCTTTTTTGTTGTGCTCTAATGGTAATAGCTAGAGCAGTTCACTAAGTCCTTGCTTATTTACTGTTAGTTTTTAGCTGCTTCCCCTTTAACAAAAATCCGTAACAAAAATCCAATAAAACAAATTCAGTAATGATTATTAACAATAATACAGCGAAATAAAAACACATTTAAACAGTTTTGTACTGGTTGTTCAAAAGGGTGAAAGAGCATAAAAACACAACGTCCTGTCTTTAACAGGGACAATAAAGCGAAACAGAACATTTTACAAAAACCAATTAACAATGTCTTGACAAGCAGCCAGATTTTCACCTGGTACTGAAAAGACTCAGTATTGGGTCAGTGGCTGTGAATTCTGCATCTGAGGCATCATCGCGGGGAATGTCTAAATAGCAGCCACTTTGCTTTAGAGACCAGGGAGCCGTGATTTTAACGGATGGGTAGGCTGACGTGGCTGACTGTCCTTCAAGTATCCTGGTCCCAGACCATTGCAGTTTTAAACGTCCTGTTGGATGAATGCTAGTCATCCCTTTCAAGCTGAAGGGGGGGGGGGGGGGGGAGGCCAATTTCTGAAAAGCTCCCTCTCCCAGAGCTCTCACTTAGGGACTTCAGCAAGTTGGTCTCTTTCTCCCCCCTTTACTGATGCTTGGGTGCTCTTAATGTTCTGTTCTTTTCGGAGCATTTTCAGTCCTCATCAGACTGTTTTTGAGGCTTTCGATTTCTTTCTGAATGATTTGCAGAGCCGTGTTTTTCTGCATACTTGGGAGTATGCCAAGAAGAGAGCCCTACCTTGTGTGGTTTTTACCATTGGATACAGTTCATTGTGATAATGAAAACAGTTTATGCAACATATTCTAAGTTAAGTTCTGGCTGTTGACATTCGAATACGGTGAAAAAAAATTGCCCTTAAGGAACACTAAATGTTAAAGCACACTATGCATTCCCCCCCCCCCAGCCCTTTTGGAGCACCAGTTTGAGGCTTTTCTTTGTTGTTGTTGTTTTAACTCTGGTACTGTTCTTCAGTTAAAAGGTTCAGTGCCTTTTTGCAGGCTTTGATGGAAGGATCAGTCGTGTAGTGTTCGGAATCAGATGCTTTGACAGGAATGAAGGGTAAACAGTGGGGGAGGGAGGAAGAACAGAGTAGAATTTCTTATTTTGATTTGAAATAACTAGCCAAATACTTGGCTAGATATTTCTAAAAATATTTCCTATTCATTTCCCCCCACCTTTCTCCCCAGTAGGCTCACATTTGTTTTCCATTTTATTGGCACAGTAGCCGTTCTTGGCGGTAGGTTAGACTGCGAATGTGTGACTGACCCAGGTCACTCAGCAAGCGGGGATTTGAACCTGGGTCTCCCAGATCCTCTAGGGCCGTGGTGACTCAGAGGTTAAGATGCTGAGTTACAGACCGGCAGGTTGATAGCTCAGTGGTTCAAGACTCGGGTGCTGCATGACGGAGTGAGCTCCTGTCTCTGGCCCCAGCTCCTGCCAACCTAGCACTTCGAAAGCAAGAAATTACAAGTAGATAAATAGGTACCACTTCGGTGGGGAGGTAACAGTGTTCTGTGTGTCTCGGTGTCCAGTCATGCCAACCACATGACCACGGAGAATTCTTTGGACAGCGCTGGCTCTTCAGCTTGGAAACTGAGATGAGCACCGTCCCCTAGAGTTGGATTAAACTGGCTTTCGAGCAGGGGAAACCTTTACCCCCCAGATCCTAGTCTTACACTCTAATCACCACGCTACCCTGGCCCATATGTGCCCTTATAAATATTTCTGCTTGTTAGGACATGAACCAACAGGGCAGGAAACCTCTTGAATAATACTAACTTTTGAAATATTTGATTTTTCCTGTAAAAGCATTGTTAGTGGCTTACAAATTATTTACTACGTTACTGAAATTGTCACCGAGAGAGGGGAATAAAAGTGTTTATGATGCATTGCTAGTAAAGTTATGCACATGTGGGACATTACAGGAGGTGGGGATGCCCTTTTGGGTAGAAAAGGTATCCTGCTGATGAAATTCGGTTACAAACTGAGGAGCAGGTGCACGGCAGGACAAGGAGGTTATAAAAATAACTGTGCAGCATGTTTCTGTAGTGCGCACATGATTTCCTGTGGGCTGGCCTCTGCCACAAAGAAGAATCTATAGAAATAGGGACTGAAAGGAACCATGAAGCATCATCTAATTGTCGGCTCTGTGAGCGCATACTAGGGTTATCTCCAAATGCCTGCTGTGTATAGCAGTATATTTTATTGTAGGCATTTTCATCGGAAGCAGCTTACAACATTTTTATCCTTTCCTCCTCACAACAACAATTCTGGGAGGTATTTTAGGCTGAGATAGGGCGACTGGCCCAAGGTCACCAAGTGAACTTTATGGCAGAGTGGGCATTCGAACCAACCGCTGCCAGATCCTAGCCTGTCATTTTAACCACTACACTATTCTGGCTCTCTGTGGCTACTGTGAAAGGGCCTGTGTGAAGCTGAAGAACACTAGAACATCAGCTTCCTCCATTATCCTTCCTTGTCTCTCATCATATGGGCTTAAATCTGCCTTCAGCATGCTCTTTGCTTACGCTCTGCTTGGGCAGAAATTGATTCAGGTAGCGTGGGTAGCGGAGCAATCATGCCATGATGCAGCAGATTGGCTAACATTTATTCCCCCAGTATCCCTTGCTTGTTCATGCCTTTCTTTTAGTGAGCACAAATGCAATCAACAGGGCAATAAAACTGCCTAAACAGGAAATGGCTTGTACCTGATGTGTTTGCATGATCTGGAGTATCTGAACATTTAACACTTATGAGGTGCCAATTAGGCTAGCTGTACAAGTTTTGAGCCACATCTCCCATATCAATAACCATATGCCTTAAATCAACCTTGCAGTTAAGTCCACAAAAGATAATTGCCCACAGAAATGTTTCCTGGGTGCCCAGTCAGCATGTCACTTAGAGCCTGAAAGGAGGACTGCAAAATATTTGTGAAATTGCTTTCAAGCTAAGTGAATTGCAGTTTACAAATCTGGTATGAGTGGTACATAGGCAACCAGCTTTCTAGCTTCCTCATCCCTTTTGGAATTCTCCCTGGTTCTGTTTGTGTTCTTACTATGAAAGCCTGGAGGAGCCTTTGCAACCTAGCTGCCACCCCACAATCTAAATCTGCTTTCATTAGTAGCATGCAAGAAAGCGAACCCTTGGAGCAGGTTATCACAACTTCAAAACAAAGCATTACATAATAATAAAGGCATATTGTACTAACGGCCTCCCATTTTTCCTGTAACCGGCATCATTATGTGCTGGTCACTGATAGAATCATAAAAGGCCATCCTCAAAAAGACAATCTTCCGCATGTGGTGGGAGGACTGCAAAGTTCAAGGAGGAGAATAGAAGCTGCTGTTCTGTGCATAAGCACACCACTCACTTGTAATCCCCCATGTGCTGCAGAAAATTATAGAACTGTTTTCTTAAACATCACAGAACAACACCCAACCCTCACTCCTCCTAGGTGAGTTTAATGCAAATAGCCCCTTTTATATTGAACCTCGGATAACACCAAGCTTGGAGAGAAAGAAGCCTTGACTACACATTCCCCCCTCTCCCCTTCCCAATCCAGTCTTGCGTTCTCATGTAAAGGAGTGCTTGTGTCTGTTTCCTTCCCTACGTTTTCATTTTGTGTTTTGTCGGCATTTCTCTTGCTTTTCCTTACTTGGTCAAGATGTGACCTGATGCATCAGCATTCAGGTGCCAGTGCATAATGTCCCATCTAACTTCATGCCCCCAAGTCAGAGCCTGGAAATCTCAAGACTTCTAGCCGCATTCCCGTCTGTAAGACTGGAAGTAAATGGGCTGAAAGCCTGGCTACCCTCTGTTCTTGTCAAAAGCAAAGGCAAGATGCACAGGGATGGCCAGCATAAATTGTGCTGCTTCTTTTTGTTCCTTGTGTGTTAATATAAGTCGTGTTTTGGTTGTTGCCTCACATAAAAGAAAGTCTGCTGGTTTCTCAGATTCTTGCTCTGGGCACCCCATCGCTATTGGCATCATGTTTGCTTCTCTGATACTTGGAGGCTTCTCTAAAGCCACAACTGATCCCAGGGGAAACCATTTTCTGCTGCTTCAGTACTCCCGAAAGTTTTTGCAAAGAAAGCAGGGATGAACCTCAACATTGAAGCATGGAGGAGCCACATCACGTTGCACATCTGGCATTCAAGGGTGCTGCTGTTTTTGCCGCAGGAAGGCCAAGCTGGAAGCTTGCTGTGGATCTCCATGAACTCCTCTTAAGTTTCCTTGAGGAAGCAGTGCCGGTTTTCCTCCCATTGAGCTCTCTGAGTAAGGAGACGGCTGAGCAGCCAGTGCAGAGATGTCTCATATTGCTGTCCAGTCCACAAAGTGCTGGTGACCCGGTCAGAGCTCCTTCTAGCTTGAGACATTCCAGTGCTGCAATAACAGAACAGAGAAGTCAAGTGCTGTGATAGAAGGATAGAACCCTTCCGTAGGCTGTGGAGTGTACCCGTGGCCCTGCACCACAGAAAATCACCTGAATGGCAGTCTTGCACAGGGAAGGATCTTTTTTCCGGGAAAGCTACCACATACAGATGGGGATACTACTTTAGGGCCAGTTCACATGTTACAAAATCCTTGTGGCCACCTTGAGGATGTTCACTCAGATGATGCTGGGAATTCTCCCCTCTTCTCCCCATCCCCGCAGCAGCCCCAAACGAACACATTGAAGCTGCCTTGTATTGTCACGGTCAGTATTGCCTACTCAGACTGGCAGCAGCTCTCCAGGGTCTCAGGCAGAGGCCTTTCACATCAGCTACTGACATCCTTTAACTGAAGACACCGGGGACTGAACCTGGGACCTTCTGCATGCCAGGCAGATGCTGTACCACTGACTCGGGGCCCTATGAAATCCTGGTCTTGGAGGAGAGGGGATCTGGTGCAACAGGATTTCAGGGGGTATTTGGAGTTGCCATGGGGGGATGAGAAAGGCATGCTCTTCAGGCAGAAACTCTTGCTGCCTAGGGCAAACCATTATCTTCATGAACAGCAATTTAAAGTAATGCCTTGTGGTGTTTAGGGATTTTTTTAAAATCTCACCTTTCTCTCTTAAAATGGGGACTGAGCCAGCTTACAAACAAGTATCCACCATGTACTAATAAAACAAGCATAACCTATGGCTGCACCTTAACCTACAACAGCTTGCCAAAAGACCTATAATAATATCACTAATGCATTAACAAAACAAACTGACAGCAGCCTGTCTCAGTAACACTCATACAAAACGAGCCAGTCTGAAAATGAATCACTCTGCAGTGCCTTTATAAATATCCAGAAGGGAGGCACCAGTCACACCTTCTGCAGTAAGAAACGCCAGAGGGATGGGACTTCAACCAAAAAGGCCTGCGTTTGGGCTAAGAATGATCTTAACAGTTTTACATTTATCATTTACTTCTTTTAGGAGCCAGTTTGGTGCAGTGGTTAAGTGCGCGGCGGACTCTAATTTGGGAGAACTGAGTTTGATTCCGCACTCCACCACATGCTGTTGCTGGTGTGACCTTGGGTCAGTCACAAGCTCTCTCAGAGTTGTTCTCTCACCAGCAGTCCTCGAAGGAGCTCTTTCAGCCCCACCTACCTCATGGGGTGTCTGTTGTGGGGAGGGGAAGGGAAAGGAGATTGTAAATCGCTCTGAGACTCCTTTGGGTAGTGAAGGGCGGGGTATAAATCCAACCTCCTCCTCCTCCTCTTCTTCCTGCCCTTTCTCCCCAATGGAGCCTCCATTTAATCCTTACAACAACCCTGTGAGGTAGAGTAGACAGAGTGCATGACTATGATGAGACAGCAAGTATAAATAGTTGGGAAGAGCAAAGCTGGTGCACAGGAGAGATCATCCTTTAATGTGAAGTAAGGCATTCATGTTGTAAAAGGAACAAAGAATGAATTTTCTCTGAAGTGTTCCTTCAATACCCTTTCCTGTAGCTACTGCATGTTGGTTCTTGCCCACCGAACTGCTCACTGTTGTGATGCAGTTCAAGAAGGAAGGCATAAACAAACACAACCTGATCCTGTGCCCAGCAGCCGAGACCAGGCCATCTTCCCTGTTGTCATGGGGCAACTGACAGATACAATTATAGAATAATGGCTGGCAATAACAGTGAAAAATGATGCATGTGCCATGGAGGATGTCTGCGTGTGCCTTGTGAAATCTGCCATGTTGCCAGGAAGATGCAATTTTTTCTGTCTCGGCAATCCTTCGTTTCGTGTGCCTGTTCTGGGCCAGTCAGGATGCTGGGTATTGTGGGGAAGGGATTATGGACTCCGCTACTGCCGGCTCTTATCTCACTCGCTGGGCACTTGCATCAAAGCAGCATGTTTTGTTTGGCTTCCTCTCTCTTGCCTGAATAGGCAGGGTCTGAAATAGAAAGCCTCACACTCCACTGGTCACCAGCAAAGCCAGATTTCCGCAGTCCTCCTGCTGGCTGCGTGACCAGATAGGGGGGCATTTATCTCATCCTTAAAAGCCACTCTTTCTCCACACCTAGGATTTGTGTACGAATGAGAACATGTCCACTCCTGGAGCCCAGTCCAAAGGTCCAGTGTAAACATAGGTTTCCTATGTGATAAGAGTTCCACAACTGCGTGGCTACTGAGGTGCATAATAAGGTGCTAGATCGATATCTCACAGTGAGAGTCACTCAGGGGCTCAGGAGCCATACGTGACTCTTCCGAGCATTAATAAAATGGAAATCTGAAATACCACAGTAGATAAAATAAGTCTGCTGACAAACTACATAGGCTCAGCTAGAACAGGCACACCTTAAACAGAGACTTAAAACAAGAATCTGTTGAACTGAAGTGTCCTGGCAATTCCACCATAGTGAGCTGCTGGATGGAACTTGGTTGCTGCTGGGTACATCCAATACAGGATCAGAGATCACTTCAGCTGCTGTATCTTCTAGTGGTTTTATAAGCTTAGAGGCTTTGCTTCATTTTGCTTCTGAGCATTTTTCTCCTAATGTAGAACCCACCCAGTGTTTCAGGAAAGTGGGAAAGGCCTTTGCGCTATGCAGCATATGGTTAGCAAGTAGTTCCCACTTTGTGCCAGCTGCCACCAGATTAATAGATAAGCTACAGGTGCCCTTAAGGTGCTGGCCTCATGCCAGGGATGGAAGTAAATGTGGCTGTTTTGGCTGATGACAACTGCATATGTAGCTTTCCATAAGTCACACCGTGCGGGGACCACTCTTTTATATATACACACATTACACATGCACACGTGAACATTTGTTTGCATACTCTTTCAGCCCACAAAGCAGGGAGGTGCATATTTTGGACTCAGTGCAAACCATGAAATGCCCAGCTGGCTACTGCCAATATTTCCCCCCCCCTCCGCAAAATAGAGTATTCTTTTCATTAAAAAAAAAACAACCAACCCTAAAAGTTTTGCAGTAGCAAAGTGTTGCGCCAAGGAGGAAGCATGTATCAAATTGTGCACTGTGCTGCACAGTAGTATAGAATGAAGAAATGATTCTCCTTAAACTTGGCATAACATGCTTATTGATATGGGGCAGTGGACACTATTGGGAATTGGTTGTTAGCTTGGGGTGCAAGGTGTATATGCATGCACACATGTACACACAAACACACTGAAACCACTCTTCCATGTATATGTAAGAAGGGTTGAAGAGCAATTTGCACTGGGCTGGAATGAGAGGTGATTTTGGGGAGAAAGGACACTGGCATTGCTTGGGAATTAGCAATGCCTGCCTCCAGGCCCCTTAAAGCCCACTAAATGTACACTTTTTAAATCTACAGATTGTACAGAGACATTATAAACATCTTGTATGCTCACCTCCAAAGGCAACGCTGGAGCCTATAAAAGTTCCCCCGATGTTCTTACCACTGAGAGAAGAATCTGAAACAGTATTTCACCAGGTGAGGGCTTCAGGTAGAAGTTTTGGCACAACCCCGTACTGAAAGGTTGGGTGACACACACACAGACATCTCTTACCATGTCACTCCTCGAACTTGGGCAGTGAGATGGTGTGAACTGAAGCCACAGTCCTGCTGGGAGTGTGATGATGACCGTCAGCATGGTACAGGGGGAAGACCTTCCTCTTCATGCACCAGCACATTAGATAGATCTGCAAGCGCACTTCCTTCTGCCAGTAGGCATAGACTAGGGGGTTCATGAGAGAGTTGCATAAGCCCAACACCCACAGGTAATGCTCAAGGATGTTACGCGAGATGCAGCCCCTACATGCGGCTTGCACAATGCTCCCAACAAAGAAGGGCGACCAGGAGAGGGCAAAACACCCCACTAGAATTGTTACAGTGCGCATGGCCTTGGTATCGCTGGAGGGCTGCAGGGCCGGGCAAGTCCCAGATGAGTGGATTTGCTTCCGTTCTCGAATCTGCTGGGCATGCGAAGAAGCAATCTTCAGCAGGTGGCAGTGAATGTAGATGAAAGCAAACAAAGCTGGGAAGAAAGCCACACAAAAGATAGTGAGCATGTAGGTGGGGTGGAAGACACCAAAGAAAGTGCATGGTTCTCGGTAATTCTTCTGCTGGAATCTCTGAACGATCAAAGGGAGGAAGCCGATCAAGAAGGCAAGGAGCCAGAGCCCTCCAATGCAAACCCCGACAACCAGACCATGCATGAGTTTGAAGTACCGGAAAGGATGCTTAATAGCCAGGTATCTGTCAAAGGCCACCAGAATGACTGTAAGGATGGAAGCAGCCGAGGGGCAGGCAATGCAGGCCATGCGCAGGATACAATAATTTCGGGGAGTATGGTGGGTGGGGCCAGCCAGCTCCTCTGTAACCAGCCCAGTTATGGTGAAGCCAACCAAAGAATCGGCGATGGCGAGATTGAGAACAAAACACAGCCCGAGAGAGCTGCTCTTCCAGATGAGCCGCGACAGCGCGACAGCCACAAGAGCATTGATAGCCATGATGAGAAAGGCCAGGATAGCAAGGATTACCCCAAAATACACATTTCCCATGGCAGTTTTCTTTACCGGAGCAAGGCAAAGCTGGAGGCTCCAAGCGCTTGGTAGCTGAAGCTCGCCAGTGGAGCCACCACAAATGCAAGCGCCCCTCCTTGACCTGTTTGTTCAGAAGATCGCCCAAGTTGTACAGGTGATGGGGGAAATCTCAGAGCAAGAGACGATGTGCCCCTGCCCTTGGCCAGGCAGCCAACCAGGTTAGCTCCAGCCTGTTTGAGCTGCTACATCTAGTTTAGCTTGCCTTGAAAAGCTCCTATTGAAAGAACCTCCTAAAGTGCTGGGCGTAATCCCTCCCCTTGGAGGGATCCGTTTCCAGACAACCCCCAAGCAGAAAACGGAAATGCTTCCTGCAACTTTGTTGTTATGCACACAGCTCTCTAAGTAACCTTGACCTTTGCCTCTGGGCTCTATAATAAGCCCTTCCGAGGGTGGGAATGGGGAACGATTTCATTCAGATTCACCAGATGTTCTGAGTTATTTTAAACTTAATCCATTTCTTCATCTCCTTGAGTATCCTTGCACAGAAACAAAACTGGGAAAGGCCAGACATGAAACGAACCACTTAATGCTATTCAAAATGACAGGCCATGCTCACGGAAGGACAACGGGATTTTGCGGCTACACTCCATATAAGAGCTACCTTGATTAATGGGCAAATGGAAGCAAACACATCACTTCAACTTCCAGAAGCTCTTTGGAAGGGCATCCTTATAGGTTTAGAACAAGGGAAGCTGTTTCACAGAACTAATTGGCCTGCTAAAATCTTCCATGCATCCAAAAGTTCTGTTATGTATTGACCATGCGGTCGCCATGTGCTCCCTTCATTGCGACCGCATGGCCAGAGCACATGGCCAGAGCATGGCCAGAGCACATGGCCAAGAAACTACCTGAGCTTCAGCCAGGTAGAACAAAGGCCAGGTGGATTCAAACCGGCCACCAATCCTGTACCTAGGTTTCTCCCAGGGAACCTATGAAATGTAAATAGACTTCTAATAGCCTATCAGGCCAGTTGGGTGAGGTCAGGGGATTGTCCCTGACCAGCATAAAAGGAGGGCTTCGAGCCCTGGGTTGCATGCTTCATCCGGACCAGCAATAAAGATCATGCTGTTCACTGTTCCACGGACTCCCGACTCCAATACTTATCAAGTTCCTTCATCCTTAACGTGGCGTCCTCAACAGTTTTCTCCACGCTCCCTCTGATTCAGGGGTCTGCAACCCATGGCATCAGAGCCAAATGCAGCTCTGTATGAAGCCCCAAAGAAACTGAAATAGGGTGAGTGGGATGCTAGAATAACCAGTCTGTGAAGGGGAAAGCAGGCAAATATTTCTGTGGGTCTTAGGGGCTTCCTAGAAACACTTTACAGGAAGCATTGCCAGGTCTCGGCTGGCCACCGGGAGGGGGCTGGGCATGGTGGGCTGGGGGTGCCAACTCCAGGTTGGGAAACTCTTGGAGATCTGGGGATGGGGCCTGGGGAGGACAGGGACCTCAGTGGGGTACAATGCCAATAGAGTCTACCCTCCAAAGCATCCATGGTCTCCAGGGGAACTGATCTCTGTAGTCTGGCGATTATTAAAAAAGAGAGAGCTGTAATTCCAGGGGATCCCCAGGTCCCATCTGGAGGCTGGCATCCCTAACTGAAAGGGAAATGGTACAGATGGACAGTTGCCAGTAATGCAAGGGCAAACCTTGCGCAGATTTGTGCCAGTGCACTAAAGCAATTTATTATTTCTTGTGAGACCTCCATTTGTCAGGGCTAGGAAATAAATTTCTTTGATAAAAATTCTCATAAACTTTCTGCAATCTATGTAAAACAGAATAATTTAGGAGGGCATTTTTATAAAGGAACAAGACTGCATTGCAACAGAATGATTCAAGAAGACATCTCAGTAGAGAGGACAGGACCGCGGACTATGCTACTACTATGCGATCTGTTGCTGTATGTTTTTTAAATCTTGCTTTCACTGCAATACATTACTACATGCACAACACAATTTCTTGCATTGTTTAACATGCCACGTTTAATAGTTATGCCTCGTTTCAGATTTCTGCACTCCCCATCCATTGTGGCATATTCCATAATGGCATATTTTTCCATTATGGCATCTTCCCAGATTTTAGAATACCAGGCTTCTATTGAAGGGGAGTTTGGCATCTTTCAATTTATGGCTATAATGTTCTTTGCAGCTAGTATTAATATAGAAATAAGCTCACATCATATTTTGGGAATGTTTAGCTCGTGCCAAAGGTTTAATAGGACTAATTGGGGACTCTCTGGTACAGTGTAGCCAGTTATCATGTTTTTTGCACCCAATCGAGGCCTTTGACTTGTGGATGCTTTTGTTGGTTTAAAATATTTGAGGAGATTTTTGTAAATTTGTTATGCAACTTCTCTTTTTCATTTTCCCATGAAGTGGATGGGCAGTAGTAGGAGGATTAGTTTTCATATTGTGCTTTTCTGTACCTTAAGGAGTCTCAAAATGGCTTACAATCACCTTCCTTTCCTCTCCCAGTAGCAGACCCCCTGTGAGGTAGGTGGGGCTGCAGGGCTCATTTCGTAGCAGGAGCTCCTCTGCATATTAGGCCACACGCCCCTGATGTAGCCAATCCTCCAAGAGCTTACAGTAGCCACTGTAAGACGAGTTCTGTAAGCTCTTGGAGGATTGGCTACATTAGGGGTATGTGGCCTAATATGCAAAGGAGCTCCTGCTACAAAATGAGCCCTGGGGCTGAGAGAGTTCTGAGAGAACTGTGACTTCACCCAGCAGGCGTCATGTGAAGGCACAGGGGATCAAATCCAGTTCTCCATATTAGACTCTGCTGCTCTTAATCATCACACCACACTGGCTCAGTGGAGTCTGCCAGTGTTCCCCGTAAGCTGAGCGTGAGCTAGCTCACAGTTTTTTAGCCTCCGGCTCACACATTTTTGTCTTAGCTTGGGAAGGATGGCTCCAGAGCAAACTAATTTATGCAGTAGCCAAATCACTTGGTCACATGCTAATTTGCTGTTCAGCCCGTCTATAAGTTTGAACCTTACATCCTATTCCACTGTATTTGAAAAAGTGTGTTTTGCACACGAAACTCATACCTTGAATAAACCTTTGTTGGTCTTAAAGGCGCCACTGGACTCTAAATTTGTTCTTAGGATTATAGCAGAACAAATTTTGAGTCCAGTGGCACCTTTAAGACCAACGAAGTTTTATTCAAAGTATACGCTTTCGTGAGCAAAACACACTTCTTCGGAAGTGGGGAACTATTACCCTCTAATTAAGCCTAACAGCATAAGAACCTCGAGCGGCCAATCAGAATGAGCGGAGAAGAGTTTTTCCTTTGGTCAGCGCTCCTAGCACCATTCCGAGCGCAAGAAACCTCAACTCCCATAGTACTCTGGGTTCTCAGGCCACGCCCCTAACGACCGGCAGCGAATGGAACGGCTCGTAAGTCGCTTGGGGACGGGGTTCCTGAAGCGCCCGAGTGTCCCGCAGGTTGGGACGTGGAAAAGAGGCCGAGACCGGGACTGCAGATGTTTCTGGAGTATCGGCGGCGGCGGGCCGCTGGGCCAGCAGGTGGGCGTTGCTGGGCAACCAGGTTAAGGTGGGGCCGAGTTCTGCCTTTTCTCTAGCTAGGTTGGCGTGGTGGGGGCGGCGGCTTCGCTCCGGTTGTCATGGGAATCACCAGCGGCCTGCTCAGCGGCGTCCGTTTCCATCCGGGGCTCTCTCTGAAATCTCAACGGGGAAGGGGGCGGCAGCGGCATTTCCCTTCACGTTCAATCTCTGCGTAAACTCAGCCCTGGAAGCGGGTTCCCAGTCCTGGGGTTCGGCCTTCAGCGGAAATGCCGAGGCGAGAATGCCTCCGAGCACATGCAGAGTGTGGCAGGCCCTCTCCTCAGGCGCTGAGCGACCGCAGCCGCTTTGCCCGTAAAAACTACGCGCGTGGATGACGAATCTGGACGTTCTTGGTCCGGTTTCGTCTCTACGTGAGCTCTCTCAGCGGCCTTAGACGAGCTGCTTTCTCTTGGCCTCAGGCCTCCCTCTTGCCATACAGGGACGACAGTGCTGCCCTACCTTGCAGGGTTGTTGAAGTAAAGATTTACAAGAGGATATTTATTTACTGCCTTTATACCCCATCTTTCGTAGGGGACCCAGTGCAGCTTGTGTCATTGTCTGCTTCTCCGTTTTATCCATCCGGTGGGGCCAGGACACTAGAAGCCCTCCCACTGCGCCCCCCCCCCCCCCCCCCCAGCCCAAGCACCAAGAATACAGAGCATCACTTGTAGAGGTAGAGTCTCTCATTCTGGGGCAAGTGATGCTCTGTATTCTGGGTGCTTGGGGGGATGGGACAGTGGGAGGGCTTCTAGTGACCTGACCCCACTGGATGACCTCCTGAGGGCACCTGGTGTTTTTGGCCACAGAATTTTGAACTGGATGGCCTGATCCAGCATTGGCTTCTCTTATGCTATTATGTTAGCCTCACAACAACCCTGTGAGGTAAATTAGGCTGAGAGTGTGACTGGCCCAGGGTCTCCCAGCAAGTTTCCATCTCATCTCTGGCAATCTACTCTCTTTCTATCTTTCCTCTCTCCCCGCTTATCTACAATATGGGGATAATATTGTGGCTTATTTAATGTTGTGTATTTAAACTAAAAATGCAGATGCTGCCTTTCCATTTGTTTAGCTTTATTTATTTAAGAGAATGTTTTTAGTACCACTGCTTCTATGTATGATGCATCTTCCAGAAATATAAGACATCATGAAGTTCAAAACACTGTATATTCCACAAAATAATAATTAGATCACAGATGTCATTAATTGAAAGGTAGAAGACTTCCCCCCCCCCCCCCCCCCAGCAGCCTAGGAACAAGCCAATAATTGCTTGTTGAAATAGAGATGCCTTCCACAGTTGATAGAACCTAACCAAAGCATAGATTCTTTGCGTGTTCTCTGGTAGATTGTTTCAAAGGACAGAAATATTGTTTCACCACAGAAACAGACATCTGTTATAATCGAGGCTAAATGAGTCTCCCAGAAGAGAAAAACCAATGCTGTTCTTCTGAATTTGTAAAGGTGTTTGTCTATTGGCCTACACCCGTCAGTGGTTCGGCTACTGCATTTTGCACAAGCAAAAGTTTCTTGGTTCCTTCACAGGCAGTCCCAGGTTGAGTGCATTGCAGTAGTCCAATCTGGAGGTCATGGAATTATGGATCTGTTTTTCAAAAAATAAGGCTGAGCACGCACAAACTCTTCACTTCCTCAGCAAAGTCAGTGTGACTTCATCCACCCTAGATCACTCCCCTCAAGAACATGTTTCTCCCAAGTACCAATACTTCTGTTTCATCTGGTTTCTGTTTAAGTCTCGTGCATTTGACCATGGATTACAGTCTTACAGTCCTAAAACCCCCCATAATTCTGACTTACGTTACAGGACTGGTCTGTAATGAAAACTGCACATTGGGTATTCTGTTCATCTGCCCGCTTTCCCACTAGTCTTTTGCTGTTGTCCTGGAGTAAAATGTGGGAGAAACTTTTTGTAGTGCCCTCTGCATTTGATGTAAGAAAACCAGTCACTTCTTTCTTTTCACATGTCTCACGTTAAAGGATACGGTGCCCTGTAGAGTGAAGATTTGTTGTGTTTCTGTTAATTTGTAAACAGTTGGCTGTATGCGCTGCAAAACCAAAACAGCCTCTTGAAATGAATGTTAATTGCATAAGATATTATTTATTGTATCATCCAAAGACTCAAGGCAGCTTACAATATGCCACAGACACTATAGAATACAGCGTTTAGCAAAACTAGCCAAGAAGACTCCGTTCAAAACCAAAACAAAAAGCTGCCCTTATGAATTAAAAGAAAGCCCTGTGGAAAAGCTTTATCTTGCTCAGGGGCCATTTCGAGCAGGAGCTCGGGGGAGCGCAGCTCCGGGAGTTGGTGCCAGTCCCCCCCCCCCCCCCCGGGCGGGGGAATGCCTGCTTGTGTCATGGCTGCAGCAAAATGACTCCGTCCCCTGGAAAGGTCCTCGTTCCTCCGACCAGCCTTCTGAAGGCTTCAGCCACCACTGAAGCTATCCTCCCAGAATAGTGGTATTTCCGAGGCTTGGATTAGTAGCGGTCCCCTCTCTGCCAGCTCTTTCTCTCTCTCTCTCTCTCTCTCTCTCTTCTTTCTTTCTTGCCTTCTGACATACTTCCAGTGATGTCAGGTGGTGTAACATATGCAAATAAGTTATGCTAATGAGTTATGCTAATGAGCTCCTGTACCTCTTTTTCTATGAAAGGACCCCTGATCTTGCTTATCTTTCTAAAAAAAAGTATGTCCCATGTCAGTATTTGATGACCAGTGTTCCCTCTAAGTTGAGTTAGTGTGAGCTAGTTCAGTTTTTTAGCCACCGGCTCACAGATTTTTGTCTTAGATCAGGAAGGAAGGCTCCAGAGCAGACTAATTTGTGCAGCAGCCAAACTGCTTGCTCACAACTTTAATGCCAGCAACTCACAAAGTAGAATTTTTGCTCACAAAACTCCACAGCTTAGAGGGAGCATTGGTGATGACATGAATCCTTTAAGGAAATCCACTATATTTTCTATTAAGATTAGCAAGCACTGGATAAATCTACAATAAGATGGTTTCCTGTACTGCTCAGAGATCAGTACTTTATGTAGGAGAGTGGTGTTCTTTTGTGGTAGGGAAACTTTATAGTGGCTACCCTTGGAACTTTCTCCCACTTGAGGAAGGGAGCTGTTTTACACCAGTATGATAGAGGTTCTGAACATCTTTTCATGTTACTTTTGAATATCTTTTGGGTAGCAGTCTTACAGTGCTATCCTAAGTAGAGTTAGGAGAATGTCCACTGCATGTAGCAAAGTGACCCTGCCATCCTAAGCAGAGTTTCTTCCAATAGGCCTCTTGACTTCAGTGAAAAGAGTCTAACTCTGCTTAGGACAACATTCTGAAGACATGAGTACAACACAAACACTTAGAGTAGAGTCCGAAAACCTTGCTCTAGCATGTGAATTTTATCAGAACGAAGGAGCACCGGGTTCATTTCTGTCAGGCCTTCCCAAGATGTTGCATTCCTGTCTGCTAAGGTGACTGCTTGTATGCAGTTGGGGCTTGCCAGCTACATGTGTCTTCTCAGAGCTCCCAAATCCTTGGCACATTCACAGATGAGCAGGCTGTTTTCAGCCACCTGCTCTCTGGCCACCTCCCCTCTGATTTCCAGGATGCAGGCTTTGAGCGTCCCTTGCCACTGATTGATGGGGACAGATGCTGCAGTGGGCAGCAGTTCATTTACACCCACCCACGTATATAAAAAACTTCCATGCCTTTCCTCTTTAGCATCCCAGCGTTTCCAATTGCCTGCTGTGATAGCTTTATTGACGTTAAGCTCTCCTCTTGTTACGCTGGTTGCTGGCACTCGGTTTGTTCTAGATGCATCACATATGAACTGGTGCTGGTTGTTTTATGTTAACGGAGGAGAGTGGGTCGCAGCCTAACACACAGTGGGACTGAAAGAACACTCTTGGCAGCACCTCCTCATGTTCCTGGTGCAGTTCACAGGTATGGTGTGAATTCTGTTGTAATGAGCTTTGCAGTGGTAGGTTTTCCTCTCCACTATATATATATATATATATATATATATATATATATATATATATATATATATATATATATATTTACTATCAATAAGTAAACAGAGTTAAATGAACAGGTATCAATAGTCAAATGACAGCAGTGCTCCAGCCAGAATAACTGCTGTTGAGCACAGTTCTTTGAGTTCCTGAACCGCCTGGATTACGGGGGTTCAACAAGAGCTCAGTTAAACTTGGAATGCTTAAATCAACAGTATTTCCTATTCAGCTGGCAAACTCAATACCCGCTTAACACCATGTTTCTGGCTTTTCACCTCCCAGTTCTGCTCTGGAGTCATGAGAGTTTTTATCTTGAGGAAGAGGGAAGAATTAGAGCTTTCAGCATTTTCTGTATCACCATTTTTCTATTCCATTTGGCTCTGTTTCTTTTTAGTATAGGATGGAGTTTGATGAGGGCTCAGAATTTTAACTCTAAATTGCTTCTATTGTGGTATGTGCTGAAATGGGAAACGTTTAAACTAAGATAATATTTTATTTCTTATTCCTTTCTGTGGCCTGAGATGGAAACAAACCACTGATGCGTGCAAGAAGGCTGGGGGAAAATAGGTCACCTCTGGGCATCAAATGTCAGTGTAATAGGAAAAACAGATGCCATAAATACCCCAAACATCACTGAGGTGGTATCAGTTAAGATGGGAATTAAGCTCCATTTTTAATGCAAATTGTCGCTGACAAGGAAACGCTTTGTGACTTGTGAATTTTTGAAGTTCTGATTACTTTGTGAAGGCCAAGATGGTAAAATCTGGCAAGTTTACTGTATGTTACCTCTCCCTTTGCCGTAGTTTATGCTTCCTAAACATGCCTTGTGGGTTTGAGTGTATGATCCTCCTAGCTGGCTTCTGTCTTCCACATAGTGCACAATTGATAAAAGAAAACCTGTGGCATGACTTACACATGATGTTTAGATTCTAATATGTTGGACAAAGTATTATATAGACCTATGAAAAATTATGTTGGATATGGATTGTGTAGATGGTAATGACTTTTAAAAGGTCCCTACAGTAATAGAGCATTATATAGATACTGAGTTGAATAGTAAAGGGATCAGTTAATTATCCCACTAGTAGCAGTAACTTTTTGAAACAAGTTATTTGTGACTGGGTTAATATTGAACATTGAGTTTGATCACTGATTGCTTCATTTTGTTGTTGCCTGCCTTCCATTCTGTGGGCTGCAGAGTGTATGTGATTGTATCACTAGGGGTGAGCCTTCAGATTTTGCATTCGCAAAGTAGGGATTCTCCATTTCTCTTTTGCCACCACTATGAATACTTTGGCAACGGAGTGTCCACATAAGAGTTCTGTGCCCTTCAGTGTGCTATAGTGCTTGTAGTATTGGACTAGGATTTGAGAGACCCAAGCTTGAATTCCTGTTCTGCCATGGAAGCTTGCTGGATGACCGTGGACAAGTCACACACTCTACAGCCTAACCTACCTCACAGGATTGTTATGAAGATAAAATGGGGGCGTGGAGAACAATGTAAGCTGCTTTGGGGTCCCCACGGGAGAGAAAAGAGGGGGTATGAATAAAGAACATCAATCAATCACAATTTCCCCAGCGTTTTCCTTTTTCTGCACTATCACGTGGCTTTTTTTTTTAAAAAAGGTAATTGCTAGATTGCTGTAGCACTGTGGTATTATAATTATTGCTACAAAAAGGGCTAGAAGCTTCCTTTTTAAAAAAAAATGAAATCTAGGAATTCAGAGGAACTAGTAGATCATGGCAATAGAGCACTATAATGCTACAATGATCCATTTAAAAAAATTCCTCAAAATTCCTCAAAAAGTCCTCTGATGTTACAAGGGAGGTGGGAGTGACAGCTGTGGGCAGCTGAGTCAAGTAGTATGGTGAAACTCTTACAAATTTGTACCTTCCTGTTCACTTGGCACACAAATGTGCTTTGACTGCAGTCTTTTCAAAAAGATTATATCAGACCACCTTTGTAGAAGATCAGAGCAAAGCAGATGAAAATTCACAAAGTGGACCATTAGGGGATGACAGTATATGAATGCTTCAGTAAATCCTGCTCCAATTTCAATGGCAAATTGGAACAGGTTCCATATGGAAGCAACCTTTGCCTTGTGACTTGAATTGGACTTTTGGCCAATGTGGAACTGACCATAAATTCAGAGGACAGTTGAAGAGTAAGTCAGTTTCAGTTCTTACCTACCTCTTCTTTGCAAGCCAATGGTATGTACTCTTTCTCCTGCTCTGTAGAAGATCTCATCAAGTCTTTAAAGCAACAGCAGCTTTAAAGATTCCTCCAGCAGTGCTGACACCCCATTTACTCTGTGAGGCAGCATCTTGCCTTTTGACCTACGACTTGAACGATTGTTCCTCCAAGGCTACAGGCGTATCTATACCATAGGCTTAAACTGCTTTAGTGGGTATTCTGTATATCAAGGGAAATATGAGAATTTGTAGTTCTTTGAAAAAGCATGCAAATACCTTTCAAATAAAATAATCAGCCCCTTCAAAAGATACAACCCCAAGGATTCTTTGGGGGACGCTAAACTATTATAAAGCCATAGAAAAGAGCGAGAGTCCAGTAGCTCCTTAAAGACTAATAAAATATGTGGCAGGGTGTGAGCTTTCGTGAGTCACTGCTCACTTCTTCAAATACAGCTAGAAATAACACACAGTATAAGTGTGCAGTATAAGATGTGCCTTAATGTTACGGCAGAAGCTTTGCACTGGTCATCTGGACAAGCTGCCTAGCAGTATCTCCTTTTGCACATTTGTGCAAGCCGCACCTTCCGTCCAATGCTAATAACATTCCTCCTTGTGACCAAGCAGCCTGAGAGAGTGTTCCCAATTGCCAATAAATTTAATTTTTAAATCCGCTGTAATGCTTCCAGAATGCGCTCCTCTCACAGATCATTGGCTTAGAGACCAGTGTGATCATATCACACCTGCTTTGCATTCTTTTCATTTGCTGCTTTGAAAGTGGGGGCTGATAGAGAGCATGGTTCCTAGAGCTTAGGCTGTATCCAGCTTGTCCAGCTACAGATAAATCATCATCAGCGCTTTCAGGGTTTCCAAAATTAGGTTGTGATGATTAAGGCTATCCAGCAAGCATCTGATAAGGACCATGCAATTACATGGAATCATTAGTTGATTTAAGCTGCTATCCTGTCTCTGACCATGGTCACATCTAGATAGCAGTGTGGATAGTTTGTTCAAGGGGCACAAGATAACTTTTTTTCCTGCTTGATATCATTTGGAGTGTCCTTTTTACTGCTCTTTGTCATTTGGTTTGCAAAGAGTATCCTGGATCTGTTTCTGTCGGGGAACCACGGCTAGAATGTGTGATCCTTTTTGGAGTCATGTTGAGCAGTATGTATATTGTCTTGAAAGATGGCTACGCCTAAGCAGATGGAAGGAGCACAAGTTAGCATATGTACACTCACGGATCAATAGAACGGACAGGATGTAATCCTTTTATTTCCTTTGTTTATTTTGGGGAAAGAGATAATGCACACAAAGTCCCCTTTATTCCTAGCAACTTCCTTTCCAGCTGGCCTTTCTCAGCCCTGGCCATTGTCTACTTTCCCTCCTTTCTTCCAGGTGAGCCACGCCGAGTGGCATTGCCGTGGACTGTGGTGAGCATACCCAGAAGTAAGGGGGCGGGCAACAGTTTCTTTCTGGTCTTGCACACACTCCTTTATGCTCCCTGGAAGAGACAGCATGCAGGCATCAATGCTATCCTTCCCCACCCCTTTTCTTGTCATATATATTACTTTTTTTTTGCTGATCCTTCGCTAACTTGGCCTCCACTTTAATTGAATCTCATTATTATGCTTTTTAAATATATCACCAGCAAGTGTTGTTGTAACAACACATTGGTATGCAAACCAGTATTCCTTATTCGTATGTTCCAGACCTACACACTTGTGGCTTGCCAAGCTGAATGCAGCCCACCAGCTCTGTTTTGTGGTCTGCCTGTTGCTTAGCAACCCCGTCCCCTGTTTTTTCCAGTCCTCAGCAGGCAGCAGAAATATCTTTATTGGGCCCAGGGTGGGCTTGAGGCATGCCCTTGAGTTGAAGAGGCTTGTTTAAGGAGGGGTTTCCAGTATGAATTCATAATTTACATTAAGCGTCACCAGATGAAAGCTTTTCTGTCTTGCCTGTTTTTTAATCTGCTAAAAACATCTTAATTATTCTGTGTGCTATTTATTTATTTATTATTTATTTATTTATTCGATTTTATACCCCGCCCTCCCTGCGAACGGGGGGGGGGGGTATAAAATCTGCCCACCTTCTATATGTATGACCATTATTTCTATTTCCATTTCATTGTATCTGAAGAAGTGTGCATGCACATGAAAGCTCATACCTTGAATAAAACTTTCATAGAGTTGGAAGGGACCTCTAGGGTCATCTAGTCCATCCCCCTGCACAGTGCAGGAAATTCACAAATACCTCCCCCCCCCCACACCCCCAGTGACCCCTCTTCCATGCCCAGATAATGACCAAAAACCTCCAAAGTTTCCAGCCAAACTGGCCTGGAAAAAAATTGCTTCCTGACCAGTGTTCCCTCTAAGCTGAGTTAGTGTGAGCTGGCTCACAGTTTTTTAGCTTCCAGCTCACACATTTTTGTCTTAGCTCAGGAAGGATGGCTCCAGAGCAAACTAATTTACGCAGTAGCCAAATTGCTCACTCACAACTTTAATGCCAGTAGCTCACAAAGTAGAATTTTTGCTCTCAAGACTCCACAGCTTAGGGGGAGTATTTCCTGACCCCAAAGTGGCACTCATCATTTCTCTGGACATGTCAGAAAGGGCTTTTGGTCTTAAAAGTGCCACTGTATTCTCTTGCCTGTACCCAGTACTTGGGCAAGAGAGAAGACTGTTGCTGCGGTACTAGCAGTTCCAGGTTCAGGAAATGCAGGCTGAAGCCGGACAATGCTGGGAATGCACTTATAAAAAATGTTTATCATTCTGAAGTGCCCGTGACTCTTCAACCATCTCAGGGATGGCTGAGGCTCGTTGCTACTTCACTCGCTAGGGGCTTTGGGATTAGCATTGGATTTAACACCTGACACGATCCTATAAAGCTCTGTCATCGAGAGTCAAGTTTGCTTGAGGTGCGATGTGAGGGCAGAACTCCTTCACAATGACTTACTCCGGCCTTGGCATCAAAGAGGCCCTCTCAGAAAAATGTCTCTTTTCTTTAGAATCTCACTTCTCCGTTACCCTGCAAATGAGGACTTCTGTAAAGAGTGTGCTAGACACAGAGAAGCCCTTCAGTGGCATTTGAGACTCTGAAGTGCTGGGATGCCTCTGTACTCATACCACATGCTTGCTATGACAACTGATCTGAGTGTGTTTTAATGCCTGGGTTATATCACAGTCAGAGCCCACAAGTTTGTGTCTCAAAGCATTCTTTAGCACCACAGCATAAAAGTGGATTTCAGATTTCAGACCAGGTGGTCATCCCCTAGTCAGTGGGCAAAGGTCCTGCTTATTACGATTTTTTGGTTGTAATTTGCACTTTTTCATGGAAACATCAGTTAATTCAGATGACATAGTGATACATTCATTACAATTGCATCAAGAATCTAATTCTCATTGAAATGCAACATTCTGACTGCTTTGAGGAGACAAAAGAAAGGTATAAACCATGTAGGGTTTTTTTTTTTTTAATCAAGGTTCTTTTCCAAGGGAGAGCAATTTCATCCAGTGATAAACAGTTCATTTTTAAAAAAAAAGGTAAGATAGCCTTTATGGCACAAGCATCGTATGTATACATCCATGTGTTTCAGAACTCTTCATGTCTTCCTCTCTGATTCCCCCAAAGCATTTTAGAAAACGGGAAGAAAGGCAAGAGACAGCGGTTAGGGAGACAAGTACCACTTTGTCCTCGTGCTGCCAGTGAACAGCTTCCTGGGAGCTCAGTGGTGCGACAATTCTCACTCCAGGTTTTTCCTAGATGAGACCCAGCTGTGAAAACACTTGGTTTGTACTTCCTTGTGACTGAATAAAGCAAAACTCAAATATTTAAGGTTATTTCTAACGAATTCTCCACCTTTGTGTCTCTTTTAGGGCTAAACCAGGTGCCCTTTGACCCTGGCAACAAGAAGTCCCGGCAGTCCAATAACAGGGGTGGTTCTGCTGAAAATGGAGCTGAGGCAAGCCACAAGCGGCAGAGGACAACTCTGCCGGCAGGTAGGCTGGGTGGCATCAGAAGCCGTGTGTTTTTGTGCCCTGCGTGATTGTGGCTGTGAAAGGGGATCCAGAAAGATCCAAGAGGGGCTTTTCCTCAGCGTGCAAAGAAGTCTTGTTATTTCTGGATCATTCTGTGCCAGGAGCAGGGAGTTCTGGGACTTCTGTTATTTGTTACCTGATAGCCAGAAGCCAGAGAGTCACAGCTGTGTACGTGCTTCAGTTGGGATGAGTCTGTGTCGGGGAGGGTTTATTTTTGTTGGTCCAGTTGATATTCAATAGCAAAAGTACTTATACCACTGAGCTTGAAAAAGCATCTCCAGGGCATGAAACAGTCAGTTCTTGCGGTACAAAGTGAGTAAAATGATACTTTTCACAGAGCCAGTGAGGTTGATGGAGTACAATTTGAGTCATGGAATTCTTGTTCAGACCAAAGAATTCTGTGAAACTTAATACTTTATACACTCCTACACCAGTCTATTATCGGCATAGTAAAGATACAATTTGCCCTACACACCCACCCACACACACACACGCAAATACAGTATTTATTTTGGTGTTGTGTAATAACCAGAAGTATCCTGCGTAGAGTAGAAGAGACACCTGAAAAAGGAGATTTCCTATGCTGGACATTAAGGTTCATAAGTATGATAGGATGATGCTGTGTGATGCTAGAAGCATGCATATTTATAAGGAGGCCCAAAGGGGACCAGTTTCATGTCCTTTCACATAAGGAATTGGTCAAAAGACCTGGAACCCAGCCAACCCAATCCGACAGGGGCTGATGAGATGGGTGTGCTGGAGGCTGCCAATTCACTGTGGGCAGTCTGCCCCTGAGGCTTTTCTAGCTGACCAAGGGCAGCCAAAAGCCTCAGAAAAGGCTATGGGAATCTTGTTGAACAGAAGAATCAGTAGTGGAGATCATTAGAACTCTGAAGTTCACCAGACATATTGAGAGACTGGGCAGTTGGGGAGGCATTTGGCAGGAGATGTGCTTCTAGAAAATGTTGCTGAGTACCTCTGTGTCTCTTGGAATTGTCTTCTGCCCTTTGCTAAGGGAATGCAGTTTGTTGTTGCTGGGGGGGGGGGGACATCTGTTTCTTTTGCTGCCCATTTTATTGTTCCTGGTTTCTTTATTTAAAAATTGCTTTAATTTGCATAGGCGTTGATCATTGTAAGCTCGCTAATTCATTTGGTCACGATTGTGCTGTCCGCAGACACTGTTCAGAATCTGAATCTTGAATCCCCTCCGATGGATTTGGGCATGTCTGACCCAGCAGCCTGGGCTACTGCGATGAATAACCTAGGGATGGCCCCAATGGGAATAACAGGAGATCCAATTTTGCCTGGTAGGTGTTGCTCTTGATCAAGTGTAGCCGCTGCAAATTCCCCTGGGAGTACTGAAGGGGTTAATGTTCATAAGTACACAGAATCCGTGCACTGTGAAGGCCCAGCCCTGCTTTCTGGATCAAAAGCATATGTAAACCAAAGAGAGCATGGATTCTAATGGGAAAAGGGCTGCCAGTGCTGCTTGGTACCTTTGTATGTCTCAGCAAACAGGTTGCATTATTAAGGAGATAACCAAGACGAAAAAGGGCTTGTTTTGTGGCCAAGTGAGACTTCTTCAGCCATTAGCCAGAGTAAATCTCCCCTTTATGATTTGGACATTTGCTGTGTTTTGATTGCCCTAGACTAAAATCCAAATAGTATATTTTAGTCCACTGCTCTGGGTTTCTCTCTGGCGCTTTCCCTTCCCCTTTTACACCACGGCATCGCCATTTGCTTGAATTCAGGCCACTTTCTGAAGTACACCTGCTCTCCAGGTGGCAACGAAAGTACAGGCAGCCAACAAGTAAGCAGGGGTCCACAGATTTGGCTGGGTAGGTAGGGGGGAAAATCTGCTTGCCCCAACCCTGTTCCTCTGACATAAAGGTGATCCAGTCACCTCCGTCATCTGGCAGGAGTGGGGGGGGGGCCAAGATCATGGTCTCCTCCCTCCCCAGCTATGAGCGGACCATGGGAGCTTCCGCCTCTTGTACCAAGCCCTAGAGAAGTTCAGAATACAGCGAAATGGCTCACTCCTTTCTGAGTCTCTCCGAGCCTTGGCGTGAGTTCTGGGAGATTCCCGACATTCTTCATCTGGGGGATCTCCTCAGAATAGGCAGTGTGCTTCCCAGGGGTGAGCTGGCAAGCACACTCTTGGAGCCATGCCAGCTAGCTTAACACTGATGTTCCTGTGTAGCTAATTAGCCAGTCATCTGTTCCAGTGGTGAAAGATTACCAGTGAGAGCACTGTTGATAGTACTTAATTTATGACGTGCTTTGAATGTTTAAAGTGCCATACAGTCCTGATTTAATTTATCCTCCCAATTCCGAGGAGGGGGTCAGTTTAAAATCCTGCAGGGATTTGCTCTGTCCTCCTTCCTTCTTGTGTGTCGGTCCAAACAAGTGCATTATTATCCCTAGCAAAGCGAGTTAACAGTTCCAAGTTCAGGAAAACAGTACGGGGTGATGGTTATCTATCAGACCTAGAATCATAGAGTTGGAAGGAACCTCCAGGGACATCTAGTCCAACCTCCTGCACAAGGCAGGAAGTTCACAAATACCTCCCCCACACACCCCCAGTGACTGCTGTTCCAGGCCCAGAAGATGACAAAAAACCTCCACAATCCCGGGCCAAACTGGCCTGGAGAAAAATTGCTTCCTGACCCCAAAGTGGCGATCAGCATTTCTCTGGGCATGTAAGAAATGGCCACAAGAACTAAGCACTGAGGCAGCCCTTCCTGCCCTCCCTCTCACAATCTGCCTAAATTCATAGAATCAGCATTGCTGTCAGATGGCCATCTCGCCTCTGTTTTAAAAACCTCCAAAGAAGGAGAGCCCACCACCTCCTGAGGAAGCCTGTCCCACTGAGGAACTACTCTAACTGTCAGGAAGTTCTTCCTAAGCCAGAGATCCATTCACAGTGCTGAAGATCTGTGAACAGATCTTCTCAGTCCTTTCTGGTTGTACAACCTGTCTCTCAGACGTAAAAAGTGCAGAATGATTCGGTCTGCCAAACAGCTTCACCTCCCTGTTTTCACAGCCTCAGAATTCTGGTCGGCTCTCGTACTTTTGACTTGACAGTTGCCTGACCTGCATGGAATTTTAACTGGGGCTCTTGAGCCGCTGCAGGTGGAACACTTGGAAGTTGCTTGCAGTCTGCCTCACTGATCTCTCTCTTTCAGACTTTGACCCTACCCTTGGGATGATGACTGGGATTCCACCAATCAATCCCATGATGCCTGGCTTAGGGATAGTGCCGCCACCAATCCCACCAGATATGCCAGTGGCTAAGGAGATCATTCACTGCAAAAGCTGCACCCTCTTCCCACCTAACCCAAGTAAGTCCTGTCTTAAACCTTGCAAGTGTGGGATGGGAAAGACTGAGTGGTTAGAAAAGGGAGCATAGTGGGCCACTTGATGGAGAAGCCTTGTGGTTGGACTGCAAAGTCTTCCATAGATCTGGTCAGACTCTTTTGTTAGCTTAGTTTAAGGAAGCTAATATAGATCTTGGACACCTGATATTTATAGATCTTGGTATCTGAAGAAGTGAGCAGTGACTCATCCCCTGCCACAAATGTTGTTAGTCTTTAAGGTGCTACTGGACTCTTGCTCTTTTCTACTGCTATAGATCTTGAAATGTTAGAGAGAGCCAAAGCCTCAAAGTGGAACAGCAATAGCCAGACCTGCAGTTTTGAGCTTTAAATCATTCTTGTCCTTAAGAGGTGAACTGACTAGCCAGCTTTTTCTCCTCATGGGCTGTCTGTAATCACTTAAGCAAACTGAAGAACTGACCGTGAGAAGTCAAAACAGCATTCAAGAATAGAACTCTGTTCTAGTGCCTGCCCCACCTTCCCCATTTCTGATTGGCAGGTTTTTAGAATATCCTGAGGTTTAGGGTCGCATTCAGAGAAGATATTGAAAGCAGAATAATTAACCTATACTTATAACCTTCAGCTTTCTAATACCCTGCGGGACAAAGCAATGGCCTGCTGATATTGCAGGCTACTTGGCTGCAGGTGACAGGTTGTAATGAAACATTCAGAGATTTTCCCCCAATGTTTTGCATCAACTGTTGTGACAGGTTAATAATCACACTGGAATGACAAGATAGCCAAGGAAACTTTACCCACCCACCTCTACCTGTATAACTTTTGTGGTGTTACTCTCAGTAGCACATGTATTTGGTTGAGCATTGCTTGTGCAGTTTAACTAGCTAATAAGTGAACACTTTTCTGCTCTGGGGACTACAGCTTGCTTCAGAAATTGTGGCTTTTTGTATTTTGAGGCAAGCAGGCTATAACCCTTCCTTTAAACAAGAAACACGTAGCAGTTGTCGTTGTTCAGACAGATGAATGCCAGATGTCGTTTGTTTGTGACAGTCTTCTGTATCTTAGTGCTTTCTGTTCTTAGATCTTCCTCCTCCTACCACAAGGGAAAGACCTCCAGGATGCAAGACAGTGTTTGTTGGAGGGCTGCCAGAAAATGCAACGGAGGAGACCATTGTAGAGATCTTTGAGCAATGCGGAGAGATTGTAGCCCTTCGGAAGAGTAAAAAGCACTTCTGCCACATCCGATTTACTGAAGAGTATATGGTAGATAAAGCCATTTATCTCTCTGGTAGGTATTACTTTTCTCTGCTCCGTACACCAAGGTTAGGGATCATTTCATTTATAGAGTTGCACAAGCTGTCTGAAGCCATATCTGTAATGCTCCCTCCGTTTTGCAATAATCTCTCTGGTGACTTACACACAGCAATGATTCTCCAAGGTTTTCTTGTTGCAAATGCTGATTAAGTACAGCGGCAATGGAGTGTCCACAAGGAGGTTTCCCTGCAGGTTCCTTGCCCCAGTCCCCCCACTGGAGCGCTCTCTCTATTTGTTTCTCCCCTTTAATTGGCAGTTGACATATCACCATAGTGCTGCAGGTACGTCTGTTACCTATGGGGTGGTGGTGCTGAAAGAGCCCTCTGGTGTAGGGATGGCAGTTGCAGGAGACTGGGACAGAGAAAATAGTGCTGATGGGGGCAGGAGTGGGAACGATCTGCACTCTCCTGTCCATGCGACACCTACCCTAGCTTTGCTGCAGTCTTTCCAGAAGCGTTACAATAAAGCAGCATTAGGAAGGATTGCTGCACCGTCCAGCAAAAACCAGAAGGTAAATGAAGGCCCCATGGTGCCATGTGGAAGTAAGGGAGAAGAAACTATGTAAGCTGCTTCTGGTCCCTGTTGGGGGAAAAGGTGGGGTACAAATGAAGTCAATAAAATACAGAAACTCTGCTTTGTGTTATTGCCCCAGCCAGACCAGCACACCAGTGTGGAAGTGACCCCTGTCATAAGGACATAACATAAGAACGTAAGAGAAGCCAATGTTGGATCAGGCCAGTGGCCCATCCAGTCCAACACTCTGTGTCACACAGTGGCCCAAAACACCAGGTGCCCTCAGGAGGTCCAGCAGTGGGGCCAGGACACTAGAAGCCCTCCCACTGTCCAGTTTGGTTAACTTTGTTGTTCTGTATACCTTAGCAGTACCACAAATTGTGTTAGTTTTTAAAGTGCTACTGGACTCTTTTCTACTGCTACACACAGACTTACACAGCTACCCATCTTGATCTGTATACCTTAGGTTCAGGTAATGGAATGGTGATGCCTAATTTAGCTAATATAAAAATTCACCCCTCCAAAGAGCCATGATATGTGGAAGATATTAACTATACATTCAAAAAGATTGAAACATGGTAAGGAACTCTTCTCCTGATCACCAAAAATCGCAGAATTCTGACATGCCAAGCAACAAGCCATGGTCTGTGGAAAGACACAAGCCCCAGGAAGAGAACTTCAAAACGTTTCCTGGTCTAATGCCTGTTTGAAAACAGCTGAAAGCCAGTTTGGTGTAGTGTTTAGGAGCACAGACTGTAATCTGGGAGAACCAGGTTTGATTCCCCACTCCTCCACGTGCAGCTGCCGGTGTAACCTTGGGTCAGTCACAAGTTCTTTCAGAGCTGTTCTCTCAAGAGTAGTTCTCAAAAGAGCTCTCTCAGCCCCCCCTACCTCACAGGGTGTCTGTTGTGGGGAGGGGAAGGGAAAGGAGACTATAAGCTAGTTTGAGACTCCTTCAGGTAGTGAAGGGTGGGGTATAAATCCAGTCTCTTCATCTGTCCTCTCTGATTGTTGGGAGTCCTCAAAAATCACTAGGACTGACTAAACCAGTTGATGTGATGTGGTGTAATGCACTGCTGAGCATAGCAGACCATCTTTGTGCATCTATGAACTCAAATGTTGGCACTACTCATCTTTCCTCTGCTGAGTTTCTGTTATGGCTGGGAGGCTAAGCAGACAGGCCCCCCCCTTCCCCCACACTGTGCAAGGCAGTGTAGTATACTAGTTACAGTGCTAGACTGGGACCTGCATTCAAATCCTCACTCTTGAAAGCTCACCCAGTGACTCACTGGGATTGTCTCTCAGCCTTCCCTGCTTCACAGGTGTTATTGCAAGGAGAAGGCAGAAGAGGGGAGAATCACTTATTCCACCTTGAGGGCCTCCTGAGGTGAAGTGCAGGATGAAAGAGAAAGGGGAGGGGGAGCATGTGTGCATGCACATTAGGAGTAGGAAGTGGAGTCAAGCCAAACTTGTAAGGGCTAAAAGTTAATTCTGTCGCTTTCAGGTTATCGGATCAGGCTGGGTTCCAGCACTGATAAAAAAGACACGGGGCGCCTCCACGTGGATTTTGCTCAAGCTCGGGATGACCTCTATGAGTGGGAATGCAAGCAGCGGATGCTGGCCCGAGAGGAGCGCCATCGCAGAAGGATCGCAGAGGAGCAGTTCCATCCTCCTTCCCCACCCCCCGTTGTCCACTACTCAGATCACGAATGCAGCATTATTGCTGAGAAGCTGAAAGGTACTTGCAACATCAAATGAGTGAGAACATGGCAAGTGTCCCACCACCTGCTGCATCATGGCTGTGGAGCTGCCCTCCAGAAGCTTGGCCTGGCCTGGCCTGTGCAGAGAGAAAATTAGTCTTTTGTTCTTGTGTTTCATTTATATAACGTAGAAGAAAATTCTCATATGCATTTTCTTTAATGTTGATTAGTCTCTGTCTGTAAGGATTTGGTCCCTTTGTCGAATGCAACTTGTGATGACCCTGCATTCAAACCCCAAAATGAACAGGTTTTGTTTTTTTAAAAAAATGTTTTAATACACTTACAAAAAAAATAAAATAAAAAGCACCGGTACTTCACATCTGAACAGTTTTCTCTCTTGGTTCAGATGATGCCAAGTTTTCAGAAGCGGCACAGACGCTGCTGACCTGGATAGAACGTGGGGAAGTGAACAGACGAAGCGCAAACAACTTCTACTCCATGATCCAGTCGGTCAATAGCCACATTCGCCGGCTTATGAATGAGAAAGCTGCCCACGAGAAGGACATGGAGGAAGCGAGGGAGAAGTTCAAGTTTGCACTCTCGGGGATTCTTGCCCAGTGTAAGTGTGCGGCTTGGAACCCAGGCTCCAAAGTCTGCCGTAATGGGAATGTAGCACTTCTGCTTCATTTTTCCTGTTGAAAGGAGTGTTTGTGTGTGTGTGTATGAATGAAAGAGAGAGACCTAGATCCAGACCATACAGTCCCTTTATGAAGAAAAGTATTTGCTTGTTAATTTCTAAGCCCCTCTATTATGGCTATCCAGTAACAATAGAAACAGCTCCAAGGTCAGAGGAAGGCTTATGTCTCAGTAGTCTCATTCTGCAAATTAAATCAAGTAGGACAAAGGGGGATGTAGAGCGGGGCCCAAGCTGCAGCGGTATTTGTGCCTCTAGAGGCTACCAGTGAGCTAGAGCAGCCATCCCCTGCTCACATCAGCCAAGGCACTTAGAGAGTGAACACGTGTGAAGTTGCCTTCTACTGAGTCAGACCATCGGTCTGTCAGGGTCAGTATTGTCTACTCAGACTGGCAGCAGCTCTGTAGGGTCTCAGGTGGAGGTCTTTAACATCATCTACTGCCTGGTCCTTTTAACTGGAGATGCCAGGGATTGAATCTGGGACCTTCTGCCTGCCAAGCAGATGCTCTGACACTGAGCCATGGGCCATCCCCAGAAGTGACCAACTGATACTTCTGAACATTATCTGAGTGTAACTTCTAATTTTGAAAGTCTCTTTCCCTTCTGCATACAAACACCGGGGAGATCTGATTATAACTTCTCTCAGCAGATTCCCTGCCTAGTCCTACTTTTCCACAGGCTGCTTCTGTGTTAAGAGTAGCTTTGTACTTTTTGGAGATTGTTGAGGATATTTTTATTTATTTATTTATTTATTTATTTATTTATTTATTTATTTATTTATTTATTTATTTATTTATTTATTTATTTATTTGGACTTCTATCCCGCCTAGCCAGCACAAAGCGGCTCTAGGCAGCTCACAACATTAAAATCAGTAACATAACAAAAATTCAGATAATAATTAATTACAATAAAACCACAGAACCCACTAAAAATGGCGGCAAATACAAAATCCAATGTGGGCACAAAAGGTAGGTTTGTGGTCAATTATCCATCCATCCATCCATCTGTTCGAGCCTCTGCAGGTCGACTTTCTAAATGGGGGATTTGAGTCCAAGGTAATGTCATATTCCTGCATTCTCTTACATTCACCCTTGGAATGTTTAATACTGTTCTCAAAACCTAGGTGTGCTCTGCATTTTATTTATTTATTTTTTGCATTACCATATTGCTTATCAGGATTCAGCCCCAGGGATGAGACCATATTAACATTTAATGTCCTCCAGTCCTCTCCTTCATTCTCTGGAGCCGAGTAACTAATCAACTAAGTCCCTGGAGATAGCAGCCTTGCAGTGAATGTGCAGCATCTTGCCCCTGGGAGAGCCAGCGGGCCTTGATTTCTGTTCTTCAGGTTACTTTGTTGTGGAAGACAGTGCAGTATGATCTTTGGTCTCCCAAGGTGTCTCAAGACAATTGTGTAATTGTGAATTCTTGCGGTCTGGGTAGCTTGGATTCTAAACAGTTTTATTTCTGTTAATGTACAACTAATACTGAGTCCTGGAAGTCCAGAAGAAGGTATGGTACACATTTCAGAGTAAGTAGTTACTGAGGGAACAAGAGGAATAAATCCTCTGTCTGAATCCCTCCATGATGTTGGCACTAACCAGTATTTAAGCTGCATAAAGGTAATTATTCCATAGAAACGAGCAAAACCCTTTGGCTTGAAGAGTGGAAAAGCTATTGCAGGAATAGATTTTATCTCTTTGTGCAAAGTCTTAAGTTTGGACAGAAGTTTGCAGGGGGGGATCTTTTATTCTGCAAGGTATAAGATAACACATCACAATTACCAGGTTGGTAACAAGGCTGTGTATATTTTGTTTAAAACAGTACATCAGAAATTTGTTCCAGAACTCTTTTGGATTTGTGACTATAAAAACTATGCAGATTTGCATGTAAAGGGTTTGCATGATTTCTAAATGCCAGGGTGAAAAAAGAACTGAAGTTCACCTCCTGATCACTGGAAACCAAACTCAGCTCCCTCTGGCTTCTGAGGGTTTTTAAACGTGCACTACACATCAGCTTTCAAGCTTGTACTTGCAGCAGTGAGCAGTAGGGACTTGATTTTTGGAAAGTCAAGATTCCCAGGTGCTGGGTTCTCTGTGTAGTATCAGTTTGCAGTTACAAACTCCTGGAATACACAGCTGATTATGACCCTGTGATTGTGAAATGGAGGAATATGCCTCTAGCCAAATGTCTGGTTTTGTATCAGTGACTGTCTCTTTCCCTTGAGTTTCCAGAGAAGCTCCTTTTGGAGGGGGGGGGGTGTTCCCACATTTCATTAAGACCCTCCTCCTCATCAAGACAGTTTCCTTCATCAGCCTGGGCACTTCTGCCTTACTGGGGTGGGGAGGGAGAGAATCAACAGAATTTGCCTGTTGTATTACTTGCTCCACAGTCTTGGCCTCAGAAGTCCCTGCATCTTCCTGGGCACCGTCTCAGTTGTGGCCTCCTCCCACTGCAGAGTCATAACAAACAGACTGCCTACTTGAACCCGCTCTCTTACTCCTGTACTCCTTTCTCTTGCCCTCTCTGGATGATATTGTGGCCTGGTTTTGCCTGCTGATTTGAAACTGCAGTCGAACAGATAGTGGCCGTGTACCATTCTGCCTCCAAACAAAAGGCTTGGGACCATTTCACGAAAGCGCAGCGTAAGAACATCAGCGTGTGGTGTAAGCAAGCCGAGGTTGGTACCTTCTTTTATGTTTTGTTAGCTCCTTTCGGCCCACAGGCTTGCTCATCAGATGGATTTTTCCTAGCCCTGCCCTGAAAGGTGAGTTGCAGCACAGGTGGAGGTAAGATCATAGCGAAGTGCAAACCTGGAATATTGAGCGTCACTTCTTGAACACTGTTGGGAAGTACCTAGGAATAACAACAGGTTATGAACCAACAGAGTTCAAGCCCCATGATTTCAGTGGGCTTAGACTAGAGGAACTCTGCCTAGGATTCTACTGTAAGAGCTAGTTGGAGTAGCATTAAGAAATGCACTGCATCCGTGCACAGGAGGTTGTAATACAACTTCGTTTCATGAAAACCAGATTCAGGCTTTTGGGAGTTCCACAGTGGCTATTTAAAAGCTCATCTTATGGGTAGATCATCATCTTTAACTTCCAACCATGTGGAGGTATGATGCTGAGCTAAGATGTATGTATGGAGACCGCAGACAGCTCATAAGGTATGGACACTATCAAGGAAAGAAGTTGTATCAGAGGCTGGATATCTGTAAATAATCATTCTGAATTGCAATAACCATTGCACTTATACATCACCCATGGGCACTGAGGTACAGGAGGCCCTCTTTCCTGCCTCTGAAGGTGACAGGTGAACAACTGTCAGGTATGGTTTTACAACGCTCTGTTGTTGAAGGTGTTTGAGTCTCTGATCCATCAAGGGCAGTCTGAATCAACAGTCCTGGGCAATTGTGCGAAGTGCTTGCTGCTGAAGTCTGAGACGGCAATACTGGACAGGCCAGGCATATTTTGAAGGGAGCCCCAGTGGTAGTGATCTGTGCAGACATTTAATTACAAGTCTGGATTTCCTGAAGCTTCAGGAAATGCTGAAGCTGGATAAATCCATTTTGAGATGTTCCAAAGAACCCTTGAAATTTTTCATTTCTATGCTTGGCTAGCCAGCATGCAGAACAGGAAAGACATGGAAGTGAACATCATGGAAGGAACCCACCCATTAAGGAGGCTGAATCCCTCTTTCCCCTTTCACCCAGTGGGTTGGGAGAATTTGATGCACCTTTGTGCTACAGGGGGATCTGTTTGAACCAGAAGGACAGTTTTATGGAGGGGTGACTTGCATCCAGCCTCAAAAACAGCAATGGCAGTGTCTGCTTTGATACTGTGCTCATAATTTTCCCGGATCACCTGATGACAAATCAGCTGCCTTTTGTGTCCATAACCATGAGGCAGAAGCAGTAGGGCTTGTGTCATTCTTAGCAGACCAAATTTTAAAAAAAAGTCAGGGTACCTTGCAAATTGTGGCATGCTCAGGTAAGTTATGGTGACAAGTAACCCCGTCACGTATAGCAACCGTTGTCCTGTTGGAGTCTTCTTCTGGAATAGTGTTGGGGAGGGTGAAGTAAAAGGAAATGTCGAGTTTGGCCAACCCTGCCTGCAGAGTAATTGGTACATCTGCAGTGAAGCCACATTTGCACAAATGCATATTGTGGTTTAGTAAATTGTGAGCCCTTTTAAGTCCTGGTCTGTGTTCACCAAGAATGAAACTGGATGAATTAGGAGCAGGAACCTGAGCTTCAAAAGATGAGTTTGTAGCTCTAGTCTTGAGGAATTTTCCTGCATGAATGTTAACCACATTTGCTTCTGCTTCACCTCCTCCCATGTTGCCTCCATCCATCATAGAGACTGCTCCCTCTTTTGAAAACAGTGCATAGAAAAACCCCAGTATATCATCCAAGGATTTTGCTGCATATGACAGATTTTGCTGACTATGGAAAACAGACAGAGAATATACTCCTTGGGTGAAGAAGTTCAGATAGGACAGAACTGATAAACGTTCTCATGAACAAGCCCTGCAGGCAAAGCCTATGTTCATGAGAACAAAAGCTTACCGAATATCAAAGGTCGTCAGTGGTCCGTCCCATGAGAGATGAGTAGGTATAATAAACCACAAACAGGTTATAGATCAGGGTCTTTGGCAGGCTAGCTTAGCTCACAATGCAGTATTGCTACTAGGCATGGACTACCACCAGCGATCTAAAGGTTATCCTCTTTTCCCATCTCCGTCCTGCCGGTTATTCAGGTAGGTTCTCTCCTGAGATGGCTTGGAGTTGCAGTTTGGTGCAAGAAATGGTATATCGAATGAGCGGGTGGAGGAGCGAGGCTCTTCCCTAATAGTGTTTGGAGGACTTGGACAGAGATGGAAGGAGCTGACAGTAAAGGGTAGGGTGTCCCAGGTACCGTGGTAACAGGAACAAACCCTTGCATCCAGCCCTGGTGATCACTTCTGCTTCTCCCCATCCCCCAAGCTGTTCTCCTTGTGCCAGCTGCTGGAGAATACAAATTATTGTGTACATCACATGTGTTATATAAGTTACAGTACTTATCTCTGGGGCAGGGAGGGAGAGATCTAGAATTCCATGCAAAAATGTCCCCAAAATCTGTGAATGAATTTTGTAGAGGTTTGTGTCTTCTGACCATGGAAATAGGGAACTCGACTGGCGGTGGTATACTTTGGACAGTTACACCTAACATGTAGTCCTTAGACTTCTCCCCTCTAATTTTTTTAACCTTCCTACTTCTTGCAGGTTTTTAGCTGCGAGCAGCAAATGGAGTGAATAACAACACTTTCATATAAAAAATATTCCTTAAATCCCAGGAAATCCGTAACATTCACAATGATGAGCTGATGGGCATCCGACGAGAAGAGGAGATGGAAATGTCTGATGATGACACGGAGCCATCGGAGACCAAAGAGACAGAAGAATCAGGTACCCAAAGGACTGTCAGTGTTTGAAATGAAGCTAGAATTTTCTGATTCAGGGTGGGTGGGCGGGCATCAGGTTTACTACCATAGCCACAGGGTCTTCCACCGAGTGCCAGTGACTTGCTGCACCCCCATAAACTGGAACGACCTACAAGTACACATCCATATCTCTGTTATTACAGATCAGTGTTTCATACATCAAATCCAAAAAGGCACCAGTATTGCTGCACAAAGTCCTGGTCACAGGCAGCCAGAAAATGGTCTGTTTATCCAGTAGACAGCTCTTGCGCATGCTTACCCCAAGCAATGCCACCCACCTGCAAATCATCCAAAATGTTTTACTAGCACAGAACAAGAACTGTAGGGGGATGCAGAGCCGGTATCTCAAGCAGTGAGTCCAGCTGAAGACTGCACTTCAAATCACATGCGTAGTACACACTCATCATTAAGGGCTTGGAAGGCTTTGGGAAAAATACCCATTTTTGCAGATGGGGAACACTGAGACGAATCCCAAGGACAATTAGTGTATCCACACCAGAGAACTCAAAACAAGAGCAGAGCAGATAACTTAAAAAAACCAGACAAACCACAGAGCAGAGGTCTAGGTACAGATGCGTTATGACCAAGGAATCGTACGTAATTGTCACACAGACATTTGCATAACCTATACATGAACAGAAGAATATCCACAGATACAAAGAAAGTGTGTGTGCAGTGCCCACCTGCCCTTGTAGAGGTCAAGAGACTCTTGACCTCTCTGTACTGCTGGAGTTTGCTCCACTGCACTCCACTTTGCCTCTGGTGTTCGTCCTCCCACATAAGTGGCCTGCTTGGCAACCAGGAGCTGCGCCCCCACCTGGACTGACGGCCAAGCATGCAGGCTGCATACAGTAAACATAATTGCAGATGCTGTTTCTGGTGGTTAGCCTTCTGGGAATTGGGGAGGCAAGCCACACGGGACCTTGGGATGGAAGCTTGGCCCCCAAAAGTGCCAACCCAGAACTCCTTTCCAAGTTCCCTTCTGGCTTTGTTAACTTGCCAGCCAGAGTTCCATAGCATGGTAGGTGGCAGCCAGCAGTGGTGGTTGTGGGTGGCAAACAGTGATGTAAAGGTGGCATGTGGTATTGCCAGATCTACAGGAAGCCCCCTTCTGAGTTCAGGCCAATGTAGCCAGGCCCTTGGAAGGGAGGAAGATGGATAGCAGCAATGAAATCATACCCTTGGGCTGTCAGCTGGGGAGGGCAATATGGTGGGCCGAGCACTGGGGGGGGGTGTACACCTCTTTCTGGGCCTCCCTTGGCCTTTTGGAGAGGTGTCTGTCAGGGGCGTAGACTTTTTAAATCCCCGGGGGGGGCAGGGGCTCTTTCGTGCGTGTGCGCAAAGCGCGTGCTCGGGACCATGTCCCCACCGCTTCTCTCCCCCCCCTGGCCCCAGGGAGGCAGGAGGGCAGGCCGGGGGTGGAGGGGAAGGAGAGGCGGTGACAACAGCCAGCTGGCTGGCTGACTGCCGCGCGCGAAGCACGGGACGATGTCCCCGCCGCCTCTCCCCCCCCCCCCCCCGCCCCAGGGAGGCAGGAGGGCAAGCCGGGGGTGGAGGGGTAGGAGAGGCGGCGACGGCAGCCAGCTGGCCGGCTGACTGGCCACTGGCAGCGCTCCATTTTGCCGGGGGAGGCTGAGCCCCCCCCTGGGAAATTTCGGGGGAGGCTCGAGCCCCCCCGTAGTTGACGCCTATGGTGTCAGTGGACTGAGAGATCAGTGGACTGACGATGCCCCTCAAAACACCCACGTGGTCGGAAAGGAAAAGGCAGGCCTGGTAACCGGCTCAGCCTGTGATTGAAGGATATTCCCCTTGCCCCACTCTCACTGAAACTCAGGCCGATTTCACACTGGCCAGTTGCCTCTCGTTCTCTCCGGAATTTCCCCTCCCAGTTTCCTCCGGAGTATTTTCTTCATTTTCCCACTTGGAACCTCAGCCCTTTTGATATAGCATGATGAAGGGTTTTCTCCAAAAAAAATTAGAAACTCCTGCAATGGGGCGGCCCTGATGAAAGGCGGGCAAGTGGGCGTGTTTTCATTTTGGGTTCTCCCCCGAAGTAAACAGGAAAATCCTCTAAAAACAGGATTTGTTTTCTTCAGGGAAACTCCGGTGCAGCAGGGCAATACTCCAGAGCAAAACGTGAGCATGGAGCAACTGGTGTGAAATCGACCAGAAGTTCCGGTGCAAGCATGAGGGCAAACCTGGGGCAAACGCTAGTGCGAAATCGGCCTCAGGTAAAGGTGGACAGAGCACAGAAGGCAGTGTTACCATTCTGGGAAGTCTTTCAGAAACGTGGGGGCAGAAGAAAGGCCAGGCGAGTTACCTTAACTGGATTTTCATTTTGTTATATGAAAGACAAGGCTCAACAGCTGTCTTTCCCATATTTATTTATTTACTTTATTTATATTCCATCTTTCTCCCCAGCGGGGACCCAAAGCAGCTTATAGCATTCTCCTTTCCTGTATTTTATCCTCACAACAACCCTATGAGGTAGGTTAGGCTGAGAAGGTGTGACTGGCCTAAGGTCACCCAGTGAGCTTCTGTGGCAGAGTGGGAGTTTGAGCCTGGGTCTCCCAGATACTACTCTGACACTGCTGCGATGCAGTGGCTTTCCCCGTGCTTGCTAGCTTTCGAAAAAGAGCGGCGCCTTAACGGAGATCCTTGGTTGCTCTTTGTTTAAAAAGACATCCAGCTCCAAAGCTAAACTTGTCCAGTTTCACTCAAAGACACCGTCCACCACAGTGGTCACCCTGCCTCATTATTTCCCCATTCTCAGCTTTAATATCGCAAACAGAAGCTCTGAAGGAAGAGAACGACAGCTTACGCTGCCAGCTGGATGCCTACAGGAACGAAGTGGAGCTCTTGAAGCAGGAGCAGGGCAAAGGCCGCGATGAAGACCTGACAAAAGACCAGCAGCTCAAACTCCTTCAGCAGGCTCTGCAAGGCATGCAGCAGGTATGGCCCCCTCTTTCTGAGACAGGCAAGACCCAGCCGCAGAAGCTCTGAAGGGGTAGCCGGTGGCATATTGAGCTCCCCCCCCCCCCCAAGTCAAACTGCAATGAAGCCTGCAGTGTTCCCAAAAGGCCTTCCTCAAGTTGCACATAAAAGGAGTGTGCATGGGCATGAAAGCTTATACCCAGAATTAAACTTTGTTGGTCTTAAAGGTGCCACTGGACAAACTTTGTTCTGTAGAAATGCACAGTTATTCAGACATGGAACAGATCTATAGCAGAGCTGGTGAGGTTTCAGAAGCATTTAGAAGTGGCTTCGAGTTCCCAGCGATTGTTTCTGAAATGATTTCTCCGCTCTCTTCTCTTCCCTTGCCTGTGGCCTTCTCTTGGCCAGCTCCACCATCCTCTGCCCTCCAAAAGCTGTTTTCTCCCTCAAATGGCTCCACCGTTTCTCCTTTGCTTACCCTTGCGTCTGGAGTTATCAGAGCCCCCGTGTGACTCTCCCTCTTTCTTCTTCCTTCAAATCCCTCCTCGAAAGCCACCTTTTCAGTGAAGTCTTTGGCACAAACCATTAATCTGCATCCCTGAAGCTAAGATGCTGAGCATGTTATTGAACTGGGAACCCATACACTAGCCTCCTTCCTCTATTTTAATCTCACAACAATAACAGGTTAGCCTGAGAGGGTGTGAATGGCCTAGTGTCACCCTGTTTTCCCCCCATAAGGCTCACCTTGATTTTCTTCTCCCTTTGTTGCCTGCATTGTGTTAAATGTTGGTCCAGGGGATCTGTTTGCCTTTTACTCTGTAAAGTGCTATGTATATTGATAGCCATTTACTTTTTGAATGCCCTTTAAATGACCCAACCTTGTGAGCAGGTGCCAGTTTCTGGAGCTGTGCCACTTCCAAGCAAGGGCCATTTGATTGGGCCATTCTGCAGTCTTCTAGCCACACAGAACTCACCGGTATGTGGCTGGAACTAAAATGCCCAGTTTAGGCATCTCTGTGTTCTTGAAGATAGCATGAGACAGAGAAGCCTCAAGTGTGCCCTTTCCTCCCAAAATCACATGTATAGATTTGTATTAGTGGGTCAGAAGAGGTTGATTTGACTCAGTTTTGTAACATCTGGTTTGATTATCTCTTGAAAATGGCACGAAGACCCTTTAAAAGTCAGCCAAGGATTTCACTTGTGCACAAAAGCCATGACATGGAACAGTTGCTCCTGTATTTGAAATGTGCTGCGTGTCCCATAATAAATCGTTCCCTGGTCCTGTTGTGGTCTGCTTCCACTGCCCTTTGTATTGGAGACATAACTCTGCACGAGATGGATCTTGTTCCAGTTCACTGAGGGAAGCAAAAGGAAAAAGAAAAAGATCTCTGTCTGTAGGAAGGGTGTCCCAACTGGGTAATGCACTCACTTCACGGGGCCTCTGTCTTGACTGATGGGATGACCCCCACCCCAATCCTGCCTGCTCTGCAATGACAGAGTTTCTCCAGATCTCCTCCTAACAGCTGTGTGCAGTGGGTATTCTTGTCCTCCCTCCCTAAGATAAAAATAGGGGGAGGAGAGAGCCAGACAGCTAATTATGCATCCTTGACGGTTAGGATCAGGCAGAAAGGGATGGTGTGGGCGTGCTGACAATTACCTGTCTGACGTGAATGTTGGTTTTGTGTCATTCATTTTTAGCATAATCTGGCTCTCCCTTGGAGGCGGGGTGCCCTAGAACTGTAAGCTAGTCCATGTTCCCCAAATAATACTAGCACTGCTGTTCTCCCCTGCCCCCAGCATCTTTTGAAACTTCAAGATGAATGTGAAAGAAGAGATGCTGAACTGGAAAAAGCCAAGGAAGAAAAACTTCGGCTAGACACATTGATAGAAAGTCTGAAAGTAAAGGTAGGAGTTGTGCGGGTTCCCTTCTGGATACGCCCATCCTATGCTGGGCTTCCTTTTGCACATTGTGTGTGATAACAATCAGATTCAAGAACCTGGCCCCAAATATCTGGTACCATGGAGTACCTGATAACCATCTTCAGCTGCTTTAAATAAGAGTTGTGTGTTTTCCTCCTTTTTAAAACGCGTGGGCTTGGATCTGATGGAGAATTCCCCCCAAATAGGGAGTGCGGTTTTCGCTGGTTTCTCCCCTCCTGCTACAGACCTCTGACCAGCCCTGTTGTTCTTGGAGCTGGTCAGAGGTCTGTAGCAGGAGGGGAGAAACCAGCGAAAACCGCACTCCCTATTGGGGGGAATTCTCCATAAGAAAATCTGTATTTGGGGAAAATCTTCCATCAAGCCCATGCAAGCCCAGGCATTTTGGGCTCAGCAAGAGGGGGGCAGGCAAGGAACTCTCCATCTGGACAGCACTAACTACCATCCATGGAAGCAGCCAGTGGAGCCAGGCCAATGGGTGTCAGTAACCTGGGGTGGGGCGAGAGACAAATCTGCCAGGTTGGGGTTTCTGTGGTCCTTATTGAGGGCTCCAGCTATGCTTTGCTTAAAGAATTCCCAAAATTAACTCCTGGACGAGTGCAGTTTGAATTCTGTGCTGCATTAACTGAATTCTAGGACTTGTCTCAGTCATGCACATTTGCAAGTACTTGGCTATATGCATAGTCTTAGTCATGATGGGTATTTGGGGTGCCTGAACCCTGGAATCCTTGTTCCAACCTCTTCCACTCTTTCATAACTGTCTGTGCATGAGAAGAAGGGGGGAAGAGAGAATGCCCAAGTCAAAGGATACCTCAGACTCACTTGTGCAACAAACTGTCAGTACGCTTGAATAGTGCCATTTTAGCTAGATGCTTTTGTATGTGCGTGTGCATGCGCTTGTGTGCCTGGGAGTCATGGTGACTTCTGGTGACCCCTGGTGGGGCTAGGACATTTCAGAGGGTTGGCTTGATATTGCCTGCCTCTGCGTTCTGGCCCTGGTATTCCTTGGAAGTCACCCTTCCAAGTACTTGCCAATAATAAATACATTTGGCACCCACAGCTAAATTGCTTATTTTTGTATTGTAGGAATGTAGTATTGGATGAAGAACCCACCCCTGGCCAAAACAGGCTCAGATTTTAAGGAGGGGAGGGAGGGAGGAAGGAGGGAGGGAGGGTGGGAGGAAATCTATATACTATGCTCAGAATGAATGAAGCAAAGATATTAGAATATGTATAATGCTGAGGGAGGATTCAAGTTTTTTGCATGTCAAAAGCCCCTTCAGTCAGGTTAGAGTAGACTGTGTTGCATTTCACATCTGCCTATCTTTGTATGAATTTTCCCTATGTAGCTACCCTTGATTCTCCTTTTAATTCCTGAGCAAGTCTTACAGTGCCATTCTATGTAGAGTTACACCTGTCTAAGTCCACTGAAGACATTGAGCTTAGGAGGGTGTAGCTCTTTTTGGGATGGCACTGTCACTTTGTTATGTGTTGTGAACATTCTTGAGAAAGGGTTTAGAGGTGCCAAATAATAAGGGTAACCTGCTACAGGGACTCTTCTGGTGATGACACCCTGTTAGTCTGGTGCAGCGAAACAAAGTCAATTTTTAAAGCAAAAAAAAAGGTATGGTGGCTTCAGTTTTTGCGAGCCTCAGCTCATTTTATCAGATGCATGAAATGCTGCTGGGACTATGACTGGTTTTTCCTTTCTCCAACCAACTATAGCAAGAACTGGCCACTGGGAAAGACTTCAGTGACCACCAAGACCATGTAAGTTACTGGGGTCTCTCTCGAGCTTTTTGAGTGGCAACACTTCTGAATTTGGGTTCCTACAGGGCAGGGTTCAGGGCCGTAGCCAGCGGCGGGGCTTTAGGGGCTGAGCCCCCTATTGGATCTTCAGAGCCCCCCACTCTAATGTTAAGCCGCAGTCTTAGCTGCACACCGTGCTGGAAGGAGGCCCAAAGTGATCCTCTAACCCTCATTCTGGCGCAGCGCACAACTAAGATTGTGGTTTAAGATTGGGGTGGGGGACAGTGCGGCACGGCTTTTCCTGCTTGGCAGGCCAGGTCAGTGTTGCTTGAGCTGCGCCTGCGGAAGAAGAAAGGAAGGAGGGTTAGCAAAATTGCTTCAGGCTGGCGCGGTGATGGTGCAGCTTCAACAATTCTGACCTGGCCCACCAAACAGGAAGAACCAAGGTAAGCAGCTACTCCTCCTCTCCCTCCTTTCGGCGCCCTCTCCCTTCTTTCTGTGCCTGGAGGGGTGGGAGAGCTTAAGCTGGGGAAGATTGGGGTGGGATGGGGGGCACTGCTAATTTACTTTAATTTAAACAGCTGTGCCCCTGCACTGCCACCGGCGCCCCTTCCCCCCAAAAATTCTGGCTATGGGGCTGGCAGGCTTTCATGTTTGCCAAGCCTCCAGACTGGGTAGTGAACAGTTTGAAACTAACATTCTCTGTCACCTCCTGCCCATTGAGGAGAAAGGCACAGCTGTAGTTGTTGATGCACAGAATAACTTGATGCTGCTTTCTGCTTTAGATAAGATGCCTTTGGCTGCCCTTTGGCAGTTTCTCCCTTTTTGAAGTGCAGAAGACAAGCAGTCGCAAATGGGTCTCCCTTGTGAATGGCTGCGTGCTGACTCAGAGAGTTATAATACGGTACTCCCATTTCTGGATTTTTTTCCAAGACTGCTAGTAAAGCACTGAAAATCCTCAAACCTCCTTTGGGGTTTTGTTTTGTTTATTGGTATGAAATCGTGTACTTCAAAAGGGAGAAACTGCCAGAGGGCAGCTGAAGGAATCTTTGCAGAGAACTCTTTTTTGGGCCCAGCCTGTTCAGTTTCTCCCTCCTATATTGTCCCAGTTTTTGCCCATAACCACTTTTAATAAGAACATGCCCTACCAGACTAAGGTCCATGCAGTCCAGCATTGTGTTTCTGGCAGAAGCCACTGGGCCTCCTCTGGGAGCTCACAAACCAGGCATGACAGCTCTATAGCCTTCCTCTGTTTGGCCCCGAGTGTTTGGGAGGCAGACTCCCTCTGTACATGTGGAAGCTTCACTTAGCTATCACAGCTTGGCCATCCTCTGTGAATTTTGTCTAATCCTTTTTTTTTTTTGTAAAGCCTCATCATGTCAGTGAATTGCCTAATTAGGTGTTGAGTGAAGGTTTCCATTCTTTCAGTCCTGAAAGTACAGCTAATTGGCTATATTGGGTGACCCCCAGACGTCTAGTAACAGGAGAGCGATTGTATATTTTCTGACTTGGAGAAATGTGTAATTGTGTGCTTTCAAGAAGTATCCTGTCCAAGTTTTGGGCGTGTCAGATGCATGCAAAGGCAACAAGCAGTTTATGTGAAATAAGTCAGCATCTAGTTTTATGTTGTGGAGTCTGAATCCTTACATGAGCACTCTTGTCTGACTTCAGACGCATTTAAATTCTCCAGCCAAGAAGTCCACATGCCTCCCCTCCTTCATCTTTCTCCCTGCATCATGCCTGTCCTGTTCTTTTTACCAGTTGCTGAAAGTCCCAGTGTGGTGTGCACGCACAGTACAGGGTGTGTGGCTGATGAGGTAATTCGCAAACTGCTGTAGTATTGGAAAATAAATGCTTGTGCCACAAACCAGTTGCTTGTAATTGTCTTCAGGTCAGCAAGTTGTCACCAATCTGCTCAGTGAGCCAGGAAAAGGAGAGCATGCTTGAAAGAGGACTCCCCAGCAGCCCAATCAAATCAGAGAGGGAAGCTTTACTAGTGGGTAAGGACAACAGCCCCGAGGCTCTTTCATTCCACCCGTGGTGATGGGCCAGCTCTGTGACCCTGGCTGGAAAAACCTCTGTCGTGACTTTCAGTGTGAGCAATCCAAATTAATTCTGTACTTTGTAAGGGCTCTTCCTCTTCTCCAGGGTGAATTTTCCATCCAGTTAACTCTCTTCTGTGGCATGGCAAGGGTGACGGGGTACCGACTCAAAGGTGGTGGTGGTGGTGGTGGGTTTTTTGGGTAAATTGTTTATTTTTGAATTTTTCAAAAAGTATACAAACTGAGCACGATAAAACAAATATCTAAACAAAGTAAAAGGCTTGGTTTTGAACAATACAGAACTACCGTGTCAGCAGAAAACACCGAATGAAAGTGTGACTGTGGGAGTTATATTTATTTATTTATGTTATTCAATTTCTACCCCGCCCTCCCCGCCAGGGGCAGGCTCAGTTATATAGGAGATTTACAGCAGAAGCAATAAATGGTAATGAACAGTGATCATCTTCTAACTAAGCTTGTTAAGGTGTAAAAGTACAAAGTGAAGAATCTATAAGGGTGAAGAAAACAAAAGTAGTGAAGATCTACAGTTACATTACAGCTATGAAGCTATGAACAATTGGATCTGTTGATTTGGTAAAGCCCTGACCATTCATAAAGTCTAGGACTGGCCACCAAAGAGGATAGAACGAGGACTGATATTGACGGTTGTCAATAGGTTGTAGATGGTCGGATAGTTTCTCCATGATTAATGTCCCAAATGGCTTTGTACCATCTCAGTATCAGAGGGATTTTTTTTCTTCCAAAATGAAGCTAGTGTTGTTTTGGCAGCCGATAGTAAAATAAAAATCAGGTCTTTACTAATTGCTGGGGTATTGGAGTCTGTCCATAGGTTTAGTAAAATTGTTTCAGGCAGGGGTCCTTTCGTAGAAAAAGAGGTGCAGGAGCTCATTAGCATACCTCATTAGCATATGCCACGTCCCCTGACATCACCAGAAGTGTGTCAGAAAGGGAATGTCAGTTTCAGCCCCATTATACCCTATGGGCCATTGAAATCAATGGCAAAAACTCATAGGGTATATGAGGGGCTGGAGGGGAAGGGGTTTGAAGGAGAGGCTCCAAACTTGCAGGGTAGCTGCTGGGGCCTCTCCTCGAAATACCCACCAAGTTTCAAGAAGATTGGACCACGGGGTCCAATTCTATGGGCCCCCAAACAGGTTGTCTCATCCCCTCCATTGTTCTCTATGGTGGGAAAAAATGTTAACTTTTTTCCTCCCATAGAGAACAATGGAGGGAATGGGGGCAACCTGTTTGGGGGCCCGTAGAATTGGACCCCCTGGTTCAATCTTCTTGAAACTTGGTGGGTATTTCGAGGAGAGGCCCCAGCAGCTACCCTGCAAGTTTGGAGCCTCTCCCTCAAACCCCCTCCCCTCCAGTTGCTTTTAAAGTTTGGCGGCAATTCGGCAGCAGGCTGAATTAGATTAGAGAATCTGATTCGGCCGTGGCTGCCCTAGTGGCCACTCCTGAGCTGGCGGAGCTCTGCTCCGCCTCGCTCCGGCCCCAACGGACCCCTGGTTTCAGGTTTTAATGGTACCAATGTAAGACCATATCACTCCACACAGCTTCCAGAATAAGGGAGAGATACTGTGGTTTATACAATGCAATTGTACTGGTGTCATGTTATTATCTCGACATGACCTTAAAGGACAGAAGTTTAATGTTAATCGCTTTAGAGTAAGAGGTTTAGAAAGCCACATTTTTTTCCCATTGGGAATTTGAAAAGTTGATTCCACAGTCGGTATGCCACTAGTTTTGATATTGAGTAACAACAATGGAAATAACAGTGATTTGATATGGCAGGTTGTGGTTATATTCAATAGAGATTACTCAAAGGCAGTTTTAATACTCTAAGTGGTGGATCCTTTTGTCAGCCTAGCCGTCCTGATGGCTCTGGAATTTTATGTTCATACCTACACCCTGCTATTCTGTATCTGCTAGAAAATTATTGGGTGCCTTGAGTCTTCACCCAGTTCCAGAAATGATGTCTAATATGGTGAGTCGTTTTTGGCCTCCATTAGACAAGGCATCTTAACTTTATGGTGTCAGAGGCGGAACCCTCGCTGAGGACTTCTTACATAAAATGTATGCTGCCAGGGCATCTTTTAATGCCACTTCCATGATCTTGTGCCAAATCCTGGGCCCCCTTTGCTGCTCGGTATAGAAGTGCTGTCATCAGAGACAGATGAATGCTGACTGTGTACTGCCAGCCGCTGAGACCTAGGAGTGAGTACAGCAGTGGGAGTAACTACAGCAATGTTATTTCTATAGGGATCATCTCCGCCTTCCTGCACGTCCACCCTTTTGGAGCTAGCATTGAATACATTTGTTCCTACCTCCAGCGGCTTGATAGCAAGGTATGTCCTGCCATCTCTGTTTACTGAGTGGATTAAAGGGTATCAAGTAGTATTCTTTGAACTGAGTGCAACTCTCTGGGCATTTTACTACCTCCCAAGTTGTGCCTATTAAGGAATCTTTCTTTTTTTAATGTATATATATTTATTTCCAAATTTTCCAACAAACAAAGCAATAAAGCCATTGAGGGGACACAGAAACCAGTTTGGAAGTTGAACCATAATAACAGATACAAGGTAATTCAGGAACAGAGATTGATAACAATGTGAAACAGAAGTTCAAAAGTGCGGCACTTTTGAAAAGCTCTTACCAAGTGAAGATAGAACAGAATTCTGAGTAGACATGTTCAAACATTTAACAGTCACAGCTTGACAAGGTGACTGCCAATAGCGTACATTCTCAGTTACACATAACAACATTATAATACCATGCAACAGGGAAGTCAAAACATAAATTAGGTCATGATAAAATTTATTTTTTGGAAGGATATCATTAGATAGGAGGCTATTGGGAACCAAAGATAAAAAGAACTTTTCCTGCCTACATTCCATTTGAGCATTAGAACTAAATGCATGAAGTTTACCCATCAGAAAATAATCCCATAGCTGAGTTCTCCAGGCCTCTGTAGAATTAAAGAATCTTTCCTTGATTTTAAACACCTGCAGATTTTCCTCCATTTCTTTCCCAAGTGGTGGAAATTACGCTGATGTGTATTTTCACATTAATTGGAAAGATCAGGAGCTCTTGACTTCTCTTTAAACTGGAATAAGTGATTAAAAGCGGCATGTGGGTTATTTCAGGTGGGTGGTATCCAGAATTTCCTACAGAAGCAGAGAGCGCCTATTAATAACCCAAGACAGGTGGCATGTATGTTTCCAGAATTTATGTGGACAGAGGTCAACCTCTCAAGGTAGCTTCTGATATCATACGTGTGAGAGTGTGATTCCTTTTGCACTAAGCTCTTTTCTATGATTCATTGCTTTAACTTTGTAGATCTGTGCTAGCGAAGTGGAAGCCCTCATGACACGACTTCAGCACACCTTCAAGCAGGAGATGAGTGGTGTCGGAGCCAGCCTGGAGAAAAGGTGGAAGTTCTGTGGCTTTGAGGGACTGAAGATGACAATGTAAATTTGAAACTTTGGACCCCGGCAGTCATCCTGGGTGCTCAAACTGAACAAGTCTGCAATTCTGCATCGGGACGGATTGATCCATGACGCAGCCACTGTCTCACCTCAGAGAACCGCTTCAACAATACTGGGGGCCAATTTGTAAGGGCTGTAATATCCCTATCCCCGCTCCCCCTTTTTGTACTGAACTGAGCCCTTCAGCTGGGAGTATCCTGGCACATTCTCTGGTCACTTCTAACACTGCTGTTTGAATATTTGATACAGCATTCTTTTTTTGAAAAAAGTATCTCAAAACATTGTAATAACAGATTTATACATGATATCCCTCAGACCTGTTAAAACATTTTTACTTTTGACAGCAGCTATAAAATCTGAGTAACCACAGAAGTAAGACCTTTGCTGGCTGCTAGCCTCTTGTTGTAAATATTTAAGGCTTCTCTTTTTTATAAGAAGAAATGGTTGTTAATTCTGTGGCGGAAAGGAGTTGTAGAGTGAATCTGGAAACACTGGAAGGGCCTGAGTATTTTGTACTAAAGCGGAGAACATACAAACACTGAGCATTTTGTGCCAGAGCTGTGATTGCTCTGTTTCCTTATGGGGCAGGAATTAATACTGCAGCAATGTGCATTCAAATGTAAGGTTTATTGGCTAAGACGTCCTGATCTGGATAGCCCAAGCTAGCCCAATCTCGTGAGAGACCACCAAGGAATACCAGGGTCATGACTTACTTTGAAAACCCCACAGGGTTGCCATAAGTCAACTGTAACTTGATGGGGAGAAAAAAAGGCTAAGATATAGAACCACACCTGGGAAGTCCTCTGTTCCAACTTTCTCCTCTCGCTAGGTGGTCTGAAGCCAAGCCCCTTTCCACATCCAGCTCCACTGCAGTATGGGATAATAAAACTGACCTGCAGAATTCTTGTAAGGATCACAAGAAAATAATGTATGTGCAGCACTTAACTTTCTAAAGGACTATACGGATACTATGTGATGTTTACATACCTGTTCTGGGGAGAAACGAGAGAAGACCATTGCCTTCATTCCTTGCTTTTGGGCTTCCAGACAGTATCTGGTTGGCCACAGGGGGAAACAAGATACTGGGGTGGGTTGAGTTGTGGTTGATCCAGTGGGGCCATCCTTTTCAGACCCTGACTCAGACCTGCTTAACTTCCACACAGCTGCCCTTCATCCATACCTTTGGGCTATACAAGTACTTACAAAAACTGCAGCAGCCAGATAACACCACCACCAGAAGGGGCACTCCCCTTGTTCATTGCTTGTGTCCAATATTTTCAACATGTACTCAATTCTTGGCCAGAATTCTTATACTGAAACCCCAGCTGACTCCTGGGTGTGCTTTCAGTTCAGACTTGAGGATTCTAGTGAGAACTTGTTGAACATCAACATGCTCTCACTAGAATTTTCAGACCCGTGCTGTTTCTATTTCACAAGGTAGGAGACTAAAGGTAAGAGTTGCTTGTGTATATGAATACCTGAGAGTGGCTATTATTTACTATCTGTGGTACATCTCGAAATCTGTTGTTCCTGCATTACCCAGCACCATGTAATCCAACTGCATCTGCAACATCTCTGGTACTTCTTCTCAAGATTTTGTAAACTATGCTAGGGTAGTGGTCTTCAGTCTTGTTGCTTGGGGGCAAGCCCATTATAGCAGGGGGTGTCAAACATGTGGCCCAGGGGCCGGAACCAGCTCGTCCAGGGCTCTTATCCTGCCCACAAACAACTGATGCGAGAGAGGGAAGGCAGGAGGCTGTTGGGGGGAGGGATGCAGACGTGCAGACACATACAGTGAGGCTTCACGTTACCCCTCCCCTTTAAATCCTTTGGATTTCTTATTCCTTACAGGTGTTACTTTAGCAAAAACTGGGAATACTCCCACCCATTACCTATAATGCTAGTTTTGTAACTAGCTTAGCATAATTAGCTTTTCTTAACTAGATTTGAATTTTACGCAATTGCATTTTACCAGGGTTGCCAGTTCTGGTTTAGGAAATACCTGGAGATTTTGGGAGCCGATCCCAAGGAGGGCAGGATTTGGGAAGGGAAAGGACTTCAATGGGGTATAATGCCATATCCACCTTCCAAAGTGTCCATTTTCTCCAGGGGAACTGATTTCTGTCACCTGGAAATCATTTCAAGCCCAGATCTCCAGCCACCACCTGGAGAATACAAAAACTGAAGATCACAGTGTTAGGAAGATATGGAAAAGTATGACCCTGTGTGTAATAGATGTATGTTTAAGATAGATCTAATTTGTGCTTTTTATTTTTATTTTTTAAATTTTCCCATACTGTAATATAAATATTAGTGTCAAGTATTACCAAACATAGGTTTCACCAAAACAATACATCAAAGTGCAGGGCTAACACTATGTTCAAACATTCCAACAGCACCTTATCAGTTTCACAGTTACTAGTCCCAGGGGACTCTAGTAATTTACCCATATTGAATACAATCTTTTTCAAGGGCCCTGATGTACATACAGGACATAAGGCGCAATAAATTCTCTCTGTGAGTATAAAACTCTTAAAATAGCATATTTTTGGGGTCCCATCAGAACCCTTGCGGCAAACATAATAACCTAACTAGGAGAACATCTCTCTCAAATTTCTATCAGGTATAGTATAGTTACCACTTGTTTGAAGTAGTCCAGAGATATGTCCTCTTTTTTGCTCTTCAAAATATAGTAACCCTAATTTTACCCTGCGTTTACTGCATTTCCCGATTTCCCGAGCGGTCTTCGTTTTTTCATACCCCTGCACGAAACGAATGTAAAAATCCACTCATTAAAGCTGAAGAAGTGGGAAGGACCCAAGAAGGTCCACGAAAGCTTCGATGTGCTGTAAGCGGCTTCTGTTAATTGTCCTACAAGGCCTCCTTTCCCCGCCTTGAGCCGGTTTCGCCAGAGAGGGGGGGGGGGGGGGGTGGAGCCCAGTGTGGGCAGGGGCATAAGGGCAGGGAGAAGAAGAAACAAGCTACAGCCTGAACTTCCGAGAATATTAACATCGAATGTATTTTGAAGAAGCGCGCATGCACACGAAAGCTTACACCCAGAATTAAACCTTGTTGGTCTTAAAAGTGCCACACTGGGCTCAAAGTGTCCTTCAACACCTAATGGGCTCTCTTAGGGTCGCACCTCTCCCCTTGGCGTCTCTGTGGCTAAAAGACGGTGCGTGGGAAAGCAATCCCATTGCAGACCAGAAGTGCTGGTCAACGGGATAGGACTCCTTTCCCTATTTCTACGTTCTTCGGTTCGCTGTCGCGCTTGTCGAACGTCATAACTAGGCGACCGCCGCCTGCTGTGGCTGAGGAAGAAGAGCGCTGCGGAGATGCCCCCCAAAGGGAAAAGCGGCGGCAAAGGAGGAAAAGGTGAGGGACGGAGGCCGGGTGAGCGGGACTGAGAGCAGCCGTCGTCTTCGTCCCCCTCACTCGTGCTTAGCTGAGAGGAAAGGGAATCCAGGCGTCTGGCGGCTGCATCCCCCACTTCTTTCGCAAAGGGATCACAACGCTCCCCATTTTTACTACCATGGCTTCCTCCCCCCCCCCCCGGATTAAAAACCCTGGAAGTGTAGGGTTGCCAATCTCCAGGTAGCGCCTGGAGGTATCCCGTTATTACAGTTGGTCTCCAAACGACCAAGATCAGCTCCCCTGGAGAGAATGGCAGCTTCGGAGGGTGGACTCTATGGCATCATACCTGGCTGTGGTCCCTCCACTCCCCACACCCCCTACCTCACCAAGCTTCACACCCCAAATGTTCAGGTATTTCCCATCCCAGAACTGGCAACAGTATGGAAGTGGTAGTTTTGTGCCAGTGCTCTACATGGCTTGGTAGATGCCTAGCTGCTTTGCTGAACTGCAACGGCCCAGGATTCCTTGGACTGCAGCTGCAGCCATTCATGAGGCCAGAAACCAGCCCCCAATGCATTTCAGTGGCCCAGAGGCATGTATGAAGTTCCCTTATGCTGAATCAGGCCCATCGTTCATTTTTTGTATCTTGCTTTTCCTCTAAACAGCTCATTCTCCTTTTCTCTGTTTTCCCATAAGAAGAAGAAGAAGAGATTGGATTTGTACCCCGCCCTTCACTCCCCAAGGGAGTCTCAGAGCGGCTTACAAACTCCTTTTCCCTTCCCCTCCCCTCCCCACAACAGACACCCTGTGAGGTAGGTGGGGCTGAGAGAGCTCTTTTGAGAATGGCTCTTAAGAGAACAACTCTGAGAGAACTACGGCTTGCCCAAGTTCATCCAGCAGGTGCAAGTGGAGGAGTGGGGAATCAAACTCGGTTCTCCCAGATTAGAGTCCGCGCACTTAACCACTACACCAAACAGCCCTGTGGTGTGGGTTAGGCTGAGAGAGAATGACTGGACCCCAGGTCACTGTCAGTTATGCTGCCATGGCATGTGGGGGTTGGGTGATGGATGTTGGGTGAAGCCTGTATTGAAGACAGATGTCTCCTGGTATTTTAACTTTCGATTCTTGCTCTTGGTCTTCTCTCTATGCCTGCCTGTGTCTGAACTTGGTGCCTGGATGCTCCTATTCCCCAGGGAACCTATAGTCATTATTTCAGACACGCGTGCTTGCTTATTCATGCTTGGTTTTATTCCATCCTGGGATGCCTTTTGAATTCTGTATGACTTCCCAACTCCCGCCTGGAGAACTATTCCAGACACAAAGTGTGTACAGATGACCTGCCTTTCCTGATCTCAATAGACTGAATTCTGGTTAAGGACTGTTGTTGGGACTGATTGCTGTGGGACTCTGACAGTCACCTGATGTGTTTTATTACAGACTGGGGATTTGAACCTGGGCCTTGTGGACTGTAGCCTGGCATGCTAACCGCTGCCCCACACTGGCTTTTAATGCAGCCGACTGCTGTCTACTCTGATGAGCAGCAGCTCTCTCAACTCTCAGGTGGAGGTATATCTCAGCCCTGGTCCTTTCACTGGGGATGGTGATTGAACTGGGAATGGTCTGCATACAAAGCGAGGTTATGCTTTAGTTGGTTGGGGCTGTCAGCCAGACACAGAGCCCAACACAAGCCTCGGTGTGTGAGATTGCAGTTGTTCTTGTCCGTCCAGGGCATCTCACCATTGCCTCTGTCTTTGTGTTTTCCAAGGAGGAGCAACGTCTGGAGGTGATGCTGCTGATAAGAAGGCCCAAGGCCCCAAGGGTGGTGGCAGCAGTGTGAAGGTGGGTGCTAGCAATTTTCCTGGATGATCTCTATAAGGGCCCATCTTTAGTCAAGAAGGGGGCGGGGGCGGGTGGGGATGAAAAGTGTGACATATTCTTTCCCTGACATTATCAGAACTGCTCAGGGAGTGTAGAAGAAACAACAAAGCACAGCAGATGGCTCTCTTTGTGCTCTTCAGTTATACTGGGTATGGCCCTGACGTAGGATTGCCAGCTTTGGGTTGGGAAATACTTGGAGATTTTCAAGGTGGAGCCTCTGGAGGGTTGGGCTTGGGGAGGGGAGTGGCTTCAGTGGGGTATAATGCCATAGAGTCCACCTTCCAAAGTGGCCATTTTCTCCGTCTGAACTGATCTCTGTCACCTGGAGATCAGTTGTAATCCCAGGAGATCTCTAGCCATCACTTGGAGGTTGGCAACTGTGCCCTGAAGTCTGACACACAACCAGCCATGTTGGAAGCGAAACACACACACAGGGTGAAGAGTGAAGAGTATTCTGCAGTGTTATTCTTTCATATTGGGAACTGGGGTGGGAACAAGATTTGCTCCAGAGTCTCTCACTGCTAACTTGCATTGGTAGGGTGAGGTAGGTCACATGAAATGATAGCAAAAATCAGACCCACTCAAGGATTGGTTTCAGGGAGTGTGGGAAATTGTATTAATGACAAAATTTACTTATGTGAGATTTAAAAATGTGTTTAGTGATGCAGCAAATCAGTTTGTACATAAATAGACTCTGTGTCATAGTTTGGAACAGTAAATTTCAAGATGGAGCTTAGCTTGATGTATCTTTTGAGTCGCTATAATCTTTTGGGAGGTATGTTATCTTTTCTTTTGTGCTGTTTATATACAAATGAAAGGGTCTGGGGGGGGGAAACCAGAAATAACTCTAGATTGCAAGTGTAGTTTAAGAGCCCAGATGCAGCAAGGAGATTTAAATATATATATATAGGTACATAAGGAACTTCTGATTTCATGTGCAGCAGTGTGGGCTCTAAACTGCAAATCAGACAAAAGTAGCCATGATAGATAAAATGAATATAGCTGATTTAAAAAATAATGATGTTTAGGATAGGGAACAGGCAAAGTGTTTCTTGTGGTGGGTGAGAAGGTGCAGACGCTCATCAGGTTTCTATTGAGGGATGTGGCCATAGTGTTTGTCTTTGAGCCATTAATGCAAGAGGTCTGTGTTCTTAATATGCCTTGCTTTTTCTAGGTGAGACACATTTTGTGTGAGAAACACAGCAGAGCCCTGGAGGCCCTGGAGAAGCTGAAGGCTGGCACGCGCTTCAGTGAAGTAGCATCCCAGTACAGTGAGGATAAAGCCAGGCAGGGGGTATGTGCCTATTTCTGTTTTCTGGAATGATCACAGAGACAGGTTCAACTGATCTAGACTGGTAGAACAAAGTTGAAGGTGCCACTGGACTCAAACTTTGTTCTGTTGCTTCAGACCAACACGGTTGCCCACCTGAATTGATCTAGGGCGGTGTCACACCTTGCCCTGACAGGCTATGTGAGAAAGTGGGTAGTAAGGATACCATAGTCTTGTTTTGCCTTAGCTGTAGAACTCTTTTTTCTCACATTCTGCTGACAGATTCGAGGGCACCGGGCAGCTTGTGATCTCGACTTCCTGATTCAGGAGCGATGCTCAGGCTGCGGTCACACACACTAAATAATCCACTTTCAATGCACTTTCCAAATGGATTTTGCCAATTCACACCGTAAAATCCAGCTGGAAAGTGCACACAAAGTGGATTCTTTAGTGTGTGTGACTGCAGCCTTTGAGTGGGCAGCAGAGGGACTAAGCAAGTGGAATTTATGGGGGCAGTGATGGAATCTCCTTGTTTTATACAACTGCACTTAATACGGCACCATCAAAATACAGTGGGTTGGACCCTGCCAGTATTTCTGCTGGCAGAAGAACCCCATCCCCTCTTTTAGCCACTAAAAAGGTAATGCTGAAGATCACGGATGAGGCTCCAGTGAGGATGGGCGAGATTGAGCAGAAAAGCTGGTAGGATGCATCCTGTGTGCTTTGCAGAATAACATGATGGAAAAAAGTAATATGTCTCTGTACCCAAACAGCTTGCTAACTAAGATTCAATAATAATAGCCAGATCACTGGGGAGGGAGAGTGAAGGGAGCAAATGGGAAAAGAAATGTTTTGATAGACCATCTCACCATGGGCCATGGTCTTCTGTTTGCCACCTTCTGGTTTTCAACCCATTTAAAGTGGCATATTTGGCATCTACTGGAACCCATTCCTGTCCTGTACTGGCTCCCACCTTGTGGAATGGGCTCCCTGAAGAGAGGTGAGGAGGCATTTTATTTGAGTGGGCTTTTAATGGGGTTTAAGCTGCAAGCGTTTTCTAGTGGAAGATTAATGGGGTGCAGAAGTTTGGCATTGTAAGTTGCCTTGAATCATAAGAGAAAAATATAAATAGCTTAATAAATAAATAAATAAATAAATAAATAAATAACAAGGGAACAAAACTTTAGTCTAGTGGCACCTTTAAGACCAATAAAGTTTAATTTTGGGTATAAGCTTCCTGTGTGTGCATAGACTTCTTCAGATACCAAGTAACAAGGGATGTATTTGAGCTAAACATTACACTGGTCTTCTTGCCACGGTGTCCTGCAGAAAGCAAGAGAGTGCTGTCAGGAGTGGGTGGGGGAAGCCAGTTGATTGCAGCTCCCCAGAATGGAGACAGAGACCGAGGCCGGCAATCTGTGGACAGAAGGCCCTTTAGACCTTGCTGCAACCCGTTCCCTTACTTTTCCAGGGTGACTTGGGCTGGATGAGCAGAGGCTCCATGGTCGGCCCCTTCCAAGAGGCAGCCTTCGCCTTGCCTGTCAGCAGCATGGACAAACCTGTATACACAGACCCTCCTGTCAAAACGAAATTTGGCTACCACATTATTATGGTCGAAGGGCGAAAATAAAAATTTCCTGCTTGATCTTGGGAGGTTCTTTGCTTTCATTCCATGGTGGATGTTGTGGGAACAGGATGTAGCCTCTTCCAAGGCTGGTGAGCCGTTGCAACACTTTCTGCAATAGAGTTTGTTCCCCTTAATGGATGACAGGTGGGAAGGATTGTCTGAGAAACTGGTGTGGTTTGGACACGCGCAGCAGCAATGCTAGTAACTGGCCCTTGAGTCTGGAAAGGAGGAGTCATATTGCTGTACATTCAGTTGCAGGGGGGCAACTGCTGATACCTCTGCCTGCCTTCTTGGTCTTCAGAAGCTGCATCCGTTTCCTGAATCATATTGTATATTTCCAAAATGGACAGAAGGGCACACTTGAGCTGTGGCTCCCCATGTCTTGTTCTAGAAATTCAGTGCCCAGCTGGGCCAAGACCATTGCATTGGAGAGAGAAGACAGATGTTTGAGTCCCAGCTGTTGAATCTTTCCCTCCTGTGACACATACAAAGCTGTCTCAAGTTGGACCACTGGTTCCTCTAGTTCAGTACTGTCTATTCCAGCTGGCAGCTGCTGTCTTGGATTGCAGTAGAAAGGTCTTTCCCAGCACCTGCCCTGCCATCTTAGATTCTTTAATTGGACATGCCAAGGACTGAGCCTGGGACCCTTTGCAGTGCTTTCAGTATCTTGCCATTGAGACAGAGCCCCCTCCTGCATCACTTTCCCATCCCCTAATGCAGGGGTGGGCAATTGTTTTGGCTTGGGGGCCACTTTGTGGGATCGGAGGTTAGCAGAGGGCCGCACCTTTTAAAATGGTTGCATTCATTAGTTAACTTTGCATTTCAGAAAAGGTATAAATTGTATCATAAAAATCAATAAATATAAATTAAATAAAATAGTGGTAGTTTTATTCAATTTATTTATTGTGCTAATTTCATATCATCTATAGCTGCAAGCACATTTAATTTTAGAATCAGTTTGATGTAGGGAAGATCTGAGACTGGGATGCTAGCCGGGCCAAAGTCCATGCTTCTCCCCCCTCCCTGCTACACAATGAGCATTGTCCTCCTGAAGCTGGCTGGCTGATAAGCCCTACTGCAAACAGCAGGCTCCTGAGACAGTTGTCTCATCTCCTCCTTATCCCCTCATGTTGATTCCATGATTGATTATTGTCTACTGAACGCTGACGCAGCAACCTAAGGGCGTGGCGTGTAAGTCTGTGTATGTTTAAAAATAAACTGCTCACTGCCAGGGGCAGACTTGAGTTTTTCTCCTTCCAACTCACTTCTCTCGTGTGCAAGTCCATCTTAATGAGACAAATGTACCATATCACACTTTTCTACAATTTGTTTGAAATCAGGAGTGAGATTGCTTGTTGAGATTCTCATCACAGCCTGCAAGTTAATGTCTGTTAAAGAGCATCTATATTTACTCTTGTTGATCTTCATACAAGAAAAACTTTGCTCACAAATATATGTAGACCCAAATATAGAGAACATTTTCCCAGCAAATTTCTGCATACATGGAAATTGTTTCAGCAGACAAAGATTTGTAAAAGTCAACTAATGTCACAGCATTAAACATTTCTTTCACAGTGTGATCTGACTGCATGTCAATAAGTTCAAGCTGCAGCTCCTCAGGTGCTGTATCAATATCAGCAGTGATGGGATAAGAGAGCAAATTGAATTTAGGCTCAATTTTCTTGAAGCCCTGAAATCTTCTTGGCAGGCCGCAAAAAACTCCATGGCGGGCCGCATGTGGCACCCGGGCCGCAATTTGCCCACCCCTGCCCTAATGTAATGTTCTTCCATAGCTGAAGGAACGCTTTCCAGGAAGCAAAGCTGTGACTCAAGCAGAAGACATTTTTTGTGACAGCAAAAGAAACACATACATGAGCTTATGGCCTTTTTCTCTACAGATGACAATTTACAACAAGGGCACCCTACTTTTTACTGTAAGATCTCAGTTTTGCTTATCTCATTACAGTCATGATACATTTGCTATTCAAAGGAAAGACAAGCTATGGGGGAAATGTTTTTAGCACAGAAATCGAAGTTAGCTTGCCAGAGTTTACGAGAAAAGATGCATAGGTGGATGACAAAATTATTTGCTTGGCTGCCTCCATTAATACATTTAGGATAGGGACTGGAGCCAATTAAAGGCTCAGCTGGAAGAGTAAATCCATTCCACTTCTTTGCTGGAAGGGGGCTGCAGTGATGAAAGAGTTAACATCCCTTTTTCCCCTTTATCATAGAACATAGTCTGAGCCCAGAGGCACCTTTAAGACCAACAAAGTTTTATTCGAAGTGTTTAATTTTCGTGAGTAAAGCGCACTTCCTCAGACAAATGGAACACAATCTCATCAAGGGTTACTTTAGAGGAAAAAAGAGGGTGCGGGGGCAGCCGTGAGGAGGGGCCACTCAGAGCCCAGATGCATATGCGGAGCTGAAATTGGATCCGGTGGCCGGTAAGAGAGCAGCAAATTAGCAGGAAAATGCAAGAGTTAACAAAGACATGTGAGAGGGAAGCAAGAGTCCAGCAGTAGTGCAACTTTTAGAACGTTCGGACCACGCGACGCTTTGTCACATGACCAAGCATTCGCTTCCCCCTTTTGCAACCATTTCAGATCTGCCGGAGGGAGGCTCGGCCAGGAAGCAAGTGCGCCCGCCCCCTAGCCGCCGGAGAGCCTCGTGATTGGCCCTTCTGATAGGAGGAAGGGCTGCAGTTGCCTGCAGGTTGCCCCGGCCCTCTTGCTGCCTAACTGTGAGTGAGGCGCGGCTCTAGGGGAGCGGAGCGAAGGATGGCTGCGGGGGGCAACCGGAGAGGGGGCCCGACCCGAGAGATGAGGCTTATGGTGCTGGTCGTGGTGGTGCTGCTGGAGCTGGCGTGCCCGGCTGCCGCGCTGGAGAACGGGCTGGCGCTGACGCCGCCTATGGGGTGGCTGCACTGGGAACGCTTCCTCTGCCAGACCGACTGCTCCCAAGACTCCCGCCGGTGCATCAGGTAGACAGGCGGTTCTGGGAGGGAATTAGGGGCACTGTAAATGTTTGCACGGCTGGAGCGTGTGTGCCACTCCACACGTGCTCAGGGGCACTGTTGTATTTGGAAATGGGGGGGGGGAGCATAGGTCAGTGGTAGGGTGCGATCGCTAGTGTGGGGTAGTGGTTAGGGCAGTGGACTCAGACTTGGGAGTACCTATGATGAAAATCTCTCTCGGCCATAAAATTCACTGGGTAGCATTGGGCTCGTCCTATGCTGTCCATTTAATCTACCTCGCAGGGTTGTCCTAGAATGGGGAAAGCAGGGCCATCTGCTGAGCCCCTTGGAGAAAGGATGGGACAAGAATGCACCCGATAAGGCTCACGGGTGGGAAAACGCCCCTGCCTGGTTCCTGGAGAGTTGCAGCCAGTCAGAATTTAGAGTCCTAGGATAGCTTGCCCAGCAGGTTGACTGCTCTCATGAGGAAGTATCATGTAAAGTTTAACATTAATTTGTAAGCTGAGTGCCATTCGTAGGGCTTAGTCTAATGTTCCCTCTAAGCTCCACAGTATTGTGAGCAGAAATTCTACCTCATGAGCAAAAAAAAGCTAGTAGCGTTGAAGTTGTAAGCGAGCATACATTTGTAAAGGTAAAGGTCTCCCTTGCTCGAAATCCAGTTGAATCCGACTTTAGGGATGTGGTGCTCATCTCTGTTTCCAAGCCAAAGAGCCAACACTGTCCAAAGACGTTTCCATGGTCATGTGGCCGGCATGACTAGACGCCAAGGTGCACGGAACACTGTTAACCTTCCCACCAAAGTGGTACCTATTTATCGACTTGCAATTTCTTGCTTTCTAGGCTGGCAGGAGTTGGGACCAAAGACGGGAGCTGACTCTGTCATGCCGCACTTGGGTCTTGAACTGTTGAACTACCGACTTTCTGGTCTGCAGTTCAGCGTCTTAACCACTTGAGCCACTGCAGCATACAAATGTATACATTTGAGTATCATATAAATTAGTTTTTTTAAAGATTACTTCCATAACCTTGTAAAACTCTCAGAATAAATTCTTTAAAATTATTTTTAAACTCTGTTTTAAGAATAATTTAAACATTATAAGAGAAAACAGAATCAAGTCAAATTTCACTCACCCCTTTTCACTATATCGGTAGACCTGGCCTTGGGCCATTGCCTTGTGCTGAGCCTTAGAAAACATACCAGCACCGGCGGAACTACGGGGGGGCTCGAGGGCTCAAGCCACCCCCGAAATTTCCCGGGGGGGACTGAGCCCCCCCGGGAAAACGTTGCGCCTGCCGCCGGCGCCTTGCCGCCGCGCCTCCCGGGCCCTTCCGAGGCTCGCCAGCTGGTGCCTCTCCCCCCCCCCCCCCCGGCCATTCCTCCCTCCTTATCTCTCCCTCTTCCTCTTTTAGGGGGGAGGGAGGGAGTGGCCAGGGCAGAGGGGGAGGGAAAGGCACCAGCAGCACCGGCTGGTGAGCCTCGGAAGGGCCGGGGAGGCGTGGTGGCTGGCGGTAGGTTTTCCGGGGGGGGGGGGGCGAAACATCGCCGCGCGAGCGCTAAAGAGCCCCCCCCCCGGACTTCAGAAAAGTCTACGCCCCTGCATACTAGCACTTGGCAGTGGAGAGGGGGAACTCTTGCAGTCTGCTTTTTAAAAATTGAAATATGACAACCAGCATTACAGGTCAAGTATAACAGAGGAGGAACAATCACTGTCAGAAGAATCTTGCTTAACCTAACAAACAGGAATGCTTAAATGTTATCAACCTGCCCAAACTACTCATGTATTCAAATATTTATATCCCACTTTTCCCTGTGACTCAAGGCCACTTACAAATCATACTAAAAAGTAAAATAGGGGTGTGCAAAAACTAAATCATTTTTTCTGGCTCCATTGTAGCCTGTGGGGAGCATTATAGTCAGTAGACCCCCATAGGCTATAATGGAGAATCGATTTGGGACTCTGGTGGGGCTGTTGTTGTTTTTTCAGATAGATGCACCAAATTTGCAGGATGGCTGCTGGTGCATCTCCTCAGTGCCCCCCCCCCCGGGAGTTTCAAAAAGATTGGACCAAGGGGTCCAGTTCTATGGGCTCCAGAAGGAGGTGCCCCATCCTCCATTGTTTCCAGTGGAGGGGGGAAATGTCTTGTGAGCAAAAGCTCACAACCTCTGAGCTGCCTGTTAAAAATTTGTGCACCGGCACCCCCTATTGCAACTTAGAGGGAACTGTGGAGAGACTAGTTTTTTCCCCTCTCCTACTAAGGGAGTTAGGTTAATAGAGTAAAGCTAAGAATATGGTGGTCTTGCTAGTTACTGCCGTTGTGAATAGTCACTGTGCTTATTTTATTAATTTATTCACTTTATTTATATTCTGCCTTTCTCCCCACTGGGAACCTGAAGTCCACCCTCCATTTTATCCTAACAACAACCCTGTGAGGTAGATTGGGATGAGTGTGTGACTAAGGTCACCCAGAGAGTTTCCATGGCAGAGTGGGGATTCGAACCTGGGTAACCACTATATCACACTGGGTCCACACATTTTTGATGTAGACACATCACAGACTGGACCTCTGGCCTTTTCATGGTACTTTGGCTATAAAGTATATTGTTTTTCTTCCTCTGTACTCATGTATGTGTGTTTAACAATTTGCCTGTTTAACAACGCCTGTCAACAATGAAGAACACTTATGCGTGTGTTGAAGTGGATTTGAGTTCATGAAAACCTTTGCCACAATGAACTTAAAATATTACAAGACTTTAAAAAAAAATTCTGAAGGTTGCCACATGCTGAGTAACAGGGCCACAAACAAGAGTGTGGTGTTTTCCCCCTTTACGCATTGTATCCAGTTCTCCTTTCCAAGGAACCTAACTATCTTTACATGATGATTTCAGTGACAGGCAGAAAATCACCCAGTGCAGGTTTTCCTATCATTCCCACTTTTATGCTGAGAAATATCAAATTTTGGCCTATTGTGCTGCAGTTATGGGCTATGGTGTCTGTGCCGATTTAAGGGAAAGGCAGGCCCGTCTTATGCTTACAGTTGGTTTTAGCAGCTGGGCAGTGGGCAAAATTAAAGGCATGAAGCTTGTCTTAGCTTGAAGAAGCAGCATTAAGAAAGTTTCACCTGTTGATTAAGCCCATTTTGTAGGTGAAGGCCTGTGTACTTTTAATGTTACTGATATCCCTGATAGCTTTGTAACCCCTGCTCGGAACCTTCAGAGTAGAAGGTTGTCGTCATGGACTGGCAAATGCCTACACATTTATCTGGCGTCAGTGACTGTGCGCATTTGGTAGGGTGCTGTGTGTGTCTTTGACATTTGCTGGATTCAGGCATACAGAACTGTTCTTGTGTGTTGATTTGGAAATATTTAGCTGGGGCAATAGATTCGAGTTCCAGCATGTCAGAAACATAGTTTAGGACCAGGCATTGAATTCTGAGGTAACATGTCCCTTTACAGGAAGAGGAAAAATATATCTCCGTTCCAGTTTGGTGTAGTGGTTAAGTGTGCTGACTCTAATCTGGGAGAACCGGGCTTGATTCCCCACTCCTCCACTTCCACCTGCTGGATGACCTTGGGCAAGGCATAGCTCTGTACCAGCTGTTCTCTCAAGGACAGCTCTGTTCTCTCAGAGCTCTCTCAGCCCCACCTACCTCACAGGGTATCTGTTGTGGGGAGGGGAAGGGAAAGGAGTTTGGAAGCCGCTTTGAGACTCCAACTGATTGAAGGACGGGATATAAATCCAGTCTCTTCTTCTTCTTCTAAACATTTGAATAAAATTCTTAGGGATCTGGACAACAGAGGTTCAGGAATCTCTGCTGTCCTGGGTTTAGTGGCATGTCTGATCTGGAATCATCTCAGATATGAATTGCGTAACCTGCCAGACACTATTTAACTTCCAGTTTATCTTTTTGTTTTGAGGTGGGGTGGCTTAGCTACAAAAAAACAGCCTTCCTGTATGGGCTGACTTCTTGGGGAATGCCAGTTTTCCCTTTAAAGGTCTATGTCACCTACAATGAAACAGTTATCCCACAGTCTAGCAGGTTAAAGTGATCCGCTGAACTTTCAGTGTCCTGAGGTGGAACTTGCAGCGTCATCCTAAGAATACTGTCCCAGAAGTAAGCCCCATTGGATAGGCTTGAGTAGGATTCTGAATAGACCTGCTTAGGATTGCTGTCTTAATAATTTACATAATGCTGTCAGGAATGTAGAGAGCTTTGCGTATGTTTAAGCTTAGCTTCAACTGGAGACCAGAACTAGCAGGGCTAAGGCAAAGTCTGAAGTGGGTTTTTGGAGGGATTCAAAAGCTTGTCACTGTGGTGTCTGGTATTTATTGACTTCATTAATCTCCTCCCTTTCTCCCCAGGGGGGACTTGAAGCAGCCTGTGTTGTCCTCGTCTCCTCCATGAGCCCGTTCGCGGGGAGGGCGGGATATAAATCCAAATAAATAAATAAATAATTTTATCCTCACAGCACTCCTGTGAGGTCGGTTGGGCTGTGTGTGTGTGTGTGTGTGGCTGGCCCAGGGTCACCCAGCAGAGTGGGGATTTGAACCCAGAGTCTTCCAGATTCTAGTCCGACATTCCAGTCACTACATCACACTGGTGGTCTTGAGCATTTTGTAAGTGGGAGGAAACCTGGGTAGGATTCGCAGCACTCTTTCAATTCGTAACACAGTAACCTTACCTAGCACAGTTCCGCAGGGCCTGCAAGACAGAAATGTTTCACCAGGCAAACGGTTGAGGCAGCGAAGCTTCTGTCAAATTGGCCTCCCCCAGCTCAGCTCTCTCTCCACCACTCACCTTCATTGTGCAGCTTTTAGCAAGACGCTGGCTGCACTACCTCATTTTTGATAACATGCATTCTGTGCCTACAATTAACTTGTGGTATCATTTTTAACACTGTTGTAACCCGCCCTGAGCCTGCTGTGCAGGGGAGGGCAGGCTCTACATCCAGTAAAATAAATAAATGGTAGTCATCAACGCTCCCTCTTAGCTGTGGAGACTTGTGAGCAAAAATTCTACTTTGTGAGCTACTGTTATTAAAGTTGTGAGCAAGTGATTTGGCTACTGCATAAATTAGTTTGCTCTGGAGCCATCCTTCCTGAGCTGAGAGAAAAATGTGTGAGCTGGAGGTTAAAGAACTGAGCTAGCTCACTCTAACTCAGCTTAGAGGAAACACTGGTCATGACCATAGTAGTGTCAGTTGAGTGGTGATCACTGTAGACAATGCAAATCTACTGCCGGTGGGATGCAGTTATTTATGCAAGCTTTATTATGAAGAAGGTCCAAGTTGTCTCCTTGGGTATCCCCCTTCCCCAAATTCTTAGCTGTGAACATTTAGATCTCACGCAGTACTTCAGTGCCAAAGTACAAATCTCCATGTTCTCCTTTCCCCCTTTCCACTTCCCTTTAGTTTCTCGTGACCCCTTCTCTTCTGTCCTCCTCAGTGAAAAGCTGTTCATGGAGATGGCTGATCTGATGGTGTGCGATGGCTGGAGGGACGTGGGGTACCAGTACCTGTGCATCGATGATTGCTGGATGGCTCCGACCCGTGACGAGCAAGGCCGGCTGCAGCCTGACCCCAAACGTTTTCCCAGCGGGATCGCCAAATTAGCTGACTATGTAAGTGAATGCATGCTAATTTCTCCCCTCTGCTGCTTCCAGTTATGGGCAGTTGACCTCTTATCCCCTTTTGGGGAAGATGAGAGAGTTTTCCTGACTTGTTCCGTCTTTTCTCTAAATGCAGACTCATAGAATGGTAGGACTGAAAGGGACCAAAGAGACCAGCCTCTTTCTGTAGACATAACCGTCCATAAGAATGACTAAGAATTACTTTCTTGGATTAGACCAAAGATCTGTCTATTCCAATTTTCTGTTACCCACAGAGAACAGCTAGATACTTCTGGGAACTTAGAAGCAGAGCGTAAAGGAAACAGTACTTCTCTGTCATCTGTCCCCTGATCATGAAGGAAATAGTAATTCATAAGAACATAAGAGAAACCGATGTTGGATCAGGCCAGTGGCCCATCCAGTCCAACACTCTGTCACACACTGGCCAAAAACACCAGGTGCCATCAGGAGGTCCAGCAGTGGGGCCAGGACACTAGAAGCCCTCCCACTGTTGCCCCTCCCCACTGCACCAAGAATACATCACTTGCCCCAGACTGAGAGTTCCTATCTATACCTTGTGGCTAATAGCCACTGATGGACCTCTGTTGATCCAATTCCCTCTTGAAGCCGTCCATGCTTGTAGCCGCCGCCACCTCCTGTGGCAGTGAATTCCATGTGTTAATCACTCTTTGGGCGAAGAAGGACTTCCTTTTATCCGTTCTAATCCAACTGCTCAGCAGTTCCCTGTTATCTGTCCCCTAGTATCCAGTATTCAGAGTTATGCTGCCACTGAATATGGATGTGCCATTTAGCTGTGAAAGCTGATAACCACAGACCACTCCCTGTGTGATTTCAGGTGCCCCCCAACTGTCCTTCGCTCACCCCCTGTCTTTTACTATCTAGGATCAACCCTTTCTCAGTCTTCTCCCCCCCCCCCCAACTAAACTGTCCGCTTGCTTCTGATCTCCACGTGTAAAGAAACCCCAGGCTCTTCATTCCCTTGATCCCACTGCGTTTGCCTGTTACTGTCCGTGATCCAGGTCCACTCCAAAGGGCTGAAGCTGGGCATTTATGCAGATGTCGGGAACAAAACCTGTGCCGGCTTTCCTGGCAGCTACGGTTACTACGAGCGGGATGCGGAAACCTTTGCCAGCTGGGGGGTGGACCTGCTCAAGTTTGACGGCTGTAATTGTAATACACTGGATCTGCTGGCAGAAGGTATGTGCTGGACTGGGGCCAGGGCCGGGCCATGAGGTTACAAGGCAGCATGGGCTGGAGCCTCAAGTGGAACGTCTGTTACAGTCCTTGGGGCTTTCACCTGGCTGATTTGTCTAGAAACAGGAGTTCAAGTCTTTGACTCCTGCAACTCCCCCCGCCTCTCTAATAAATGCATTACAGAGAAGGTAGGTAACTGGCCGTTTCCTTGATCCAAAGGCCTTTTCCCCGCAGGGCACTTTTCCAACCTATAATTCCAGAGGGGTAGACTGAAACTGTTGCAGCCAAACTAACCAGAAAGCCGGCAACACCTTAAAGACTATCAAAACATATTCCAGCAAGAGGGGTTTTTTTGAGTCTGAGATCGCTTTGTCAGATGCATGAAATATACATCCGCAGCAGAGATATTTATATTTAACGTTACAAGTGACAGAAAGGGGGGAACTGGGGAGATGCTACAAAGAGAGGCCAGTTTGAAAACATAACCATAATTCATTCAGAGTTCGGGGAGACCACTCCCCCCCGACTGCTTATAGATGAGCTGATGAGACATTCAGATCTAATCAAATAAGGTGCACTGTAAAAGATGATTAAGTAGGACTCATTAACATCCATAAAGGGCATATCATGCTGAGCTATCAGCTTTATAATGAGTGACGAAACCCCTGATGGGGTCGGGAGAGCATGTTGCATCTCTTGGTGAATCCTCATTCATCACTTCTGCTTGATTCTCCCTTTGAACTTTCTGGTAGGAGAACAGTAACCTGTAGATCTCCTGGCCCACAAAAACATCCCCCTGCTGATTTCTGAATGTTGCATTTTTTCAACAGCAGATTTGTGCTGGGACTGCCCTGTTCATCCAGTGTAGAGAGCAAAGGGGTATTGATGACACATGATGGGATGTATTACATGGGAGGATGAACCTGGCATGGTACAGCTGATGTTATTAGGACCTGTAATAGTATTAAGGTAAAGGTTTCCCTTGCTTGAAAGCCAGTCGAATCCGACTCTACGGGGCAGTGCTCATCTCCGATTTCTCCGTGGTCATGTGGCTGGCATGACTAAACATTGAGGTGCACGGAACGCTGTTACCTTCCCACCGAAGCGGTACCTGTTTATCTACTTGCAGTTTCTTGCTTTTGAACTGCTAGGTTGGCAGGAGCTGGGGCCAGAGACGGGAGGTCACTCCATCACACAGCACTCGGGTCTCGAACTGCCGAGCTACTGACCTTCCGGTCTGCAGCTCAGCATCTTAACCACTGAGCCACCGTGGGCCCCCTGCCTGAACATATATGGGATTGGATCCTATGACTCCCTTCTGCTGAGTTGGATATGTTGATGCCCTTCTGCTAAGACTTCCTTCAGCAGAGAGAGAGAGAGACTTCCTCCAGTGAAGCCCTTCCACTTTGGCGGAAGAGACTCATAGCAGCTAGGTCATGCAAACAAAATTGGGAGCTTGCCTCGCTGCATGGTCTGGTCTGGTGCCCGGGTTGATGTTTCTGTTATGGGGGCCCAATGTTTAGGATGGGGAGCTGTCTGAGATGGCCTGTGCATCAGCTGGCAGGAAAGGGCACCTCTGCCCCCCCATAAGAGTGGGGTCAGCCACGTAGCCACGTGCACTTCCTCCCCCGCCCCTGGTCTTCTCCCCCTTATCGCTCCTGTTTGCCTGTCTTTAGGGCTTCCATAGGGCTTCCACACATGACTGTGGCACATCAGGGAAGGAGGGTGCTGCCACTGCTCCTGCTGCAGTTCACACTGGGGATGAGGGGTTTCAGGAGGCCTTTCTTGCACAGACTGAGGTGTGAACAATGCATTGGGGGGGAGGTGACATTGCCAGGTCTCATTCAGTTCAAAATATGGCCTCCTGTTATGAAATACCGCTGATGGTACCGGGGAGGGGGGGGGGGGATGTCCCTAAATTTCTAGTGATATTTGCAAAACAGGCAACATTCTGAGCTAGAATGAATGCAAAACATAAATATGCCCTCATTTCCTGGAAGTAGCACAGGAAGATCGGCATTTTCGCCTTCTGCAGCATTCTAATGTATAATTCTAAGGATTCTGTGAGAGCTGATTTTTCCTCATTTACACCAGGTTATAAGACCATGTCCCGGGCTTTGAATAAAACTGGCAGAAGCATCGTGTACTCCTGTGAGTGGCCGCTCTACGAGAAGTTCATGCAGAAGGTAAAGAGGGCTACCTGGAGACTTCAGTGCTTTTCGTCCCCACTCTGGGAAGCCCATACCAAGGAGGAAACTTATGGTAGGCAGGCCTAATCCGTGTCTGGGTTTGAAAACCATGCTGCAGGGGTAAGGATACATTGGGACAGATCGATGGGCGGTCACACTGACCCCACTTTCTCTGTCTTTTCTGCAAGGCAGTGACTAGAACTGACCCTATAAAAAATGCAAGAGTCCAGTAGCACCTTAAAGACTAAGAAAACTTGTGGCTGGATATGAGCTTTTGTGAGTTTCACTGGTCACTTCTTCAGATGCACTGCTCAATTCTTCAGGTATCTGAAGAAATGAGCAGTGACTCACAAAAACTCCTGCCCTCCCAAACTTTGTTAGTCTTTAAGGTGCTACTGGACTCTTGCTCTTTTCTGCTGCGATGGACAAACATGGCTACCCATCTTGATCTATCAGAATTGAACCTGTGGATTAGCATTTTTCAGCTGAAGAACACTTGAACAGTTGGCTGTCTGGTAAAAGGTCAGGAAAGTGCTTTAGAAGGTTTTTGGAGAGGGGCAGCCAAGTGGAGCTCCTTCTCTCATCCTTCCGTGCCTTACAGACTCGCGGGAGGAGCAGGGAATGGAAGAAGGGGGAGCCGTGTTGTCACGTCAGACTTGCTTTTGCCTGTTTGGCTTTGACTTTCTGGGGCTTAAGCCTGTTGACCAGAACACTGAGCCCTGCCTTAAGGCTGGGGCCTTCTGCCTTGCCCTGGGACCTGCTGCTGCTCCTCCCGTATCTGGAATGGATGAATTGGAGTGGGGTGGGGTGAAAAATGGAGTTTAACAAGGGAGAATAAAAGGATCAGGATAGAGAGCCTTTAGATATTTACTTTATTTGTGGGACACAAAGAGGCTTACGTTGTTCTCTTCTCCACCATTTTATCTTTATGACAACCCTGTGAGGTAGGTGACTGGCCCAAGGTCACCGAGCAAGTTTCCATGGCAGAGTGGGAATTCAAACCAGGGTCTCCCGGCCAGGTCCTGTTTGGACACTCCGCTACACCATCCTGGCAGTCTTAATGACTCAAGATGAAAGTGCAAACAGCACATGAGCTAGATTCCAAGGTCAGGGGCAAGATTTCCACTGTCTTTAAGGCTAAATACTGGAACACCTACTTTTGGAATTTGTCCAGCAGAGACTCCATCTTTCCTGGCAGCTTTCCCTCTTCTGCTCTTTTTTCATGTTTGTGTGTGTGTGTGTGTGTGTGTGTAAATTTAAAAAACAAAGTAATAGTATAGAGGGGATACAAAAAGGAGAAGAGGGATTGTGTAACATAATGATGTATATCAAGGATAATTATATATTACAGAGTGTATAAAACAGAAAATATTTCTCCCCAACATCCCCTTCGTTATAGTTTTTAAGACATTATCTATAAAATACAATAGTCCTTACTTCTATTGGGGGTACTTTTATGTTAAACATTTTAAATTTCAAATGTTATAACCGATCTATTTAGCAACTACATTATCAGTTTCATCATTATTACATATTTTTGCCATTTCTACATACTCGGTGTAACTTTTAATATATCAAAGTACAAGGGATATATCAAAGTATATATCAAAGTATACCTAATATATATACTTTACCTAATATACCTAATATATATGCCTAATATATATACTTTGATATATCAAAGTATGTATCTCATAATAAGAAAATAAAAGATGTTTCTGCTCAAAATCTACTTTGTTATGCATTTATACTCAAAACTTGTTCTTATTCTGCCTATGTATTGCAGTTTATTTTCCCATTCTTCCAAGCTTGGACAGATATCTATTTTCCATTTTGCTGCATAGATAACTCTAGCTGTTGTCACCATATATTTGAATATGTCTTCCAAAATTTTTGATAATCTATTAGGCAGTATACCTAATAGCATATTTGTAGCTTCCATAGGGAGTTTAAATTTTAATATGTTCTGCATTTTTCCATATATTTTCTTCTAGTATCTTTTTGCTTTTTTACAAGTCCACCATGTATGGTAAAAGGTTCCATCTATGTCTTGAAACTTCCGGCATTTTACTTTGTAGTTTTTTCCTACTTTCTCAATATCCTTTGGGGTTATATACCATTTAAAATAAATTTTGTATCAGTTTTCTCTTAATGCCTGGCTGGCTGAAAACCTAATTTCTTTTCCCCATAACCTTTCCCACTGACACATAGGTATCAGCTCTCTAAAAGTCTGCATCCATTTAATCATACTTTTTAAACTTTTTCTTCTGTTTCTAACTGAAGTCATAACTTATATCTCCATCGTAGTAAATGGTCTTTTAGTTTTATAATCAGCTGTTTGAACTCATCACCTCTCCGACAGCTCCACCTTTCGTGTTGATAATCCCCCTCTTCTGTTCTTAATTGTGATAATGTAATGGTTAGAAGCACAATCTATATGAGCTAGCGAGACCTTGCCTCCACTCTTAGCTTACAACATTAATTTAGATAACTTGTTGTCTCGGTTTCAGCCTTCTGCTCAGTAAGGTGGAGCTTGACACCCCAAGCACTGAGCTTAGGGTGGCTGAACCAGCTCAAGAGCCAGAATGCTGGGCTGGGAAGACTCTGATTCAAATTCCCACTCAGCCATGCGATTCACCGGTGACCCTGCACAAGTCGCTGTCAGACTAACATACCTCACATGGGTCTGTTGCAATGATAAAATGAGAAGCAGAACAGTGCCTAGTGCCCTAAACTCCTCGGAGGAAGAGTAGGGAAGAGCTGGATGGGCAGAAACTTTGGTGAGCTGTTGTAAAGGATTTCTGAGCATGTCTGATAAAACACCCAAGAAAATAATTTTCATAAGTAAATATCTATAATAGTCTTGGGTCCTTTCATGAAGATTGATTCAGGCAGGTCGGCCGTGTTGGTCTGAAGCAGCAGAACAAAGTCTGAGTCCAGGGGCACCTTTAAGACCAACAAAGTTTAATTCGAGGTATGAAGCATGCCTTACACATGAAAGCTTAAACCTTGAATAAAACTTTGTTGGTCTTAAAAGGTGCCCCTGGACTCAGACTTTAGTCTTGGGTCCCAGCATTCACATCCCAAAATCCAACCAGGCTATTCCTCTCAAACAATAGCATCTTCGGGCTCAACTATTTCCTCTCTTCCTTCCACCCCTTTCCCTTTGGCAGCCCAACTACACTGAGATAAAACAGTACTGTAATTACTGGAGGAATTATGCTGACGTCTACGATGCCTGGAGTAGCATCAGGAGTATTCTGGACTGGACCGCCCTTCATCAGGACAACCTCACCAGCATCGCTGGGCCAGGGGGCTGGAACGATCCAGACATGGTGAGAATATGTTCTGTCTGTTTGAGAGTCTGCTTCTGTGCAAGAGACAGGGGGCTCCATTCAAGCTTGATGACGAAAAATAAACCTTTCCACCAATTAATAATGTTAAAAATGAGTGAAACGGCTTAGGCATGCTGAAGCCCACCATGCTAAGTGTACCTAGCCTTGCCCTGAATGGCCCTGCCTAGCCTGATCTTGGAAGCTAAGCAAGGGTTGGCCCTGGTTAGTACTTGGATGGGAGGCCACCAAGGAAGTCCAGGGTTGCTACGCAGAGGCAGGCAATGGCAAACCACCTCTGAAACATCTCTTGCCATGAAAACTCTATGGGATCAGCTTGATAGCAGTTTCCACCACCAAGTGTACCTAACTCCGTGTTGGATTGCACCTGTAAAAATATTATATAGCCCTGAGCCACAGTCAGCAGCTAGTTTAATGGAATCATCACACCAAGATCGGACCACTGGCAGAGAGCCAGTTGGGTGCAGTGGTTAAGAGAGTGGACTCTAATCCAGGAGAACCGGGTTTGATTCCCCACTCCTCCACATGCAGCTGCTGGTGTGACCTTGGGTCAGTCACAAGTTCTTTCAGAGCTGCTCTCTCAAGGGCAGTCCTTGAAATAGCTCTCAGCCCACCTACCTCACAGGGTATCTGTTGTGGGGAGAGGAAGGGAAAGGAATGTTTGTGCTCAAGAGTTGGAGGATTTGTTCATGGGGTTTCTAGTGACTGATCTCCAGCTTAGTTCTGCTTTGTAAACTGGACCCTGGTCTTTCTACCTCCTAGCTGGTGATTGGAAACTTTGGACTGAGTTGGGATCAGCAGGTAACACAGATGGCACTCTGGGCCATGATGGCAGCGCCACTCCTCATGTCCAACGACTTGCGCCACATTAGTTTGGCATCCAAGACCCTGCTCCAAAACAAGGAAGTGATCGCCATCAACCAGGATCTGCTGGGCAAGCAGGGATATCGAGTCACCAAGGTAAGACAAGTTAACTTGAGCTCCTCCTTGCGTGCACGCAGTCCCATCTTGATGTTCCTAGTCTTTCTACTTGAGCCAAAATGAGAATGGTAATATTTATAATTGATTAGACCCCAAGATGCTGTGCTTTAAAGGAGACATGGTATGCTCTTGTCTTAAAAATCTGGTACGATGCAGTGAATGTGAGATGTGAGACCCAGTTCCAATTGCACTCGGGTCTTGCATTTATTAGGTAGCTGCTTGTTCTTTTTGTTTTGGCAATCTCCCCAGCTCTTATCTGCAATTTTATGGTATTACAATATTATTTTAATTACTGAGATGGTATCTAAAACTACATAAAATGAGATAAATGCCAAGCTCTTCTGTGAAGTATGTGAAAGATACGGTAAGGAGGTTCTTAAAGGGCCCATCGGATTTGGAATTTCAATTTTGATCGATCCAGCACCACGCAACTAGTCTGCTGTTTCACATTGATGGTAGACCAAATTTAAGAGAAGAGTGTGCATACTTGTGGTTTATGAAAGTTGCATACAGCAGCTATTGGTGCTCCTCATGGATGTCATGTCTTCTCTTCTAGGACAATGATGGCTTTGAATTGTGGGAGCGGCCTCTTTCGGGTGGAGCCTACGCCATAGCCATAATGAACCGCCAGGAGACGGGTGGGCCTCAGACGTACAGGGTCTCTCTTGCCGTCCTCGGGAATGGCCTGGCTTGCAACCCTGCTTGTTCCATCCAGCAGATCCTTCCCACCAGCAGAAAGTTGGGGCTACACAACTGGATATCGTCCTTTAAAGTGCTGGTGAACCCAACCGGTACTGTCCTGCTGAAGATTACGGTGATAGAGGAAAAACGCTCTCTGGGTATCTTATAACATGGCTCTTTGGAAGAACCTTTCTTGAGGAAGGTCACCGGCAGTTCTGCTGGAAGCTTAAGTCTCAGAAGACTGAACCACTTTTTCCTAAGCCCTGTGACTGTGAACTGTTGAGATTGTCAGATCTTTTGAGTCATAAAAATGTTTTCTTCCTCTGTGCTCCGCCCCCCCCACCCCAAATCAGGTGAATGCAAGAGTGTGTGGTATACTAGGAGGCAATGGATGCTACTCAAAATCAGTGTTGTAGGCAGTTGTATGAAACTGAGCACCAGAGTGCTCTTCAGTCGCCTGCAGCGTGCTATCCTGCCAGCTGCTGATTGCTCAAACTACACACACAACCTTGAGCACAGGGAGGGGTTTGTGAAATGTTCAGGTAAGCTGCCACGTGGGCCTGAGATGAGGTTTCATATTCTTGGTTCCTCCCAAGGTTTTTGTTTTTTTTAAAGGATATAATGTGCACGATCTGGATTCCTGTGAGCAGAGTATCTACACCCTACTTATTATTCAGTTAAGGGTTCGACCCGTGTTACCTTTGTGGTAAAACAAGTCCTGTAGGTACCTGTTTCAACCACAGGAGATGTGGCACTTGCTCAGCCGGCCCAGGTCTCAAGCAGCTAGACCTTAATGAGGAATTCCACCTCAGCGGGTCTAAGGTTCCTTCTTGTTGCCCCCACAGGGTTGAGTCCAAGGAACATTGGCCTGGCAACCTGCACCCCAGACTATCTTTTAGGAGCTTTCTCTCCAAATTAAGAATCACATGGTTTGGGGTTATTTGTTCAGGTAGGTCTTTCCCTACCATCTTCTTGTACATGACTCCCTTAGGCTTTATATGTGAGAGCCAAAACCAATTTCAGGAAAAAAATTATTTGAATAAGCAGCTGTGCAAATGAAATAAAAGAATGCGCGCTAAGCATATGTATCTTTTCCTGCAATGAAACTCTGACCTAGATAGCCCAGGCTAGCCGGATCTGAGAAGCTAAGCAGGGTCAGCTCTGGTGAGGAAGTCCAGGGTCACTATGCAACCCTGATTTAGCTTGGTGTAGTGGTTAAGAGCAGTAGACTCTGATCTGGTGAACCGGGTTTGAGTCCCCACTCCTCCTCCACATGAAGCCAGCTGGGTGACCTTGGGTCAGTCACAGTTCTCTCAGCCCCACCTACCTCACAGGATGTCTGTAGTGGGGAGAGGAACAGAGGGCGATTGTAAGCCATTCTGAGACTCCTTTGGGTAGTGAAGGGCGGGGGTATAAAAACCAACTCTTCTTTTTCTTCTATGCAGCTGCAGGCAATGACAAACCACCTCTGAATATCTTTTGCTTTGAAACCTTACACAGTCACCATAAGTCAGCTGTGACATGACAGCAAAGGAAAAAAATGGGATAGAGGCAGGCAGAATAATCTCTGAAGTTTCCAGGTTCTGTTCATTTTACCATTGGCTGCCCTTTCCCCTCCTCAAAGCTGCACATCCCTTTATCAGAGATCCCCACCAGGTGCTCTGACATCATCAGCAGTGTCTTGTTCTAAACAAAGGACAGCAGTACTCGGAAAACAATGTATAGACCAAGTTTTTTCCCCTAGAATGTATCTTGCTCTCTGTGACTGCTGGCAGTGGAAGCGAGTTCCCCTGGCTAACTAGGATTCTCAAACTACTGCACTGCAATTGTTGCTGTTATGAAGCAGTCGAGAGCCTGAGCCTCTTGGAACAGCAGAAAACCAAAGTTTTATTAAAAATGCTTGTATGTATATGGTGTCATTTTGTATATGGGGAATACAGATCTCACTGATGTAGATGGCTGCAGAGAAAAATGCTGTGCAAACCATACTCAGCAGCTGTTTTTGGGGGGATTTTCAAGTGGATAGGGAGGGAGGTGGGAGATACTATGCTGTGGGCTCCTGCAAGGGAAGAAGAGGGGCGTGTGGAATATACTGAATGAGGACCCACTGCTAGTTAAGAGTGCCCTTTAAGGCCCAATCCCCTTGCTCAGTTGAGCTGTTCCAGTATAATCTTGGCTTGCCCCAGTACAGGTTCCATCAGCAAACAGGGTATCCAATTGACTTAAACTGCTATGGACAGTCCTCCAGGTAAGTGACCGTGGCTCAGCAGGGATGTATTAAGAAGTCTGCCTCAATCCCTGCCATCTCCATTTAAGCAAGGTGGAGTGTTATGAGGCACCTGTTTCATATCTGGGTTAGAATCAGAGTTGGAAGGGACCTTCAGGGTCATCTAGTCCATTTTCCTGGATAATGCAGGAAATTCACAATCCCCCCCACACACACACATGCCCAGAAGATGACAAAAAAAAACTCCAGGATCCCTAGCTGAACGGGACTGGAGAAACCTGCTTCCTGATCTAATTGTATTGTTAGTCTTGTGGGAGCAAGGCAAAACATGACAGGTACCTTAACCCTCTAAGCTGTTGTAATGTGGAAATCCTTGGCCTCTGAGTGGGGCTATGCATTGCAACTTTTCTCCCTCTGTTAACAGCCATCCACCTATGACTGTCTATTAATGCAACAAGTTAACATGAGGGGATGATTGGCACAGAACGCAAAAGAGCAGAATACAAGCGTCAAACTTGGCTTGTCGAGGTTAAAAAGAAAGATAATGGAAATGGATCAGTGGGGCTCACGTGCACCTGATAATCTCCCCTCAACAGCAAGCACAAAATCAATCTGCAACAGGAAGGTGCATTTCCATCAGATTTTAATGGGTTCCATCGCAAAAGAACAAGCTGAATGTCTAGAACTGGATGACTTGGCCCTGGGGGGAAAAACCAAAAATACAGACCGTGAACATGTGTCATTGTCACCAAAAGACCATTTTTATCCTGATGTGGGTGAACACGGAAAGACAGGTGGGGGCTTTAAACTAGGACACGCCAAAAAGTGGCCTAAATCACCAGGTTTGGTGGCTCTCTCCCCCCTCCCACCATGATGTGGCTCAGAACAGGGGCCTACCTTTCTCTTCTTGTCTCCTCCCAGCTCAAAGTGCTTGCATCTCTTAATGGCCAGCATCCTCTTGGACCTGCAGTTAGGCTCCACACACTCCAGCCTCAGCACGATCTTCTTTGTGGTCTTGGCCTAGTACAGGAGGGAAAGGATGCCATCCATATGCATGAAAGGCACAGGCAAACCAGCAACATTTTGCCCCTCTGCAGGAACAGTAGGAGAGCAGGCCTGCGCGGAGCTGAAAAGCTTGCATTGTGAACCCTGATGCAAAGAGCCAGTCAATGAAAGGGAGCGAGATGTAGTTATGGCTAGTAGCTCAGGTACCTTTACAACAAGACTAGGCAAGTAATTAGAGAAGTCATTATGACAAATGGAAATGTCCAGAAACAGCGTATCACTGAATAGCAGCTATGGAAAGGCAATAGAAAGGGATGTCTCCTCGCTGGCTGGCCAAAAGTGGGGAACAGGATGCTGTATTAGATGGCTTTGCCTGATCCAGCCAAGCTCTTAGAAGCCCCCACAAACCCTGAGAATAGGACCTGCACACTCTGATTCTCAAACATCCCTCAGCCAGATGCCCCACTTCAACTCTGTCAACACACACACACAGCTCCAAACTCGCTAAGACTCCACAGCCCTCCAGCCAAGCTCACCTTCTTGCGGAAGATAGGCTTTGTCTGACCACCATAGCCACTCTGTTTGCGATCGTATCGTCTTTTTCCTAAAAGGAAGAAGTTTCATCACTGAAATGAGGAGTTTGAAGGGAATACCTTATGGTTGCTGTATCATTAACCAAAGAGTGAAGGGCTGGACCCAAAGTCAGGCCACCCACAGACAAGATGGGGTGACATGCTTGGGACTCTCCAAGCATGCAGAAAACTATGACTTTGTAAACTGTTCAAAGGTACACACTGGCTTCAATATGCACCAGGACAGAATCATGAGTATTTGTTGAAGGTACAGCAGAGGATAGATATCAGCCTAACCAATCCCTTAAGTGCTTACAGAAGCCTGGAGAGGCAGAGATTTAGGGTGGGCGAGATCCCCAAATTGTTCGCCCCTCCTGTGATTCCTGGCTTATTTCATTTAACCAATGAAACTTGTATCCAGGAAACATTTTTGCAGATAGTCATTCAAGCCTTCAAGCATTATCCCAACCCCTTGGCAGTTTTCCTGTTTTCGGAGGGGGGGGGGGGTTGGAGGGACTGATCTGTAAGAAATGAGAGACCTGCCCGGTGCCTGCCAGGCTCTGCAACTTACCCTGAGCATACAGAGATTCTTTGCCTTTCTTATACTGAGTCACTTTGTGGGGCTGGTGCTTGCCGCACTTCTTGCAGTAAGTCCTGCGGGTTTTGGGGACGTTCACCTAGCAAGAAAGAGTATCAGCTTTAGAACAGCAATCATGTTTTCCTACACTGTATTCCCTTCCCCCACAAAACTCAGGCTCCATCTTGAACAGATCTGGTACCAAAACCTTTCTATTAAGAGCATCATACAGTTGCCCTCTTTCAATCTATAAATGCTGAAGCACTGAACACCCCTGCTCAGTAAAATTTTAAAAAATGTCAGAAGTTTTCCCCAGGGTTAGAATAGAGAATTAGAGACTGAACTGCAATCCACAAGTCCCCAGTTCAAACCTGACCTCTGCCATAAACCCTTTTCCTTTAAGGCAAGCCATTATCTTTCAGTATCACACACTCCAGCGGGATAGCCATGCTGACCTACTTCTCAATTTTGCTGTAAGCTTGACACAGTGTACCTTATGCACTCTGAACATTTTAAAGCGCTATATAATTTTTCTTCTGGACTGTAGTACTTCAGAGAGAAACTGAGTATCTATGCAGACATTTTCTACATAGGGGAACAACAGAGGGCTTTCAGTACTACACATGGAGAGGAGGGCAAGGTTTCGTGTCACTGGCCTTGCTGACTAGGAACAGACACGGGGGTTAGAAGACACGTCACTAAACACATCACAACTAAGAAGCCAAGAAGAACAGCCCCACCACGTTCAATGGAAACTAATTCTAAGTGGCTAACGGGTCTGGTTGTACAATCTGCAGGTGGGGTCTCACACTGTAATTTAGTCCTACATGTTTTTTTAAAAATTAAGAAAACTAACATGTCAAGGAAAAGATGTCCAGCAGTTTTCTCCCCCACTGGTTTTTATGCACAGGGAGTCTCCATAAGAGCTGAAGAGCACCCCTGCTGGATCAGATCAAAGGTCTACCTAGTCCAACACACAACAGCCAAACAGATGCTTTCAGGAAGACCACAAGCAACGTATGATCCTTCCCACACTGGGTGTTCTGTAGCATAACCCTTCTGAACATATTCCGTCTAGCCATGATGGAAACTAACAAAAGATTAATTATCTGCTCCCTGAATTTCTCCAGCCCCCTTTTAAAGCTGTCTATAAACTACTGGCAACGCAACTGCTTCTTGTGGCAACAAATCCCACACATCCGTTCTATGTGTGATGTGAAGAAATGCTTTCTTTTGCCTCACCTAACTCTCCCATCCCTGAGTGACATCAAGCTCTAGTATTACGGTAGAGGGAGTAAAAAAAAAAGCTCTATCCACTTTCTCCACGCAGTGCACAACTCTGGATATCCGATGTCTTCGCCCATCTTTTCTCCTTCATCAAAAACTCCTAAACCCTTCAGCCTTTCCTCATATGGAAAGGGTTCTTGATCATTTCGGTTGCCCTTCTCCACCTCTACAATACTGCATCTCTACTGCAGCAACCAGAACAGCACACGGTATTCCCACACGTCCATGTCGTTATCCGAGGAGTTCACAATAATAACAAACATTTTGCATGGATGACATCTCATCACAAAAATCGTCAAAACCGCCCCGCAGGGTAGGACAAGGACTATTCTCATATTGCTGGTGGGGGGCCGAGGCTGAGAGAGAGCACGGGTTGTCTAAGGCCACTTTGGCTGGAGATTTTTTGTCCTCTTCTGGGTGTGGAACAGGAGTCACTGGGTGTGTGTGTGTGTGTGTGTGGGGAGGATCTGTGAATTTCCCGCACTGTGCAGGGTGCTGGACTAGAAGATCCTGGAGGTCCCTTCCAACTCTATGATTCTACTGAACTTGTAGCTGGGGTGAAATTCGAACTAGCGACTTCTCAGCTCTTATTCTCACTCTGCTGCAGCAGCACTCCTCTCCATCAAAGCCTTTATTAATGCTGCCAGTTTAATCAACCTCAACAGGCACGTGAGACCTATGGTCCGAAGTGGTACAGCCCAAACGCTTGCTTGCCGCATTAGCGAAAAACGAGGCCTAAACATCCACAGGACCCTCTCAATCTAGAGAAGTGCCTGCCTGCACCGTCCCTCATCTCGGGCCTAGTCCGTCTCCATCGCCCCTTGGGCACCAACCCCCGGTCTTAACTCAACCAGACACACGCACACCCCCAGGTCCGCGTCGCCCACCCCGGACTGCATCGCCAGGCGGCACCCGCGACTCCCGCCCCTCAACCCCCGAGGCAGATGGCACCGGATTCAGCCCACTCACCATCTTCCCAGCGTCGCCGGCACCCACCGAAAGGGCCTGCCTCTCAAAGCGGAAGTGGCTAAGACGAAAGGAAAAAGAAAAGAGGAAAGGGGCAGGCTAGAGCGTCTCCTTCGTGCTGTGCAGAAAGTTTCTGGGATAACCTGGGCGCCACCTATCGGAAATGGGCGTTAGAACGTTGACAATTTCCAGAAATGCTGGGAGCGGACTGTGGCCACTTCCGCACTCTTGTCACTCGTTTTTTCCCTATTGCTTTGCCCCCCCCCCCTTTTTCAAGATGTATTTTGCTCTCTCTGGGACTACTAGAGAAAGGAAAACACATTCCCCCCCTCCCGCTGAAGCAATAGGGACAAACAAGTGACAAAAATGACAGCGCGGAAGTGCCCTGTGTTTTAAGGCTACACTCCGTACACTTTTTCGTAGGGAATTGTCCCTTTAGACTCCATGGGGTTACTTTCAAGGTGGGGAAAGTGTCAGCTGCATTGCATTGACGGGAAAAGCTTGAGAGGAGACTAATGGAGTATAGCAACAGAGTCTCAGTTAAACTCCCACAATTAGGAAGGCTTCCTGGGGAAGGACACTTTTACACATTTATCTCCTATTTTGACATATTTATTGCTTCACTGTTGTTCCGCTGTAATTAAATCCAAACACCTGCTGACTGTATAAACGTAGCTTCTTATTCCTGTTTTGTCTCCGCATACCTTAAAGTATCTTCATCATGTTGCATGTTAATTTGCTGTTCAGCCTCTGTCTGCGTTTGAACTGTTACCTGCCGTTTCAACATATCTGAGGAAGTGTGCATGCACATGGAAGCTCCTACCTTGAATAAAACTTCGTTGGTCTTAAAGGTTCTGCTGAATTTCAAACTGTGTTTTGCTGCTTCAGACCAACACAGCTCCCACCACCTGGATCTGGCAAATTACTGGTGAACTATAAATGCCGAGCGGTATAATCCAAAAGGATTGCAGAGGGGACAACTTCTATGGCTGGCAATGTGGCGGGGGGGGGGGGGGGGAGGGGAGCAAAGAACTTTGTCTTTGTTTACCCATTTTTTAGAATCAGGAACAAAGGAGGTCTGGTACTTCTTAGGACTTTAATTGGAAAGAGGAAGCCACTGCTGCTGTGCAAATGTGGGGACTTTTCCTTTACAAAAATTGTATATTACAATGCCCCCCATGTTTGCAAGGGCCCTGAACTCCAATTCCCCCTTCCTCTCTACTTGAGCTTCATACTGAGAAAAGCATACCCTGCCTAAGCTTGTTGGATAACACACCCAGTGACCAGGGGCATAGGGTTGCCAGGTCTGGGTTGGAAAATACCTGGAGACTTTGGGGGTGGATCCGGGAGAGGGTGGGGTTTGGGGAGGGGAGGGGAGGGGCCTCAGCATGGTACAATGCCATAGAGTCCACCCTTCAAAGCAGCCATTTTCTCCAGGGGAGCTGATCTCTGTCAGCTGGAGATCAGTTGTAAAAGCGAGAGATCTCCAGGTCCCACCTGGAGGCTGGCAACCCTACAGGGGCAGGATGTGGTCACTCCACACACATCAGTCTACGTATGCGCAGACACACTGTTATTAAGTTCCTAGGTTTACCCTGCTAATACCTGGCCCTGCAACCAGCTCCCACTCAAATCACCCCCTACCTAAATTTGACCCCATTGGCAGGGACCATCCTGAATATACACCCTCTCTTTAGCCTATGTTTTTCCTGTGCCTCCTCTCATCTTTTACTGAGCCACATTAGGTTGGAGTTAGGGTTGCCAGCCTCTAGGAGGTGGCTGGAGATACCCTGCTATTATAACTGATCTCCAGGTGACACAGATCAGCTCCCCTGGAGAAAATGGCTGCTTTGGAAGGTGGACTCTATGGCATTGTACCCTGATGAGGCTGCTCCCCAACTAGGGTTGCCAAGTCCAGATTGGAAAATATCTGGGGACTTTGGGGGTGGAGCCAGGAGAAGGCGGGGTTTGGGGAGGGGAGGGGCCTCAGCATGGTACAATGCCATGGAGTCCACCTTCCAAAGCAGCCATTTTCTCCAGGGGAGCTGATCTCTGTCAGCTGGAGGTCAGCTGTAAAAGTGGAAGGTCCCCAGGCCCCACCTGGAGGCTGGCAATCCTGAGTGGTATCCAAAGGAAAATGGCATGCAGGACTAGAGTGCCAGTAGCCCTCCCCCCCTTCATAGAGGCCAGAATTTTTCTCCCCCCTCCCTCCGTCTTTCCCCAGCACATGTCCCTGTCAGCTGGAGATCAGTTGTAAAAGTGGGAGATCCCCAGGCCCCACCTGGAGGCTGGCAACCCTATCCCCAACCCTGCCCTCCCCAACCCTCTACCCCTCAGATCTCCAGGTATTCCCAACCCAGAGTTGGCAACCCTAGCTGGGGCAGAAGTAGTAAGCTTTTATCTCTCACAGGTCACTTTGCCCATCCAAACTGGCATGAAGAAGAATCCTGTGCAATTCTTACACTGAAGATGGTACCCCCAAAAGGGCTGTTTACTTACTTGGCACTATTTCTGTTGTCTGTTTGTCCTGCTGCTTCTCTGCCTGCCCATAAGGTCAATTCTGCCCCCCCCCCCCCAGCCCCTTCCCCTTCCCTGCTTCGCTACAGACACACACCTACTGTCCCTTACAGCCCTGTCCTGCATTCAGGAGCCTCTTTCTTGTACCAGAAGTGCAGGTGGCTTCACGGCAGAAAGGAAACCAAAGACGTTTGGCCAGAAACTAAAAAAAGGGGAACTGAAAGGGTGGGGTTAGCTCCGGGTGACTGTCTTCCCTGCAGTTCAGCACAGCTCTTGCACGGAGTCTTCTCCTGCTGCAGTCGCCGGCCGTTGAAACACTCAGGAACCAGCAATCCATGCGCGGATTGTTCCAAAGTCTGCATGCATCTGGGAAGTCATTGCCTGTGAGGGAAGCCAGCCACAGGGCCTGTGTGTGCCTGTGAGCAGAAAAGGAGCGACGACCACCTGACCAGTGAGTCTTTTGTTTTAGGCCAGCCAAAGATGGACAGGGCCATAAAAAAAAGAAAAATCTGTTGGGTGCGGAAGGGAAGATGATGGTGATGAGAGTGGAGATTGTGCAGCCGTGTTCTGGACACGAGTGGTGATTCCTGAACACTGAATTCTTGGATGTGAGCGTGCTCCCAGGGGCTAGATCAGAGATATTCAATATAACTGTACGCCAGACTGGCCTGCCATTTGAGCGTCTACCCTCAGAAATCCATTGCCTCGGCCTATGGCACCCGATGGCATCCGAGTCGTGTTTCTTTACAATCTTATGTATGTGCACAGTAGGCTTGCCAACTCAGGGGAGTGAAATTCCTGGAGATTTGGAAGTGGAATCTGAGGAGGGGAGGGTTTGAGGGGAGGGACCTCAGCAGGGCAGCATGCCATCCAGTCTTCTCACCAAAGTAGCCGTTTCCTCCAGGGGAATTGATCTCTGTAGTCTGGAGATTCCAGATCACCAGGCCCCACCTGGAAGCTGGCAACACCAGTGCACCGGTCCTCTTTTTAGAGGACATGGCCTCTTTTTTGGTGTCTGTCCTCTTTGGGGCTTTTTTAAAAAAACTGATGAAAATGTCCTTTTGGGGGGCTGGAATAGGGTTGCCAGGTCTGGGTTGGAAAATACCTGGAGACTCTGGGGGTGGAGCCAGGAGAGGGGAGGGGCCTCAGCATAATATAATGCCATACAGTCCACCCTCCAAAGCAGCCATTTTCTCCAGGTGAGCTGGTCTCTGTCAGCTGGAGATCAGTTGTAAAAGCGGGGGATCCCCAGGCCCCACCTGGAGGTTGGCAGCCCTAGGCTGGAAGGCTAGGAATAATCCTAATTAGTAGTGATTATCACAGCTTAAATAGTGGGGGGGGGGTTAAATGAGGTTTGTCATAGTGATCACTTGTTTGTAGTAGTCAGCTGGAAATTATGTCCTCTTTTTTTTCAAATTTAATATGGTAACCTTACATGAGCACATGTGTGGTATTAGGGTTGCCAGGTCTGGGTTGAAAAATACCTGGAGACTTTGGGGGTGGATCCAGGAGAGGGTGGGGTTTGGGGAGGGGAGGGGCCTCAGCATGGTGCATGCCATAGAGTCCACCCTTCAAAGCAGCCATTTTCTCCAGGGGAGCTGATCTCTGTCAGCTGGAGGTCAGCTGCAAAAGGGGAAGGTCCCCAGGCCCCACCTGGAGGCTGGCAATCCTGAGTGGTATCCAAAGGAAAATGGCATGCAGGACTAGAGTGCCAGTAGCCCTCCCCCCCTTCATAGAGGCCAGAATCCCCCCCCCCCCCGGTCTTTCCCCAGCACATGTCCCTGCTCTATTCAGATTGCTAACTACCTTTCCATTCAAACATCATGTCAAAATCAGGGCAGGGCCAGATGAAGACATGCTGAGGCCCTAAAACCAATTTAAGAGGCCTTGTAGCATTATCCCCCCCTCCAAGGAAATTCAGTAATTTTTAGTTTTATTTTTGTATTTATAGGTCCCTCATAATCGTGGCCCTCGGCTGCAGTTTACTTAGCTTGTGCATGAATCTAGCTCTGTTCTAAGAAATACTCGCATCATGTACCATATGAAGTTGTGCAAAGGGTGAGGGAGTGCACAGTGGTTGTCGGTATGTAATCCCTCAACTCCGGGGGGGGGGGGGGGAGGGGGCAGCAAAGCCTTAGACAGATCATCCCATGCAGCCGGGTACATTCTTTAAAAATGAAGTGTACACAAAAGGTGCGTGCGGCCTTGTCCAATAGCCAGTGCTTATATTTTTAAAAGCAGATCTGTTGCTCCTTTGTACCTTCCCAAAATGCCAGTGTAGAAGTTGAGGTTGACCGCATGGCACAGCTTTGATATATCAGCACAAACTTCCTCCCAACCATCCATGTCTGAATTTGTAAACAAAGCTAAAGAAGCTTAAAACGCTGCAACTTGCTTAAAAACGCTCACACTTCCAGAAAGGGTTTCTTGGGCACCCAGCCTGGGGAAGTGTTCTGCGTAGCTCCAAAACTTACATATTGAATCGGCAATGCTGGTGAGCCTTAGTGTATCCCCCCCCCGAATGGTGGGCATTTTAATCAGAACTGTGCCTGATTTAAATCAGTTTTGTGATTCTGCCAATGCTCCCTCTAAGCTGTGGAGTCGTGTGAGCAAAAATTCTACTTTGTGAGCTACTGACATTAAAGCTGCGAGCAAGCGATTTGGCTACTGCATAAATTAGTTTGCTCTGGAGCCATCCTTCCTGAGCTGAGATTAAAAATATGTGAGCTGGGGGCTAAAAAACAGTGAGCTAGCTCACACTAACTCAGCTTAGAGGGAACACTAGGCCCCTCATCCTATCTCACGTTCTGCGGTGATTAAGACCTAAAGAGATAAGATGCTGCAATTTCCCGGCATTTGAGATCCTATCTTGAATACAACTTGCTCAAAACCGTAGCCAGCCCAAATGTACAAGCAATTCAAGAGGCTGATGGAGGCACCAGTGATTTTAGGGGTGCTGGCCAACAGTGTGTCTTCTGAGATGAGTGCTCCATAATCTTTTCAACGTGTTGGGAGTCAAAACTGGACCCCGTCACAATTAAAGAAAAAAAAAGAGAGACAAGAATGCCCTGGGCCACACGGCTGCGATCGTTCAGATACAGAGGGCCCAACTTGTCCCTATTTACCAAAGTCAGTCCTATTCTCTGGGACCTGTCCCTGCTAAATCATTGCCCCTGTTCTGAAGAGACAAATGCTTTTGGAAACTGTCAGTGAGAATTTCATCCTCTGAGGTCCAGTCAAACTCAGGACCAGGGTCTCTGGACCTTAAGTCTCTGACATGGGGGAGCATGGGGGTGAGTGTAGCATCTTGTCCTTAAAGAGCATATGCCTAAATCACACACACATGAACATTAAGGAGCTATGTAGTGTACCATCTGTGGTTGCACTGGCTAGTGGGGCTCTTTTTAGCTGCTGATAACTGTAGTAGAATAACGATACTTCTGTAGCACAATGTTCCTGCTATTTCCCCCCCCCTACTGACTGGAGCAGTCCACGTCCTGAGCAGAATATAACTGCTGTAATCTTAAAACGGGCAATGGACAGTGCAAGACCCTGCATGGCTCCAGACTGCTGCTGAGCGGGGCTTCCTGTGTCAATGAGCAGCCGCTTAGAGGGATCATCGTGCATATATTTACCTTCTTGGCATTCAAGGATGCCATGGGGAGGGGAGCGGAAGTACAGGGACATTGTTCTGGAGGCACCAGTTGCTCTGGGGACCCAGACAAGATGCTGGTGTTCAGCTGTAAGTTCAGTCCCCGTGTATTGTTAGGGTTGCCAGCCGTCAGGTGGGGTCTGGAGATCTCAGACAATTGGAACTGATATCCAGGCGTCAAAGTTCCCCCGGAGAAAATGGCTGCTTTGGATGGCGGACATTAAGGTATTATACACCACTGAGGACCTGCCCCTCCCTAAACCCCTCCCTCTCCAGGCTCCACCCCAGAAACTCCAGGTATTTCCCAACCCAGAGTTGGCAAGTCTGTTTACAGAGGGGAAGGAAAAAAAAGCATAACTCCACCTGAGAGGGTTGTTGTTGCGGTAATGTAGGAGCCATGTATAGTGTCCTAAACTGCTTGAAAGAAAGACTGCATATAAATCTGAGGAACAGCATCGTGAAAACCAACAACTAGTCTGTTTGGCAAGCCATATGGTTTGTTTTCATTGGATCTGAGGGTTGGGTCAGGGTGGGGTGTGAAGGCTTATTGGGTCAGCAGCATGCTCAAGGCACATAACACAGCTGAGTCTATCTGGTTTGTGTGCGCTGACAAGAAACAAAGTTATAGATGGAGCCTCTTTATCTTCGCAAAAGCCAATATGAGTCCTTTATTGTAAGGAACTCCATTCTAGACAGGATAGAGCAGAGACAGGACTCTAATCTAGTCTAACCAGCTAGGATGGATAGAGATGCAGGAAGCACATCCTGCCCTCATGGTGCCAAGATGGAGAAGAGTAGCATAGCGTGGAGAGGAGGTGTCAGGCCCGACGGGAAGATTCCCTGAGAGTAGCAGTCTACACAACCAAGGGATAGTATCAGAGCATTAGAAATGAAAGGATGATCAGGGTCCTGGCCTATCTATCTCTCTGACTCTCTGTAGTCTCCCTCTGAAATCTGAGGCTAAGAGACAGTGCAAAGTCCTTCACTTCCAACAGGGTGAGGGTGAAGCAAAGGGAAATTTCATTTATAGCCCCATGGCTGTTTCAAAGCAAGGGATCTGAGCCTGCAACAGACAGAATTTAGTCTCCTATTTAATACAGGCCAGGGGAGAATTTGGGTAGCGGTCCTCACAATCAAATTCAGAGGTGTTATAAACATGTCTGGGAAGTGTTGGGGACAATGTGAATAGTGTCTGGAATGCCCAAACTCTTCTCCAAGGAAAGCAAGGTCCTATTTAATTTGCTTGATTTTCCTAATCTAATCTGTTTATGTTAGTGATGATGGGGATGAAGGAAAGGACCATGAGGAGAACAGCCAAAAGCCCTGTCCCGTGCCACATGGCACCAAAAATCTCAGAAGCTTCTGAGATTTCATCAATCATGGATCTTAAAGAATGAACAACTCCTCCCCCCCCCCCCAAACGAAAGCTAAGATTTTTAATTGAGTTGAATTCTAGTCCCGTGCCTGTAGCAATAATTCAGTAAAAGTACAGTCCCGGATATTGTATACTGCCTGTCCTGTCCTGAAAACTGCCTGTATACCTGATGCTGCCTGTATTTCCAGCTGTGCACAGTGATGCCAAATCAGGTACTAAAGTAGCAGCTGGAAGGGTATGCTTTGAAAGAGGCCAATAGAATACAACCTGCCAGACAGTTCTCTTGTGCAAGCCACATTCAAATGCACAGGAAACCCAAACAGAACAAGAACCTGGTTTCTGGGATAAGAACTCCCTGATGGAGCCTACAAAATGGTACTTTAGCTGCTTCTGGACTTTAGTTCTGCAGTGCTCAGCCAGCAGATACAATCATAATTACAAGTGGGATTCCATAGGGAATGTGCCACCCTAAGCAGTTTCTTCTACCTCCACTGAAGGGTGTAACTCTGTTTAGAATGGTATTGTTAATACAGGCAGCACTAATGCACTATACTCCTAATAAAAATCCAGCAAAAGCCCTCCCCTTGGGCAAATCCATTCAATGTTTTTACTCAGAAATAAGTCCAGTATGGCAAGGTTCCACTTCTCCATTAAATTTCCCTTTTATTTCTTTACAGCTTAATAAACGTCTCCTAAAGATTCAGTATATACGACACAACTGTTACTTATCAGGACTTGTTTGGATGGGCAAGGGTGACTTAAGTATTGCTTTTTTTTTTTCTTTGCAGCAATTGCCTTTTGTAAGGTCTTCCTATTATTGTAAAAGCGCGGTTACAAAATTATGATTGTAAAACATAAAATTAAACACATAATGATTGCAGAGTGTAAAGCAGTACTTAATTTTCCAACCTCCAAACAATAGCTGGCAATTAATGAACTATGATGACAGCAGAAGAAGAGATGACTATTTAAAAGGACAAGAGCTCTGAGAAACTGCAATAGCACCTTTAGAGAGCCAGTTTGGTGTAGTGGTTAAGTGCGTGGACTCTAATCTGGGAGAACCAGGTTTGATTCCCCACTCCTCCACTTGCACCTGGCTGGATGACCTTGGGCAAGCCATAGCTCTGTACCGGCTGTTCCCTCAAGGACAGCTTGGGAAAGAGCTCTCTCAGCCCCACCTACCTCACAGGGTGTCTGTTGTGGGGAGGGGAAGGGAAAGGAGTTTGTAAGCCGCTCTGAGACTCCCTTGGGGAGTGGAGGGCGGGGTATAAATCCAATCTCCTTTTCTTCTTCACCTGGGTACTGCAATTTTGTTTTAAGGGTGTTTTTTTAAATCACCACAAACCAGATCTTTAAAAAGATGGGAAGACAACATGGAAAAAATTGAGTGCACTGGTTTGCTAGCAGTATCACCTGGATTCTCCATTAAAACTGAATGAATGAATGAATGAATGAATGAATGAATGAAGGGATGAATGAATGAATGAATGAACGATGGGGATTCTAAACAGCTAATGTGGAAGCACCCTTCATGATATTCCTTTTTTTCTTTCGTGTCCCTTAAAAAAAAAAACTTTAAAAAAAATGATTCCATGAAAGTATACATATTTTTGAGCTGGGCACAAAATTTAGCAAACTGGAAACTCGAAAGGCAAGTTTGTAGCCCTTTAAACCTCATTTTGTTGGCAGCAGCAGTCCAGTGAATATACCACAGAAGAGGAAACCATGTCGAACGTTATCCTGGAAGGCATCTTTCTGAAACGCTCTCAGCAGAAGAAAAAGACTTCCCCTCTCAACTTCAAGAAACGCCTCTTTCTGCTGACAGAGAACAAACTCTCCTACTACGAGTATGACTTTGAGCGTGGGGTGAGTCCCGGAGGAGAGAGAACAAAATGAAGGGCTTGGCAGTAGTTAGGGATAACCCAAACCCATGAGAGGGCATGGCTGAAAGCCTTGGAAGGGAACCCCTGGAGACTGTCCAGAGGGAAATTAAGGAAGGGAATCATGAACATTGGAAGGGATCTCCATTGACTGCTTAGCCTGAAGGTGAACAACTGTGACCCCCCCCCCCCAGCTAAACAGCCTACCACCCGTGTACAGTGGTCCATCAGGAACGAGATATTCCAGTTTGCGCACCCACAAACTGCTAAAAGAAGGAGGCACCAAGCATCTGGCAGGCCACAATATATTGCCCATGGCCGGCCTTTGGTTTGTTGGGCCTGATCTAGCCCCAGCCACTTGTCCCAGGCTGAGGCAGGGTAAGGGATCAAGTGCTCAGGAATGGCTGCAGCCCATGTGTAAGCTGTCAGGATCAGGAGGGTTGATCCTTCTTTTCCCCAGCACGGCTTCCATGCCATTAACAACTGCATGGTAAAGAGGAAATAATAGTCAGTGGTTTTGCCACCATTGTGCCTCTGTGTTGGGAAAAGCTTCACTTGCAACGGGAAAAACATGGCGGCCACCTTGCACAGATGGCCAAGTCCAGGATCTTTCACTGAAGTTCTTTTCTATTTCCTGAGAGCCAGTTTGGTATAGTGGCTAGGAGCACAGACTCTAATCTGGGAGAACCAGGTTGGATTCCCCACTCCTCCACATGCAGCTGCTGGTGTGACCTTGGGTCAGTCACAAGTTATTTCAGAGCTATTCTTGAGAGAGCTCTCTCAGCCCCACCTACCTCACAGGGTGTCTGTTGTGGGGAGGGGAAGGGAAAGGAGATTGTATGCCACTCTGAGACTCCTTTGGGTAGTGAAGGGCGGGGTATAAATCCAATCTCTCTCAATCTCTCTCTCTTTTGAGTTTATACCTATAATTACAACTATGTAAAATATGTGCAACCTGGAAGTAGCAAATGCTGGTTCGTGGCCTGCCTTTCAGTAGCGGTTTGGGTAGGATCTGCAGTCAAGGCAGTCAAAAGTCCTGCTCTTTCTAGTGGAGATGCATGCACAGAAGGCACTGAAGATGCAAATGTAGATTTGCATCAAGATAGGTCACTCAAGCCCTGCTCAAGTTGCCCAGTTTGCCTTTCAGTGCAGAAGGGGGATGTGATCTGTGTCCTGGGTTGCTCATGACTAGCGTTGGATCAAGGCTGGAGGAGCTAAAGTTTTCCTGCTTCTCCCTCTTGCAGAGACGAGGAAGTAAGAAGGGATCGGTGGACATTGAGAAAATCACCTGTGTGGAGACTGTGATTCCAGAGAACAATCCTCCCCCAGAACGGCGGGTCCCAGTGAGACATTTTGTGCATCTTTATTACAGGCAGCCACGCCAGACAGTCTGGCTGAAGTAGATGCATCCTGTTCTTCAGGCCATTCTGTACTGCAGTTACTCAACTATGTCTGGGGAAGACTAGCAATCTTTTTTTTTTTTGTATTTTGTGTGTGCGTGTGCGCATGTGTGTGTGCACCTGGAAGTCATGGCGACCTCTGGAGTCTGACCCCCTAGTGGGGGCCTGGAGGATATTCAGAGAGGTGGCTGAATAAAGCCTGCCCCCACCTCCCGACTGCTGGTATCCCTTGGTGGGCTCCCATCCAAGTACTTGCCAGGGTCGGCCCTGCTTAGCTTCCGAGATCTGATGAGATCGGGCTTGCCTGGGCTACCCAGGTCATGGCAAAAATAGCAGTCTTGAGGCATAGAACATAGAGCTGCTTCCACATGGGTGTTTTGCTCTGCCCTGGCTCTCCAACTGAAGCAGGGTGGGTTTTTTGGAGTATCTGCACCATATTGTCTTCCAATCCTTCTCCTTATATCAATTTCCACGGATCCTCCTGGTTTGCCCTGATGTTTCCAGAACTTGTTTTACTTTGATCTCTCCAAACATTTTGTAGTCAAAGCAGATTTTCTCACCATGTGGGTGGGAAGGTGTGGAGTGGAGCCTATTAGTCACTATTTCCCCATAATATCTCACACCTGCCACTATTTCACTCCACTGGGGAAACTGAGGCTGTGGTCACACGGTCATTTTGATCGGGTTTCACCGCGGTTCTCTATTGCATTTTAAATCGCTGATCAGACGGTCGCATCCTCCTCCTGCACTGAAGTGGGTTCACTTGCGCAATCCTCATGGTTCCCTAGCAAGTTTTCCAACACCTGGAAAATCAAGTACTTTCCTGGTATTTGCGCTTTGAATCCCGATTTCGCAGTTCTGGACAGCCATCTCTCAAAATGATTGCGATTAGGTCATCAGAATGTCCTTTGTGCTGTGAGGTCCCCCCCCCCCCCCCCAGCTTCCAACTGTGTGCATGAGCAATCCTGCACTGAATAAATTCAGTGTTTAAACGTTCAAGCGTACATATAGACTCCAGCACTTGGTAGTACGTTGCCGGTTCATTTGACGGGGGGGGTGGGATCTGTAAAAACAAGGGAGTATGGCCACTCCAGGTGGGGGCAGTGATTTGGCCATGTGCATATGCGCATGTGCAAAGCAAAATTTTTAAAAAACTCACACCATGCCGCCCAAGTGGCGGCACAGCTATCTAGACAGTGCCCAGAGCCTCATCACACAATGTTTGCAGTTGGGGGTGTATGTGGTCATCCCAACCCGAAAAAAAAATTCCCAATCAAACTACAGTAGGAACAAATTGGGGTAACTTGCCTTACAAGTACACAGAAGCTTCCCCAGTATGGCAAATTCCCCCCATGGGGCTGTTCCAGGTTGGGAAAACAGCACTGGGGGAGCATGTGTAAGCCCCCCTCTCCTCACAGTCCTGATCCACATCGGGCCCCTGCGGCCTTGGATCTCCCAGTGTACATCTGTTTCAAAAGGCAGACCTATAAATAACATAACGTAGAGCTAGACCCAGAGCATTAACCCCACTCAGAGATTATATGGAAACCACGGGCTTTTAAGAATCGCCTTCTCTGACTTCTGCCCCACACCCCAGTGGGATTCTTCCAGGCATGTTCATTCTGGGGAAAGAAGTTAGAGTCTCCACATTCTTCTAGATGTGAGTACCAGTGTGATGGGAACCACAGTCCACTAATCTTCCATCTATTTTGCACACAGCTGAAAGGAGAGGATTTAAATGAGACAGAACAGATCTCCATCATAGAGCGGTTCCCCTACCCTTTCCAGGTGAGCTGCCCTCTCTGTCAACGCTCCTGTCACTGACATCTGGGCCTTTGGGGCAAGAGGAAGGTGTGATTCTTTGGCTGTGGCCCTACATGGCTCCCACCTCATCCTACTCTATGGTTACGCCAGTTCTGTTTATATCAAAACATTCTACTGTAAAAGGCACTGATTCAGCGTCTCCTGAGAAGGCCTGTTCCAGCCCCCAAATACATTTTCTGCTTAGCAGGGCCCACCTAGGACCTTGTTTGGAATTTCCTTGTAGGTTGGACCCAAAATGTGGGTCTGGATCATTCATGATTTGAAGCACTCATTCACTTAAGGGCCAGCACTTATCGTAGGGCCAAACTGCACAGTATGGATTTTGGCAAGTTGGGTCCAGGTTTCCCTGCAGTCACACAGCAGCTGCAGGGAAAGGGATTTTAAAGTCCCTGGGTTCAGTTTGGCTCAGGAGGATGGTGTGGGGGAGGAGGGGTTCCTGTTTCCCAAACATGCCACACACACAGTGTCATCCTGAGCCAAACTGGGCCCAGTGAATTAAAAAAAATCCTCTCCCTGCAGCTGCGGTTCCCTAGACCCGACACACTAGAATCCATAAGGTGCAGTGTGGCCCTTACCTGATCTGGTTCCAAGAGATATTACCTGCCACTGCACCAAAGAATCATGCCTATTATTTAAAGGCATCTGACCTTCCGAGTCATTACTACCCTCTTTTATGAAACACACACATTTTAAAAAATTAATTGCTTCCATTTCCATTATTCACATTTTGGAAATCCAAGTGTGAGCAAAGATCAAGGCTGGCTGTTTGGATGGGAAGAACAAAAAGAGCAAACCAGCCTCACGTTGCAATATTCTATGTACAATAGACAAGAAGCATCTTTTCCCTTGTCAGGTGTTGTATGATGAAGGACCCCTCTATGTCTTCTCGCCAACAGAGGATTTACGAACCCGATGGGTTCACCAGCTGAAGAAAGGTGAGTTCTAATGAAACATTACGCCCCACACTGCTACCTGGGACCACGCAATCAGATGTCTGTTGTGTGTTCTGTGCGGCAGATTTAACCGCAGACATGTGTGGGAGCTGATTCAAATCCAGGGCTGTATAAACCCCCCCCCCCTTTGCTCCACTCTCTGCAGCGATCCGCTACAACAGCAACCTGGTGCAGAAATACCACCCTTGCTTCTGGACTGACGGCCTGTACCTCTGCTGCTCCCAGACAGCCAAGCTGGCCATGGGCTGCAAAATTGTGGAGAGCCGGACTGGAAGTAAGAGACCACCTTGGTTTCTCTTTACTTGTTTGTTTAATTAGATGTGCATCCCGCCCTCCCCGCGTAGAAGGCTCAGTGTGGGCTCCATCAAATATAAAAGACAGGCAATTAAAATACATCAGATAAAATACAGTAATATTCCTGTGTTTCTAATCGAAGCCTCAACAGATGAGGTCTATTTCAGATTGGGGTTCCCAGATGGTAACACAGATCTGACCCGCTGAAAGGGAGGCCCGATAGAGGGGGGACGCTCACCGCCTCAGCTAAAAGCCTGGTGGAAGAGCTCCATCTTGCAGGCCGTATGGAATTATAAAAGGTCCTGCTGCAGGGCCCTGATCTCATATGGGAGCTCATTCCACCAGGTAGGGGCCAGGGCTGAAAACGCCCTGGCCCTAGTTGAGGCAAGACGGACGTCCCTGGGACTGGGGACCACCAGGAGATGCTGATTAGCAGACTGTAAAGCCCTTTGGGGCTCATATCCCTCCTCTCTAATGCTGGCAATCATCCAAAACTGACAGCCACATAATGCTTTATATGGAGCATGAAGAGTATTAAGAGTATTAATGAAGAGTATTAAGAATTATCATGGTCATTATTATTATTTATTTGTTTCGTTTATACCCTGTTTCTCTTCCCAGTGGGGAACCAAAATGGTTTCCATCATTGTCCTTGCCTCCATTTTATCCTCACAACAACCCTGTGAGGGAGGTTAGGCTGAGAGTGTGTGACTGGCCCGAGGTCACCTGGTGAGTTTCTGCAGGGGATTCGAAGTTGGGGCTCCCAGATCCTAGTCCAACACTGCTACACCATGCCAGCTCTCGGTTGTTATATTTCCTCTGGTGTGTGCTGTGTTCCTTGACAGTAACGCACAAATTTGCTCAAAAGAAGCTGAAAGCATTTTTAACGTCTCTTATGAATGTACCGGGATCAATGTGCTCTGTTTCCCTGAAGGTTTCAGAAATGCCCGTTCTCACCACAAAGTAGAGAAGCCTCTACCGCCCACTCCAGAAGAGGAACAGGTATGACTCGCAGCCTCTGGTAGATCTCTTGTGATGGGTCTGTCTGGGAGGGGGAAGCTGCAGAGAGAGGGAACCCCCAATCTTTGCTGTTCGCTTGTATCTCCCCAAAGATAATGAACAAGCCGTTGCCCCCCGAGCCAACCGCCAGCTCCCCCTCCAAGATGAAGAAGGTCGTGGCGCTCTACGACTACACCCCAATGAACGAACAGGACTTGCAACTGCAGAAGGGAGAAGAGTACCTTATATTGGAGGAGAGCAATGATTTGTGGTGGAGAGCCCAGAGCCAGAACGGGTAACAGCCCAGCGCAGAGGATCCCTGTTGTGCTGCTCAGCCAATCCTTCCCACATTCAGCTGCAAGGGAAACTGAAACTGGGGCCCTTTTCAAACTGCCTTTGTATTCTGTTTTAGTAACTGGTTGCTAATGGATTTTTTCCCTGTCATTTCAGACAGACCCATTTAATAACCAGCTGCTAGCTGAATATATTTACCGGCTCATACAAACCTGCTTGCGTTGGGCTAGCAAAGCGTTGTTCAGCTGCTTTTGAGGGAAACTGCTTTCTTCCATTTTCTGCCCTTTCATTGTGCTTCTGAATCGCTGTGGTGTGCTGTTTAAAAGGTCCATAGTGCTTCCTACAATGCCACTTCCCTCCCACCCCTTTTCACCGCACAATCTTCCTCGTCCTTTCCCCCTCGAACATTCTAAGCTGAGCACTATAACGCTAAACCAATATAGCACTTCAGTGTTGTAGCGGCACCACTGAGATACCTTGATTCCATGGAGTCAATGAAGTCAAGGCATCTCAGTGGTGTCGCTATAGCACTGAAGTGCTATATTGGTTAACACTATAACGCTCAACTTAGAATGTTTTTTTTTAAAGGACAGGAAGATAGTGCAATGGAAAACAGTGGGGGGAAATGCAGCACTGTTTGAAATGACTATAGTGCTTCAGAGACGGCTCATTAACAGAAGGAAATTCGCTGTATGAAACCCCTGTCCCTGTATCACTTTACTCAAAATTGGGCCAACAACAAATAACATCTGGTTTAGAATGGTAATGTGAAAAGGACCCGTGGTTCCAAGCAGTGCTTAATGTAGTGCTACAGGCCTACCCAGGAAGGGGAACACTAGCTGGGGAACGGAAGACTGATTGGGGAGGCATGCCTCCCCTTTGTTTCCCCAGCTGCCCTGTTGGGAGCCACACAATAGGTGTGAAAGAGCCACATGTGGCTCCTGAGCCACAGTTTGGCCACCCCGATCTACATCCTAAACAGACTACAGTTCCCAGCATTCTTTGGGAGAAGCCATGCTGGTTTAGCTGCTATAATATTGGTATGCCGGGTAGATGTGCCATGTGTTCTACCGTTTGTCTGTCAACTCAGCTTTACCTTTGTCCTTCTTCTTGGGTCTCCATCTGTTCCTTGGAGAATGGCTTATTGGTCTTTTCCTTCCACTTGGCAGGGAAGATGGTTATATTCCAAGCAATTATGTCACTGAAGCAAGAGACTCTCTGGAGATGTTTGAGTGAGTGTTCTCGAAACTGCACTTCTGAAGACAGAACTACACATTTGAAGGAAGACATGGGATCATGTGTTTGTTTGTTCTTTCTGGGGAGGGGGGAGTACAGTCATATGATCAGTGGAGCAAAATGCTTTCTTCATCTGCCAGTTTTCTCCTTCAAATGTGCCCCTGCTCAGGGCTTATTACATTTCCTTTTCCCATTCAACCAGGCTATTAAACCGGCATCCCAATGGGGGGGGGGATGATTTGGGGAGGGATCTGCAGGGGAGAATTTGTGGATTTTGAAGGATTAAACATCCATCCCCTCCTCCCATTCATTCTCTCCTACAAGACACTCAATCTGTTCCCACATTTGCATTTCCTTGACAAATGTGGGCTTGGGAACAAGAGTCTCGAGCATAATTTCTTGGGACCAGACTTGCAAAGAATGGCCACTGGCCTCAGATTCCTTTGGTTGCCAACCTCCAGGTGGTGCCTGGAGTTCTCCAGGAATTACAATGGATCTCCAGACTATGGAGATCAGTTCCCCTGGAGAACTTTCATAGGGATTTCTCCTTGACATGCATAATATCCTGTTTCAGGTGGTATTTGAAAAACATAACCCGAAGGCAGGCAGAGCAGCTACTGAAGCAGGAGGTGAGTGTATAATTTCTCATGTCCATTCATATCTTCATTGGTTCCCCCCCCATCAATGGAGATTTTTGTCAAAATAGATCCATGATGGAATTTAAGTTTCATCACTATGCAGGGAAGTGCTGTGACTCAGTCACAGAGCGTCCGCTTTGCATACAGAAGGTCTGAACTGCAATCCTTAGCAAGTCCAGTTAAGAGGATCAGGCAATGGGGGAGTGAAAGACCTTGTCCTGTGAGCGTGGAGAGCTGCCACCCCTCTTGGTAGACAGAAGTTCAGAACTCACCTTGATAAACCAATGGGCTGACACAGTAGCAGGAAACTCCATGTGCAGGTCTCAGGCAGAGAAAGATCTTTCACTATTCATGGTAACCTGCGAGCCCTTCATTGGGAATGCCAGGACTTGAACCCAGGACCGTCTTCATGCAAAGCACGACATTCTCTGTCTCTCAGCCATAAACCCCTCCGCTCATCTTCATACCTTCCCAGCAGGAATTTGGGATGGCTGGTATGTGGGAAGCTCATGTCTTGTTCTCTTACAAAGCCACTTCCTGTGAAATGTTAGAGGTGTCCTCTGCTCTTACATTGCAGGGCAAAGATGGAGGTTTCATTGTCCGGGATTCCGTGAGCAAGACAGGGAAATACACTGTCTCTGTTTTTGCCAAGTCAGCGGGGTAAGTGGGGCCTGTTGAGGGGGAAATGGAGGAGACCCTGCAGCCCACCAGTCCTCAGTAAAGGCCAACTTGCTGAGCAGCTCAGGACCCCAGAACAGTTTTGAAAGCAAATCACATAGCCGTTGTGGCTTCCGTTCTGGCTTCTTCCGGTAGCCTAATTATCCTTTCCTGTCTTCTTCTGTTTATGGCTTCCCCCCCCCCTTTTTTTTGTGGGCTGGAAGCCACTGACACTTCATTTATCAGTTTCAACCTCTGCCAACGTTCCAGTTATCCCAATTACTGAGCAGATGGTGGCATTTGACTCCCGATTCAGTCCTTGTCCAAAAAGTCCAATGCTCCCTCCAAGCCGTGGGGTCTTGTGAGCAAAAATTCTACCTTGTGAGCTATTGGTATTAAAGTTGTGAGCCAGTGATTTGGCTACTGGATAAATTAGTTTGCTCCTGAGCTGAGACAAAAATCTGTGAGGCGGAGGCTAAAAAACTGTGAGCTAGCTCACACTAACTCAGCTTAGAGGGAACACTGGCTGGGCTGGCCTTCCTTTGAACCCTCCTCCAATGAGAACCTAAGAAGACTCCTGCTGAGTCAGACCAGTGGTCCATCTAGTCCAGTTTCCTACAAATGCCCACAGTAGGTTCACAGAGTCCAAAAGCCTTCCCCAGAGACGTCCCCAGAAAACTGGCATTCAAACCTCTGAACGTGGAGGTCCCCGGGAGCCATCATTGGCTAATAACCACTGATGGTCCTGCCCTTATTGAACTTCTCTAAACTCTTTTAAAAGACTTCCGGAAGCTAGTGGCCACTGCTGCATCCTGTGGCAGTGAGTTCCACAAGCTAATTATGCAGTGGGCCACCCAGATCTGACAGCCATCTTGAGACATCCCTGGTTTTCTCAGGTGTGACAGCTGCTAGTCTGCAGCCACCTCCTCACCCTGCCCCCCTGCACACAGAGTGCCAGGTCTTTATGCAGAAGGTCTGCCATCATCCCGCTGGGCATTCTCGCCCTCCCCAGTAGTCTCTTCTATCACCAGTCTTTGATTCACTGGACAGGGAACCCCAGGGGACGATCCGCCATTACGTCGTGTGCTCCACACCCCAGAACCAGTACTTTCTGGCAGAGAAGCATCTCTTCGACACCATTCCGGATCTCATTAACTATCATCAACACAACTCAGCTGGTGAGGAAAAATAGGTTCAGAGACAAAGATAATTGCTGAATGCTGTGATGAAAAGAGGGAGGGCGAAGCGGGTGCCAGCAGCTGGCAAAGACCAAGAAGGTGCCATAATCAGTTGTGTATTATTTTTAGCACGCGTTGGGACAGGAGTTCCTTCAGTCAAAATGATGGGATACATTCTGGTGGACATGGAAGGACCTAGTCCGTGCCGTTCAACTACAAATAGGAAACTGGTGTGAAAAGTGCGGCTGACTGAATGGTTGCTGTCCAGAATGAGAGCAAGGGTGGCTGGAATCCAAAACCTTCAAGGGTGCAGGGAGTTTTAAAAAATTATCAGCAGATTCAAATGATAAAGCTTTGTCTGGGCTGTGCCACTTCAAGCTGCAGGAGAAGGTGGGCGGGCATGAATGTTCCCTCTGCCAAAAATCAACCTTCCCCTTGTATGTAGAAAACTAGCATGGCAGGGAGAAAAAAAATCAGTCTAGCCATTTTTCTTTATGAATGGAGCAATTCTGAAATCTACACAGTCCTGCCTGCAGTCTGGAGTGATACTGCCTAGGTAAAGTATTACCCTCAGTTCTGGAACAGGTATACATTGGGTCATAGTCACACAGCAGGATTGTATGTATGCTGAAATTTTGTGGACGCATCAGGTATTGGGTGCTGTTTCCTGAGAACCTTGCCTTACATTTTAATAACTCAAGTTTCTAGCCCTTATGGCTATGAAAATATACTTCAGTGTGTGAGCAATACCGGCTCCAGTGTGTGAGCAATACCCTTCTCCATGAACAGCAAAACCTGAATAAATTATATGAAGTTGTAAAAATTGCAGCATACAGTACGTAAAGGGGGGGTGGGGATTCAGGTGGGTAGCTGTGTTGGTCTGAAGCAGCAGAACAAAGTTTGAGTCCAGTAGCACCTTTAAGACCAACGAAGTTGAATTCAAGGTATAAGCTTTCGTAAAGCTTTGAATAAAACTTTGAATAAAAATGTTGATCTTAAAGGTGCCTCTGGATGCAAACTTTGTAAAAATGGGGGGCAGGGGTGTTTAATTATACGCATTTTCTCAATATGCATTGTTTAAACTAGTTGCAGGTTTTGGCTATCTTGGCACTGAAACTGACATTGATGCTCTCAGCCTTGAATATATAAGAAGCTCAGTAGACGGCTGCTTTGTATCAATCCTTTGTTATCAAATGCGCCCCCATAAATGCGGTTTTGTTTTCTTTGGTGCACAACAGGGCTTATTTCCAGACTGAAGTATCCTGTTTCATCCAAACAAAAAACGGCTCCTTCCACAGCAGGACTTGGATACGGTAATAGCAGCGATTCCTTCATTTTGGGTAAATCTCCTGCTCTTCCTTCCCTGCAGTGGAAGCTGGGCATGGGATTGGCACTTGCCCCAGGACAGAGAAAGTGGTGAAGACTCACTAGATTACTGTCCCTTTCCCCGGATGTGGTCTCCCAACCCCCAAACCCCTTTGTTGGTTCTAGGTGCCTGGGAGATCGAGCCGAAGGACCTGACATTCCTGAAAGAGCTGGGGACGGGGCAGTTTGGAGTGGTGAAGCACGGGAAGTGGAAAGGCCAGTACGATGTGGCTATCAAGATGATCAAGGAAGGCTGCATGTCGGAGGATGCGTTCATCGATGAGGCCAAAGTCATGATGTGAGCGGTGCCTGACTCTTTCCCCCCTCTGGGGTCTGTCCCTTATGGCAAGAGTAAGCAATGGCACATCAGACTCTTGCGTGGTGCCCAGGGCCAGATCTCCACCCAAGCAACTTTGGCACTGGCAGCACTGCTGGGGCCGGCGATGTAGGAGAAGGCACATGGCGTGGCTTATGTCCGCATTCAGGTCCTAGACCTGTACAGCCACCAGCCAATGTGAATCCCCTAAGATGCTGGCAGTGCCGCTAGGGCTTGGGTTGCTCCAAGCCTGCCTGGCCAAGTTCAACTCTCATCTTCTCCCTGCATTTTCTTTGCTGGAACACCAACACGCTGCATGGTTTTCAGCACTTGGACCAAAAAGGTTGTCTACCTTGGCCTTCAAGGGTTCTTTCTTTTAAAGGGAGCTGAAAGGCCAGCAAGTCCAACCCCCTTCCACCGCCCAGGAGCAGAATCAACCATTGGAGCCTTCTCAGATCCAATTATTAAATCCAGAGCAACTGCTCCAATAGTTCTCAGGAAGATCCTAACCTTTTGAAATAGAAGTAGAATATTTGCTAACCCTAAACAGATAGATCAAGTTGGGTAGCTGTGTTAGTAGCAGAGGAAAAGAGCAAGAGTCCAGTAGCATCTACAAGACTAACAAAATTTGTGGCAGGGGATGAACTTTGGTGACTCACTGCCGACTTCTTCAGACACAGCTAGAACAGGAGTCCATCTGTCCTTCTGTCATGGAGAGTGGAGTGATTTCAGATGCCGAATGACAATAGCAGGTGTATGATGTTAGCAGGCAACTGACAATAGCAGGTGTCATTGGATTAGGTGTGATATGCAGAGGGGTAGTCTGTGTGGAGAAATCAGCATTGGTAATGAGACAGGAAACCTAGGTCTCAGTTCAGTCCTGAACAGGAAGAAAGACATCCCTTCCTGGGCAGATAAGTTTGATCAGTGCTTGCTTGTAGAGATGGCCCAGAATGAAGAAAGCAACCTTATCTGGGATGAACTGGGTGTACCTAATGTAGATTCAAATAAGAACATAGGAACATAAGAGAAGCCAGTGTTGGATCAGGCCAATGGCTCATCCAGTCCAATACTCTGTGTCACACACTGGCCAAAAACATCAGGTACCATCAGGAGGTCCAGCAGTGGGGCCAGGGCACTAGAAGCCCTCCCACTGTTGCCCCCCCCAAGCACCAAGAATACAGAGCATCACTTGCCCCAGACCGAGACTTCCTGTCTATACCTTGTGGCTAATAGCCACTGATGGACTTCTGCTCCATATGTTTATCTAATTCCCCCTTGAAGCCGTCCATGCTTGTAGCCGCCACCACCTCCTGTGGCAGTGAATTCCACGTTTTAATCACTCTTTGGGTGAAGAAGTACTTCCTTTTATCTGTTCTAACCCAACTGCTCAGCAGTTTCATGGAGTGCCCACGAGTTCTTGTATTGTGAGAAAGGGAGAAAAGTACCTCCTTCTCTACCTGCTCTATCTTGCCTCTGCCCGGAATTCATTAGGTGGCCTTAGGCAACGTGCACTCTTTTTGAGTCATCCTGCCCACCTGAAATGTGGGGGAAACAATACAGGGAAGATCCACTTTGCAGGGTCTTCATAAGGGTAACAAGAAGATGATCCACGTGAACCCCCTAAAGCACCATGTCGATATGGAGTATGAATTTCTTCTGTTACAGAAAGTAGTAGAAGAAAGTCAGGGGTGCTAAAGTTTAGTCCCTTCAAGTCCACATCAGACTTTGGTCTGGAGTCTTCTTGTCCCTCCTGGTTTTGCCTGCGCATCACTGAATTTCAAAGCCTCTCTCTTTTGCTATGAATTTAAAACTTGAGTCTCGAGAGCTTCTTTTTACTGCCCCCTAGCAGCCAGGCAGCTAGCTGAGCCAAGAAGAAAGCAGACAGCAAGCAATTGTGCAGCTACTGGTAGTTCTGGGAGCAACTTATTTTCTCCTTGGGCAAGAAGTTATTTAGACTGAGGAGCCAAATCGCAGCCAGAAGCTTTTGAGGAACGGGCAGACCCCTGTTGGTCCATAAGCTGATAGCTGCAATACCATCACTGGCCATCTGCAGTAGTGGCGCTGGAGTGTGGCAGAAAGCAGGCCAGCAGTCTGCATCTCTTTTTTAAAACATTTTTGGGGGGTTTTTTGGGTATTTTTCATGTGTGTGTGAGAGAGTGTGTGTGTGCACCTGGAAGTCATGGTGATTTCTGGTGACTGACCCCTACTGGGGGGCTCGGAGGATATTCAGAGAGATGGCTGAATAAAGCCTGCCCCCGCCTCCCAACTGGTGGTATTCCTTGGAGGTCTACCACCCTAGTACTTGCCAGAGTCGATCCTGCTTAGCTTCCAAGATCTGATGAGATCGGGCTTGCCTGGGCTATCCAGGTCAGGGCAGCAGCCTGCATTTCTTACAACCTACCACAGGCATGCAAAGAGGAAGGTATTTGGGTCTCACTGTCAGAGGCCCATATCTCGGAGAACCAGTATTTTATGCCTACAGCTTCATTATAGTATAAAATCCTCATTTGTACTCTTCAGGAACCTCTCCCACGAGAAGCTAGTGCAGCTGTTTGGGGTCTGCACCAAGGAACGGCCCATCATGATCGTCACGGAGTACTTGGCCTTAGGCTGCCTCCTGGCCTACCTGAGGGACTCTCGCCGATCTTTCCAGAGCACAGAACTTCTGGAGATGTGTAAAGACGTCTGTGAAGCCATGGAGTACTTGGAATCCAAGCAGTTCCTGCACAGAGACCTGGTAAAGCCTTTGGGACAAGTGCTTTGGACAGTCATAGCCTTGTTCTCCATGAGGCGGCATGCTTGTGTTAGGTTCCAAGTGGGAACTTCCCTGTGTGAATGCTTCTCCATATCCCTGCAAAAACAAAGACTACGCACAGAAAACTCGGTGTCAGGGAAGTTGGAACAGTAGCAAAGAGTAAGAGTCCAGTAGCACCTTAAAAACTGTCACAAAATTTGTGGTAGGGTACGAGCTTTTGTGAGTCACTGCTCACTTCTTCAGGTATCTTCAGGAATTTGGAGAGAGTTATACTCCAAGTTCTGATTGGCCCAGGAAGGGACAAACATCCCCCCCCCCAAACTAGAAGGAAATCCCATGAATGGGTAAGCCTGGAGCGCAGTTCTTTGTCAGGACTCCACCAACACTCTGGACAAGCCTCTGAAAGCTTTGCAGACTTTGACCTGATCCTCAGGCAGAGAGAGATGATCAGACATTATGAGTAGAAGCACAGCCAGCTGCTGTATTTCCATTCCTTTTACTAGTGTTCTCAGTTCTGGTTCGAAAGCAAAAAAGAGTAAGTTTTCAAAAACAGATCCTTCTTAGTGCCTTAGTGTGCAGAATAAGGACCCCAAGATTAAGAGGGAAGTGGGCAGATTAGGAGGCTTGGCATTGAAAATCAGAGAGAGAAAAATCAGAAAGATGCCAGCCTCCAGGTGGGACCTGGGGATCCCCTGGAATTACAGCTCATCTTCAGACTACAGAGATCAGTTCCCCTGGAGAAAACGGATGCTCTGGAGGGCGGACTCTATGGCATTGTCCCCCACTGAAGTCCCTGTCCTCCCCAGGCTCCATGCCCAAATATCCAGGAATTTCCCAACATGGAGCTGGCAATCCTACACCTCCCATCCCCTGCTGGTGGCCAGAGGGGACCTGGCAGCCCTCTCTGTCCATTTGGCGTTGTTTTTATAATAACTCCATGGCACATGATACTAAAATGGAACAGAACTTTATTAGATCACAAGCAAGGCCTTGTCTGGGCCCTGCTAAGCCACAACCAGCCACATCCAGCAGCCAACAATACAAGGTACAAGTGAAGCTAAAGCACAAGCCTTTTACCATAAGGGATCGTGTTAAAATTACTATACAATACAATAAGGAAACCTCAACAAATTCACAACTGCACACTATCCGTTTTTATAGTTTTTAACGCTGTTTGTGGTGCATACATCGTCAACATCAAGGCTCGGAACAGAACTTGCCATTGGTGCCACAGCTGTGTTTTGGAACATAAATAAGGAAAAGTCTGTAGGAGCATGTGCAGAATGATGTTGTCACTGAGTCCTTAGAGCCTGTCTCCCACACACTTGCCAACCAGCTCCTGTGTTAGTTTCATTGTTATTGAACTGAAGTGAGGTTCCTGAACTCAGGGCATGTCAGCGACACCCGGCGGATAGGACACGCACTGATATTATGTACAGCAACACAAATGGCTGACATCCAGTTTTTCAGATAAGAGGCATTCAGTTCTCCTGCGAGTATTCCACGTTTCAGAGATGCAAAGGATGCCTAAAATGGCTGTTCCTAAAAGGGACATGACCACGGCAGTTGATTCACAGCAGAAGCAGACAGGAACCAGTCAGCTGCCTGAGTTGCTGAGTTTCTTTTCTCTTGCCTGGGAGGTGGTGGTGGTTTGCAGGCCAAGGTTGACTCTGCCCTGTGGGGCTGTAATGCTGCTCCCCTGAAAGTATCTTTTCATTTGTCTTCTGTCCACAGGCTGCTCGCAACTGTTTGGTACATGAACAAGGCACCATCAAAGTATCTGATTTTGGCCTCTCCAGGTCAGTTTGCATGCACGCATATACGTGGAGGGAACTGGGTTGTTTGCTAATACAGTTTAAGCAGACATGTAACCTCCGAAGCCTATTGACTTCAATGGATGTAGAAGGGTGTTTAGGATTGCATTGTCACTCCCCCCCCCTTGATTTTTCTTGCTCTCCCTGGTTTAACTGCATTCCTCTCCATCATTTCACCCATCTTCCCTTTTGCTCTGTGCACCACCATTTGTCTTCATACATTCGCAGCTTTTTCTGATCTGCCTCCATCACCTTCCTGTCTTGTGGGTCCCGGCACCATCCCTACACTCTTTCTTTAAAATAAATATAGTTACTTGTTCCTCACTTGCCTGAGTGGTGAGAAATGCTAGGGGCAGTGTACGTGTGTGTGTGGGCGGCTGATTTCCTTTAGATGAGAGGGAGATAAGGAGACACATCGTTTTGTTTTATTTACAGATATACAAGCAGAGTTTCAGTGGAAGCATGATATACAGGCATTGTCAGGCAGATCCTTGGGGAGGGATCAGGGAGCCCCACCCCAGCCTGCACCACCCTACCCCTTTCCCACTGTCTCCAGCTACAAATTCTCAGCTCTCCCTCCCCCTTCAAAAAACACTAAAGGGTTTTTCTCGGTGTCCCATCAGCTAAAAGAATGTCTCTCTCTCCGAGCTCTGATGGGCATCTCAATCAAAAAGAAAGATTCCCAGCTATCAGCAGGCCATCTGCCAGCTCAGAGTCCCATTCGTCAAACATCAGCTTGGCCACCAAAGAGAATGAACTATCAGTTCCTCCAAAAATAAGGAATGATCAAGTTACTAAAATTCTCTCAAGCGGACGTAACGAGTGCATAATAAGAGTGTGATCTCGAGTCCTCAGCCCAGGGATCCCCAGCTCACGGGCACCATGCGGCCCGCCCACCCAGTGTTTTCAGAAAGTGGGCAGGGCCAGGTGGGTCTTTTGCCCAGCATGGTTTCTGATTGGCCATTGGATATCTGACTAGCTGTGCAGGGTTTTAAAAACATTGCTTTGAAGAAAAGAAGAGATTGGGTTTTATATCCCGCCCTTCACTCAGAGTCTCAGAGCGGTTTACAATCTCCTTTCCCTTCCCCTCCTCACAACAGACACACTGTGAGGTAGGTGGGGCTGAGAGAGCTCTTTCAAGGACTGCTCTTGATAGAACAGCTCTGAGAGAACTTGTGACTGGCCCAAGGTCATGCCAGCAGCTGCATGTGAAGGAGTGGGGAATCAACCTGGTTCTCCCAGATTAGAGACCGCGCTCTTAACCACTACACCAAACTTTGGCAGCAGCTGTTGGCAGCCATTTTATGGCTTTGCCCACCACACTGGGTCAGAATTCCAAAGGTGTCCGCAGTCTCAAAAGGGCGACTTCCAAGGAATACCAGGGCCAGGATGCAGAGGCAGGTAATATCAAAACCACCTCTCTGAAACGTCCCAGCACCACTAGGGAGTGCCAGAAGTCACCGTGACTTCCAGGCTTGCAAGCACATATATACACACAAATATACGCACGCACACATACACAAAATACCAAAAGAAAAAGAAAATTCCCTTCACAGACAAACTTCTGTGAGGAGGATTCCACAGTAGCTTTTCCTTGATGTGCTAATTTTCTCTGTGCCATGGAACTTTTTGCATATGGAGCTGGATTTCATCATGAGAGCCCCTACCTGTAGACCAGTATGGCTCAGGCTCTATCACCTCACAGAACTGGGCCGAACTGACCAAGCACGACTTAAATCTGTCTACAGATACGTCTTGGACGATGACTACATTAGCTCCATGGGGTCCAAATTTCCAGTCCGCTGGTCCCCTCCAGAGGTTCTTCTGTACAGCAAGTTCAGCAGCAAATCGGACGTCTGGGCTTTTGGTGAGTCACCAAAGGGGGAGACTTTGCCTGCCGTCCCTTTGGAGGACTTTGAGCAGTTGGGATAGACCCTGATCTGGCCCAGCCTGCCAAATGGTTACTTCAGGGTGGTCCTCGGGCTAAAAAGTTTGGATGCCCCTGATTGAAACAATACAATTTACTAATTTTAAAATTCTGGGTTGGCTGTTGCTATCTTTTATTTTTCCTTGGAAATATAAGGATGATCCTGGTGAATGGTTCTGTGTCTAGTGTTATAGGTTAATATGTCCTGTCGGCTTCATAATACAATTTTCATCAGAGGTATGGCTGTGATCACTTTCTGTATGTCTGTGGTTCACTCACAGAATGCACCTGCCTCATAGGATTGTTGTGAAGATAAAATGGAGGAAAGGTGAACAATGTAAGCCACAATGTAAGCCTCCATTGAGGAGAAAGGTGGGGTATAGATGAATAAATACATAAGAATAGGCACAATCCAGATCAGGAAGAACCTGCTCCAAAAAGATATGATTTTTCCAAGTCCCACAGTGCTTCTCTCTGATTTCACAGGTGTTCTAATGTGGGAAGTTTATACTTTGGGGAAGATGCCCTATGAGAGATTTACCAACAGCGAAACAACAGAACATGTGACCAAAGGGCTACGTCTCTATCGCCCCCAGCTGGCTTCTGAGAGAGTCTACAGCATCATGTACAGCTGCTGGCATGAGGTAAGGCACCCCCCACCCCAATCCCAGTCTTCGGACTGACTGAACTGAGGCCCTTTACACACGCACATCTTACTGCAAATTTTCAGAGCCTTTAATCTTGACTTCGGATTCTGTGTCCACCTTACACACCATTATTTTATTATTTATTTATTTATTTGTTTAATTTGTTTAATTTATATCCCGTGGTCGCCACCTGAACAGGCTCAGGGCAGCTTACAAGTTATTATATATATATATATATATATATATATATATATATATATATATAAACAAAATGAGTTAAAACACAGTTAACTCCCCCCCCAAACTTTGTTCACTAAGGCATTAAAGGAAGAAAAGATTTCAGAGCTTTAGGCTTCCCATCCCAGTGCCTGTCTCTTTTTACATCTCCTGTCAGTTTTATTCCCCCCTTTGTTAACCTTTTGACTTCTCTGACTATATCTATATCCTCTAGTCTAGCCTGTCTCCTCTAGCCTTAAATGGTAGCAGTTCCACTCTCCAAACTTCTCTGAGCATTTCACTGTAAACCAGTGACATCTGCCTTTGGCCAATGGATATTCATTGCTCAGCTACAACTGATTGGTACCAATGAGATGTCATTTGAAAGCCCATGGCGTGCACGCAACCCATTAATTTACTAAATGTAACTCACTGATCTATTCTAAAGTCTACACAGTTTCTTCTTAGCAACCAACTACCTAGCCCAGGGGTGGGCAAACTGTGGCTCGGGAGCCGCATGCGGCTCTTTCACATGTATTATATGGCTCCCGGCTGGGTGGCTGGGGAAGCTAAATATCATTAGCAAACAAATATCATTGGACAAATTAATATCATTATCAATATCTGCTTCTACCCCTTTTGTTATTATTTTTGGCACTCTGGTTTCATGTTAACAAAAAGCAAATTTGCTTATTTTCCAATAAAAGCAGGTAGTATTTGTTTATGTCTTGTGGCTCTCGAACATCTGATGTTTATTCTATGCGGCTCTTACGCTGAGCAAGTTTGCCCACCCCTGACCTAGCCCAAGCATGTGTGACTTTAGAACAGCTAAACCAATGACAGCTTGAGGGGTTATAACTTCTCAGAGCCCTGCTGTGACATCACTGTGGATTAACCAATGGGAGCATGACAGGCAAAGAGGCCAGGGAGTGTGGGACAGTTAGGAAAGATAGGCACTGCCTTACACAGAGGCAGTACACTAGTCCACCTACCCCAAGATTGTCTGTCCTAGTTGGCAACAGTTCTTCAGAGGAGTAAGCAGAAGGGTTTCCCAGCCCTGCTGCCACCTCTGATCCTTTCATTACAGTCCCTGGGGATAGAACCTGAGCCTTTATACATGCAAAGCATGTGAACTCTTCTGCAGAGGTTCATTGGCACTTGCAATGCATTGGCAGAGTGCCAGGATGATGCCATGAACGGGGTGTTGGACTTATTCCAGGAAGCCCTAGTCCGTCACAAAGCTTACTGAGTGTGACCTTGGACTAGTCACTAATTATCAGCCTAGCCTGCTTCACAAGGTTATTGGTGTTCTTTAGAGAGAGAAAATGCAGGGATAGGGGTGCCAAGTTAAAATCAGGGCACCTCCTCCAATATGAACGTGGTCCAGTCTGCAGTAACCCATTCCAGTACATTCTGCTTATGCTGCCCTTATCTTTAAACGAGAGCTGGTGTAGTCGGGTGGCTACGAGACTGCCCAGATTCAATTCTTGTCTCTGCAACAAACTTGCTAGGTCACCTTAGGGAAGTCCATCTTTCAGTGTCAGCACCCCATCAAGAATATGGGGATTAATACTTAGCCTACCTTAAAGGTTGTTTTAGGGATAACAGCAAGATAATTTTTGTGAAACCCTTTGGACAACCGAAAGTGGTATGAAAATGCTGTCATTATTATTAATGTACTTGTTTGGCACTTAAATACTTGTTTTGCATTCATCTATGCAAGCTTTTCTTGCATTCTTTTTTTCCAGAAAACTGAGGAACGCCCCACCTTCCAAGTCCTCCTGGGAAACATTCTGGATTTAGCAAACGAAGACCCCTGAACAGCATCCAACGTCCACACAAGAGTGTGTTTTTATTTGTTTGGGCCTGTCTCTGTGTTGAATTCCTGTACAGACACTGGATGGATGCATCTGCAGGAATACATCACCCCCCCCAAGGAAAGACCCTAACCAGACCCATCAAACAATACCAATGCCATTTTCTGCCTTTGTTTAATAACTGGATTGTTCCTGAAGTCACCAAATACCGGGGGACAGAACAGCAGATGTTGGTTAGGAACCCTCCAATGGTGGAAGCAAATTCCTTTCAGTCTAGTGTCCAAATGCATGGATCTCTCCCTATAATATCTAATGGCATGGTGGATGGAAATATCTTCTCAAGGATGCAAATTTCCTGAATTCTGCTGCGCAATGTGGGAGTAACAACGAAAAGAAAGTAGAAAAGAGCAACAGTCCGGTAGCACCTTAAAGACTAACAAAATTCATGGCAGGGAATGAGTCACTTTCGTGAGTCACTTCTCACTTCTTCAGAGAAATGAAAGATGGCACATAAAAAGGAATGATACCTGACTGGCTTGTCTTTTCTGAGTCACCTCTGCAAGAATCCAGGGCAGTTTCCTGACTGACAGCATAGCTGCATTTCATCTGACTTATGTACCTGTTCTTATTTTTCACACAGTTGCCATTCACATGTACCTCATCTCACTCAAACTGCAGATTTCTGTTTTTAATTTGTAATTTTATATATATATATATATATACACACACACACACACACATATATATATATAATTAGTCACTGTAACATTCATGTTTCTCCCAATCTGAATAAATTAGATTCAGTAACCTGGGGAAAAAAGTGTCAGAAATGGGAAATGGCTGGTGGGATTGTGAATCTAGGCTGCCAGTTAATAAAATGGACGCGTTTTAGTCTGTGGTTAAACAATTACTACAAGCAATATAGGACAGGAGGTAAGACAAGGAAATGGAAGGGCACACAGCTTTGGTCAGACCTTAAATAGCAACGTTTGCATTGCTTTTAAAACAGTATGGGTTTTTCTGTGAAAGAATGCAGAAGTGAAGCAATAAACAGGAAGGAAGAGTGGTGTGTCATAGAGGATGTGTTGTGAACTTGGCACTCAGTAGCAGATGGTATGAACTACGACACATGCATTGTGTGTAGAATAGCCAGGCGACTAAGATTGTCCTACAGCCTGCAGTTCTAGCTCTATAGCGTTATGCATCACTAGGTGGCAAGCTAGACTTGTTTTTAAGGTAAGAGACTTTTCAGAGGTGGTTTGCCATTGCTTGCCTCTGCATCACGACCCTGGTATTCCTTGGAGGTCACCCTTCCAAATACTAGCCGAGGCCAACCCTGCTTAGTTTCCGAGGTCGGATGGGATCAGACTAGCCTGGGCTATCCAGATCAGGGATACTTAGGGGAACAGATGCTTGATGAAAAACATCTCAATGCCTGCCAAACATCAGCCCAGGCTGGCTTCTTTGCTGCAGGTGTAGGCTAGGAAGTCTTCCATCTCTTTTTTAAAAAAGCTCTGGAAATTCACTTACCCTGCAAATGCTTCCCAAACTAGGGGTTGGCATGGGAGAAACTGTGTGTATATGTTAAGTGCTGTCAGGCTGCTTCTGACTTATGGCAACTCTATGAATTAATGACTTCCAAAACATCCTATTGCTAATAGCCCTGCAGATTGAATGCTGTGGCTTCCTTTATTGAGTCAATCCATCTCATGTTGGGTCTTCCCCTTTTCCTGCTGCCTTAAGCTTTCCCTAGCATTATTCTCTTTTCCAGTGAATCTTGCCTTTTCATATTGTGACCAAAGTACCAACAGTCTCATTGTGGTCATTTTAGCTTCTAGGGAGAGTTCAGGCTTGTTTGGATCTATTCCTTTTGGCAGTCCATGGTATTCATAAAACTCTCCTCCAACACCACATTTCAAATGAATCAACTTTCTTCATTGTCCAATTTTCATATCTATACATAGTTATGTGGAATATTATGGCATGAAATAACTTGATCTTGATTGACAGTGACACATCCTTACCCTTTTCTAGCTCCTTCATGGCTGCCCTTCCCAGTCCCAATCTGCTTCTGATTTCATGGCTGGAGTCTCCCTTCTGGTTCATGATTGAGCCAAGGAATAGAAAATCTTGTACAATTTCAATTTCTTCATAGTCAGCCTTAAAGTTGCGTAACTCCCCTGTAGTCATTACTTTGTCTTCTTGATGTTCAGCTGTAATCTTCCTTTGGCACTTCCTGCTTTAACCTTATCAGCAGTCGTTTCAGGTCTTCATTATTTTCCGCCAGTAATGTGGTATCATCTGCATATCTCAAACTATTAATGTTCCTTCCACCAATGTGCACTCTGCCTTCATTTAAATCTAATCCATCTTTCCTTAAAATATGTTCTGCGTATAGATTGAAAAGATAGGGAGATAAAATACATCCTTGTCTGACATCTTTGCCAACTGGAAACCATTCCATTTCTCCACATTTTGTTCCAACAGTAGCCTCTTGTCCAGAGTATAGGTTGTGCATCAAAAAAATCAGATGTCGTTGCACACCCGTTTCTTTAAAAACCAGCTATAGCTTTTCATGATCCACAATCAAAAGCTTTGCTGTAATCTATGAAAAACAAGCTGATTTTCTTGTGAAATTATCTTGCATACCCACAGTAACCAATGTAAATTAGCAATATAATCTCTAGTGCAGCTTCCTTTTCTGAATCTAGCTTGAACATCTGGCATTTCTTGTTCCATATATGGTAACCGTCTTTGCTGTACGATTTAGAGTATTACTATGCTTTAATGAGAAATTAATGTGATGGTCAGATCGTTGCTGCAGTCTTTAAAGTCTCCTTTTTTTGAACTGGAATGTAGATTGAGCATTTCCAGTCTGTAGGCCATTGCTTTGTTTTCCATATTTGTTGGCATATTCTTGTTAAGATTTTGATGGACTCATTTTCCATGGTCTGAAATTGCTCTGTTGATATCCCATCTACTCCTGATGATTTGTTTCTCCCAATTGCTTTGAGTTGCTTCACTTTCTAAAATTCCCATCTTTTTATTTATTTTGTTCTGTTCAGTTAAAGTATTTCCATGCTGATCTTCCAGCATGCCCACCCCAGCTTTAAAACCCCTTAAATCCTTGGATTTTGTGGAATAGATCTCTCATTTTTCCTTTTTTTGATGTTCTATTTTTTTTATACTGGCTATTGTAGATGCAGGTGGGGTGGGGTGGGAGTGACATTATGCCTATATCACACAGTGGAGGGGCTGAGACTGACAGCATCTTACGACAACCCTGTAATATGGTGATAGAAAGTGTCCCCAAGTTGCAACTGACTTATAGCAACCCCAAAGGGTTTTCAAGGCAAGAGACAAACAGAGGTGGTTTGTCACCTCGTGGGTCAAAGCATATTATTAGCTCCCAATTGCAGAGCCGCTAAGAGGAAGTGGGGCTGAGAAATGGTATAGTTGTTCACTGCTAAATTCGCCACATTACAGTTTGCAGTAAGTGTAGAGAAGAGGCACCCTGTAATGTACCACTGTAGTTATCCCCTTATATTACCATATTACAGAATATATGGGCAACCATGTGAAGGAATGCAGAGGCTAAGAAACAGTGCATTACAACAGCCCTGTAATGTAGTCCACAGCTGACTGCCTCAACCTTCTGATTGCAGGGCTGTGTGTGTGCTAAGGCTGGTAGTTTACAAACCCCCTGCAACATAGCCCACTGCTAATATCCCCTCATGGAAGACTGGCAGAGTTGCTAATCTCCAGGTGGCACCTGGTGATCTCCCACTATTACAACTGATCTCCAGATGGCCAAGATCAGTTGCTCCGGAGAAATATGGCTGCTTTGAAGAATGAACTCTATGGCATTGTCCCCTGCTGAGGTTCTCCCCTCCCCTCCCCAAACCCCATCCCTCCCGGGCCCCACCCCCAAAATCTCCAAGTATTTCTCCACCCAGAGCTGGCAGCTCTACAGACTGGAATGTCTACAAATCAGATTTAGAGAATGTGGCTTGTAACAACTAGGGTTGCCATCCTCCAGGTAGCACCTGGAGATCTCCTGCTATTACAGTTGATCTCCTAGACAGTCAGGATCAGTTCCCCTGAAGAAAATGGCTGCTTTGGAGAGTGGACTCTTTGGTACTGCACCCTGCGGAGGTCCCTCCCTTCCCCAAACCCCGCCCTCCCCAGGCTCCACTCCCAAATCTCCAGGTATTCCCCATCCCAGAGCTGGCAACCCTAGTAATGCGGTCCAACCTTACTGTCCCAGCGATGCGAGGAGGGGAAACTGAACTGCTAGAAAATGATTTAAGGCAACTCTTCTTCAAACCTGCAACCGGGTTCTGCTCTCCCTTCCCATAGGGGGCATATAGGATACACGCAAGCCTTCCTCGACTCTATGGTGCGCGCTATACTCGGAGGAAACAGTCCTTTGAGTTCCGCACATGCGCGGCATGCCCGGAAATGAGGGCTCGGCGAGCATGCGCGGTGACCCGGCCTGGGGAGGCACGTGAAGGTCGGCTTGCCGCCCGCTCCGGGGTTCCTTCGCTTCGTTCGCGCCTCCGAAGGCGGGCTGGGCATGGACTCTTCGTCCGCCGCGGGGGACCTGGGCGCGGCCGTCAATGACCCGCAGCTGCAGCACTTCATCGAGGTGGAGACGCAGAAGCAGCGCTTCCAGCAGCTCGTGCACCAGATGACGGAGCTCTGCTGGGTAGGGCGGGAAGAAGAAGCGCCGCCGGGGTGGGTGGAGGGGCCCCCGCTTCTTCGGCGAGAGTTCCCCGCGCGCCTCTGGTGCCCTTCAGGAGCGGGCGGGCCGGCCGGCAGTAATCCTCCGGCGCGTGCAACTTTCCCTTTGCGGAAGAACTGGGAGTGTCTCGTCCATGGGACGGAGCTCATAATTTGCACGCGGATTGTTCCGCGTTCAGTCTCCCACCAGGTTAAAGACCTTTGGTGGGCGGTGGTAGGGAAGACTGTTAGAAGACTCGGTCTGATTTACTGTAGGCAGCTTCAGGTCTTCAGTGAGGAGAGGGAATGGATTTATGTTTTCAGGTAGCAAAATAAGTTATTCACGCAATGCATGATTCTCTCGTGGGGCTGACTGCTGCAATGCTCTGCTACTGCATTGAGCAGGGGGTTGGACTAGATGGCCTGTATGGCCCCTTCCAGCTCTGTGATTCTAAGATGTAGCGATGTCCCTTAGCGGAGATTACTTTAAAAGGGGATTAGATATAAAGGGATATTAGCCGTGATGGGCTAAATAGATCCTCCATGTTCAGTGCCAGTATGTCTCTAAATGGCAGTTGCTGGGAGGCAACAACAGAGGTCAGCTTTGGTCCCTATGGCCCTGTTTGTGGGCCTTCTAGGACAGCCACAAAGAAGTCACTAAAGGAATCAGAATTCTGGATTACGTGGACTGTTGGTCTGATCCAGCAAGGTGCTTGTTATGTTTGTGCTATGGCAGTGGGCAAGTGATGTTGTACCTGTTGAGTTTTACCTGAAGTCACGCTGTTGTGGTTGTTTGGTTGGATTTATACTCCCTTCTGAAAGAAGCTAGCATTTTTCCATTGTACAAAACCGTTAAAACCATTTAATTAAAAATTGATCGTAAATAGAGGGATCAGTGCTCAGTACGTAAGAGTCCTGGTGGATCAGACTAGAGTTGCACATAGCCTGTTATCCTGATTCCTACTATGGCCAGTTGGATGCTTCCAATTAACGTATTAACATCATAAGGGCCTCTAAACCTGGCAATTCCATGTAGCAGTTATGGCTAATAGAGATTAATAGATCTGCCCTCCTCAGACTGGCCTAATCCCCTTTAAGGTCAACAAAGCCACCGACCATCATCATATCTGGCAGCTGCAAACTATGTAAACTGATGGAAACTCGGGCAAGTGGATTCAACCATTGCTTTGGCTGCTATCAGTTAAAGGTCTTTCAGTGGCAGTGGTGGAAAAGATGACATGAAGATGCCTACTTCAGCTAGCCTTTTGTTGGGTGCTAAGCTTGTGGTTACTACCTGAAAAGTTTGGGTGGAAGCGCATAGAGAGCAGATACAATCCTACTATGATGTGGAATTGTTGGGGGTGTGTGGGTCTATCTGGCCCACGCTTGGAGTGCCCAGGGTGATCGGGCAGGAGTCTTTTGTTGCCCTTCTGTCTGAGATCCTTTTAACGAGAAATGCCAGAGAGTGAACCTTGGACCTTCTGCATGCTAAGCGATCTGGGAACAGGCTAGAGTTGTTGTGAACCTGCAGTGGTAGAAGATGTTGCTTTGTGTTTCATATGTGTGTTTATGTGTTTGTTAAGCAGCTGCTGGACAAACACTTGTCAGGGATGCTTGAGGCTGATCCTGCATTGAACAGGGAGTTGGACTAGATGGTCTGTATGGCCCCTTCCAACTCTGTGATTCTGTGATCCCATAGCTCGTGTTATTTCTCCTGCTATAGTCATAAATGGTGGTGGCACTGGGGAAGGGGATAGGGATGGAGAGAGAACCTGAAGGTTAGGATGTATGTTTGTCTGTTCTGAACAGCAGGAAAGCTGGGTATGTCCCTGCTGTGTATCACAAAGATGGGCTGTATGCTTTGCACAGGTTCTGCTGTTCAGAATGCACCACTGCTGCTTTCTGTGCACAGGCTGACTCTTTCCCTTCCATGTCTCGAACAGGAGAAATGCATGGACAAACCTGGACCTAAGCTGGACAGCCGAGCAGAAACCTGCTTTGTGAACTGTGTGGAACGCTTCATAGATACCAGCCAGTTTATCCTCAACCGGTTGGAGCAGACGCAGAAGTCTAAGTCGGCCTTCTCGGAGAACCTATCTGACTGAGCCAGGGGCATTGGCATTGCTGTTTCCTTAACTAGAGGAGAACGTCCGACCAAGTTGGGAGAGGAGGAAAAAGAAGGGAGAGCAGGGGAAAAGGACCGACAGTAAAAAGAGGTTGTACAGGGGGTTGGCCTCCTCATTTGTGACAGGTTCCAGGACTTCCTATCAAGACTATCAGTTCTGGTTTTCAGTACCCATCTTGTGAACAAAGAGAGTCGAGCCAATGAGGTCATGCAACATCACACATTTGCTGCTCGCCATGGGCTTGTGCTGCCTGTGTGGCTTTGGCCATCTTGCTTTCCCCAAAGGTTTGGCCTGGGATGCACAGTCTGTTCATACTTGAGAAAACGTCTGTCTTAAAATAGGGAGGCTTGGGCGGCTTCAGACACTTAATGTGAATCTTGGGAAAGGCAGGGGTGGAAATGTGCCTTTTACGAACGGTGCTGCGCTTTAGCACTACTCTTTTAAGCCAGGCAGCAAACTCACCTGTGACTCAGTGGACTTTTGTGCACCACAACTGGGCCTTGCAGTTAAACCAAGGGAAGGTGGGCTTAGCTTGCGCAAGTAAGCCAGTAGAACCCTGTGGCCGTTCATGAGGGGCTTACGTCCTCTTTAGAATGGCTAGGATTACCTCCCCCCTCCAATATGGCTGTTGGGGGAGGGGATTGTCACTTGTCTGGTCATGTAGACATGTCACTTGAGAAACACAAGAGTTAATACTAACTTTTCCCATTCGTTGCTTTCTCCCAATCAGTGGAATAAACATCAATGGATCCATTGAAAACTGCCTGTTGAGTTGGTGACATTTATTACTTCAACTAGATTTGCTGGAATTCAGGTGCAGGAGGGGACGCTGGGTAGTAAACCACGATGATCTGAAATACGGTGTATCCTGTAGAAAAATTCTGGCAAATTCTTTGGTTTTATTTCCATATAGTATCTTGGTTGTTCCACTGTATCTAGCAGCTGCTTCCTACTCTGCTATAAGAAAGCAGGGTTAAAAATAATTACATTTTAAGAGTTGACTTACGGGTGTGTTTTTTTATTTTCTAGAATTTAGCAAATGCCAGTCCAGCAAGCGTGCTTCAAAATTAATCTGGATGCTTCCATTATTTTTAGATAATCTGATTGTTGCCATCTTTGCAAAAAATTACACAAGAATCAAAAAAGCATACTGATGCTATACTAATCTTGTTGCCCATTTCTCTGAAAACCCTTGGCTGGAAAGGGGAGGATTACTTGTGTGGGTTTCTTTTTCTCATCTAAATTGTTGCTTAAACTGGTGGAACCCATCAGTAGATAAAACAGTTTGATCTGCACAGGCAACCATGTTTTTATTGTTTAGGTCAGAAAGACAACGCTGCAAACAAGGCCCATGTTTTATCAACCTTCCACATGTTCCTAAATGTGTGTGTGTGCATGTGCTGCAGAACCCATAACTTAAAAAAAAACACTTATCTGTCTAGCCATGTGGACGTATCCTCCACGAAATCAAATGTTTAGTTTCTGCATTAGGTGTAGAGTTTCATTCTTGCTTCAAGGACTTGGGCACTGATCAGAGAACAAACATAAGGGAGATCCTTTCACCTGCTTTATGTATTCAGTTGACTTGAGGATATTAAGCAACAGGAAATGCAAAATAACTGGAATGCTCTTGGTTGCAGAGAGGAAAACAGTGAATTTAAGACTACGTTCCCTGCGTGTTGCTCTTTCTGGTGCTTGGTGTATTTTTTAAATATTAACCTTTGGATTAGCATTTGGACAATTTCCTTTTACAACAATAATCCCGGAATGGGAGTTGATTTTTCTTATTTTATGGGTGGGACAGCCGAGGCTGAGAGCAAGCCCCACAGCTGGATCCATGACCCAATAGGGATAGCCAGGAAATGGCGAGTGTTCTTCTCTTTCCTGAAATCCAAAGCAGCAATACAAGAAAGAGAAGAAACCATTGGGTGGTAACATCCTGATTTTATGCATGTTTACTTGAAAATAACTCCCACTGAATTGAATGGGCTTTACTCCCAAATAGGGCTACAGTCCCATGCACACTGTGTCCATAATTTTTTACCAAGTACCACACTATATTCTTGTGAATAACAGGGCTACTTCAGATCAGTTTCTGGATCTGCACCGTTATATAGTTTGGACACAAGACTTGCAGGGGAGCACACCAAATGCTGCTTGTCTGGATGTAGCAACAAATGTCAGCTTGCCCCCAAAGCAGAAGTACCTACATATTTTGCCTGGTTTGGAGTGCAGAAGAGCAAGGACTGCCTGAAGCTTCCTCCAGGGTTTGTTCATGTAGCAGCTTATGTCTCAACTAACCAAAGCCAAAGAGTTGGATCCTCCAAACCAGCAGTGAACGGCACCAATGGTCTAGGATTTTCCCCACCCTGATGTTTAGGGACTGTTGGATCCTGCAGTTCACTGGTGCAAGGATCACAGGACCTTCCTTTCCAACCTTATGAAAAATTATTCAAGGGGGGGGGGCGGGATAGTTTAGCAAGTCCCTAACAGCCACGTGAGTCAGCCAGCTGCAGTGAACAGGGGGAAGGGAACAAGACTATCTTGTGTGGGAATAATGGAAGTTGGTTTTTATACCCCACTTTTTTCTAGGAGTCTCAAAGCAGCTCACAATAGTTTCCCTTCCTCTCCCCACAATAGTCACCTACCTTGTGAGGTAGGTGGGGCTGAAAGTTCTGAGAGAACTGTCAGTGGCCCAAGGTCACCCAGCAGGCTCCATGTGGAGCGGGGAATCAAACCCGGTTCTCCAGATGAGAGTCCACTGCTCTTAACCACTACACCACACCAGAAAAGGGAGTGGTTTTACCTCATCCTCCACTGCAGCCACCTGACGTCTGTCTTCACTGTGGAAGCTAGGAGGTGCTTGCCCACTCCAGAACCGATTTCAGGAGGGGTGTTGGAAGACCTGAGTAAAATTGAGGTGACAAGAGAGGAGGTCCTACGACTGATGGACAAATTAAAAACTGACAGATCACCAGGCCCAGATGGCATATATCCAAGAGTTCTGAGATGTGAAGTTGTGGATCTCATGACAAAAATATGCAATCTATCAATAAAATCTGCCTTCATTCCCGAGGAAGGTAGCTAATGTAACCCCCATCTTTTAAAAGGTTCCAGAGGAGATCCGGGAAATTACAGGCTGATCAGTCTAACGATACCAGGTAAATTGGTGGAATCCATTATTAAAGACATAGATGAACAAAAGGTACCGAGGAAGAATCAGCATGGATTATGTAAGGGAAGAACTTGTCTCACTAACCTATTAGAGATCTTTGAGGAGATAAATGTAGACGGTCGACCCAATAGATGTTCCTAGACTTCCAGAAAGCTTTCGATAAAATTCCTCATCAAAGGCTCCTGAGTAAAGTCAGCACTCATGGGATAAGAGGACAAGTCCTCTTGTGGAATACTGGTTAATTAACAGGGAACAGGCAGTGAGTATAAATGGGCAGTTTTCACAGTGGAGGGTGATAAGCAGTGGGGTACCGCAGGGCTTGGTACTGGGTCTGGTTCTTTTTAACTTGTTCAGTGAAGTGGCTAAGTTTGCGGATGACACTAAATTGTTCAAGGGGGGTGAGAACCAGGGAGGATTGTGAGGCATTCCAGAGGGATCTGTTGAAGCTGGGCAAGTCGGCATCAACATGGCAAATGAGATTTAAAGGAATGTACATTGGAGCCAAAAATCCAAACTATACACCTTAATGGGGTCTGAACTGGCGGAGACTGCCAGGCGAGAGATCTTGGAGTCGTGGTAGAAAACCCACTGAAAATGTTGACTCAGTGTGCGACGGCAATAAAAGGCAAATGCTATGCTGGGGATTGTTAGGAAGGGACTTGAAAACAAATCAGCCAGTATCATAAATATATCGATGGCGTGGCCTCACTTGGAATATGGTATACAGTTCTGGTCACTGCACCTCAAGAAAGATAGCATTGGAAAAAGTGCAGAAAAGGGAAACTAAAATGATTAAGGAGACAGAACACTTTCCCTACGAAGAAAGGTTAAAGAGGTTAGGGCTCTTTGGCTTGGAGAAAGGACAGTTGAGTGACAAAATTACACATGGGATAGAGAAGGTAGAGAAAGAAGTCCTTTTCTCCCTTTCTCACAATACAGGAACTTGTGGGCACTCAATGAAATTAAGGAGCAGTAGGTTTAGAACAGATAAAGTACTTTTTCACCCGAAGAGTAATTAACATGGAATTCCCTGCCACAGGAATTGGTGGTGGCCACAAGCCTACACAGATTCAAGAGGGGATTGGATAAACATGGAGCAGAGGTCCATCAGTGGCTATTAGCCGCAAGGTATAGATGGAACACTATATCTGGGGCAGTGATGCTCTGTATTCTTGGTGCTTGGGGGATGACAGTGGGAGGACTTCTGGGGTTTTGCCCCACTGGTGAACCTCTTGATGGTGCCTGGTTTTTGGCCACTGTGTGACAGAGTCCTGGACTGGATGGGCCACTGGCCTGATCCAACATGGTTTCGCTTATGTGCTTCTTAGGACCTGCACAGCTGTAAGTCCACAAAGTCCTGGACTGGATGGGCCACTGGCCTGATCCAAAATGGTTTCTCTTATGTGCGTCTTAGGACCTGCACAGCTGTAAGTCCATGCAGGTCCCTCAACCATGGGAATAAACTTTCCTGGGGCTGGAAATGGCCTAGGAGAGGGAAAAGAAGATTTTGTGGTCTTCCTGCAGACTGAGAATCCATAGTTGCTAAGAGTTGTGTACCAAAACCCTCGGTATCCTGCAAGGACAATGTTGTGGGCCCAGAAAAGAAATCTTGGGCACACCCTGAATTCTAAAAGGCAGCTTTGGAATGCTTGCCAGGATAACATGGTGGTGGTAGAGGGGAGCCACAGGTACTGAGGATGAAAAAGGAGCTTTTAAAAGTTTATGGAAAATAAAGGAGGTAGTATTTAAAATACTGCTGCTATCAGTCTTTATAGAATGAGGCAGTAATATGATTTCCTGAGAATCTCCCTCTGCTGTGAATGCATCTTTGTTCCTATCACGGCACATTTATAGTGGTGTAAGGCAACAAGTGTCCATCCAGGCTAGTTTTTAATAGGAAGCAGGCCCATGCATCCACCATGGCACATGGTGTGCCACTAAAGGGAGAGTCATAGTGGGAAGGCAAGCAGCTGCAAGTGACTCTGGCCAAATGTTGGGCTGTTCTACAAACATGACTATATGGGGGGGGGGGGCTATAGAAGAGACTAGGATTCAAAGAAGCAATCTCATTTTTCCACGAGAAATTCTAGGGGCAAAAAGACCACAGTATGTGGAGACTGGCAATACTGCAGGACAGCTCTTGGGCTTGAAGCAACATGACTCATAATCAGTGAGCCAAACTGGTACTAGGCAGGTAGCAAAAGACACAAATGACTTTGAACTAAAATACTACGTATTCAAGTTTTTTTTTTTAAAAAAGCCATATATATTACATCAGCAACAAGTGTTACCACTGTAGGTGCTGCAGTGCTGCACAAAAAAGGTAACACATTCATTTTAAATAATTTGTAAACTGTTAACACTTCAAAATTGTAAAAGTTAATGTTTAAGGCCACCCACAATGCATTGGCTTTACATTCAGAAAGTGGTAGGACACTGTTATTGCCAAGATTAGAGACACATACCCAGAGCAATAACTACATTCTCATAAGGCAGTCTTGCTCGCGGGTTTAAACATGCTGATGTGAATGCAAGTTGCACTGCTTTTGATGAAGCAGCCGTGTGTTGTTTTTCAAAAGCACATGTACGCAAAGGGTCTGAGATCATTCCTCTGCCCTGGCTTAGCACCGAAATTTATCCGTGGTCCACTATCTGGTAGGGCCAAGCCACCTGCTGTTCCTCCTCCCCGAGTCTTCACCTCTTTTCCCTAAAATGACCCAGAGGAGAAATGCACAGAGAATCCCTCTTGTCTCCAGCATGTTCCTTTCACCGCCCACATGCAAGTTCCCCCTGGTCACAGGATCCTCATTCCATCTGTCTAAGATGTTGAAATGGCTCAGGAATCAAAGCCAAGAGTGAAAGGCAGATGAACCCTCTTCTCATTCATTCCTGTCTCTGGCTGGGAACCCTCTCAAAGATACTATAGATATGCCCAAAGGCTTGTGTGTGCACCTTATAAGAATGCTGGCCTTTCTTCCCCACCTTCTGAGCAGTTCACACTCCCCATTATCAAACACTTCTGAACTATAGGCAGTTTCAAAAGCTGTTTTCACTGTGCAGGAGGGCTGACTGCAAGAATTCCTCAAAATCCCACTCAGGTACAGAGGAAAGGTTGCATAGTTCTTTGGCACCTGATCTGCCTGACCTCTTCCAATTCCCCCCAAGCTATTTATGGAAGCCCAGAGGGAAGGGAGACAACTGACAATACTGAAGCCAGATGAGATGAGAGCTGTCAGCCATAGCTCAAACTAACTGTATCATTTGGTTCAAGCAGGTTACCAGTTAAAGAGTTTTTAGATGAGGAAAGCTCTCAAGTACTCCAGGGTAACCCCTGACTGATTCAAGTGGTCTGCTCGAAAGCAGCAGCAGTGGTCAAATTCTTTGGAAAAGCACCAAGGCTGGTTTGCTGTCCGTTCGTTTTCAGAAACTCTGGTTTCCCTCCACCGCTGCTTTTTCTGTCCCCTCTCTGAACATGTCCTCTGATTCCAAAAGGGGCTGGTGAAGACAGGACGGATTCTTGTCCCCCTTCCTCCAAGAAGCTGCCTGCATGTCTGTTCGGCCACGCCTCAGGAACAGAGGCAGCAGGTCTGCAGTGAAGGGAACGTCTCTGAAAGCGTGCAGAAGGAAGATGCCAAACACTATGGTGAGGAAGCCGCTGATGGTGCCGACGATGTTCATCAGAACCATGTGCTGCCACTCCTTGAACAGGATCGCCGAACAGGTCATGACGGCGGTGGTGAAGAGAACGTAGTAGATGGGAGTCACCACAGAGGTGTTGAAGATGTCCAAGGCCTTGTTCAGGTAGTTGATCTGGATGCTGACGCAGATCACGAGGCACACCAAGAGGATCCAGCCCAACGGTTCTTTCCAAACCGGCTTCCCAGCGAACAGCTCTTTAATGGCAATGCCCAAGCCTTTGACAGACGAAACGGAGAGCGAACCGATGGCAGAGCAAACCAGAACGTACACTAAGATGTTGCTCTGTCCGTAACGAGGCCCAGCCACGAAGATGAGAAGAACAGAGCTCACCAGCACGCACACGGCAAACACAATGAATCCTGGGGAGAGGGAGAAATCATTAACGACATTTGGCATCATAGGCACAGTTTACTGGCTTGGTGTTGCCTGGTGTGGTAACACCAGCTTCCCTAGGCTGAGGTCTTGCACATCACCTCCTACCTGATCCTTTTAATTGGAGATGCCAGAGACTGAACCTGGGGCCTTCTGCATGCCAAACAGAAGCTCTGCCAGTAAGCCACAGGCTCTCTTCAAATATCTTGTAAAATTATTTATTTATTATTTCACATTTCTACCTCGCCCTCCCCGCAAGCGGGCTCAGAGCAGCTTACAACATGGCACACAGTGCCAGATCAGAATAAAACAATTTAAACAATTTAAAATATAGTCATAACAATACGGTTTGCAGTATGAGTTGCAAATAAAGTGCTCGCTGTGATGTTAGTACCAAACATTCAGATGGCATCCAACTAGTACTCTTCATGCTGGCATCAGGGTCATATTCCAGCCCTCCACCCGGCCCAGGCTGATGTTACTGGCGATGGTTGATGGTAAATGATGGTAAGAGGTGGCAACTTCTAATCAAAGGGCTGGTGGAAGAGCTCCATCTTGCAGGCCCTGTGGAACTGCCTAAGATCCTGCAGGGCCCTGATCTCCTCCTGGAGCTCATTCCATCAGGAAGGAGCCACCACCGGACAAGGCGGCACAAATTTTAAGATGTCAGAACATACCCGAAAAATTAGGTATGAACTTAAAAGAGGAAATCTCTGAGCTTTTGACTGATCAATTGGATGTAGGCACCAAAGAAGAATTAATGGGAGAGATTGAAACCGTATACAGAAGGAATTCTGCATTTGCGAGGAAGTATAATATTCCTAGAGAGGTTCATATAAAATTCTATAAAAGAGAGATTAAGGAAAGAATAATCAGAGCCTCTTGTGAAAAGAAGGTTAAGATTCAGGGTGAAGAGATAAAATTTCTAAAGGAAATACCCTGGCAAGTTAGGGAAAAGAGGAGAGGGTACCACACCCTAACTGAACTACTAAGGAATAAAGGTATCTCTTATAGATGGCTGATTCCAAAGGGCCTCCTATTTGAATTTTCGGGGAAAAGACAAAAGATTGATTCAATCTTTAAGGTGGAAAACTTTTTGGAAATACATGGTGAGGATCTGGGTTGGCGGAATTATGAGGAAAAGGAACTGGAAGAGGACTTACAAGAAGAAGAGGAGGAACCAAAACAAGAAACTGATAAAAATAAAAAATTGCAAGTGAAAAAAGGCAAAAAAGACCAGGAAAAAGCAGCCTCTCAGATCTTAACAAGGTTCCAATATAAATCTAGAAAGGAGAAGAATAACAATGGAGAAGAGCAATAAACTTAAAATTTTATCCCTAAATGTAAACGGGATGAATGGTCCCTCAAAAAGGAAAAGGACTTTTCAACAGTTACTTAAGCTAAAAACGGATATTACATGTCTCCAAGAGACACATATCAAAAGAGACGATTCCAAATACTTAACCTGTAACAAATTAGGTGGCCTTTTTGTTGCAGTTGATTAAAAAAAGAAAAAAAAGAAAGGCGTTGCCATCTGTGCCAGAGAACAACTTCACCCCCAACTTTTTTATACCTCAGAAGATGGAAGAATTATAGCAATTACAAGACAAGATATAGAATCTCTGATTATAAACATCTATGCACCAAATCAAAACCAAGAGAATTTTTTTGAGGAACTTGCAAAAATTTTGACTTTAAAAGATTTTTAAAATATCTGTATTATGGGAGATTACAACGCAGTCTTTGATAGGGAAGTAGACAGGAAGACGCTAACTAAAGGAAGGAAAAGATCAGGGACACTACCCCAAAATTTTCTTCGTTTAGCTGAAGAATATGATCTTTTAGATGCCTGGAGGACAAGGAACATGGGTGGTAAAGGCTTTACTTATTATTCAACTAGACACTGCTTGTGGTCTAGAATTGATATGGTGTGGCTTACTTTACCTATGATATCAGATATGCTTGAAGTAGAAATTCTTCCCAAAACTTTTGCCGACCACAACCCTCTGCTACTTTTCTTAAAAGAAAGCCCACAGAAAAGAAGATGGACTATGAATACATCTATTTTACATGATGAAAAATTTGTTATTAAAACTGAAGAAGATATTAAAGAATTTTTTTTTAAGAAATAGCCAACCAGATATATCTATTAATACTGTCTGGGATGCTTTTAAAGCATATATAAGAGGAAGAACTATTAGTTATGAGGCATGGATAAGAAAACAAAAAAGCTCTGAGTTTGACTATTTAACAAACCAAGTTAAACTAGTAGAAAGGAGAATGGTGAACACAAACAGCCATGAAGGAATTAAAGCTAAATTAAAAATCTTGCAACACAAAATAAATTTGATATTAATGAAAGAAATCAATAAAAATATACAACTTAACAAGCTTTACTGTTTTGAGAATGCAAACAAACCCTCTAGATGGCTGGCTTATAAACTTAGGAAAGAAAAAAAAAGAAAACAATTGTAGCTTTAAAGAATGAAAATGGTGAGGAAAAATTTCAAATCCAAGACCTAAAAATGATTATAGAAAACTTTTATGGAAATCTTTACAAAAAAGGACAGGAATCCCTTCAACAGATAAAAAATTATTTGGTAACTAAAAATAAAACTAAATTTTTGGAAAATCAGAAAACTATCCTAAATGATCCAATCTCAATGTGTGAAACTATAGAAGCCATTAAAAAACAAAAAACGAAAAAAACCCCAGGCCCGGATGGATTACCAATAGAATTTTATAAAATTTTGAAGACCAGATTTCTTTACCCTTTAAAGAAATAATTAATAAAGTAGGAGAATCGGGTTTAATTCGGAGTCTTGGACCCAGGCCGTCATCACATTAATTCCCAAAGAAAAGACAGAGAACGATATTATTAATAATTATAAGCCTATCTATCTCTTAAATGTTGATTATAAGATTTTTGCGAGCATTCTAGCAGAAAGGCTTAAAAAGGTTCTAGTACAAATCATTAGGAAAGACCAATCGGGCTTTCTCCCTAAGAGATATATGAGGGATAATGTTAGAATATTTATCAACACCTTGGAATATTATGAAATACACCCAGAGCGACCAGCACTTTTGATGTTTTTAGACGCGGAAAAAGCGTTTGATAATCTCTCTTGGGATTTCATCCTTCAAAAACTAGAATGCTGTGATTGTGGTACACCTTTCACGACCATGGTTAAGGCAATATATAAAAGACAGGCGGCAAAAGTAATAATCAACGGTGAGCTGACACAAGAGATATCAATTCAAAAAGGGACTAGACAAGGTTGCCCATTATCTCCTTTATTATTTATATTTGCTATAGAAACACTGTTAGATCAGGTCAGGGAAAATAAGCAGATTATTGGGTGAAATATAAAAGGATTCGAATTTAAAGTTTGTGCCTTTGCTGACGATTTGCTTTTTATGGTGGAAGAGCCAAAAAATTCTATTAAGCGATTTCTGGATACAATCTCAGCATATGGTGAAGTCGCTGGTCTGAAAATTAATTTAAAGAAGACCAAACTTTTAACCAAAAACTGCTCAGAAGACCTGATAGGAAAAATACAAGAATCCTCTAGAATGGGGGTGGTTAAAAAAGTAAGGTATCTTGGGATTTTCTTTACAAATAGAACTAGTACTCTTATAGCTGACAACTATAACAAGTTGCTAGACGAGATTAAAGAGGACTTGGAAAAGTGGAAGTATTTAAAACTTTCTTGGCTGGGTAGAATAGCTGCAATTAAAATGAACATCCTTCCTAAGTTTCTATTCCTGGCTCAGAATATCCCTGTGTTAAAAATCCAAGCTTCCTTCTTTAAAGAACTTGACAAATTAATAAAAAAAATTATTTGGTTCCTAAAAAAACGAAAGTAAAATGGAAAAACATGCAAGAAAAAAAGGAAAAAGGTGGTCTGGGGGCCCGTCCACACGAGTGCGATAAAGCGGATGGGGAGCGTACCTGCGTTGCGTCGCTGCATAAAAAGGCGCGTTAATGCGATCCCACGGTACATCACAGAATCGGACGGCAAACGTCGGTGCGCGATCACACAGCATCGTTCAAGCGTACCAAAGAGAGAGCGCGCACGCCTGCTTCCGGCTTTTCCGGGAAAGACTTCTGTTTAAGCGGTCTCTTTTTGAAGCGCATCAACGGGCGCTCGCGACGTTGTTATGCCGGGCACACGACGCTTCGCAGATGTGCTCGTCTGATCACGTCGGTTTGTGCCGTTGCTTCATCGCACCGCTTGCGTCGTAAATGGGTGCGTATGATCGCGCCCTGGGAGTACCAAATTGGGAATTATATTATAAAGCCTCTGCATTAGTTTGGATCAAGGACTGGATTCTATTAGAGAATTCAAAATTACTAGCCTTAGAAGGCCATGACCTATTTATGGGATGGCATTCTTATGTGTGGTATAGAAAAGATAAGATTCATTCAAATTTTCATTCACACATTTTAAGAGCCGCCTTAATAAAAATTTGGGTTGATGTGAAGGATAAGCACTATACTAAAATCCCCAAATGGGTTTCACCCCTCGAGCCATTTACCAAACCCACCTTAATTACTAACTTTAATATAGCTAATTATGACCAGCTATTAGGTAAAGATAATAAACTTAAATCAGATAACCAACTTAATGCTGAATTTAACATCAAGCTCTCATGGTGGCAAAAATGCCAACTTCAAACGAGATTTAATAGTGATAAAAAGGAAGGCTTCTATACCTCCCCAAATGAGCTAGACATAGTCTGGCTCATTAATAAAGAGAAACTAATTTTAAAAATTTATAGTTTTTTTATTGATTACCAATTCCAAGAAGAACCAACTAAAAACGTAATGTTGGCATGGATGAAAGACATAGGTCATTCAATCCCCATAGATGACTGGTCAAAGATTTGGAATGTTATTAAATATGTGAAGACGGTATCATACAAAGAAAACATATATAAATTGTATTACCGATGGTACTGGTCACCTGATAGAGTTAGTAAATGTTATAAAAATGTCTCAAATATTTGTTGGAAGAGTCACTCAAATGTGGGGACTTTCACATGTGGTGGCATTGCGTAAAAATTCAGAGATATTGGTGTATGGTCCGAAAAATGACAATCTTAAGAAAAATGAAGTGAGACTAATAAGTTATATTTTGACTGCAGCCTGTATAAATTGGGCTAAAAAATGGAAGACGGAAGTTTACCCACTAAGGATGATTTAAGAAATAAATTACTAGATCTCGCTGAGACGGAGAAACAAATTTCGATGTTGTATGAGGAAAAACAGGAATCTTTTAGGGATATTTGGTCTAAATTTTATGTTTGGCTAGAAAATGTATAATGGAAGACTCGAATTCTGTGTTGGATTTATTGAGACAAATTGTACATAACTGAACGTTTAAAATCCTAATAAACAAAATTTATAAAGAAAAAATTTACATGGAGGTGGAATTCAGGTATATAAAGTTACCAACTGCATTCAAGGTTACTTCATGGCTAAAATCTAGACATTTCAATCTTCCATTTTCCATCCAGTAGTCCTCCTATAGTGTTCCCCCCAATTTTTTTTCTTCCCATCTCTAGGAAAGGGATTTCACCTTTTATTTCTGCTGAGATCTGCCTACTAGCTTTCTAGTGAAATCTTCTCTGCCATCTTGTGGGCCCGTTGTTTTTGTCTCCCTAGCCCTGCCTAGCCTGATCTTGTCAGAGCTGGGGAGCTAAGCAGAGTCAGCCATGGTTAGTACCTGGATGGGAGACCATGAAGGGAGACCAAGGTTGCTGTGTAGAGGCAGGCAACGGCAAACCACCTCGGCTCATATCTTGCCTTGAAAACCCCATGATCCTGGAGTCACCGTGAGTGGGTTTGCTGTTTGACAGCATACAATTATTATATAAATTCCGTTAGCATACCAAGGCATCAGCTTATCAAGGTTTCCTCTGCCTACACAGGCTGACTCCCAACTGAAAGCTAGCTTGAGAAACCTGCTTTACAAGCTTTGTAGTACCTGGAAAAGCAACTTTAGGACAACCTCTGAGCATCAGAAGAGTGCAGAATAAAATTTAACTCCCCTCCCCTAAATTTTACCCTGGTTACCTGTGGGGTGAGAATTCAATTCACATTATATAGTTGCACAATCACAGTGCATTCCTAACTATACCCAAGTCCGTTGAAGTCAGTGGACTTAGAAGGGTATTACTGTGCTTAAGACTGCACTGCCAATGTCTATAAAGGCCCAAACAGTTCATAAAATTATCCATACAGGCCCAAGCAATCCAGAAACAAACTCTTGTACAGGTCTAGCACGGGAGAGGGATGGAAAGCTGGAAAACCAAGCTGATGGGCAGATACAGCATGGGCAGCTGGTGATGCCAAGTCCATGCCCTCACTGCCTTGACAATTAATTGATTGGCACCAGCGTGTCTGGCTCACGAACCGCTGCCACAAACCTAACAGACCTCCATGAAAAACATGGTGGTTCATGGGTGACGCGATCTCATGAACCAAGGCCTCATGAACCGGCCATGTTCATGACAAAATTAGGTTTGTGGCGAGGTCTGTGCCCCTCCCTAATAGTAAGTCATAGAGTCAACATTGCTGTCAGATGGCCATCTAGCCTCTCTTTAAAGACCTTCAAGTTTGCAGGTTCAAGGAGCTGCAGGTCTGCAGTGGGAAAAACAGTGAAAATCTCCCCTCATAAAATGATATTTTCTATGGTACCAACCCCCTGATCAAAATCCGTACTTTCCTCCTTCAACTCTCCCTACCAATCATTTTTCACCATGCAGTGTGTGCTTTAGGCTCCTCTCTTACTTCATTGCTGTGCTACAAGAACGCAAATAAATGTCATCAATAGGGGAGGGTGGGTAGGGGGAGAAACAAAACATGCCCCAAAGAATCCTCCACTTGCAGGTTACCAATTCTGGACGAACAAGAAACGTTCTCTTGAGTGGAATCAGGGAACGACATTGGACTGCACTACTGTTCTCCTTCCCAAACAAACTATTTTCCTCTTTCAAATAATGAGCTCATTTGTTTGTTTCAGTACCTGGATCTTTCAGTTTCTCTGCCATTGACTCCAGACTGGAGACCTCTTCCTCCTGTGGGGCATGGATCACCATGACTGTAGAGCCCAAAATACTCAGAATACAGCCAATCTTGCCATGGATGTTTAGCCGCTCATTCAGGAAGTAGGAGGCCAAAACTGCACTGTAATGAAATATGCAGTCGTTTAAGGAAGGCCAGAAGCTGAATTGCTTTGGGAGGCAGAAAGCGCAAAGAAGTTCTTTCAGCCAGAGGACAAGAATTGTCTGATCATGTTGTGCTTACCTGACTAAAACACTTAGTGCTCCCAGAGGCGTTACCAGCGTTGCTGGGGCAAAGGCATACGCGGCAAAGTTGGCAGCTTCTCCAATTCCCACTGAAAGAGGCCAGCAATGTTATCAGGAGGAGAGGAAACATCAACACAGAAGAGTAAATGTTGACTCGCTTTTAAGACTGGTTGACAAACAGCTACCTGCTGCTCTCCACCGGTGAAGAAGACTCCCCTCCAGATAATTAGGCAGGGAAGGTTATTTATTTATTTATTTTTAAAGCTAGCACAGAATCGATGTTTTCTTCTTTCCTACCGGCTGTTAATTTGTCACAAATGACTGATAACAGGTCTCTGTAGCCCAGCAGACTACTAAATCATGGGATTTTTGTGGGCTGGTAGTTTTGCAGGGGGAATACTTACTGGACAGCAGCCCTGCCCACCACAGCCACTCTCGTAGGTATGCATGACCTCCAAGACCTTGAGGAGAAACCAAAAGGAACTGAAGGTGAGATTCAAATGAAGCTACAACCAAGCCTGGGGAAATATTTCAAACTCTGAAGAGTCTGCACAGGGTGACCTCTGGGATCCCCCCCCCCCCCAAATCCTGCTGTGACCTCCAGAATCTGTCAGCCTCAGTAATAACGTTTGTCTTTACCTGCTCGGACAGAGCCCCTGCCACTCAGCCTGAGAAGCCCCTTCTTCTTTAGGATGAAACTCCCTCCAATGAACAGGCTGGAGCCGAGGGCCAGACCCAGCCCGATGTAAAAGTCATTACGTCCCGATAAGTCCTCCATTCCAGACACCTCAAGTTTCAACAGAAAGATCAAATTTAAGATGGTTGTTCTAAATCAGAGCAGCAAGAAGGCATGGTGTGATAACATTTGCAGGCTGACCCTGCCAACCCCCCTTGGCATTCACACACTTGTACCCTTTTATTAGGAAGTCGGTCCCACTCATCAGTCACACTGGTGGGATTCCCAAGGCAGAAGCGGCTTTTCCGTGAAGTGGTCCCATGTCAGAGGACAAGCGTTCCTTGACTACTCGTCTACCGAAATGGGGTATTTGTCCCATCCTCCACATCCCATAGTGCAATGTTTTTAGCATTACATCACATGGATGAGTTACTTTTAAAGTACTCTCATTCATTGTTACATGAGTCATGGTTCCCCATCCACATTCTTTCAGTGTCTGTTGTGGCTGATTCCAATCTACACAAGAGACCAGCCCACCACACTCCAGTGAATGCCGTGCATCACACACACAACTAAGAAAGAGCCAACACTGTATTCACTTTTAAAATCACTGCCCTGGATAAATGTGTGCGTTTAAATCACACATTCAGCCCTAGAAGTGTAGAATGTAATAAAGAAAATGCTCATCAGGCATTCAAAGAAAAATCATGTGTACATGGATTATATGTGTGTTCATTGTAATTTATGTACAGGCATACCTTGACCTAGGGATTATTGTGGTGGTTTAATTAATTCAAAGTGAAAGGATGGGTACGGCTTCCTATTGCAATGTCTGGAAATTATTCTCTGGACCAAGGTCAAGTTGTTAAGTGTTATCCTTCAAAGCTCTTAATGGTCTGGGACCCTCATACCTACGGGACCGCCTCTCCCATTACAATCCCCCCATGCTCCCTTTGGTCATCCGTCTAGGGGCCACTTGCAGGTGTCTGGTCCCAAGATGGCTCAGTTAGCTATCACCAGGGAAAGGGAGGGACTTCTCAGTTGTGGCCCCTGCCCTGTGGAATGCACTCTCGGATGACTCCCGTGCCCTGCCGTACTTGTTTAGTTTCCGAAGGGCATCCAAAGCTGAATTATTTAGGTTGGCCTTTGGAGTGTAACCACATGTTTGGGCTGTTTTAATAGTGGCATAGTGAAAGCCAGGTATTTTAATATTTTAATGTTAATATATTAGTCATTTGTTTTATGTCGTTTTTAACTTTACTGGTTTTAATGTTGTAGGTTGCCACGAGACCCTTTGGGGGAGTGGCAGCTAAAAAAAATCTAATAAATAAATAAAATCAGTTTTCTCGGAAAACAAATAGGCTTTAATGCCACAGACTCAGGGCCATGAGTCCCATGTCAACCATTGGGACTTCTTTCAAGTAAACTTAGCTAGAAGGAAACCAGTGAGGCCTCCCAGGTTATAGAACCAACAAGGTTGTTTTCGCGATCCCGAGTCACAGGGTTGCCAACCTCCAACCGGGAGTTCTCCCGGAATTACAACTGAGTCCCCAGACGACGGAGATCATGGCACCGTCACAAGGTGGACTTTTGGCCATGCCGTCACACGGTCCCACTCGCCCCCCGCCCCCCCCCCCCAAATCCCAGGAGCGTCTCAGCCTGGAGGGGGCCACCCGACGTGGCCATAGAGCACCCCGGGCTTCCCAGACGCGTCTTCCCCGGCCATTGCGGGTGGGGAAAGAGGGTCGTCTCCCCCCCGCTCAGCGCGGAGGGCGGGCAGGGGGGAAAGGCTCGGGCCCGGCGGAGGGGGAGGGAAGGGGAAGGGGGCTCTTCGTTACCTTTCTCCCGCTATCCCTGCGCAGCCGTCGGCCTCGGCGCCCTCCGCTCCACGTCGCCGCCCGTTCCGCTTCCGCCGCGTCAGGGCCGGCCGGCGGGTTCTCCCTGGCGGTCGGTGAGTCACGGGAAGGCAAGAAGGCGGGCGGAGGTGAGGAGGGCCCCGGATTAGGCCGGACCCGACCCGGGGTGGGGGGTGGGAAAGCCCTCGTTCTGCCCCCTTGCCCTTTCCCCTGCAGAGCCCCCCCGAAACTAGGCGCCCCCCCCCGCCGCGGGCAGAATGACGCCCCACCCCCAAACACACCCCGAATCTCCCCCCCCCCCCCGCTTTCCCCCAAGCCCAGAAAGCCCCTCGATTCCCCCCGCTGCCTTCCCCAACGATGCAGGAACACGTTTCTGTAGCGCCCCCCCCCCCCCCCCCCCGCTCAGGCCTCGTCTCTGTTTCTGGTCTCCTTTCCTCTCCCGCCCCTGCATTTCACTGCCCTCCCCCCTCCCGAGAAATGTGGGGGGAAGCCTCCCATTCGTAGGGATGCCAGCCTCTAGGTGGGACTTGGGGGATCCCCTGGAATTACGGTTTATCTCCATGCTACAGAGATCAGTTCCCCTGGAGAAAATGGAGGCTTTGGAGGGGGGGACTGTATGGCATTGTACCCCACTGAGGTCCCTGTCCTCCTCAAACCCCACCCTTCGTGCTAGCCTACAGGTAGGACCTGGGGATCCCCTGGAATTGCAGCACCTCTCCGGACGACAGAGATCACTTCCTCTGGAGAGGATGGAGGCTTTGGAGGGGGGGACTGTATGGCATTGTTTCCCACTGAGGTCCCTGTCCTCCCCAAGCTCCATCCCCAAATCTCAAGGAGTTTCCCAACCTGGATCTGGCAACCCTACCCCCCCCCCCCAATCCCCTGCCAGTGGCCAGGAGGGACTTGGCAACCCTACATTTCTGGGACATCGGAGGTGCCTTGCTGGATCAGACCAGTGGCCCATCCAGTCCAGCATCCTGTCTCAGGTAGTGGCCAACAAGTGGGACAAAGAGGCCTTCTCTGATGTTGCAAGCCCGATCTCGGAAGCCAAGTAGGGCTTGGACCTGGTTAGTAGTTGGGTGGGAGACCACCAAGGACGTCCAGGGAGTATGCCAGGCAGGGGCAGGCAATGACCAACCATCTCTGTTAGTCTCTTGCCTTGAAAACCCTATGGGCTGTGACTCGAGGGTGCTTTCCACCACCAGCACCCTGATGTTGCCTCCTGGCATGAGGTTTCAGAGATGTTCGGCTGCTGAGTGTGGGTGTGGCCACTGAATCTATTCTGAAGCCTTCTGTGCTAGCCGCCGTCATTCTATTTGCTAGTGAGGATTCTGATCAGTTTTAGGGGTGGCACTGGGAGGAATTCAGCCGCACAGAATGTTTTTGCTTACAGCAGGTCGTGGGTTCAAACCCTGGCTTGTCCTGCTTTAAAAAAAATAAATAGATGACCGCAGTGTTGGGAAAGACCTTCTGACCTTGGAGAGCCATTGGCAGTCAGAGTAGATAATATGGGATTAAATCGGCTGATTTTTGTATAATGCAGCATCTCCATCAGTGCTGATTAAGGCACCTGGGTGTTGACGGGTTCTCAGTATCAGCCACATTCCAGAAGGTTTCAAAAAAGGATGCTTGTTTCCTCCCAGATTCCTGACTCAAATTCCTGCCCTGACTTAATTGGCGTCTTGTGTAAGAATCACCCGGTGAGTTCTTTTCTTGTAAGAGATTCTCTACAAGAAAATAACTGGTTAGTGTAATATCTTAGAGACTGAGCAATGAATTCTGAAAGTCCTTGGTTAGGCAAGAGACTTTCTCAGCCTTCCGCTGCAGGTGGAGGCAGTATTGACCTCCCTTTCAAGACGGATTGTATGGGTGAAGCAGATACTATGTGTGAAGTCCCTGGAATAATATTTTGCATTTAAATTAGTGCTTCAGAGAGTTCAAAGTACTTCTGGACTGCCTGCCTATTTTCCAGCAGTTAGGCTTATTGAATGTTTTGAAAGTTTTTGAAAGACTGACATTGATGATGAGCCACATTGATTAGTTGAGGATTCTTGAGCAAATATCTTTTTTTTATAGAGAGATAAGTTGGGGGGAGGTATAGAGAGGAAGAAATACCCGTATATATTTATTAAATTCCTAGACTGCCCTCCCCTGTAAAGAACAGGGCTCAGGGCAGTGTGCAATGATAAAAACATTCATACGAAAAATTCACAATTTGAATACAATAAAATACAGCAATTGGCCTAGACAGATGAGGCTAAGCGTCTAAATTGTGCTACTGCCCCAGGGGGAGGGGGAGGATTAGAAGTGCCAGACAAATGGAAACTGCTGCTGCCCTCAACCAAACGCCTGGCGAAACCAAATGCCTTACAGGCCCTGTGGAACTGCAACAAGTCCCACAGGGCCTGGATGTTATTTGGCAGAGAGTTCCGCCAGGTTGGAGCCAGGCCTCTGGTCAAGGACAGCCAAATATCTCTTGGGCCAGGGACCAGCAGTAAGTTCTAATCTGCAGAGTGCAATGCTCTTCGGGGGGGGGGGGGGGGGGAATGCCAGGAGAGTGTATTATAAAACTTGGAGTATTGTTCATAGAGACAGAGGAACAGTGATTGGTGTGTTTGATCTCCTTTGAGTAACAGAATATTTCACCTGAAGTCACTTTTCTTTTTTTCTTTTATTTAACTGAATCTTTTTCTGCATTTATGTTTAGTTTTTTTGAATGGTACAAGTTTTTATAAACGTTTGCGTGAAGCAAAGAAGAGGAAAGATGGCATCCACAAGTAATGCATTTGTTTCTTTTACATTTCTCTGGTGCTGGGTCTGTGGCTCTCTCTAGAAGAAGGAATAGGCTGGTCTCAAATGCAAAACTTATTGTTGCTTTTCTGAAGTAATTCAAAGGAGAACGGCAAGCTTTTGCGGCAGGGTTGAGGTGGATGAACTGCAAAACTTGCTGGGGTTCTATGATCTGAGACAGCAGCATCTGCTGCATGTCACAGATACGATAGCCATGTAACAAAAGCTGTGAAATCAGTGTATTTAGAAGTTTGTTACTCTGCTTAGATGAAAAACATAACAAAAACCATGTTGTATCAGATCAGTAATCCATCTACTCCAGCATTTTCTTTCTCACATTGACAGCCACTTGCCCTGGAGGGCCAACAAACAGGGCATGGGGGACAAGGCCCTCCCCTGCTGGTGCCTTCTAGCACTGGGTTTCAGAGGCTTACTGCCTCTGGAAGTGGAGGTTCCCTTTACTCACTGTGGCTGGTGGCCATTGGCAGATCACTCCTCCGGAAGTCTAAGTCCCTTTCAAAGCCATTGATGCTCATGGCCATCACAGCACCACTAACGTCTTTTATTTATTAAGACCAACCAAAACCACCCAACCCATTAGGCAAGCGTTCAGGTTCCCTTGTGATCTTCCCTAAAGACCCTCAGGAGATGGACTGTTTGTTGAAGGGTGCTTGCCTGATAGGAGTTTGGCAGCAGATCCCGACTGCAATCCTAAGAGCATGTCCCTGGGAGTAAGCCCCATGGAACAACATGAGACTTACTTTTGAGACGACCTCCTCAGGACTGCTCCTCCTGTCTCCTGCTTTTTCTTGCTTAGCAGATCCACACTTCCTGCTCCAATCACCTGCCTCACTGGCTGCGTTCTCTTTATGCTTCCAGCTGCGATGTTACACTGTATGGTTGGTATAACCTTTGTGATGCTAAAGTCTGTGATCGCACCCAAACTTCTGAGCTGCTGATCATACCTTATTTGAAAGAGCTGGGGATAGCTTTTACAAAAGCTGGGCATCCTTGAAGCGCAAAGTCTTGAAGCCATGAAAGTTTTATATTTAAAGCCACAAGGAATTGCGGAGGAAGCTAACGCATATGCAAGGACTGCTTCCTCTGTTGCTCTTTTGCTTCTGATTCCTTCAAGTGACTTTTTGTAAGCTTTGGGGGTCTAGAATGTGCAGTTTTGGGTGGCTTTAGCAAGTTCTCTAGTTCCCTCAAATAAGGTGTTTGTGGGCAAAGTATGTTGGTGTGCGCGCCACTCTTCTGCGACTCCCGGCAAAGAGAGTACTAGAGTCTGTATTGTTAGGCCAGTGCATAACCGTGCCATTTTGCCTTTTGTTTTCTGGACACAAGAACAAAAGATGAGCAAAAACAAGGACGATGCACCCTATGAACTGGAGAGCCAGCACATACTCCGACTGCCTCCGGTAAGGGACCCTTAGAATAAATACCTTTTAAAACACTGCTTTATTCTGGTGCCAAAGAAGGGCAGCTGGGTAGCGTGATCTTACATTGCCTCTCACACACGCTTGGTCCCTTTCATATAAGGAATATGCTTCTACTGTACGGAGGGCAGTCCAGTCCGGAAGTGTCGCCCTGAAGGACCGGCTCACCATTGAGTTGCATGGTAAGAGAATGAGAATTTTGGTCTTTTGTCTGTTTGTCCTCATGTCTCATTGCAAAATTCTGCAGCTCAAGTGTTCATGCATATGATGACGTTCCTGCCCCGCCCCCGCCCCGTGTTCCAGGGAGCCCAGAAGGACTGTTCCGTAGGTTGCTTCACTACTCCTCCAAGCTGGGGAAAGGACAGATGATATTGTGAAGATAATATATTAATGGGTTTAAAGTGCTGTCGAGTCACATCCAACTTAGGCAATCTGTGGGGTTTTCAAGGCAGGAAACAAACAGAGGTGGTTTGCCATTGTCTGCCTCTGTGTAGCAACCCTGGGCTTCCTTGGTGGCCTCCCATCCAAATACTAACCTGGATCAACCCTGCTTAGCTTCCAAGATCTGATGAGATTAGGCTAGCCTGGGCTACCCATGATAATAATGATAGTAATTCTGGATGGGTAGCTATTTTAATCTGTGTTAGCACAATTGAACAGGAGTCTGGTAGCATCTTAAACACTAACAAAGCTAGATTCCAGTGGCACCTTTAAGACCAACAAAGTTTAATTCAAGGTATGAGTTTGAATCAATCTCAGTTAATTACTCTTAGCGTCCCCAAAGTTAAGAATGATCCATTTACACACCAGTCTCTTATTTTGACAGATTTATTTGCTTTACTGTGTTTTCTCCCCTCTGTAATTAAATCCAAACAAATGTTGACCATATAAACTTAACCTGTTATTCCTGTTTGGTCTTTGCAGCTGTTAAAACATCTTCATTATATTGAATGCTAATTTGCTGTTCACCTTCTGCCTATATGTAGGAACTGTTCTTCCATTTCAATGTATCTGAGGAAGTGTGCATGCACACGAAAACTCATACCTTGAATAAAACTTTGTTGGTCTCAAACTGTGTCCTGCTGCTTCAGACCAACACAGCTGCCCACCTGGAGCTAACAAAGTGGATTCCACTGTAAACTTTCACGAGTCAGAGGCTAGAGCTCGCTTCATAAGATGCATAGGAGTGTCCATCCAAAGCAGTGAGATTTACACTTAAAGTTCAAGCAACAGAAAAGAGTGGGGAGAATTTGGAGAAATTACAAGGAGATGTCAGTATCAAACAATAATCAGTGAAATTGGAATCAGAGCGTTAGTAATCACTCCCCACTGCTGGAAAGTAGACAGGGTAGGATGAGAACCAAACCTAGTAATGAGAAAATACACAAGTGAGGCATGTTAAGCAGATTCAGCAGGGGAGTACAAAGACCATACAAAGGTTCCACTGAATTAATTAATGTTTGTAAATATATACAAGTTCAATGGCACTTTAGAGACCTGCGTCTGATGAAGAAAGCTTTGACGCTTAAAAGCTCGTGCCCTGGAACCCTTATTGGTCTCTAAGGTGCTACTGGACTCAGATCTAAACATTCTACAGCAGACCAACAGGGCCACCCTCTTAGCATCTGCAAAGAGTGGGTCATGCTGAGATATCAGCATCTGTAGTGCGTGAAACAACCCAAATCCTCATTCAAGCTTGGAAGTTTGTACATCAGGAAGACAGTATGTCTTCCCCCACTTAGCTGGAGGTGGAAGGAAAACAGAGTTCTGAATTGGTGGCTGTTGTGTAAGTTTGCCATTGCTGTGCCGTAAAATTTAATAAATACCCAACAGGTCTAGATGTCATTGTGAGTAGATAACTTAAAAGGCCCATCTGCTTTTCCTATCGTAGCGGATGGGCGCCATGGGATCGTGCGTGTTGACCGTGTCCCGTTAGCTGCCAAGCTGGTGGACTTGCCTTGCATCATAGAGAGCTTAAAAACAATCGATAAGAAAACTTTCTATAAGACGGCGGATGTTTGTCAGGTAGGTGCTATCAGAGAGTTCAATTATCGACCTACCCCCCTGCATCCATAGGTGGCCTTTCTTTAGATGCTCCTCTTGAACTGTCCTTCGTCTCATGTCCATGATGTAGCTTATTACAGATCAGCTCTGTTGCAAAACATTTGATCCCACCATTAAGCATAGAAGATTCCCTGTTTCTTGAAACTTACTTGATCTTTGATAGGTGGGACTGTGGCTGAATGGTAGAACACCTTCTTTGCATGCAGAAGGTCCCAGGTTCAATTTCCTGGTATCCCCAGTTCAAAGAACCAGATAGCGAGTGAGGCTGAAGACCCTAGAGAGCCACTGCAACTCAGAATCAACAAGGCTAACATTGCTAGATGAATGTTACGGCTCTGTGCAAGGCAGCTTCGTGGGTTCATGTGTCTTTAGGGTGCATGACTGCTGATAACAGTTTTTAATGGAGCATTTGGTGTGCATGGAATCTTTCACATATCTGCAGTTTTCTCTTTTGTGTCTGTGTGGGGCTTCAGATGCTCGTGTGCACAGTGGATGGTGAATTGTATCCCCCTTTGGAAGAGCCAGCTGCAAGTACAGACCCCAGAGCCAACAAGAAGAAGGACAAGGATCGGGAGAAGAAGTTCATTTGGAACCACGGCAGTGAGTAGGGGAGCTGTCACCCTGTTCCTCTTCCCCATTCAGTCCTTTCCACTGGTTTTGAAAAGGCCTAGAGAATGTGTAGCAATGTTGCCCAGGGGACCACCCACTCACCTCCGTTCCTTTCTGCGGTGAAGAATGCTGGCCTTGTTCCACCTCTTCAGAGGGAGTCCGTGCCTGTTCTCTTCTGCCTTGCTGGCTAGCAGTGCAGGAGAAGCAGGACAGTCTCTTCAGGTATTCATGTGTCCTTCTCGTCTCCTACTCGCCTTTTTGCCAACTAATTTGCTGCTTTGTTCCAGTCACTCTCCCACTGAAGAATGTGAGGAAGAGGCGGTTCAGAAAGACAGCCAAGAAGAAGGTGAGTTGCATCGTTCCCCCACGTAGCAGGAGCTTTGTTGCAGAAATCGAAGGATCAGCACCCACCTACACCCAAACACACCCCATGCGCCAGGGGAAAGAACAGGACAGTCCTCACAGAATCTGTTTGTGACGATGAACCTCCAAAACTCATTATTTATGAAATAATTTAATGTTTGTTGCTCAGACATGCCAGGACTAAAACTGCCCTTGGTTCAGAGATCATGGCGAAGGAGGAAAGGCATTTTAAAAACCAGCTATAAATTCTGCCCTGAGCATTGTTTAGCTTTAAAGGAGTCTCTCACAATCCAGTCCTATGCAGCATCTACTTGATTCTAGGTGCTTGCGTTCAAGAGATCGTGCATCTGACAAAAGCTTTTGCCCTATGAAAGGTCATGCCTCGGTAAATGTGTTCACCTTTAAGGTGATCCAAGACTCTTCCATCATTTTCATTAAGAATTTTGGAGAGAGAATAGGCAGTGTCCTTTGGTACCCATTGCTAAGCTCCATGTGATTTCTCTGACCTACAGAGAACTGAGGAGGGAAATCTACCCATAGTGAAAAACTTAACATTATGAACAGGGAGCAATGTTTCCAGAGAAGCCTATTGCTTAAAGCAGTCTTTGTAGGAAGAGTATGAGGCTATTTTTTATCAACCTCCCTTTCCCATTTGTGTGTGTGGTTTATTTTTTAAAAATTGTTTTGTGTGTGTGTACATTTCTTGTGTGTGTTTAGCTGGTTGCCACCTTGGGGGCCGTAAGATGGGTGGAAAGGTCCCCTAAAATTTTTTGGAATAAAATACTAGAAGACATTCTTGGGCTTTTTCAGATTGGGGGGAAATGGTGTAACTTGTACCGAGAAAATGAACAAATCCAGTCAACTGTCGCATATGTGCATAATTTGCTCTCTTCCCCCCCCCCCCTTTAAATTATAATACCAGTGGCTCACTGTGTGGTTTCGCTTTTTTTTTAGCCAGGAAGCAGAAGCCCATACAATCTCATAAGAGTCAAGGTGACCTGAATTTGTATTAAGAGCCCCTGAGTATTCTCTAACAGACACCCCCCCAAAATGCTTTGCTGACTGAGGTCAGGGCCCAACATTCAGGGTCAGAAGCCCAGTGACTAGCAGGCGTTAGATGGGCCACCAGAAGTTGGCCTGCAGTCTGCTGGTGGGTTGCTTCCAACCTGTTGGGCCACCAGAAGTTGGCCTGCAGTCCGCTGGTGGGTTGCTTCCTACCTGTGATGTTTATTGACGAACGCCAGACGACAGCCCCCGGAGTAGACAAAGACTGTTTAATAGACAGTAGCTGAACTGAGTAAAGAATAACAATAGGGAGAGGTGATACCATTAAACCACCTTTACAAAGAACACAGAACAGGTGTGCTAGAACAGAGTGAGTTCTTTTAAAGGAACATTACCTCACATCTCCCTTTCTTATAAGAACAACAGAATAATATAAAATAAATAATCGTACAAATTATCCAGGTACAAATCTCTCTGGTGAAAACACTGGTCTTCCACGAGATGTTACACATCTTGGTTCTCTCTCTTCAGACTGTGATCCATTTGTTTCATTGTTTACATTTTCATTGTTTGTTTCGTTGTTTGCATTTACATTTTCAACCTCTCCCACATCTCCCTCAGTTTCAGAGAGCACATTTTCAGAATCTCCCTTTCTCAAGTGTACTTCACCTTTTTCAACTGTAATCACCTCTCCGGGTCCAACTCCATTCTTCTCAAGTTCTTTGTGCCTATACTTAAGCTTGCATCTATTTCGCCTGTACACAGACCCATCTGAAGTTTTCACTAAATAGGTATGAGGTTGACCACATCGTTCCACCACTACCGCAGGGACCCATCTCCCTTTTGATTCTACCCACGCTGGGTCTCCCTGTTGCAGTGGTTTTAGAGGCTTTGCTGTCCTATCATGAAAAATATTTTTGTCTCTCTTGATTTCTCTGAAGATCTTTCCTCACCCCTTCAGGTACCTTAGGCTGCAATAAGCTCATAGTCACTGGCAGTTTGCTCCATAGCAAACTGCCCATCAAGATCTGGGCTGGTGAATACACTGTTCCTGTGATGGGTGTATTCCTATATTCTAATAATGCCTCACACTACCCATCCCTGTCCTAAGGTCGGGCTTTGGGGGAAGAAGTTGCGGCTTGTTTGGGACACTCAAGAGACCATCAGGGCTAAGAAAGGGAGGGGGGCAGTGAGCAATGCTCCCTTTAAGCTGCGGAGTCTTGTGAGCAAAAATTCTATTTTATGAGCTACCAGCATTAAAGTTGTGATCGAGCGATTTGGCCACTGCATGAATTAGTTTGCTCTGGAGCCACACTTCCTGAGCAAGAAAAAATGTATGAGCTGGAGGCTAGAAAACTGAGCTAGCTTACACTAACTCAGCTTAGAGGGAACACTGACCGTGAGTGGTTTGGGAGAGCAACAGTAATGTTCTTGAAAGCAAAGAGGTAAGAATGTTGCCAGTATTTTTTTTTAAATTGTATAAAACATTTCTTTACGGCCTTTCCACCCAACTCAGGGACCCCCAAGGCAGCAAAGTATGTTTGAGGCATGGCCGGCAGCCAGTATGGGCTGTCTGTTTTTGCTGAGTGTTAAATATCTGCCTTTTTTTCTCTTTCCCCCTCTCTCTGGCCCAGTACATCGAGTCTCCCGATGTGGAGAAGGAAGTAAAGCGCCTGCTGAGCACAGATGCCGAAGCTGTCAGTGTCCGTATCCTTTCTTAAAACCTAAAATGGGATTTGCCTTACAAAGACCCTCCTTACATTTCCTGAATGGTAAGAAACACACCTCCCTGCAGGCACAGTCTGCAAACCGAGCCACCCAGTTCTGCTTTGGGATGAAATAACAGAAGCCCGTCAAACACACATAAAAGTACTCTCATCAATTTATCATAAAACAGTTGCCTGCCTTTCCACTATCTAGGCAGTTGCTTAAATTCAGTGCAAGTGCAAACATGCTTACAAGATCTAATAAATTAAGACAGTTTATTCTGGTAATTTTATCTTCAGGTTTGGCTGTGACTGGGAAGTATAGAGGAAAGGGCAAGGGCATATTGGGACCCAGATATATGGACCTGGAGGAGGGAGACATTCCAGAAGGAGCAAAAGATGTTATAGTTCCCACACCAAAACTCTTGACTTCTGAGCTTTCACTGGGCCGTTCCAGCACGCTTGTCATGGCAGAAAGAAGCCCAAGAAGCCTAAACTTCTGACAGTCCAGATTCAACTGAAAAGGGTTTTTTTTAAATCCAGTGGCACAAGCATGTCCATGGTAGGCTTATGCCAGAAAGAGATTTGATGATGGGTCTGCTTAGCTTAACATAAGGGAGCCTGAGGGAGTGTTTGATTGGGCACCAGAAAAACACTGAGCAATACCTTAGAGCTGTAAGGTGGTAGCAGGTAAGTATAGTTCCAGGTAATAGGTACAGGAGCATGCAAGACTGTATTTGTCCAATATGGGCAGCAAAGCAAGAGGAGTTAATTAGGCCAAAGAGAAAAATGTGGGTGGAAGGTCCGAACAGGTTGTGGACAATTGGAATGTGGCTTCTTCCTCCCCGAAGAATGTTGCCCTAGAAACGCGAGTTCCCTTCTCAGTGAACTGGTTTTCCTTTGACTCTTCTGTGCCTGCTGTCAGGCTGGGAAATCATTGCAGAAGACGAAACAAAAGAAGCTGACCACCATGGTTCACTCACAGGCTTGGATATTTCTTCCCCGGGGATGTCCGGACACAAGCAGGGCCACGGCTCATCAGGTATGATGGCTTCCTCCCATCTAGTTGCCGAAGCCGGCAGTCCCCTGAAAGGTCATGTGCTAATTCTAGATGCTTCTATAGAGATGGCTGGTCTCAAACCGTGTGCCCTGGGTGAAAACGTCGTCCATCTCTGTCACATTTTGATCCCAGCCTTTTCCCAAGGAGCGCTGGGTGGCATACCTGTGGTCTCCTCCATTTTATCGTGTGGGACGGGTAGAATTTGGTTGGGGTGAGAAAGCGCGGCTGTCCAATGATCACCCAGCAGGCTTCATGGGTGAGTGGGAATTTGAACCCAGGTCTCCCCAGCTCCAGGGTTCATTTCGTAGCAGGAGCTCCTCTGCATATTAGGCCACACACCCCTGATGTAGCCAATCCTCCAAGAGCTTACAGTAGCCCCTGTAAGAAGAGCTCTGTAAGCTCTTGGAGGATTGGCTACATTAGGGGGTGTGGCCTAATATGCAAAGGAACTCCTGCTACAAAATGAGCCCTGCCCAGCTCTACTCCAACTCTCTAGCCATACATGACACTGACTTCTCTTAAATACATCTGTGGTTCATTTTGCCAGGCTGACTTCTAAGTGTGCAATAGTTTACTCTTAGACCCCTGAAGTTGTACTGGAATTTCTGTAAGTCCTCTTTAAGGAAGATGATGTTCCTAAAACGTGCAGGCAGAGGAGCTGAATGGGTGACACTGCAGTGTTAACAGCATTTTCCAGGCTGAAATTCATAGCTGCGTTAAAGATTTATTAACCGTCTCTACCCACACCCTTTTTATCCCTTTGCTACTTTAACCAAGTAGAACATGATGAACTCAGAGAGATATTCAATGACATCAGTAGCAGTAGCGAAGATGAAGACGAGAGGGATCACCATGATGATGAAGACCTAAATATCATGGATACGGAAGAAGATCTGGAGAGAAGGTCGCAGGGCAAGCTGAATGAATCGGATGGGCAGCAGCAAGAAAACGAAGGGACCAACCAGATAGGTGAGCAGCCCAAGGGGAGTTATGCTGGTGGGTGACTTGAATCGGTGACTTCTGCAAGGATGTGCAGTGAAACACATGGTTTATTTCACTGGGGGTGCCAACTCCTGTGCTTTCTCCCAGCCCTGGGGATCCAGAAGCAGATCGACAATCTGAAAGACAAGCTTCAAGAGACCCAGGAGCGCCGGAAGCGCCAAGAAGATCTCATTATGAGGGTAGAGAACCTGGCTCTCAAGGTGAGTCCAGCATCAGCTTCCCCCTGTCCCTTACTTCAGTCAGCTAAAACCGGGGAAGGTTTATTATAACCTGGAGCAGTCTAGTTAAGCAGACAGAGGTCCCGTAAATCCAGAAGTTGCTACTTGAACTGGGGCTTTATAAACAGGAGGCAGCTGATTCAGCAGGAAAAAGGACGTCCCAGATAGCCAGGAAGTCCTAGATGACTTGGGTAGAGTTCTTGTTCGTCATCAGGGAAAGTCCGAAAATGAATAAGCAATCAGTTTGTAAGGGGAACAAGGCAACACTTTGCTGTCCCACCTTTCTCTGTGGCGTGTTAGGCTCGGGGAAATCTTACATCAGTGTTACAAATCAGATTGTGCAAACCGCATGGCCTGTACTTCCTTCTCTCTTTTCACTGCTGATTGTCGGCTTTGTAGTTTGATTTTATTACGCCAATTCGATGCTTTGTCATTTTATTTGATTGGCATTTCATTGCTCCTTGGCGTTTTCGGTTTTATGGGTTTTACACTGATTCTACTACTGGTCAGCATTTCAGGATTATAGTGTGGTCTCTTATCTTTTTCAGTTTCTGGCTTCATGAGCTGCCCTGAGCACTGTGTTTATGGAAGCGTGGGATGGAAATTTTCTAAATAAGCAAACTGCCCTCTTTTGTGGTATATTGAAGTGGGGGTCAGTGCAAGCAGGAGACCCTGCAGTGCATTCTGTCCTCTCAAAAAACGAAACAAAATATTGTGTCTTCACATAGAGAACATCAGCAACAATGGTCATGTTTTCTTTCTTTTGCCAGACCCGTCTCCAAGCTGTGCTGGATGAGTTCAAACAGCAAGAAGAGCGTGAGAAGCAGGAGGTAAGCCGTTCACACCTGCGATGCTGCTGAGCAGAACCAGGGCCGGGCCAGCTTGGCAAACCAGCAAGCAGCAACCCGCAAATGTGAAACATCCCAGTGGGTTTTGAATATGAAAAGCTCATCACTGGGGAAAGGATTTGCTGTGTTCTGTAATCTAAAACATGAAGCAGGTTCTGACAGCTGAGTTACCAGGAAATGCTACACACTGTAGCTTAAAATCTCTGAAATTGAGATGTTCTTGGATCACCTGGCGGATAACAGCCTTTCTTTCCTTTTGCATGACTGATGTCTCCTTTTTCAGCCTAGCGGCATTCAGTTATAGGAATCGGTCCTGGAATCTCTTGGGCTCACCCGTTCCCTCCCTGCCTCCTGCTGCATCCCACTGCAGCTGTACTTTCTGATGTGCAGAGAACCATAGTTTGTCAGTCTCAAAACCACAAACTACCTGTGTGTGTGTGTGTGGGGGGGGTGTTCTTGCCTCCTGAGCTGGATTGCAGCTTGTTTCAAACCAGGAAGTCTTCCATAGTAAATGGCACATGGGAGCACGCAAACCCAAGGCCTTTCTGACATTCTTATAATGACTAACCGCAGCTTGTCATGATGTCTGAGTGTGGCTTGTGTGTTAACCTTAAACTTCCTTGGGGCCACTCTGCTCTACAACGGAGCCTTTTGCCATCCCTTTCATCCTTTCTTGGCTTTCCCAGGCTAGGGCAGATTATCCCCAGGTGCTCCTCTCGGTGTCCCAACAGAGTGCTTCAGAGGGGCTCTGCCCTCTGCTCTGGGTCTTCACAGTACAACCGCAAGTAGTATTACCCTTTTCTGAGTCTGCTGACTTAGGCGGTAACTCTGCTTCAGACTGCCCCATTAAATAACCCCTGCGGCCCTGAAGGCATGCTGACGATTGGGCTGTTCGACTTATTAAAGGCAGGGCCATAGCCAGGATCTTTTTACTTTGGGGGGCATTTAAATAAGTCGGGGGCACCCCTGCCGCATACACACCCAGGCTGTGTCAGGAGTGACAAGAGAGTAAAAAGGGGGGGGGGGGCGAGGGCCCCAGCAGGTAGGGCGAGGGCTCGCTGTGGCTGTGGGTGCGCACAAAAAGTAAAGTAAAATTAGATAAACTGGCTGGATGGGAAGTCGCGAGACCTGGGCAGTAAGTCGGGGGCCCCGGCCTGAGATGCCCCACTGTAGCTACAGGCCTGAGGACCGCTAGAATTGAAAGTCTACTTTTTGTCTTCTGAGGGGCAAGGCTGTGTTAGTGGTGGGAGACGGATTATGGGGAGAAAGGACAGGACCGCCACAGTTGGGGGATTGCCACAGCTTCTCAGGGAATGAGGAGGAGCGTGCGAGGAGGAAAGGGCTGGCATTGCTTGGGGGGGGGTGTATGTGTGAGTGTCCTCCCTTGGGTTGAGCAGTGATGGTGGCAGGGAGAGACAGGTCTTAGGAGTGAGGTTTTGGATGCAGCCAGAACAGCTCCTGGATCTTGAGTATTCAGCACTAACCCCACCATCCTTGTCTTCTTCCCTTCGTTCTTTTTCTCTGCAGTTGGCCTCTCTTCAGGAGCAGCTGGAAGCCCTTATGGAGAAGTGAGGCTGGGCCTGAGCCTCCCCCCTCCCAGGCAGCACCAGAGGCTGTGTCATCTAGAAAGTTCTGGAACCTTCCTTTGAACTGAAAATTACCAATGGGAACCCACAGCGTTCCATGACTGACCAATGGGCTCCTGTTAGTGGTCTGCCTTCTCTCCAGAGCTGGCTGGTGTCTTTGTGGTCACTGATCAAAAATGCAGACGCCAGTGAAAATGGGATTCCCCTTGAGGGATAGTCATGTGGTTTGTGTACACTACTGAAGGGGGGGGAATGTCGTTACAAACATCTTGGTCTCTAAGAAACACCTACTTTTTCACTTACAAATGAGCTAAAATGCAGCATTTATTGTTTTCAACTAGTTGCCCTTTTGGAGCCGCATGACTTGAGTTGTTATCTGGAAGAGTGGCTCAAGGGGGTCCCAGGGGGTGCATGCCTTCCCCTTATCAATAAGTACACTTTTGCAAAAGAAGATGTGTGCTTTCACTCTAACTGACCTTACCCTGGTCTAATTCCGTATTCGTCTGCACAGAATAAAAGTGAGTAAAGTTGTGTGTGTTCAAGTTTCAGTGTGTTTTTTAAACACTTTTCCATTATGAACTGTTGTGCAGAGCAGTGGGAGAAACTCCGCCTTTAACGGACGGCTCACACTCAGAAACTCCCAGCCCAAAAGTCTTGTTGGTCACTAAGGTGCTACTGGACTTGAATCTAGTAGTTCTATTACAGGCCAACAGGGCTACCCTTTGAAATGATCTTCGGCCCTTTAAATATGCTTTCTTGCCCTCATATGATTTCAAGAGCTGACAGCAGTATGTTCTTAAGGCCCCAAGACTGAGGGGTGGATTGGCTTCCTCATTTCCGTAACCTCCTCTTCCTTTCCCCTTCATACTGAATTATTTAACTGGTAACCAAGGGACTTTATAAAATGGATGCTGAACGGTTTTTGTGGCCACAGTCTCAGTTATCAGGTAAAATAATGCACGTTTGACTTATTTGAAGGTCTGCACCATCTGCTGTTAGAACTGTTAGGTTGTGTGCTCTGTAAAAACTTTTAAAAAGACACATTTTGTCTTCTAAACATACTAGATGTATCATCCATTTTATTATTTATAAACACCAAATTTACAGGACTAAGCTGTTCCAGTCACATAGCGTGGCGGGGGCTTTCATGGTGAAAGAAGATAATATTTTTAACTCCCTCAGTTTGTATGATATCTGTATAATTCTGCTTGTGATGCCTGTTTTGGACATTTCAGATTTTGCTATGACATTAAAACTGGATTTGGAAGTCAGTCTGTATTCACTAGTGTGTGAAATTTAGGTGATCCGTCTCTGTCTTGGGATTCTTTGAACTGTGGGTCCTGCTGTTTATGTGATGGTAAGGAACAAAATATATACAGTTCATGCGCTTGTTGTGTCTACTGACCCACACACTTGTGTACGAAGGGAATCAAAAAGATCCTTCAATTACCCCTGCATCCCCAAAAGATTCAAGCTGTTTCATACACTAATGTCCCCTCCCTTCCTTTCTTAATAGATATAGTGAAAAGGGAACCTGGAAATAGATGGCTGGATCACTACAGCTATTTGGAAAACTTTCCTCTAAAAAACATTGAGAAGGCTTCTAGTGTCCTGGCCCCACTGGTGGACCTCCTGATGGCACCTGGTATTTTTGGCCACTGTGTGACAGAGTGTTGGACTGGATAGGCCACTGGCCTGATCCAACATTGGCTTTTCTTATGTTCTTAAAATAGGTAATATTGCTAATTTCTAGTGTTTGTAGTTGTGAGGTTTTTCTGTCCAGCTGGTTAGATATATTTCCATATGCATATTCTCTGTAATTTTAAAAGATGGTACTATTCAATTTCAAATATTGGATGCTGTGCTGCTGCTTCCATATTTCATGGTGCCATGACCATGTGGATTGTCCCTTGAAATGCTGGCCACTGAAACTGTATTTTAAGGATTTTGTACTGTTAGAAGAATATACACTCACTATTCGTACACATTATGCCTGCTTCCCATCGCCCTGGGGGGCTGTCTCTTTGATTTTTGGGAGAAACATGCCCACATACAGTGGTTACTTGATGGTAAAGCCAACGTTTTGGCATGCAGAAGTTGGCAGGTTCAGTCTTTGGCACCACCAGTTTGGTGGGTCTTGTATAGAGAACCAGTATAGTATTGAGAGCCACTGTTAGGTGGTGGTTAGTGTTGGACACTAGTATCTGGGAGACCCAGGTTCAAATCCCCACTCCGCCATGAAAGCTTGCTGGTTAAGCTTAAGCCAGCCACACACTCAGCCCCTAACCTACCTCACAGGTTTGCGGTGAGAATAAAATGGAGAAGAGGAGAATGACGTAAGCTGCTCTGGGTCCCCTTTGGAGAGGAAGGTGGGATATACATGAAGTAGATCAACAAGACAGGCTGAGCCATGGCAAACTTTGCTGAGAGCTGCTGCTGGTCAGAGTAAACAGTACTGGTCTGGCTTGATAGAAAGCTGCTTCGTATCTAGGAAGCGTTTTCTGTGCCTGCATCATCAGGATGAGGAAGCCATCACTGCCTAAGGAAGGACACTTAATGTCAAAGAATTGCCTGAGTAGCCTAAAATAGATTGATATTCAAGAGATTTCCCAGTGTGTGATTGGTAGCTGATTTTGTGGCAGATTTTCTGCCAGATATATGGTTGCCCAGTTGTATTAAAAGGAAGCCCTTTAACCAAGCATGCCAGGAGGTAGTTCCCACTGAGGTCATAAACCAGTGCCTAGGTCGCCCCACTTCACACTGTGTTCAGGTTGCATCTGTGTATAAAAAACATTCCTGCATACTGAAAATCAGCAGGGAAAAGGGTAGGCTACAACCAATGTGGCCATCTCCTGGCTGGGACATTCCTGGAAATGTAGGGGTGAGGCCCTGGGAGGGTGGGGTTTGGGAGAGGGGAGTGACTTCAGTGGGGGATAATGCCGTAGAGTCCACTCCCCAAAGCAGCTATTTCCTCCAGGGGAACTGATTGCTGTAGCCTGGAGATCAGTTGTGATTCCAGGAGATGTCCAGGCCCCACCTGGAGGTTGGCAAGCCTAGCTACAACACCCCTTCTCCTTTGCAACTTGTGCAGGAACTTTGTGTGTAGGTGTGTAGAGCAGTGGTCTGTTCTGAGCCCCAGCTGTGGTCTTCCGTTGGTACAATCTGGCTAGGTCTACCATTTCCTCTAATGAGGTCTAGGATGGGGACGTTTGCTGGCAACCTCCAGAATGATGTAAGGGTGGCACTCGTTTATTAAGTAGCTTAATCGACTTTTAAACACTAAGCAGGAAAATCCTGGATTAACCTGGTTGGACAGGGAGAGGATCAGAAAGGCAGAGTAGAATCCAACAGCAAAGGTGTCGAGGGACAGAGAGAGGTCATCCTTTGCTTCGGAAAGAGGTTCCCATAGATTAGGGCTTGCTTCTGCCTAGACAGCTGTGACTGAAGAGAGCGCACACGGCTGTGTTTAGGGCTTGGAACACCCAAAGTGGAATCAAGTCCCATCAAAACAGAGTGCAGGGGGCGTTACCCAGAAGACATTGTGAAGAGTAGGGAACCAACCGCATGTCACTTGGAGAAGGAGAAGAAGGACCTGACAGCGATTCAGCCATGGAGGAAACATACCTGTTTAATGTGGAAGGAGTAAAGAAAAAGATTTTACACGGAGGCTACGGGGAGCTGCCGGATTTCCTAGAGGGGAGCAAGGTAAATTTGCTAGCGTTGAATTGGTACACAGAAGTGTGGTGTAGATCTGTGACGCAGCTGTGTAAAGGAACCCTGGTCCCAGATAATTCTCCCCTAGGGTCTCCACTGTGCAGCAACCCAGGATCCTGACTCTGTTTCCTTTTATCCTGCCAATAGTCCCCGCTGTCTGACAGGGTTTTTTTTTTTTTGGCTTTCCAAACTAAGCAAGCTCGCTTTGAAAAAGCTAACTGCCGTCTTATTTCACCGGGGTATTTATTTTAAACGTTTCTAGCCCTCCTTTCTGTCAAGATAGGCCTTGAAGGCAGTTTATAGTATTTTTAAGAGATACATAAATATACATTTAAAACCAACACAATACCTCGAATCCAGAACTGAACAGCAGTTAATATGTTGATTTGCTTTATTTACTAGCAAACACGCAAGAAAATAGGATGGTACTTATCCAGATGGTCGTGCCAGATGGTGACATCGGCACCAGATGGATGTGTTTGGGGCAGTAGTTCCACAGTTCGGGTGCCACCGTGGGGAAGGTTCTGTCTCTGGTAACCCTCTACCTAACATCTGATGATAACCAGGGCAAATAGGCAGGTGGGAGAAGGTGGGTTGTTAGATAACGTGGCCTGGATGTTACCGCAGTAGAGGTTTATTCTTGGAGCTCCTGTCTCATCTGTCAGTGGTCCAGTGCTCTCAGACCTTGCCATCAGAAGAAAAGAGAATAATTTCAAATCTTCCAGTTTTGAACTGGAAGCTGGCTCTCTTTCTCCTGGGTACTAGACGTGAAAGTTGGGTGTTAAGCACAGTGGAAGGCCAGGACTTCCAGTTGTCTAGATCTGGACTACCTCGAGTCTAACACCTGTTAATGTTTGTCCATTTTGGATGCAGATCACTTTCCACTTCCAGACACTGAAGGACGACTTTGAGCGAACTGTCATCGACGACAGTCGTGAGGCCGGCGTCCCCATGGAGATCATTGTAGGGAAGATGTTCAAAATCGAGGTGTGGGAGATCTTGTTGACTTCCATGAGGATCGGCGAGGTGGCAGAGTTCTGGTGTGATCCTGTGGTGAGTATGCAGCTGTGCTAGACCCATCCTGAATCCTTTAGTTACAGAATAAGATTTTTGGACTCTTGGCACTCTAGTGGTAGTGCAGCTAGGGGACATGGGAAGAGAGGCTTGGACTCAGGGGGCCTTTCTCAGTGGTCAGTATTACTACTGTGAAACAACACACATCCAGAAATAAATATATGAAAAAATATTTTCTTCAGAGCCAGGTGTTGCTTTCTCATGTGATGTGCAGTTGCTAAAAGTTTACTCAGTGGTCCATGGATAATCTCTCATGGTAACTGCACATGCTTTCCAAATTGTTCTGGTAACAAATGTCCAATGTGTCTCTTCCACCAAAGGTAGTAATCAAGTTGATTCTCTGTATGCCAGATTCTGCACCTGGGATTGTGTTATTTACTTACCTGAAATATTTATATCCTGTACTCTCAGTTTATTGCTCCTGAGGCGACTTCCAATCTCAGTTATTAAAACAGATGCAGTGTGATTATAGACTACCATAGCCCCACTCACAGAAAGAAAATGTGCTGATTTCTAAAGCAGGCTTTGATGTCTTCTGCACTGCTTTGTGGTTACTGCATTAAGTGGTTGTATAACAGTTAATGCGACGTACAACTTGTTCACACCCTGACCCACCTACCTACCTGCTGCTTCTCTGCTTTATTCTCTTACTATGTGTATGCCTTGGGTTAAACTGGATATTTGGGTTAATCTGGATAAAGTGTTCTCTGTTTCCAAAGGCTTCCACTGGACATCAGAGGTAGGCAGCGTAGGATTAACATAAAATCCAGTTGAGAAAAGAAAAGAAGATGAGTGTTAAACTGCATCCAACATATCAGAGATTTATTAGGCTGTGGGCAAAATGGACAAGATTAATGGATGTATTTATTTATTTGGATAGTTCATAATAAACCGATACACAGGCTATGGAATATCAGGATCTATACCATGATTGATCCTTAAAACATGGCATCATATGCACACACACCTTTTATGTGTTCTTCTGCAAAGGCATGTTCAACTCATTTTTCAGTTAGATTTTTCCTAACCGACCAAGATGGACATATATGTTTGCTGTTGGTCTGTTGACCACACCATAATGCCTGCAAGACACTCTAGGGTGCTTTCACACACACTAAATAATGCACTTTCAGTGCACTTTGCGACTGGATTCTACTGTGTGAAATGGCAAAATCCACTTGCAAGCAGTTGCTGAAGTGGATTGAAACTGCATCATTTAGCATTATTATATATACAAATACTAAAACAGTGGGGTAAATTCTTGGCTACATCCGCCCCATAAATGCAAGATCTTAAATGAAATGGAATGTCTGTGTCACCACCATCTAAAACAGCAGAGGGCATCTGTTGTTAACAGGATTACGGCTGTGCTGATAGGAAATGTTGTAAGAACTATTCCATAGGGATGCCGTAAATTTTGTAGCAAATGGGTTTGACAGTCGGACTTCCTGTGTTCCACTGTGGTGATCCAATGTTAGCCAGGTCCTGGCACTGAATGACTTCAGTGCCTCCCAAACCAGTTTGCGTCTTTTTCTTCTCAGAACTTCACGTGTGCGAAAAACGATGCTGATCAAAGAGATCGGCAGCCGTTAACATAGCTAAGGATTACTTAAACGAACACAGAAACCACAGCAAAATCTCTATTATTCATGACTGGTTTATCTGTCTATATTTCAACAATTGTCTACTGAATGGAGTAGCAGTGTAGTAAGGACGTGCAAGCAGGCGTGAAAAGCTGATTAAGCCGTATTGCACTGTTAGAAAGGAAGACAGTGAAGTAACCTGCCAAATAGCCACAAACAGGCTGACAAACAAATGAACAGTCGACTGAAAAACCAACTGTAAGATTTTGCAGTTATTCAGGAATATGCAGAAAACCTTAAATAATGTTAAGAGTTTTATTCAAGGTATAAGCTTTCGTGTACATGCGCACTTCTTCTGATACAATGAAGTGTGTGTGCACACGAAAGTTTATTCCTTGAATAAAACTTTGTTGGTCTTAAGGAGGTGCCACTAGACTCAAACTTTGTTCTGCTGCTTCGGCTACCCACCTGAATTAACTAGTAAAGTAACTGTACTCATCCCTGACCTGGATAACCCGATCTCATCAGATCTCAGAACCTAAGCAGGATTGACCCTGGTCAATGTTTGGTTGGGAGTCCTCGAAGGAATACCAGGGACGAAGGAAAACACCGAGACAGGCAGTGGCAAGCTACCTATAAACATCTCTTGCCTTGTAAACCCTACCGAGACCACAAACTTTGCTCAGGAGAGACAAAGAAAAGGACACAAGGTCTAGCCCAGTCCTTCCTAGCATTCCTCTGGCCAGTTTGCCTAGCCCTGAGTAAAACCTGGTCTGGAACCACTCCAGATTCTAGTAGCCTGGACATTAATATAAACATGAAACAGAATGCTGAACATTACACAGGCTGCCTTTTTGCAATTGGCAAACAGGGTATCAGCCAACATGGCAGATGTTCAAGCATCCTACTATTAAATAGTACTCCGTCGACTGTATTAAATTTAATCATGCAGTGTGAAGGGGTTGATTTGATCAGTCTGCATCAGGGCATCTTTTAGTCTGGTTTTGTGTTATGCATTAGGTCTGGAACATTCCAGGACTATCTACCAAAGACTGGCTGAGCTTGGAGCTCTAGAACAATAACCCACCAGGACTCTGGAAGTGACCAATGAGAAACTAATGTTATGTAAATAGCCTATTGTTGAGTGTTGGGTGTGTTTGGGTGTGGTTTTTGCATGCTATTTAAACAGGGCTGTTGTTCCTGTCTTGTTCCTGAAATCACTTAATAAAGTAGAGCTGTTCACTGCAATGTGTCTTGAACCCAGTATTTAACATTTTGAATGTCTTTTTAGCCGTTCCTGGTTGACTGTTGAAATAACAGACTTAAGTTGTTCAGTCTTAAAAACCCAGGAGACTCTCCTTAGTAGATTAGGACTCAGTGAGCAGTTGTGACTGAATCTTATGGTTGTTTCCCTTTCTCTCCAGCACACTGGTATGTACGCCTTGGTTTCCAAAAGCATGAGGAAGATTGCTGAAGGAAAGGATCCCCTGGAGGGGCAGAAGCACCGCTGTGGGATGGGCAACTTGTTTGATTACCACAGCACGGGCTACACTGACCTGGATGAGCTGCAGAGGACGCCCCAGCCCCTCATCTTCATCATGGAGCTTTTCAAAGTGAGCAACAGGATCCTTGAGAAGCCACGGGCTGTTGAAGTCTGCCATCTAGCCATTCGATGTTACACAGCCCATTTCCAGTGTGGGTCAGCTTAGACATTCAGCAGAATAAAGTGGTAAAACCTTTCATGGTCTGCACTGTGGTGGACTGCAGGTAGGAAGGGACATATCTAAGTACCAGGAATGGCTCGAGTTTTGGGTGGCCCTGGACAGCATGTCTTTCATGGTGTAGTGGTTAAGAGTGGCAGACTCTAATCTGGGAGAACTGGGTTTGATTCCCCGCTCTTCCTCATGAAGCCCGCTGGGTGATCTTGGGTCAGTCACAGTTAGGCCTGCCAAGTCCCCCGCTAGGGCGGGGGAAACACCGATTTTTAGAGCTTACCTCCCGCTTTTCCAAAGATGGCCACCGGGGGGACAAAATGGCTGCCTTAAAAGGGAAATGTCTGCAGAGAGCCTGCCCTGCAGTAAAAAGCCTCGCCAGACATTTCCCCTTTAAGAAGTCAGCAAGAGAGCTTCTTCCACAGCAAGAGAGCCCCACCCAGAGATTAAGGAGGGACTGAAGGAGCTGCTTTTGCATGTGGCTGGCAAGGTGAGTTTCTCTTCCAGCTCTTTTCATTCTCTCTCCCTCTTTCTTTTTTCTGTCTGTCTGTCTCTCTCTCTCTGTCCCCATCCAGCAGAGGTCTATCAGTGGCTATTATAGCCACAAGGTCTAAATGGAAGTAAGTGCCTCTGCCAGTTTTTTTCCCTTCTCTCTCTCCCTTTCTTTTTTCTGTCTGTCTGTCTGTCTCTCTCTCTCTCTGTCCCCATCCAGCAGAGGTCTATCAGTGGCTATTATAGCCACAAGGTCTAAATGGAACCCTTTGTCTGGGGCAGTGATGCTCTGCATTCTTGGTGCTTGGGGGGCAACAGTGGGAGGGCTTCTGGAGTTCTGGCCCCGCTGCTGGACCTCCTGAGGGCACCTGGTATTTTTGGCCACTGTTGTGACACAGAGTGTTGTACTGGATGGGCTGTTGGCCCGATCCACTGTGGCTTCTCTCCTGTTCTTATGATATGAAAATCATATTCAGCACTTGTGTAGCACTTAGTGCTTCATATTCTGCCGAGATGAGGAAGGATTCAGTAGGGCCATTGCTCAGTGATAGAGCATCTGCTTGACATGCAGGAGGTATCAGCCTCTTCAGCTAAAAAAGGATCAGGTAATAGGTGACATTAAAGATCTCAGCCTGAGACCCTGGAGAGCCACTACCAGTCTGAGTAGTCAATACTGACCTTGATGGACCAATGGCCTGATTCAGTATTAGGAAACTTCATGAGTTCATGTGTCAGCATGTGGAAGCAACATCACAGGATGTGACATCACAAAATGATGTCACTTCCTTTCTCCTGGCTCCACCCCCAAAGTCTCCTGGCTCCACCCCCAAAGTCCCCAGATATTTCCCAAGTTGGACTTGGCAGCCCTAGTCACAGTTCTCTCAGAGCTGTTCTCTCAAGGGCAGTTCTCTCAGCGCTCTCTCAACCGACCTCACAGGGTGTCTGTTGTGGGGAGAGGAAGGGAAGGAGATCATAAGGCACTCTGAGGCTGTGATCACACACACTAAACAATCCACTTTCAATCCACTTTCAGTGCACTTCCAACTGGATTTTACTGTGTGAACTGGCAAAAACCAAATTGAAAGAGCATTGAAAGTGGATTGAAAGTGGATTATTTAGTGTGTGTGATTGCAGCCTGAGTCTCTGAGTGAAGGGTGAGTTATAAATTGAACTCCTCTTCTGCTTCTCCTTCTCTTTCCTTCTTCCCCCAGCACACCAGTCTCCTGGGGCTCATGGACAGATAAACCCCTCTTGGAGGAGACACAATTCTTTCATACTTCTACAAGCCCTGTTAGTAACAACAAAGCTAAAAGAAGTGCATATATTATACACACAGGATGATCTGGGGTGTGGGGTGACCTCACAGATGATGAATTATCATTTCCTGTCCTATCTAGGTGGAAGACCCTTCTGCGTACAGACGGGATACATGGGCCATGAACACAGAAGAGAAGATGGTGGCCATTCCAAAGTTACACACCGAGGGAAACCGGCTGGTCCTGTCCCGGAAATTCAAGGAGGCAGCAGAGAAGTACCAGGAAGCTGTCATCTGCTTGCGCAACATTCAGGCTAAGGTGAGAATTAAGTGGAGATTCTGAGTTTATGAATAGATGCTCTGGGATCTTCTGAATGGGGACCACATTGAAGAATAGCAGAGCCATAGTTTCAGGCCACTTCTCTTGGATCCAGATCTCCATTAAATCCTGGTGTCTTCCCTGAAGGTAATCTTAACGCATACAATACAGTTCCACCTTCCAGGCTGATATGGATCTGCCCTGTGAATAGACAGGGCTACCGATCTAGGAACCTGTTTGAAGCTGTTTTGAGTTCTTGGCATGAAAGGACCAAAGGTAGACTGTGATTCACCAGTAGATCTTTGGCCAGTTTTTGCTGGACCACCTGGTTTCCAGGATTCTAGCAAAGAATACTGGTTTAGGTGGACTTTGGCCCTGATCCAGCAAAACTTGATCCTCTTAACTAAGAGTGCATACTTGGGATCACAGCCTAGATTAGATAAGCCTTAACTGTTAAGTTATTCTTAGCATACACTCTTGGCTTACAATTTTATGAATCTTTAGCTGGGAGTAAGCCCCACTGATCACAGAGCAATATGCTTCCACTTGACTGAGTATTGGTGTGTAAATTCAGAACCCATTAGTGGGTGATGGGGAGTCTACTTAAAACAAAAATACACCACGGTGTAAGACTGACATTAGTCAACCTAATTAGTCAGGCTGTTGTTGTCTCCTAATCAGTCAGTCGTTGTTGTTGTTGTTGTTGTTGGGGGTGGTCTTCTTCTTGTTAATCATCATCATCATCACCACCCTATCCCTGCTAGGCAGGGTTCTGGGCGATATACAACAAAAGGCATATAGCCACAACAAATGTAAAAACCATAAAGTTCTAATCACAAACAGAATTCTGATAAAAAGTTAAAAAAAACATTTAAAAAGTCCAAGATGGCGTCTCCAAAATTTATGTCCCAGTTCTGGACTGTCTGGCCACTTCTGGGCAGGGGGGAGGAAGCACAAGCTCAGAGTTGGAGGGCGGGGGGGAGAGAAAAGGTTGCCAGCCACAATGGAGAACTGCCATCTACCATCTTGCCAACTCCACGTCTCCAGCCCAGGCCATTCTATCACTCTTTCACATTGCTCAGCTGGAGAATCTCCCTCTTCAGCCCGGACACAACGAACTGTCTTACAGTCTTGGGCTACAGGAACAGGTTTCATTGTCTGAGCTTTTCAAGAGGAAGATAGTATAAATGTAGCGAATATAATGGAAGTAAGGAGATAAAGAGTGGGTTCCTTCTCCGCTCCTGGCTGTCACTTGGCCATTTTGCTTATTTGGTGACCCAGCCTCCCATTAACCATTAATCCAGACTGTCTGTCCTTGGTCTCTTGCCAGGAGAAGCCACGGGAAGAAGAATGGCTACACCTGGAGGAACTCATTACCCCTCTTGTACTGAACTATTGCCAGTGCCAGCTGGAGCTGGGGGAATATTATGAGGTTTTGGAGCATACGACTGATCTTCTCCAAAAGGACAATGGTAAGCTACCTCTCTTGACAGCCACTTACGGGTCACCCCAAGCTGGACCCAGACTCCTTGCTCCCTTCATCAATGTTCATAGTCTTTTGAATGACTCCTCAATTGACTAACAAGACACCCCTCCAAAAAAATGTTCTTGAGAGTTGGGACTTCTGATTACAGTTATTGGCTCTATGGTTTTACCTACAGTGATTCTGAAAGGGAGTCAAGAATTTGATGTAAAAGAACTGGTATGTGTTGAGTAGCAGCAGATCCTTCCTGAATGAAGACTGCTGCTGCAAATGCCAGGAGATTCTGAAGGCGGTGCCTGGGGGGGATGGAGTTGGGGGATGACATCACTTCAGGGTGATGCTCTAGGCATTTTGCTTAAGCTCCATGGTAAAGATCATAGAGACATGGGGAAAATCCTAGAGCATCGGTGTAAAGAAATGGCCTTCACTTGGGGCTCACATCCCAATATTTAATGGTTTGAGGCTTGCAAACCCCTCCATGGAGTTTTAAAAGATGGCAGGAGCCATAAGGAAGGGGGAAAGTTAGTCACTGTCAGAGCCTTGCCCACCCCCTAGAATCTCCCTGCTGAACACCCAACCATCAACGCTTTACAAATGCAAGTGAATTTCCCTGAGAAAGATAATAAAATGACCAGATCACACCTTGGTTGGAATCTGAAGAAGGTGACAGAAACTTGGGATGATGAAGGCTAGAATGTAACTTACGGGGGCCCTTAGAATGAGGAGATTTGACCCGCATTAGGGGTGGCAGACAGAAGAGAGAAAATCTCCTGGCAGGAGGGAGAAAGGAGACATTTTGGCAAATTCCATCTGGGAACAACCTGCAGGAGAGAGCTCTCGCTGGAGAGTCCATCCTGGATAGCAGCCATTACCATTTAGAACAGACAAAGGACTAAGCTTTCAAGGTAACGGGGGACTTCTAAAACTATTGCAACAACTAAACAGCCTGCCTTAGATTAAGGTCAGCTAGAGCAGGGGTCCCCAGTGTGGTGCTCAAGGGCACCGTGGTTCATTGACATCTTTCTCGGCACCCGCCAAGTGTCTTCAGAAAGTGGGTGGGGCTCAAGCCCAGCAGGGCTGCTGATTTGCCAAAGGAGATACGATTGGCTATGCAGATTAAAACCGTGGTTTCAGCGGCAGTTGCTGCAAAAGTCTTTTGTTCTGTTCTCTCTCACCTCTCTCTCCCTGTGTATTTTTAATTACCCATCTTCTCTCCTGCACTTGCGCTTCCTCTGTGCATGTGACTTCACCTCCCACAGCAGCCATTTTTTGGTTGCACCCACCACCCTGTGTCAAAATTCCAAAGGTGCCGGCAGCTGGGAAAGGTTGGGGACCCCTGAACTAGGTCTCATCAGAAACAGGGTCCGATGATTGTATGTTTCCACCTTTCTTTGTATTCCTTGCAATTGCATATTTCCACCTTTCTTTGTATTCCTTGCAACTGCATGTTTCCGCCTTTCCTTGCATTCCTTGCTTGATTCGTTACTGTTCAGAGCATGCCTGTGGGATTATTTCCCCATTTTAATGATTTCTTTCTATTTTAAATGTGAGTAGTCATTCTCCATACCATGATGCAAACATGTTATCCAGGAATGGTGCCAGGAGAAGGGTTGATGGTACTTTGGTACATCACCAGCTACCTGGGACTGTCTCAGAGGTAGTAGAAGCTGAAGGGTGAAACTGACCAGACTGGGCCTGAAACCAGCCTCAGTGGAGCTGGAAACTGACTAATTGGCAGAAAGGAACTCCAAGGGCAGGCCCTCTGTGCAGGGAGTTCCTGAAATTGACCAGCTGGTGGCTGCCCTACCCAGAGGGAAGCAGAGAAAACCCTCCAAGAGTCAGGCAGGCTCTGAGGAGCAGCTGGCCTGGCCTGAGGAGACTCTGGAGAGCCCCTGGGCCTGAGCAGTCAGATCCCTCAGACAGCAAAGGGGGATAAGGGCTCATGGGTCAGCCATACTATTTCCACACAGTCAGTATGGAATATCACTGGCACAGCTGTGATCTGATGTTAGTGCTTGGCAAATGGTGGGTAACTCCATGTGAAACACAGGGGCAGAGAAACAAATATGTTGAAGCTCCTGCATTCGCCAGCATTTATCCTGAGGCAGTAATAAATTTACCCATCAGTAATCATTTTTTTTAAATCATAAAAAGCAATAACAAGGAACTATGGCATCAGCAGCAAAAGCATCAAACTAAAACCAATAATTTGGACAATTTAATAACCAGCAGCATTCTGCTGAAAAGTGCAATGCAAAACAGAGCAGAGGTTGCTCAAATAATGATAACCAAAAGGCTGCCCAATAAAACAAGGCCTTCTCCAGGCAACTGAAGGCCAACAAGTTTGGTGCCAAGAGGAATTGCTGTGGAGTTTTGCTGTCAAGGCGCCACAACAGAAAAGGCCCTGGCTCCAGTACTTGCTTGCCTTACTTTTGAAGGTGAGATTACATGGACCATCACCTCTGTTATGTATTGGGACTGAAACATTGCAGGACTGTGCTACCAGAGACAGGGTGAGCTTGGAGCTGAAGAACAATAGACCAGCAGGATTCTGGCAGTAACCAATCAAGGTTTAATGTTATGTAAATAGCCTATCCTTGGGAGTGGGGTTTGTTTGGGGTGTGGCCACTACATGTAATATAACTGAGCTGAGGGTCTGATCTGCAGCCTTGTTCTTGCTGAAATCACTGAGTAAAGTAGACTGTGGAGTTTTGCAGTCAAGGTGCCACAACAGAAAAGGCCCTGGCTCCAGTACTTGCTTGCCTTATTTTTGAAGGTGAAACTACATGGACCACTGTTTCTGAAGGAGATTTTAACTGACCGGCAGGCTCATAAAGGAGTATGTAGTCATTCAAATGACCTGCTCCCATGTTATTTAGTTACAAATAATGCAAACCTTACAAGCCCACTGTGTATTCTCTAATGCACATTACTGAATCTGGCAGTGCCACACCTAGAATTTCTGACTGCTCAGGGTGATGGAGAACCATATAACAAATCTATGAATTCAGTCTTAATAAATAGTTTTTAATAGGCGAGCAATAGGCCAATGTCAGTTATCTTTGTTAGACCAAAATGATTCTGTATCTTTGGACCAAAGATTTGGCTTAGAGTTCAGGGTTCAAATCCCGACTAAACTATAAATACCATAAGCTTTGTTGAGGCCACTTAGAGTCTGAGCTCTCAGGTCGCCTCATCTGAGAAAGTAATGACCTATGAAAGAAGAGCAGTGTGTGAGAGTGATTTGTCTTTGTTCTTTTTAAGAAAATGTCAAGGCCTATTTCAAACGGGCAAAGGCCCATGCTGCTGTCTGGAATGAAGAGGCGGCACGAAGAGACTTCATGAGGGTGACCCAGCTGGATCCCTCACTGGCTGCCGCCGTGAGGAAAGAGTTAAAGCTCTTGGGGGAGAAGATGAGGCGCAAACATGTGGAAGAGCGCAAGAGGTACCAGGGACTCTTCGACTACCCTGTAGCGAAAGGGGGAACTGAAGCGCGAGCTGGTGAGGAGACAAAAGGGCTTTCCAAGGGGCAAGAGGGGGCGCCCCACAATAGGCTGAAGGCACAGGTGGAAGAAAGTGGGCCAGAAACCCTGAAGCCTGAGAGAGAGGCAGAATGGCCAGGAGTAGGTGAGAAGGATGGAGAAACAGAGCAAGGAAACTGGGACGAGGCAGACCCAGGAGGACTCATAAGAAAGGAGTGGGGAACAGACGAGGAGGACTCTTCTCCTCAGGAAGAGATGGTGACAGAAACTGGAGATGAAGAGCAAGAAAGTCAAACTCAACAAAAGTACCACAGCTCTTCTGAGGAAGAGAGGGAGAGCTGTGAAATCTCTATGCCCAACCCACAGTTGGGGTTTGGGGGATGGGAACTGAGGGAAGAGCAAGAAAAGGCAGATGAGATGACAGCTTTGGGGACACAAGAACAAAGCGGAGACCTAGGTTTTGCAGCAGTAAAGGGAGAGCAAGGAAAACTCATTCAGGGAGATTCTGGGGAGACAGTGGCAGGAGCTGCAGGACGTCTCTTGGCCAGCACAGAGGACATGCTTAACCAGGAATGCTGCAAGGCAGAGAGGCACTTCCTGGGAGCAGAGAGGGAAGAAGATGAAGTGAAGGAATGTGGGAATGGAGAAACCCCAGCTGGAGAGTATTCTCGGCCTCAAGAAGAGACCGGCTGTGTAGAGAACTTCAAGGAATGGGCAAGAGAGGAGAGCTCTGAGGAAATCTCCGAAGAGGATTTCTTCCAGGCCCCTCAAGAAGAGTCAGAGAGAGGAGAAAAGGTGACAACGGAACTGAGTCCAAGGGAGGAGTCTTCCCCGGAATGGTGGGATTGTGCAGGGCTCAGAGAAGAGGCTTCCACAGCAGAGAAGGAAGGACGCAGAGCAGAAATGGAATGGGAAGGGAAAGAAACAGAAACGAAGGATCGTTCCAGGTCAGTGCGGGAGATCCGTGGATATGAGAACGGCTGCTGCACAGACTACCACGAAGCAGAGACAGGCCTCAAAGAGACAGTCACGGGGGCAGAAAACTGTAGGGAAGGAATACAAGATGAGAGCCCCAAGATAGAGTTTGGAGGAGAGTTTTCATGGGAACAGAGAGATGAAAGCAAAGAAGAAATGGCTCGATGTGTGCCGGAAAAGACAAAAGTTGAGTGCAGCTCTAGGGCTCAGGAGGAGAGGTGGGAGGGCGGAGTAGGCCCGGAATGTCTGGAGGATGAGATGCACTTCCGGGTTGAGCAATGCAAGGTCGGAATGGGTGAGGAAGATTCTGACCGAGATCAAGACAAGGAGGATTTCCTCTGGGAATGGCCAGAGAGCACAGGAGGGATAACACACCTGAGCTTGGAGGAAGAACCGCTCTCCCCCTGGGGCGGTGGAGACACACCAAAAGATGATGGTGGAGACCCAGACACTACAAGAAGTAAAGACACAAGCCAGGCTTGCTGTGCAATGCAGATGGCTGAGCCTGGAGTGAAAAGTGTACCGAATGTTTGGGCCACAAAACAGCCCAGCCCAGTAGAGGAGGAAGCCCAGGGAAACAGGGAGTGAAGTATGAAAAGTTATGGGGATGTATTTTGTTTGCTGTGTGACTTCCAGGGCTGGACTGAAGTCATGCTAGCTAGCAATCTGTGCTGAAGCCAGCTCACCTCCAGGCATCCAGGTTCGAAGATCCGCACTTGCTAATCACAAACGGAGTTGGCACAGTTATTTCATCTAGGAAAGAATGGCAAATTACATTGCAACTCAATGCAAATTACATTGCAACTCAAACAGACAACCCAAACAGGTTCATGTCTTCCTTTCTTGGTCTGATTGTGTCCCTTTCCTTTCCTCCTTCACCACCTGCTATGTTTTCAGCAGCAAAAATCCCCTCTGTTGAGTCATCTGGCAACCTGTGCTTGGAAAAATAAGCCTCATCCAGGACTTTTTTCCCCGGGGGAATGCGCCAAAACCGAGTTCCGGAACCTCTTTGACAAAACTCTTTAAAAAATGTTTAAAAGTTCATGAGTTTCCAGTACCCAGATTGAAAACTTCATTTCCCTCTTGAGAGTTTGGCACCTCTTTAAAAAAGGAAGAAAGAAAAAGAAGCAGCCCTGGCCTCATCTATAAGCTGAGTTCACTTGCTTATGGGACAAATCCAGAAGGCGGCTGCTGGAGATGGTCAGCGTTTTGTTCAGCGTTTTAGGAGGCTCGAAAGAGGAATTGCTGCTCATGATGTATACAGACACCCCACTGTTGCTTTGGGGCAAACTGGTTTTGTACAATGCAGAGGTAGCAAAAGAAATGTGGTTTAGAATGGTGTCTTCTCTAGATGCTCTGTGTTCTTGCTGTGTAATACGTTGGCTGGGTAGTGAGTAGGATTTGTGTTTCAAGTCTAACAAAAGCGAGCTGCTTTGCCCCACATGTTTGTACTGCAAGCTTAGTGTCCAAAAGGTGCATTACGCTCATTAAAGTCTTGGGCATTTGAATACATGCACATTTCTATTCTTTTATTTTACACATGGTAGAATGCACATCCCCTTCAGCTCTCAACAAGGTAATCTATCCAGTTACATTAAGAAAACTTAAGGGCACTTCAGTTGTCCTAAGGGGCAGCTATTACTGCTGATTCCCCTTTCCTCCTGCAGTTCCCCATAATCTATTCCTGTGGGTCTGCTGCCCTCCAAGAACAAATCTCAGGAGGCTCAGTGGGGATGCTGCAAGAGGGGTGACTTAAATGCATAAAGCAAACAAGTACCCCTACTTTGGGGCCACCTCCTCCTGACTGAGCTGAAAGGTAACTAGGGTTGCCATCTTCAGCTTAGGGAATTCCTGGAAATGTGAAGGTGGTGCCTCAGGAGGGAGTCCAGGAGAAACATGATGTCACATCCAGGTTAAAGTTCAATTCCTCCCCTGCCTGTGAGGTCAACTCCCCCCAACAAAATCCAAATTTTAGATTTCCCACCTTGTATCACATCTCCCAGCCTTTGTCTGTTACCTTATACCATTCGTTGTCTACTGTATTCATGGTTCTGTATGTCACACTAACCCTTCGATCCTAAATATTTATACTTGTATATCTAGCTGCTGTTCAGGTATGTCCACTCAGCCTCAGGAACTTCTCAAAATGCTCTTCAGGTTTTTCTCAGTGTTGAGAAAAATCCATTCTGAAGGTCCGCAGAGGAATGTCAGCCAACAGAAGTTTCATGTCTCAATCCCCAGCTGGCTTCTGGTATCTTAACAAGTGATTGTAAGTTTCTGTGAGTCTTTATGGTACACCATAGGAGAAACAGGCGGCCCAGAACACCCACCCTCTATAGCCACTCTAGGACATCCATTTCTCCAAGACTCTATGGTATATCCTAGAGTCTGGCCTCCAAAGCTGCCATTTCCTCCAAGGAAACTGAAAGCAATAATCTGGAGATCAGCTGTAACTCTTGGAGAATTCCAGGCCCCGTGAAATTGGTAATCCTAAATACAGAAAACTGAAAGCAGGCTCTGTCAGTTGGGTTACAGTGCTGCAACGTCTCTGTTGCATAGAAGCCAGACCTCTTTCCTTTGTTTTTGCCCTTTTTTTGTGAGGTGACATTTCCCCAAAGCTGTATATGTACTGTACTTTTGGATCTGGGGGGGAAATGTGTGTGATGCTAGAAAGTTCCTCTATTGCTGTTGTGATTGCCACGTGGAAAATATTTCTGTAATGAAAACTAGCTATAGGTCATGAATGACAGCAAAAACAATTCAGTTGGGAGCGTTAACCTATTTTGATTAATATATAAATATCCTCTTTCTTTCCCCAGTGGGGACCCAAAGCTACTAACAGCAGCATTTTCTCCTCCCCTGTTTAATCCTCACAACCAGGACCCTGTGCGGGAGGTCAGGTTGAGAGAAAGGGGCTGGCACAAGGTCCCCCAGTGAGCTTTCATGGCAGAGTGGGGGTCTGAAGCCAGGTCTCCCAGATTCTCACCTAATATGCTCACCACAACACCAGGCAGCCTTTCCGTATCTCTACACCACCTATGAGGTAGGGGCTGACAGCCAGTGTGAGACGGAGAGGGCAGAGAGAGGGGCAATAACATCTCGCCAGTGGCACAACACTGATTTACCAGGCCATTCCCCCCCCCCCCCCAGTGGTGTCAGGCAGTGTGGGCAGAGGCCAAGAATGGGAAAAGGTCTCCCCATTTCCAGGCTTGACTTCTCACACAAGTGATATTGTGACCAGGGGTCATTTCGAGCAGGAGCTTGGGGAAGCACAACTCTGGGAGTTGGTGCCAGCCCCCCCCCCCCCCGCACGGGGGAATGCCTGCTTGTGTCATGTGACTGCAGCAAAATGACCCCGTCCCCTGGAAAGGTCCTTGTTCCTCCGACCAGCCTTCTGAAGGCTTCAGCCACCACTGAAGCTATCCTCCCAGAAGAGTGGTCTTTCCGAGGCTTGGATTAGTAGCGGCCCCCTCTCTGCCAGCTTTTTCTTTCTCTCTCTCTTCTCTCCCCTTCCCTCCTTTCTTTCTTGCCTTCTGACATACTTCTGGTGATGTCAGGGAGTGTAGCATATGCAAATGTTATGCTAATGAGTTATGCTAATGAGCTCCTGCACCTCTTTTTTTACGAAATGACCTGATTGTGACCGTCAACCTCTTTATATGCCACTTCAAGCTCGTTAGAGGAATGGCAGTACACCGATACAATAGCTTCCTTTCATGTACTTTTATAAACGAGTGTGAGAACAACAGACAGTGGGAAAGAGGCATAAAGATTCACCCCAAAGAGGAGAATGCTCCTACAGAATCAAGAATGAAACCAAACAGTGCAATATAAAAACAAATTTATTATTTTTGTTTCCAGAGCAGAAACGGAAAGATTTGAGCGAGGACACCACATCGTAGCCAGTTATAATGAATTCTCTTCCCAGTCTTTGAACAAACAAAGTCATCACTCATTCATGCCTCAGACAATCTCTTCAAGTGCAGAAGCAAACACAGGTTTTTACCCAACCAAGTTCAGCCCGAGTTCTTGGCTGTTGGAAGTCTTGGAGGGGTTGCAAAGGAAGGAAGGTAGAGCATTTGGCATCTGAAGTAGGAAGGGGGAGCTCAAGAGAATCTGGAGGGTTCCAGAGCCTTGTAGTGGGTTGGATCCTGTGGTACTCTTCGCTGATGGCAGAGATTTTTGTCAGTAGAATGGGATTTTCTTGCCCCCTTCCTTCCCACTACAGCATGAAATGCTGCTCCTGAGCCAGGAGACCCTACACGAAGGAATAACAGGTCCTGTGGGGGTCTGCAGTAGAAGGGGAGAATCAGCAAAAATTGCCTCCCCCCATCCTTTAATGAAAATTTACCAGTTGATCCAACCCAACGTGGCACTCAGGTTGGGGAAACCAGCCGACTCTCTGACACTCTTTTTTAAAAGAATCATCACCTTTTACCACAATAGTTCCATCGTTCACCGACACGAAAACAGACTTGTACATATTTTAAAAGAGTAACACTCACAGCTCAACAACTGACTGTAGTTTCTCTATATTTTGGAAGGAGCGGGAGGCTAAAGACTTGTGCTTTTCCTCATTGGTTTTATCACAACATTGGGGTGTCTGCCAAATGCCAGCCTTGGAAGCTGTTCAGTAGAAATGCCCATTTTAAACTTTCATATGACAATTAAGAACAGTGAATAAAAGACAACTCCGCTCTCCGCAACACAGAAGAAAGAGACCACAATAAAACCCCCGCTGCTCCCGGACATGTTCTGCGGCCACTACTGCCCTTGTACAACTTTTTCAGCTGACGAAGGAAGCCCCAATATTCCCTGGTGCAGGAATTCAAGAGGGGTTCTTGTCATCTGGGTAAGGCCAATCTCTGTGGTATTTGGCTAGGGGGAGAAGCTATCACAGCAAAAAAAGGAAGGCTGATGCCCCACCTTTTAAAAATGCTAGGTACATCTACACTACAAAATTAAACCACTATCAAATCTACTTAACTGGCTTGTACCCATGGTGTGTGGGGACTGTAGTTCTGCAAAGGAAGTTAGGAGCAGCAAGAAGGAATCCTTATTGCTCTCATATGTCAATATTTCCCAGGATTCTTTGAGGGAAAGCCGTTAACAGAAAGAACTGGGATTGCCAAACCCAATACAGGCAGAAGAAAAGCTCACGTATCTCTAGAAGAATTTTATTGGTGTCACTTTTCTTGTGCCTGTCTGACATGCCTCTGCTGTGAACAGTTAAGAACTTTGCCCTCTGGAGCATCTGGACACCCTGAGTGTGGATTTGTTGATCCACATGCTAGTCTCGTGGGGCTGACATTTCTGGATCCCTATGATGCCTCCGTTTCATGTCCCATGATGTATTCTTCCTGCAACATATGAATACCTGATCTGGGCATGGCCCACACGTCTGGCCCTGGAGAAAGTTCTCCGTACTCCAGAAGTAGAAAAGAGGAAGCACGTTGCTTCCTCTTAGCACTTATCATGCAACCAGGCAGAGCACGGCCAATTGTGCTATCGGCTTGATAATCTGGAATTTAATGAGGATCCAAAGCTAAGAGACCCTCAAGGTTTGACCGAATAAATAAAAATACAAAAGTAGCTTCTACTAGTATTTCTGCAGATTTTTTCTCCACGCCTCCCGTCTCAAGCTGAACAGAGCATGCGCCTAGTTGGAGGAACTTGATGTGTGCCCACGCAGAGCATTCTTGGCACAGGCTAAAGATCCACCATTGCTGTATATTTTAACAGAATGTTCTTTATCAGCCTTGGGCAGGGTAGCCAGCAATCCAGATGGTCTTTGAAAATAATAATTCATACCTTCACAAATCAGCCCACTCCACTATTTCCCCTCTACTTGAGACCCCCCCCCAAATGCTCAACAGACAACATGCTGCCGCAATCTAGTAATGCAGCCCACACACAGTTTGCAACACGACATGCAACAACAACCTTTGCAACCTACAGTGCTTTCTACATATGGGACATTCCTGACAATCCACAAGGCTACTAGGAGAACTGGCAAGCTGCTTTCACGACCCACCACAATGCCAACCCTGAACCAAGGCGACATAGCTCGCATTTTTAAGGGATCACCTTTATTTTTGCAGTGCTGGATCTCTCCAGCAGAGGCAGGCCTTGGATTTCACAGTAATCCTTTTTACATTTTCAGACTAGCGGCCCTTCACCACAAACACACAAATGTTCACAGAGCCCGTGACAAACATAATTACAAGTCAGCCATTTGCAGAGCCTCCGACACACTTGAGATCAAACCAGGTTCTGTAGCCCATCTTTCCTTCCATTTTGCTTTGTGCTGTTATTACACTCTACTATGCCATACTGCAGCCTTACCCATAAGTAGTCCCTTTAGTCCACAACATGAAATATCATGATATAACTCACCCACCAAGACTGATTCAGCAGTCATAAGCTCCTTTCTCTTAGGAGTCAGTCACGCATGTCCTCAAAAGAGAACTTCATTTTACTGGTTGTATTGTAGTTTTTCATCTTTAATAAAGTTATTAAAAAAGAGAGAGAGAACTTCCCTAGCATGCCAGCTTTGAAGGCCCCAGAATGGTGGATCTAGTTATCGCCAGCATCAAACTTCAGGTGAAATCCTGAGCTTATTAGACCACATCTACTTGGCAAATATGCCACATTCTTGACAAGAAAGAAAGGAAGTGAAACACATAGGGTCGCCAGGTTCCCCCCTGGCTATTGGCAGGGGATGGGTGTGTGTGTAAGGTTGCCAGATCCAGGTTGGGAAACTCCTGAAGATCTGGGGATGGAGCCTAGGGAGAACAGGGACCTCAGTGGGGTACAATGCCATAGAATCCACTCTCCAAAGCAACCATTTTCTCTAAGGGAAGCTATCTCTGTAGCCTGGAGATAAGCAGGAATTCCAGGGGATTCCCAAGTCCCATCTGGAGGCTGGCATCTTTAGTAACACATGGTTTCTGTTTAAACAGGAGATCTGTCCACAACCCTATGCCACCTGGTCTTACAATTGGTCCAAATGTGTCAACCTGGTGCCTGAACACTAATTGCAGTATGGGAAGATAAGGGCATTTATGTCCATTTTCCTTCCAGTTGAGCTGTAGACTATGGGTAACATGGGATCCATTAGAGCTCTGATACAGCTGGCAGCATCCCAGTTCTTCCAGTCTAGAACTGTAACCACTGCATGAGAGACAACTGTACTCTGGCCCTAGAATATCCTTTTAGATTAACTCCATTATTCCATACTATCTGAAGTCAACCATGTTTTCACGTGCTGGATTTAACTGGTTGGGAACTGGCTGTCCTATGAGCTGAATCTGGCCCACAGGCACTCACCAGTGGGCCCAGCCGTCAATGGCATCCCTCTGATTATCAAAAGAAGCACAATCTCTAGCCAACTTCATAGTATGGGTGGGGGAACCATTACAAAAAGAGAGGGAGTCACCTCTGACATGCGCCACCTAGGATGATCAGCCAATGACTTTCAAATTCAGCCTGTGTTTCTATTATGAGAAGCACAGGAGTAGGATGAAAGGGGGGAAAGGGGATGGGCCTTGGCCCTTCACCAGTGGCCATAGGATGTCTCACATCCACATCAGTTTTGATCAAACAAGGACTTATTTCCTGGGTAGGGTGGAGGTGATGGTGCATCCTACTTCCATCAGCTAGAAAGATGAAGCAGCTCTGCTGGCCTTGCTGTAAGTCACAGAGCCCCAGCGCTCCACCTTCCTTTCTTCCTCAGCTAGAGAGATGGGGGAGACAACGTTTCCACCCAATTGCCTGCTTACTTCATGGCTGTATCGACCACAAGGCAGAGCGGCTTGAGCCACTACAGTTAGGTTGTGTCAGTCGAAGTGGATTTAATCCAAGCTAAATCCATGTTTAGTTATTCCAGTGCAACCAAGCTGGCTGAAGTGAAAGGAGTTCAGGTTAACTGAAGGCCCCGTGAGAGGTAAGGGTTCCCAGTCAGCCCTACTGTGCAACTGCGGCTTGCCTGGTAGAAATGGGAGCGCTTGCTAATTTTCCATCATAAGAGAAGGCAAGGCACTCTACCCACTGTATCACTAACGAGGGCTCTGTGCTTTCATGCCCCTGCAGCTGAACATTCCTTAGTGTGTTTCCTTCCGTTATCACTTAACCGGTACAATAAATACCTTGGTATGTAAATATGGCCCTCACCTGGATGGCCCAGGCTAGCCTGATCTCGTCGGATCTCAGACACTAAGCAGCGTTGGCCCTGGGTAGCACTTGGCTGGGACACCGCTAAGGAGGTGGGCACCAGCAAATCACCTCTGTTCGTCTTTTGCCTTGAAAACTCTATGGGGTCCACATAAGTCAGCCGCAACTTGGCAGCGATTTCTAGACACACCATATAAATTGGCCTTACAATAGGGCAGGTGACTGGTCACTCGGCTCAGCAGGTGGTCTTCAGCAAGGTCTTTCCTAACACCTGCCACCTGCGATCCTTTTAAATGGATGGAGGTTGGGACCTCATCAGTCAAAGGATATGCTCTGAGCTACGGCCCCAGCCCATCAGTTAGCAATGCTGTGACAGAAGTGCGTGGCCACTGGTCATGCGCTTCTCATCTCTCTCTCACACCTGAACTGAAACGATGACAGGGGACTGCACCCCGCGTCACAAAATATAAACAAACCGTATAGGGATGCAGAGTTCAGGCTGCAAATTATCCCCATTCTACCGATGCCCCTTGGACAGAGATCATTCCAACTCCAAAAGGAAGCACAGAAAAAAATCCAGCCTCTTTGAAAAATCTGCCAGGGCAGGTGAGGGAGAAGGGGATTGGCTCCTCATTCACAATGACAAGAGCCTGGAACAGACCACAGCGGTGAGGCAGAGAGAAACAAAGAACAAGGAATTAGAATTTAATGCAAGAGGGAGTCCATGACAGCACTTAAATACAGTATGTATAATACGTATTTATATATATATTATATATATATATATATTTATAAATATGCAAATTAATACAATAAAGCTCTCTTGTTATGAAAGCTTTTGTCCGACGCTGCTACTACCACCACTGGAACCGTGTGTTTTCAAACCTGCCATCTCCCTCACTTTCTGTTACAGGATTTCCTCTGGGTAGTTTCTCCACTTCCTAATGAATCCGGTAGAAAACAGTGGCACACAATCCCTTTTAAGTTTCTTTCACAACATACCCAACCCTACACAGAATTTTATTTCTTTTCTTATTTTAAAAAAGTTGACTTTTTAAAAGATTCATAGCTGTTAGTCACCTTGAGACCCTTTCCCCTGCTACCAAAATGGCCGCCTGTTGAAGCCTACAGGCCATTCACTTTGGACGGCATCTGCCAAGAGCCACTTCCTGACTCAAACCCAAACTGGGCACACAAAAGTTCACAGACTGAAGGGAGAAAAACGCCATTCCTGTCAGCTTGTGGTTACGCAGAAAGGCCCCTCCGTGTGCTCTTCACTTTTTCCTGTCAGAGTTCCTTGAACTCGGGCTTCTGCCATCTTGACTGAACTTTAAGCATTTCTGGCCTTCCCTTCAAACAAGCCCTCTGGAGTAACCAAGGAGTACTCTCCCAAGAGCTGCAGCCTGTGAGGATTCCAGGGACGTTCCACAGAAAGTGCCCCCTTAAGGATCCGAGTGAAGCCTACCACAGGGGAAAGAACGGAGGTCAGAGGAGAAGAATGGTTGTCAAGGAACCGGTTAAACAAAGCCTCTTGTTGCTTGTAGAAGGCATTAGATTAGCGAGGTAGGACCTGAAAGGGAAAGCAGAGGAGGATCACATACAGTGAAATTAGCAATGGCATCTTGGATTACGATCTTCACCAGGTTCAATTCAGAGCAGAAAAAGGGTTTTCTGGTGAACACGTAGATAGGTTTTTTAAAGGTAATTTAAATGATGGGTATTATCCACCCTGTGCAATAATTATGCTTGTGACTTGCACAATCACTGCCCAGTTGGGCACTCACTGTAATTTTTAGTATTAACATTAGTAGCTCTCACAAAAGCTCAGACACTGTGCCTTAGCAATAAAAGAAGTTATACATACACATGTTAATCAGCTTATGTACATGTTGACTTATTTGCTGATCTCCGCAAAACAGACCTCATCAGAATCTTTGATAATGTTTCCCCCCTGAATTTGTTCATATCTAGCTATTTTAGAACCCCATGCAAAGATGACAATAAAAAGAGTTTTTCCAACTGCTCTTTGCTTAAAGGTTTTGATTATCTCAGAAGCAATGGAAATAGTATACTACACAATACAAGAGATTAAGCCTACCACCAAATGAATAAAGACTGTAGACATTAATAAGTGATCAAGAGAGGATTCATAAAACCTTTTTGGCGGTGATGGAGTGATGAGGAGGTGCTGTGGCTCAGTGGGAGAGCATCTGCTTTGCATACAGAAGGTCCCAGCATCTCCAGCTAAAAGGATCAAGTAGGAAGCAGTATCAAAGACCTCTGCTTGTGACCTTGGACAGCCACTGCCAGTCTGAGTAGACAATACTAACTTTGATGGACCAGAGGTCTGATTCAGTATAAGGCAGCTTCATGCATTCATGAGTGTGAGATTCATGACATCACAAGCACTAGCCAATCAGCCCTGTGCACAGCCATCTTAGGCTGTAAACTCACAAAATTCTTTTTTTCCTGAACTCAACCCTGGAGAGAAAATGTTACATTTGAACACAAGAAGAACACTCACTCCCACTATGGTTCTTTTGCTCAGATAATGTTAGATATGTATAAACTTATGATGTCATCTACCAAAGGGAAACTGTAGCTCAACTCAGGGGGCAATATCCTGGGGGTAATCCGAATGTATCCCAAACTAAGTGCTTCTGAAACATAATGTGCTCAAACACAAAAACGTCTCTCGTTGTCCTTCCTTAGTGTTTTTCCTGATAGTAGTTTCTGTTCTCTGACAATACACAGAAAAATTGGGGTCTATCATGCCTTTGAGGATAAACAGAAGACTAGCATTTGCACCTGTTGGATTAATACCAATACACTGACAAAGCAGTCAACATAAGGTTAGAGGTTTGGAATGCCAGACACCGATTTCATAAACAGCCAGGCAAGAAGCAAGTTTTAACACAACGGCTAATACCAGCTGCTGCCCATTTTCAGAGCTTAAAAAGCATCTAGTAGAACTTGAAAGACCTCTTCAGGAAAGCCAGAGGGTGTGGTCTTTGCCCTGTCAGAAGAAAAGGGGGCTGTGACTCTTGATCATGTCTAAATCACAGACTCTGAAAACATGTTAACTGTCTATAGCTTTCTGCTGAGGAATCTGAGAGGGGCTAGGCCACAAAGAATTCATTACTTCATTACCTAGAGTACCTTGGGTGACACCATGACTAACATACTTGGATGTATCTGTAATATAAACCTGGCGCCCTAGATTGGGACAGTGAGAGAAGTTGTATGATTTCACTCTCTTTCCCCTAATTCATGCCAACAGGAACAAAGTTTGATCAAAGGCACAACAAAATGGGCTAGAGACTTACTTTATAAAATGAAAGCTGGGAATTCAGAGAACCTCTCACACATGTTATTATGACATTATGTAGATGTAACATCATTAAGTTGCTGATTTTTTAGAAAAATTAAAAAGTCCTGGTGTAGGACTTGCCACTGTCAGGGGACTAGGGCAGGGAAACTATGGAGAAACCTGCCAGGTGGAAACTCCCTTTGCTATCTGCACTGGGAAAACGACACGTGCTTGTCCTATGGAAAACACCATGATAAGTGACTGTAAGTGAACGTGTATTTTGTGTGTGTGTGTGTGTGTGTGTGTGTGTGTGTGTGTGAGAGAGAGAGAGAGAGAGAGAGAGAGAGAGAGAAAAGATCTGTTCAAAACCAGATTGGAGACCCCCTAAGTGCAGTTGACCGGCTTCTTTCTTCTCCCCACACCCATAGCTAGGTCAAAGTCTTGCTCCTCCTCTCAAAGTGGAGCGGCCATCCAACCAAGGGCATACACCTGCAGTATTCCATGCACAAATACCTCCAGAGCTGGGGAAAGCATTCCGCAGCTTCTCCATGATATCTTCCAGACACAGGCTGACGTCCTGAGTACTCACCTCCGCCTCGTCTGAGGGAAAGAGAAACGATGAGAAAACAATATGAATGCTGGTTGTGCTAATGCCACGGGACAGGGCTGAAGCCTGGCAGCCTCAAGGGGCAAAACCCTCTGTCAGTTGGAGGCAATTCAGTTAAGAGGGGCTGAGAAGTCTGTTTGAGGCTGAGCCTCAGATTTGCCCTGCTTCGGTTCTGTTCTCAAATAGGTGATACAATAAAACAAGGATTTAGTATGTCCGAGGATATGCAAAAGGGCACATTCCAGAGAATAACCACAACCACCCTCCTCAAACCTGGCTGTAGGGACTAGAGGCCTTGTCAGTGAACAAGAGGTTTTCAGGGAAGGCGAAGTCTTAGAGCCTCTGTTTATAGAAATGAAGCCCCAGCTTAACTGATTTTCTCCTGGGCAGGAAGGACACGTGTTCTCTATCTGAACCAGCAAGCTTCCTCAGAGATACTAAATTCTTTTTGATCCCTAGGACTCTTTCTGGCTCAGGGAAAAGGCTTTAAATGTCCCCTCACAACACAGTCTCAATCAGAATGGGTCCTCATGTGCGTGACAAGGGCATTAAAAATATATATTAAGAGGCCCATGCTCTGGATAGCCCAGGTCTCGTCAGTTCTCAGAAGCTAAGCAGGGCCGACCATGGCAAGTACTTGGATGGGAGACCTCCAGAGAATACCAGAGCTGGGAGGCCAGAGGTAGGCAATATCAAGCCACTTCTCTGAACGTCCTCCATGCCTCAGTAGGTGTCACCAGAGATTGCCATGACTTCCAGGCACAGGCACGCACGAGAACATGCAAAAATACAAAAAAAAAAAAAAAAAGTTTAGGAGCTCTGATTATGGATCTCCCAGCATCTCACCTGGCTTGGCCCTGAGCAGTAGGGGCAGGCTTTCAAACCTAACAGCCTGCAGCTTAGCCTCAACTGCAGGGGGGCAGAAAGGTACATGCAGTTGGGAAGAGGAAGAAAAAAAGAGCTGTGAGGGTTCCTTTCCTTTGTCCCATAAAAACTCTATGGTTCAGTGCCTTGAGCAGTGTAACAATCTGAAGTTTCATTTGCACTCGCTCTCTGTTTCCCAAAAGACAAAAGGAGTTTTAAAAAATTGCCACATCCAAATTATATTAGGATTTTGGTCTGAGAGTAAGATAGGGTTGCCAAGTTACTTACGAGTTCAAGCGGGGGAGTCCCGCTCCTGGTCCAGGACCCTCTTGCGCATGTGGCACGATGACGTTGTCCGAAAGTGACGTCATTACGCCGGGCATGTCACTGGGTGATGCTCTGGTAATCACCCTAAAAACTCTATGGTACCATAGAGTTTTCAGGGCAATTACTAGAGCATCGCCCTGTGACATGCTTGGCGTGATGACATCACTTCTGGGTAACGTCACTGCGCTGGGCACGTTGGCCTAATGTGGCCATTTTGGGGATGAGGTTCCCCCCGCTGGCTGAATCTGGACTGGCGGATTGGGGACCTATTTAGCGGGGGAATCCCCGCCCTCTGGGGGGACTTGCCAGCCCTAGAATAAGAAGTGGACCACCCTGCTCGGATTAGAGTCATAGAAACTCACCAACCATGGTCAAATAAAACAACCTCTTAAAGTTATAATATAGAGGACATTCCAATAAAATATGAGAAGTTCTATTTTAGTGAGGGAGCAAGAACAAATTCTGTCAGAGTCAGGAAGATGCAAAAAGCGGCCTCTCATGACTCCCTCTGAATGGGCAGGTATTCTGGCATGAATAAAAGCCCTAAGAAGACCAGGTGAGGTCAGATGGGAAGCACAGGAGGGAAGAGAATCGGGAGGAAGGATTCCAAAATATTGTGATGAACAAACTAGTCGAGTACGAAGAATAGCGCTATTATGATCAATCTGCCTAATCCATTTTTTAATTGTAATTACTGATTCAGCGAGCCCTGTGCTAAGGGCCCATAAAATCTGTCTGTTCAGTACTGTGAAAATTCCTTCAGCAGCTCAGCAATAAAAGACATAAGAAATTCAAGAAGGACCCCAGCAGCTCCCCAGATGGTCATCAGGGGAAGTTTCCCAGCCCTACGGAGCCTCACCTGCCGTTTCTGTGTTTGGAGTGCTGGCGTCCTTTTCCGTTGGCTGCGTCTCCTCTGACGGGTGGGGAGAAGAGGCCAAGGATGAAGCAGTAGAACCATCCCCTTTGGTATCTGATGGCGGCTGAGAAGAGAAACATGAAGGATGCTCCTCCTCAGCTTCTCAGTCGGTGTTCCTCTGGCTTTTCCCCAATGATGCAACTCCCCCCAGCCCATCCTTCCACACCTGCCGCCTCAGTAAGGCCAACAGCAGTGTCAGGGTTGGTTAGCGGCTATATATAGAATAATTCCTGTAATGCTTGACTTTCCCCATTCAGTTTCCCTTCCTTAGCTATCTCCTACCCCTTCTCTGAGATCCAGTTTGGTGTAGTGGTTAGGAGCTCGGACTCTAATCTGAGAGAATTGGGTTTGAATCCCCACTCCTCCACATGCAGCTGCTGGTGTGACCTTGGGTCAGTCATGTTTCTCTCAGAGCTGTTCTCGAGAGAGCTGTTCTCGAGAGAGCTCTCTCAGCCCCACCTACCCCACAGGGTGTCTGTTGTGAGGAGAGGAAGGGAAATGAGATTGTAAGTTGATTCCTTTGGGTAGTGAAGGGCCGGGTATAAATTCAATTTCTTCTTCTTCTACTTCTCCTCTTCCTCATAGTGGAGGGAGGTATGTGTAGTCTTGGACCCCTCAGAGGATTCAGAAGATTGTCACCAGCCCATGGTCAACTTCATGGCCAAACAGGAATCTGAACCTGGCTCTCCAGCACTCTAGCCATGGTAGCACACCAGACCATCCCTTTTCTGTCCCTCCCATGGCCAAGCTTTAGATGGGAAGTGCGGCGGGGCCAGGACCTGTTTTTATGACTTATGATATGCTATGAATTGACACCCACAGGGACAGTCCTCTCTGGAAGTAACAATTAAGATTTTTTCACACTGTAGAATGTAAAATATTTAATTTAGAAAGTTAATATTTAATAAGTTTGTCTTATGCCACTCAAATTTAGTTTCATTTTTGTTTTCAATTTTTTTTTTAAAAAAAAGAAAATTGAAATTTTGGATTTAAAATGAAAGTCTGGCTAAATTTCAAATGCACGACATGTTTTCCCCCTCAAGTTCTGCAACAGAACAGACGGTATCTTCCTGTTTCATTTTCCTCTTTCAAGACACAACCATCTTCAGCTTGTCTTTGGCAGGGTGATGTCTATATACCCTACTGTTGGTTTAACAATGCAATTCACCAAAGTTGTATTCAGCCACTACAATTTTGGTAAGGACAAGAACTCCACTGTGTGTTTCCTTACTTAGGCTGTGGTCACACGCATGAGCTAAAGTGGGGTGGGTGGGAAGAGAGGCTATTTCCTCCGGCGGAATTTGGCCTGCAGTTGCATGATCACTCCTCCCTTTGAAGCTGCAGGCGTAGTCTGTCAGTGTGTGATCAGTCACAACTGTGGGTGAGTTGGGGTTGGGGTTTCTTTGGTCCCGTTTTTTCCCCATGTGCTTAAACAAGGGATCAATGAATCACACCTCCGCACTGAGGCTCTTTATGGAGTTTGCGATGATGCACATACTGCAAAGTGGGGGGGGGGGAATGGCATGGAGTCGGGATGGCCTGATCAGACCATCCTGACAACATGAGAGTGCACTGGAACGATCAGACGGGAACAATCAGACTATCCACCCGCGGCCTGTTGCAACCCATTTACTAACAGCCCCCTCTTTTAACTCCACTTCTGTGGCGGAGGAAACTGGGTTGCCAATGGCTGTGGGGCACTTCCCAAATGTTGTTGTCTGATCGCTCCCATTAAATCCGCCGGGCATTCGCTCCTATGCCGGGTCTAATTGTGTGTATGATCGCAGCCTTAGAAAGTCTTTGATCAAATCATAGTTTGTTATAATGTCCAAATTCAGTTGCTTTGACAAACTGGAGTGTACTTCTTTCCCACAAAACAGGATTCTAAACCAGGAGTAAACCAGGAGTTAGTATACTAGAATGTGGGCGAGAATCCCAATTTGTCCCTGTTTCTGACTGCAGACATCACAACAAATTGTGACTCCATAAAAAACTTTCCTAAACCTTTGATATCAGAACCAGTTCACATAATACAAAGTCCTTGCAGCCACCACAAGGATATAGGCAGACCTGGATCTGTTTGCCTGTCATGTGTAGAGAAAGTGCTTCCGTCCCTGTGCTATGCTGCTTCCATGGCCTGAAATGGTCCTGCTGTTTGTTCCACTGGGAAAATTACACATAGTCACATAATTTATGTAACTTTCCCAGAGAAAATAATGGCTTCCCACAGCTGTTTCAGAACATGACAATGGAACAGGGGTGAAGGCTGAAGCCTGTTCTGACCGCATGCTGTGGTGAAAATTGGGCCTGCATACATCTATGAAGCACCAAACACTCATCACCAATCTGATACAAAACCCTCACTGCGGTCAGGAGGACTTTGTATTGTGAGAACTGTGCCTCAGCCATGCAGGTAAAGCAGGGTTGCCAAACTTCAGGCGGTGGCTGGAGGTCTCCTGGGATTACAACTGATTTCCAGGCTACAGATAAAAGTTCCCCAGGAGCAAATGGCTGCTTTGGGAGATGGACTCTGTGACATGATACCCTGCTCAGGTCCCTACCCTCCTCAAACCTCCCCCTCCCCCAGCCCCAGCCCCCAAATCTCCAGGAATTTCCCAACCAGAAGCTGGTAACCCTAAGTTAAAGGGAAGAAAGGCAGAGTGCAGAGGCTTGAGAATTAAAACCAACACTTTCTCAGCATGAACAAATTGATCTGTTTGAAACGTCTATAGGCAGCTCAGCTCTGTGGGTGAGGATGCAGTTAAGATCTGCAGATAATCTGAGAGAACCACCATGGCCACTGGTGAAGAAGAAGAAGGAGAAGGAGATGAGAGGGAGGAGGAGGAGGAGGAGATTGGATTTATACCCTGCCCTTCACTACCCAAAGGAGTCTCAGAGCGGCTTACGAACTCCTTTCCCTTCCCTTCCCCACAACAGACACCCTGTAAAGTAGGCGGGGCTGAGAGAGCTCTGACAGAAACTGCTCTTTTCAAGAACGGCTCTGACAGAACTATGGCTTGCCCAAGGTCATCCAGCAGCTGCAAGTGGAGGAGTGGGGAATCAAACCCCGTTCTCCCACATTAGAGTCCTCACACTTAACCACTACACCAAACTGGCTCTCGAGTGAAGGCAGGCTGAGTTTCACCACGGCCCAAGCAGATCCAGGGCAGTCAGGTGACCCGGCCTACGGGAAATACCTGCAGAAGCAGCTCCCTCAGGCGGTGCAGCTGAGACTCCAGCTGCTTGTTGTGGTCTTCCAAGATCTGCATACGGGTCTCCAGGCGGCTCTTGTGCTGTCGAAGGATCCGGGCCTCTGCCAGCAGCTCTTCGTTGTGAGGATCCTGTGCCGACTCCGGCGCTCCTTCTGCTGACTCTGCCGCCTCCTCGTGCTGCCATTTCAGACGCTTCAGCTCCCCCTGGAGAACCCTGCAGAAGAAAATGACCTGAATGTGAAGTGGCGAACCTGCCAGCAGTTGGCAGTTCACGGATGCTTGAAGGTTGGCGCTTGAAGGGAGAACACCCTTTCACAGGAGTCTGGAGCAGATATTCCAGAGTTCAAGCTTCCGGCCGCGTTCCCAGCAGCCCCCAAACTAGGCTAAGTTCTCAAGCACTGTTGGGAACTTCTGCTCATTCCACCCTTGAAGATCACAAGAAGAGATTCTTGTGTTTCTCACCATTCCTTCCTTGTGCTAGTTATTCCCCCTCACCTGTTTTCATCTTCCAGATGGGCCAGGATTCTCTCCAGTTCGCCTTTTTCGTCCGTGTTGGAGCTGTCCTGGGCCTGCTGGCTGGAGACAGGTTCTCTGTCCGTGATGGGGCTGGAATGGCGTAGAAGGTACTGATCTTCATCCCTGTTGCAGGCAGAGTGGCGGTGAGGTTGAGGCAGCAGAGGGGGATGCTGCGGGAGGGAGGCCTGATTTTCCTGCTCTAAGGTGGATGGCTGGAGTCCCTCACAGGAGAAGGATATGGCGGCAGGGAAAACTAGAGCATCTGAGAAGCATGGCTTGATGTTAACTATACAAAGTTGCTTTATGGTAAGACTGCTGGCCCATTTAGCCCAGTGCTATTTGCTTGGCATAGAGCTGCCGGCCCCCAGATGGGAGCGGGGGATCCCCTGATCTGGTGGGCTCTAATCTGTTGCTGGCCAGCTGGCCAGCAGAGGAAGCCCCACCCCCAACAGCCACAACCCAGCGTGACATCCCCAAAATGATGCTGTCACGCAGAAGAGACGTCATCACAATGGGGATGCTGCATGATGACATTCTAGTATTTTGGGCAAAACTCTATGGTAACCATAAAGTTTTGCCCAAAATACTAGAGCACTGCTGCATGGCGCCCCCAGCATGATGACATCATGTTTGTGTGATGTCATTACACTGGGGATGCTGCACATGGTGATGTTGCCCCGCCCCCTGGAGAAGTCCCTCCCACCCCTTGCTGGGGACCGAAGAGGACCTGGCAACCCTACAATGACATGCAGAAAGTCCCAGGTTCAATCCCTGGCATCTCCAGTTAGAGGACCACATAGTAGCTGACGTGAAAGACCTCCACCTGAGACCCTGGAGAGCCACTGCCACTCAGACCCTGATGGACCAACAATGTGATTCAATATAAGGCAGCTTCATGTGTCCCTTCAGATGAGATGCCGTAGACTGAGCATAAAACCATCTGCATATTAAGCATGCATTTTATCACTATCTAATGACCTTCCCCAGCATGAACATGGGAAGCTGCCTTGCTCAGAACTCTCGACTTTGAGTGGCAGCAGCCTAGCAAGGTTGTAAGCCAGGAGTCTTCCCAGTCATGCAAAGTGTCATCCTTTTCTGTACACAGATCATGAGCTCTGCCACTGAACCACGCCTGCACTCCACTGGTCTTACCAAATGTCTTCAAGCCACTGGCCTGCTAAGCCTCTGCCACTTCCACTCTATCTCCTTCTGCTGCTGCATGCAACAGCTAATCCCAGCTCTTCAACCCACGTTTTCGTATGATACTGTGCATGTGTACCGATGGAAGATTTTGCAAGGCACACATATGCATACTGTCGGTGTAGGTGCTAGTTCCTTCGGGAGCAGTAGGCTAGCAGTTGGCTTTCCTACTTCACATTCTGTGAGACAGGGAGAAAATGACTCTCTTCTCCACCTGATAGACAACTAAAGCATGCATACTAAAAATACAGGTGACATGAACCTATGTGCATCGGTGACTCCACACTGCACGCTTCTTCCTCCAGCAAATACGCCTAATGTGCCCTGTAAAAATCCTCTGGCTTTTATCACTGGGAGAAATAAGCCTCATGGTGGAGTCTGCTGATGCGTTGTTTGTGCTGATCCCCCCCCCCCCCTGAAGGGAAGTAACGACAGCAGGGAATGTTCACGTGGGACTCCTCTCAGCCCACAAGGAGAGGGGGTGGAGAAGATGGGGGTGTCCCGGAATCCTCTAAAGGGCCATGGGGGTCAGTGCTCACATCTCTCGGTCAGCTGAGCCTCTGTTTACAGGCTACAGCTCTCCTACCCCCCTCCCCTCAGTTCAACTGGACATCCAGATCTCTACCGAAACTGTAAAAAGGGCAGCTGAAACTTACAAGCTGTCGTCCGGAGAAAGGCTGTCATTGTAAAAAGAGGAACTCTGGCTTTCCATTTCAGCAAGCCTGTGGGAAACAGAACAAGACCAATGAACAGGGGGAAACTAATGAGGAGAGAAAAAGAACTTCTTAGGGGCTGCGATCAGACGTACAGTTTGATCTGTTGCTGTTCCCTTCCAAATTTAAAATGCACGATTGGACAACAACATCTGTCTGTCATGCCCCAGTCGTCTGCATCTTGTCCCCCACCCTTTACTGCATGTTTCTTTGATACCTGTGAAAGTCAGGTCCTTTTGGGCTGAGCTGGTTTCAAACTGGATTTCCTGTTGTCTGATGCACCCAAGCCATCAGGCAGGTCTGACTGGTCTCTTGTTTCCAGCCACCATATTTTAAAACTAGCTAGCGATGTGTGCATAACTGCATATTTGCATCTCTCTCTCTTTCTCTCTATCCCACAGGGGTTCTCAAAATGGCATTTTCTTTATAAAAACTTTCAAAGACAGACATCTCTGTACTTCAGCTTTTTTATGTGCTTCAGGGAAGGAGTTAATTGAACAGACTGGAGCAGGAGGACGGCAGTGAACTACATATCCCAGCAGGCTCATCAGTGCTTGTGTGTATGCTCAAAGGACAAACTAAAAAACAAATGGCCGATGGCCCCACTCCCCTGCTGTTGCGTCAGATTGCCCAAGGACAGGGTGAAAGTGCTTTGAAGAGTATTAAGGGGGTGAATCTGATCACAATTATCTATTACAAAAAAACCTCTGGATCAATTAGAGGCGAGGCCACATCGGATCAAACTGCACGTCTGACCACAGCCAGGGATGGGCAAAAGCAAAATAAAAAACCAGCACTGTGGTTGCCTAGCATCTACAGATGTTCCTGGTCACTTCTGGGTTGACCTGTAGAACAGAGTATTCTGGGATTCCCAGGAAGCTGCAGCCTATTTCTTTCTCTCTGCACTGCCTTCCATAAACTCCAAAAGATCATCTGATAATCCCTAGAAACACGAAGCTCTGAGTCATACAGACTCTGAACCAGAAATACTGTATGCATGCAGGAGACGCTCTTTAGTAGTACATAATGTAATGTGCACACGTATTCCCTTGTTCAACATCCAAGACTTCTACCCAGCATCTCCACCCAGCCCGTTTCTTAGAGCTGACAGATGGTACCTGCTAGCAAAGTGCTCAATCCGAGAGTGGGTGTCAGCATGGGGCAGCATCGGAGAGGAAGCAGGTCTGGAAGAGAGATGGAGAAGTCAGGAGGCATTCAGGTCTTAAATTCTCTGCGGCTGCGGGGTGACCTGCTACTCTGGGGGGAGAAGTGGAGAGGGCTGCCTGCTGCCACAATTAACTATGTGTGGCTCACAGCTGTGGTAGATGGCAGCCCAATCTATGAAACGGGTGCATGTGCAAAAAGAAACATGGGAAACAGTGCAAGCAACTACTGTGAGCAAAAAGGGGGGAAAAACGGGAAAGGGTTGTGGAAAGGGGAGAGGAGAGGACAGGCTTGGAGACCCAGAGGGAGGGAGGGAGGGCTCAGTCAGGCATCCATTTCCATCATCTATACAACACAAACAGCATGCTCCTGCAGCCTCCATTTGCCTTGGGATCATACGAGGAAGCAAAAGAATTTAACTCTTCAACCTCTACTCAGTTTTGCTGTTCAGAACTGGGCGGTCTGCTATGTTGTTACCCTTTTAAAGGGGGAAAAATGTATACTTTTAAAAGACATGCCTTTTCCTGGTTCCTCATGGCCTGATTAACCATCCCCACTGCAGGCACGGCAGAGGTGTTCAGTTCGAGGTGCTAAGGGGCAAGGTATTGCCAAGATACCGACTACTGTGTGCATAATGTGGCCCCCACGAGATCCACACTCACGTTTCAATAAAGTCTGCTTCCAGCACTGATTGGACTGGCAGGTAGCCTCTCTGGGGATGTTTGCTGAAATACTGCTTTGTCCGGAACTTGTTCTTGAGAGTGGTGGCAAAGTCTCTCATGTTCTCACTAGATGTGGTCTGCAGAGTAGAAGGGAGGGAGGATTACAGAGGAGGAGCCCTGCAGAGTAGAAGCCACGACCCATAGTTCCCAGCATCCTGTTCTCTGTCGTGGCCAGCCAGGCAGGAAGCCCACAAGCAAGGAATGAAGGTGACAGACCTCTGTCTCATTCCTTCTCAGTTATCTATCCTCAGCATCTGGTTTTCAGAGGTATGCTGCCTCTGAATATGGAGGCTCTCTTCGGTTTTTGTAATTAGCAGCCCTTAAGAGAGCAATCTTCTCTTAATGTCTAATACTTAAAAAATAGGATAGACTTAGTGGTGCTACTAGTCTGCTGTACACTTCAGCCTATGCAACAGATTTACAGCCTTCCCCTTGAAACATCTCAGGATGCTGCTGCAGGACAAATCTCCGTTCTTCCCAGGCGCCAGTTCTTCACACATCACTTTGCTTACCGGGGTGTAGTACTCCATAATGGGATAATGCAGCTTGTTGCCTTTACTGGCCCGTCCCGTCAAGAAACAGGTCTGACAGATGTCCACGTTGAATTGTTTCAGGCTTCGGTATCTGGGAGAACCAAGAAAATCAGGGCTAGATCACCAGCAGGATCAAGTGACTTGGGCTGCCGTCACAAACACCAAATAATCCACTTTCAATCCACTTTCCAACTGGATTTTGCCAGTTCACACAGTAAAAATCCAGTTATAAAGAGCACTGAAAGTAGATTGAAAGTGGATTATTTAGTATGTGTGATGGCAGCCTTTGCTGGGCAGGACCACTTCAGGATTTAGGAGAGGGTATGCATATTTGAATGGTACCAAAAATGTGACTGTGCCTCTGCTAACAAGCATTCGATAGATAGCCTGAATATATTGAATATATATATTTGCAGGGGTCATTTCGTAGAAAAAGAGGTGCAGGAGCTCATTAGCATAACTCATTAGAATAACTTATTTGCATATGCTACACCCCCTGACATCACCAGAAGTATGTCAGAAGGAAGGAAGGAAGGAAGGAAGGAAGGAGGCAAGGGGAGGGTGCTCAGGCCATGGTGGGACACGGCTCAGTCTTTGGTACACTGTGCTTTTGCGCTGGAATGACAGGGAGAAAGAAAGACGTGGGAGGTGGAGGCAGTGGTAGAACGGAGTGGTGCAGGAATGGTTTGTGTGGGCTCCATTCCCACCCAACTTATTGCTGCAGGATCCAGCTTTAGTTATTATGTTAAGGCTTTTCCATATTCTCATTTTTCTTGCTTGTAAGTTCCTGTTTCTTTGGGGGTTTTCCTTCTGTTCTGCATGTGTTTTTCAATTTGATATTACACCGGTATATGTCCGGCATAAAAGCCTGCAGTTTAAATATGCAAGTAAATATGCCAGAAATACACCAGCCTGATACGGAACTGACCACTAGAGGGAGCAAAACACATGTGGAACAACCCCCCCCCCCCCAAAAACCAGAAACATACTAGCCAGGAAAATGCAGAAAAGCCCCTAGAGATCACACACAGAGCCAGACATGCAAAAAACCCAGCATGAGACTCCTGCACCTCTTCCATTCAAAGGTATCCACCTTTTTGAACTGTGTGGCTCCAGGCAGAGCCAGCTGTGTTCCCCATCGCATGTTCCATACCTGAAGCCTTTGATTGGGCATTGCCGGCAAACGGAGCACTTGGTCTGGTGTTTCACTTGCTCAGCGATGGTCACACGATGTAGAACGGCCAGCCACACCATTGACTGTGGCTCAAGGTTAGCCCACTCCAGGAAGTGGGCAACCTCGATAGCTGGTTTTCCATTACTCTAGAGAAAAAAGGCAGGGGTTAATCCTGTCTCAAATAATGGGATGCACAACTGAGCCTCTTGTACCCCCCTTCCCTCCTTGACTACAGCCTTCTCCCAGCTTAAAGACTGTTTTATTTTATTAAAATGACTTCAGCATTCAAGCGTGATTTTCTGTGTAAGGAACTCTGTCAAGTACTCCAAGAGAGGCTGCAAGCTCTGACTTCTCTCATCATCCATTACGTATAACATCTCTAATTCTGGATTGAATCTAATGGATTAAATAGAGACCTAGGTTTCCTGTCTCATTACCAATGCTGATTTCTCCACACCTTCTACCCCTCTGCATAGCTCCCCTACATCCAATCACGCCCGCTATTGTTATTCACCTGCTATTGTCATTTTCCTGCTAATGTCATTACACATCTGAAATCACTCCACTTTCCAATAAATAGGATAGATACATTCTAGCTGTATCTGAAGGAGTGAGCAGTGACTCACAAAAGTTCATACCCTGCCACATATTTTGTTAGTCTTTAAGATGCTACTGGACTCTTGCTCCAGGTGATGACTGTGGATGAAGGTTCCACACCCCTGCCCTTCTGCAGATAGGTCTTTCAAAGAAAGATAAATTGGATAAGCAGCTCTCATGCCACTGCTGAAATGGATGAACGGCACCCACGAAACAATGCAGTCTGCCTCACATTTCCAACATGGCACCATCTACAGTGCTTTTCACCAAAGGATTCTTTCAGGAGCGTCAGTGTGGGTGAAGTATCCACCCAACGGCACTTACAAAGCGGAAACAGCTGCGGACACTGGGCTCCACGTTGCTTCCTCCAAAGGCCGCCACCTCCCCCAGCTGCCGTGGAACCTGGATGGCTTCGTGGAGCAAGAGACCAAGATGCCGCTGATCACACAGCCCGTTGGCGTTTGCCATCTGGCTGAAGAGGTCTGAATGGCGGGAGGAAACCATGAAAAAGGAAAAGGAGAGGGATGGAGGGAGACAGAGGAGAGATGCTCAAATGGCAGTCTTCAACTTAGAGGAGAAAGACAAACATCAGTGGGAATACTCAAACCACGTAAGAAGTGAAGTGTTCTTAACTGTTGTTGTGGAACTTCAGATTGTTGTGGACAGATGTACAAACTTCCAGACTCAATGGATCTTGGGAGCTATGTTCCCTCTAATTCCCCCCCCCCCCCATACTGAGCAGAGCAGATCACACAGAATAGACCTGCTGTAAATCTTAAAATGGGCAATGGGCAGTGCAAGACCCTGTGCAGCTCCAGACTGCTGCTGAGTGGGGCTTCCTGTGTTAATGAGCGGCCACTCACATACACAGCTTAGAGGGAACACTGTTCAGGAGCAATTGGTTTATGTCTGTTTCTGGAACAAGTTGATTGTGCAGAGTGCTGATTGGTTGGGCCTTGTACCAGTAACAGCCAACTTCCTCCCCAGCCATGTTTATTTAACAGTATCTGATAACTGACACCTCTTGCTCTGAATTATTGCATCAAAGTCTAGAACCCAGGGGAAAACATGAAATGGCTGAGCAACTGAGAGACTCTGGTGACGCAAGCTATGACACAGCAGCAGCAGCAACAGAACTGGAAGCAGGAGATGGCCAGTTCCAGTGCGGGCCTGATAGAAGCCCTGTGGGGGCCTGATCTGGTCCCCGGGCTGCATGTTTGACACCCCTGCTCTAAGCTGTGGAGTCTTGTGAGCAGAAATTCTACTTTGTGAGCTTAGGGCTGCCAAGTTCCCTTGGGGGGCGGGAAATCCCCACTAAAGGGGTCCTCAATCCATCGGTCCGAATTCAGCTGGTGGGGGGAACCCTATCCCCAAAGTGGCCTGAGCAGGCCGACTGCCCCAGCGTGGTGACATCACCCGGAAGTGACATCATCACGCCGGGCACGTTGCCGGGGCGACGCTCTAGCAACTGCCCTGAAAACTCTATGGTACCATAGAGTTTTAGGGCGATTACTAGAGCGTCTCCCCAGCAATGTGCCTGGTGTGATGAAGTCACTTCTGGGTGATGTCATTTTGGCGTGCACGCATCCCCCAGGATTTCACAGGTAGGACTTGGCAACCCTATGCGAGCTACTGGCATTTAAGCTGTGAGCGAACAATGTGGCTGCTACATAAATTAGTTTGCTCTGGAGCCATCCTTCCTGAGCTGAGATAAAAATGTGTAAACCAGAGGCTACAAAACTGGGAGCTAGCTCACACTAACTCAGCTTAGACAGAACACTGCTTATATGCGTGTCAGTAGAGGAGCAAAGATGTGGGAGAAAGTTTAGTTAGCTTCACAGTAAGAAAACTTACAACTGCTCTCTGTAAAGATGCAACAAAGTGGGGAAAAAAGAATCTTTTTAATCTAGGGGTGCGTTCAGACAGGCAGCTAATCCCACCATTGGCCCAGCTGTATTTTGATCTAGAACTTTTTAATCCAGCATTGCACAACCAGACAGCTCCCCCGTGAATCGCTTTACCATGCGTGACTCAGCGGTGGATTGTCTAGATGGCATCCACCATAAGGAGCCGTGCAGTTAGCTTTTTTTAAAAAAAATTCTGTTTGTGCACAGGCATATGTGCATATCTCCATTATCTGCTTATGTACATATGTGCATATATACATATGTGCATTTGAGCCATGCCAGGCACAAGTGCCTGGTGGATTTAAAGTGCACGTCCAGACCTCAACATCTGGGAATCATGCCGCTTTCGTTAGTAGCCCGTTGATCCCCATCGGGGATCCGTACTTAAAAGATAGTGCTTAAAGTCCAGTCTAAAGCTGGCCAACGGGCCAATGCCGGACTTTCCACCGTCAGGTCATTCCACCAGCACTCAATCAGCCCATAGAGATGATCTCCATCCCAAATGGCCACGATTTTAAAAAACTCTTAGCAATGCGTGCATAACCGCTTAAACATGCGCCGTCCGCAGACGGTGAGGCACATATGCACATAAGCACATATGCAGATAAGAGCCGTCTGAACTTCGCTTAAAGTGTGACTTTGACACACTTTACAGGCACCGTAATCCTGCAGCGAAAGAAAGAGATGCATTCATTATAATTCAAAGTGGGTAAGCAAAAGAGAGCAGGGGAGGGAATGCAACCCAGAGCAGTTGTGTGCTGGAATTTGCCATTTGTTTAAAATGCTGTGCTGTTTCACACATGGAAAAAAGAGCAGGGGCGCCACCAGGATACGAGGGTGTTCCTATTTCCATCTGAGAAATGCTGGAGGGGATGAGTGACGTAGACCTGTGAGTTGCACCACAGCTGCAGTCCCTCCCCCTTGCTAAATCTAGAAGCCTCCCACTCCTGCTTTGTTAGTCAAGAAATACCCTCTTGGGTGACTCACACTGGAATTTTTCCTTCACTTCCGTGCCACACAGACATGCTACGCCTGTCTTGAAGGAGAGTGCCCGCATCTTCCCGCTGCGTCCGCTGGAAAATAAGAGGTGAAAAAATAATTGGCCGTTTGGTTTGCAAACACTTCATCTGTGCTCAGCCAGGGAGGCTCTGTAGGGGTTTCCTTCACCAGCTGCATGTAGAATCTAATCAGGTCCTAGACCAAGGCCACACAACTAGTGATCCAAGCCCAGTACCCACCACAAGCAGTCTGCCAGGAGCCTCATACACTTAAGCCCTTTCCGCACACTCTTTTTAATCCATGTTCACTGTGGTGTCGCAATTCTGCACTAAAATCAAATTCAACCTTCTTTTTAATCCATTCCCCCCCCCCCCAAGTTCTGCACTAAAACTGAATTCAGCCTTCTTTTTATTCCAGTTTTTCCCCCCAGTTCTGTATTATGATGCCTCCCTTCAGTGGTCAGCCCAGTTTCAGCCTCCTGTTACCCCGGGGGGGGGGGGGGTTTGGATACTGTTTTGCTATGGACTTAAATCACCTCGGTCCTTTCCGCATTTGCCTGCCACTCTGAATTGTCACAGCGTTCAAGTCGAGGTAATTTAAGTCCAGGGTAATCTAATCCAACCTCCTACACAATGCAGAAATTCACGAATACCTCCCCCCCACACACACACCCAATAACCCCTGCTCTATGCCCAGAAGATGGCAAAAAAAGTATTTCTTGACTTCCTTGTTTAATATATATTTTGTTAAGTATAATAACCTTGATAAATATAAATTGTTTCATAACACTTGTGTAACTCCTTTCTTTCCGTACCCCTCAATATTATTACTCAAAATAAAAATATATTATTATGGAAACAGAGGGCTGCAACAGATTTGTTCTGTGTAGAATGACCCTTCTTATTTATTTATTTACTTACTTCTGCTTTTCTCCCCAACAGAACCAAAGTGGCATTCATTATTCTCCTCTTCTCCATTTTACCCTCACAAAGACCCTGGGAGGTGGGTTGTGCTGGAGTGTGTGATTGGCCCAAGGTCACCCAGTGAACTTTCACGGCAGGGTGGAGATTCAACCCCAGGTCTCCAAGATCCTAGTCTGACTCTCTAACCTCTACACCACACTGGCTTATGGACTCTACCTGTCAAAAACGTTGAGCAGCCAGTTGAGGGTCATGTCCACACAGAGGGGGACATTCACAAGGATGCCCCGCTCCTCCTCCAGCCGCTCGTAGAGGGCAGTCAAGCAGTGGATCACCTCGACTACATCCATCACATGGTCACTGGACTGCAGCTCGTGTTCATTGAAGACCTCCAAGGCAGTTGGCAGGGTCACCATGTCCACTGGGAAGTGGGTCAAAGAGAGAGCCCAAACCGTTGGAAGAGGCAGACAAGAAGAAGAAGAAGAAGAAGAAGAGGAGGAGGAGAGTGGATTTTTGAGAGAGCCAGTCTGGTGTAGTGGTTAAGTCTGCAGACTCTGATCTGGGAGAACTGGGTTTGATTCCCCACTCTTCCACTTGGAGGTGCTGGATGACCTTGGGCAAGCCACAGTTCTGTCAGAGCTGTTCTCTCAAGGACAGTTCTGGAAAGAGCTCTCTCAGCCCCACCTACCTCACAGGGTGTCTGTTGTGGGGAGGGGAAGGGAAAGGAGTTTGTAAGCTGCTCTGAGTGAAGGGTGGGGTATAAATCCAATCTCTTCTCTTTTCTTATACTGCATCCTTCACTATCGGAAGGAGTCTCAGAGCAGCTTACCATTCCCACCCCCCCCGTGAGGTAGGTGAGGCTGAGAGAGCTCTCCCGTGAACTGTCCTTGAAAGAACATCTCTGAAAGAACTTATGACTGACCCAAAGTCTCACCAGCAGCTGCATGTGGAGGAGTGGGGAATCAAACCTGGTTCTCCCAGATTAGAGTCCGTGCTCCTAACCACTCCATCAAACTGGCTCTCAAGAGAAAACAAACCATTACAGATCAGTTGCAAGAACAGAGGAGGTTTTTCAAGCTCCTGTGACAAACGGGGGGAAAATAATAGGCATTTAATTCTGACAAGCAGTTCTGAAAACGATGTAGGGCAAGGCACAGTCACATTTTTGGTACCATGAAATTAAGAGCAAAGTTTGATTCCAGTAGCACCTTGGAGACCAACAACATTTTTCAAGGAATAAGCTTCTGTGAGTCAAAGCTCACTTCATCATGAAAGCTTATACCCTGGGAAATGTTGCTACTGACCTTGAATTTTATTCTGCTGCTACAGACTATCACAGCTACCCACCTGAAACTATAAGATTAAGAGGTACATCTTGCATTTGAAAATCGGTTCTACAGTTTGTGCTGTAAGCCTCCAGTTGGCTCTTCTGCGAGCCCTGGGGAGGAGGACGCTGTGGTTGCCTAGCAACTACAGGAGATAGCCCCAATCACTTCTGGGTTGTCCTGCAAGTGACAAGGAGAGTGGATTCTGCTGGTGCCAGGAAACTGCAGAGTCCTTCCTCCTCCCCTCCACTACCCTGTATAAACCCCCATCCAATAACCAGAAGAATTTAGAGCTGATTCCAAGATGGACTCCCATTCTAACCGTATCTGAAGAAGTGAGCAGTGACTCACGAAACCTCCTATCCTGACAGAAACTTTGCTAGTCTTTAAGGTGCTGCTGGACTCTTATTCCCTTTCACTAATAAGGAATGAACGCTGTAATGTTAGGTTTCTTCCCCTCCCCCATCTGTTAGAAATGGAAAGGGGGATCCATATTGCTCTGCCCCTTCCAACCACACACTTATTCCCTCTCCAAAGGTTTTCAGAAAGCTACATACTCTTTTCCAATCTCACTTCAGTGCAAGTTCCTGTCCTCAAACTCACAGAGAGACCCAAACACTCTCATTTTTGGTAGAATGACACCCATCCCCTCCTCCACCTGGCTGTTGTGCATCCTACATGAAGCAGGCAGATGCAAGCCAATGCCAGTGGTCTGCAATCACCAACTCACACAGAAGAACCAGAGCTTCCAGTTTCAGCACTGGACCTGGGGATCCCCTGGAATGACAGCTCATTTTCAGGCTACAAAGATTAGTTTCCCTGAAGAAAATGGATGTTCTGGAGGGTGGACTCTATAGCTGTGATCACACACACTAAATAATCCACTTTCAATGCACTTTCCAACTGGTTTTTGCCAGTTCACACACAGTAAAATCCAGTTGGAAAGTGGATTATTTAGTGTGTGTGATCACAGCCTGTGGCACTGTACCCCACTGAGGTCTCTGTCCTCCTCAAGCTCCATCCCCAAATCTCCAGGAGTTTCCCAACTTGTATTGGGCCACCCCACTCCCCCATCCCCCAGAGGTGGACAATCTTAGGGCGAACCTGGCAACCCTAACTAGGGATGTTTTAACAAGGGAGGGAGGGAAGAGAGAGGTGGAAAGAAAGCAAATAGATGGGGAGAGAAGAAGGAAGGAAGGAAGGAAGGAAGGAAGGAAGGAAGGAAGGAAGGAAGGAAGGAAGGAAGGAAGGAAGGAAGGAAGGAAGGAAGGAAGGAGAGGGGTGGAAAGAAAGTAAATAGATGGGGAAGGAAGGAAGGCAGGAAGGCAGACAGGCTTTGTGGCACCAAATTAGTTTTTAAAAGATCACAAAATTACACTCAAAACAAACTCAAGGGGTTTTTCTCTCTCCTGGACTCACCAGCAACTAGGCAGCAGGCAGAAGCCTCCATGTGGAAGCCAGTTCCTTCCCTCCCCTGCTCCCCAAAAACTCAAAATTAACTCAAGGGCTTTTTTCTGCACTGGGAAAGGCAACCAGCCAAGCCAGTTCAAGGCTTCATGTGCATGCTGGCTCCTCCACCCCCACCCCCCGATTCTCCAGCATGGCTGCCCAGCCCACCCCAACCCCTGAAAACATTCCCCCACCCCTGCTGCCCCAGCTAGCTCCAGTCCTCCTTCTTACCTTGGCTTTCTCTGCAGTCTGTGTGCACGGGAAAGCAGGGAAGCCACCTGCAGCCTCCAGGCTCCAGCTGAACTGAGGGCTGCTGGGAGCTTGGGGGTGGGGTTTAGCTTCCAGGAAACAAGCCCCTGCCCTGCCTGACTTCCCTTCCAGTCCCAACCCATCTGACAGAAAGCGGAGGAAACCCCCCCCCTCCGCTTTCAACATGGGGGGATGTGCAAGGCTATGGTTACCTCTAGGGAAGGCTCAGCACCTCCTGGAAAAGTTGGGGGGGGGCTCCAGCTCCCCAGCCCCCCTGAAGTTGACACCTATGGTTATCGGGTTTTCTTTCTTGTGTCCATGCAACTTCAGTAACATCCCAGGGCTGTCCCAGTTAATGCCCCCTCTAAGCTGTGGAGTCTTGTGAGCAAAAATTCTACTTTGTGAGCTACTGGCATTAAAGTTGTGAGTGAGCGATTTGGCTACTGCATAAATTAGTTTGCTCTGGAGCCATCCTTCCTGAGCTAAGACAAGAATGTGTGAGCCGGGGGCTAAAAACTGTGAGTTAGCGCCCACTCGATTAGCTTAGAGGGAACACTGGTCCCAGTTTTCACTCCTCCCCCCATTTTTAAAAAAACTAGTTCCCCCCCTTTTCCCCATTGTGAAATAAATTTGCAAGATAGCCTCTTCCTTGGAATCTGAAATTTTTTCTCCACCTCAAGGATTGCCACCCAAGGATTTTTTAAAAATTTGCACGCCTGCACCAAAACACAGGAGAACACCTGCGCTGAAACAAATCGTCATACCCTTTGGGCAGCCCGACACCAACAGCCAATCACTGCCCACCTTACCATTCTTTCATTCAATCTCAACAGCAAATTCTAGGATGTCCTTGGGCGCCATTTTCAAATACATTTTAGTATCAAGCACTCTCTTTAATCTTTCTTGGCAAGATCCGGTAAATCTGACAGAGGATACATATAGCACAGATGGTTTGGAGGTGTAGGGTTAGATTAAAAGGCACGCCTGGCTATGCGGCTCAGTTCATTCCCACGAAAACCTGATATTAATTTCACAGGTCCTCACAGTTCCCTAGCCAAGAAACCTTCAGAGCCATTTTCATCATTTATGCAGGACTTGGAGGTAATGGGACAGAACGGATTTCAATACAGCTCATTTTCATAAAATACAAACAGGTCAGGGAAGGGGGGAGGAATATCTTTGGATGCTCAGAGGGAAAGGGAACCCACTTTTGAGGGGAAGGGGGAATCCAGAGCTTCTTGAAGTGCCATCAATGGAAACAGAGTCTGCAGGGTCTCTTTGAGGCTGTTGCAGCACTGCAGTGTTTTATGGTCTTTATGGTCAGGGACGTACATAGCCGAGGGACTGCCTTTCCCCATATGTTCCTCAGAGAGCACTGCGATCAGGGTGCCAAAATCTATTGACCCTCCCCAGACCCAAGGACGCTAGGCTGGTTGTAACAAGGCCCAGGGCTTTCTCAGTGGCGGCTCCTCTCTGGTGGAATGAGCTCCCTGTGGGACCTTATGCAGCTCTGCAGGGCCTGCAAGATGGTGCTCTTCCACCAGGCCTTCAACTAGGAGCTGCTCCAACAGAGAACCCGGTTCCCTGGAGTCATCAGAACAGCCTGTGCCAGCTGCACAAAGACCAGATCTATGGGTTGACTGCTATGATGGAGGATTGAAGGTTGGCCACCATCTTTTAATTCACTTAATTATCTGATAATTTATTAGCATTATCAATGTTAGCACCTTTTATTGTTGGAATGTTTTATATGTTTTTAGGATTATTTAGATTATCTATGCATTGTTTTTATTCTTTTGTAAGCTGCCCTAAACCGGCCTCGGCTGGGAGGGCGGGGTATAAATCTGATAATAAATAAATAAATAAATGTTTCAGTGCATGTGCAACCCCTCGTGACAAAAGTGGAAAAACAATCCTCAAATGTGCATCTGAACAGACAGAAGACTGAGAGGGAAAGAACGAAGCAAACATGTCAGTGCGAACTGATCGCACCAATAGCACAGTCATCGAATCCGCCACAACATTGACAAAACCCCAAAAGGTGGCTGCAGTCTGGGAAATACCCACAGCACCTTTGGATACTCACTTCTACGGTTTGGTTTGGTTTGTGTTGGTGTGGCTGTCTTGCTTTTGCACAGGTTGTGCTGCTCCACCATGTCCACAGTCTTTCCAGTTTAGAGATGGCGCCAGCTGGCCCATATTCCCGCCAAGGAATAGAATGTTAACTGCTCAAAAGGTATAGAAGGAGGGAACTCGGGACTTACGTCTCAGAGCTTTCTGCACACGACGCAACTTCATGGCTGTACGATAAGCAGAGAACTTGATGTTGTTCAGATCCGCTGGGGGGGGAAAGCATGCGAGAGAGAAATGGAGCCAAAGAGTTTGCATCGTCCGTAGAAATTTACCCATTGTCATAATCTAAGCCAAATGTGGACTGTCACCCATGTGTAGGAAGCCTGCATCATCTCTCTCTGTGTGCATGAATGCTTGTACACACAATAAGATTTTTCTAACTGTATAGGACTAAAAAAAACCTGTCTGTGTGTGCATGTACACACATGAATGCACATATGTTTGTGCACACAGGTTTTTTGTCCTAGGTAGTAAGTAACACTGGGTTTATTGTGCAGCTCACCACTCAGATGATGGACTACCTTCCTCTTGGAGGGTCCCAGGTCATTGAGACTGTCACTAGTCAGGGAAGGAAGGAGTGTATGGCTTAACATTCCCTCAAAACAGTACATAGCAGAAGGAGGAGGAGGAGGAGAAGAAGAGGAGGAGGAGGAGGAAAAGGCGATTGGGCTTATACCTCACCCTTCACTACCCGAAGGAATCTCAGAGTGATTTACAATCTCCTTTCCCGTCCCCTCCCCACAACAGACACCCTGTGAGGTAGATATGGCCGAGAGAGCTCTTTGGAGAACTGCTCTTTCGAGAACAGCCCTGAAAGAACTTGTCACTGACCCAAGGTCACACCAGCAGCTGCATGTGGAGGAGTGGGGAATCAAACCCGGTTCTCCCAGATTAGAGTCCGCATTCCTAACCACTACACCAAACTGAACATTACAGAGCAGAGAGTGTGAGTAGGGCCGACGGGTATATTCCTCTGTACGCATGAGAATGTGTGTGTGTCTCTCTCCCCTTTTTTCACCAAAGCAAGGAAGAACAGCAGACAGACTCCATCATATCCAGCACAGCCGCTTCAGTCTCTCCATCAAGAAGATTCTGTTCTATCGTACCGGCTGTGCCATAATCGGATCCTTAAAAGGTCAGGTTCTTCTTACCCAGTGTTTGGTAGAGCTCTGTCATCTTGGGATGGTCCCAGCATGTAGTCTGTGCTTGGTGGCTGAAAAGGGAACCAAGGTGGACAGTGGAGAGTTAAGCAATTGATGGTTGCATAGGCAACACTTACAATCAGAGAGATATTTTACAGCTTGCACAGATGTCTTTGTGCGTACATCTTGTGAGATGTGGAGGGATGGGAATGTTCTGGGAAACAACCCATGTGCAGGTGGAAAGAGGGGCAAGATGAACATTCAGACTTGATGGTAGAAACCATGGCATCCCGAAGATGCTTCAACCATAAAGGTAATCTTGACAGAGGTTCAGTACCATCTACGAAGTACAGAAGGGGTCCCCACCCCCGACATGGTTCCTGTGGGCACCATGACATCTACCAACACTTTTCCTGGTGCCAACTGCTTTTAGAAGGTGTGGGGGGAGCAGGAGGGGCTTTTGCCTAGCAAGGCTTCTGATTGGCCACTAGAGATCTGATTGGTTGTGCGGGTTCTTTTACAAAAAATTCTTTGGCAGCGGTAGCAGCCACCACAGCACAAGGATCTTCATTCTGTGACTGAAGGTAAACTGTGTGTGAGAAAACATTTTTAAACAACGTGTTCATTTTAAAAAGCATCCAGTTGAGCAGAACTTCTGCCTGAAATGTTGTAGAGTTACTTGTAGACTTGTGGATAACCTTGCTTCCTAACACTTTCTGGTTAGCTCTAACCCTTGAGGCAGCCATTTTATATTTGCACCCACCACCCTGTGCAAGAATTCCAAATACGCCTGCAGGTTCGAGAAGGTTGGGGGCCCTCGAAACAAAGCCATATATGGGCTCAAGAAACAGTGAGGGCTTGCCACGCCCCTGGGAGTTCTAAACTCATATAGTACACCACGGAGGACTTACAAATCTTACTGGGTGCAACAGGAAGGAAAAAACCTTTAGATTCTGAAGGTGAACAAAAGGACAAAAGAAAATTCAAGATTGTTAACAATAAGAATGGGCATGATCGACTGTAAGGTTTTCTGTTGCTGCTGGACACTCACTTGATGTAGTATGGGACTTTATTGGGAGAAATTGCTCTTTCCCAGGGGACCTGGACTGAGGCTGTAAGGGGAAAAAGAGAAAGATTATGGGTAAGAAGATCAGTGTGTTTCTTGTGCTCTCGTCTTGGATGCCAGCTCTACACATTTATTTACTGATTAAAATATTTATACCCTGCAGCTCAAGGTGGCTTTGGATTCTAAATCAGAACCAGGTAGAAGATAAACCCCATTAACATGCTGCACCCCCCCCCCCCATGGCCACATCTACAACAGACATTCTTCACTTCTTCAGGGAGTCCATTCTACCCAGGGACCAGTGAGAGCCATTACTGGGAAAAAATGGGCTCTGTAGATGATAACTGGGCAACTAGAAGGTGATGGTCAGAAGTCCTTAACTGATGCATACCAAGATGCGGAGAGGGATGGTCCATGAAGTATGTCTGTCCCAACCCATAAACGGCTTCAGAGGTCATAACCAGCACCCAGCTGGCAGTTCAGAATAGGGAAGATGTGTTCCCATTGATGTAGAGAAAGAGGTGGTAAAATGGATAGTACCATGTCAGATGGAATTTTGTGGGGGGGAGACAGAAGTTTTTGAATGTTCTTCTTATTTAAAAAGTTTGTCGTCAATAGAAAACTGGCACAGCAGTAAGTTGACAGTTAGAAATTCTCTCAGTATGTTCTTTTTTTTAATACAGTGAGGTTTTTTCCCATGCACTGGGGTGTATTAAAAATGGCACTCCCTGCCTTTTCTGGAGTATGTGGAACAACGGAAAACACAACTTTGTAAATGCCCCTTTAAAACTGTTCTCTGTGTATTTGTGAAGCGCTTTTGCTTCAGTACATTCAAAGGATTACTGTTTATGAGACATCCTTAGTTCTCTCCAGCACCGCCCCTCCTCCTCAAAATCTTAAAATCCATACTTATCAATCCAATCCTCTGTTAATGTAAGCAAACTGGTTCCTGAACTCGCTTGAACTGACGTGCTCTAATTCATGTACCACTGTATTGGAGGGTGTTGTAAAAAATTCTTTAACAAAGTTAAAAAAAAAAAGGTGTGTTCAACTACAGCCCCATATGACCTCAGAATTCTACCACCTCATTCCATTGCATACATAGGCCGGAAGATATACACAGATCAGCTGCCCCCTCCCAAATGAGGTTAGCAACCTGGTTCACATACTTGACAGGAAGTGCTGTGACCCTGGCCCAAAGTCCCGGTGGGCATCCTGGAGGTGTTTCAGCCTGTCATTGATGGAGACCTAAGTGGGAATTGGAAAGATCAAATGAAGCAGCAAGAGCACATAGCCTATCAGTTTATGCAGAATTTCACTGCTGCAGTGCGAATGAAGATTGTACTACAAACTAGATGTTGACGACCCTAACTGGCTAGTGCTAGTGCCATCACTGACAGTTTCTGCCCACTTTATAAGTGCTGAAAAATATTTCAGTTGTCTTTTTAATACATTGGAGGAACAGAGAGATGGATAGATATACACGAGGCACTTTTAAAAAGGTATGCAAGTGGCCTGAAGTTTGGAAGAGGAAGAGAGCAAGACGCATGCCTCACCTGTGTTCAGCTACCTCCATGAACCTTAAGGTCCTTCCGGAAAATAGTTTTCTGTACTGACCATAGTCATTCAGCGGCTTCCTGGCACACTGACATGCTGGCATGATGCTGACTGGTACTACTCCAAACATAAGTAGTTGCAAGAGCATGCAATCGCCCTTGCACAAAACCAGCAATGGTATCGCCAGATTCCAAGGACAACAGGAAATTCTCCTACAAGGAACTTACTAACTTGCTTCTAGGATCAGGGTTACAGATGCTAAGGAAACCAGCCTATGGCTATTCAGATTAGCCAATCCATTTGGCTTCCCTCCCTGTGTTAATGGACATAACCTTTCCTTGCATTTCATGAGCCAGCCACCCTGTCCCTGACCAAGGCTTCTCTAAGGCACTAGAGCTAAACTGGGTCCTCCTCCCTTGTTCTCAAACTGCTCCACTGTCCTTCCTCACCTGCAGCTGTTTCCAGCGTGTGTTGATCTGTTCCAGGGCACGAGAATTCTCCATGGACAAGTGGACATCTGAGATCGCGAGCTGGTGTGCCAGGTCATTCACAAGCTTCACTCCATCTTTCATAGGGGAGAGCTCCTCTTTAAACAACTGGGCCCCGACCCAAAGGATAAGACACAGGATGGAGGTAACAAGAGAGAGGAAGAGAACCAATGACTTATGCTCCTTCAGTACAGAAATACAAGCAAGGATTGTGCGCAATGTATCTCCATGTAGAAAGACCCATGTGTGTAGGAGCTGAAGAACAAATAGGATTAAAAAAAAATGCATGATCCAGTTTTTTATTTAACCACCTAGAGTCAGGACTTTGTTTAAGAGAGCCATATCTTTAACCACTTGGTTACACCACCCAATTACTCCTCCATTGTTTCTACACCTACTGTGTTTTCTGAAATTAATCTCTGCTAACATAGGTCTGCTTGGCTTTAGTTTTGTACAAACCAAGACTTAACAAAAGGCATGGCTCTTATCTAACAAAGGCCGAAATCCTAAAATCACTTTCCTGGGAGTGAAGCCCATAATGGGAATTTAGACAGAGTAGACCTGTTTAGGACTGCTCCCTGAGTCTCCATTACTATCTTAAGGTCTCCAGAAGATAGATTCAGGTCGGCAGCCATGTTGGTCTGGTGCAATAGAACAAAGTTTGAGTCCAGTGGCACCTTGAAGACCAATAAAGTTTAATTCTGGGTGAAGAAGAAGAGATTGGATTTATACCCCACCCTTCACTCACTTGGAGTCTCAGAGGGGCTTACAAACTCCTTTCCCTTCCCCTCCCCACAACAGACACCCTGTGAGGTGGGTGGGGCTGAGAGAGCTCTGAGAGAACTGCTCTTGAGAGAACAGCTGGTACAGAGCTATGCCTTGCCCAAGGCCATCCAGCAGATGCAAGTGGAGGAGTGGGGAATCAAACCCAGTTCTCCCAGATTAGAGTCCGCGCACTTCACCACTACACCAAACTGGCTCTGAAGAACTGTGCATGCACACACAAGCTTATACCCAGAATTAAACTTGTTGGTCTTAAAGGTGCCACTGGATTCAAACTTTGTTTTAAGGTCCCAGTTTGGTCCTTTCTATATGAAGGATCTCAGACAGAAGGGCTAGGAAAGACCTTGGAGAGCCAACTGGAGTAGACCAAGGTGACACTGGATGTAAACTTTGCTAAGGTCCCCAGTTTGGTCCTTGACATCTGAAGGATCTCAGACAGAAGGGCTAGAAAAGATCCTTGACATCTGAAGGATCTCAGACAGAAGGGCTAGAAAAGACCTTGGAGAGCCAGTTACAGCGGACCAATAGTTAAAATCAGCACAAGGCAGCTTCAAATACTAATATATTTGGCCAAGTGACATGTTAACGAGGCATCTCCCATCTGTCTCCCTCCTGCCAATCCATGTGGATGAGTCCAGGATGAGCCCCTGAGTCAAGGTTACCTTGGTGGCCTGGATGTGTTCTGGCAAAGAGTCAATGAAGAGGTCGCCAATGGGTTCCCACGTATCTCGCATGCTCTCTGCTTGGTCCAGGGTGATGCTGAGCTCTTCCATGGTGCCCTTGATCTCCATCAGCTGCTCCAGGGTCCGCTCGATGTGGCGGTGCTGGTCGACACAGCGGGCAGTGAGCTTCTCCCACAGCTCGCTGGCGACGGTGGCCTGTTTCCACACGAAACGGCTGACGTTCTGGATGCGGTGTCTCGGGGAGGCATCTGCAAAGGGAGCAGCAGTGAGGGTGAGGACACTGGATGCTGGGAGGTGTGGCTTTGCTGGGAGGGGGAGGAGCTTTGGGGAGGGCAGAGAGGAGTGGAAGTGGGAGGGGGCAGTGATGGCAAGTTGAGGGAGGAAGAGGGAGGGTGGGGAAATGGGAGGAAAATGAAGAATTAATGCCTTGTGTGTGTTATTGCTTATTTCATCTCCATTCTGGGTGCTACCCAAGTACCACAGGCATAATTCCCCCCCCCCCACACACACAGGTGGTGGGTTCTGTTTGTCAGCACTTGAGTGCTCCATTTGGAATACTGTGTACAGTTCTGGTCACCATACCTCAGAAAGGATATTATAGCTTTGGAAAAAGTGCAGAAGGGAGCAACTAGAATGATAAAAGGGTTGGAACACTTTCCCTCCGAAGAAAGGTTAAAGCGCTTGGGGCTCTTTAGCTTGGAGAAATGACAACTGAGGGGTGACATGATCGAGGTTTACATGATTATGCATGGGACAGAGCAGGTAGAGAAAGAAGCACTTTTCTCCCTTTCTCACAATACAAGAACTCGTGGGCACTCGATGAAATTGCTGAGCAGTAGGGTTGGAACAGATAAAAGGAAGTACTTCTTCACCACATGGAATTCACTGCCACAGGAGGTGGCGGTGGCTACAAGCATGGACAGCTTCAAGAGGGAGTTGGATAAACATATTTTTGGCCACTGTGTGATGGGGTGTTGGACTGGATGGGCCACTGGCCTGATCCAACACTGGCTTCTCTTATGTTCTTATGTTTTCGGGCTTCTTCTGTAAACCACATCTGCACATGACAAAACTGGTTTCAAGCTTGTTTCATGGTTACAGGGCTGGATCCAGGCTAAATCTTCCACTAGCAGAATAAAATCTGCCCCCTCCCGCAGCCCACTGATCTCCACAAAATGCTGGTCCTGGGGGACAGGAAACCCTGAAGAACAACATGAGAAGGGACTGGAGTGGGAACGGGATACCGGTGGAAATGGTCAGTGGATCCAATCCACTTAGGTCTTTTCTGCCTGGGTTTTTTGGTCAGTTCTGGCCCCATTCTGCATTGGATTAGCTCATGATTTCTGGACACAGTTTTGTGCCTTTTGTTTCCACTTTGGGTTTTTCGGTTGTTTGTTTCCCTACAACACCCCCCCCTTTTTTGAGACCATTTAGAACCCAATCTTTATCTAGAAGCTTATTTTGAGTTGCCCTTTTCCTCACGTGTAATATTTCTGTTCGTTTTCCTTGTTCTGCCCACTTCCAGCCCAGTTTTCGCTGACTGCACTGATGTCATTATCAAGCACTCCCTCCCCCCCCCCCCGAAGACGATTTTTAAGGGCACTGAAATGTTGACAAAGAAAAAGGTGTACCTCTGAGAAAAGGAGCTAGAGGCTTACTTTTAAAAAATTAAAGCTGGGAATTCAGAGAACCTGCTTAGCCCAGCAATTCAATTGTACATCAAAATAGCGATATTTTAGTGCCATTTTTAAAAAATGCAACCATGATAATGTTGTATTGATATAGTAAAGGTAAAGGTTTCCCTTGTTCAAAAGTCAGTTGAATCAAACTCTAGGGGGCAGTGCTCATCTCTGTTTCCAAGCCAAAGACCCAGCGCTGTCCGAAGACTTCTCTGTGGTCATGTGGCTGGCATGACTAAATGCCAAGGCGTAGGGAACGCTGTTACCTTCCCAGCAAAGTGGTACCTATTTATCTACTTGCAATTTCTTGCTTTCGAACTGCTAGGTTGGCAGGAGCTGGGACCAGAGACGGGAGCTCACTTCATCACAAAGCACTCGGGTCTCGAACTGTTGAACTACCGACCTTCTGGTCTGCAGCTCAGAGTCTTAAACTCTGAGCCACCGCGGCCCCCTATATTGATATAAGCATGCCAGGGCTCAATTTTATTGCAACAGTCAGCGACCAGCAGTACAATATGATTAAAATTTTCAAAGGTGATAAAAAGAGATAAAATTAAATCTTAGCTACATAAAAAATACCAAGTAACTATAAAATCATGCTGCCATATGGGATTTCCGATGCTTATAAACCTGAGCACAGAATTTAGCCACCTGATGGGTAGTTTGGTTATAAGCATGCCCAAAAAATGAAAAGAGAGGTGTTGAAGCCACTGACGTTGCCACAGATGACGACAGCGCCCTCCCTTGAAAATCCTCATTATTTAAGACAAGTATGGAAGAAAATAAACTGACTCCACAACTGTGCAAATGCAGAGGGAGGGCAGACGTACAGAAGAGCCCTGCCCAAACCGATTCCAGTGCTTGTGGATCAACTGCCAAGAAAATCAGGAGTAAACTGAATGAGCAGAAAAGCCCTTGGTTTGAGCTGCCCCTCAATGAAATCATCCGTAAACATAATCAGTGGTTTTGCCCAGTTGCATTTTTCAAGGCATGGCCTGTAAATTAACTCAACTATATCCCCTTGAAGGGCAGGATAATAATCTCTAATACACTCGCAGGAAATCCAGGGCACAGAGGGATTATGAGATCTTTCCAAGGTGACAAGGGAAGTCAGGGGGCCAACACAGAAGCAAATATATCTTGGCCGCTGCATCGAGCTGGCAGCCTTTCACGGCCCTGGCTGGGCAGGAATCCAGCAGAAGCTGTTGTAAATTGCAATGTGGTAGTGTTAGCTTGGGAACAGAGAAAGGGAGGCGGAATTGCAAACCTTTATTGTTGGGATTGGATTCCTCCACTTCTTCAAACGGGTGCTGAGTGAGGAAGGCTTGAGCCGATTCCAGGACAGAGTAAATGTACGGGCCGCGAGACTTCACTTCTTCCATGAATGCCTATAGAAGAGAGAGAGAGAAAGAAATCGAGATGCTGGCCAGAGTTACAAAAACCATCATGCCACCACCACACGATGTGTTGAATGCATGCGTGCGATCTGAGATACCAGCACAGAGTAGGGAAGATGATGCAGGATCCAAACCCTTGGAAAAAAGGTGAAGTAGGCTGCAAACAACACACATTCCTTTGGAAATAAACTCCATTAGAGTAAATGGAAATTAGGGCCTAATTTAGGGTTGCCAGTTCTGGGTTGGGAAATACCCAAAGAGCCGCCAAATGGAAGATTTCCATCACCTTCCCATCCCACACAGGAATTCTGTCTGAATAGGTGCCTACAAGACTTCCGTCCTCATCTGGAAAGACTAGGAGAATGAATTCATGGGTCTCCCAGTCTCTCATCTAGGTTGACCTTTCTGAGGAAATGTGTATAAATTTAATAGATTTGTTCTTGGTTTTTGGCAGGAATTCCCCACAGCAGCTTACAACGTTTTGTGAAATGCCAATAGATTCCATTTAAAAAGCAAGGGGGCACCTTTTAATTAAAACAAACAAAACCTAGAGCCATAAAAGAAATGGACTCATGAGGAGGCATGAAGTTGGAGAGAGAGGAAAAGAGATGGGGAGAAGGGATGTTAAAATACTGGAAACAAAAGCAACATCCCACAACCCAGAAACAAAATATAAGCCAAAGAGCATTCCTCTGAACATGGGAAAGGGGAGATACATAAGACTAGGCTTTTCACAAATGACAAAAAACATCCATGAAATTCGAAACAAATTCTACCTCTCCACAGGACTAAGGAGACTGTATGATGAGAGCAGAGGAAAGCAAGCTTCTAGCCGATTGTGAGAGAAAAAAACTCTTTAATGTTCTAAGAGCTCCCAATGTCTACTTTTACTAGTACAGTCTAGAAACAAAATTGCTATATTTAAGATGGTTTTCACATAGTAGGCCCACCTCCTGCTGCCAGGCCCCACCTCTCCGCTGCTGGCCAGCTGGTAGGTGGGGAGACTTACCCCCCAAAGAAGGAAGGAACACCTGTCATGTGCCTACGTGACCCAGAAATGACGTCGGCACATGGGGGATGTAGGAGGTGACGCTCTGGTTTTTGGGCAAAAACTCTATGGTAGAAGCTACTGTAGAGTTTTGTTCAAAAACCAGAGTGTCACCCCCAACACACCTACGTCAATTCTGGGGCACGTTGCAGAAATGCTGGGTTTTCCTCCCTGCTCTTGGTAATTGCACACCCCCACCCCCCGGCTGCTCGGAGGGCCCTGGCGACCCTACCACAGAGGTTATTACCTGCCCTGAGTTCAAGGCTTTGGGGGAGCAGGTGCATTTGTGCACCTCTGGGGGTTTCCTCAGCTTTTCTCCAGTCTTCCTTAAAACTTTTGGGGCCGCTGCTGGGGAAAATGGCCACAGGTAAGTGGCCAATGATGTGTAGGCCCGGTACATCTGTTGGTGGTTGCCCCTGGCCAGGGGAATGTAGTAGTAGATGCAGTTACTGTTCTGGTGTTGGATTTGTTAATTGCTGCCATTTTAGTGGGTTTTATGGTTTTATTGTTTAATTATTAACTGAACTTTGTATGTTGATTTTAATGTTGTGAGCCACCTAGAAACGCTTTGTGCTGGATAGGTGGGATATAAATTCAAACAAACAAACAAACAAACAAACAAACAAACAAACAAACTGCTCTGAGAAAGATTGCAGTAAATCCTGGATGGCTGCTGAATGAGTGGGGAAATTCTGATGTTCTGGCCCACATGACAGCCATTTCCCTTTACCCTTTGCCCATGGCATCCATTTTCTCTCCTGGCCACCAGGGGCCCATTTTATTTTTCCAAAAAAACCCACAAAAAAAACAGCATTAAAGCATGGTGATATTGCTATACTGTAATAGCAACAGGTATATCAGGTTCTCAGCTTTCATTTTTAAAAAACTAAGTCTTTAGCCCTTTCCCTTGTGGAAATATGAGGAAAACAGCATATCTTGGCAACTGAAGCAAGGCTTACATTTTTTGTAATGAAAGATGGGAATTCAGAGACCCTGTTACACATACAGTTACAACGATATATCAGTATAATCAGGGCTTTCCCCCCCTTTTCTTTTTTTGAAAAGGAGGTGCCAGAACTCTCAAGAGGGAAATAAAGTTTTCAGTCTATATACTGAAAACTCATGAACTTTTAAACATTCTAAAGAGAATTTTGTTGAAGAGATTCCGGAACTCTGTTCCAGCACGTTCCCTCAGAAAAAAAGCTTTGAATATAATAATATTATGCCAATATTTTGAAAACCTGCAAAAGTCCTGCTGGCTTGGAAAGGGGGTGGCTGCTGCTGGGCAATTGGGGCAGGGAAATTGCAGGGAAATCTACCGAGTGGGATCCCCATTGCTGTTGGGCTTTATCTGCAGCTACACGAGCACAGGGGAAACCACAAGATCCCGACCCTGTATGGAAGACACCTAACTCTCCTCTGCTAAGCGAGCATTTAAAACTAAGCATGTGAATGCACCGGTAGCCAGCATAGTGTAGAGGTTAGAATGCTGGACTAAGACATGGGAGACCCAAGTTCAAATCCCCACTGCCACGGAAGCCTGCTGGGTGACCTTGGGCCAGTCACATATTCTCAGCCTAACCTACCTAGCAGGGTTGTGGTGATGATAAGAGGAGATCAATGTAAGCCTTTTTTTAGGTCCCTGTTGCAGAGAGTAGTGGGGTAAAATTGAAGCAAATAAATAAAAACATCCCAACATCTGGAGTTTATAGCAGTCCCCACACTGTGTTTTCTCCCACCACTGCTTTCTAGCAACTTTGCCTCATGGGCGTAGATGCAGAGATAGCAGGTCTCATTATTCTGGAGATCCCAGGCTAAGTGTGGGGCTCCGATTCCACAGCAAGAAATCCACAGAGGAAGAAGCTGGGGATGACATCCTCAAAGGGAACTCGCTGGCAGAGGGGCAGGGGCAGCACATACCGCGTGTCTCTCCTTTTCCTGCTGCACCAGGGCAACGTCCCCCCGGAGCGGAAGCTGAGCTGAGAGCTCCTCATCCTTTTGGCTGAGCCAGTCGATTATCTCCTGCAAGGGGATCTGCAGCTTGCCACTGTGGTCCGAGAAGGCCTCCAGACGTGCCCTAAAGAAAAGGAAAGACAAGACAGTCAAAAGGAAAGATGAGACAGATTCTCCAGTTAACAAAAGGAGAATGAGACCACCTTGCTGCAGTGCTTGGATACATCCATGAAGGACAGGTGTGTGTCTACAGTGAATAGCCATGATAGCTGAGTGGAATGTCCACTTTCAGAAGCAGTGGACCTCTGAATACCAGTTGTTGGGCACAAGCAACAGAAGAGGTTTCACGCCCTGCTGGTGGACTTCCTGGACACATTTGGGGAGTAGGGACATGATAGAAATCACTATTTTTTTGTTGTATGTCCCCCTGCATCTGGCTTTCAGAGGTATACTGCCTCTGTACATGGAGTCCCGTTTATCTGTCATGAAGAGGAGTACACACTTGCTGGATCAGATCAAAGTCCATCTAGTGCCGACTCATCTTCCTAGCAGCGGCCAGTCAGATTCCTCCTTGCAGCCAGCAAGAAGTGTGTGAGCCCTCCTCTATATATCCTGTGTCCTTGATATTTAGAGATAGAGTGCCCAGGATCCTGGACATTGTGTGTGTGAGGGAGCAGTGGGGTAGCCAGCCTGCCAGACAGTTATGTAGGGTTGCCAACTTCCAGGTGGGACCCAGAGATCTCCCATAATTACAACTGAGCTCCAGACTACAAAGGTCAGTTCCCTCGGAGGAAATGGCTGCTTTGGAGGATGGCCTCTATGTCACTAGACCCTGCTGAAGTCCCTCTCCTCACTAAACCCTGAAATTCCCAGGCCCCCAAATCCCCAGAAATTTCTTAACCCAGAGCTGACAACCCTACTGCAGGAAACAGGATGTTGGATTAGATGGACCCTTGGTCTAATCCTTCAGGACACTTCTTACATTCTTAGTCAATGTTGTTGACAGAGAACAGGTTTTCTTGTAAAGGGAGTGTTGTCTACCCTGTCAATTTCAAAGGACATTGGTGGTGACAGGGAAATTGATCAGAGCTAAGTATTTCTTTATGATGGGAAGGAAGACTAAAAGATTACCACTTTTTTCGGATGGGACTTCTGTGCCTTTAACAATGATGTTAACCACTGGATTAACAATTGTAACCACTGATTTTTAATAACAGATACAACTTTTCCCAGCACAGGGAGCATATGATGGGAAAGATTCATGCCTTTAACGTCAAGTTGTGATGTTTTGGCCTGTAGCTACAGTGGGGCTATTCGAGGCTCCGCCCCCTTTCTTAGAGGAACAGTCCCACAAGATTTTTGCCTGAAAATGCTTTTTAAAACTCATTTTAAACTTTTTTCAAGATGTGCATCCAGCTGTGTATGCATTAAATGTAACATGAGAATTAGTCACTGCATGTGGGGGGGTTTTTAGGGGGTGTTTTTGTAGCCCTGCCAGAAAAAAAAATCTGCCCGACAATCCACAAAATCCTGGCTACGGGCCTGGTGATGTGGTTTGCAGGCAGAAGGTTCCAAGGTCAGTCACTGGTGCCTGTAGCTGAAGAGATCTCAGACTAGCTATGAAAGGCCCCACAAAGTGACTAGAGCAAACAGTACTGAGCAATGCTCCCTCTAAGCTGTGGAGTATTGTGAGCAAAAATTCTACTTTGTGGGCTACTGGCATTAAAGCTGTGCTGCATAAATTAGTTTGCTCTGGAGCCACATCCTTCCTGAGCTGAGACAAAAATGTGTAAGCCAGAGGCTAGAAAACTGTGAGCTAGCTCACACTGACTCAGCTTAGAGGGAACATTGGTACTGAGCATGATAGCCCAACAGTCTGATTCAGTCTAACACAGCTTCTCTTCTCCTGCATTCTGGTGTGACTTTGTGGGTGATGTACATGCAAGTGTGAAGTGGCTCAGAGAGTGGGAAGAAATACAACGGGCTCTAGAAGGAAGCTCCAGGTTAGTGTCCCGGCTGTGGCTGGTGGGGTGGCAGAGGGAAGGAGAAAACAGAGGGAGGCAAGCCATGTTTATTTCCTTCTGCTTAGCTATAAGGCAGGGCTGTCTCAAGACCTTTTGCTGCCCCAAGTGGGCAGTATGGGAGGACAGCCTCATGGTAATAGGTATGGTTCCCTCCATGCCTGATTTATGTTGATTTGGGGCTATGCAGTAGCAGCTAAGGTAGAAAAGCACCTCTTCCTGTGCCATGTCTTCTGGTTTCCAAGGGTCTGGAAAGTGGTTCCATAGCCAGGTACAGGGTTGCCAATTCTGGGTTGGGAAATACCTGTAGATTTGAGGGGTAGAGCCTGGGGAGGGCCAGGTTTGGGGTGCGGAGGGACTTCAGCAGGGTATAGTGCCATAGAGTCCACTGCCCAAAGCAGCCATTCTCTCCAGGAGAACTGATCTTGGTCATCTGGAGATCAGTTGTAATAGCTGGGAAATTTTCTGTAGGGGAAATGATGTGCTGTGGCTGGGGAACACGATGATTTCTGGGAGCTCTCCAGGCCCCACAGGGAGATTGGCAACTCCAGTCAGACTCATAGCTATCATGGGGCTCACAGGGCCTGGCCCCCTTGCACTCCTTCTGAGCCCCTCCCTCCCAGGCTAGCACCAAAGCACCTCAACTTGCTGCCTGTGCCATGCTGCCTCTGACCTGGCTGCCAGACAACTGAGCGCTTTGGCTGCTTCCCCACTGGCCTCGCTCCACTCCCAGCCAGCGACATCCAGAACAGCCATGGCGGTGAAGCTGGTGGCAGTTCCAGCAGGAGGAGGTTCCTGGTTTGCTTGGTGGTGTGGTGGGTGAGCAGGTGGGCTAGCTGGGCTAGCCCGAGTGAGTGGGCTGGGGAGAGTGTCCTGCTGCCTCTTTCCACTCCCACCATCAGTTCTCTTTCTCCCCCCCCTTCCCTCCCAATCCCCTTCCTGGATGCTGCTGCTGCCCACTGCCTGCTTCTTCCTGCCTAGCTTCACAACTTGAGCAGGTATGCAGTGCCCCGGGGGAGAGAGGGAGTTGTGGCTGCTGGGCATTATCCCCCCCACTTGCCCTGGAGTCTGGTGGGGGTGCAGGGCTGCCTTAGAAAAAGGCTGACTTCTAAGGAGTTTCACTAATTAACTTTAATTTAATTAGCTGGTGGCCCCTCCCAAAAATATCCCTAGCTACAGGGCTGACTCCAGTGCCTGTTTAAGGGAAGATTGGGCTATGTATTGAATGAGTCCCAACAGCAACAGCAAACTGTTTAGAATGTCAGAGGCAAAGGCCAATCAGGCCGCATATGCAAATGACCTCTACGTTCCAAGTGGCTATGGGGGGGGGGGGGTGGCGAGAGGAACAGAAAACTGTTTAGAATGCAGGAGGTGAGACTCAGGCAACACAGCCAGTGGATAGGGACAGTTTGAGTGACACATCAGGGAGCCAACTGATTTGGGAGCATGTGGAATGTTCAGGAGAGTCCATGACCAAAACACAATTATATATAAAAAGAGATTTGGATTTATATACCACCCTTCTCTGAATTCTCAGAGCTCAGGGTGGTTAACAACATAGCTATACGATTTAAAATCCAGGAGTTAAAATAGTTAAAATAACACCAGAATGGCGCCAAATAAACAGGCAGCATGCATTGCTGTCTTGCAAGCAGGAAAGGCAAGGTGGTGGGGAGGGGAAGGGAATGCCAGGTAAGATGGTACCCATTGCTGTCCTCAACCAAATTGCCCTCCCAAAATTGCATATGCAAGTGCCTAGATGGGTATGGGCCCTGACCAGGCTAGCCCAATCTCATCAGATCTCAGAAACTAAGGAGGGTCAGCCCTGGCTAATATTTTGATGGGAGACCACCAAGAAGTCCAGAGCCACAGTGTTCCCTCTAAGCTGAGTTAGTGTGAGCTAGCTCACAGTTCTTTAGCCTCCGGCTCACACGTTTTTGTCTTAGCTCAGGAAGGATGGCTCTAAAGCAAACTCATTTATGCAGTCGCCAAATCGCTCGCTCACAGCTTTAATGCCAGTAGCTCACAAAGTACAGTTTTTGCTCACAAGACTCCACAGCTTAGAGGGAGCATGACATGGAGGAAGGCAATGGCAAAGCACTTCTCAATGTCTCTGAACATCTCTTGTCTTGAAAACCCTACAGGGCTGCTATAAGTCAGCTGTGACTTGACAGCTAAGTGTGTTTGTGTGTGTGTGTGTGTGTGTGTGTTAGATCTGCACATCCACAGGCTCTTTTGCAAATGATGTGGAGCCCCTGTGAAGACAGGATGGGGCCAGTAGGCACAGTTCTGCGTACTTGTCACATTTCCCCCCTAACCTTCCTTCCAGGAGTTCAGGGTGATGTTTATTGATCACCACTATTTTATCCTCACAACAGACTAGTGTGGTCAGGGTGAGAAGGAGACTGTCCCAAGATTCCTGGTTCTAGCTGGCCACTCTGGCTACCACATCACACTGGTTTCCCTGCTCTTTAGGGTTACCTCTCTGGGTCTGGAAATACCTGGAGATATTGGGGGTGGAGCCTGGGGAAGGTGGGGTTTGGGGAGGGTTAGGGTCCTCAGCAGGCTACAAGGCCATAGAGTCCACCCTGCAAAGCAGCCGTTTTCTCCAGGTGAACTGATCTCTGTAGTCTGGGGATCAACACCAATACTGGGAGATCTCTAGGCCCCACCTGGGGGTTGGTGACCCTACTGCCCCTCCGCCATGAGTGTTGACTGTATGCCAACATAATGTATGCCCAATCCTCCTAATTGTGTGGAATGTCAACCTCTGTTTTCACATCCGTCAGACCAGATTCTGCGCACAAAAGAGATGGGGTGTTTGGCCACGCCGTCTTACCGAAGGCTGTGCGACTTCTTCTTAATCTCATTCCAGCACAGATTCATCTCCAGAGGCATCTGAGGCCCAACGGCGCCGTTTGGAGGCTGCTGGCTCACGCAGGCGGGCACGGAGCCATCTGGGGCTGTTTTAACCTAGGCAGAAATACAAGAAAGCGACACACAGTGTCATTCAAGCGGTGCCGGATAGCTAGGAGACAAGAAAGATACCAGGAACTTTGTTCTGGTGCTCTGCTCTTTTCTTAAACCTCTCTCTCTCTCTCTCTCTCTCTCTCTCTCTCTCTCTTTCTCTGTGTGTGTGTGTGTGTGTGTGTGTGTGGCCCCGGTGGGGGGGAGGGGGGGATGCCACAGAATTTGTCAGAATGTTTTAAAATGATTTATTAATGTTTCACTTGATTAAAGACATTTTACTCAAATAATCTTTTGAAATTTTAGACATGATTCAGTTTGTGAATGTCCAAGACGTTTGATTTTAAATGTTTTCTTTCTGTTTTAGACTCTCTAATAAATCCATTTCTTTCATAATATTCAATACATGAGACTGTAATACATAACATATAATACAATATCTATGAGGTGAGATCTAACAACATCTCTTATTCTGACTAATTATTTTGATTTATTTCTATTCCAAAAAGCAAGGGAGGGAGACCAGATTTGTACAAACTTATCTTGTGCATATCTGTCTCCACCCCACAACTTCCTATAAGCAGATATTTTCCCTATTAAGAAGAAGAAGAAGAGGAGTTGGATTTATACCCCACCCTTCACTTGGAGTCTCAGAGAGGCTTACAGTCTCCTTCCCTTCCTCTCCCCAGAACAGACACACTGTGAGGTAGGTGGGGCTGAGAGAGCTCTGAGAGAACTGCTCTTGAAAGAACAGCTCTGAGAGAAATGTAGCTTGCCCAAGGTCACCCAGCTGGCTGCATGTGGAGGAGTGGGGAATCATACCATAATCTGGTTCTCCCAGATTAGAGTCCGTGCTTCTAACCACTACACCAAACTGGCTTTAACCACTACACCACACATAGTATACTATACTTGCCTTTGCCATTTCTCAATATCTTGTGCTTTCTCCTGTCTCCATGCCACAGCTATTAACCTTCTGGCTGTGGTGAATACATTTCCTGTTAACCCCATTTTGTTGCCTGAGATCCTTTTGGGCATAAAGTTCAAAAGAGCTACACTAAGATCTTTCTGTATTTCTATATGCAGAATTTTTCTCACTAATGGGACAACACCTTACTCCAAAAAAGTTTATAACTGGGCAGTACCACCAGATATGAATTAATGAGCCCATATGTCTTTTACATCTCCAGCATATATTTGATGTGGAAGATGTTATTTTCCTTTAACCTGTCTGATGGAGTCCAATACCACCGAAACATGAGTTTGATTTAAAAAAAAATTCCCTTATTGTTACATTTGCTGAAACATTCCTTTGGTTTCAGATTATTCCTTAATGGTTTAAACCCTCTGACTACAGGGCTGCAACATTTACTTGCTGTTCTGCAGTCAGGATTTGCAGCACACACCTGGTATATAAAGATATATTGCCTTGGTACATGCAAAAATAAAACAGGAGTCTGGTGTCATTGTAAAGACAATTCCCCCCCCCCCCCAGCATAAGCTTTCATGGGTCAGAGCTCACTTCAATAGATACATTAGAGTATAAGTACATCAATCTTGATGTTAAATACACAACAGGAAGGGGGGGGGGTGTTACAAATAGAGGCTGGTTCAAAAGATACATTCCAAAGTTTAATCAGTCCACTCAGCATGGGTGTTGGAAAATACCTGGAGACTTTGGGGGTGGAGCCAGGAGAGGGCGGGGTTTGGGGAGGGGAGGGGAGAGGCCTCAGCATAGTACAATGCCATAGAGCCCACCCTTCCAAGCAGCCATTTTCTCCAGGGGAGCTGATCTGTCAACTGGAGATCAGTTGTAAAAGCGGGAGATCCCCAGGCCCCACCTGGAGGCTGGCAGCCCTAAACAGAACATTACAGAGGTATAGTTCAAATAACAATAATCTGTACAGGGTGAGAAATGCAAGATATTAACACCTGTAATGAGTCAGAAATGAGAAGCCTAGATTAAGACATGACTAAGTCACAGAAGTTAATGGTAGTATAAACGTTGTCTGTCTCTATGATCCCATTGGACTGTTTTGTTTTGCTGCTACAGACAAGCACATCCACCCACCTGGACTCTACCTCTGTACACGAAGGCTCCATTTCTTTCGGACCAGGGTTTTTATTATTTATTTTGCCTTCAAGTCACAGCTGACTTATGGCAAACCCATGGGGTATTCAAGGCAAGAGACATCCAGAGGTGGTTTGCCACGCCTCCATGTCGTGACCTTGGACTTTCCCTGGTGGTCTCCCATCCACATACTGACCAGGGCGGACCCTGCTTAGCTTCTGAGATATGATGAGATTCGGCTAGCCTGAGCTATCCAATTCGGGAATCGGTTTTAATAGGCTTTTAAAACTGTGGAATTAAATCAGGGTTGCCAGCTCTGGGTTGGGAAATACCTGACTATCCAAAGCAGCCATTTCCTCCAGGAAAACTGAACTCTGTCGCCTAGAGAACAGATGTAAAAGGAGGAGATCTCCAGGCCCCACCTGGATGTTGGCAACCTTAGGAGTTATGGGAGAGTACTCGTAAAGCTCCGTTTGATCCAGCGAACAGAGCTAGAAATAAAGGAGCAGATTACTTTTACGTGAATCAGAAGGGAGACCAGCACCACACCTGGTTTTATTATAAGAAAACACTAGAGGGAAGCCTAGGGCAGCATTTTGCCAGGCTCGCAGAGCTAATGTTCTCTTCAGGCTTTTGTAAAACAAGGGTGGTCCTGCTTTGATTCAGGCTGGGTTTTTGTTTCTATGAGAGAATCCCCATGATTCACCCACGGTATGTTTGAGATTTACAAAGCAAGATGGCAAGGTCAGGATCTTTTTGCAGTTCAGGCATCACTTACCTGCATTCCCCATCCTGGGAACTCACTTTTGCCCTCCCGTCTGCTAGTCCAACAGTTTTTGTAAGAATTCGAGAAACCATCAGGCAGTTGGGACCTGGATAGGGTTGCCAGCCTCCAGGTGGGGCCTGGGGATCTCCCGCTTTTATAACTGATCCCCAGCTGACAGAGACCAGCTCCCATGGAGAAAATGGCTGCTTTGGAGGGTGGACTCTATGGCATTGGACCATGTTGAGTCCCCTCCCCCTCCCCAAACCCCGCCCTCTCCTGGCTCCACCCCCAAAGTCTCCAGGTATTTTCCCACCTAGACCTGGCAACTCTAGACCTGGAAATCAAACAATGCCCCACTGCGGTCCTTTCAATCACCCATTTCTGTTTTAGGAGTCGCGTGGCTGTCTCAGATCCAATGGGTGCATTTTCCCCTCGCTGCCTCTTCATGGCAGGAAAAGCTGCCCCTGTATAACTTCTGCCTCTCACTGAATATATTAAAAGCACAGGAGAACTGCCAGGGGACAAAAAAAGAGTTTAACACAACTCTAACCACCAGATGCTGAAGAACACCAGGCAGCAAAGGAAAGAATGGGATACAACCCTTGACATTTCAAAGAGAACAGGTAGATTTGTTCTGTTCCAAAAAGGGCAAAGAATCTGGGCAGCGAGAGCATTTAAACCAAATGAGTCAATCCCCATGAGGTCTGGTGGCATGGCATCACCTGAGCCCATGGGAGTTTTAAAATACTAAACTCTAAAATCCATTTCCTTACAATCCCAAATAAATGTTTTTCTACAGTAGCTGGGGTTTTTTAAAAAAAATTATGTATTATTTTGCCCACCCATCAATATTCTGCAAACATTTTTAATTCCAGAATTCAGCAGAACTATGGGATTAGGTTACAAACACCGGGGGGGGGGGGGGGGGGAGATGGGATGGGAGTGGGACACACCAGAACAGAGTTCTGGAACCTCTTCAACAAAATTATTTTAAAAATGTTGAAAAGTTCATGAGCTTTCAGTTTACAGATTGAAAACTACATTTCCCTCTTGAGAGTTTCGGCACCTCTTTTTCAAAAGAAAAAAAAACGGAAAAAAAAGACCTGCCTAAACAGATAGTTTGTACCGTTCTGGGTTTAAGTTCTCAAGTAGATACATAGATACTTTATTTTACATTGCATAACATATAAAACTCTGCAGACATACAAGTTTCACATTTAAACATAAGTAGAATGCTAAACCAGGAATAGGGCTGCCAAGTCAGCCCGGGGGGCGGGGGATCCCCCGCTAAAGGGGTTCCCGATCTGCTGGCCAGCATTTGGCCGGCGGGGGGAACCCCACCCCCGAAGTCATCCAGCGAGGACAATGTAATGATGTCACCGGAAGTGATGTCAGCACATTGGGGGCGTTGCCAGGGCAATGCTCTGGCAATCGCCCCAAAACTCTATGATACCATAGAGTTTTGGGGCAATTGCCAGAGCGTTGCTCTGGCAACGCCCCCAACGTGCTGATGTCACTTCTGGTGACGTCGCTGGGGCGCACGCACCAGGAGATACTCCGGGCCGGAGGAGGACTCCCCCCCGCCGGTGAGTCCCTACGACTTGGCAACCCTAACCAGGAAGGAAGGCAGCATGGTGTAGCCTGATTTCGTCAGATCACAGAAGCTAAGCAGGGTTAGTACTTGGACTGAAGACCCCCAAGGAAGACTCTGCAGGAGAAGGCCATGGAAAACCACCTCTGCTGCTCACCTGCCTCGAAAGACCCTTGCTAGGGACGCCATAAGTTGGCTGCAGTGCAATGGCACTTTATACACACACACCCAGAACGCTAAACCAAAAGTATAATTAATTAAACTTCAGCAGGAAATTAATGACTGCTACAGCCATCTAATTTACGGCATAAGCATCCAAAGTATTTGGAAGTTACAGTAACATAATATGCTGTATTAAGCCCAATCAAAAGGTCACAAGCTTGCAAATGCCAGCAGGGCAGCTGTATTCAGTCTGCTGGAGCAAAAACAAAAAGAAGTCTTCTTGAGGCATCTTGATGAAGATCAGAATTATTGTGGCAGAAACTTTCGTGGATTAGAGTCTGCTTCGTCAGATGCATGCAGTGCATGAGCATGCGGAAAGAGGAGAGAGTGAGACAGCATGCAAAATTGATCAGTAGGCGATCCAAATGCAACAAAAAGCCTGCAGCTGAGAGTGCAGCTTCTCTAACCTCGTTTTGAGATGTCACTGTCTTTATCAATTGGTTTTGATTTTTTGGCTTAAGATGTTATTCGTTTTATTGACTTCATGCTTTGGAAACTGAGTGTTCATTGTAACCCAGCAAAACTATATTCTGACTACATTTTATTTCATACTTCATCTGCACTTGATTTCTAGACACATTTTGCCAACCCGTAACTATTCTTCCGGTGACAATATTAATCCCCCAACACTTCCTCCTCAGTACTACTTTCCTATTCCCATGAACTGTGTTGGCTCCGTCTTGGAAAATGTAAAGCAGTACCGAAAAAGGGAAGGCCTCCGAACATATATAGAGTGTATTTCCCTCATCACTGATGGCTTCCTACAAATCTGGAAACGGCCATAGCCACAGGTGGGGCATTTGGACCCGACACCCCAGGGACGACCCCCCGCAAGGACCCCCACATCCACCCACTCAGTGGTCCTACCAAAGACACATTGTGCAGCTAAAATTCATGGATGGAGTGCTCCTGTCATTCTCAGGGCTGCATAATATTGACCTGGTTCTCTGCGTCTTTTGTAGGACCAGCAATAAGCATCAACAAAACTACAAATGAAAGCTTCCCCCCTCCCCTTTTTGGAAGACTTCGTGCAAGTAGAACCGGGCTTATAATTCTGGAAACTCCCACTGGGGCTTGACTTTTTAAAATATTGATGCAAAATTGACTGGTAGTTGTTAAAACTGAATGTACTAAAAACATGTACCTGATAAGGATGTTATAATAGCACACTATGCACTTTATAGAACTGTAGTTATAAACAGAATACGTTAATTTAAAAAGGTTTTTGCAATGTTTATTTACTTGTTACTAGATCCACCTGGAGGCTGGCAACTTTATGGATGGCTGCTATGAAAAACAGCACGGCCCTTTGCTTCTGGCCCCTTATTTTATGTCTCTGCTGGGAGGCTCTGAGAAGGAGGCAATAGCTTTGTATCATCCTTCGAGGCCTGGCTACACTTTCATTTAGGAAATACATTTCCTAACACACCTGCACTAATGCTTGGCCTGGCACTCAGTACATTAAAAACCAGCAGGTCTGGCCTTTCTACTGATTTATAAGGCTTCCCCGGTGGCCGCTATCCATCTGTGCAATTTGCCTTCATAACGTCCCACAGTTCCATAAATGTTGTATTAGCACAGTTAACACAATTCTTTTTACCACTTTCCTTTGTCTTGATTGGGGGGAAAGCCATGCGAAAATAGCCCAACAGGAAAGATGCAAAGCCAGTCAAGTTCAATTACAGTTTAATAAATCCTTCCCAACTCGTTTTGGCTGTCTCTATCAGGGGGATTTATTCAGCACTAGACACAAAATGGCATCTCCTACCAATATACCATCATTCAGGACTTGGTTCTCTTCTGTGTAGGATACATCACAAGCAGAAGCGGTTCAGTGTCTGGCAAAACAGCTGAATAAATTCTCCGGATGAAGACAACTGGAACATGTTGGGAATGACTGAGCAGATTATAATTGTACCTTATCAACCTGGCCTTTTCCCTGTTGTCGGTTTAGGAGCTCTCCCCGCCCTGCGTTGTGTCTATGCACAAACACGCACATGAATGTTCTTTCACCACCATCCAAAATTCATTCCTATTTTCGCGCATCCACAATATAATCCCCGGATTTTATGCAGCACCGGGGTGCTCTGAACTGATTTCATGCTGTGTGAATTTACTAACAGTAAAGTAACACAATGAGCGGGTCGTCTGTTCCAAAAAAAAATAATCTCAAAAGGCACCTCATTGCTTCTAGTCCTGCGTTTATCCAATTTGCAAAGCATAAAATCAGCACCGGGGGGGTGGACTGGGGGATTGTCCTGGAATGATACAGGGCCAGTCCTGTTACAGGAAAGGAAACTATCCTGTTTCAGACTCTCGCAGCTTTTCTGCATTTCGACTGCATGCACGCACTACAGCCACACTTTTTAAAACTTCTGGCATCTCAGGTTAGGAGCCTCTGAGCTTGTGCAGAGTGCATTTCTCTGAATAGATTTTTTTAAAATAAAAAAACCTGAAAGGCATAGTGCTGCTCACTCAGCATAGCACCCTGCCTTCTGGATAGAAAGCCACTTTTTAGAAATCCATTTAAAGACAGCGTTCTCTCAGACACATTTAAAAAGCATGCATACCACAGACACCCTTTAAAAAGTCCCTTAAGAAAACTAAGTCTGTTTGTACAAATAACAAAGACAATATCTATATTGTGTGCTTGCCTGGCTTTATTTTCTCCTGTTAAAGGAAACTGGCCAAAAAGAAACACTGACTAGTAACTATGATTGCCAGTTCTGGGTTGGGAAATTCCTGGAGATTCGGGAGTAGTGCCTGGAGAGGATAGGATGTGAGAAAGACAGGGGCCCCAGCAGAGTATAATGCAATAGACACCTCCTTTCAAAGCAGCCATTATGTTCAGAGGACTGATCTCTGTTGTCTGGATACTACCTATGATTCTGGGAGATCTCCAGGTATCACCTGGAGGGTAGCAGCCTTACATAAGTGTCTGGCAGGCTGGCTACCCCACTGCTACCCCACTGGCTACCCCTCGCACACAAAATTTCCAAGTTCCTGGGCACTATATCTCTAAATAACAAGAACAGGGGATATATAGAGGAGGGCTCACGTGCTTCTTGCTGGCTGCAAGGAAGTCTCTGACTGGCCGCTGCTAGAAAGATGAGTCGGCACTAGATGGACTTTGATCTGATCCAGCAAGTCTGTCCTCCTCTTCATGACTGATAAAGGGGACTCCCTGTACAGAGGCAGTATACCTCTGAAAGCCAGAATGCAGGGGGACACACACCAAAAAATAGTGATTTCTTCTATCATGTTCTGCCTGAGAGCTTCCACGAGACATCTGGCTGGTTAATGTTGGTCACAGAAAGCCGGGCCACATGACCATGATTTGAACCAGCGAGGCAGTTTTGTTCTTCCATGCGCCCGCAAACGCATACAAATTGCGGCTCCCACTTGTTGCGAAGCAGTGCTGACGCGTTCGCTAAAGAACAACCCCACCGCGATGCTATTTGTTCCGAGCACAGTTTTCCACTCTAAGTAATTAGCCATTAGTTTCTCAAACGGAAATTGCGTTTACTGCTTCCATTAGCAACTATCAACCCCAAGGGTCTGAGGAAAGGCACAGACAAGCTTCATACGGCTCTTAATGGAAGCAGCAGCCCAGGGGAGGGTGAGGAAAGGCAACGACCACTCAGCAACAAACAGTATGTAGTATTTGAGCAAAGAACCGGGGTGACATTTCTGGAGCGACAGCACGATGTGGGGGGGGGGAAATATCTCCCGTCACATATTTACTCCGTCAAGTGTGTGATCTCCTAATTTGAAATTTCCTACAAAAAGGTTAGATATGCCATCAGTCGGACAAGTTTTAGGGGAAAATAAGAGCAAGACTCGAGTCCAGTAGCACTTGCAAGACCAACAAGATTTCCAGAGTATAAGCTTTCGAGAGTCAGAGCTCTCTTCGTCAGATATAAGTAGGATCAGAGTTCCCTGAACTCTTATATCCCGTTCAGAAGGTGGTTGTCAGAAGGGGGAAACAGGACACAAAACAGCTACACTTGCTCAAGAAAGTTTAAAATCAGGGTTTCTTTAAAAAAATTGTATGTCAAATAGAATCTCAATGATCTACCACGTTTTTATCCCCTCCTTACTCCAAGGAGCTCAAAGGAGGCACATGGGTTTCTCTTCTCCCGTTTATCCTCTCAACAGCCCCATGAGGTAGGAGAGGTTGAGTGACTGGCCCAAGGCTATCCAGTGAGCCTCATGGATGAGTGAGGATTTGAACCCAAGTCTTCCTAGCCTTAGTTCAACATGACACCACACCAGCACTGAAATTTGCAGTCTCATTTTCAAATCTGGGCAATTTTCACCAGATTCTGAATGGGCGCCAAGTTTCATTCCTGCTCTAGAGAACACATTATGAGTGGGACAGAGACACTGTATCCATCTACCCAGCACGAAAGAGGCGAGACAAAAAGCCTTGCACGCTTACTGGTATATGTTTTGTATTTGAACACAATAAAATAATAAAACTGTTAAAAAAAAAGCCTTGCTCGCCTGTGACTCGGAAGGCAGACTTCCATTTGACAGCCCCCAGATCTGCCTGACTTCAAAATCCAAGCAATGCAAAGGAAACTGAGAAGGAAGAACATCATAAATCATTTACGCCACAGCTGCTCCCTCTGATGGAAGAGCTGGGGCGCTTTCATGCGCCAATTCTCACAGCCCACAAAGTAGGTTAGACCTGCTCCTCCAGCTGGGAACGATGTTTAAAAGGTGGCCACTCCAAGCCCTGGAGGGACATTGGGGCCGAGGTTTGCTGGGGAGCGATTAAAAAAAAAAGCACTCCAGGCAGGATGCAAAACCTACTTCCACGTGTGGCTGAGGGGACACATCAAGTGTCCAGCCTCCCATGAGACGCCTGTAACTCACCAAGAACCACAAGGCACCGCTGCTGTTTGCTGGCCATCTGTGAAACGCACCTTCCGCCTTCCCTGGCACCAGATCTTCTAGGGGAGAACCAACCTTTCCACTTCAGCACGAGAACTCCGACTGCAGCCTGCCGCAGGGACGTGAGGCTGGTTTGATTCATCCCCCCCTCCCCGACTCCCACTCCACCCAGAGATCAGACCCATGTGAACTGCTTTTATTTTTAGATCCATGTTTGAGCACCACCGCTCCTTTCGCCTTACCTGGGCAGAGACAGGGATCGCCAGAAGGGCATGTCAGCTGCTCGACGGGAGAGCGTGCGGCCCACTGCCCTGCCCGGAGCCCTCAGCACAATAGCAAACAACGCAGGCAGGAGGTCAGGGAAGAGCGGGTGGGAAAGGAGCCACTGGTTGCACTCTTTGCTGACCCCCCAGGAATCTGCAGGGGGTGGCAGCCACAGCAGCCTGTGAGGCCCTGAATTGTAGCTTTGTCCATCTGGAATTCCAACCTCCCTCCAAAGCTGCTTGTGCCTTTGTTGGGAGGGGGGAGCTGTAAGAGGGAGGCTGAAGGTCATGGGCCCTGCACCTCCAGGAGTGGACTTGTTGTGATGGTAGTGCTCTCCTCTGTGCATTACTCCCCAGCTGGGGGTGGGAAAGTAAGGATCCAGCTGCCATGGGATATGTGTGTAGGAAGGTCAGGCCTCAAGAGGACCCATCCAATGCAAATTAAAGCACACACACATAAGAATGCCCTTCCTGGATCAGACCCAGCATTCAGGTTCCAGCAGCAGTCAGTAGCACGTCCTTGGGCACCCAGAAATGACAGCGTCACTCGTTGCATGAGGTACACAATGGAGGAGGCGGGACACCCACTCCTCCATCACGAGCACTGGACCGCTGCCCATAAGACGCCCAGCTAGGCCTCAGGCACAAAGTACTCTGGGAAAAGGAGATGAGGTTTGTTATTGGATCTCCCTGCTGCTTCTTTTTAACTTCAAAGTAAGAGTGGAGAGATCTGTCAAGGTGGGCAGCTGTGTTGGCCCTGAAGCAACAGAACAAAGTTAGAGTCCAGGGGCATCTTTAAGACCACCAAAGTTTTATTCAAGATGTGAGCTTTCATGTGCATGCACACATTGTCAGACAATGAAATGGAATTACAGATCATAGTTGTATATATACAGCAGGGATGGCCAAACTGTGGCTCGGGAGCCACATGTTGCTCTTTCACACATATTGTGCAGCTCCCGGCAGGGTGGCTGTGGAAATGAAGGGTGTTTCCTTCCCTGGGTAGGATTGAGGTGGGGTGAAGCAGAGAAAGAAAACAACTTTAACTTTAAATGCATTCTCAAAGCTCTCCCCCACCCCCACCCCGCCAGCTTGGAGGAGGCATTTGTCTCTTTAAATTCCTTCTCCAAGCCAAGCTAGCTGGCGTGGGTGGCGGGGGGGAGGGGCTTGGAGGATGCATTTAAAGTTGAAGTTGTTTTCTTTCTACCTCTCCCTCCCTTCCTCCCCTATCTATTTGTTTTTTTTCCACTTTCTACATTTCTGTCTTTCTCCCCTCCCTCCCAATCTAAAGTTAAATGTGTTCTCCAAGCCCCACCACACCGGCAGACTGGCTTGGCTCAGAGAACGCATTTGTCTCTTTAATTTAGTATGCAAATCTGTATATTTTCCAATAAAAGCATGTGTGTTCATGTCTTGTGGCTCTCAAACATCTGACATTTATTATATGTGGCTCTTACGTTAAGCAAGTTGGGCCACCCCTGATATAGAGGGTGGCTTGTTAACTTAGCATGCAAAACAGTGAAGATGCTTTTTAACAGATAAAAAGAATGACTAGCTTGGTTTCTGATTATCATCTGTTTGGGTTCAACTGGGGGGAAAAACAACATAGGTAATAAATATGTCAGAACTGGAGATTGATGCAGCCTAAATTGTGAGAATCTAGTCATGAGATCCCATCCATCTCCTTTCCAGCATGGAGGCATACTTTACAGCATCTTGGCTGTGTAAGGTATTTTTCTTGTCCTCAGAACAGAGAATTACATTCAAATCTGATTTTCAGGACAGCATCAGTCCTGGGGGGTGCTTCACCTCTTTCCATCGAAAGGTTTCCTAATCTAAGCCCCCGCCCGCCATAGTCAGGGGCTGTTAGCTCTCCAGGGGCTGAAATGCAAGTGACTGATTCCCGCCCCCCTTTACGGGTTTAAAAGCAACACAGCAAGGTGATATATATCAGAGAAAGCACATTTTGGGGGGGGGGGGCTAAACACAGCCCCAGAGCTACTGTTGTGATCAAAACTGGAGCCCTCCACTCAACTGCTTTTAAGTAAGATTTGGCAACCTGCAGCAGGACAGCTGATGGGGCAGAGTGGTTAGAGGGCTGGACTAGGGCAGGGCTGGCCAAACTTGCTGAACATAAGAGCCAGCTAGAATAAACGCCAGATGTTTGAGAGCCGCAAGACATTAACAAATATCACACACACATTTTCATTTTTAAAAATATGCAAATTTGCTTTTTATTAACATTGAATGAGACTACCAGAAATAAAAACAAAAAGGGGTAAAAACAGACATTGATAATGATATTTATTTGTCCAATGATATTTATTTGTTTGCTAAGGATATTTATTTGTCTAAGAGAGAGAGAGAGAGAGAAAGAGGTGGAAAGAATGAAAGAGGTGGAAAGAAAGAAAGAAAGAGAGAGAGAAAAAAACGAAGAAAGCAAATGGATGGGAGGGAGGGAGAAAAAGTATGCCTCCCCTTTGCTTCCCCAGCTGCCCTGCCCGGAGCCACACAATATGTATGAAAGAGCCGCATGTGGCTCCCGAGCTGCAGTTTGGCTACCCCTGGACTAGTCCCTAGTCCCTGGGAAAACAAGGTTTGAATCCTCACTATGTCATGAGAGCTCACTTGGTGACTGCCTGGGCCCATCACAATTGCTCAGCCAAAGCTACTTCTCAAGAAAGGTTGCTACAGGTCCCCTGCTTGGGTGGCTCTTCCCTCCACTGGCTCTTCCCTCCACCCCTCAGCTTGGTGGCAGGAGAAAAACAGGGTCGATGGGGCACGGCTGGTTTAGTTGGCAGCACAATGATGTCACTTCCCAGCATGCCCAGAAGTGACTTCATTCTGTTGCTGGTAACACTCTGGCTTTCGGCCAAAACAAGAGTGCCACCAGTGATGTGATGATATCACTTCCAGTTGTGCCGGAAGTGATGTCACTGTGCCACCAATTATGTTAATGCATCGCCAATGAGACAACCCCCCCCCCGCCCCCGAAAAAATCTCCTGCCGGTTGCCAGCTTGATGCTGGAAAGCAACTCTCCAGGTTGTTGTTTCTGGAAATAAAGTGGAGAAGAGCGCAAAGTGATGAGCCCCTTTGGGTCCCCTAAGGGAGAAAAGTGGGGTATAAACAAACAAAAATCATTACAGAAGGAGGAGAAGTGGATTTATACCCCACCCTTCACTCAGAGTCTCAGGGCGGCTTACAATCTCCTTCTCTTCCTCTCGCCACAACAGACACCCTGTGAGGTAGGTGGGACTGAGCTAGAGCAGCTCTACGAAAACAGCTCTGAGAGAACCGTGAATGACCCACAGTCACCCAGCAGCCGCATGTGGAGGAGTAGGGAATCACACCCAGTTCCCCAGATTAGAGTCCACTGCTCTTAACCAGTATTCCAAACATGGTACAAGCATTTATGTTTCCTAGAGCCACTTGGTGCCATCTTGTTCAAGAAACTTGTACAATGTGGCTGCCTGATGCCAGCCAGCAAGTTCTCCTGTCCCTTCCCACCCCCAGTCTGAAATGTATTTATTCATTCTGCTTTTATACTCCCCCCCCCCCCCCATGGGGATCCACAGCAGCTTACACCACTGTTCCCCCCTCTCCACTGTATCCTCATAATAGTCCAGTGAGTTAAGTTGATTGGCCCAAAGTCACCCACTGTGCTTCCATGGCGGAGTGGTGATTTGAATCTGGTTCTCCCTGATGTCATTAGACTAGGATCAAGCCCTACTTGGAGATGACAGTAGACGATCCACTGCAGTAGCCACTCTGACAGCCAGACTAGACTTGACCTGATCAAGATCGATAGCCATCTTAGGATAGCCATCTTAGGATGCATTCATACAGGCAGCTAATCCCGCCATTGGCTCAGCTCTAATTTGACCCCAAACTTTTAAATCTAGTGTTGCACGACCAGACAGCTCCCCCATGAATTGCCTTACCGTGTGCAGACTCTGTGGTGGATTGCCTAAACAGCATCCACCTAAAGGAGCCGTGCGGTCCAGGTTTTTTTTAAAAAAATTCTGTTTGCGCATGCGCATATGCGCCTCACTTTGTACTTGTTTTTCCGCGTATGCGCGGGCTTGAATGGTAAAAGCACCACCAGTGGTACTTTCCTCTAGGTACCATTTCAATTAACAAAGTTCATAAATTTCACAGGCCATTCAGAAACATGAAACTGTCTGGAATATTTGAGCGGAGCTCTGCAGCCATGGCATGTTTATGCGTTTACGTGCATATCACTAAGAGTTTTTAAAAATGGCGGCTGTTCGGGATGGTCTGGAGTCAGACCATCCCAATGGGCTGATTGTGCGCTGGAAGCATCAGACCGGAGAAAGTCGCTATTGGCCTGTCGGCAAGCATTAGCCTAGACTTTCACCAGTATCTTTATAGTATGGCTCCTTGGCGGGGCTCAACAGGCTGATCACGGAAGCGGCACCTTTCCCAGATGTCGCTGTCTGGACATTCCCTTTAAATCCGCCAGGCACTCATGCCTGGGTCGGATCTAAAGACCCGAATGATCGTAACCTTAGCAGCAGAAAAGAGCAAGAGTCCAGGAGTACCTTATAGAGTAACAAAGTTTTTGGCAGGGGATGAGCTTTCATGAGTCACTGCTCACTTCTTCAGATACTTCTTCTAGAGATGACCTGGAGGGCGGGATACACTTGTATCAATTCATGTGACTCCCCGTTCACATAAAAAGCAGGATATGTGGAAATCGGTTTTTAAAAGAAAACAGAGCATGCTGCTGAGGGGAATTAAATCCAGCCCCTCTCCTCCTCACCACACTGCACTTCAGCTGCTTTAAATATTTTTCTTCCAGCCTCAAATGTGGTATCAGAGCGAAGTGGGGAGGAATGGCTCTAGGGAGACAGAGTGGTGTAGTGGTTAAGGGAGACCCAGATTCGAATCCCCACTCTGCCATGGCAGCTCTCTGGGTCTCCTTGGGCCAGTCACACACTCTCAACCTAGCCTACCAAACAGGGCTGTTGTGAGGAAAAAACAGAACAGAGGAGAATGATGAAAGCTGTTTGGGGTCCCCACTGGGGAGGAAGGCAGGGTATAAATAAAGTAAAAATAAAAATAATGCTTTAACCAACAGATCATGGTGAGGTAAAAAAAAGGTTTCGCTTCTCTCACCTGAGTACAGCTTTCTGTTAAAAAGAACCCCCCCTCCCACATAAACAGATGGACATGATTGCTCTCTTTAAGTATTTGAAGGACTGTCACTTAGAGGAGGGCAGGGAGCTGTTCTTGTTGGCAGCAGAGGACTTGGAAGAATGGGTTTAAATTAGGGGTGGGAAGGTACCAGCTGGATATTAGGGAAAACTTTTTTACAGGAAGAAGAGGAGGAGGAGGAGGAGGAAATTGGATTTATACCCCGCCCTTCACTTGAAGTCTCAGAGTGGCTTACAAACTCCTTTCCCTTCCCGTCCCCACAGCAGACACCCTGTGAGGGAAGTGGGGCTGAGAGAGCTCTTTCCAGAACTGTCCTTGAGAGAACAGCTCTGACAGAACTATGGCTTGCCCAAGTGGAGGAGTGAGGAATCAAACCTGGTTCTCCCAGATTAGAGTTCGCTTCCTTAACCACTACACCAAACAGTGCAACAGTAGAATCAGCTGCCTAGAGAGGTGATGAGCTCCCCCTCACTGGCAGTCTTTAAACAGCGGCTGGGCAAACACTTGTCAGGGGTGCTCTAGACTGATCCTGCATTGAGCAGGGGGTGGGACTAGGTGGCCTGCATGGCCCCTTCCAACTCTGTGATTCTATGAATAGACATTTAGTTGAGCCCCAATGCTCTGCAATGGACCCCTCTCTCTGCTTCACACATGCAAAGTTCTGATGGTTTTAAGGCCTGTTGATTAGTTGGGGAAAGGCTGCCTTCTTTATTAAGTCCATGTCTCTCCCCATTAATGTCAACCTTTTATAATGAGGAAATGTCAGAGCTACATTTGAGAGCTGGAGAGTCACTGGACTCAAATTTTGTTCTGTTTCTCCAGACCAACACGGCTACCCACCTGAATGTTACAGCTTGTTCAATATAGATGGTTTGTTGCCTGACGAACCGATCCCTAATGACTAAACTGGGGAGGAAGGTTGATATTGTTCCAGTTGATTCAGATCAGGCATGTGGTGATGACTCAACAGAAAAAGGATATGTGTTGCCATAATAAAACACAATCGGAAGAAAATTGCATATGGAATGTCTCTGGTATCTATGAGTTAATCTTGAGTCAAGTTCTAACTTGGTAAATATTTGATAAGGTGGGGAAAAGTATTTCGAGTGGAAATATCTCTAGGAGTATGATCATAGGTAACTCTGGCCTGGATGGCCCAGGTCATCTGGATCTTATCAGATCTTGGAAGCTAAGTAAGGTTGGCTCTGGCTAGTCTTTGGATGGGAGACCACCAAGGAGGACTAGGGTTGCGATGCAGAGGCAGGCAGTGGCAAACCACCTCTGATTGTCACTTGCCCTGAAAACCCCACCGGGGACACCATAACTCAGCTGAGACTTGACGACAACAACAGCAACCAATGATCTGAGGTAGGGGAATCAGTACCCCAAAGAACTGATGGCAACAGAAAGCAAAGAAAATTTCTTCAAGACCGTATTGAGATGGTATATAACCCCATGTATATTATCACACATTTATAAGATTCCCACTTAATCTGCTGACAGCATCAAGCTCCTAAAAGCAGACTATTACAGACCTTTTGGGAGTATACTGAGATACAGAAATTCTGGACCACAGTACTGAAACCAATGCATGGAAATGAGATTCCCCCTCTCCAAAATTAACGGTGTTATGTTATCTTAAAGATGTGGTATTAGAAATCAATTCAGAATTGGAGTTAAATTAGTTAATTTGTGTACAAATGTGTACTGTGCCTTACGGTAAACTGACAGAGATACTAGGGTTGCCAAGTAGGGTTGCCAAGTCTGGGATCAAAAATACCTGGAGACTTTGGGGGTAGATCGAGGAGAGGGTGGGGTTTGGGGAGGGAAGGGGCCTCAGCATGGTCCAGTGCCATAGAGTCCACCCTTCAGAGCAGCCATTTTCTCCAGGGGAGCTGATCTCTGTCAGCTGGGGATCAGTTGTAAAAGCGGGAGATCCCCAGGCCCCACCTGGAGGCTGGCAACCCTAAGAAATACCTACAATTTCTGAGTGGCTTTAGAGAGTAAGGAAGGCAGCTTACTTGGAAAAAAACCCCTAACATACTGTAAATGGTCTTTATATAATAATTTTTTATTTGTAGACAGTTTTTTCAAACAATGAACTTTTGTGTGATGTTCAGGAACAACAAGCATAAGGATGATATCCAACCTTTTAAAAATCATTTTTATCATATGCATTTTCCTGTTATTTGTAAGAGTTAATTTTTTTGAACGACGTATCTATAAAACATTATTTGTATCTAGTTGTGTGTTAATAGTGGTCATAAGCTACCAACTGATAACAACAGACAGTGATGTGACCGGCTGATTACAGCAGATACTCCTTTGGTTGACAGATCAGTCCTCTGAAATTGCTTTTACAAAGATGGATTAATCACATTAACTTGTCAAAATGTAACGCTGCAAATCCTTTATACTGCAAATAAAGCTGCAAATGCTTCATGGGCACTATGCATTGTTCTTGGGTTCTTTCTTTAAAAAAATCTGATAACTGCTCAGACTATTCTATCAGCTTTGCTTTGATTAAATAAAACAATCTTAATAAAGAAGGTTGTCACTCTGTTTAGAACCACACAGTTATTTGTTTAATGAATTCATAGAATACCACTTTACAAACTCTGAGGCAATTTCCACCATCAAAATAGGTACCCAATAATCAAACTCAACACAACCAGAAATATAGGGGGGGGGGAGAGAAGCAGATGAGTGAAAACCCTGTACACTTAATTAATTAACAGCTGCAAGGAACAGATAAAACTTATAAACAAATTAAGTTGCAGCAGCAAAACAAATCAAATGCACCAAGCTCCACAAAATGAAGCGTATCCAGTTTAGGACTGCCAAGCTCCAGGTGGCGGCTGGAGATCTGGGATTACTACTAGGGATGGGCATGAACCGGGAAAATGCAGTTTGGTCTGGTTCGTGGCGTGCCCAGTTCGCAAACCACAAACCATAGTCAACTTTTCACCGCCAAACGAATTGGTTCAGTTTGTGATGCAATAGAACTGATGCATGCTAGAGACACCAAACTCACAGGGGATCTCCAGCTGGCTTTCATTTTCCTGCCCTCCAAGTTTGGCGAGGATTGGATTGATGGGATCTGAGTTATGCCCCCCCCCAAAGGTCCCCCCAGGAAAGTGCTTTCTGGGGAAATCACAGGCAAAGGTTCAGGACATTCAGGGGTGTACAGAATGGATCCTGGGCAAGCCAGAGACATCAAAGTCACAGGGGACCTTCCCCAGATGCTCTTCTACATACCCTCCAAGTCCCGCCCCCCCCCCCCGGTTGTTTTGAAATTTGGTAAACATTTTGATTGAGTGGGGACTGTCTGGAAATGTATCCTTTCACAAACCACCATGAACTACTAAGGGCCAGTGCCAGGTTTTTTTGCACACTAGGCGAGGCTACCTTCTGGCGCCCCCCCCCCCCCCCCATGTGCCCACCAATTTCCAAACATAAATGCATTTTAGAAAGACTGAAAACCACAAAATTTGAAATTGCTGGTGCTGGGCCTGGCGGCGGGTCTCCTGCACACTAATGCAGACTGTCAGTTCTGCATCCCTCTGAGGTCTCCGCCCCAGGCAGCTGCCTAGGTTGACCTAATGGTAGCACCAGCCCTGGAACCACTGCAAACAGCTTGAAATTTCATGGGAAGTCTGTGCCAGTTGACCTGCCACGAACTTCGCTTCACGAACCATGAATCAGCTAAAATTTGTTGAGCCAGTTCATGCCCATCCCCAATTACTACTGATCTCCGGGTGATAGAGATCAGCTGACCTGGAGAAAATGGCTGCTTTGGAAGGTGGCCTCTATGGCACTGTACCCCAGTGAAGACCCTTCCCTCCCCAAAACCCACCCTCCTCAGGCTCTATTCCCCCCAGTCTCCTGGTATCTCCCAACCCGGAGTTGGTAAATCCTAACATGGTTAATCATCCAAGCAAGTCCAGACAACTAGACAGACCCCTGATTTGGTACTGGGTTGAAGGTTGTGGGGAAGGCATTCCATAAACAAGGGCCCACAATGAAAAAGTTTCTTGCAGATTAGCCTGCCCGCCTGCCCTCTTAACGGAGGAGCACACAAATAGGGTTACCAACGTTTAGGTGGGGGCCTGGAGTTCTCTCAGAATTACAACCAATCTCTAGACTACAGAGATCGATCCCTTGGAGGAAATGGCAGCTTCGGAGGATGGACTTTATGGCATAACATTCCTATAGAGCTCCTTTTCCTCCTCAAACTCTGCCCCCAGGCACCACCTCCAAATATCCAGGAATTACCCAAACATGAGCTGGCAACCCTCCAGCATTGTGGATGCAGACTAGGGTTGTCAGCCTTCAGGTGTGGCCTGGAGATCTCCTGCTATTACAAGTGATTCCCAGACAGAGATCAGTTACTCTGGAGAAGATGGCTGCCTTAGAGGGTGGACTCTACGGTATTACACCCTGCTGAGGTCACTCCCCTCCCCAAACCCTTCCCTCTTCAGGCCCCACCCCCAAATTTCCAGGTTTTTCCCCAACCCAGAGTTGGCAACCTCAATGCAGACTGGAATTGTTGGGCAGACTTGAATGGGAGCTAATTGTTGTTTTGGTACCCTGGTCCTCCCAGATCATTTAGGGCTTTCAAGGTAGCCAAACAGTCCTCAGTTTCGGGTCTGGGAACATACTGGCAGCCTGTGGAAATCTTTTGTGAACTGGTGAGATGTGCAGTGTGACCAAATTAAAAGTTCCAGTCCACTGACAAATTCCCCACATAGAACAAGTTGCACATAAAAATAAATAAATTATCCTATGGCATTGTGTATGCTACAGCCAGGAGATCCTAGGCTTGTCTGGCAGCCTGAAGCTCTAGCTCTTTTTTAGCATTATGCAGTGAGCTTGGCTAATTTTCTTGGGCTGGGGGAGCTGTGAGTGACCCATGGTCAGCCAGCTTGGCTTCAAGTGGAGGGCAGAATCGAACCCAGTTCTCCAGATTAGAGTCTGTCGCTCTTAACCACTATACCATGCTGTCTCCCTACGAGTTGCACTAATCAAACCTATAAGTGACTTATCCATGGCTAACCAGACTAGAATCTGCTCACCAAGGGTTTGGGCAGGCAAAGACCTTGTTCCGTACCTGCTTAGCTACCTGACACCTTTTGAGATTGGAGGGACTCACACACATGCGAGGGAGTTATGAAAACAGAAGTTAGGAGGGGTAGACCAAGACGCTATCAATAAGCCAGAATTCCATTCCATGCAGCTAATGAAGTGGGCGCTGCCCCGCAGAAGCTCACACCACAATGATTTGGATATGCTTAGAGTTGCCGAACTCCAGGTGATGGCTGGAGATCTCCCGGAATTACAACTGCTCCACCTTCCAAAGTGGCCATTTTCTCCAGGCGAACTGATCTCCATCACCTGGCAATTAGTTGTAATCCCAGGAGATCTCCAGTCACCACCTGGAGGTTGGCAATGTTACAAAATGTGGCTAGCCATCAAGACTCCATTACTCCTATCCTGAGGTCCCTTCCGTGGCTACCAGTGTAAGGTGGTGGTGCTTGCCATTCAATGACCTCAGGCCTGTGTACGTAAAGGACTGCCTCTCTCTGCATGTTCTTGTTCGGCAATGTCCCTCTCTTCCTGTGCCTCTGTCGTGAAGGGTGCCCTCAGCAATGGCACTCAGGGCTTGGGCGTTTCCAGAGGGTGCTCTCTACTTGTGGAACGCGGTTGGAAGCGGTTAAAGGGCCTTCTACCCTCCTGGCTTTCCGGGGCAGCTGTAAAATGGAATTATTCTGGAGAGAGTTGGGGGCGTGGTTTCATATTGGCTTTTTTGATGAAGTGAATACTATTTCATATTTTTTTGGCTTAGATGTATTTTACATTTTAATGAATTACTGTGTTGTCGTCATTGTTCGTATCCACTTTAGATCTTGAGTCATGAGGGAAAAGGTGTGTTCATAAATGTTGTAAGTAAAGTTATTGTGTCTCCCGCACATCTGTCCTGCTTCTGTCAGCCAGACACGCGCTGGAAGTACTCTGCTCTGAACTTACTTCACAGGTATGTCGGGGCCCAGTTTGTATCAGGGCGTCCCCTGGTGAGTGGGGAGAGGAGGCTTAATGATTCCTCCCTGCACCATTTCCTCAAACTGAAACAGTCCCCGGGAGCTGCTATTTACCCTTCTGGGGAAGCATACGAGTACCAATGTGCTACACGTGTACAGACAGCCACACATATGTTTCCACATCAGGACAAACAGTGGCTCCCCGGGACCATTTCAGGTTGAGAAAACAGTCAGAGGGGAAAGCTTAAGGGCCCTCTCCGTGTACCCCAGGGATTTAGAATTGTTGGCTGTGGTTTGGCAAATACCTGGAGATTTTGGGGGTGGAGCCTGAGGAGGGTGGGGGTTGACGAGGGGAGGGGCTTCTGTGGGGTACAATGCCATAGAGTCCCCCTTCCGAAGCAGCCATTTTCTCCAAGGGAACAGATCTCCATCACCTGGAGGTCAGTTGTAATCCCAGGAGGTCTCCCACCACTACCTGGAGGCTGGCAACTTTATGTGGATCTGAGGCAAATCAGACAACGTAACATGTCATTAGGCCTTCACAGTAATACTTACATCAGCCTTGTAAGGTGGGCCACTACTGTTTTCCTATTACAAGTGGGTGACTAAAGAACAGAGAATGGCTTACTTAAGCCTACCTTATTATCTACACAGATGCACAGGATGCCTTACAGTGTTTCGTAAGGAAAAAACAGATGCGAGCCAGTGTGGTGTAGTAGTTAAGAGTGTTGGACTAGTTTCTGGAAGACCCAGGTTCGAATCCCCACTTGTGCTGGGTGATCCTGGGCCAGTCACACTCTCTCAGCCTCACCTGCCTCACAGGGTTGCTGTGAGGATAAAATGGAAGAGAGGAGAAGGTTGTAGGCCGCTTTGGGTCCCCACTGAGGAGAAAGGGTGGGGTATAAATGAATTTAATAAGTAAAATGGGTCAAAGACCACAAGGAGCTTACAATACAATAGACAATGAGTGCCAGTGTGGGACAGTGATTGGACTAGATCTGGGAGACCCAGGTTCAAATCCCCGCTCACTGGGCGATTTGGGGCTAGTCACTCCCAGCCAGGCCAGCCTCAGCCTCATTTCTGCAGTCCGGGGTACCCAATGCATTGTGGTACAGTGAAGAAATGCAGCGGCCATGATCAACTGAGAAAGAACCTGTGTTTTCTAAGCTTCTGCCGAGCATGTTTGAAATGCCAGCTCTCTCTGCATGGCGCAGTTCTAAAAGCTCTCTCTGGAGACGAAGAGCCCCTGGCAGCAGCAAGCGTTCTTACTAAAAGACAGCCCGCAGTGAGCGGAGGGGCAGCAGCGCCAACTCTGGAAGAAGGGGAATGGGGACTGTTCAGCAAGCACGGATGTTTAATGCAACCAGGCTCATAGCCAGCATGGGGCTGGTGGGTGCGGGGCCTCACTTGGAATACCGATCTGCCTCTCTTAAACGCTGATTTTTTTAAAAAAAATTTTTAAAACATGGCATGGCAGCTTGTATTTAAAGAGCAAGGTCTTAATTTTAGAACGTAATCACTATCTTGTTAAAAGAAAAAAGAAAAATCAACAGGAGCTGGTTGCTTCCCAAAGTGATTCTGCTCCAGATTACATCCAGTTCTTCCCACTCAAGACTCTCCCTGGCGCTGTGTGGACTAGTACAGTTGCCAGCCTCCAGGTGGGGGCTGGCAATCTCCCCATATTACAATTGATCTCCAGGCTACAGAGATCAGTTCCCCTGGAGAAAATGGCTGCTTTGGAGGGTGGATGATATGGCATTGTACACTGCTGAGGTCCTTCCCTTCCCCAGGCTCCCCCCAACCCCCCCCCCAGATTTCCTAACCCAAAAAGCCCCCCCCCCCCAATTTCCCAACCCAGAAATGACAACTCTAGTGGACTGGCCGTGATCATGCAGGAGGGACCCACCAGTAGTTATGAGCCAGGAGGGTTAAACAGAAAACTCCATGTTCAGAGGTGGTATAAAACTGAGGGAGGCTTTCGTCTTTGTGGACCTTCCTGGGGCACATGGTTAGAAATGTGGGGAACTGGGTGCTAGGCTACAGGGACTTCTGGTCTGATCCAGCAGGGCTTCTGGTCTGATCCAGCACCCTTACGGTGCTGAAGTGATCTTGAGGAGGAGGATCCCTTTTTAGGAACTGAGGCTGTGGACCATAAAGCGGGATGTCTTAAGTGGGTAACTTTAAGAAGTTATTAATGATTTAAGGAAAGTGTTCCATTATAAGCAGAGGAAAGCCTTTGTATGTGTATGCAGAATTTGGTGACTACAGGAGGGGCTGACTGTGTTGTTCTGCTGCAGTCAACGTGTCTTGGGATACTTTTCTTTTTAGCCATCAAGTCACAGCTGACTTATGGTGACCCCGTAAGGTTTTCAAGACAAGAAATGCTCAGAGGTGGTTTTCCACTGCCTGTCTCCCCGTCCAACCCTTGGTATTCCTTGGTGGTCTCCCATCCAAATACTAGGCAGGGCTGACCCTGCTTAGCTTCTGAGATCTGATGAGATCGGGCTGGCCTGGACCATTCGGGTCAGGGCTGGGACACCTGGTTCCCAGAAGCTTCTGTCACAATAAATTTGGGACACTTTAAAGGCTGACAGATTTATCATGACAGACGCTCCGGTGAGCCAGAGACCTCTCTGTCACATGCACGAAGGAGTCTGGCAGGTATGAAGAACCCCTTGATTCCCTGTTCATTCCTTTGGAGCCCCACCTGGGAACATAGAAAATTCACCTGGCAAAGGAAGGCTGGTGATGACCCCCCAGTGCAGTGTTGCAATTATGCTCAGAAGTTTTTAGTCAATTGCTTGCACGTGTTAATGATGCATGATGGCAACGCGGTGCAGCGGCCAGAATGTCAGACTCGGACTGGGCAGGCACTCACGTCCTGCCTCTGTTATGCAACACACCAGGAAAGTCAACCACACTGCAATCCTAAGCAGAGTCAATGGGTTTAGGGGAGCATGACTCTGCTTAGGAGAGCACTCTGGATGGCCTGGCCTGGCCTGGATGGCCCACGCTAGCCAGATCTAGTCAGATCTTGGAAGCTAAGCAGGGTCAGCCCTGGTGGGTACTTGGATGGGAGACAGGCAATGGCAAAACAACCTTTGAACATCTCTTGCTTTGAAAACCCTCTGGGACTGCCATAAATCGGCTGTGATTTAATGGCACTTTCCACCTCCAGTGGATGACCTTGTGCCATTCACTCTCCTTCAGCTGCTGTAAGGATAAAATGAGAGGGGACAGAGATGACGGAACCTGCTTGGAGTGCCTCGAAGGAGGGGTGCAATAAGATAACAATACAAACTCCATCAAAAAAGCAGCCCTGCTTAAATTCCCATCATCCCAAAAGAAGTGAGGCCTTTTCAGCTCTTGTTCAAACATTATGGGATTCTCTTCCCCAGACAGATTCCTCTAGGTCTATTGCACCCCTAGAAGATCAAGAATGGCAAGATCATTTCTGCTTTGCTAGCACTTAAAATGGCTTTTAATAGGTTTTCATCATTCTGCCCTGTGGATTTACTAGGCTGGTTTCCGTTGCTAATCTGATCTGTTGATTTGTTGACTGCCTGGTTTGTGGTTACTTATAAAAGTAGTAAGATGACTTTTTAAATTATCTATTTGAGTGATGCTTTATTCCTCTTTGCAATTAAAAAAAAAAAGCAGCGGTACAACAAATTGTTAAAGAAATTGACAGAAAAGAAAACAATATCTTTTTAGGCAACCTTTCTTGCCTGGTCACCTGGGAGTGATTCTTATTCATTCTCGGTGACCAGGTGAACTGCTATTTTAGAAGCCTACTATAATGGTTATTGCATTCACCCAAACAAAGTAAAACAGGATAATGGGGGATCACCAGGGCTCTTACCTGAGACAGTGTGTGGGAGGTGCTGTTGCGACGTGGTTGGCCTGTAGCATGCCACTCATGACATCTCGGGAGGGTGAAAGAGCATCCCTGCATGACCATTGGCTGCATTAGAACAGATGCTCATGAGGTCAGATGCTCTTTTCAACACTGGAAACTGGAAAAAGAAAGGGCAGAAGACGCGACTTGATCAGTTCTCAGGATCAAATTTGTCTAAGCCTTTCTCGAGCTCGGCTACTGGCAATGTTCCCTCTAAGCTGTGGAGTCTTGTGAGCAAAAAGTCTACTTTGAGAGTTACTGGCATTAAAGTTGTGAGCAAGGGATTTGGCTACTGCATGAATTAGTTTGCTCTGGAGCCATCCTTTCTGAGCCGGAGGCTAAAACTCTGTCACTAGCTCACACTAACCCAGCTTAGAGGGAACACTGGTTACTGGTCTTAGCCTAGCTATACCGGACTGCTGAAAGTTGCTTTTGGGTTAGAAGAGGAGGAAATCTGAGAATATGTATCCTTCTGTTCATTCCCCGCATGCTTCAAATGGAGAAAGAGGCCATAACAACTGGGTGTTCCACCTTTGGGAGCGTCAGAAGCTCCCAAAGTGGTTTTGGCAGTTTCTCCCATTTGCACAATTCTCTAAGGCTACTGTGGTATAGCATACAGTGCAGCATGGACACAAGAGTAAAAGTCCTTTAAAAACTTACGATTCACAGTTTGCCTGTATGGAAACAACATAGGGAGGGGACAGGATAGGAACTACAAGAACAGCAGCAAGTGCAGCTGGATTGCTCTGTAGCAGTATTCTTGAATCCAGGACCTCAGATGGGTCATGAAACCCCATCAGCTGTGTGGTCAGCCACTGCCACTATTTTTTTTGGTTCTTTTGTGCTTCTTTCTGGATCCGTTGCTTGTGTGTCTGTGTAGAGAGGAAGGGCTGAAAAGGGACGCTGATGAAGGGTCACTTTACTTATAAATGTTACCATGGAATGGCTCCACAGACCCGCGTGCCCTATTCACCCTGAGTCTTGGAGGGGTTTTCTCTTGCTTCTTCAGTACACTGTCACCAACTGGTCAGTTTTGGAAATTCCCACCAGGAGGGCCAGCACCCCTAGCTTCCCTACCATGTTGCCATTTAAAGGCTTTGACTAGTGCCCACATCTCCCACTAACCAACAAGTGGTTACCAGCAGGGTGGCTTATTCCACTTGTGCACTCTGCCCTCCTGGGGAAATTGCAGTCTAGCAACCAACTGCCTCCCTTCTTCTCACACCTCTTTTAAACAGACCTCCACTCTTTGAGCATGCTCTCAGGTACAGAGAGTAACCACCAGCATTTAAAAGAGAAAAAAGGGATTTATTGAAAAAGAAAAGTCCACACACATACTCTGCACAGCAATGGATTGAGCAAGGAATATGAAGAAAAGGATCCCAGGATCCAAAATACAATATTTTGTGCTGGAGAATGTGGTGTTTCCACATGGCTACCTGTATTTATTTTATTTTTTAAAAACATTTCTAAATAGCCCCTTCAAACGATCTTAAGGAAGGTTACACAACATAATGAGAAAACAGGTATGACAACAACAACAGATTGCAGGGCAATAAGAGCAGTGTGGAGTATGATTTGGGTGAGTGTTTCAGGCTTCTGGACAGTGCTTGCGATGTCACACAAACTACCCAGATCTGCCATCAACCCATTACTGTGCCATTTTAAAGCTTAAAAGGCTGAAAAAACCCCTGCTGCTCTGCTCAAGAGCATAGCCTATAGCCCTTAAAACACACACACACACCCCACCACAAGAAACAAGCAAAACGAACTTGTTCCGTAAGCCACCCTAAGCCGGCCTTGGCTGGGAGGGTGGGATAAAAAATCAAGCAAGCAAGCAGGAACCCATACAACGTTGCCCTGCCCAGTGAAATCCTTGCCATTTCACAGACCCTTTCTAGGTTTTCCCCTTTATATTTTTGGAAACAGCTGTGCACTCCTCTGCTCCAGTCATGCATTGCAACCTCCTATAGATATAAATGTGCGTGTAGGTGTGAAAAGAAATCTTGCCAGCTTCACAGTCCTCCGGCCATTGAAACTGACCAATGTGAAAAAGAGGTGTTTTCCAGGCAGTATGAGACACTTGGAAAATATGCACAAATGGGAGAAAAAAATGAAGTCGGCAAGCACTTTCCAACAAAGGCAATTGTACTGAGAGGCAGATTTTGGGCACCATTAAGGGCACATATAAGAGAGAGAGATCTTTCTGCTCTAGGAAGTATGACCCACTGGAAGAGTCTTCCTGCAGAAGCCCCACAGAAATGAACAGGAGTTGTCCAACACCACAGTTTTCTACCTCACCCACCCATCCCTCCCTCTTTCCATTCCAGGGAGACTAGAGAAGAGAAGAGAAGAGATTGGATTTATATCCCGCCCTTCACTCACTTAAGAGTCTCAGAGCGGCTTACAAACTCCTTCCCCTCTCCTCCCCACAACAGACACCCTGTGAGGTAGGTGGGGCTGAGAGAACTCTTTCCCAAGCTTGTCCTTGAGGGAACAGCTGGTACAGAGCTATGGCTTGCCCAAGGTCATCCAGCCAGGTGCAAGTGGAGGAGTGGGGAATCAAACCCGGTTCTCCCAGATTAGAGTCCGCGCACTTAACCACTACACCAGACTGGTGTCATGACACAGATAGCCAAGACTAGCCCAATCTTGTCAGACTGTGGAAGCTAAGCAGGGTTGGTTAGTACTTGGATGGGAGACTACCAGGGGGGTGATGCGGAGGCAGGCAATGGCAAACCACCTGCCAGCATCTCTTGCCTTGAAAACCCTAAGGGGTTGACATATGTTGTCTGTGACTTGATGGCGAAAAAAGGAGAGAAGCTTATGGGCAGAACCCCAAAGTGATTTCACACTGAAGCACATGGGCTGATGAGAAAACTTGGGGGTTACAATGGTGCTTTTGCTGAGACGTTAAGCACGGTGCAAGAACCATGTTATTACAGTTTTAAGCACCTGGAATGGCCTTTCTGCTCAGGTTTTTGTCCTTGGCTATTCAAGCTGTGCCTGTTACTAAAGGGAGCGATCAGCCTATTACCGAGACAGAAAAGCCGTCTGACAAAAACCGAGAGCCTTAATGGGTCTCGCTAAACTGGCTTCTGCTCCGGGCTCTGGACTTTTATGACGGGGTCCCTCGGGGAATCTTGTGGCAACAATAACTGCTGTTATGTTATTTAAAAAGGAAGAAGCAGCAACAGCAAAACCTTCAGACCCCTGTGCTCGCACAGGCTGATTTCTTCAGGTGGCCTAGTTTTTGGAGGCTTGGCTTCCTCTACAGTGCCTTGTTTTTAAGGTACGTGATAAAGAATGTTACATTTTTTTTATTTTTTTCAACCTTAGGAGGGTTGAGTGAGGCACACAGGGGCCTTTTTGGATACCAGAGTGCTAAGCCTCAACTGACTGCCCCCCAAGACCAATCCCAAGACCTGCTAGAGTGACGAACCTTTGGAGGGCATTTTCTTTGACCTCTGAGAGAGAGCTTTTTGCTGGCAAGTCACAGCCTGCTTATTGCAAGTCCATGGGGTTTTCAAGGCAAGAGATGACCAGAGATCATTGCCTGCCTCTGCGTCTCAACCCCTGGACTTCTTTGGTGGTCTCCCATCCAAATACTAACCATGGCCAACCCTGCTTAGCTTCCAAATCTGACAAGATCAGGCTAATCTCAACCAGATTGGGCTTGCCTCAACCAGGGCGAGGGCTTTTTCGGCCCTTGCCCCAATCTGGTGAAACCTGCTCCCACTTGAGATCAGGGCCCTGTGGGTCCCATTACAATTCTGCAGGGCCTGTACAGTGGAGCTGTTCCACTAGGCATTTGGCTGAGACAGCGGAATTTCAACCACGCTAGCCTCCCCTGTTCACGGCCCCTTTCCAGCGCCCTGCTGCTTTAGATAACATTACTTGTGCACTGGAGCTTTTTATTCACCTGACATGAGGTATGGATGCTTTCTGTTATTGTGCCAGTTTGGTGTAGTGGTTAAGAGCGCGGACTCTAATCTGGGAGAACCGGGTTTGATTCCCCACTCCTCCACTTGCACCTGCTGGATGACCTTGGGCAAGCCATAGTTCTGGCACAGCTATTCTTGAAAAAGAACCGTTTCTGTCAGAGCTCTCTCAGCCCCACCTACCTCACAGGGTGTCTGTTGTGGGGAGGGGAAGGGAAAGGAGATTGTAAGCTGCTCTGAGACTCCCTTGGGTATTGAAGGGCGGGGTATAAATCCAATCTCTTCTTCTTCTTCATACTCCTCCTCTCCCGGTGTCATCTTCTTTATTGTGCTATCTCTTGTTTTATTGGTCTTATCACTTTTATTGTTTTAGAAATCTTATGTTTTCAGCTGCCCTAAGCTCAGTTGTGGGATAGGGTGGGACATGGAAGGAAGGAAGGAACAAACAAACAAACCTGGGCTGTCCAGATCAGGGCTCCAATATTTACCAAGTTTCTTTTCATCCCAGTTCCAGCAGCCATTGCCTCTGTGACACACTAAATAGGGTTGCCAGCTCCAGACTGGGAAATTTCTGGAGATTCTTGGAGCCTGGGGAGGGTGGGGGTTGGGAAGGGACCTCAGAAGGGTATAATGCCATACAGTCTACCCTCCAAAGCAGCCATTTTCTTCAGGGAAACCAATCGCTGTAATATGGAGATCAGTTGTAATTCTAGGAGATCTCCAGGACCCCACCTGGAGGTTGGCAACCCTAACTGGCACCCTCCTTGCAGCTGTCATTTTTCCTTGTAAAGCCATGCCATATGAAGGAAGAGATGGTAGACAAACGGGGGCATCTGCAGTCAATGGCCAGGCGTGTGTGGCTGGCAGAAGCCCCTGGGAAACAGCTGAGGTCTACAACTATCACTTGGGCCCTGGACGAGGCACACTCACAAAGCGGATGGGGAGTGGGGGGGGGGATATTCCAGGCTTCTTCCCTGTGTGTTCAGCTTTCATTTTAAAAAGCAATGCTTTGTCCCTGGAGAGGAAAACTGTGCAAGCAGTATTGACTCAACTGGTCAGTAAGAAGCGGGGGTGGGGTGGGGGGTGGGAAGCAGGAACCAGTCCCAAATTCCAGAGGTAGGGCCAATGAATGCAAAGGGTACTAGGCTCATAGGCAGGTACTAGGCCATTGTTTTGAAACTGGATACTGCTTAGTTGTAGATCAAGATGGGTAGCCGAGTTAGTCTGTCTGTAGCAGCAGAAGAGAGTCCTGTAGCACCTTCAAGCCTAACAAAATTTGTGATAGCACATACCCTACCACAAATTTTGTTAGTCTTTAAGGTGCTACAGGACTCTTACTCTTTTCTACTGCTTAATTGTATTAATTCCTAGCAATGGGCCTGGGCCCGCATCCTGTAATGGCCCCTCCATATTTATTTAGTACGTTCTTAGCCTCCCCAGTCCTCCAAGGAGTTCAGGATGGTGTGCATAGCGTTGCCATCTGGCCAGGAGAAAAATGTCTCGCCCCTTTAATGTGTAAACATTCCCTTCAGCTTTACTGACTGGGAGGTATCGTAAAATCCCATACGATGACAGATCATGTGCTTGTGGTGTCAATGAGACAGAAAGTCTCGAACATGTCCTTTTGCATTGTTCTCATTCCTGTGATCGCTGAGCCTTGTCTCTGGAGCCATTAGTGAGAGATCATGGAAACCAATCCAATGAGTGGAAGGCACTCTCTCAACTCTCCAACTGTTGTGTAGTGAATACGGAAATGGTGGCTAAATTTCTGTATTTTCCTGTCAAGAGGAGAGCTGGTATTAATAAGTGTCAGTGATTATTGGGTTTTTTCCTGCTGGTTTATGATACTTTGATATGTCATTAAAGGTTGTTGTTGTTAATGTATAAACATCTGCAGTGGAAGGTTTTTTGTTGTTGTTGGCCTGGGGTGAATAACATCATCTGCTAATTGCTGCAGGTCAAACTGACATTAAAGGGGCTGTAAGTGGACCAGTTAAAATTAACAACCCTAATGTGTGTTGTTCTGTGCACAACAACCCTGTGAGGTAGGTTAGGATGAGAAAATACGGCTGGGTCAAGGTAACCCTGCAACCCAGGCTTAAGCAGATTCTGCAATCACTGACATGAAATGAGTGCAGGGACTGACACTAAGTACAATATTCCAAAATTCTCAGCTTGCCCTCTTATTTTTAAACATCAGGTCCTCAACGTTTGAAAATCTGTGGCTAGTGCCTAGCGATAGGTCCCAGACAAAATTTCCAGCAGTAAGAGGAATGGTAGCATAATAATTTTCATTGGAACCAATTAAAATGTCCCAAAGAAGTAAGCGAGCTTTCAAGTTCCACAGAACTGCCCTTTAAGGTGACCACTCCTTATCGATAAAAAGGAGTGTGGTGTGGTGAAGAGATGATAAAAGGATTTTTCAAAGTATGGTGCAAAACCCCCCAGGAATCTGCAGTTTGCTCAGACCAGTCTTAAAATAGCATTTAGGAGGTGGCATGGAGACTGAATTAGGTTACAGCACGTTTGTTACAACATAGACTAGATCTCAGGATATGAGTTGGGCAGAGGTGCTACTGATAGAAGCAAGTTACCCAAGTCCCAGCTGGGGTGGGTGCAAGCAGGACCCCGATTTTCTTTTCTGCCCCCACCCCATCAGGGGGCCAGAGTTGTGGGAGATCAGGCCCCTCCCAGGGTGGGACCTGCGGCAGCTGCCCCTATTGCCGATTGGCTAAAGACCAGTCTGAGTAGACAATAATGACCCTGATAGGCCAAGAGCTTGATTCAGTGGAAGGCAGCTTCACACATACAAGCACTGCTCATTAGGTTTGCCAACCTCCAGGTGGTGGCTGGAGATCTCCTGCTATTACAATTGATCTCCAGTCGACAGAGAACACTTCACCTGGAGAAAATGGCCGCTTTGGAAGGTGGACTCTATGGTATTGGATACCTTCCCTTCCCCAAACCCTGCTCTCCTCGGGCTCCACCCCCCAAATCTCCAGGTATTTCCCAACCCGGAGCTGGCAACCCTACTGCTCATAGATCTTCCAACTGCTATTTAAGGGCTAAACGAAACCTCAGTCTCTAGAGGTTACATATCTCCACTGGACAGGGAGAACAAGCAGGGAGGGCTGTCACTTTCGCTCCCAGTTTGTGGGCCTTCTGGGGCCTAGGGTTGACCACAGTCAAGAACAAGACGTTGGTCTTGTTGGACCTTTGAAGGTCTGATCTAGCAGGGCTCTTCTATTCTTATTAGCTTCAAAAATGACACAGCATTGTTTTTAAAATGTACACTGTGCATAGCCTCACCCACTGTGGTGGAAGACATCAACAGTTGCCAACCTCCAGGTGGTGGCTGGAGATCTCCTGGGATTACAACTGGTCTCCAGGTGACAGAGATCAGTTCCCCTGGAGAAAATGGCCACTTTGGAGCGTGGACTCTATGGCATTATTCCCCATGGGTCAAAGCTCCTCTCCCCGCTCAAAGCCCCGCCCTCCTCAGGCTCCACCCCCCACAATATGGAGCTGGCAACCCTAAAGGCACTGACCGTACAGTCCTAAGCAGAGTTACGCCCCCATAAGCCCGCTGACTTCAATAGACTTTAAAGGGTCCAATTCTGCTTGGAACTGCGCTGGAGGGATAGTAACCACAGGGGTCATGGTAAAGAGCCAAGTCAACATGGCAAGGAGTTTACATGACCTTAACACACATTTTTCCCCTGTGCCAATATTACTATCCACAGGCAGATCACAAGAAGGGAGGGTAGGAAGGGTTGCCTCAGTGCTTAGTTCTCGTGGCCCTTTCTTACACACCCAGAGACATGCCGACTGCCACTTTGTGGGTCAGGAAGCAATTTTTCTCCAGGCCAGTTTGGCCGGGGATTCTGGAGGGTTTTTGGTCATCTTCTGGGCATGGAACAGCGGTCACTGGGGTGTGTGTGGGGGGGGTAGGTATTTGTGAATTTCCTGCATTGTGCAGGGAGTTGGACTAGATGACCCTGGAGGTCCCTTCCAACTCTATGACCCCACAAACACCCAGGCTCTTAAGAAATACCCGAATCTCATGCTTTCCTTCATCTGACTGTGTGGGACAGGGATTTTGGCAGCTGGCTTTCCTATTTTCCTTCCTCCCCCCCCCCCCCCCCAAATATTTAACTGGCACCCAAGTCTTCTGCAGCAATGAAAGGGGAGGGGAGCCCTTTCCCACAGTGTGCAGCCACTCTCGCCTCAACGCTTCTCACACCTTTGAAAACAGTCGAGTTTGAAGACTGGATTCTTCTGGCCCGCTCCGCCTCGTTAGCCAGAATTTACAATGCCGCTTTGTAGTTCTACCTTTGGCAACGTGCCCAAAATGCATTCTTCTCAGGTCTCCGCTGCCTGCGAAAATTCATTGTGTTTTTAAGGAAATTTGGGCTTTGCGGCTGCAGCCCCTTCATTTAAACTTGTTGGCTCTGTCGCGTCAAGGGCAAAGCACGGGTCCCCGAGGGAAACTGTGGCTTGCTGCCACTAGAAACTCTTTGCATCTTCATGAACGGGAGAACCCTCCACTATCTGCCCCCGGAACACTATAAGAGAGCTGGTGTAGCAATGGTACAAACGTCAGACTAAGAGGACACCCAGGTTCAAATCCCCCTGAGCTGCGAAGTCCACTTGGACCAGTCAACTCCCCTGCAATCTGATCTACCTCACAGGGTTGTTGTTAGCTGAAAATATCAAGGAGAGAAGCATCTCTTCCAATTGGCGCTCCATGGAGGAAAGGAGAGATACAATCATAATGAACAAATGCATCAAAGTGATCTCCCAAACAAGACATGGCAGGGCTTGAACTTTTCTGGAAGCAGCCCGCATCCCTGTGGTCTTCAACCTTTCCAGACTTAGGACCCAGCTTTAATGCTCAGGTAGCAGCACAGGACACCCTGAGTTGCAAGCACATTGCAGGAAGTTACTCAACAACATCCCATGGCAAGAGGAAGAGGAAGAAGACAAGGAGGAGATTGGATTTATACCCTGCCCTTCACAACCCGAAGGAGTCTCAGAGCGGCTTACAATCTCCTGTCCCTTCCCCTCCCCACAACAGACACCCTGCAAGGTAAGTGGGGCTGAGAGAGCTCTCTCGAGAACTGCTTGAGAGAGAACAGCTCTGAAAAAACTTGGGACTGACCCAAGGTCACACCAGCAGCTGCAAGTGGAGGAGTGGGGAATCCAACCCAGTTCTCCCAGATTAGAGTCCGCACTCTTAACCACTACACCAAACTGGAAGAACAGGAGCCAGAGTTGAGATCCAGTAGGAATGGCACTCTACAAGCATGCTCGGAGGACCGACTTCTGACAGGGAAGCACAAGGCCAGGGTGAAGGGAAAGAAAGAAGGCAAGGGGGGAGCTTCTGTGGGGAGGGAATCTCTGGTCTTGCTCATGTTAAGAATCCTCTCTGCTGCCATCCGCAGGAGAGCTCTCAGCGGATGCATAAGAGAAAGGAGGCATGATGATCCTTTCACCTTCTATACCTGTGCATTTGCAGCAGATTCTTTCAAAAAGCACTCAACAAATGCAGCTTTACAGGAGAGTCAGGGAGCTGTGGGTGGCTCAGAGGTTAAGATGCTCAGCTGCAGACTGGAAGGTTGGTAGCTCGGCAGTTCGAGACCCGAGGGCCGTGTGATGGAGTGAGCCCCTGCCTCTGGCCCCAGCTCCTGCCAACCTAGCAGTTCGAAAGCAGGATATTGCAAGTAGATAAATAGGTACCGCTGCGGTGGGAAGGTAACAGCGTTCCATGCACCTCGGTGTTCAGTCATGCTGGCCACATGACCATGGAAAAGGTCTCCGGAGAGCGCCGGCTCTTTGGCTTGGAAACGGCAATGAGCACTGCCCCCTAGAGTCGGATTCGGCTGGCTTTTGAGCAAGGGAAACCTTTACCTTTACCTATAGGAGAGTCAGTGTGGTGTGTGTGCTGGTTAATGATGGACTAGGATGTGAGAGAGCTGAATTCAAATCCCCACTTTGCCTGGAAGTTTAACGGATAACCTTGCAGGCACTACCCTGGAACCTCTGGGTCCATCTTCCACAAGCAGCTAGTCATCATTTCCCAGTGGTGAGAGGAAAACGCAGTCTGTGGCTGCTCAGAAGCACTCCATCAGTCTCAAAATCTGGGGCTGATCCCTGTCACTGGAGGGCAAATCGCGGCTGAGGCCTCCGTTAGGTCTGTCCACAATTCAGTAATGCACTAAACCTGCTGCAGGACTGGGAAACCATTTATACCTACACATGGCCTACAAAGCACCATATCAGTCTTGGATCCTGATGATAGACAGACAGACATACTTTGGTTGCCACTAGGGTTGCCAACCTCCAGGTAGCAGCTGGAGCTCTCCTGGAATTACAACTGATCTCCAAGCTGCAAAGACCAGTTCCCCCGGGGAAACTGGCAGCTTTTTTTGGGGGGGGGGGGAGATTCTATGACATTATACCCTTGCTGAGGTCCCTCCCCTCTCCAAACCCTGCCTTCCCCAGGTTCCACTCCCCAAATCTTCAAGAACTTCTCAGCCTGGAGTGGGCAACCCTGCCTAGTTGCCACACAATCTCCAGGTGGGGCTTGGAATTCTTACACCTGATCTCCAGACTACGGAAATCAGTTTCCCTCGAAGGAGGTGGCAGCTTTGGAGGGTGAACTCTATGGCATCGTATCCCCATTGAACTTCTTCCCCTCCCTCCCCAAACACTGCCCCCCAGATCTCCAGTCGTTTCCCCCCAACCACTTCAGAATTCAGCACACATGAGCAAAGTGGCCAGACCCCGTTCCCAAGTAGGACCTTTGAGACACGTGTCCTGACTGATTATAAATAGGCAGGAGATGTCAGAAATTTAAGCCTTAGCACGAACGGAGCCTTAGAGAGGTAGAACTGGGCCTGCTCTTTTCACACCAACAGAGAAGTTAGCACTACAAGCACTGAGCATCCTGAAAATTCAAAGATTTCATTTAAAAATGCAGGGTTCTAGGGTTTAGGCTACAATTGCAAGTTTGTGGGAAATTTCCTGTCAAAGGTCTCAGGGACATATGAAGTTAACGCAAGTTAGAGCGCTGGTCCATTTAAAGTCCAGAGACTGTCTCCCCTTTGCTGGCTCACTAAGATCTCAGGCAGAGAAAAAATTCCCATCACTTGCTGTATGAGATTCAATCTGAGAGGCCAGGCATTGATCATGGGACCTTCAGCATGCAAATCACTTGTTCTCCGTCACACCAGAGCTGCTGCCGCCACCACTGGTGGGGAACGGGGCAAGAAAAGTAGGATTTGCAACAATTAAAGGTTAGAAAATGTACAATGCTATGTAAGGTGTATGCGCACACTTCATACAAGGAATATGAAGAAGTTACAATTGCAAGGCGCTGGTCTGATGGACGAGCAAGAAGGAAAGAGAACATGTGGTGTAATGGTCAGAGCGTCAGAACAGGACCTGGGAGACACAGGTTCAAATCCCAGTGCTGCCATGAAGATCACTGGATGTCACTCTCAGAATAGCCTGCCTCACAGGATTGTTGTAAGGATGAAATGGAGGAAGGGAGAATGAATATGCCGTCCTGAGATTCTTGGAGGAAGGGCAGGATTAAAATGTACTCAAGGAACAGGAGGCTGGATAAGGTTCCTTGTGGGATTCCACTGCAACCTGGATGGCCCCCCACTTTAGCCACAGCAATGCAAACAAAGGATTGAACTCAGGCAAGCTCATGGTAAACGCTGCTGCCAGGCTCATAGGGAAGAGCTGTTCAGTGCTAAAATCCTTCCGACACTCTCTTTAACCAACCTCCCGAGATTGTTGCAAAAACTGATTAAAATGGTAAGGCATTACTTAAATTAGAGAAGTCATGACAGACACGCCTTCATTGCGACACTTTTGAAGCCAGCTACATTATCTGATGCTTGCTACCTCCTGTGGCAGTGATTTAAAAAATTTTTTCTAGTGCACTGGCATCTCTAGTTCAAAGGATCTTGGGTGACGGGTGTTAGGAAAGATCTGTTTCTGTCTGAGTAGATGATACTGATTTCAATGGAACAACGCCTGGAACTGATACAAGACAGCTTCCTAACCGAGTCCTGCTATGTTCAATGGGACTTACACCCCTGTAGACAAATATGCAAGCTCCAATCTAAATCTTTCCTTTTCCTGGCTTGTTCGGTGTTTGAGGAATCACATTATTTCTCTGTTCTCTGTTTCTTCCCAAGGATGTCAGCATACACAATCTCTCCTCCATTTTATTCGTAACACTGCTGTAAAGCAGGTTAGGCTGGAAATAGAATAAACAGCCCAGGTGAATTCTTGGATGAAGGGATTTGAACCTGGGTCTCCCCATCTCAGTCCGACACTCTTATCACTTCCACCACACCGGCTCATCATTCAATATCATCAGTCTGCCATGACAGAGAAGATCATCTGCAGTCTCGATCCTTCATATTGCCAGTCTCAAAGCTTCCCCACCCCCTCCCCTTACACATGTCAATCATTTTTCGCTGCCATTCATTCAGTTAACACAGGTACTGGTTAAAGGCGGATGTTCTGGGTGGGGGTCAGGGTGTGCGTGGGGGGAGACATTTAAGAGAGAGAGTGTGCTGGACATTCAGCAATGCTATTGATTGGAATGCTTGCTACCCGGAAGAGTGCCGCGTAGCTCAAAACCTTGTTTTAAGCATTTTGAGCATTAGTGGATCCCGTCGGCCATCACCTCCCTTGGCTTCGTTTATTTGGCCTAGACAGCGATTTCCAAGAAGACCAGTGTAACTGAGGGGTTTCACTCTTACCTAGGGAGGGCAGGGGGAAGGCCACACCTCTTACGTGCTTATGGGCTCACATGCATTTAAACCCTGGATCTCTGGCCCGCTCTGTGATTCTACACCACGAGTAACTATCATCACGAACAATATAATAGGGCCATCTACGAGAGGAACACAAAAGTCCATGCAATACCTTTTAACAGGGCCAACCAAAATGACACAAAACAGTGTGCAAGCGTCCAAGTTCATCAGAACCCTTTGTCACGAAGAATGCATGCCAAAAGGCATCTTTTTACTGATCACTGGAAGGTGATCATTTTGAGTCATGCTAAGGTCACTATAACCATTACAAGGCCATTTTTGAAACGACCACAACAAAACACTCTCAATATACACTGCTTAATGTCTTGCAAATACTGAGTAGAGCTAGCATCTACAGGTGAAAAAGTTTGGGTAGCAGGCAGGGTTGTCAACCTCCAGGTGGGGACTGGAGATTTCCTGGGATTGCAACTGATTTCCGGGCGACAGAGATCACTCCACCTGGCAAAAATGACTGCTTTGGAAGGTGGACTCTTTGGCAGTAGACCCCACTGAAATCCCTCCCCTCTTCAACTCCACCCCCCAAATGTCCAGGTATTTCCCAACCTGGAGCTAGCAGATGTTAAGGAAAGATCTCTCTCTGCCTGGAACCCTCGGAGATCCGTTACCAGAGGTTACAACCTTGACCAAGAGGGACCAAGTGGTCTGAGAAGGTATAAGATGTAGTCACACAAGGAGCAGGCCTTTGGATCCTGCTTTGGACCCGCCCCAATTTGGCTCCTCCCCTGACTGAAATATGACCCCTTAGCCCAGAGACCACCTCCGCCCCCTTCCTTCGCATCTCTGTTCTCTTCCACAATCTGTGACGACCCCCTCTTGTCCTCTCCTTGCCCCTTGTCCTCCCACCCCCTCAGACGACCCCACACTCGCCTTTCCTTCTGGCAGCAGCGCTGTGTCCCTTTCCCAGGGAGTCGCCCGCAAAGGATGCCCAAGAAGACGTCTTTGTTGCGCCAGGAGATGTTCGGCAAAGTTATGGCCTCCCCATCCCAAGCCGATCACTTTGCAACTACAGATCTCTCTCTCCCCCCCCCCCCCCCCCCCGCTCGGAGAGACACCGGCTGGTGGCGAAGGGGCGCGGAAGGCAAGGGCAGGTCACGGCTCAACAGGATCCACAGGCCAAAAATACATACAAGCATACATACACACACACATACACAAACTGTCCCTCCTCAGAAAGGGCCAATGCCCCCCCTCCCCCGAAAACAAGAGGCTGGAAATGGGAAGGAAGGACAAACGTGGGGCACGTCTTCAAGGCGGCGCGGGGGGGGGGGGGGGGGGGGAGAGCAGGATTGCCAAGGTGAAGCGCCCCTCCCCTGCTCAGCTGCCGAGGAGACACACATGGCGGGGGGGGGGGAATGCCTTTGTGAGCCTGCCTCGACCTCGCCGCCCCCTCCTCCCCCCAACCATCGGCGGGCCTACCTTGCTGCTCCTCCTGCTGGGGGAGACGCTGCTGCTGCTGCCGCCCCCCCCCCCCCCGCGGGCCCTAGAAGCGCGCCGAGAGGCTGGGGAGGCGGATCTCCTCTTCGGCAGAGCAGCAGCGGCCGGAGGATCCGGCAGATCGCCTTGGGGCTGGCCGAGGGCTGCAGCGGGAGCCGCGCACACCGAACGCTTCTGGACCAGGCGGGGAGAGATGCGCGGAGAAGCCGCAGCGAGCCAGAGAGACGCGCCCGGAGAGGAAGAAGGAGGGACCGACCCCCAGCGTAGCGGATCGCCTGCGTGATGATCCCCCCCCCCCCTCCCTGCGTGATTCCCCCGAGGCTCCCCGCCCTCGACGGGGCTACACGTGAATAGGCGAGAGGCTCAGCTGCGTGTCCGCCTCCCTGACTTGCTGCGGAGGTGCCAACTTTCATCTCTGGCGGGGCTCCTGGGGCAGGAAGGGCCGGTGGAAATCCCCGCGGGGATCGGGGGTGGGTTGGGGGTTATGCAACGCTTCGCCCTCGGCATTTGTGCTTAGCGGGAGGAAGGGCCCAAAATGCACAGGAGCCCTGCCGAACTGATAACGTTGGCAACCCGCAGGCTCCTAGCCAGCAGTATTTTGGCAAGGGCTGAAGGCTCAGAGCAGCCGGGCAGGCGGTGTCACTGCAACGGTCAGGTAGCCTAAGATGTCGGAAACCATTTAAGTATTCCTAGAATTTAATTTTATAAGAGGGACAAATCAGTACCTAGGAATTGTTCTGCTGCTGTCGCTGGAAAGAGCCATCAAGCTGCAGGTGACTCATGGTGAGCCCTGTAGGGTTTCCAAGGCAAGAGGTTGGACACTGCCTGCCTCTATGTAATGACCCTGGACTACCTTGGTGGTCCACCCATTCAAATAGGAGCCAGGGCTGACTATGCTGGGCTTTCAGAATCTGACACAATCGGGCGGGCCTGGGCTATTACCCCTGCCTTTTTACATTCATTGATTGCAACATTTTGGAAGAAAGGGAGTACATTTCCTTCTTGGGGGGGCAACTGGACACAACAGCACCAGCAAACTTTCCTCTATTCCCTCACAAGCAGACAACTAGCTTACTTGCTGGTCTTTTGTTGGTTTGCAATGAAAGCTGAACAATCAAGAGAAAGGCCTAAATAGAGTTAAGTGCTGCCATCTTCCCTTGGGGCCACAACCTCTGCCCCTTCCCTGACAGAAAGAGAAGGCTGTTTCTGGAGAAGAAACAGAGGGTGGCTTTTTTGTTGTTGTCATAGTTAACAACACTTATATTTCAAACCCCAGGTATGCAGACTCCATAGAAGATCATGTAACCACTGGGGACAGTAGGCAAAGGTGCTTGGGTCCCGTTAATGTTGCCAACTGCCTAGAGGAAAAAGATCCTTCTCACTTACTGAAGGCTCAGTGGAATACTACTTACCAGGGGATATTTACCCCAAGCCAGGCCATGAAAGCCTTGGTTGCTTATTTCTGCACAACTGGACAGGGCATCTTTTCCTCTCCAGGGTTGCCAGCAACCTAAATATCATTTGGGATGACCAGGCACAAGTTGTAGTTTGGTTTTGGTACACAGAATAGTCTTCAGTCATAGGTATACATTCCTGGCTATCAAGCAAATCGTGCATGTGTGTTAAGTGCTATCAAGTCACTTCCGCCTTATGGTGACCCTATTTAATGTCTTCCAAAACATCCTGTCGTTAACGTCCTGTTCTCTGGTCTTGCAGACTGGGGGCCGTGGCGTCCTTGACTGAGTCAATCCATCTCATGTTGGGTATTCCTCTTTTCCTGCTGCCTTCAGCTTTTCCTTGCATTATTGTCTTTTCCAGTGATTCTTGCCTTTTCATAATGCGACCAAAGTACAATAGTCCCAGTTTGGTCATTTTAGCTTCCGGGGAAGAGTTCAGGCATAGTAATGGGGAATACCATGCCATGAATTATGTTGGGGTTGGTTGCCAGTGACACATCCTTTACACATAAGAATCTCTTCTAGCTCCTTCATGGCTGCCTTTCCCAGTCACAGTCTCTTGCTGAGTTGTTGGATGCAGTCTTCCTTTGGGTTGCTGATGGGGCCAAGAAGTAAAAAAAAACCCTTTCAGTTTCTTCACTGTCAACCTTAAAGTTGTGTAACTCCTTAATAGTCATTACTTTTATCTTCTTGATGTTTGTTTGTAATCCTGCTTTGGCACTTTCTACTTTAACTTTCGTAAGTAGTCGTTTCAAATCTTCATTGTTTTCTGCCAGTAATGTGGTGTCATCTGCATGTCTCAAATTGTTAATGTTCCTTCCACCAATTTCCACTCCTACCCTTCTTCTAAATCTAATCCAGCTTTCCTTGTGATATGTTCTGTGTATTGATTAAACAGATACGGAGATAAAATACATCCTTATCTGACACCTTTGCCAATTGGAAGATCACATTCTGTTTCTCTATATTCTGTCCTAACAGTAAGACTCTTGTCCAAAGTACCAGTTGTGCATCAACACAATCAAAGACTGTGGCATATTCATTTCCTTTAAAACAAACCATAGTTTTTCATGATGCACAAAGGCAAAAGCTTTGCTGTAATGTGTGAAAGCTGGTTTTCTTCTGAATTTATTTGATTTATATTAAATTCTCTCGTATGCTCCAGTAACCAATGTAAACTTGCAATATTATCTCTAATGCCTCTTTCTTTTCTGAATCCAGCTTGAATATCTGCCATTTCTTGTTCCATATATGGTAACAGTTTTTCTGGTAAGATTTTGAGCATCACTTTACTCATGTAAGAAATTAATACAATGGTCCAACAGTTGCTGTAGTCTTCGATATCTCCTTTGGGGGGGTGGAACTGGAATGTAGCTTGAGCATTTCTGGGTTATAGACAATCATTCCATCACCCCATATTTGTTGGCATATGCTTGTTAAGATTTTTGATGGATTCCATTCCTGTCGCTTGAAAATAGCTCTACTGATATCTCAGCTACTCCAGGTGATTTGTTTCTCCTTATTGCTTTGAGTGCAGCTTTCACTTCACTTTCTAGAACTGTATGTTTTTCCCCAAAAGCTTCTTCTTTGATGAAATGTTATCCTTTAATTTCTTCTGTATAGTTCTTCAGGGTATTGTTCCCATCTTTTCTTTACTTTCTCCTGTTCAGTTAATGTTTTTCCATGTTGATCTTGCAGCATACCTAACTTTGCTTTAAATTTCCCCTTTGCTTTCTTGGATCTTGTGGAACTTGTTCTTCCTTTTTTGTTGTTCTCTCCATTTCTTTACACTGGTTATTATAATAGTTCACTTTGTCTCTGTGTGCAAATTGCCGGAATTGCTGCATTTAGCATTCTGATTCTATTTCTGTCACCTTTTACTTTTGCTTCTTGTCTAATCTTTAGCAATTTCAAGAGTTTTTTCAGTCATCCATCAAGGCTTTCCATTTCTTTTGGCTACAGGAATAGTCTTTGTGCATTCTTCCTTGACAATATCTTTGGTTTCAACCCATAGTTCTTCTCGCCCACGTTCACTTGAATTTAGTAATGTAAATCTGTTCTTTATATGCTCTTTAAACACTTCAAGAATGTTGTTTTGATTATATTTTGGCACTCTGAATGTTTTAGTATTTTTCCTTCAGCTTTCAAGGAAATTCAAATCAATTAATATAAGTTCTTTTTAATCATAGAGAGGAGCCCAGAGTATAAAAAGAGCAGCCTGTCACCCATAGTTTAACTGGAACACCCACCCTCCTTCTGGAGTTAAGGGGCAGTGGCTGGGTACATAAGATTTGTGTTTTAAATGAAATCTAAGTTCTATCAGATGATTGTGCTACTGTGAGCTGCATCTCTATGATGGTAAAGATGCAGACAGTAAAGAGGCAAAGAGGCAGACAGAACAAGGAGGCTGTGCATCTGCTACAATGATGAAACAGCAAAGAAATCTAGGCAGCAAGCAATCTCAGTCCCAAACTGAGGCCTTCCCTGCAGCTTTCAGTTAAGAGATCCTGGAGGAATTACTCACCATATCAGGGTAGTGGTTAGAACTAGAGACCCAGGTTTGAGCCTTTGCCACAGAAGCTCATTAGTGCCCTTGGGGCATTCATTCACTCTCAGCCTAATTGGTTTTACAGGGTGGTTGTTGTGATTAAGTGGATAAGGGAAGAAGAAAGTTATAAACCACTTGACATCCCCATTGAGGAAAAAAAGCAGTGTATAATCTCTAAACACAAATCATCTACATTCTAGGAGTGGTACAAATGAGAAAACAGCAGAAGAGCGACAAGCATACTGATGTGATCCCAGATGTCTTTGTTCCAGTAATTTAGGCACACAAGAAAATCCCTACCACTAAGTAACTCTGAAAGGAAGGGCTGTGTTTTGCATGCCAGAGATCAAAAGTTCAGTCTCAGGCATCTCCTGTTAAAGGATCACAGACAGCAGGGCTAAGGAAAACACTTTGCCTGCCTGAGACCCCAGAGAGCCACTGCCACTCAGCGTAGACATCAGTGAACACTGCATAACATTCTTCAAAGCTTCAGTTCTCATAATGCCTTCGGTGAAGCAGAGGAGCTGATCTTTACCCATCCAGTCTCTTAAAAACCAGCTTTCTAAAGTTAGGGGAGAGCAAATGTAACTAGTCAACTCCAGAAATCCAGTATGGAAGACTGAATAATTTCACCCTTTTCCTTCACCCTGGCCAAACACCACGCATGCACAAATCCAAAAACAAGAAGCCTGATCTGTCAAATGCAGAGTCGCAGGTGCAGAGCAGGGCTGCAACTCTAACTGTACAGTCCTATGCAAAGCTACTGCAGTCTAAGCCTGATATCAGTGGGCTTAGATGGGAATAATTCTGTTTAGTATTATCAGTTAATTCATCTAGTCATTTAAGTCCCTTCCAATGACCAAGCAAGCACTTTAAAAAAAAGAAAAAGAATAAAGTTATGTACTTATTACAAACTATAAAACCTGCAGTCAGGCAAGAGCCATCTTAGAAGAGGCATCCCCTCCTTCTGTGAGAATGCCTCTTCAAAGATGGTGCTTGCTGGCACCGTACACGCCTCACCTGAAAGCAAAGTATGCTTCCTCTTTCATGTATTCACATATGAAAGTGTGCAGCTTTAACAAACGAAGACTCAAGTCTGGTAAGATTTCTGCAGTCACTCTAGCGTATGTGTAAACAGCATACCAGTTAGTTTTTCCCACACTAATTATGTAAAATGAGTAAAGATGTGCAGCTGCCAGCCCAGCTCCCTCCCAAACAGGAGTGATTTTTAATTCCATGACGGTAGGGAGAACACATTCCGCAGCACCACCACCAAACGGGTGTCCTGGAGAACCATTTTCAATGCAAGGACAGTGTACAACAGCCAGCCCATCTGCCAGCATGCACCCCTCCAGTTCAGCATGTATGGAAGAAACAGGGCAGTAGTGCTCAAAAGCCCCACTGTACCAGGGACTGAGCGCCACTCCCAACCTTGCCTGCTCCATGGGGTGCCATTGACAAGGGGTGGTGCTGCTGAAGGAAGCGGAACACTCCCAGATGGACAGGCATATCAAGCTGCCTAATTCCCAGTGAGGCTGTTAATCCATGTAGCACTGCAGTATCTGTACCAACTGGCAGTGTTGTATTCTCAGGCAGAGAAAGGCCTCTCTCAGTACCTGTTTCCAGTGGTGTGTAGGATTCACTCTGGGACCCACTGCATGCAGGGCATGTGGCTTGGGGGGGTGGGGACAGACTCTCCTCCCAGGACTGAATGTTCACCTGGAGAAAAGCACCAGCAACACCACTCCCCCTGGGAAGACCTGATCCCTCCACCCTTCCCCATCACGCGTCTCCTCTTTACTAAAAGTCAGCTGCCTGCAAAAACAAAACACACCAACCCGCTGCTAAAAACAACACACACCAACCTGGGTTGTAAGCCACTCTTAAGCAGCAAGGATGTGAATATATTTAAAGAATCACCTAAAATCCAACTGGCAGAGCTGGACGACAGGCTCCTCTTCTCCTTAGTTACAGTCTCGACATTTTCATTGAGTTAACTACTACGACTTCAAGATCTCTCTCTTGGTCAGTTTCTGGCAGTTCGGACCCCATCAACATGTATTTATAGTTAGGATTTTTGGCTCCAATGTGCATCACTTTGCACTTGGCCACACTGAACCCCATTTGCCACGTTGATGCCCACTCGCCCATCCTCGACAGATCCCTTTGGAGTGCCTCACAGTCCTCACTGGTCCTCCCAACAGTCCTCACAGTCCTCCCAACCCATAAGCCTTCACAACTACTTTCCATGAAGCGGGGCTGGGCGGGGGTAGACACAAGGGTTGGGATGATGCTAAATCCCTTGGCAGGATCAGATTGTCCACTCAACACCATACAAATACATAGTTTTAAGATTTTTGTGTGTGTTAAGGCTTAATACTCAGTGCGCCTTTAGAGTCTGGCCGTGAACTAGCTAATCTCCTCAGGCTTTACACCCCTTAGACAGCACCACGTGTGTAAGTGTAAAAAGCAGGCGCAATCTGGGCTATGCCAGTCATTTAAAGAATGCATACAAAGAGTACACAAACTGGAGAGCTGTGGCAGATGCCAGCAGCTGAGCTCAGGCCACACTGCTTATCTTTGTGCACAGCTTTGCTTGGCTGTGTTCTAGCTCGAAAAACTTCGTAGGACAACTTCCACAGGAATTTTAGAAGAATGCCTCTTGCGTGCCAGCACCAAAGAGCCCTTGCAAGGCAGGCAGAAGGACAAAGCAAACAAGTATACTAAGATATTGGGGGAGAGGGGGGGGAGAGTGTAAGACTGAACACCAGCAGAACATTCAGTGAAACATGGACTCAAGGAGGCCATCCTGTCATAAGTGTTATGACCTACCACCAAGACAAGAAACATAGCCCACTTTGTTCCTTGTTGGCTGTAAACATGTTGATGGTTTTCTGTATCCACCCGTAGCCCCCAGCATTCCTCAGTAGGATGGGGAATCATAGGTGGGCTGATAGAAATTTCAGTCAAATACAGAGTATCCTCAAAAAGAGTATATTAAGTGACCCAGCACAGGAAAATGAAGCCATCCCCTCACAGAGGGAAATGGTATGGCCACCAGTGCACAAATCCTTCAGATATTGAGCAAAGGAGAATTTATCAGGATTTCTGAGCAGGCAGCTGGGTCAAAATTCCTTCATCCCCAGCGCTAAGGTTATGTGAAAAAGCTTGGTCTTCAATTTCAAGTCACCCTGAAATTCCTTGGACTCTCACAGGGGACACGTGTGAGGCAAAGCACCATTCTTGCCTCCCTTCGAGGGGTAATATATTAAATGACGGGCCTGGTTCTTCATTGCAGGTGCTGCCAATTAAGTGCTTTGGCCTGCCGGGCACCTTAACAGTCCAAGACGGGAGCCATTGGCTTCTCATGAGAATGTGTTTTTAGTGTTGGGAGGGGGAAGATCAGGAATGGTGATGTAAGATTCTGAACGGATCACCCCATGCCTTGAGGGGTCAGAAGTATAATTATAATACCCCTTTAGGGACTTCGTTACCTGAGACTTCATGGGCAAAGGCCTGATTCTATGCTTGGCAATTGCTGAAATCGTAATCTACGCAGATTACAGGCCTTTGTTTAGACATAAATTCTAAACGACGTACGATTCCTAAGTAGTGTTAGGTAGATAAAAGCTAGCTTTATTGTTTTATGTTGTGTGTGACTTTGGTAATCTGTTGCCTATATTCCTATTAACTTGTCTATTCTTCCAGTATATTTTTAGTAACATCAGTCTGGTTGCTTGGGTGCTCTTGCCCTGGGAACTCACGGGGTCAGCCTGGTGACCTCCTTGACAACGTCATATATTACATTTTAAAAGTTAATAACGTTTCAACCCCCCTTGCAACCACCTTAAGATTAATAGTGTCAAGCTGGCACTCAGTGCAGTCAAAAACTCCACTGTCCTGGAGGACAAAACTGTGATATGATTGAGTGAAGTGTTAGGAGATTCTGATGTGCTCTCAAACAAGTCTGCAGGTACATTAGACAAAGCAGAAGTAGATGTAAGCTTAGCTAAAGGAGGAGGAAGCGGGGCAACTCTTCTGATATTTATGCCATAACCAGCTTGGGGACCAGAGAGGACTACCCAGACCTGGTGTGAGCAACTCATGGCAGAGGCTGCCTTGACGAGACCAGAAAGGCTGTGCATCTTCACTGGGATCAATGCTCCCTCTAAGCTGTGGAGCTTTGTGAGCTATTTTGTGAGCTCCTGGCATTAAAGTTGTGAGCAACTGATTTGGCAACTGCATAAATTAGTTTGCTCTGGAGCCATCCTTCCTGAACCAAGATAAAAATCGGTGAGCCGGGGGCTAAAAAACTGTGAGCTAGCTCACACTAACTCAGCTTAGAGGGAACACTGGCTGGGATGGCAGCACCAACTACCTCCAAGAGTCTCTAATTAGGTTGCCGCTCCCCAACCCTGCATACATCTTTAAAATGCATCTTTAAAATGTGGGAATCATGATGTTCCTGCATTCCTCCCTTGGTCCTTTTCTCTATTCACCTCCACAACCCTCCTAGCAGAATTCTTCTTTGGCCCACAGCAGGTGGGAGAGACAGTAAAACCAAAGGATTAGGTGGAGAATGGATGAAAGCTCCCGCATAGTTACTTTGTTCTCTGCTTTATCAGGGAATTTAAAAATGCAAAGGTACACACATGTCTTTTGAGCCACAGCCAGGAAACTCTCTTCAACAGAGCAACTAAGGCCTACTTCTCACAAAACCACAGATGAAGCAATAAAGCCTGTTTCCAGAGCAAACAACATGTGGGAATTTACATGATGCAAAGAAAGCAGGACTCATCCACGCAAACTCATCCTTCCTGCTCACAGAAAGCTAGCATGCCAGAGAAAAGGGTAACCCCACACGTACAAGTTTTCTGCATGCAGGGATTTGTTTTCGATGGAGGTGCATTTTATCAGGCAAGCCCCCCCACCTGCAGTCACATTAAACCAGATCCAAGTTTATTAGCTTACCCTACTGGTTTGCCCGGCATGCCACGAATGCCCAGAGAACCCACACGCTGCACAAGAAGTCTTTACAGAGCCAATAGCTCAAAGTGACTTAAAAAGTAAAACAGGCACACCTGCTGCAGAGACAGGAAATGAAACCCTACAGCCAGGCCAGAAAGAATCACATCCATCTGATCTGGGGGATCATTCAAGTAGCGGGGCCTCAACGATTTCCTTTTGTACTAGTTATAAAGCCATTAAGAGACCTTAGCAAGCCACCTACTGACAACCATCCCTTTAGTAGTTTGGTTTTCCAAGTGGCTCCAGCTGCATCCACTTCCAAATCCACGGCTCCTGATTTATTCATGGCATTAGGAATGCAAAACACAAGCACAAGGAAATAAGGCCAACATGAGAAGCAAGAGAACTGAAATGCACAGCAGTTTATCCATTCCAGCAGGGGAAGGGGGGGAATCATTAACTCCTTTAACAACATGGGGACACACTGGAAAGGTAAGTGTAACCTGAAGGTAAAGCTCCCCAAGGATTTAGAGGAAGATGATAGTGAAGCACCTTTTTCCTTCCCACTAAGACACAAATTAGCAGATGGGGAGAAGTTTGGTTTAATTCTGCCTGGAGGCATTTACACTTCCAGATGTACTATTTACACCTTGAACACAGAATCACCATCTTATAAAGGAAGGGGGAATCTGACCCTATATACACAGCTGCTTCACATCTCCTACAAAGCTTGCCGTGAAAAATGGAAAATACGCAACAGCAACGCTCGCTGGGATGCATCTGGGATTCTCAACTCGGTGTCTTAGCTGCTACCTCTGAAATGACAGCCGTTTCAGGATCTAGTTGTGCAATGACAAACTGGCCAATATATGGAGTAGCTTCACTAAACTATAAAACCCTTTGCATTTTTCAGCAACAGAATGTGGTTTGGAGATGAACAGCTGCTGGAGCCTTCCTGATTGCAGTATAATGAACCCCACAAATTAAACACTAGGAGATGAGGAACGTTAACAAAAACAGCATCTGCACACTGTTTCCAGTGATGCTCACTAGGCTATCGGCAATTATGTGTGGGTGAAAGCTCATGCTTGATTATAGGAGTTCATGGTCCTCAGCAATCTGGAACATGCTGACTTTACCTCATGGCTTTGCTCAACTTTGCTGCTCCCTCTTGACAAACCCAATCCGGGTGCCGAGGAAGACGCCACATAAGGCTATCCAAATGAACAGGCTGAGCAAATGTGACCGTTGTCGCAGGAAAGATACACTTCATTACTTTATTTTGAACAATCAGACATATTTGTAGAAAACATAAAGAGAGGGAGGCAAGGGATGACAGGAGGACAGGAAGACAACATGAAGAGTGAGAGGGAAATACACACTCCACCTCAATGAACACTGGGATCTTCACAACACTGCCAGCAGTTTGAAACATCTCCATCATCGTAACTAAAACCCCTTTTTACAGAGAGTACTCTCTGCAGAGCAAATTCTCTAGCAGACACCAGTTTGTCCCTTTTGTACATGCGCAGTACAGCAAAAACCACAGCACAGAAGACTCTGTTACACAGAAAGAACACAACAAATATAAGAGGGTACATTCAGACACCTGTAATTTTGGGACCATCCCTGTGCCTGACACTTGCTGCCCTGATACGAACTGCTTCAGCCCTCACTGATGCCTACGGCAGATAAGGACTAGCACAGGCTATGGGATCCTCATGGCTGTTTCCGTCACTTACTACGCGGATGTTGCAGGAGCAGGAAAAAACTACCATGCTAAGCCAAGGATGTGAAAAGGCAACGTTAGCACACGGTTTTCAGTACAAGATTTCTAACCCTTGATGTTCAGCAGGCAAAGGAAATATGGCTCTCTCCAGCTGTAACAAGGAAGAGTTCTGCAGGGGCCAAGATAAGAAACAGGCTTATGAGAAGATGGAGGCTTTCCTCAGATCCCATTGCCAGTCACACCTTGAAAGGAAAAGGTAGTCTGGATAGCTTAAAAGACACACAAAGGGAGAAGTAATCAGGCTTTGCAGGAATACTTCGCACAGCACAACACTGGAAAACCCTGCCTTTTGCCTAATCTGTCTGATACAAAAAGAAGAGAGCACATATATTACAGAGCACGCTGTGCTGTATAAATATCTACTATACACTTATGTACATAGCTACAAGCACAGAAGAAAAATGTCAGCCATTTTGACAGCCCCAGGGGCTTCATGACATCAGTGAAGCCGGCGTATCAGCACCAAGGTGTTCTAGTTGTGTCCGCGAGGTCAAGCAGTTTGTCAACCCTGAGAATTCTCGTGGATCCGACTGCTACCCTCCCTCCAATCCCTGTCTCAGTTCATTACTGAAGACATTTTTCTTTCTGCCCCTATGGGGGAGAGAAAGCAGTGGTCACGGGACCGCCACGGCTTCCATCTCAAGTGCAAAAGTTTTTTTCGGCCATTTCCCAGGAGGTGGAATGCTCAGCTTTGCCAGGACCTCTGAGCCATACTGGCCGGCAACTACTGCTCTCCTACCATCAGGTAGCCGACTAGGACCTCAGTCCTCTCTTCTCCAAAACAGGCCTTTAGTAGCATCCCGCATTTAAGCTTGGGTAGCTGGAAGAATCTATAAGAAACATCAGTCTATTGCGCTCATTCACTTGCTTGATTGTGCTTGAGAGGACTGGGAAGCGCGGTGAATGCTACTTTCAATGAAGAGTTTAAGGCCTTGTAACTCTTGTGTGTAGAGATATTCCAAGTACCACTCCCACCTCCTCCCCTGCAGATTAAAAAAAAAGACATTAGTTTAGTTGTATCATATATAATGATCAAAGCTTCTTTGGCAATACCCTCTTAACTATTTGCCAGCACTTGAACTCAGCCCATCCACACAGCAGTGTGCTTGCCATATTAGACGGCAGCGCAAGCCTGGCGGTGGGGGGGAGGAACGTCGCTTCTTTCTATGAGCGCAACTTAACCACTTCAATCTGTTAACAACTTGCTCTGCTTTCTAGCGGAGAAAAGTTTGCATAAAGACAGATCACACCTTTTGTGAGTAATTGTGAAAAGGAACTCACTTATCACTCCAGTGAAAAATGAAGGGGGGGGGGGGAAGAGTGTCTGTCTGTGTGACTGAGAAGGGAAGCACACACACTGCAAAGCTAGGGAGAAGCCTTTGACACAGAGCTTTTACTGCAGGCTGGCACTATGCCCCCACAAAGCACGCCAGCAGGCCAACTGGCTGTCTCTGAAAGTTTACTATTCTAATCGATACTGGAAACCGAGCGGCAGGGACTTAATTAGGATTCTCTAGCAGCCAAGGGAATGACTGCATTTGTCCCAAGGCTGTGTTTGCCAGCCAAGAATGTCAGAAGTCTGGGCCAGTGGATCCTGAACTTGCAGGAGGCCAAATATCTTCCCTCCCAACAGTGCGGCACCAGCTGTTCTCCATTTCAGACTTCTCTTACGGAGAACACATGCTGTGGATGCTGCTCAGCAGGTGAGCACAGAGAAGGTGCAGATTCTTCACCATCACAACTGAATAACTCTGCCCTCTTCAAACCCTGCCACTTTTTTCAAGGATGCTGAATTCCTCTCTTTTGGATACTACAGTCCTCTGGACAAGCTAGCTCTGACTTAACAGCTTCCTTCCCAAGGAGGCCATTTTACCTGAATTAATTGGAAGTTTGGAGTTCTGTCTTCTGGTTGTGCCTGGAGTGGGGAGGACAAAAGAGCTGTTAGAACGAGGTTCTTCAAAGCCTGGTCAAGAATGAATTTTGACCCAAGCTAACAGTTCTACAGACTCTGGAGAGTTAGGCTAGCTGGAGGAAGCCCTCCTGAAGCATTAAATCCCTTGGCAGACACCACTAAGAGAACCATTCCAGATTCTAATTGGGAAAAATCAGAGAGGCTTCCTGTGTCTCAGAGGCACTATGTGGAGACTGGCTGATGTGACCAGGATTTTTTCCTAGGACTCCCCCCCCCCCCCCGCACCACACTAACATATTGTATCTGTAGCTGAATTAATTTGTGTCTCTGGGGAAAAAATAGTTCAGTTCACTTCTGGTTCAACATCTGTAAATTCATGGGAAAAAAAGAAACTAAATTGGCAACGTGACCTGAGCAAAAATGATTTGACAGCGCTTTGATGGTCTGCTATCCTTTTGCTGGAGGACAGCACCCTCTGGTGAACTGAAAAATTCTAGCCTAGGATGTTTGCTGAAGGCAACAATCAACAAGGGTACGGCTCACAGGTGAAGCCTTCTGGACCAGAACATGTCTGCCTGTCGTTGCAGCAAGGAATTGATATAACTCCAAGGTTCAGTTTCCTTGAGAGCTTCTGTGCCTTTAAACGCTCCGAAAGAAAGCACCCCCCCCCCCCGGGGTGGAAACTTCTCCTGTTATGCAAGGCTTGGAGGCACAGCCACCCTCTTGGGATCTAGGCCTGGCAGTTCTGATGTGGGCTTAATAGCAAGTTCCTCCTCGTTTCCTGGACTGTATTTCAGCTGCTGGGTTCATTGAGAAGAGATAACAGATTTTACAAAAACTGGGTCAGAAATAAACCAAAGGCAGAATTCGTACACAGTAAGCGCACCTATTATTCTTTTGAGGGAAAAGGAGTGCATTATAGGGTCTAAGAGACTGAGCTATAAATCAGGAATCCCTGGTGTGAATCTCAGTTCTGCCACAAAATCACTAGGTGAACTTAGGGCCAGCCATGCTCTAACATTCTATTTCCTCCTCCTACACTATACCCAATTTCAGGAAGCCTGCCCTGAGGCAGGGGCTCAGTAAATACTGAAAAACAGAAGAATATGAAAGACCCAAAGCCTATGAGTAGCACAGTATTAAAAACCCAATCCTTCAGGGACAATGCTACTGAACACTTACACCTGCCTGGAAAGCCAGAGTGCTGCAGTCATTAGAGGCTCTGGGCCATTCTTCCACAGCCATGAAGCTCACTTGGGTGACCTTAGGCCAATCACTCTTTCTCAGCCTAACCTACCTCATAGAGCTGGGAAGAGAAAATTGAGGCAAGGTAGCCATGTATGCCACTCTGAAGACCTTAGCAGAATAGAACAATAAAAATCTAGCAGATGGATGATGCCTCGCCTTACCTCCTGTAGGAAGAGCATAGCGTAGCCTGTCAGGGCAGGGTGATAAACAATGTTGAAGCTCTTCCTGTACGCTTTCACTCTGGTCCGCTCTAGCACTTCTGGGTCCATGCGAATACCCTGATGGTGGAAGTCCTTCTGGAACACGTTCGAGGTCCACAGACACCCAACCATGGCTGTAATGTACTGGTTGTATTCTTGGCATGTCTGGCTGCTGAACTTGAACTGTAATACCGTCTGACAGGACACAGCAAAAGAGGATCTCTAAATATTTCAGTCCTATCAGCTTCCTTCATCCCTTGCTAGCTTAGTATTGCACCAATGTGTTCCTGCTGTTTGCAGAATACTTTGCAGCAGACCTTTGCATTTTAAAGCTTGCAATTTAAGAGACCAAGGAAGGTGAGAGAAGAAGGCGAGTATGCTATGTCTGCACCTCAGCCAGATACGGACGCCCCTAAAATGTCAGGATGAGGGAGGTGGATCCTAACGGCCCACAGGTAACCCCCTACCAGCACCATACAGCTTGTCAACAGGCTCACAAAGAGCACCACCAGCTTTGTTATCCGACATACGCTTGGGGGAACCATAGGTTGCTTGCTGCTGGTGAGAACAATTATGAGGATGGCATGAAGTGGCACCCAACCCTCAAATACTACCTGTTCTTCCACCCAGCCACCAGGGTCATTTTGGGTTTGGAGGACATTCAAGCAATCCCACCCCTGCCCTTCATTATGGGCAATCATCAGAAGGAATAAATAATAACCCAAACCTTATTACACCTGACTTTTAGGACTTATGCCTCTCTGTTTAACCTCCACACCACAGACTTCTGTGGTACTTTGGTTCAAATAAAGGATAAAAGCAGACATGTGGTGCAAAATGACTCTAAAAATGAAGTTTTGGGGGAAGAAAAAATGAAATTGTTAGGCAACTCCAAATATAGACGGAGGGGGGGAATAAATATTTGGGACTCTGAGGATAATGAAGCAGCCCCTTTACAGAGGGTGGGAAAGTCTGAGAATGTGCAACACAGGCAAAAGTATCTGAAAGGAAAGGCAGTGCAAAATCTATTACAGAAAAGAAAGATTTTAGTCACTACTGACGGACAGGAGCCAATAGAGATCTCTGCTCCAGTTCTAACAAAGGACATGAAATGTCTCCTGACCTGTCCTACCTTTTTAGCCTGTTGATTTTGTTTTGCGGCTATCAAGTTGGCTCGGTACCTGAAGTGGGCAAGAAGAAATAAAGGAGATATTAGATACGTTCTGAGCTATAAAGTGGTGCATACTCAACCAGCCATGGCTACCCGAGGGCTGGTAGCTCTCTCTCTCACCTTCCTACTCTCAGAGTTCTAAAAGGACCCTCAAAATAGCATCTGTCTTCCTCCATCTTCTTTGGCATCATTCCTAACATTAACATTTAGAAAATCTCCTCGTTTTCCTTCTCTGCTTCCTTGAAAAGCAAGCTGTAGGAGCTGTGCAAGACAGCCTTGATCCTCTGATTGCAAATGTGCTAAGTTCACTTTGTAATAAAACGAGCATCAGGAGGAGTTCAAGAGGGTTTCTTCTCACAGCTTAGAAGCAGCTGTTACTCAAGAAAAGGATGGCAGCACTTGAGCGGCTGCTCGTTTCAGTTTGCAATTGTGTCTAAGCTCAAGGAGGCTGTTGCAACGCAGGAGGCCTTAAGCACCCTGGACAGAGGTGGAATGTGACCTTCAACAGCAGCAGCTCCTCCGTTTGTAACTAACAGAAAATGGAAGTCGCCAGAAGTAACGGGTCCTGGCAGATGTTCTGCATAATAAAGCACTAGTTTCGGTGTATCTCCCAGAGCGCTCCTTTCCAAACTAATTAGCGGCAGCTTCCTCAGAGAGAAAGCCACACAAAGAGCCCTATGCCAGCTGTCAGCAATTGGCTGTTTCTCGTATCGGATGCAACCACTGGAACCAACTGACTTTGCCAAGAAAACCAGCCTTCCATTAGAGAGCAGGCCCTGCAGAGAACTGACTGCTGGCTTGTAACCAAAACTGGCCTCCAAGAGCTCAGACCTCTGTTGGCCACTAATGAACATTGCCACCCCAACTACAAACCATCAACTTAGAGACTCTGGGCTAGACATCCAGAAGCTCTAGATTTGTAAGGATTTCCCCAGAGTCATAGAACGTTTATACTATCAAAGAGCTGTGCTTTAGTGGCCAGGGATGCTCTTAACAGCCTTTGTGGGAAGCTCAAATCGCAAGACCTTTCTTCCCACCTCTGTTACTCTTATCCTCATCTTGTCTTTATTTCTACATCAAGAATAATCCAACTGCAATTTTATAGCTATCCTGTTGGCCAAATTTAGCTAAGTCCCAGATTCACTTCTCAGTGATATGACTATGGCCCTTTGCCAGGGGGTGGGGGCACACAGGTTTAAAAGGAGTTCTCCCATTTCCATGGCATGAAGTAATAATTACCCAGCTTCTCAGAATTGCTTCCGTGAATTACTTTCTACCACAGATATTCTGTTTTAAAACAAAATGCGTGTAGCACTCTGATGTCAGTTTTCTCAGAAGCATTTACAGTGAGGCAGAGAAGCCTGAATTCAAACTCTGAACCAGTTGTTCATGAAATGGTAAGACAAGAGCCGTCTTATGTGCACAACAGGAAAATTGCTTCCTCTAGCAAGCAGAAATAACTCTGGATGAATGTAGCAACTCAAAGATTATGGCTACCGGCACCCCCATTTCTACCTCTGCAAAGGGAATCCAGAGAATCAAAAAAACCATGAAAACCAGAGACAGCCTTGTCAACCAACAAAATAATCTAGAATGGGGCTAAGAGAATTTTGCAGACATCAGTTTGTAAACAGTGATTGATCTGGGAGGGTCATAGAGCAACTTTCCTCAGCCCAGGACTTCACACAAGATCTGTGACTCCAACATTTACCTAACCACAACAAACAGGCTAGGTTCCATACGTGCATCAGTAGAAGCATTACCCTGCCCAGAGGTACAAAACACAGAGGGGAAAAAGAATAAGTGTGCTCAATAAAGTTGTAGATTACTGGCAAGGGAGGTTAAAGTGATACTAGGCAAACTTGAAGAGATCAAACTACAGCAATCCAGATGCTCCTTTGAAGGAGAAAAAAAAGATTCCCCGCATAGGGAGCATCAAGAAAGAAAAGGGAACTGTCCGTTCTTTCCAGTACCTGTACATAATGTAGCAGAGATGGTCCAGACTGACAGAATCCATGCTAAGCAGCGCTGTATAGAAGACTCCAGCAGGAGGCATCACAACCAAGGGCAGGTTATACATCAGATACACGTCACTCACCTATAAACAGGAAGTACAGTCAGGGGAGCTTCTGTGTTCAGCACTCAGTCCCGAGAACCACATTTCTAGCCCCTGGTTAAACTCCAGGACCTTTTTGTTACTGTACTAGTTCAATGGGCAATGCAAGATAAAACTGTGCATTTCACTTCTCCCTGTTCTTTGGGAGACTGGAGAAGGATTCTGCAAACACCTTGGAAGCCAGATATTCCCTAAATTAAACACATTCCTAGCTGCTACCCCCAGAATATGTGAAGAGGCTGTGAGGAAAATTAATGGAATGTCTGCAAGAAGTCCTACTGATTAAACATAGTTTCAAAGATTTCTGTATTTTTTTTTAAAAAGGGGGGGGTGTTTCTACTGCTTCAAGACTTTTTCCACCTACACTTAATTTGTATTCTGGCAGAAGTCTCAGGGCCTTTACAAGAAGACTCGCCTTTGGCCAAGGACAGTGGACCTAGAGATATGGAACCACCTCGCAGGATGAATGGCTTACATACTATCTCATAGAAATCCAGGATGAAGTGCATCAAGAAAGTGGAGTTGTTCTCCAAGCGCAGGGCAACAGTTGAGAGCCAGCCGACAAAGTGGATGAGATCTGCCACAGAGCTAACCAGACCAGAAAGGGTGGTGTTCCTGCAGTTGGGCAAGAGACAGACAGACGTCAGTATCAATACAGGCCTCTCCTACTCAGCGTCCAAGTGGGGCAATAGTTGCTTGGAAGTGCAGTACAGGTGGGCTGCCTTTTAAAAGAATCAACTTACAAGAGATCAGCTGCTGACTTTGTTGTCGTGTCTGTGTGCATGATGTGCCAGTTCAGCCAGTTCAGTAACAGCTCTCTCAGGCATTCAAGAACACTACACTATGGAAAGAGAGAGAAACGAAACAACCCGTGGGTCAGCTTTATTGCAGACCTGGTGAAGATGTCACTGTTTATATATTAAGATTGCATCAAGAAGCTAGGGAAGAGCTTCACAAAGTCCAGGATAGTAGCTGAGATAGCTACAGGAACTCTACTGGGTACTTCATTAGACTGCAGTTGCAGCATAATCCTCAGGAGACAAAAGATAAAAAGATGACAGTTGCAGGAAACCTGAATGCCTTAATTCTGGCATACTACAGCGCATAAAACGCTGCGTATTTTATATGTATACACCACAAAAAATTCCAATTAAGAGAGAAGAAGCAACTTCTCTTCCTTTTTATGATCCTGCCAAAGCAAATAAGAGGATTTATATATGCAATTTCATGTCTCTGGCCATGCGCACAATAAAGAGTAGAGACTTCAAACAGTATTACTCTCTGTGCTTCACTTTCTAGACTCAGTAAGTCAGACTCTCCCAGAAAGAGCCAATTTACACACAGGAAAAGAAACCCATCAATGGGCATGATGTGCTTTGCAGTCTTTCTTGGCAATCCCCATGACGCACATCGTGTTGTTTTGCACCAAGTACAACCAACAGTCTAATACTGTCGTCCCCAATGATCAGTGGACTCTTCAGTCTCACAGGCAAGCATCTTTCTGAGCCATTCCCCTCACCCCCCGCCCCCTCGGCTGGGGATAAAGTGTGGCGTCTTGTATGTTGCCACATCACACTCTCACTTGCCCCTCTCCCTCCATTACCTTAAAATAAAGAGACGATGTGAAAAAAAGCTGTGCCAGGGGCTTGAAGAGATAAGACTTCATTTCTGAAAAGAGGAAGGAAAGACGAAACTGTGACTGTGAAGCAAGGCTGTCTAAACCACAAAGCAAGTCAGGATTAACCCACCTCACATACCTGAGAAAGTGCTAAGAGGGATCCAGCTCACCAGCTGCAGGACCTGAGACCGACAGGAGCAGCCGTCCCAGAATGGGAGGCTCCTGTACAAGAATTCCTCGCAGGAGGAGAAGCCCTCCTAAAAAGCAGAATGAAGACCGTCAAGGGTTTCCTTGTAAGCCACCCTCTTTTCATGCCCCCACCCTCAAAACCCTCCCCCATAGCTGAGAGGATGGCAGAAGGTGTTGAATGGCAAGAGGATAAGCAAGAGGATAAGCAGCAGCTCCATCAGGGCTGTGGCATGTGCCATGCCAAAGAGAGGCAAGGTCTTTGCCAGGGATGGTAGGAGTTCCTGACAGCCCAAGAGATCACGTACTGCACCGATAGTTCCCCTTTGGGCAAAGTAAACCCAGTGATGGCCCAAGACATCTGATGCCCACGTTGACAGTACAAGTTATATATGAAAAACAAAACTGGACCAATTTGCTGCCTTTTAATGAGATCCCTAAGTATTATCCCCCTGAGGTGCTCTGCTGCACACAGCACTAAATGGCAAGGCTGGCCCCGGGTGAAGCTGAATAGCTTCTCCTGAGCCTGGGAGTGACACTTGAAAAGCAAGTCTCCAAAACAGTGTCATTTATTTCAATAGCAATATGGATTATAAAAATGTTCACTGGTTAGCCAAAGCCTGGAGAATATACGGGAGCACTGGGTGAAGAGAAGAGAAGGCACAGAAATGCCCATCTTTGCTTGCTAGGAGCTCTGCCTGAGACCAATATCCACATCTCCGTAAGATGGCATGAATACATTTCAACAGTGGGTCTTAAATCACATAAGAAGAGCCCTGCTGGATCAGACCAATGGTCCATCTGGTCCAGCATCCTGTCTTACATAGTGGCCAACCAGTTACTCTGGAGGGCCAGCCACAGGGCATAGAGTCTGAGGCCTTCCCCTGATGTTGCCTCCTGGCTCTGGGATTCAGAGGATTATTGCCTCTGAATGCGGAGGTTTCCTTCAGTCACCATGGCTAGTGCCCATTAATAGACTTATCCTCTATGAATCTACCTAATTCCCTTTTAAAGCTGTTTATTCTTGTAGCTATTACTACATGCTCTGACTGCGAATTCCACATTTTGATCATTCTGTGTAAATCACATAGGATATTGTTTAGAAGGATAGCAGACTCAATGTGTGATGTTCTACTTCTCTACAGTTTACTCATCACTGCTAGCCCTTGTCAGAGAGCTTAGCTTACAAAAGATGAAGAATGCCACCAAGGAAAGGCACTGAAATGTACACGTGAACATCACCTGCAAAAAACACTCTGCTTCAAAGATTTTCCTCAATAAGTCCTTGAATTCCTGTTCAAACTGCTGGTTCTCAACTTTATGCCAAGGGCATTCTGAATAAGAAGAAGAGACAGAGATAAATAATGCAAGAATACCTTCCTTATCACATACACCCCATCCCCCATTTAATTTGGAAAAATCAGGCTCCTGCCAAGGAGTTTCTGCAAAACCTGGGCTCAATTTTCACTGAGATTGTAAGTCCGTGTTCTGCTTGAGCCACAGCGGTTGGCCCAACATGACTGAATTCTTTCCTGTGGGGCAGAAGGGGAAGATGCCTACACACAGCATAACAGGCAGAAGGCTAGGCTAGAACCTGTCTCCAAGATGCCAGTTTTCTATGTGGAGGATTGTGGAGAAGCATTCCATCGTGTTAGCCCCCATTTGCAGTTTAAAGTGCTACAGAGAAATCATAGTTTTACCATCTCAATCAGGAAAAGATCTGAGCCTAGCTCCACCAATTGCAACAGAGGCATCTATCCATCAACACGTAGACTCACGGTCAGTTTCCCTACCTTCTCTGAGAGTCTGGCCCATCCAGTAGTACATCCTTCGGTAGACAGAGTCGTCCGAAACACAATTAACATAGTGGAGCAAAAGAGGATTTGCTAGCACTGAGCCTATCCGGGAAGGAAGCTGCAACAGACACCAAGAGAACAAGCTGGTCAGAAAGTGACATACAAGGCTGCCCCAGCAGAGCCAGTGCTACTGCATGTCCCTGTGCCTCAGCACAAGAGCTCAAGCGTATACGGAAGACTCTGGTTAGTTTCCTTTTGCTTGTATTTCTGATGGTGTGAGATTATATTTGTTTTTAAATTTGATGTCAGATCCCACTGAGTCCCACTGAGCAGAAGAAAAAAAGCAGGATACAAATATTTTGAATCAATAAATAAAAGATCAGGACAACATTTGCAGGTACAAGGCCAGGATTCAAATAAAAAGACAAATGCTGAAGCATGTCACTTCAAAAATATGCCTGTACATCAGATTTTTATTTATATAAGGCAAAAGGCACCTGTTGTAATTCAGTGATCTTGCACAAGCACTCTAATATGTGCAGTGTATACTGAAGCACAACAGGAATCTGGTAACCGTCCTGTTTCAAGGAGAACCCAACTGCTTCAGATAATTTCATTTAGCATGTCCGATGTACACACTTCAAAACATCTCAAACTATCTCGAAACAGAGAAACCCCCAAATTAATCCCCTGCAATAAAAAGCCAGAAGGTAAGGTTCCTGAATAATTTTGGTATGAAACTTCCATGTGGGATCTCTGACACTCTCAAATGACTCTGGTCATTTGTTAAGCGTGTTCTGTCCTTAATAGGTAGTGCAATCATATACTTCTGTGACAAGTTAGTTTGTCACTCCATCAGAACTAGCAAGCTATGGTTTGTTGCAGACCTGAAAATATCTAATTTGACCACACAGAGAAGAGAGGGGGATAAGCAAGCACCAGGACCCCCCCCCCAAGTTTGCTTCTGCAGTGGCAAACTATGGTTTCCCCAAATATCATTTCATGTATCTTAAATGGAATCACAGAATATTGATAAATATTCATAATTTTACAAATAGACCCTAGTTGAGTCATAAAATCAAAGTGGTCTTTAAAAGAATAACTGGGGCTCAATACACTGTTCTAATTAATTATTTAATCCCTTGCACATTTCTTTTCGTTCACCTACTTCTAAACAGTGGATGTTCTCCAGAAGTTGGGGGAAGGTCTGCAGCTGCTCCACAGGGAAGGTATCACCATGGCCAATGAGATCAATTGGGCTGGTCCTTTGGCTCTCAGGTGAACAGCTGGATTGGGCACCGGACACAGGCAAGACCAACTTGGTATTCCACTTCTGTAGAGAAAACAGCAAGGGACCCAAAGTAAACCTCCCACAGCTATACTGCCAAGACTTGTGCCCACTCTACTTTGCAGGGAAGGCAAGACATAGGGATGGAAGAGTTCATGGAAGGCGCTGATGGGAGTGCCTCTTTCCCTGCCTTCCCTTAGCAGCCCAAAAGTCCTCTTTGAGGACAGGGAGACAAGCAAAATGAGAAACATGATGGGGTACTGCAGCAGTGGGAGGGAATCAGGGGAAATTGCCTCTCTGTCTTCGGCTTGCATCAGTGGGCAAGGGAGAAAAGTGGCTTTACCTTGTTTTCCTCTTGTCACTGTAGCATCCCATCCTGTGGTACATTTTACTTGTGAGGCTCTCCCAGTTCTCAGGAGTTTCAGGACACATGAGAGGTGTTTGGGGAAGGCAGGGAAAGGTCTGCACTGCTGTTTTTATGAACTTCCTATTCAACAGAACCTATTAGCATTAGCTCTCACTACAATCCCATTGCCATACTTTTCCCACTTCTTTTCTAAACTTGTATCACCATTGCGGAAACTTTTTAAACAGTTCTTATAGAGTTTTGTAATGTGTATTCCCTGGCAGAAGGTTTGTGAAGTGTGTGTATCTATCCATCCATCAAGCAGGTATGGATCTGATTAGTGATGGGATAAAAGATCCCATGTAAGCTTCTCTAAGCTTTTGCCAAAAGAAAAGGATATAAGGAGGTTTTGACAAGTTTACTACCTGTCAGGCTGTGTTTCCAACACTGATTTCTCCGAAGTTTCCCCACCTATCTATGTATTTTTAGGAAGCACCCAGCATCTTCCAAAGCATCAGTTGTACTGGGCCTCACTATCACCTACACGACAGGAAATGTCACTCAAACATCCTTGGGCACCCATTGCCCTCCACTAAGCAGCCTTGGATAATTGTCCAAGGAATTCCAGGGTCTCCTGGAAAACTCCAAAAATATGACAAAAGAATTCCTCCATCCATGGTAACTGCTGTTTTTCCAATTTGGGAGCAAAATTCTCATCAATCTTGCATTCAGTCTTTTACTTGCCACATTTAACTTGGCCGTGCAGATCTAATGCACACAGCTAGATGCACGCCTTCTTTACACACTGGTAAACAGAATGGAGATGTGCAAAAACCAAAAGGGGCAGAACACTAAAACACTGGAGACAGAAACCCATTTAGCACATTAAAACATGCCAAACCATAGTTAGAGACTTCCATCAGTGAAGGATGAACTTTGAAACAGAGGCGTATGCAGATCTAAACAAAATCCTGCCAGAAAAAGATAGATGAGGATGGAAGGAAGTATGAACTATTCATCTACCATAACTGGTGCTAAGCCATAAGATAGTAAATAGTTTTGATAGGCAGCACTGGAAAGTGCGCAGACTGGGCATAGTTTCTTGGTTTGTTCCTGATATTGACTGTAAACAGAACATAAAGATTGGCAGATGCACCCATAATCCAACAGATGGACTCAAGCAGTCGCCAGCAACTCACCCTCTTCCGGGACTGGGGGCAAGTTAAATTTGACTGGGATGTACATGGTGCCCCGTAGAGTCGCCGCTTTATGTTGCTGATGGCCATTTTCCACAGGTTCTCTGAGTTCTTGAACTGTACCTAAAAAAAAAAAAAGCAACAGAGGCACTTTACCCAAAAAGGAACTCCACATCACTCAACAGCCTTTTCCTATCATAACAGCAAGAGCCACCAATGGACCCAGTGAGTGGATCAACAGAGCTTCCCACACATGGTTTGCAACAATCAAGATCTGCTATACTTCTCTAAGAATGCATGGCAGAAAGCTGTGAGGAACAGTTTACCCACTCCAGTGTCTCTATTATGCACCATGACAAGCAGATTCCTGGTTTCAGATCCAACAGGAGTGGAAGAACATCTGATGCTTCTTTAATCTATCCATGCAGCATCACTGCTATCACCACCCTTTTTTGCCGAGCAGTAAGGCCACACCGGATAACTCAAATATGCATTAAAAAGCTCACACGAGAAAAGTTTGCATGCTTGCCCCTTTCAAATACCCTCATCTACTTAAATTGGAAGTCCTTGGCAATACTGCCAGTCTGCATGTGTGCCAGTTTAGCATAGGGAACAATAAGCATTGGTGAACATAGATACCATAGATACCTACATCTAAGACCCCAGCTATTCAGATCTTTAGATGCCTGGAGTTGGTTTTGCTTTGTACTTCTCAACTACACCACCCTTTCTCATTCTAAGGATACCTGTCTGAATTTGGTTTTCCCAGTTTTTTAGAAAACCTCTTAGATTTTACTCAGCCTACAGTTACAGAAAGCACCGCCTGAATTTACTCACTTGGTGCACTTAACAGTTCCTTCAGAACAGAGGAATGACTTGAAGTTTAAAGTCTTCAGAGGCCAAGCAGGAGGTATTACTACTCAAATCCATAAATGTTTGTATTGTATTGGCTTTTGCAATCTGAAGTCTAGTCAGTGTATAGAGCAGCATGGAACATTAGCAAACACTTGCCCAGCACAGACCAAGCAACTCTCAAACTAATTTCTAATATGATGTTCAAAAATAAAGAGCCAATCATCCACAACTTCCTAAAGCTAATTCAACATGCAATTTTACAATCATGTTTTTAGGTAGAACTTGCAGTGATTAGATGACAATGTTGATTTTTAAATCAATTGTTCATTTTTACAATTTGCACAATGTCATAGGAACACAGCTACAAGCACCTCAGGTCCACACAACACATTTCTTCCCACAGAAATAGAGAGGATCTAGCCACTGCTGAACTCTGACACAAGTTCTCTCACAGAGAAAGCAGATCAAAAACCTCATCCCCGGCTATCCTGTTCCTCACCTTTGTGTTCGTGGGCAAAGTTACAGAGACCATCTCGGGACAGAAGTTCTTGTACAGTGACAGCAGAGCCTGCAGAGGAGGTTCTGCTCCCTGGTTGGAAACAGGAGAAGAAACCGATGTTGTAACCCTGGTCATGTCAAAACATAACAGTCAAAGAACTTCCTGAAACCCACGTCATTTGGAACTGCAGATCTCTCCAAGTAGGACCCCACACTGACCCCTTTAGAAGGAAACAACACCATGTCTCAGGTGAATTCAGCCACTAGATAGCAGCAAGCCTGAGTTTTATGCTACACAAAAGTAGACAAAACTGACTAGTAGCACACATTGATCAAGACATATTAAAGACTCTCATCTCAATATAAGTTTCAAGTGACTCACAATCTTGGCCTGCAGGTCTAGGAGTCTTCTCACACGAAAAGGCTTCACTAGGGGGAGAAAAAAAAACCTGTGACATTCCGCAAGCAGACTAGGAAAAGGGTACTGCAATACAAAGTAAAGCAGCAGATCAACACACAGGGATAACATAAGAGAAGTAGGAAGGGCCATGCTCTTTTGCCCTTTGTGTCAAGCTGAATAGCAAAACACTCCTCTTCCAGGAAGCACAACCCCTTATTTATAAAACATCTATAATGCCTCTCTCCAGACCGGCTAGAGGCAGCTCACAACAATAAAACAAAACCACGCACACAGTACAAACAAAGTAACAATACTAATAAAAACATAACAATCCATACACATTTTTTTTTAAAAAAAATCTGATAAAAGGGAGCAAGAGCATAAAAACACATAACAGAGCACTCTAAAATGGGGCTGATAAAATGGTCCTCAGGCTAGAAGCAGACCATAAAACAGCTTTTGAAAATGGGAATATCTTAGTTAAAAAGGCTGGGTAGAAAGGAATGTTTTGTTGTGGTGCCTAAGGTAAAGTAGGAACCAGGTGAGTTTCAAGCAGTAGGGCATTCCAAAGGCTCCCACCCCTGGAATAAAGCAGCGCTCTTCAAAGTAGCCATTGTAACAGTGGCTTGTTTAGTGCCCAGGAATCCAGTCAGTGACATAAAGGTTCCTGACCACGTACCATTCTCCACCCATCTATATGGTGGGGGAACAGAAATGGAAGATGCACTAACTAGGCCAACAGGCGGGGGGAAATGCCAATATGCCTGTCCTTTGTGGAACAGGTACATTTGATAGCGCTACACATATAACGGACAAATGCCCTGTTTCTGGGCAACTAAATGGATTTTTGCAGGTACTTCAGGTCAATCAAATGGGTCCATAGAAAACTGCTAGCTTCATCAAATGATTAGTTCCTTTGACAGAATGATGCTATAAAGAAATTCAAGAAAAAATACCGAACTTCGTCACTTTTTAAAGTACATAATGGAACCTGTGAATCCAGTTAAGATTTCTTACCATTCTTTTTTCTGGTCAGCAAATATAGCACATGACAAGCAAAGGGAAACTGCAGAAACACAATACAAATAATTAGTTTGGCATATGAGGCGTCTCCCACCCCAGACTACAGATATGTACTTTAATTCAGCCCTTGAGTTGTTTTTTTTTCTTCAAACTGATATATTAAAAGACAGGCAAATACATATCCTGCAAAGAAATTGCAGGCATTTGAAAAATACATGGCCACATTTCATTCTTATGATTCCAGAACATTATTTTAAAAAAGTATCCACTACTCAAGAAATGTATTTGTTAAAGGATTATTACAACATAGTTCATAATATGCTAGCCTAACTAAATTATCTTCCACACTTTGTACATCTACTCTGAAACAATGAGAAATTATTTTTCCCATAAGCAATCTGTACACCTGCTGCAACTCATAAATTCAACACCATTTTCAAAGGCCATATCCTGAACCAAATTCATAAGGCAGCATAATAAATTTGCCTTTGGGTGCTGGGAGTGGATTTCATATCCTATAATTCAGTGTATTCATTTTAATACTGAACTTCTGGATGTCAGCTCTGCATATATTGATAGGAATCTTACATATAGATGATAGTTTATACAAACATATAAGCAACTCCTTTTAGGATATATTACTATCCAGTCCTCATTTAACTTTGAACTTGGCACTAGGCTCTTTGTGAAAAATCTTTCTGGATCTATCAGCAGACTTTCATACAGCTGACCATTTAGTCCTGATTTACTGCCTTGCCTCCCTGGGAGTAAGGGGCACTGCCCTTTACTTGGTTCTTCTCATTCTCCCAGGGCCACTCTCAGAGGGTTGCTATTGGAGAGGAGAGGTCTTCCCGATGATACCTGAATTGTGGGATCCCACAGAGTTTGATCCTCTCTCCGATGTTATTTAATCTATATGTGCACTCTCTTGCTGAGATCATCAGGAAGTTTGAAGTTGGGTTCCATCAAAATGCTGATGACACTCAGCTCGTGTTCCCTCTAAGCTGAGTTAGTGTGAGCTAGCTCACCATTTTTAGCCTCCAGCTCACATATCTTTGTCTTAGTCAGGAAGAATGACTCCAGAGCAAACTGATTTATGCAGGAGCCAAATTGCTTGCTCACAACTTTAATGCCAGTAGCTCACAAAGTAGAATTTTTGCTCACAGGGCTCCACAGCTTAGAGGGAGCATTGCTCAGCTCTTCTTCCTGCTGGATAAGCAGTCAGAGGCAGGGCTCTCAGCACATACCCAGTGCCTGGATGTGGTAGTCCAATGATTAAGGGAAAGCTAGCTGAAGTTGAATCCATCCAAGATGGAGATGGATGGCTGGGAAACACAGAGATGCTAGTTGAAGGGTCACTTCCAAGATTTGATGGTATCCAGCTGACAGCTAAAGACTCTGTAAAGAGCCTTGGGTGTGTTTGGATTCTGCACTATCATTGGAGAAACAAGCGTTCATGGTAGTAGTCTGCATTTTTTCATCTAGCCAGGCCTGCCAGCTGGCTCCTTATTGGTTTGGGTCAGACCTTGCCACATTGATCCATGCAATAGTCATCTCCAGATCGGACTACTGCAATTCACTCTACACAGGGCTACCCTTGAAAATGCTTCAGAGACTGCAGGTTGTCCAGAATGCAGCTGCCAGGTTGCTGACTGGAACATCACTGTTGGCTCCAATGTTCCCTCTAAGCTGTGAAGTCTTGAGAGCAAAAATTCTACCTTGTGAGCTATGGGCATTAAAGTTGCGAGCGAGTGATTTGGCTGCTGAATAAGTTAGTTTGCTCTGGAGCCATCCCTTCCTAAGCTAAGGCAAAAATGTGTGAGCCAGAGGCTAAAAAACTGTGAACTAGCTCATACTAACTCAGCTTAGAGGGAACACTGGGACTTGGTTCATATTACTCCAATTCTGCAGTAGTTGCACTGGCTACCAATTAGTCTCCAGATCCAATCCAAGGTATTGGTGCTAACATTTAAAGTGCTTATAGGTATGAGGGTCCCAGACCATTAAGACTGCCTCTTCCATTACAAACACCCCCCCCCCCACGTTCCCTTCAGTTGTCCTCTAGGAGCCACTTGCAGGTGTCTGGTCCCAGGATGGCTCAGTTAGCTGTCACCAGGGGAAGGGAGGGACTTCTCAGTTGTGGCCCCTGCCCTGTGGAATGTACTCTCGGATGACTCCCATGCGCTGCCGGACTTGTTTAGTTTCCAAAGGGCATGCAAGGCTGAACTGTTTAGGATGGCCTTTGGAAGGTAACCTCCAATGTTTGGGCTCTTTTTATTACTGGTATGATGATAGCCACAAATTTTAATAGTTTAATATTTTTATGTTAATATTTTATATTTGTTTTTATGTTGTTTTTACTGGTTTTAATGCTGTAAGTCGCTGCGAGACCCTTTGGGTGAGCGATGACTAAAAGATCTAATAAAGAAATAAATAAATGCAACGTGTTTGGAAGAACAGCCCTCTTCAGATAGCACATATGGGAAACAGTAGTGCAGAACACTTCTCATAGAACAGCAGAGGACTGGAGCTATTTAAGGCCATCAAGAGAAATTAAATATTATACCGCTTATCAAAGTGCAGAATTTAGGTTTTTCAAAATCACATACTATCCACTTGCATCTTACCAGTTTCTCATCTTGTAGGAAGCCGAAGAAGAATCCATAGAGGGCATTCACCTGCTCCTTTTGATCAATGAAGTCAAACATCGCAATTAGCCATTTTAAAAAGAGCACCTATGGGGAGGAGAAAAAGAAGAGCAGAGACAGTACAATAAACCAGTTACAGATCATGCTGAAAGAACAGATCTGTAATGTAAATATATGGCCTAGTATATGCCCGGCCGAGCAGCTTAGAGGCTATCCACAGTATCACTGCTAAGAGGCAAGGTATCACTGACACGTTACCTGGGTGGTACGAGAACACTTGCCAACACAGAGCCAAGACACAGCTGAAATGACAGAATCCTCCGTTATCACTGATGTAGGAACCAAGTTCTTCAATAGTCGTGTGCTTACCACTTCAGCTGGAAGACATCAACACACAATGCTTAAAGCTCCAGAAACACCCTCATTATTGCTCACCTATCACAAGCTAGAAAGGGCTCAGGTCCTTGTTAAGGGACTTGTCAAGGCAATGCTCAGGCACTTTTCAATGCCAGAAGGTGGGAGAAAGATAAGACCAACAAATTATTATTTACCAAACTTGCCACTCAGTGCTATATTCAGCAAGATGTCAAGTTCTTCTGGTGCCAAGCCTTTCTCTTGGGCAATCTTTTCCACAGTCACTAAGTGTTTCTGTAGCACTTCATTTTTTGGAGAAGTGCGATCTTTAGCTAGAAAGAAAAGATATGCAGGGATTAAAATACACTTCAACAACCATCTTCATGAACAGTCTCTCAGGGCATATACATGATGGCCTGTTTTATCTGCATTCTTCCAGCATTTTCCGGCTTTACCTGCAGCTTCTCGCAACAAAATACCTCCCCCACAAAACCAATCAGTCCCTCAGCAAAGTAACCATCCCAAGGTTCCATGGCATCTGTAGAATTCCCATTCAACTAATCTTTCAATGCCTTGTTATTTGGATCAGACCAGTAGGCGTGACTATTTCTTTGGCAAACTTCTTGTAATTTGTACACACTCATTTCGCAGTGCCCATTAACTTGCTCTGTTTTGGAGGTGAATTTTGTTCTCTGCTATTGAATTTAACAGTTTTGGTATTTGTAATGAGGTATAATGCATAGCTAGAAGATACTGGATCAAGGCTGCTTTGTAAGCAAAACTGCCTGCCTGACTACTTTGTCTGTGCAACTTCATCATAAACACTTCATCATAAAAGGAACTATATCTCTCTCCTATAATAAAGGCAGCTTTACAGGTCAGCTTCTTTGTATAATGTGCATCTTAGAAAAGTGGGTTGAGTGAAACAAGAGAAGGCCACAGAAAGATAAATGGGCATGCAAAGGTTCTCCAGAGACAGATCATGACACACAAAAACACCATGTAAAAAGATATTTTGAAGTAGACAGCTTATTTCCTGGGCAAGAGAAGTTCAGTGGTTTAGACCTGATTGCTACAGTGTCCCACACAAAAACTAAAAGATGTGCAACAACATATGAGCCGTCAGCTGGTTAAAAGCTGGATAAAAAGAAAAGAATTGGCAAAGGATTGTGCCAAAAAGCAACCTTTCAACTTGGTTTGAAAACTCTGCCATAAATATATTCAGCATTTGCAAAACACCCATCAATAAAACTAGCAGGACTTAAATGGTAAAGTAATTTTTTAAAAATAAAAATAAAATTAGCAGGAAACGGCAGACAGAAGGGACTATATTGCAACAACTTCTGAGAGGAGGATCTGATATGTGAATTTCCCATAAGGCTCATGGCCCAAGAGGCCAGGCCAACCAGTGGGTTTGGCCCCCATTGCAATGTTGCATAGCACTTTATATTATTTATTCACTTAAAACATTTTTATGCCACCTTTCCACTCAATCAAGATTTACAAGGTGGCAAACAGAAAAATGTTTAAACAATTATATATAGTTAAAACCATAAAATTCAATTGAAAACAAATAAACAACATCAGAAGGAGGGCCAATAATAGTTATTGGGGGTATGTCAGATGAAATTAAAAGAAATTCTTCACCTGCTGGTGAAAGACACTGATAGAGATAGACAAATCTCCCTGGAGAGGGAGTTCCAAAGTTTTGGTGACACAACCAACAAGGCCCTTTCTCAGTTTGTCATCTGTCTAGATTCAGACAGATGGTGGGGGCAACTGAAGCAGAGCCTCTGAGGATGATTGGAGTGGACAGGATTGTATGGGAGAAGGCAGTCATGAAGGTATGTTGGTCTCAGGCCAGACAAGGCCTTAAAAGTCAATACCAGCACCTTGAATAGACCCTGGAAGCCAGTATAGGTGGAACAAAACTGGAGTGATATGATCCCTACGATCCACTCAGCACTCTGGCTGCAGCATTCTATACCAACTGAAGCTTCCACACAGTCTTCAAGGGCAGCTCCACATAGAGCTCATTGCAGGGATCTAATCTAAATGTTAACAGGGCATGCACCTCAGTGGCAAGACCTTTTCTGCCCAGGAAGGGCTGCAGCTGACTCACCAGCTGAAGCTGCTGAAAGGCACCCCTGGCCACTACTGCCACCTGTTTATCCAACAGGAGGCCCGTGTCCAGGAGTAGCCCCAAGGTACAAACCTGCTCCTTAAGGGGGAGTGCAATTCCATCCAGAACAAATATTAGCCCATTTCCTGAGTGAATGGCTTTCACTTATATGGGAGAAAGCAAAAAGGCACACTTAGAGAAACCACTGACCGGGGGGGGGGGGTGTTGTTCCATGTGTGCTCACAATAACTCATATGCCTGAAGTGACAAACCAGGTTTGCCTCCTGTCAGCTGTACCCCAGATGACAGTTTGCTAACTAAGTCCCTTAAAGTCAGTGAGTGCCATTCAGGAACCAGCCCCTGCTGGGTCTGCACAGCCCTGTTTTAAGTTGTGTTCTCTATCATGTCATTAGGAAGTTATTTTGAATAGAGATGCAGATAGAGAAAGGATTCAGTTTGCTGATGACCCTAAGTTCAGAGGTATTGTTAATAAACAAGAACAGTCCTTCAAAGAGGGAAGTAGAGAAAGATGGGAATGAACTTCAGTGGCGCAAACAAAAACTAATGCCCTAGTCAAATTCTAGTAATGTTTAAGGAAACATCTGCATTTGACTAACTGAGGCAAATCATGGATGGGGTTGTGCATTTTAAACACACATCCCACTCTAAACAGTACAGTGAAAGACAGCCAAAAGGAAACGAGAAATATATTTTAAATAAAGTAAATCAATTAATAACACCACATAGCATATTTGCAAACACATCAAATTTATATCCACAGCTCCTGGATCTCGGAGGCAATAAACATTATAGGGGGGGTCCCCTTAGCTGGTTTGGAGCATGAGTGCTTTACCCCATTTCTGGTCTTACCTTTCTTTAAATAGGTCAGAGCTTCCTCAAGAGGATCTTGCCTGTGATCCAAATCATCACTGGCAGTTTGCTGTTCATCCCTGGTAGGGTTCTGCCCATTTTTGCAGCCAGTTGTCTGCAAGGCACTTGCTTTCCATGCAGACAGATCTGTTTGTTTGCGACAGCTACGTGTCAAAGCTTGCTTTGGAGTCTTGGCAGTTACGCCTCTCTTCATTCCGTCCAATTCCAAACAAAGGGCAGCAAGTCCAATTATTCTCATAAGCTTGTATTACTCTCCTCACCAATAAATCAAAGACTAAATCCCAAAAGGACCACAAAAGGCATCTGTAGGGGGGAAAAAATCTATTTTTTCCAAGCATTTCAACAAACCCAATGATCTACCAATACCACAATGCAGAACTCAAAGACAATAACAGAGTCACTGTGGTATAGCAATGAGGCTAAAAGAGATGGATTCAGCACTGGGAAACCCAGGCTTAAATCCCTGCTTGCCATGAAACTCACCAACTGACCTTGGGCCAGTCTTCTCTCTCAGCCCAACCTAACCTGCAGGGTTGCTGTGAGGATAAAAGGAGGAGGAAAGAACTACATACAGCACCCTCAGCGCCTTAGAATGCCATATTAAAAAAAAAAAAGGAATAGGGCAAGAAAACTATGCTGAATTATTTCATAATTTTAATTGTATTTTAATTGCTCTTTAATGTTTTTTTATGTTTGCTGCCTTGAGGACCCTGATCGGGTGGAAAGATGGCACGAAAAAGTTTTAAATAAATAAATGCAAAGAAACATCCCACAGGAAACAATCCCCCCCCCCCCCCCGGCCCCAGACGTGATGGGTGGAGCAGATGCTATTCGTCTGCCCAGAGGAATAGTACCCTACGTAAACTACCTCTGTACTAGCAGGCGCCCAGGAGACTGGTAACTTCCTCAGGAGTTGGGGCCGTCAACTCCTCAGCTGGGGTTTTTACTTTCCCTCACGTCGGACCTCGAGGCGGCCCCCAACCTCCTCCCTCCCCTGGCCCCTCCCACGACCATTATCGAGAATATTTAAAAGCCGCCAAGCAACCCTCGGCTCCCACCGCCAAGTAATAACAACAAAAATAGTAAAGAACAGTTGCAATTCTTGCCAGGCCTACCTTTTCTCGCTATCATAACAATCCTCCCCAAGATCTCCTAACCGTTCCCAAATTCGAAATTTCCCGCGCGCAAGCGCAGAAGACAAATCAGTCGCCAAAACAGAGCGAAAGAACCCTCTGAAGTCTTGATTGGCTGGATCCCGACGGTCTGTCACCACAGTTGCCTCGAGCGTCACTGATTCTGAATGCGCATGCGCAGAAATGTTAGCCATCGCCACACCCCTCCTCCTTGTTTCAATGCTACGGGACCTAATAGAGCGCAGGGAGTGGAAGTGGGCGGGGTTGTTACTCTGGAGTCGGTTAGGCATAAAACAGTAGCGGGAGGGATTTGAGCATGCGCATAGGGAATCGGAGAAAATCCGAGGGGGAGGATTGCGGAGGGTGAGGTCGTGCTTCGGGAGAACATTATTCATCAAAAAGCAAAATGTTAACATACTTGTATTATTCTCAGGAATAATTGCAAATATGAAACCTTCTTAACCTACGGTGCATTTCTTAGGTCAAGATGTGTCGCCGTGTTAGTCTGTCTGTAGCAGTAGAAAAGCGCAAGAGTCCAGTAGCACCTTAAAGACTTGACAAAATATGTAGCAAGGTATCAGCTTTCGTGAGTCACTGCTCACTATCTGAAGAAGTGAGCAGTGACTCACAAAAGCTGATACCCTGCCACATATCTTGTTAGACTGAGGGGGCAATGCTCCCTCTAAGCTGTGGAGTCTTGTGAGCAGAAATTCTACTTTGTGGGCTACTGGCCTTAAGGATGCTAGCAAGAGATTTGGATGTTGTATAAACTAGTTTGCCCTGGAGCCAGCCTTCCTGAGCTGAGAGAAAAATCTGTGAGCCAGAGGCTAAGAAACTGTGAGCTAGCTCACACACTAACTCAGTTTAGCGGGAACTTGGGAACACTGATGGGTAACTGTCGGTCTGCAGCAGCAGAACAAAGTTTGGGTCCGGTGGCGCCTTTAAGACCAACAAAGTTGAATTCAAGGTATGAGCCTTCGTGTGCACAGGTATCTGAAGAAGTGTGCATGCACACGAACCCTTCATTGGTCTTAAACTTGATTGGTCCTAAAGGTGCCACTGGACTCAAACTTTGTTCTACGTATGTTGTTAGTCTTGACAGTGCTCCTGAACGCTTGCCCTTCTTTTCTATTGCGTTTCTTAGGTTCGTATATCTCAGCCCGCCCCTTCCCTTCCCTTCCCTTCCCTTCCCGGCGGGCATCTGAAAACCGGAGATTAGTGCTCACCGAAAAGGCGCGCCCTCCTATCCCAGCCGCTCGCGCAACCAGAGATCCCTGCAGCGGGTGTGTGCGGGCCGAAGGTACCGGATTCTGTCGGTCTCTTTCTCTCCCCCGCTGCAGACGTTCAGAACTGCACGTTCGAGCAGCGGTGAAGTCTCGAGAGGTGTCTCTTAAATGCAAACCGAGTCCTGTTTGTTTTTGCTATGTAGAGGCGACTTTTAGGGGTCCCTGCTTCCAAGTATGGCTGGCCGTAGAATCCAATTCGCTGCCAGTTTACTCCCGAGTAAATTCCCGTGACTTTCCAAGCGTCCTGAGTTCCTGCAGAAGCCGCCTGTGAGTATAAATGTGCCTTGGCTTCTCTGCATTCAGAAGGGAGCCCAACGTTCTCCCGCTGCTTGGGCTAAACGCAAGAGTTCACTGTTGGCCTGCGTCTCTCCCCCCCCCCCCTTTTTTTTTTTTTTGCCTCTGGCTGGATGAACGTTCTTCAGCTTTACTGGCGTGGCTGCTCTGTAGCGGAGTTCATTCTTTGTCTTCTCCTGTTCCCCCTCTTCCCTCTGCTGCTTGGTGAACTGGGAGAAAGACCTTAGTGACCGGCCTGCAGTCTGTTGCTTTTGATCACCTGCTTGCCATTAAAGGGACTTCTAGTGTAATGTACTGTATCCCTTGATAGTGTTGTCTGATATGCTAATACTAACAAGGTAAATGTTGAGATCCTGATGCTGGGAAAGACTGAAGGTCAAAGAAGAAGGGGACAGCAAACGATGAGATGGTTAGACAGTGTTATCAATGCAACAATCAGGAAATTAAGCAAGCTCCGGAGCACGACGGATGACAGGAGGGTTTGGCGTGATGTGGTCCATGGAGTCAGACTCGACTGTGCGACTGAACAACAAGAAGGTAAATATTGGCTGAACTGGAGCTGGTGGGGGGAGGCGGCTACTGAACTGACTTTTTTGCATGGATGGAAATACGCGTTTAAATGGACACAGGTCTCTCCCCTGTATTCTGGTGGAAGGCTCTGTTGCACTGGGACTTGGGCTCAAAGGCTTGAAAAGCTGCACTCTTGCTAAGACTTGCTTATTAAGTTTCTATAGTTATGCAGAACTAACCTTGAACCTAGACTTGACTAGTGCTAGAGCGCCTTTTGGCAATCTGTGAAGCATTTTTTTTAAAATGTGTTACTCTGGCTTGCATATTGGGTTCTCATTTGGCAACAGTTCACCAACTTCTGTATTGTCAGAAAATGGACAGGTTCGTAACTAGAACTGGAACTAGAACTAACAATTGCTAGATTTCAAGTGCAGAACAGCAGCAGATACGCTCTTTGGGAAATTTTTGCGGAAAACATCTGAAATATGTGAACAGAACAACATAGCTGTTAATATAGCTGAAAGGGGAGGTAAAAGAAAAAGGAAGGAGAAACATTGTAAGGATTTCATTGCTGAAGGTAGGTTTGTAAAATCAAACTGGTGGAATGGAGAAAGTGTGATGATGCAGACTTGAGTCAAGCGTGTGATGCCAGACAGATTTCAAGTTGCACAAAGGGCTACTGGATTACAACAACTATCCTGTGAAGTAGGTGAGGCTGCGAATGCCAGTAAGGACTTGAACCTGGGTCTCTTAGGTCCAGCACTACAGTTACACACTTGCTGAGTCGAAGAACAGCTATTGTTAGGTTTTATGTCCTGATAGCTCTTGCTGTAGTATGAAATCTCTTTTATATGGTCTCTTGGGCAGTGGCTAGCAAGGTTCTCTGATGGCTGCCACCACCCTGGTATGGGTCTCCTTGGGAGGGCCCAGTGCACCCACCCTTTATACGGTACTTTCCCAGTAGGTTTCCCTTTATATGTGACCAAGGGTGGTGTGAGGACCCAGGCAGAGTAACAAACTAGTTTTATTAAAGAGGTTTAACAATAACTGAGATTTAAAAACAAGTAGGAAAAGTGAGCACAGTAAAGGTAGGTAAACCAGCAAAATAATAAATCCTAACATGTCTGACTTTACTGTCCTAGCCTTCTCTAGGCACCTGGTCTCAGACTGACCCCTTTTGGACGAGGGATTTCTCTTTCTGCAGCAGCCTCACCAGCCCTGCACCCTGAGAAAGCGAACATCCCCCACTTTGGGCAAGGCCCTTTCTTCCTTCTTCCCAGGCGCCACCCTCTGCTCCTCTGCTGGTGCAGGTTTTCCTTCCAAATCCCCCACTAACCAATTACAGTGTCCAGAGGGAACCTGGGAAATGTAGGCCCTGATTGCTAATCCAATACTGGCTTCCCTGGAGCCACTAGGCCTTCCTAGAGCCTGCAGACTGCACCATTATAGGCCCATGATCATAACATGTGATCTAACCCAATTTAGCTTGTATAGTACTTCTTATATCACATCTTGATAACTTCAGAGTTGAACAGTTTGAAAATATGTGTTGTCTGTTACTTGTTAGAGTAGCCCATATGTTCTACGTGTAAATATCTTTGTAATAAACCTGAAATATTTTTGTGTGGTGTACCACTTGTCTTTATTATTTAGAAGTATAAGCGTGGCAGTTCTGTACATACACATAATGGGCTAGTCTCCACTGTGCTAAACTGCCCCCTTAACAAAAAATTTTTTTGCCCCACTGTTGCTTTTTCTTCATACATTTATGCTTTACAGCGTAGATTTGAAACAGATGAGGTTTTTGGGGTGAAGCTTGGTGGAGAAGGCTGTAATATTGTGTACTTTTATGTGGGAGTAAATCCCATTGCACACAGTGGGGTTTACTCCTGATGCAGCTTTTCTAGGACTGTAGTGAAAAAGGCAAATCTCAAGGAGGTCCTGAGTTAGCTATCTCATCTCCACCTTCAAATAAATAGTCTCAGATGCACCCCCAAGGAACTCATTTTTCTACATCAGGGCCATAGCAACACTACTCTGCTTTACAGCTTGGTAACAGCAAAAGTAACAAAAAAATCTTTGGGTGCCTTGAAAATTATATACATTTATTGTGGCATAACTGTAAGAGGCTACCTGCAGGACTGTTGTAATGAGATAATGAACTGTAAAGTGCTAACCTCTGACCGTACTAAAATGCTGCATTAATGTTAATTCTTACATCAAGAAATAGATTTTTAAACCTTGCAGTGAGAAGATGTTTGTTAGAAAGTGTTTTGTTCTTGGGGGCAGGTTCTGTTTCTTTTTTCTTTTTAATTGTCTGTACTGGTTCCTTTAGAGTTACTTTTGTACCTGCGCAAGTGGTTTGCAGTTGGTTCTGTGACTCTGGTTGGAGTGAGAACCAATTGTCTGTACATGCACTGAGTCCCTTCAGTACATTGGACAGATCCTCTAGCATGAGTACATTGGAGCAGTTCATCTAGCACTTCTGGTCTAATGTCCAGGTCTCGTACCTTAATGGAACTCTTTCTAACAAGGAATTCCTTTAGGATGAAGACCTGAAGCTCCCTTATACTGAGTCAGACCATTAGTCTGTCAAGGTAAATATTGTCTACTCAGACTGGCAGCCGCTCTCCAGGGTCTTCAAATCTGCTCCTTTTATCTGGCGATACCAGGGACTGAACCTGGGACCTTCTGCATGCCGAGCAGATGCTCTACCACTTAGCCATGGCCCCTCCCTAAACGTTGGCTCAGAAACCCCTGTGCATTGAAGAGAACTGTTCACAGAAGGCTAGTTGCCATGAATAAACTAAGAGTATCCCACAATGCACCCCATTCTCCCCCATTCTCAAACCGCATACCAGTGGAAGGTGTTGTTGATCTCCCCCATTATCTTCCTTTATTGATCTGCTGAACACATAAAGTTGTCTAATACCAAGTCAGGCCACTGGTCCATATTTTCTGCTGTGACTACCTGCAGCACTTCAGGAGTTCAAGGAGGGAAGGGTCTTTCCCGGAGATTGGGGAGGAGGACTGGCTTTCATCCCTAGCTGGGCAATTTAACTGGACTCCAGCTGTCTGGTTTCAATTGAGACAGCCCTGTTTTCCAGAGCTCTACCCGTTAGAAAACCCACCCTCTACAATCCCATTTAATTCTCACTAAGGAACCTGGGTAAACTTCAGCAAAATCTGAGTTCCCTGGAAATGTTTTAAAACCTCTGGACTAGATCCAACAGCTGGAGCCCTTGTAATAGGAGTTTAGTGCATACAATAAACTTCCTTTTCAGCAGCCGATTGAAGACTTTTTTTTAAAAAAGCATTCAATGCATAAATGTGAAATACAGCAAGGAGCCATTCTGAACACGCTTGTATCACACAAGGTCACTCATCAGAGAACTAGGACCAGAAGCCGGTCCCTGTCATGTGCACACAGTAGAACACTGAGCTCAGTTTGATGTCTAATGTCTGAAATGACCCTTCCATACAGTGCTGGAGAAACAATGACAGTTCTACTTTTTTATCACACAGTGCAATCTTAAGCAGAGCTATACTCACTGTTTAGGATTGCACTCATTCAGTTGTATCCGACTAGCTTTTCTGGTTCCCTTTGGTCATCAGGAGACTATGCTGTGGGTTCATAAGACTGCACTGTGACTCATACAACACCCAATGAACTGGACAGCAGCTTTTCCTCCAAATTTCAAAAAGTTTATTGTTATAAATTAAAAAAGGGGAGGGAGGATGTCAACCAGACAATACCAAGGAAGGCAACACATTGAAAAACAAAAACACGTTTCCCCCTCTCCTTCTGTTCCCCTTTGAAGTGCAGCGCTAACAGAACCGAAGTAGCTTCTAAACAGGGACTTCATTCCATTTGAGCTCCTCAGATTGACAAGTGCAGCGGGCAAAGGAGGTGGTCTTTCACTCCCAAGCCCTCGCCCACCCAGCTACAGTAACCTGTTGCTCTTTCAAGTCTGAGCAACTGCACAGTGGGGGGGGGAAAAACCACATTTATTTCTATAGGCAGGCAATGAGCGGTCTCTGCTCTTTTTGGCAGCAGCACAGACGGATGTTTGGGTAATCAGGGTTTATTAGGGGGCATACAGCATTTCCGGAAAAAAACCACCCCTCTGCTGAGAGAGGTGGGTGGGACGCACTGCTTGGCTCATAGTGAAGCAGGACAAAAAGTTTGTTTCAGGGTGGGGGGAGGTCCATCCCTCCAGTGCTAAATGCTTGGCAAAGAGGGGAGAGGATCGGGGAAGTGAGCAGATCACAGGATCCAGGCCCCCTGTGCTCCTTTTTGCCCTTGAAGGATACAAGCTGTTGCAGAGGCAGCTCAGCTTAAGCAGTTCAGCCATCTGTCTCATACACGCACACGCACACACTCAGCACAAGAAACTCTTATTCTCTGGATCTGGAAAATTTAACCTGTCTACATGTGTGGGTAGAGAGCAGCTCAAGAGGGCTGGTGTGCAGAAGCCAAGTTCTTGGTTAGCCTGCAAACTAAGTTGTTCCCGCCCCCCCATGCTCCAAATCGCAACCCTTTACAAAACCAAAAGAAAAAGAAAGGCCGATCTTTGTTTAGGTGTTTGGGAAAAGAGAGAGGGCGAGAGCTGCTGGGAGGGTCCGTGTCCCTCATAGGCCCCCCACTAGGACACCTTGATTTTGCCTTTCTCTGGAGCCTCCTCTGTAAGAAGCGGCTGCTCCTCGCCATTCACGGACAGGGTCCTCTTCTCAGGCAGCGGCTCCTCTGGCTGGCGGGCGATCAGCAGGCGGCAGGTCAGCAGGATCCCAAAGACCAGGGCGTGGGCGTAGCGTTTCAGCGGGTCACCCACGAGCTGGTGGAAGAAGAGCACAGCCAGGACCAGCAGCAGCAGCACAAAGTTGGCCACGTCCTTGGGGCGCCCAGGGACCAGCGTCATGACGATGCCACTGGCCACCTCCAGGGTGCCGATGCTCTTGCGGAGCATGATGGAGCTGACCCCCATCTTCTTAAGCATGGGCAGTGCGCGAACGTAGCTCTTGTAGGCTCTTTTCTGCAATGGAAACAGCAACGGGAAGGTGTTCAGGGCTGGTGGGCATCTGAGTTCTAGCTCATTTTACACTCGAGTGCCGCACGGCCTTGAAGGATGTGCTAGGCTGGAAGTCAGTTTTGCTCATAATGCACTTAAATCACCTGTGTGGAGAGGAGCTGTCAGTAATTGAATGAGAAGTAATGTTCTCCCTTCTTGGAAGCTATTTCCCACCGTAAGGCTGAAAGGTCCTCAGCCATACAGGGACTTTCATCACAGGCTCAGCTGTTCTGCAGCAGTCGGATGCATGAATGGTACTTTATGCTGGCCTCTTCTATGCAGCGGTGTGGCTTTTGTTGCTTCTGTGCACGCAGAGGCATTTGCAGTGGCAACAGAGCATCCATGTGGTGGGTTTCCCAGCACAAAGCACCAACGGGCCAGAAATGGGAGGGAACCATGAAAATTGCCACTTGATTCTAATTAATTAATGAATTACATTGTCTGATTATGGTTTTATGGCTTTCATTGCTTTTAATCTGTACATCGCCTAGAGCCCCACAGTCATGGGGAATAGGCGATTTATAAATATAATGAGATAAATAAATTTTTCTTTTGCCTCAGCTGCCAGTAGCTGCCTTTTCTCCTGCCACAAGAGGGCTTCCCCCCAAACTGGTAATTGACACAACACTATAGAAATATGCTAATTGCCAACTAAGAGCTCACCCCACAAAGCCCTCCTGTTGCATGGGGGTGGTGGCATCCACTGAGGGACTGGGAAGAGGAAATGGCACCGTACTTGGTGGGACCAGGAAAGATCTGCATTTTCTCATCCACCCAGTCTTGACTGTAGTCTTTCCAAAAATGCTGTCTAGTAAAACAGATTTATGAAAGATTGCAGCCAACCCAGGGAAAAGTTGGAAGGTGCATGTACGCAGCACACACTTTGTGCAAGTAGGGGAAGAAATGTTCCATATTTACAGTCAAGGCATACCAAAACATTGGTTGCCAAACAAGCTTGGAGAAAAATGTCCTGTCCCTTTAACAGCAGCTTAACATATAGAAATGGGCAATGGAAGGCTTTCGCAGCATGGTAGTAAATAACATCACTCGGTAAATAATACCACATTATGCCTCTATTAACAGGATGGGACTTTCTTTTCCTTCCTATCTGTCAGTCTGTCAAATTTCTACTTTGCCCCCCAGCCAAGGCCAGCTCAGGGCGGCTTACATAAAACGGCACATAAATTACTGTAAAAACAATTAAAACACTTAAAGAACACTACAATCAATTGATGACATAATCAGTTTGCAACCATACCACTGAGTTGGATCCTTCGTCTGTCAAGATCAGCCCTGTCTCCTGGTAGGGAGTGTCTGGGGTCTAGGGTCCCCGACTATCTCATTTTTTTTTTAGAGTGGAGATCCCAGGGATTGAACCTGGGATTTTCTGCATGCAAAGCAGATTCTCTACCACCAAGCTCCATCCTATCCCATCTTCTGGCTGCTAAAAGCACTGATTGCTGAGAAGCTGCTGAGAAGTATTCTGAACATTTAGGGAAATATTTGCTACAGTTTTTAAAAAACCCACTCATCTACTAAGGATCTCAGGGTGGCATGCATGGTGTCCCCTCATTTTGTCCTTGCAATGGCCTGGAGGTAAGCTGGGCTAAATTAAAGAGATTGTGACTGGCCCCAGGTCACCCACAGTTCCGTCATAAGCAGAACCACATCCTTTTAAGTCCATTAAACCAATTGGCTTAGAAAGGTGTGACTCTACCTCGGAGGGCATCTGACCTGGATAGTCCAGGCTAGCCCAGTCTCATCAGATCTTGGAAGCTAAGCAGGGATAGCCCTGGCTAGTATTTGGATGACAGACCTCCAAGGAATACCAAGGCCGTGATATGGAGGGAGGCAATGGCAAACCCCACCTCTGAATATTTCTTGCCTTGAAAACCCTATGAGGTCATAAGTCGGTTGGGATTTGTTGGCACTTTCCACCACTGCCACGATAGCATCACAGGTGAACTTCATGGCTGAACAGGGAGATTAAATTTGTGTTATTCTTATTGTCAGACACTCTACCCATTATACTACACAGCTCTCATTCTATAAATACTAAATCTGCAATCTCCTGAAAGTACTTCTGAGCACACAGACAAAGGCCTGAGTTGTACTCTTAATTGGATTTATCCATCTGTTTTCTGTTTTAGTGGTAAATGCAACAGCACTTACAGATCATAAATGAAATATTTGAACACAACTGTAACTCCATCGTTCACTGGGATCCTTGGTTATTTTGCCAAAAAAACTCAAGTCAAATAGCCTGTTAGGGAACACAACAAATTCTCATTCTGCTTCTCCTAGGTTCAGGGTTACCAACTGCCTGGAGGGAAAGTGTCCTGTCTCTTTAAGAGAGGCTTATTAGCATGTTAGTTGCCAGGTAAGCCTCTCTTAAAGGGTCAGGACATTTTTCTGGCAACTGGTGGTGGACTGGCTTTTCCCCTCTACTTTGCAAGGTTATTCCTCCCTTCTTGATGAATTGTATCCCATTACTCTTGCTAACAAGTACTTTAAAAAGTTGTCAGTCTTCTGATGTCCAGGAAGGCAACACCTTTTGACAAGAAGTCCTGCCTCCTGGTCCCAGATAGGAGGAGGACAGACTGGCTGTTCCTCTTGCTGGTCAGTCAGCTAACGAGTAAGGGATGGCAACTTATTCCAATGGAAAAAAGCAGTTTGGGGGTTGGAAGAAACATCAAGAGAGGAGTGGAGTAAAAGGGAAGAAAATTAAGCAAAATAACATGAAGTAAGTTCTTGAACCTATCTGCAAAGAGTAATTTAAAAGTAACTGAAAGCTGAGGGATGGAAGCTATCGGTCAGCTTTTTTTGGAGATATTATTGGAACCCAAAATCAAGGAGGAGCCCAATAGCACTTTTAAAGACTAATAAGATTTATTTCAGCATAAGCTTGCAGAAGGCAGAGACAGATGCATGAAGTACACATCCCATAGCCAATGCTCCCTCTAAGCTGTGGAGTCTTGTGAGCAAAAATTCTACTTTGTGAGCCACTGGCATCAAAGTTGTGAGCGAGCGATTTGGCTACTGCATAAACTAGCTTGCTCTGAAGCCATCCTTCCTGAGCTAAGGCAAAACCGTGTGAGCCGGAGGCTAAAAAACTGTGCGCTAGCTCACACTAACTCAGCTCAGAGGGAATACTGCCCGTAGCAGATATATTTACATTTAATGTTACAAGCAGCAGACAGATGTGAGTGGAGAGGTGTTACGAAGAGAGGCCAGTTTGTAAGCAAAACCAATCTGAGAGAACTCAGTCCATCCAGAGTGGGTGAGGACCACTCCCAACTGTAGATAGATAAGCGAAGTGGGATAAGCAACAGTCAAATCTAATGAAGGAACGTACAGTGTTCCATCTCTGGAATGATGATTGAAACCAGAGTTCCTGAATATTACAGAATAAAGTAACTAACAACAGTGGGTTTGTTTTTTTAAAAAAAAATACTACATCTAAAAAAAATACAGAAAAATTCCAAAAAGTGACATCACAGAGAATCACCTCTGCTGATAACATTGAGGCATATTTAAATTAAAAGACAGTGGCATGAGAAAAGGGGGTTTACTAGATTAGGATTTCAAAACCAGAGCTACCCTGTCTCTTTACACCTCACAACTACAGCTATTTTGCCAGGCCTCCCTGCAGGCAGCTTAGCAATGAACAGAACTACTACGATTCATTCATCTGCTTTCCTAGGCTGGAGTGAGGGAAGTGTATCAGGAGTAATACCAGAACGTGCTGGAAACTTCCATGATGGTTTGTTTCTCACCTCGGAAAAGCAATCCTAGCAAGCCAGGAAAGGAAAGCCTCAAATGGCTGAGGGGCAGTTGGGCTCCAATTGCCCATGGGGCGCACTGGCAAATTTTGTGGAGCCAGGATAGGAAAGGGTGGAAAACATCCAGGCTACCAGGAGAGAGACTGCACTTCCTCAGCCAGAAATCCCTGGCACTGAGAGAGAGAGAGAAACCAAAGGTGTCATTTTCCAGAATCTTCTTGGGTGGGGGGCAGCGCGTAGATATTACCCTTTGCCTGATGAGGCCGGAGACATTTCTAATGCCCCAGAAAGGACATTCAAATGACCCCTCCCATAAAGATAATCAAATAATTAAGAATAATTGGTTAATAGTACGGTATCCCCAAATCAGCTGTCAGAGGCAGGCCACTTCAGAGGACCAGATCTTGCTGGACCTGCCCTTGGAAGGAGACCCCCCCCCCTCTGCATCATCTTGAAGTATCCCTTTGGGGTCCTGTGTTATCTTGCCCCCCCCCCCCCCCTATGCGGAAAGAATGGAAAATATGGGCATCCTTGCTGTGCCCAGGTACACCTCATTTAAAACAAGGATCTTGTATGTTTGTGGACAGCCCTCTCCATCCTATATTTTCTCCTTCCTCCTTCCCTTCTCTTGCTTTCTGTCACGGAGGGGGGGAGACAATAGGGGGGAATAGGAAGCCAGAGGAATCTAACCACTGACTGACAGCTAAGAGGAGCAGAGCAGCAAGTGGGTGAGATTCGGGCTTCCCTGCCAACCAAAGATGCTGTCTGTGGTACCCATTTTCCTCCCCCCACCCCCACCCGCCAGCCTTGGCACATCCACAGCTGGTGCAGCTTGTGAAGGGAGAAGCAGGCAGACCCAGGGAATGCCACCGATGCCAGCAAAATGTCTCCCAGCCTAGCTAAGCCACTCACCATTTCATTGTAAGCATCTTTGCTAAGCCGAGGGGTCAGTTTGATGGTCCCCATGAAGACAAAGAAGAGGCCCAGGGCTACCGAGAGGGCCACAATGGTGATTGTCCTGGGAGAGGCCATTGGGGTCAGAGTGCTGCTCCTCCCGCGGTCTGGCGCCTGGGCTGGGTCGGCAGTGGTCAGTCACCATGGAAGGAGATCAGCAAAGGAAGGCTGCAGAGGCAGGGAAGATGTCAGAACAGGAGCCTGCCTCTGCTGCTTGGCGGCCTCTGGGTCCTAATGTCCTTCTGTCTCTCACTGAGAGTGAGATGTTAGCTGCAAAAGAACGGAGAGGAAAGAAAAAGATTGCTGAGGAAAAGGGAGGCTTTGGGGTGGGGTGGGGGAGCTCTTCTGCAATTTCATTTCTGCCCTTGTCCTCAAGAGGAAAATTGCACAACGGTTTACACACACATGCACTCTCACATATGCACAAAATAAAACAGAAGTCCAGTGGCACCTTGAAGACTTAACATCTATTCCGGGGTTAGCTTTCATGAGTCAGAACTCGGTTCATCAGATGCAAGGAGAGGTGCCTGATGGCATTCCGTTTTATTTTACTGCAACAGACTAAGAAATACACCCACAAAATGTCTGGGCATTCAGTTACAAAGCAGAAACCTCCCCCCCCCCCCCCAAATTCTGCTGGAGGAACTAACAAGAGGCTTGTGTTTCCTTCCTTGGACCAATTCCAAAAAGGTGTTGGTGACACTGGTGTCCTCAAACTGGTTATCAGGAAATACTGTGGCTTAGCAGTAGGGTGCCTGCTTTGCATGCAGAATATCCCGATTTCAATCCTTGGCATCCCACTTCAAAAAATTGGAGATAGCAGGTGTGTATGTGTGTGTGTGTGGGAACTCTGTCTTTGCCTAAGACTGTGGAGAACTGCTGCCAGCCCAGTAGACAGGAGGAAGCTCAATGGACCAACAGTCTGATTTAGTAAAAAGCTGCTTTTTATGTTCATGTGAAGTGGTGAATGCCTCCTTGTCCCCAAAAAAACTTCCAAATGAAGAAAATATAAAGAAAAATATAAATAAAGAAGATATAAATATAAAATATAAAGAAAAGGCCCATTGGGATCATTTACAATAGCTATTGGGATATGAGACATGGTATAGCCAGGACGACATACCATTATAGACATGAAAGGCAGAATTTTTTGGCTTCTGTGAACTACAAGGGTCATGGGGAGGTTGCACTCCTTTCTTGCAGGAAGACCAGCTTGACCCCAGGCCAGAAGAGCAGCAGCTTTCTTGCATCCCTTCTCCTTCCCTGAAAGAAGTAAAAAAGAGATTGGATTTATATCCCACCCTTCACTTTAAGTCTCAGAGCAGCTTACAAACTCCTTTCCCTTCCCCTCCCCACAACAGTCACCCTGTGAGGGAGGTGGGGCTGATGGAGCTCTCCCGAGAACTGTCCTTGAGAGAACAGCTATGACAGAACTATGGCTTGCCCAAGGTCATCCAGCAGGTGCAAGTGGAGGAGTGGGGAATCAAAACCAGTTCTCCCAGATTAGAGTTCGTGCACTTAACCACTACACCAAAGAGCACTGTTCAGATGTGAAAATCAAGGATGCTCCCAAATCCAGTGGCTGCTGAAATGGCATATCTGTAGTCTATAACGTGCCCCAAGGATCATGCTACCATACAAAACCCCCTATAAAAAAGCCATAAGTCTTTGAAACGTATCCTAGAACCTGGTCCTGTTCATGCGGTGTCTTTCTGATTTAATCATATTTATTTTGCAGTATCTAAGATGTGTGGATAGGAGGTGTGAAGAAATGCCCTCCACCCCAGACTGCCGATCTGTGTTACAGTCATGGGGTCTGCACTCTGCTCATGCTTCAAGAAACTTACTGCAAGTTTCCAACTGTCAAGAGAAAAAGTATAGGGGATAAATCACGGATTCCCCAAGCACCCGTACTTTGAGGTGCAAATGGAGCTGGCCAGAGTAAGACACAAGATTTAGCAGCTAACACCTCAGCTAGGTCATATTTTTTCCTCTCAGGTCTGGAAGATTGGGAATGACCCTAGAGAAGGATGGACTCAAAATGTGGGGAGTAGAAATACTTTTGTCTCTTTTCTTCTTTGCCTGTGTTGGCTCAAGTAATGAAGGACTAAGCCTTTACAATGGGACTACATATTCACCACATATCTAGGAAAAATGGGGAGAAGTCCCAACCTCTGAGAATGAAGGTAATGGAATAATTTTAAATCTTACAACTCTAAGTGTTACTAGTCTATCCAAATTCAACACTATTTAAGATAAGTAAAGAGTAAAGTTTTAGAGGACTGCATGTTTACACGGTTTCTTTTAATCCTTGCTCAGCATGGTGCTTGTTCATACTACATGTAAGATTTTGTTCATTTATTAAACTTTCTTATATTCTGAATGCCTGAGGTCTGAACTCTGTACCTGCACCAAGCCTAATTCACTCCCACTTTCCAGAGACCAGTAAAGGTGTGTGGGGTGGTGGTGGCAGCAGTGGTTGAGCTCATCATGCCTCCTGTGCAAATACATGGAAGTGCCAGTATTAATGGAGTGGGACACACAGCAAACAGGCAGTCTTTAAATGACTACGTGGTAAAGAGTGCTAATCCTTTTAGCAAGAGATACTGTCCCAGACGAGTTGGTGGCAGCAGAGAGCACAGAGAGAGAAGCTGGCAACCTGGGAGTGGAAGGGAAGGGGTGCCTCAGTGGGTAGAGAACCAGACAGCAGAGGGATGTCCTGAGCACCGGGACAAACAATTAACATGGCTTGTGAAACCATTTGCTAACAGGAGGGGGTAAAAAATTTAAAGGACGTCTCAGGTGGGGGGGGGGGGGGGCTTGAAGCAAGGGGGGAGAAAGAACTCCAAGATACTTGAGCTCAACTCTTGGCTCAAAACACAAAGAGTTACATAGTCCACTTGCAGTTCAGGAAACATTTATTTAGACTTTGATGCCTTGCTTTTCTCCCCTGTGGGCACCCAAAGCAGCTTTACAGCACTGTTTTCCACTCCTCCATTTTATCATCACAACAACCAACCTTTGAGGGAGGTTAGGCTGACAGCGACTCACCCAAGGTCACCCGGTGACTAGCATCCACGACAGAATGAGCATTTGAGCCTAGGTCTTCCAGGTCCTAGCCCAGCATTGTAACCATTACACCATGCTGGCTCTCCAGATGCCGGTCATCTTCTCTGCCCTGGAAAGCCATTTAACCTTTCAGTCCCTGCCTTTCTGCTGCAGGTCATTCAGCTGCTATTGCAAGGCACTCTGATCCCACAGCTGTAGATGGTCACACTGTGCCATAGCTTGGAGGAGGGGAAAAAAACGGCCCTTTCCTTAAAGCAGTGGAGTTAATGATGAGCCCCAGAAGACTTACAGCACAACTTGGGCTCTAGGTGTGTAATTACAGAGGTAATGAATGCTCTAAAATGCCATGTGAACACAAAACACGATTATTATCTTTATTATGGCAGAATATTGTTGCAAAGACTCCCCACCAGTGGTTGAAGAAAGCAGTGACATTGACAAACACCCTGGCAGCCCCAGTCCTCCATCACCCATTAATCCTCCAGGGCTAGAAAGTGACAGAATGTCAGTTTTTTAAATAAGATGCCCTCCGGTATATTGATTCACGTTCTGCACAAAGGCCCAGCACATTTAGGCTCCCATCCACTTCAGTGTGATTTGCACAGTCTGTTATATCTTTTACTTGGAAATAAGCCTGTTGATTTCGACAGGACATCAGTTAGTAGTGTGTTCCGGTGTAAAGCACACGTGATGGAGAAAAATATAGAGCAGGAATAAATAATACAGATGATCAATCTTTACCAAATTCTGGAAAATCAGCCCCTATTTGAAAACAAGCCTTGCCCCACAATTTATAATATGTAACTCACAAAAGATAAAATACATATAAATCTGATCCACTCCTTCATTCTGAAGCCTACCTATGAAAAGATGAACAGCACCTTGAAAAAGGGCAAAAGCTTGTGGAAAAATACTATCAAGTCTTGCAAAGAAATATTTTTGCACCTGCATCCAATTATAATTGTAAATATCCTTGGGCCAGATGCAGAACGCACTCTGCCTTATCCATCAGACCTGGATGGTCTTAATAGCCACATGTATTTGATTTGCATATCAGGGCTTGAGTCGCTTTTGATTCGACAAGTGGGATGCATACATTGGCCCAAAAGGACCAATCAAATGTGGAATAATTTCATTTGTAGATGATCATCTAAGCAGTTTGCACTGGATGAGAGCTGACAATTGGAAAAGCACGGCTGAGCAGCACAGATGTGTACAAGTGGCAGAAGCAAGCACACCCCTGCGAAACTGACAGGAATGGGTGGATAGACAAAACAGACTTTTCCTCTTGATTATTCACACAGGAAACTGTGACAGCATCTGAAGAAGAGACACGAAAATCACGCAGGTGGAAACGTTATAGCAGAAATAACTTGTTTTATTTTTCATCCACTTTTTTGTAAAAATAAAAACAACAATGATGGTTGTGGCTCAGTAGCTGTCATAGCAATTTCATCAGGTAATGCAGCCCTTTTCTCTCCAGCTGTTCCAGGAATGCCAGAAGGGCAATCAACGGGCCAAAAGCAGGAGCAGCTCACAATGGGACGTGTGAGGAAAGAGATCTACTGGAACAGCAGAGACAGGTGCAAAGGCCTCTCCCTTTAGCTTCTTCCCGGTATCCGGTGGGCAGCAAAACCTAGGCAGACAATAAAGGAGACACTTGATACCAACATAATGCAGAAACAGATGTGCTGTGTATTAAAGAGATATCCCTCTTTGCAGTGCTCTACAGCTAGCATGGTATAGTGGTTACTTTTGGACACAGATCTGGGAGACCTAAGTTTGAATCCCTGATCTGCCCCAAAAGCTTGCAGGATGACCTTGGACAAGAATGAAATCCATGTAATACTTTTTATCAGGACAAAATAAATCAGTGCAAAATATTGTGCAACCTTTTGAGCTCACCGCCCTTCCCCCCCCCCCCCCCCCCCCCAGCATAACCTACCTCACAGGTTGGCTGTGTGGATAAAATGGAGAAAGGGAGCATGTTGTAAGCCATGTTGGGTCCACCTGGGCAAGGCAAGTAGGGCATAAACGAAGTCAATAAATGTATTCATCATATTTTCTATCCTATCCTTTCTCCAAGAAGCTGAAGGCAGTTCTCATTTTCTTATTTTGTCTTAACAACCACACTGTGAGGGAGATTACATTGAAGGAGAGTGACTGGCCCAAGATCACCCAGTGTGTGAGTATTTGAAGCAGCGTTTTCCACGGTCTAGTCTGATATTCTAACCATTCCACCACACCAGGTCTCCTTAGGCACAGCTGTACCACTGAGAACCAATGTGACCCTTGGGAGAAGGTAAAAATAAGGAATCCCGAGGCACCTTAAAGACTTAGCATGATATAGAATTTCCTGGTCCACAGAAGCTTATGTCACATAAATCTTTTGTTCTGAGTGCCACAAAACTCTACCATGTTTGTGCTGTGATAGATTAATGCCTCTACCACTCCAGAATTGGTACCAGATTTATGCATGAGAGAGACGAAGTCCCAGAGCAACCACTGGCAGATGCCCCTCACACTCAATTCCCATTGTGAAGGAGGAGGACTGGATTGCCACAAGGCCATGGGAAGTATTGTACAGTATCTGGCATGTTAAATTTCCCCTTTATTCATGGCATCTAATTAAGGTGACATTACAATTAAAGAATATTTGCTATTTTGCTGGCTATTCTGGGTTTAAAACACATAACAGATGGGATATTATCTTGAATGAGAAAGGTCAGCAAGGAGGATCCGTGAGGGAAAGGTGGCACAAAGGTGGCAACCCAAGAATGGTACTCATGGTAGTGGCACCAAAACTTTGGAACTCCTCCTTCAGAGAGATTGTCTTCCTCTATTGTTGTCACCAGCAGGTGAAGACTTTTTTGTTTTGTTTGGCATTCCCTCATTAACTCTTAATAAGAACATAAGAAGAGTCCTGCTGGATCAGACCAGTGGTCCATCTAGTCCAGCATCCTGTCTCACAAAGTAGCCAGCCAGTTCCTCAGAAGTGCCAACAACAGGGCGTAGAGGCTGAGGCCTTCCCCTGATGCGGCCTCCTGGCTCTGGGATTCAGAAGTTTAGTGCCTGAAGGTGGAGGTTCCCCTCAGTCACCACTGCTAGTAGCCATTGATAGACTTATCCTCCATGAATCTATCTAATCCCCTTTTAAAGCAGTTTATTCCTGTGGCCATCACCACATCCTCTGGCAGTCAGACCGTATTAGATCTCATTCCTGTTTGTGTGTTGATATTACGTTTTATTTCATTGCATTTATTTAACTGGGTAAATACAGGGAGACTACTTTTTCAGTGCTACAGTTTAAACAGGGGGAAGCAGAATCTTAGCCACAGTGCTAGTCATTTTTCATCACTTTATACCTGCTGTGGAAGAAACTCTGCTTTTCAGAACAAAGAAACAAGAAAAACCCCAACAGAACACTGCCAAACTAGGTCAGACAATTTTTCATAGATTGGGTCTGGGTTCCCAGATCCAACTTTCAGATCATCTGCCTCAAGCCATGCTACTGGGAAGTAATTTCCCATGCATGCAGGGCCCCGACTCAGCTGGGGACCACGGCATAGGTGAAGAAGGGGAGCCAGCCTTCACTAGGCACCATTTACTTGACCTTCCAATGGCCTCGGGGGGGGGGTCTCCTTTGCCTCACTGAGGTACTGCAAATGGTACCTGTGGATGTCCCCCAAATGTGTGAAGAGCACCTCCTAGTTTGGGCCTAAGGAAACTGTACTTGGGAAAGGTAGGATGTCTGCCTGCATCAACAGCCCATTGTAGAAGGGAAGATAGGAAGGAATATCAGAGTTGTAATGGTGTTTTCCCTTCCTATTTGAGCTCTTGGCTTTTCCTCTCTGCCTTGTGGCTTTGGACGAGCTATCAGAACCAGCCCAAAACGTGACCCAAGGTACAGTTGGTTTATTTTTTCAAAATTTAAATTATATTTCTTGCTCTTGTTGCAAGCTGTTTGTTTGTCAGTAAAAACATCCTACGCATATTCCATGGACTTGCTGAGTGATTTCCCTGTAGGCGTTTGCATAGCCCCCTGCAGGTACAGAAAGACAGAATCCAAGTGTCTCACTCAAGGAAATTTCTCATGGTTTCTCCTTCAGGCTTGCAAGAAACATACACCAGTCTTCGGATGGCCTCACAGTTCCGAATGGCTCGCACAACGCGGTAATCTGGAAAAGGAAGGACAAGGAATCACACTCACACACTCCAGATGTTTACAAGCGGAGACCTGCAAGATTTGCAGAGGAATCGCATCCTCCCCCTCTGGTCCCTTGGCTGGCCACTTGCCAGCCAACCCGCCCACCTGTGCTGTGCTGGCAGCGGGGGGCTCCTGCATCCCCCCCTCCACTTGCCTGGCTCACACAGGGTGGCGGTGGCGGCTGCCACTCCTCATCACCCACTAGTGGCACTGGCAGCAGTGACGGCAGCTCCTGCTCTTTCTCACCCACCTGTCCAGCTCCTCCTCTTCCTCTGTTCCCACCAGCCAAGCTCACACAATGACATAAGGGCTGCTCCTCCTCTTTCTAAAATGGTGGCTGACTTTTTGCAATGTAGTGTGGCAAGATCTTGGTATTTTCCTTAAAAGTTACATTCTAAACATTTTTGGTACTTTTCTGCAACCAGGGGTTGTCTCTCCCACCTTTCAGGTATATAGAGAAATACCCCGTATCTGTTCCTGGCCCCATTCCTTGGGTTTTTTGATCCACACAGGATCAGAGGCAGAATTAGCTATATGACGAGCGGGGGACTTGCAAGGCTTGAGAGAGAGATCTCATCCTCTCTTCTCGCATTCACCTGTTTACCTTCAGGCTCCTGCTCCCCCCTGGAACCTGCTAAACTCACGGGGGGGCGGGGGAATATCTCACCTGCCCTCTCCTCCCTGCTCCACCTGCCTTCTCTCTTCCTTGCTGCTCTGCCCATATGCCTGGCCCTCCTCCCTGCTGCTTGATAGGGGGCAACACTGAGAAGGGTGGCAGTTCCCAGCCTCCCTCCTTCTCCCATCTATCTGCAGTGGTGGCCTGAAGATCAGTAGCTGTAATTATGGGAGAACATTCCAGGTTCCACCTGGATGTTGGCATTCCTATAGGCGGGCCTTAGAGGAACCATTATTTCCTCAGCCTCAACCCCGTGCTGTTGTCCTCACAGGAGTGCTAAGAATGTAGCTGAAGGGCTTGGGGAACACTCTGAAGTGCTACATAAATGCTAAGGAGAATCATGCAGTCCTGTTATCTTTATTAAATCCAGTTTGCTTCCAGGCCGCTAATGCTTGCCAAGTTCCAGACTTGCATCTTACATCCAGGAATCTAGGTTGTTGCCTATGAAAACTTGGGCTGCCCGCAGCAAATGAATTTTTCTCCAAGGTACTTTTGGAACAATTTTGGAACTATGTTTTTGAACCTCAGAGTAACAGGACGATGCATGGAGAAACCCCAGATCTATTGCCCTTGAGAATCAGAGCTGGCCAATGCCAAAAATGGCGAGATGAGCATGTAGCATTTCAGCCCACGCTGCTGAAATTCCAGCATGGACAGCTCCATAGGAGTTTTCAATTTGGCCCAAACCTGAGAACCAACTGCTGCATGATCAAACTCACAAAGAGGAAAAAACTCCTCAGTCCTCAAGATACCAGGTTTGATCTGAAAACAAAAGGGTTGCCTTACGGAGCCCAGCTCGGGATGGGTTCACCACGGCAGTGAGAGGTCGGGTCTCTGGCCAGGACATCAGCAGCTGGGGCAACACGACCTCTGCCTTCCCGCTGTGGAATTCACAGTTGGAGACACCTGTGCAAAGAGAGTGGTTGGCCAATGAAAGACTCACATTGTGTATAAAAAACTGCTGAATCTGAAAGACCAGATGCTGAGAATTTTTGTCTCAAAGGCAATAAAGCTTGCCAATAAGCCTTGGCTCTCCTTGTGCAGCTTTGATCAACAAACGAAGTGCGAAACTCAGAAATAAACCCACAAACACTGCCCCCATAGCCAAATTGTACAATTCGGAGATTTACATTTGTTCCCAAAATAAAACACTTTGTATGAGGACAGAGAAATAAGGGAATCCTGCTCTTTGTAGTGGCAGGACTGTCAAGGATAAAGAAGGCCAAATGAAGCCCACCTTAGATGTACAATAGATTAGCATGCAAACCATAATTGGTGATCACAGCAGTGGCACTGGGTGGATCTCACTCCTAAAGGGAAAAAAAGGGGGGAGGTCTATAAACAGCACCTAATGAATGTAGTCACACTGTTATAAAAATAGCCAGTGTCCAGTGCATATACACCATACATTTTAATACTAAATACTGTCACTGCATGTTAAACACTGGCTGATTAAAACAGATGGTGCAGTCACATTTATCAGATATGGTTTAACACCCTCCCCTGGGATTAGCTGTCTTCTCCTCCTATGTGTGTGTGGATAACAGGTCTAATTGGCATCTGAAAGAGCTGTAGCTCTCCAGCAGGACCCCCTAGCTAGGATAGACTCTCCTTCCTGCATGGCTGCAACTAGGGAGGGTGTGCTTGGTATATACTGAGCCGAATAAATACCCCCAAAATACCCTATTGGTATTTTTCGGGTATTTATTCAGCCAAATACAGATTAGACAATCTGATTCGGCTACCAAAATAGCCACACCCAAATAAAAGCTGATATTATTTAAATGCCTTCAGGTCACTCGTCGAGTTGCGCCATGGTGGTGGTGCGACTCAGCAAGCAGACTGAAGGCATTTGAATTTTAAAAGATTAAATGCATTCAGTTCACTTGCTGAGCTGCACCACGGCAGCACAATTCTGCGAGTGCACTGAAAGCGCTTAATGTTTGAATGCCTTCTGAACTCGCTGAGTTGCGCCACCATGGCAGCATAACACATACCTTATGGGGACGGCCTGAATAAATTTGGGTTTCCTGAATATTCACCTGAATACCAATACAATACCAATACTAGTATTTGAAAATATGGATATTTTTCAGGTCCAACAGACCCAAATTAGAGAAAAAATGATTTTTTTTTGCAGACCCCTAGATGCAACTTTTATTCTACATACAGCCACTTAGTCAAATGTATTAAACTCACACCATTAAATGCCGCGTTCCACCTGGCATCTTCTACCGCCTGGTCCACCACCTCAACACCAATGACTTTGGAGACTTGATCAGCCAGAGACAGACCAATTGCACCTAGAAAAAGATGAAGCGATGATTGTAGGCATTGAGGGCTACTAACAAAAAGGAGAATTCCCAGGGGAAACTAGGCCCTTAACTCAATCTAGACACCCATCAAGCTATACTGCCTTATCAATACATACCAGTTCCACAACAGATATCCAGCAGAACGGTGTCCTTATGAGCTCGGATCATTTCCGCAATGGTCTGGTACAGAACCTCCGCCCCAGCTGTATTGACTTGTAAGAAGGCATCTGGGGAGATGCGAAACTTCAGGCCCAGCAGCTCTTCAGAAATATGGGGCTCTCCAAAGAGGAGCTGGTAGGGGGACTGCTCATGGGAGCAGCGAGTCATGGCGCTTCAAGGAAACAGAAGAGAAGGAAGCATTAAACCAAGGCTAACTGTTACCACTCAAGCACAGATTTGGTACTGAATGTAAAATTCAGCCACCCAAGAATCTCAGCTCTCTTGCTGGTTTGTTTGATCTCAGTAAGCTTCTACTTCCAGTAGATCCAGAGGAAAGTCTGAAAGAGTGCAGTTATTGCTTGACTCAAAATATGGTCGCTGGAAAATGTTCAGCTCTTTTCCCCAGCTAGCATGACTGTTGCTATTTAAAGCACTGCCTACAATACAGCATGACTGGTTAGTGCCCATCGCTGAGGACAACGGAAGCAATTCTTCTCCTATAACCATGTCCATCCCATGTTTTTAGCAATACCATCAGTCCTCTGCTCACCCTCCCCACCTCCAAATCTGGGTGAAATAAAGAAGGCGCATCTCCAAATTTTGCCCACCAAAGAGACAGTCCCAACTCCTGTGCAGCTTTTCTTCTGCACATCCTTTCACAAATTGCTCAAGAACAGATGTTATCCAGACTGAAAAAGAGGGGAGTGGGGTAGAGCAGCCCATCTACCCCTTAACGCTAGCCCTCAAAGAGCATCCCCCTTTCCCATCTATTCTGCGGGGACAGGACACAGCTCTACTGCAGGACAATTAGAGAAAAACCAACATGACAGTGAGGCCTGATCAATCACTAATTTTTATGAAGGGCCACTTCAAGAACCAAGAAGAAGAAGAGTTGGCTTTTATATCCTGCTTTTCTTTACCTTAAGGAGTCCCAAAGTGGCTTACAGTCACCTTCCCTTCCTCTCCCTACAATAGGCATTTTGTGAGGCAGGTGAGGCTGAGAGAGTTCTGAGAGGATGGTGACTGGCCCAAGGTCACCCAGCAGGCTTCATGTGGAGGAGGAGTGGGGAATCTAACCTGGTCCTCCAGATTAGAAGTCCACCACTCTTAACCACTACACCTCACTGGCTAACTAAAGGTGTGACCGTGGCCCACAGCCTCAACCTCCCCCTTTCTGGTTTGGCCTGCCCAAATCTTCTGTTGCTACAGATATTGCTTTCATTTCTAAACTGACAGCTTTGTGTGTGTGGAATCCCAGGTGAAAAAAGAAGAGGAGGAGGAGGAAGAAGAGGAGATTGGATTTATACCCCACCCTTCACTCGGAGTCTCAGAGCGGCTTACAAACTCCTTTCCTTCCCCTCCCCACAACACACACCCTGTGAGGTAGGTGGGGCTGAGAGAGCTCTTTTCAGAACTGCCCTTGAGGGAACAGCTCTGTCAGAACAATGGCTTGCCCAAGGTCATCCAGCAGGTGCAAGTGGAGGAGTGGAGAATCAAACCCTGTTCTCCCAGATACAGAGTCCGCACACTTAACCACTACACCAAACAGGTGTGTGGAATCCAGGTGCTGGCTTGCTAAGCATGATAGAAGACCTTGTTTAGATGACATGGGCCATAGCCCTATGCTGTTTGCATTAAAACAAGTTCTCAGTTAAAGGGAATTCATTGCAATTATGTATTTTTTATGATTAAAATGCAAATCTCTTTATTTCCACAGGAATAAACAAGCTTAAATCCAAACACACCATTTGAATGAGCACATAAGTTTGGGGCTACAGTGGCAGGTTGCAGACAGTGCATAAATAGCAGACAGTGGCTCTGGGATCATTTCTTCTTCCCTCACGTTTCACTCACTTTTCATACTCATATACTGCAATGCTTTCCAAGGCAAAAGCATTTACCTTTCCTGGAAATAAAGGGAGGCCAAGCCACAGACTGCTCCAGGCCCACGGATGAAAAAATCCCTGACCAATTCTTTCTGAAGGCTGAGTTCCTCCTGGTATGAGCAAAGAAATTGAGGAGAGTCCGGAAAACATTATTATTATCAGGCAAACATTCTATCAGGGATCTGGGAGGCATTTCCCCAATTTCGTTTTTTTTTCCAATCTGTCTCAGCATTGCACATTCACACAGAACCAGAAATGCGGGAGACAAATTAGAAACCTTTCTTGTTTGTACTGCAACGACCATTTTTTTGCACACTTGTGCAGGCAGAGAAAGAGAGAAACCATGATGGTTAAGGGAGCCCCTTCCCCATGAGGAAATGCTAAAGCCTGGAGAAATGGCAGAGGTGGGGATGGTAGAGGTTGATAAAACTGTATATGGGACAGAGAATGTGGAAAAGGGGAACTCCTTTCCCATATTACTCAGACTTGGGGGCACGCAATTAAGTTGGCTGGCAATATATTCAGAACACACAAAAGGAAATACTTCACTAAAGGAGTAAGAATTCAAGGCCAGTGGACACAGCAGTAGTCACTAGCAAAAGTGACTTGAAGAAAGGATGAGGCAGGTTACAAGCCGTGATAACTAAAGCGATGCCCCACTTCTAGAGGTAGGAAACATCCGAATCCAGGTGCTGTAAGGTTGCATCAGAGGCCGGCCTTGGCCTCTACGCCCTTTTTGCCTCCAGGGCAACTGCCTGACCACTGTGATACAGGATGCTGGGCTTGATAGATCACTGTTCTGATCCAGCAGGGATCTTCTTATGTTCTAAGGACCAAAGAAGAGCCACAAGCCAGATGGGTGAGCATCACCACAACTGGCCACAGCTGGCAAGGAGAATTGTCCCTTTATGCCTTCCTTTGGCATAACTGGTCTTTGCTCATACAAGTACTCCTGGAGTCAGCGCCAGCACTTTGTCCACGGTACAGTAAAATAAAACTTCTGTTTGGATTGGAATCCTGAAAGGGCCACATGGCTTCTCGTGCAGGTGAAGCCTGCCAAGGTGGCCGTTTTACAGTAATGCACAGCAAAGCACCACAGCAGTCAAACACAGTCCCATTACTGAGTGTCAGTCCTACCCCAATTCCTCCTCTACAATCCCTCCACCCTAAAAACTACTTACGTGGTTTAACTGCTGGGGATGGAAGGTGATAATTGCCATTGTGTCTCCTTTCCGATTACTTCGTACGATGAGATCACGCCAGTGTCCGCCCAAGTGAAACAGAATGCAGGGATCCAGAGAGGACTGACGGATAAATTCTTCATAGCACTGTATTAAAGATTGTTGGGTGTAACAAGTTAGAACACTTCAGTGTATCTACTGGGTTGCTGTTGTTTGTGTTAGCCATAGGAAGTCACATGTTTGTTTGTAACCAATCTATATACACAACAGTTTGCCCGGGAAGTTTGTTAGGACCCTGATTCTCTGACTGGAAACCATATGCTAGGTATTTGCATTTTATGGTTTTTTCCCTCTCTGCCTTTGTTCTTGTTCGGAGAGGAGACGCCATGATTCGAGTTCCAGCTCTCCAGCTGTTTAGATCTCTAGCTGTAAAGATGTAGAATCTAGCTCTGTTGTTATTTTGTATCCTGTTTACCTTTTCCCATGTTAGGTGTATGGTAAACTTTTACCTTTGAAATACACATGGACTCAGACTCTCAATCTGTACTCAGCTGATGCTTAACTATTTTACGCTGCTTGAATATCTTCCTACCAGGAATAACCAACAAAGATAAGGCTGAATCAGTGGTATCATCTTTGCTGTTTAATCACTACCAAATCCAGAAAAGGGAAGGAAAAAAGCTGGCTTTTCAGTGTAGTGTGAGCTTATCTATTTATTTTTTTTACAATATTGTGTGTGTGTGTGTGTGTATCCCCTTTTCCATTCAGAAAGACAGCCCTCAAAGTGCTGCACAAAATAACATCAGCATTATAAAAATAAAAATAAAAACTTATAAATACATGCAGTAAAATAAACCAGCCAATACAGAGACTGTATTCCAAAGGGGCAGTCATGTTAGTTTGCTGTAGCATAGGAGAGTGCTAAATTAACAATTAAAAACAAACAAACATGTCAGTTGTCAGTTTCTGGGAGAATGGAAATGTTGCAACTTGGCACCACACAACTGTTATTTGTTGAAGGTGTCTGGCAAACAAGTACCCCCGTCTCGGATTACCACCCCCTGCAAAAAACTCAAGGAGCATGAGTGCCCCTGACCTGGATAGCCCAGGCAAGCCTGATCTTGTCAGATCTCAGAAGCAAAGCAGGGCCGACTCTGGCAAATACTTGGATGGGAGACCTCCAAGGAATACCAGGGCCGGGATGAAGAGGCAGGCAATAGCAAGCCACCTCTCTGAAATGTCCAAGCCCCACTAGGGGTCGCCAGAAGTCAACCATGACTTCCAGGCGTGCACACAAACACACAAAACTCAAAATTTTATTTTTTTTTTACAAAAAAAAAGCAAGCCTGAGCAAGCTGGTGGTGGTTCATCTACCCCAAAGGTTCAAACTAGCAAATGAAAGGGCGTCTCAAAGTAAACAGCAAGCTAATAAGACTGGTAAAATGTGTTCCATTTGCTGATAGGGGTTCGCCAACCTAGCTGCTGCAATCTGTACCAATTTCCAAGTAGACTTCAAAGACAGCCCTATGAACAATGCGCTGCAGTAGTTTAGTCTGGGGGGGGGGGGGGAGGTTAAAATTAAGTTATAATGATAGCCTCAGTAGAATTTCAGCCATAAATTTATTTCTTGAAAACATTTTTATTGTATAAGTTCTAAGTAAAAACAAGATAACCAGACCACTGCAACTCAAGCCACCGTCAAAGAAATATGCAGACAGAAGCAGCACTTTAAAAAAGAGCAACCTTTAAAGTCACACATAAGACCAGCACTGAAACAATTTATAAACAGCCAATAGAAACTAGGACAATACTAAAACATCCTAGATAGCTTAGAAGGATGAAAAGGCCATAACAGCAGCAACTTACATTTAAAAAGGTTAGCACTGAAGGCAGAGCTAACAGAAAACTAGCAACAAGTCTGGGCAGGAACAGTGTCTTTAAGTGGGACTGAATACTTAACTGTGGGAAAGGACTTCCACAGTCAAGGGGCCACAACAGAGAAGACTCTGTTCTCCAGTGGCCACCCACTCTCTCTGGGAGGTGGGCCCAAACAGAGCAGTCTCTCCAAAAATCTTAAAGAGCACAGTTCATTCTGTATTTATTTATTTATTTACTTCATGGTCTTCCTTTCTTGCTGAGATAGGCAGACTGTAATAAATGTGAAAATCAACTGTCCATTCCCAGAGTCATGATGCTCCTGTCATTACCTGGGCTACCTGGAGGTGGGCTTGAGGCATGTTCAGTAAGTGATTGGCCCGTACACAGACAATGTTCCTACCTACAGAAGGGAGAAAAAAAAAAAGAGGATCTTTGGGCACCATAGCTTCCAGCGACCAGAGAACAATGAACAATGTAACTCTTCCTCCTTTGTAAGGATAACAGATCAAGGTTAAAACTATTCACGAGCAACATTACAAAGTACTCCCTAATGGAATAAGCAACCTGAATAGCTTGATCTTGTCAGATCACGGACGCTAAGCAGAACTGGCCAGGGCTAGTACTTGGATGGAAGACCACCAAGGAAGTTCATGGTTGTTAAGCACAGAGGCAGGCAATGGGCTTTAAGGGTATAACTCTGTTTAGGCCTCCCCAGTGGAAGTCCTACTACTGGCCCTTTCCTAACTATAAGGTTTCTTACAGCTGAGCCATACCAAAGCAGAAGCATAGGCTGCTGATCTGTATCGCTTCAAACAGCAGACAGGGATGGCAGGAAATCGCACGTTTGGCTGCTACCCAATATGCAAAAATACCCTTCCTGCAGAGACAGCACAGCTCTTTCCCAGTATCGCACTTTTCTATGCACAGGTGTTGTTTTTATAGGGGAAGCATTTGCAAGTGGAGGAACCGTGGGGTCATTCGGGAGCCCACATGATTCTGCTGATCATACGGCTCAAGTTTTATGTGCAAAGGGAATAATTCCAGATTTTAGAGGGCTATCCTTGTACAGCTTTGCTAACAGGTATTATTTGTGAATGATATTTGGTTAAAATGATGGGACAGTGACAGAGTGGTAAGCCAACTCTTCGGCACACCCATTCATCTCCTTTACGATCCAAGTATCCTACTGTGCCCTAGACTTTGACACAGATGGCCCAAGCTAGCCCAATCTTGTTGGATCCTGGAAGCTAGTTTGGTGTAGCTAGCCAGTTTGGTGTAGTGGTTAAGTGCGTGGACTCTAATCTGGGAGAACCGGGTTAGATTCCCCACGCCTCCACATGCAGCTGCTGGTGTGACCTTGGGTCAGTCACAAGTTCTCTCAGAGCTGTTCTCTCAAGGGACGTCCTGGAAAGAGCTCTCTCACCCCCACCTACCTCACAGGGTGTCTGTTGTGGGAAGGGAAAGGATCTTGTAAGCTGCTCTGAGACTTCGAGTGAAGGGCGGGGTATAAATCCAATCTCTTCTCTTCTTCTTCTAAGCAGGGTTGGCTCTGGTTAGTATTTGGATGGGGGACTACCCTGGAGGTCCAGGGTTGCTATGCAGAGGCAGACAATGGCAAACTACCTTCTTTTGTCTTCTGCCATGGAAACCCTTATGGGGTGATTGTAAATCTGCTGCGACTTGGTGGCACTTTTCACCATCCATGTGCCATGAGCAGCTTAAAATGCTGCTCTCAGATTAACACTACACATACAGAGAAGGCTGATGCCAGTCCGAGCTAAAGGAAATCATTCTAAACAGGAACACCAAACTGAATATGCAGCAATAAAATTAGCACCAGGACTCTAGAGGTTGCTGCTTCTATTATGCTTGATGTTTCTCTGTTTAGTATAGTCAAAGGCTGCTATTTCAGGCATCACAGGCCACCCTTCCAAGAGTTACAGAACCTCAATAGACACACACCGTATTCTTTGTTATGGACTTGGCTGCAGCCCAACTCAGAAGCGGCAGCTTTTAGTCTTGTGGCGCACCCTTCATTATTCACCTTTGCCAGTTCCTACATACATCCCCACAGTTTTCGGGTTCCCGTCAGGGCCGTGGTTTACTGAGAACGTGGACTTGTTTCTGTAGCCATTGATAATGGGCTGCAAAAAGAGGAAAGAGAGAGAAAGAACATCAGGTGCTCGACACACAGCAAAGCCTTTCCGGCAGATCGATGCCGACATTGATGAGAGAAGCCAGCAGTGACCAGGCTGGACAAAGGCAGGTGAGAAAGGGAACAAGGGAACTTTGCCAGGCAAATAGTTCCAGGATCTGCTGGGAGCCAAATTTCTACATTACTGAGTCATACTAGGGTCAGGGCCAGATTACAACAGAAGGCCCAACAGGATCAAAATACTTCATTCTCCTCACAGAGCCTCCTGCTGGTTCTTTTTCTCAGCTGCCCAACAAGTTGGTGGTCAGAGCCAGTCAAGAGTCTGGGCAGGCATCGGGTGGACATGATTTCTCTCTTTTCATTTAAGGTAAAAGTAAAGGTTTCCCTTGCTCGAAAGCCAGTCGAATCCAACTCTAGGGATGCGGTGCTCATCTCTGTTTCCAAGCCGAAGAGCCAGCGCTGTCCAAAGAGATTTCCGTGGTCAGGTGGCTGGCATGACTAGATGCCGAGGTGCACGGAACGCTGTTACCTTCCCACCAAAGCAATACCTATTTGTCTACTTGCAATTTCTCATTTTCGAACTGCTAGGTTGGCAGGCATTTTCATTTAAAGCCCCCCTCATATTGTGAGGTCTTTAAGGTATGGCTTTTCACCCTATATTGGCCTCTGACTGAGGCCTTCACCCAATTAAATAAGGCATAAAAGGATGAAGAGAATGAATTCTAGACAAGGAATCACTTGAAGAAGAATAAAAAAAAATTTCTCAAGCAAACGGTGCATTTCTTTGATGATGGATTCAAGCTCCATCTTAGAAGAGATGTATGAGAAAGCAAGGGTAAATACCTCTCTTAAATCAGTGTTTGCCATCTGCAGATAAAGGGAAACAACTGCTGCTTAATTAACCAGGAATCCTTTCCTAGCCAATAAAAGGTCTTTAAAAAAAAAAAAAGAACTTAACTGATTAATCAGTTAAACAAAGCAGGTGTAATGTTGCCAATTGCCTGGAGGGGAAAAATGTCCTAGAGGCTTACTGGAATGTTAATTACCAGGTTACCTCAATGCCACAAAAAGCTTCAACCACTCATTTCCACACATTAAAGCTCTACTAAAGGGTCAATACATTCTTCTCCAGTCTTCTTGGCAACCCTAAGCAAGTATCGTACACCCTCCCCACACACCCCCTTATCCCAGGCCTGCCCTTCACACACTTGCCAAGCACTCTGTTGTCTTTATTGGGAGATCACAACTCTAGCCAAGTCACCATAATTGCCAGGGATCAAAGCTGGGAAAGAGCAATTGTGCCAAGGCTACCCAGTAAAGACCGCAACTGAGACAGGACAGGTTTGTGGCTGTCCCAGATCCAAGACCAACTGTCTAACTTACTGAGGTACAGTATTTACCTCACACTTTTTGCCCCCCTTCCGCTAAGGAGTGTAGGGCTGTGTACATAGAGTTCTGTTCCCATCGCACATTCACAGTAACCCCATTAACCAGGTTAAGTTGAGAACAACTGACCCAAGGTCATACTTCATCATGGCAGAGGAGGGATTTGAATTCGGTCTCTTTTACCAAAGTCAACCACTGTGGCCCCTTCCCCCAGCAGCCTCCAAACTGTTCGAGCTCACCTATTTTTGAAGGTGAATCATTTATAGTTAATTCAATCAACTAGACTAACTAAACTTATTTTGATCCATTAATTAGGACACCCTTCTTATGAATGGGGAGCAGATATTTCAATTTCATTCTTTTCCCTGCAAGCATTTTCAAAGGGGTGCCAGAATTCTCCTCAGAAGAGGTGCACCTCTCTTGTTCGCAGTGGAGGGAATGCCTCTTCCACTCTGGCACATGCATTCCTCACCCAAAATCAAAGAGAAGTTTCTCCTCTTCCAATTGTTTTATTTATATGCAAATGCATGCAGATCTAAGCTACTCACTTAAAACTCACACCGGTAAAGCCGTGCACTTTCATCAACTGAGTGACAGTCTTATTTACTTCACTTCTGAAGCTGCAGCGGCTGAAAAGCCAACCTTGACAGGGTTGGCACAGGGCAATGGGGAGGGGCTGTGGTTCAGTGGTAGAACAGCTGCTTTTGAATGCTGAAGGTCCAAGGTTCAGTCCCTGGCATCTACACTGAAAAGGTCTCCTGTACTGGGTGTTGGCCAAGATCCTTCTCTGGCAGAGACCCTGGAGAGCTGCTGCCAATCAGACTACACCATTCTGAGCTAGCTGGAACAAGGTTCTAACGAAGGCTGTCAGCTGATCCTTCCATCACTAGGGATACACGGTCCACACGACAGCTCCATATTACTCACAGAGGGGATTACAGGCTTCAGCGGGCAGCAGATCTCATCTGGCATCTGAGTGATCGTCAAGTGATCTGCACCCAGCTCCTTAAGACGAGCCGTTAGGGTCTGCAAAATCGACTTCAGCTTCTCATATTTCACCTAGCGTGTGCACACAGTAAAAAAAAAAGAGGCAAGATAGTTATTTTAAAACCAAATATGGCACCATTGATGTAGGGTTGCCAGCTCTGGGTTTGGGAAATATCTAGAGGTTTTGGGGGTGGAGCCTGGGGAGGGAAGGGACCCTAATGATGGTGGGACACCATACAGTCCCTCCACCAAAGCAGCCATTTTCTCCAGGGGAACTGATCTTGGCTGTCTGGAGATCAATTGTATAGTGGGAGATCTCCAGGTGCCACCTGTAGTTTGGCAACCTTATCCATTAGGCCCTGTGTTGTCTTATCTGGCAAGAATCATTTCAGGAATGGCTCTTTCCTGACCTTGCTATATAAGACCCTTTTTAACTACAGATGCCGCAGACTGAAGTTGGGACAGAACAGATACCACCGCGAACCTACAGCCTCCTCTAAAAAGTACAGGCAACCTGCTGGCTAGCCATCACATGGGAAGGTGTGATCACTCCTGTCCGAGCACATCTTCAGAACCCACTGAAGACCATGAACTATGGAGGATGTATTTATTTAGGTCACCTGTCTCCCCAAAGTGGTTTACAACATTCTCTCCTCCTTCCTTTTATCCTCATAACAACCTTGTGGGATAGGTTGGGCAGGAAGAGATTAACTGGCCCAAGATCACCCGGCAAGCTTTCATGACAGAGTGGGAATTTGCACTCGGATCTCGCAGAGACTGGTTCATCATTACAACCACTAAACCAGCTCTTGACCTGGCTTCTTTAGTTATAACAAATTGTGTTGCCTTTTTATCCTCACAGTAGTTCTACAAGGTAGGTTAGTTCTAGAGAAAGTGATTGGCCACAGTAAGTTTGCACATTTCAGGGCCAAGAGGAGGATTTGAATCCAGGCTTCTCTGGCTCAAGGCTGACACATTATTTGCTACACCACACTGGTTCTATACAGAGCACATCCCCCATATACATGTCATACCTTCAGCTGTTCCTCATATGGGAGTCCACAGAGAGGAGTAGCCACACTGGATAGTCTGCCAGACATAAGATACCACAGTTAGACATGGATGTAGGTCAGCATGGTGTAACTCAGGAGATCCAGGTTCAAATCCCCACTCTGCCATTCAAGCTCAGTGGATGACCTAGGGCCAGCCACTCTTTTAGCCTAACCAACCTTAAAGGTGGTTGCTGTGAATATAAAAACAGAGAAGGGAAGAACAATGTTGTAAGCTGCTTTGTGCCCCCATTGGAGAGAAAAGTGGGGTACAAATAAATAAATAAAATACAAATCTTCTTGCTTCCCAAACACAGCAAATCTCTGCTTTGGAAAACTGCGTACACCACCAAGGCCTCCTGCCATGAGCATGTGCCAACACAGAGAGATGCGCCCATTCATCACAGGACCTCGTCTAGCACTCTAACCACTATACCCCACTCTAGCCTAGGACGTTGAGCCATGCCTCTTGTGAAAACCATCTTTTCCGATCAGAATGGTAACTGAGGAACTGTTTTTACTGCTGGATTTCTCCTGGAGCCTACCACTTTGATTGCACGTTAACGTTTGTAGCACAGTGCTTTTACAATTTCTTTTTTAAATTGCTGGGTTGTGAATGGCTTCAAAAACTTTGCTAAAAGTTTAAAAGCAACCTGTAATATATTTTTCTGCTTTCAGTTCACAGCTGACTTATGGTGACCCCGCAGGGTTCTCAAGGCAAGAGACATTCAGAGGTGGTTTGCCATTGCCTGCCTCCACGTCATGACCCTGGTATTCCTTGGAGGGTCCCCCATCCAAATACTAGCCAGGGCAGACTCTGCTTAGTTTCTGAGATCTGATGAGCCTAGCAAGATAAAATTAAGGTAGAATACCACTAAAATTCAGGGAAGGACCTTGGAACAACTGCAAAGAGACCCAGCCACCATAACTCACCCCCGCCAGCTGTGGCTCTTCCTGCAGGGCACTAATTTAGTCCAGGAGCCATAAGCTGCTGATTCCTGCCACACAGGCAATGTACCTGGTGTAAACTACTGTCCTTAAATCCAATTCCCAATTATTATTTTTTTGGCAGATCTCTGGTACTGCAACGGGATGCAAGGTTGCACCAGAACTAGCTAATCTGTTTACGAGCAGATCTGAAAATCATTTCATCCTCAATGTTAATAACATCTATGCAGATAACATCACTATTTATAAATGCTTTTTGGATGATATCTTTTTGATTTGGAGAGGTCCAGTACAACTTTTATTGGCATTTAAGCAGTTCATTAATGGCTTGCATGAAAGCATCAAATTTTAAATGAATTATGATAGTAGTGAGATTAATTTCTTGCATGTCAACATCAAAAGGGTGGGGAATAAAACTGAGACTAGCACCTACAGGAAACCTACAGATGCTAATTCTTTTTTGGCTAGAGATAGTATTCATCCACCCCATCTAAAAAAGAACCTGCCTTTTTCTCAGATGCTGAGGATTAGGAGGAACTGTGGCCTCTATATTGACTTTGTAAAGTACTGTCCTCTAGTGTCCTGCTGCATATAGGAAATTCCCATTTCCATGAGTGTGAGAATTGTCCCACAGTAACTGCATCACTACCAAAAGATAACCTCTTACCTCTCTTCCCAGGAACAATCCGAGTCTAAGGAGCCACACGGGTGCTTCAGTTTCTTTTCCTTCCACCTTTTCTTCCTTGGTTCATTCCTTCCAAGTACTTGTTTGCTGTCCTCAGGGGCAGATGCCAAAAACGCTTGTCTAAGACGTGCCAGATAGCAAGCTTGTAAACGCAACAGCAATCTCTGTCCATAGAAAACGGACATCCTTGGAGATGAGCAGTGGAATCATCCAGGCAGCAAAAGAGGACTTTTAGGTCCCACAGTTACGCCACCTTGAATTCAGGACAGCTTCCACTGGTCACAAAAAGCATCAACTGAAAACTTTCAGGAGCCTCTTTACATGTTGCTTTTAAAGCAATCAAGTCCACCGGAGTTTCTAGTCATCAGTCTCCTTTGTAGCCCTCAAGGAAAGGAGAAGCAACTATGGCTTGCCACTGTGAACAAATATTTATGAACAATAAACAATTATACTTAGCTTTTAGTCTGACAAAAATGCACCGTGTACATGTTATCAGAAATCTTGCCCTGCACAGCTAGTTGGTATTAATATCTTCATATTGTATATGGGGGGAATGACTTGCCTAAGGCTACCTAGCAAGTTTGTGGCAGAGGTGAGAGCTCTCCTGGGAACTTCCTGCTTCATACAACTTTAGGGTTACCCTACTTTGAAAAGCAAAAAAGAGGACATATTTCCTACTTCAAACAAGTGATCACTATGACAAATCTCATTTTAAATACCCTTCCTATTTAAGCTGTGATAACTGCTATTAACTAGCAATATTCTTAACCTTCCAACACAGAAAGAGGACATTTTCATCAGTTTTTTCAAAAAGAGCCCAAAAGAGGACGGACACCAAAAAAAGAGGGCATGTCCTCTAAAAAGAGGATATCTGGTAGCCCTACATAACTCAGAATCTATGAAGAGTAGGTGAAGTGCTAACCCTGCGTCTGGAGTGTCCCTCTTCACACCGCAGGTGGGGATTCCCATTGACTGAATGTTCTTCTGTACAGAAAGTTCCCTGCCTAAAGAATGCTAGATGTTCATAAGAATAACTAGCCTCCTCCTTGACTTAACAGGTTTTTAAATATGTATGTGGTGTTAGTTTTATGTGTTCCTTTTGCAAAAGGGCAGTCTACCACCTGAGTTCCCACTCCACAGTTTGAAAAGTTACAGTCCAGGCACAGGTTTACCACATGATCCGCAAGGCTTCTGCCTCGGACAACACCTGTTCTAGTCCCCCAGTATGTCACAATTACTCTCTAGGTGTTTTTGCTCCACACAAGTCAGTTAAATAGGCCTTCTGAAGAATGCTTGCAAAAAAATGACAGATATATGTAATAGCAATTATCAGCAGCATCCAACAAAAGATGTGTTTAACGCCACATCCAACATGGCAGGCATGCAGAGCTCGAAAGCACACATCTACCTCTGATCTGCAAAGGCAATGCTAGCTTTGAAGTGGCTCTGCAGGCCACCTCCTTCCCGAAGGAAGCCTGTTAGGAACTGCAAAGGAACAGCAGACTCAGTCTGTTGCAAGAGAAACACCCAAGAACGTTGCCTCTGACGTCTGTTTGCCACGTCTCCCGGTCATTGGCGGGAGATGGGGGAGTAGGGTGGCCAGATACGGGTTGGGAAACTCTTGGGAGATTTGGGGATGGAGCTTAGGGAAGACAGGGACCTCAGCGGGGTAGAATGCCACAGAGTCCTCCCTTCCAAACGGGCCTTTTCTCCAGGGGATCGAATCTCTGTAGTCTTGAGATACGGTGTAATTCCGGGGGATCCCCAGGTCTCACCAGGAGACTGGCCCCTCTAGCACCCCTAGCAAGAGGCCTTGGTTGTGATATGCCCCAATTTGATTTATTACTTACACGAGAATTCTATCACTGAACCACCAAATAATTTCACCTCCACTTTCAGTTACTACCAGCCGACTCAGGATTGCAAGACTAAAAACAGAGTTTGGGGGGGGGGGGGGGGGGGAGAGGCCGGAGGCATGCGCGAGAGCCACCGAAGCTCCCGCGCCTGCGTGTTTCCGCACACTGCTACTTTGAGGACGGCTGTGATGCAGGGAGTTAACTATCAGCCTGTGTCTTACCTGGTTTCTTTTGCTGTTTGCAACGCAGCCTCGTTGCTTGCTCGTGACCCCTAAATTCTGCGCTTAATGCTTTCCCCGTAAGGCTTAAACCTAGGACCCCCCCCCCCCCCCCCCCCCCCCGCCGCCTGCCTGCCTGCCTGCCTGCCTGCCTGCCCGCCTCCCGTGACTCGCTCCAGAGCCCTCCTTTTTAAAGAGACAGAAACTTTGCCTTCAGATCACCTTGGGCCGCAGGAAGGGCTGCTGCGCCGTCCCACCCTTGAGGCAAGAAGGATTCTTTGCTGAGCGGCAGCTTGGCCGGAATTTCATGAAGCAGTTGTGTGGAATACGCCGTGCAAATGTTTCTTGCAGGCTTGGATTCTCTGCATAAGACACACACGGAGCGAGGGAATACAGCCTCTGCCTTCAGAAGCAGCAGTTTGTTCGTGATCTTGGAGATTTGGGGGTGGAGCCCGGGGAGGGCGGGGTTTGGAAAGGGGCGGGACCTCAGTGGGGTAGAATGCCATAGAGTTCACCCTGCAAAGCAGACTTTTTCTCCAGGGGAACTGAGCTCTGTAGTCCAGTTGTGATTCCGGGAGATCTCCAGGCTTCATCTGGAGGTTGGTCATCATAGTGACAGATTCAGGTGGGTAGCCGTGTTGATCTGCAGCAACAGTACGAAGTTTGAGTCCGGTGGCACCTTCAAGACCAACAAAGTTTAATTCTGCGTATAAGCTTTTTTGGAGAAGTGCACAAAAGCTTGTACCCGATAGTGACAGCTGAAAGACTCTCTTACTAGGAATAATCAAATAAGGCCACTGTGCAGGTTGTTTTGAGTTACACACAGCTGTGTCTCAGGCTGCCTGAGAGAAGACTGGAGCAGATGCTGAAGTCTGAGAATATGCACGTTTATTCTAACCCCCCACATTCTCCGTTTGAGAAAAACGTTTCAAACAGCTGTGTTGGTCCTAGGATTGCCAACCTCTAGGTGGTGGCTGGAGATCTCCTGCTATTACAATGCTTGGAGATAAGGCGACAGATCAGTTCGCCTGGAGATAATGGCTACTTTGGAAGGGGGACTGTATGGCATTATAGCCCATTGCAGTCCTTCCCCTACCCAAACCCTGCTTCTTCAGCCCCCCCCCCCCCCCATTTCCAGGTATTTCCCAACCCGGAGCTGGCAACCCTAGTTGGTTCAAAAATCAAAACATGAAACCCATGCAATGTCTTTTATTTAGGCCAGCCAAAATGACACAAAACAATGTGTAAGCTTTTAAGTTCCTCAGCACTCTTCACCAAGCTGGATGTTTTAAACAAGAGTGAGGAAGAGAGGAGGGGGGAAATATTTCTGACCATTTTCTTGAGGCTCTTGTCTGCTCTGGTTTGGCAAGTCAAGCAGACTTCAGGTGTGGCAGGGCCCAGGACAGAGTTTGCAGCCAGGCCTCCTTGGCCTTCTGCGGAGGAGAAAATAATAACAGGTTTCACTGTGAATACAAAAAGCTGGCAGTTAACCAAATCTCTCTCCGCCACCAAATAGAACAAAACAGGTCCCTTAAAAGGCTGACAGCAGAGGGGAAAGTGCAATCGCTATTTTATTAACAGTATTGAGAGATTTCATTGGATAGGCTAGATCAGGGATGTCAAACTCATTTGTTATGGCGGCCGGATCTGACATAAATGAGACTTAGTTGGGCTGGGCCATGTGTGTCATAAAATGTAATGTCAGGTAGCGAAGATATAAACTTTATAAAGGATGCAAACATAAAGGGTTTTTTTTTAACTTAAAATAAAAACATGCTTAAAACATTAGCACACTTGCAATTTTTAAAAATTTAACAGTGTCTGATAACTGACACCTCTTGCTCTAAATTATTGCATCAAAATATCTGTGCTGTTGCAATCTTGAGTATGCTGTTCATCTCACTTCCTGAGAAAGAGTTCTGGGTAACCGGAAAGTTGACAGCCCTGCACAGTGAATACCAGCTGTTCCAAATAAAAGTTAGCATCTAATTTGCTCTGTGCAAACAATTTGAGGATACTGAAACTGGCAACCCCGCCACCCTCTGAAGACAAGATAATAATGGTTTTTAATTTGGATCAGAGGTAGCATGCCCCCCCCCCCATTTGTCTGAGAAGGGTTCTGTATCTTTACATAAAAAGAGGCACGCTGGGGAAAGTAGTTACTGGATTTCAGACCCTTATGGGGGTCTTAAAAACCTGACAGGGGGAAAAAAAGGATTTCTCATACAGACGTTTGCAGGAAATATAGGCAATTCATTTACTGAGTCCTGTTTATTCATCTTTGTCAAGTGACCAGGGAAAGAAAAAGTATTTGGGGGGATTCTTGGGCGTGGCTTTTGGCAGAACCAGGGCTGGCTGGGAGTATCTGTTCCATGAGACTTCATGGCATTAGGCAATGTTGTCTGATCATGTAAGGCTATAGAGCAAGGTATCTCTCTTAGCTATCATGCATTCCCTGGAGGTAGTGAAACTCGGGTGAGGAATGAAGGGCAGTACCCAGAAGGAGGCCTTTCAATTGCACGGGGACCCAGGATGGAGCTTCGGTTCTCGATTACTGTAACGTTTCTTTGGACTGTTTCTGCTAAAACTCATTATACAATGTAAACTGCATTAATTCCAAGGACAGATGAAGATTCTTTTGCTTTGAGGCCCCAAATCACCCGTGCGTTTAAAAAACACATTGTCATTTTGGAGTCCATTCAATGCATATTACCATAGTTCAGAAGTTACGCTAGCTCTGCTATAAACCTTTCCGTACATCTTCCACTTAGTGTCTGGGAAGACCTTCCGCTGCTTGTGTGCTGGCCAGACGAACGGAATCTCAGTTATCCTTCCATTTCTTTCCCCTTGCTTCCTTTGCTCATACCAGCAAAACTGACAAGGACTTTTTCCACACAGGTTGTTTGGCCCAGGTTGGATGCCCAGGATTCTCCTCTCCTCCCCTCCCCATAGCAATGGGGCGCATTCATGCACCTAGCTTTTCTGTCCTTCCTGGAGTCTTTCAAAACCTGCTTTACTATGATCTTTTCTTGGAAAGACTGTAGCAAAGCCAGGCTGGCTGCTATGAGGACAGGAAGGTCTGATTCTTCCCATTTCCACCCTCATCAGTACCATTTCCCACACCCACACTGCAGGATGCTGTGGTAGCTGCCCTCCACCCCCACAGAGGAACTTTTGCTTTTTAAGTCAGTAATTGTTATATAACTACTGATTACCAGCCCCCACCCCCGCAGCCCTCACTAATATGAGGGAAATGGGATGCAGCATGGAAAACCTGCCACATGGAACCCCATTGCTGCCATGCTGACTCAGCGGCTGCAGTGGCAACAAGGAAACCACTGAAAATCTTTGCCTTCTGAAAGAAGTCAAGGATAGGGGTGCCAGCCTCCAGGTGGTAGCTGGCGATCTCCTGGAAATCAGTTCACCTGGAGAAAATGGCTGCTCTGGAAGGTGGAGTGTATTTGTCATCAAGAAATGTTGGCAATTTAACTGGTAGGTTTCTTTTTTCCTTTGTTTTCCTTTGCTTTTATTTTTTTTTTAAATCTGTATGTTTGAAAAACTCTTTAAAAACCAGTGCACAAAAAGTAGTATTGGTGTCTGCTCTCTTCCTGTCTCAGTAGGCAGTGCCATCCTTTTGGCAGGATGATGGGGCCCTTCAAAGGGCGAGGAGCCCTTGCAGTGGCCCTTTCTCTGAGACACTACAGATGGCACCAGGCTGGGATGGGAAGTCTGACTCCTGGCTGGTCATAGGAGGAAGTTGGATAGGATAGACAAGTCAGGTGCTCCCTTGGAGGTTCCAGTTTCCCTTTCTTACTGGTGAATCACACTCCCAGCTTCTTCACCATTGTGGGTGGGTGGGGGGCTACATCAAGCTAAGATACATGAGTGGCAGCTATTTTTCCGCACTGTCCAGATAATATTCCTCTCCAGAGGTCATTTCGTAGAAAAAAAGGTGCAGGAGCTCATTAGCATACCTATTAGCATAACTCATTAGTGTATGCCACACCCCCTGACATCACCAGAAGTGTGTCAGAAAGGGAAGCAAAAGGGGGGGAATATTCAAAAGCCACCTCCCCTTCCCCAGCTGGCCTGGAGAATGATGGGAGAATAATAGCAATAAAAATAACAAAACAAGGAAAAGAATGCCTAATAATCAACATATATGCTCCTAACGCTAACCAAACCCCTTTCTATAAAGAACTAGCAGAAGTGTTAGCTGCGAAAAAATATGATCGAATCTGCATAACAGGCGACTTTAACGCGGTAATGGATAGAAAGATGGAAAGGAAAAAGCAGAAAGACACGAAGAAAAGCAAAAGTGGTTCACTATTACCTAACAGTTTCCTCCAACTGGCTGAAGAATACGATTCATTAGACGCATGGAGAACAAAATACCAAAAGGGACAGGGCTTTACATATTATTCCGCGAGGCACAAGTCATGGTCAAGAATTGACATGGCTTGGGTCTCAAGATCATTGCTGACGGAAATGACGGAGGTAGGGTTTAGCCTTTCAACCCCTTCTCGCTTCGCTTCCTCCACAGGCCTGCTGGGAACTGGGGGAGGGGCTTGCCACCACTGCCATTTGTGCCCACTAGGGGTGTGCAAATAATTTTTTTTTTTGCCTGATTCAGATTGTGCCAAATCAGGCCACATCTGTTTTGGCTGCTGAATGACCCCGGCATGTCAGTTTGGGAAATGCAAGCCCATTCTGCCGGCCGAATGTCAGTTTCAGCCCCATTATACCCTATGGGCCATTGAAGTCAATGGCAAAAACTCATAGGGTATATGAGGGGCTGTAGGAGACGGGGTTTGAGGGAGAGGCTCCAAACTTGCAGGGTAGCTGCTGGACCCTCTCCCTGAAATACCCACTAAGTTTCAAGAAGATTGGACCAGGGGGTCCAATTCTACAGGCCTCCAAACAGGTTGCCCCATCCCCTCCGTTGTTCTCTATGGTGGGGAAAAATATTACTTTTTTCCCACCACAGAGAACAATGGAAGGAATGGGGGCAACCTGTTTGGGGGCCCGTAGAATTGGACCCCCTGGTCCAATCTTCTTGAAACTTGGTGGGTATTTCAGGGAGAGGGTCCAGCAGCTACCCTGCAAGTTTGAAGCCTCTCCCTCAAATCCCCTCCCATTCAGCAACTTTTTAAGCTGCCACCAAATTCCAGCGGCAATTCGGCGGCAGGCCGATATCAGATCAGAGAATCTGATTTGGCCCGTGGCTGCCCTAATGCCCACTCCTGGGCTGGTGAAGCACCACTCTGCCTCACTCTGGCCCCAAATGACTCCTGCACGGATGGGACCCCAAGCTTGCATTTTTCTTGCTTCCTCTCCCACACGCAAACATACCGCGGGGCACCTGGGGAAGCCAATCCTGGGAGGGAGCTGCACTGTCAGGGGTGTGGCCTAATATGCTAATGCATTTCTGCGGTTGGGTGTGGCCTATTATGCTAATGAGTTCTTGCTGGGCTTTTTCTACAAAAAAAAAAACCCTGGTGGAGTCTATGGCATTATAACTCTATTGAAGTCCATCCTTCCCCAAACCCCACTCTCCACAGGTTCTGACCTCAAAATCTCCAGGTATTTCCCAACCTATAGCCGGCAACCCTAAGGGCTTTGAAGAAATGACATCAGTGAACTCGACAAGGCTGCAACCCTGTCAGTGTCCCTAGAGAACTGAGAAGTGTTTTCCTGGGGAGGGCTGAAGGAAATGAGCATTAGTGAAATTACATCCCTTGTACTTTCGCCAAGCTCCTTGACAGCTGACAGGTTAGGGATAAGCCACAGCTTAGAGACTGGAAAACAGTCAGTGACAACCGTGATATCTTTTTAAATATCTTTTTAATTTTTTTTTTCAAAAATAGATAAATATTAATACATTTTTATACATTCACATAATAATAAACATCAAAAATTGATTCCACGGTGTTGACAATTTTTGACGTTTATTCTTGTGTGAATGTACGGAAATGTATTAATATTTATCTGTTTTTGAAAATCTAAAAAAGCGTGATGTTCCCTTCGTAAATATGTCACAGTTGTCACTGACTATTTTCTGCTCACTTATTCAGTGATCTCTCCTGGGTTTTCCTTACACTTCGAGACTGGCCTGGAGCCAGAGAAGAGGCCCACTCTTTCTGTAGAGAGCTCAGAGCAGGGTACACAAAAACTGTCCAGTTGTATCCGCAGCCCTGTAAGGTAGGTCCAGCTGTTTGCATGAATGGCCCAAGGTCACTCAAGGAGCTTCCTGCCAAGTGGGGGATTTGAATCCAGGTCACATCCAGCACTACCACCTACGCCACCTTTGTTCTATCATCTGATGCAAACTTCTTCTGTTCTTGGTTTTTGTTTCTGTTTTTTTTTTTTTTTATAAATGAGACTTTATTTTTTAAAAATGTACATTATAGTTCAGTCTAACAAATATCTAGCCATTTTAGATTTATGGTGTATCTGGACCTTGTACAGCCTTCAGAACTGGGTGTCTCTTCCACATTACAAAGTTCTAGAGGAGTGAGGAAGTCTCTGAGAAGTACCCTCGCTGGACGTCTTCCTGTTTGGGCAGGACGTGAAGACAGTGCTGCCAAAAAGGGTGCCTGCTGCGGCAGTGCCAGCGGGATACAAAGGAAGAAATGGCTTCTAAGCATCCAAACGATTTGTCCTTTTTTGCAAATGAATCCAGAAGAGATTCTCCCGAGGATGAGGCTGCAAATCTGCCCTGGATTCTGGTGATGGGGAAGGAGCATCCCCAGAGCCTTTCATTCCCATTCTCTTTCAGAGTTTTGCTTTGAGGCCTCTGACGGCCTGCTATACACCAGCGTCTCCCTTCTGAATGCCGCACAATGTTTTGGTCCACCTTCGGATCAGGTGCTTAGTCTCCATCACAGTATCTTCAGCTCTGCCAGGACCAACTTCCACCCCCGGGTTATTGACCGGCTCAGGAAACGCTAAATGAATGCGTCTTCTGCCCCTCTTGTTGCATTTTCAGAGCCAGCATGGCTCTCCGATACAAATCTAGGGAACACAAACACACAGCTGATGCAATACATATAGCTGGTGCTTCTTGCTGACTCCTGCTGGTGCAAGGACGGGAACCCCCCCCCCCCCCAAACATTCTCATCTCTGAGGAAGCAATATGGTTTCGATAAACAAAGACAATTCACAACATATTCCTGATAGCCTTGCCCAGGGGTCATTTCGTAGAAAAAGAGGTGCAGGAGCTCATTAGTATAACTCATTAGCATAACTTATTTGCATGTGCTACACCATCTGACATCACTGGAAATATGTCAGAAGGCAAGAAAGAAAGAGGAGGGAGGGAGGGAGGGAAGAAAGAGAGAGAGAGAGAGAGAGAGAGAGAGAGAGAGAGAGAGAGAGAGAGAGAGAGAGAGAAAGAAAGAAAGAAAGAAAGAAAGAAAGAAAGAAAGAAAGAAAGAAAGAGGACAGTTACTAATCCAAGCCTCAGAAATACCACTCTTCTGGGAGGATAGCTTCAGTGGTGGCTGAAGCCTTCAGAAGGCTGGTTGGAGGAACAAGGACCTTTCCAGGGGACGGGGTCATTTTGCTGCAGCCATGACACAAGCAGGCATTCCCCTGGGGGGCGGGGAGCTGGCACCAACACCCAGAGCTGTGCTCCCCTGAGCTCCTGCTCAAAATGACCACTGGCTTTGCCACTTCCTTTTCTGGAAGAAATTGCTATTGCTGTTGGCTTGGGAAAGGAGGCATAGTTGCAAAGAAAGAAACTGAACAGAGGCAGCTTTCCCCACTCGGAGGAAACTCTTCCCACAATGAGGAAAAGGCTCTTGCCTGCAGTTGCAGAGAATACGCAGACATGCGCGCACACACACCCTGTTCTTAAAGTGGCAGTGCTACTGTCTGATCACGGTGGCAAAGTCACAGTGCTTCAGGTATGCTCATATTTGGCCCATAAAAAACCAAGGTTTTTGTGTTATACAAAACCCTAACGCAGGGGCAAAAACCTACCACAAGAACAGCTCTGCAGATTAGACCACAGGCCTATCTCATTCATTGTCCAGCCTGCTGCTTCAAAGATGTCTAAAAGCGGGACATGAAGGCAACAGCTCTCCCCTGCTCCCCAGGGGTATACTGCCTCTGAAGATGGAGGTTCCATTTAGCTATCAGGGTTCACAGAAGTAGGGAACTCTGGGCTGCACACATGGTTCCTCTGTTTTAGCTTCAAAATGACTGGGTTAGGTAGGTTCCCCTGAGAGTGTAACTGGCCCAAAGTTATCCCCTAAGTGTCATGCCTGAATAGGGATCTGAACTCAGGTGCCCTCACTCCTACTCTATACCACAAATATAGCATTTATGTATTTGTCTGCCACCACCACCCGTCCAGCTACCCATCTACATCTTATGGCAGCCAATTATATAAGTAAACAATGTGCTGAGTGCAGTGGTCCTGAATAGATTTCATGGGGTGACCCTCAGTTCTAGCATTATGGGAGAGATGGAGCAAGCCCTCTCTAATCCTTTCCTCCACACCCTGTGTAGTTTGTAAACCTCTTTCACGATAAGAATGTAAGAGACAGTTATTAAAATGAGGGATTCACTGCCAGAGGATGTAGTGGTGGCCACAGGAATAGTTTTAAAAGGCGATTAGGTAGATTCATGGAGGAGAGGTCTATCAGTGGCTACTAGCCATGGTGACTGAGGGGAACCTCCACATTCAGAGGCAGTAAGCCTCTGAATCCCAGAGCCAGGAGGCAACATCAAGGGAAGGCCTTGGCTTCTATGCCCTGTTGTTGGCCCTCCAGAGGAACTGTTTGGTCACTGTATGAGACAGGATGCTGGACTAGATGGACCTCTGGTCTGATCCAGCAGGGCTCTTCTTACTCTCTCATGTTCTTATGATTGGTATACAGAGTATTCTGCAAAGACTGTAATGCCCCCCCACACCACATTTCCTACCAAAAGTGCTCGACAGGTTCTCAATTGGTCGGGTCTCAGTTTGCTCTTTGATTTTGACTTTATTTTTCAGTATTTTATTTTTCTTCTTTGTGTTCTGTCCTAGAAGAACAGAAATGAACAAATGAAGGTTTAATCATCCGGCAAGCCTATCTTGAAGCCTTATCAGCTAGTTAGGACATTTTTTAAATTAAAAAAAACTAGAAACAATGAATTTACTTTATTTACAAAATTTGTCCACCATGGCAGCTAATGGGTTAAAAACATAATGAAGTCACATTTTACAAACCATTGAAACCAACCCCCCAAACCCTCACATCATTGTCACAATTAAAACCAAAGCTAAAATACATAGACAAAACCATCAAAACAACAATTTAACATAGGACAGGAAGGCAGAATCACTGAGGAAACTTCGAACAAAATTTTGAAACGCTTCACCACTGGCGGAAGATGGCAACAGAAAAGGGCAGATGAATTCCCCTGGGATAGGGTTGCCACCCCCTGGATGGGGGCAGGGTTTCCCCTGTTTTTTGGAGGGCCCAATCCTCCATTGGCCAGCTGACTGGCAGGGGAGCCCAGCCCCCAAAGAGCCCCATCATGCCCCATGTGCCCAGAGGTGATGTCATTGCACCGGGCAGGTTGTGTGAGGGACACTCTAGCAATTGAATAAAAACTCTATGGTGACCGTAGAGCTTTCTACCCAAATGCTAGAGCGTCCCCTGAACAATGTGCCCAGCATGATGATGTCACTTCCAGGTGATGTCATCATGGTGCACACATGAAGACCCCAGAAGCCAGGCTGGAGCCCTCCACCAGGACTCAGGTAAGACCTGGCAACCCTACCCTGGGAAGAGCATTCCAGATTGGGAGCCAGTGTAAATGGGCCAAGACTGGAGTGATTATAGTCTGTATGACCGACTCCAGTCAACATCTAGGCTCCAATGTTCTGTACCAATCGAAGTTTCTGGACACTTTTCAAGAGCATCCCCATGTAGAATACAGTGTAGTGATCTAATCTAGATGTAATCAGGGCTTGTACCACAGTGGCTAGATCTTTTCTATCCACAAAGGCAGCAGCTGGCTAACCAGCCAAAGCTGGTTAAAAGGTGCTCCTGGCAACACCTGACACCTGTTTATCCAGCAATACACCTGGGTCCGAGAGCACCCCCAGACTATGGACCTGTTCTAAAGGGAGTGTGACCCCATCCAGAACAGGTGACGCCTTGAATCCCAGATCAGACCTTCCCCCCCAACTAGTAGCACCTCCATTTTGCTGGGATTACATTTCAGTTTGTAAGCCCTCACCCGTCCCAAAACTGCCTCCAGGTACCTGTTCACAGTTTCCACAGCCTCCTTGGGAGTGCAAAATAGAGCTGAGTGTCATGTGAATATTGGTGATAACCCAGCCCAAATCAAGGGCACAATTCTAAGCTGGCATGATGCCCTAAGGGGGCAGGTGCCACCCGGATGGACTGAAGAGCCGCTGTCCAAGGAGGAAAGCCAAACCTGCCAGGTCAATAAAGTAGGCACCCAAGCCAGAAACCATCTGGTCAGTAAAGTATAGCTCAGTAGGAGCGTAGACTTTTGGAAATCCCCGGGGGGGGGGGGGACTCCTTAGCGTGCGTGCGAAGCGCTCGCGCTCGCTGGAGCGATGTTCTTCCCCCCCCCAAAACCGTCCCGCCTCCCCGGGCCCTTCCAAGACCCGTCAGCCGCTGCTGCCAGTGCCCCTCTCTTCCCCCCGCTACCCCTTCCCTCTCCAGCAGCGGCAGCCGGGCCTCGGAAGGACCCGGGGAGGCGTGGTGGCAGGCCCTCCGTTTTCCCCGGTGGTGGCTGAGCCCCCCCCGGGAAATTTCGGGGGTGGCTCAAGCCCTCGAGGCCCCCTGTACTCTACGCCTAAGTAGCTCAGCACATCCATGGCAAGGACAGGGTGCCTGACATTTGTAGCAGTAGTTGGAGGCGAGGGCATCCTATTAGGGTTAAGGAGTGGGTGGAAGAGATAGCCAGGTGGATGTCTAATTAGGGTGGGTGGGTCCAGTTAGTGGGCAGGGTACTTAAGATGGTGGTCAGGCAGAGCTAGGGGTGGCCAGAGATAGAAGTGGAGAAGGAGCTTGGTGAGTCTGAAGACACCAGGGAGTGCTGTTAACTACCCTGGGGGCTACTAGCTGTTCTGTTCGAGATGATATCAAAGAAGTTGTGCTCTGGATCTGTACAGTGCACCCCTTTCCACTCCCTTGGAAATGGGCTCAACACCTAGCTTGCTATAGGCTTCAGCTCTACAGGTACCAGGCCAGCCCCAGTTACAGCAAGTCTGCTTAGAATAGCAGCTAAATCCCATGCCACCCTAACTTGGAGATACATTGGCATCACTCAGAGCTATGTTGATGTAGTGCTCTGCTGATATCACATTGGTAGCAACCCAATACTGGCATGGCCTTGTTGGCAATACGAGCAACAAATGGGAGGCATTGATAAAATACTTTAAATTAAAACAGAAATGAGCAGCACTGGAAGTATACTAGGCAGAAGTGAGAGCTTTAGTCTGTATCCTAAGCCAGCCAACTCCCCGCCCCCCCCCCCACGTCCACCTGTAGCCCCAGGGTAAGAACAAACATTCCCGTTCTATTGTGATAGGATGTGGCGAAGCTGTGCTTCATTCGTTGGCACTTTTTACCCCTTTGTTTTATCTTTATGTTCTTTGTTCTTTTATCTCTGTGTTATTTTGATTATTTTGATTATTCTGTTCCAATTGGTCTGTCCTTAATTCGTTTTTTATGTCTTACTGGTTGTGCACTGTTGTTTGCCCGAATTAGCCTTGAGCTAATTAGCTGATAGTTTTCTACCATTGACTCTCATCTTTCCTCCCTTTTTGTTTTGTTTTACAGATCCCTTCTTATCTTTCTGCCTTTTGTTCTTGTTTTGCAGAGGGCAGTGTTCAGGTTTCTCCTCCCTTCCCCCTCCCCTCTCCCTCCTGTAGTTGGGTGGGGCAGAAGAGGCCTTAAGGGGATTCGGGCAGGGCTTTTGTTTGGTTTTGTTCCTGATTTGAAATAGTTGAGATTTTCTTTTGCCTTACTTTGCCTTGTTTTCTTCTGATTTGTATTAATTGTTGTTTTAATTGTTGTTTTAATTGATCTTAACTAAGGATTGGTTGATTGGCTGCGCTCTGCTTAGGTTGCTTAAGACTGCTTAGGCTGTCTGAACACCTTGTGAGCTGTTTGGGCTAGCTGGAGTCAGGGGCTTTGCCCAGCAGTCCTATGTTGGAGGTAAGTATAGGATTGCCAGGTCCCCTCGTCAATCCAGCAGGGGGATTTGGGGGGCATTCCGAGGATGGGCGGGAATGTCACGTGATGCGATGACATCACCTGGAAGTGACATCATCGCATTGGCGACACTCTGGGTTTTGGGCAAAACTCTATGGTAAATTCACCCTCAAGCCATAGAGTTTTGCCCAAAACCCAGAGTGATCCCACATGACGATATCACTTCCTGGTGATGTCATTATACTGGGAACGTCACACAGCAATGTCCCTGTTTGGGGCAGGGTTTCCTCCACTGGCCAGCTGATCCGCAGCCGAGGAGAAGGGGGCTGGCAACACTCCCGCTGAAGGCAGTGGGAGCAAAACACAAAGACCCCTTCTGCACACCTGCCACACAGCTTAGGATACCAACCCATATTGTAAACTTCATTGCATTGGCTCAAAGCCTTAGCAAATAACTAAGTCTATGTATTTCTTGGGCACTCTCTGAACCCCAGCTAGGACATCCATCTCTGAGATAACAGGATGTGTGGCAGGGGATTATATCTTGGGGTTGTGTACATGTGCGGGGCTTAGTGAGGGGAACTCCACAGAAAGAATACTTTTTGTGCAAAAAGGAAGCACTTTGTTGGTCTTCCTCTGCCTTGGCTGTTTGTGCATTGGTACAGCATAGTGCTTAACACTGCTCTGCTTCGAACTCTTATAGGTATTCTACCCTCAGGACACAGGCTTTGTCCTGGATCTTCCACTCCTCCAGCAGGGATGCATGGGTAGTTCCTCCACAACAGCTGAACTCCAACGTCAAGTGGAGGGAGGAAATGTACAAGAACTGGAAGAGAAGCTGCATGGCACTCCTCTCTCAAGCTCACAAAACCTGCAGAGCACTCGAGTGCACCTGCTCTCTGCTGCAACTCCTGAACATTATTAATGTCTGTCCTTCTGTCTCTTTGGACTCTCTCCAGGCAGCCGTCCAGCAGAACTAGAGGCAGAAAGAAGCCCCATTTACAGAGCTGTTCCAAGCAGCTGCTGACCCTACAAAAGCAGGAGTGTTCAGCATGCTAGAGAAATAACAAATAAGAGTTGGACTGCCATGTCAGTATCTGCTACCATTCTGGCCATTAATAGTTGGTTTGTCTTGTCAACATAATCAGAGGAGATAGATTTGGTTAGCAGCTCACGGAAACTTAATGTGCAAACTTTCCATAGCATTTTGTATTTGCTGCAGAATTCTTGTAACAAGAAGTTTCCAGGGAGGGTAAAGGTGATTAGCAACTCTCTCTCTCCCTCTCTTCCCCTCTATCCATCTTCCTTCCTGACCCCTCCTCACTACAGACCTCATCCAATTAAACTGCTGCAGCCTCCAAACAGATGCTAAAGCTTCACTGCTGGGAATGGCCCAAACTGAGTCCAGTGTTTAATTGTTACAGATGAACTCTTTTGGACCAGACCAGTGGAAGCTCTAGGGCAGCATCCTGTTTCACACAGGGCCAACCAGTTGCCCTGAAGGGCCAACAAACAGGCCACAGATGCCAAAGCCTTCCCCGGATGGTGCTTCCTAGCATTGGAATTCAGGCATTTGAGGCTGAAAGAGATAGGGTTGTTGTCGAAAGCACAATGAAAATATTGACTGAGACAGTGGTGAAAAAGGCAAACTCCATGATGGCATTATGGACTGAAAATGCTATACCAATATTGTAATGTCTTTGTATATAAAGTTATGGTGTGGCTGCATTTGGAATACTTGGTGAACCCCTGGTAGCCATATCTCAAAAAGGATACTGCAGAGCAGGAAAAAGGCACAGGCAAAACCAAAATGATTATGGGCTTGGAGCACCTTTCCTGTGAGCAAAAAGGTCTTTTCGGTTTAGAAAAAGGTGACATGGGAGGAACATGACAAAGGTTTATAAAATTATGTGTGGGGTAGAAAAGGTGGACAGAGGGAGCCTTTCCTCCCCCCACTGAACCACCAAATGAAATGGATAAGACAGACAAAAGGAAACGCTTCTTTACTCAACAAGTAATTAAATTGTGGAATTCACTGCCAGTCATAGGCATCAACTACCGGGGGGGGGGGGCTTGAACCACCCCCAAAATTTCCGGGGGGGGGACTGAGCCCCCCCAGCAAAACGGAGCGCCTGCTGCCGCGCCTCCCAGGGCCCTTCCTAGGCCCGCCCGCCGCCACCACCTCTCCCCGCCCCCACCGCCTGGCCACTCCTGCCTCCTTCCCTCTCCCTCCCTCCATCTGGGGGCCATCTGGGCAAATGCCCAGCGTGATGGCGTCACCTGGAAGTGACGCCATCACGCTGGGCACGTTGCCGGGGTGACGCTCTACCAATCGCCCACGTCGCCCTGGCAACTTCCGGGTGACGCCATCATGCTGGGCATTTGCCCAGATGGCCCCCGGACAGAGGGAGGTAGGGAGGGAGAGGGAAGGAGGCAGGAGTGGCCAGGCCGGGGTGGGGGGAGGAGGCAGCGGCGGCTGGGGCGCGCACGCACGAGCCCTCCCCCCCCCCGGATTTTAAAACTCAACGCCCCTGCTGCCAGTGGATGTAGCAATGATGGCCACAAGCGCAGATGGCTTTAGAAGGGAGTTAGGCAGATCTGTGGAGGAGAGGTCCCTCAATGACTACTTGCCATGGTGACTAAAGATATCTTCATAGCATCCCAGTGCTCAGAAGGTACGTCATGAGCAGGGCTTGGCAGCTGTTTGCTGGCCCTTCAGGGAAACTGGTTTGGATGGTGCCTGGAAGGTGATGCTGGACAAAGCTCTGGCTCAGCAGAGCTCTTCTTATGTTCCAATACTGCTGCCCTTTCTTTTGGGGAAAAGGTGTGGCTCCCTACAAAAGGCTGTAGCACATGTAGAAAAAGGCCTTGGAGAAAGAACCCTGTTTACCTCAAGTATCGCTGCTGCTGTATGTGATTTTGAAGATTTGTCAACATTCGTTCTTATTTACCTGCTGGAGTTGGAGATGTTTCCCGAAATCTGGGGTTCTCTTGGGCAACCCTGTTGTTCTGGATGAGGCCACCGATGGCTCCAACCTTGCTTCCGCCTGCCACCATTTTGCCTTTATCATCTTCAGTCATCATGCTGTCTGACTGCACCAAACCTTTCTTCTTCATCTTGAGCTTTACTTTCTTCTTCTTCTTCTTGGGGGCCATTATTCTTTCCTCTTTCTGCACAGAGACCAAGGAAAGGCAAGCATATCTCCATGAAAGCGCTGCTTTCAGAAGCTTCCTGTCCAAAAGGTCTTCCTCATATCTGGCTCCTACAGTAATATCCCACAATACATCAGGTGGCCCTCTTGAGCTTCCTATACTTTCAACTGGGCACTGTCTCCTCCCAAGAAAAGATGGCCATCCCAGGACACTTTTACTTATTTAACTTATACTTCTCCCCTTCTCCCCAATGGGGACCCAAAGTGGCTTACATCGTTCTCCTCTCCTCCATTTTATCCTCAAATCAACCTCAGTGGAAAAGGCTTCCTCAGGAGGTGGTGGGCTCTCTGTCTTTGCTCCACATTTTCTCAACAGGGAGGGAAAAATGCAATTCAAAACCACATTCAGATATCTTGGTGCAAGGTGTACTGACTGCAAAGTCACCCCTGAATGGCGCCATAAATCTATGCAGAAGGTACCATTAAATCCAATGATGAAATAACTCAAAAGTGGCGTGGAGTGCGGAAGCTACCATAAAACCCGATAATCAAAGGAAATGAAAGCAGCATGCAATGCAGAGGGGAATTTCTGTTCCAACGTGAGTTCCGTAAAACGACGGGGGAAAAGCCAAAGCAGAATCGCCCATGGAGTCCACCTTCCAAACTGGTCATTTTCTCCAGGCAAGCTGATCTCTGTCACTTGGAGATCAACTGTAATAGAGGGAGATCTCCAGCCACCACCTGGAGGCTGGCAACTATAAGTTACAGTGGATTTTCCATATAAAACTGTTAAACTATACAATGCTTAGAACACTTAATTAGAAAACTTAACTATTCAATTATTAGAAGGCTGCTCATCTTCAGAGGTGAGTGGGTGGAAACAAGGCTCTCTGTGGGGGCCTGCCTGGCGCCTACACCACTTACCTTTCAGGTACCATTTCTGTTTGCCCAGGTTTTTAATTAAGGGATTTATTTATTCTAAAACATCTTTTTGTAATCTGTTTTTAGCCTCAGGAATATCTAAGACCCTTTTTAATCAGCTCCATGTTTTGTGTTGTTTTATGCTCTGCCTTTGTTTTTGAACACGGGTGTTAATACGACGTTTTATGTTTTGTACTATAAGCTGCCTTGAGGCATGTTCCTTCTGAATCAAGCAATAAATTAAGAAGATGCATGTTGCAGAGGAAGTTGCTGGGTAGGAAAAATGTCATTTGCACAGGCAGTGAAAAGGGTTCCACTGTGCACAGAACACAGAACACGTTACCATCTTCTGGAACTCACTGTCCCAAGATGTGGGGAGGGCCAGAAGCTAGGGTTGCTTCAGGCCCATAGCTACATTGTGGCATTTCAGGGCCTGGCCCCCCGACTTCCTTCCAAGGCCCCCTGAATTTCCCTCCATCCCAGGCCCCCCAACACTCTAGGCCTCCCGGAGTCCTCTCCCCCTGCTGCTGCCGCCCCTTCCCAAGTGTGGCTTGCTCGAAACAACTTCTCTGCCTGTCAGCAGCCCTGCCGGCTCCATCCCAGGCTGGTGGTTGCGGGGAAGGGAGGGACTGTCGGTCCTGAGCTGGTGGCAACTGCACTCGCCTTGGCTGGCTGGAGAGGAGGCACTGCCTGCTTTTCCAGCATGCCTTCTGGATTTCAGCTGCCCTCTGTCTCCAGGGAAGAGCACCATAGGAGGACCTGACCCCAGCCAGCTAGGGGTGTTTTGGGAAGCTTCCCTTTGAAATTAGTAAATGAGTGAGTTGGTGGGGGGAGGGGTCAAAGCTGGGGAAGTTTTAACTTTAATCAACTCGGTGCCCCCTAAGAAATTTAAATGCCCCCCGAAAAAGGAAATCCTGGCTATGGGCCTGGGTCGCTTCCACATGGCCATGATTCTCCGTGGAGCTCGCACTGCCACCGTGAATGCAGAGGCCCACAAAGCAGCAAGCGAGTATTCACATAGCATTAAGTTACCGTGATACGTCTGTTTGCCATGTAGGAATCTTCTACTTTGCTTTGTGAATGCTGAGTTTAAATTACCCATTTCAATAGTCTGCTCGCAAGAGAGTTCATTTCCCTCCCCCTTTTTCCTATTCCAAGCAGCAGACAGGGAGCAGTAAAGCAATCTGGAGACTAATGAGTCATACAAAGAAGAGACAGCACTCTGGCCTGGTCATGTAATCAACGGACAAATCTCTGGCATTTCCCCATCCTAGCTTATTCTCACAAGGCAACTGATGGAAAGGAGACACACCGGCTTTCAGAAGGGGCAGCCATGCTTTAGAATTGGAAGGGAAGCCATGCTTTGCACCAGTCTTTGGAATCAAGTTCAGGGGAAGCCATGCTTTCGGACACAGCCATTCATTTTCCCTCTCTCCCTTCAAGAGACACTCCTGCTACTGGGCACATGTCATGAACAGAACGACCCATGAGACACCCAGTGATCCCTGTTCCTGGGATTTTGGCCCTGCAGCTCACAACAATTGCAACACCAGCAGGCAAGTATTCTGCAAAAAGGAGGAGGTTACCTGTGAAAGGATGTTCTGGGAGAGCTTTGGTGGTTTGCTTTCCTCTTTCTTGGCATTTCTGTCTTGGGAACTCTCCCTCTTGGCTGGTGGCTCCCTAAAAGATAGGAGAAAGACGTAAGAAATTACTTAAAACTGCAAGACATCATATGTATTGGTTCTTCTCCTCCCACAGCCTGGGACTTGGCTTATGCTAGCAACAGTGCTAACCTCAAGCTCTGCTGTACTAAGAGACAGTTTGCTGTACTAGTTAAGGGCAGCAGACTCTGATCTGGAGAACCAGGTTTGATTCCCCACTTCCCCACCTGAAGCTAGCTGGGTGACCTTGGGCAAGTCACAGCACTCTCAGCCTAAAAAATAAGCGTAGCTCGCCACTTAGTGGTGCCAAAAAGAGTTGCAGCTATAGCAGCCAAACAATCTGGTTCAGGGATCTCCTGGCTATTCTACACACAGTGCCATAGGATAATTAATTAATTAATTTCTGCTGTCCCCTACAGCACCTTGGGAAGCATGGAGGCAAAATACCAATGTGGTGCAAGAACAGGTTCTGAAAGAACTTGGCTGAAAGGCCCACGATATATCAATCATGCTGGAGTTCAGCAGGCAGGGGTCTGGTCCATACAGTTCTATGGGCTCCATGATGGAAGAAAGGCAGGAAATAAGTATAATAGTAAAACCTGCCCTCAAATCCCTATTCACTGGAGTAGCCTCTAGCACAACTCCTTAGCCACAGTTGGCCATCTATAAAATAAACTTCGCAAAAGTGTGAAGAATACAAGAATCATGACACACCCCATGCTACAATGCAGTTAGAAAGCATTGTCAGGATGTTAGCTTTTTTCTAAGGTTACCAGGTCACGGCAACCACTGGGAGCACTGGGGGCGGAGACACCGGGGCGACACAGCAGCATGTGTGCTGTGACGTCACTTCCGGGGGGGGGGGGGACAGAAGTAATGTAAGTCTAGGAATAGCCACCAATTCCTAGAGCTAACTGACATCACTTCTGGGCTCTCCCAGAAATGACATCACACAGACAACACCAATGTTTGTTTGTTTCCTGCTGCCACTTAGAGCAGTGGTGGGCAACACGGGCTTCCAGCAGGAGGTCTCCCACCATGGTGGGAGGCCTGGCAGCCCTCCTACTTCCTTCTCTGCCTAATTCCTCCTACTCAACCAAGCTACAGCCTTGGTTGTGGCAAACAATGCCATTCCAAGGTCAAGGTAGCAACAGGAAGAAGCACCTGTCTTCCCGGGTCTTGCTCCGGGGTCTCCGTGCCTTCCGAGATACGTCCCACTCTGTTAAGGCTTGCAGTTCAAGGCCGTCTTCCTGGACGCGGTCACACAGGGCCCCGTAGTCAAGGGCAATGGAGCGCAAGAGCCAGTGAAGCCCTTGAACGATGGTCCAGCACTGGGTCTTGGGGAGCCGTTTGATGGCTGCACAGGGTTCCTGCAAAACGATACCAAAGGCAGCTTAGATTGATACCTGCAGGATCAAGACAAAAACACGCCCCCCCCCCGCAGGATCAGGAGGACAATCCCCCCCCCCCCCCCCTTGCAGGATCAAGACCCGCAGGACCGAGAAGTTGAATGGAGGTCTCAGGGGTTACAAAAGCTCCGCTAAGGCACTGGTCTTCGAGCAGGAGGCCATGATTTACAAGAGGAATGTCAGAAGCACCAGTGCTTTCGGCCCCTTTAGCTGGGATTCAAAAAGATAAGAAGAAAACAGGGAAATGAATGTGTGAGCAAGAGAGCAGAAGAAAGCTAGACTGAAGGCCAAACTGCATACATAGGTGGGGATCAGATCCCCAGATGTTAAGCTCCCAAAAGCAGCTGTGAGGAGGGGACTGGTCGAAATCAGGGCTGTGGAAGGGTTCATTCTTCCCTCCGAGACGTTTCTGAGATCAGTGGGGACACAAAGTAGGTATAACATTGTTTTTCCCTCTCCCTTTTATCCTCACGACAAAAACCTTGAGAGGCAGATGAAGCAGAAGTGCAAATGATTGGCCCAACATCACCTAACAAGCATGAATGGCAGAGTGGGGTTTCGAACCTGAGCCCATGAGATCCTAATCCAGCACTCTAACCATGGCTAATTTCACACCCATTGAATAATGTACTTTCAGTGTACTTTAGCAATCCTTTGAAGCAGCAAACTTGCAAACAATTGCTAAAGTGCCTTGAAAGTGCATCATTCAACATGTGTGAAATTAGCCCACTACACCATGCTGGCTCTCCAAATGTTAAAATGGAACAGGCAATCTAATTAGTGGCAGGCCAGCAGAAGGCACATGGCCATAAAGCCCCGTGAGAATGACCAAGAAGGAGGGCAGAGACTCACACTTCCTCCACTCCTTCGGGACAGCCAGTAAGGTACAGCAGTTGGAGTGTTGAATCCCCACTCTGCCATGGGAACTTCCTGCGTGTTCTTGGGCCGGTCATTAGGGCTGCCAAGTCCCCGGGTAGGGCGGGGGAAGCACCGATTTTTAAAGCTTTCCCCCGCTTTTTCAGAATTGGCCACTGGGGGAGGCAATGGCTGCCAGCAGGGAAACGTCGGAGCCTGCCCTGGCCTCTTAAAAGGGAAATGTCTGCAGAGAGCCTGCCCTGCAGTAAAAAGCCTCAACAGACATTTCCCCTTTAAGAGAGAGGAAGAGAGTCCCGCCCAGAGAGGCTCTTTCTGCTGAAGGGCCTGCTTTTGCATGTGGCCTGCTGCTGGAGTAAGCTGCTCGGGGTAAGCTGCTGGGGTCTGCCAGCTCTTTTCCTTCTCTCTCTCTCCCCCTCCCCCTTTCTTTCTTTTTTCTGTCTGTCTGTCTGTCTCTCTCTCTGTCCCCATCCAGCAGAGGTCTATAAGTGGCTATTATAGCCACAAGGTCTAAATGGAGCCCTTTGTCTGGGGCAGTGATGCTCTGAATTCTTGGTGCTTGGGGGGCAACAGTGGGAGGGCTTCTGGAGTTCTGGCCCTGCTGCTGGACCTCCTGAGGGCACCTGGTATTTTTGGCCACTGTGTGACACAGAGTGTTGTACTGGATGGGCTGTTGGCCTGATCCACTGTGGCTTCTCTCCTGTTCTTATGATATGAAAATCATATTTAGCACTTGTGCAGCACTTAGTGCTTCATATTCTGCCGAGATGAGGAAGGATTCAGTAGGGCCATTGCTCAGTGATAGAGCATCTGCTTGACATGCAGGAGGTATCAGCCTCTTCAGCTAAAAAAGGATCAGGTCATAGGTGACATTAAAGATCTCAGCCTGAGACCCTGGAGAGCCACTATCAGTCTGAGTAGTCAATACTGACCTTGATGGACCAATGGCCTGATTCAGTATTAAATAAAATGATTCCATGGCACTGCAGGGTTTTGAGCCAGGCTCTCCCAGATCCCAGCCAAACAAACTGACTGCTACATAACACTGACTCTTGTTCAGCGACAAAAAACAGTGGCATAAAAGTCACAGTCTGGGTAATGCTGCTTGCAAGCCTATAAAGCTCAAGGCAGCAGCAGAAGCTCAGTATTAGGAAACTTCATGAGTTCATGTGTCAGCATGTGGAAGCAACATCACAGGATGTGACATCACAAAATGATGTCACTTCCTTTCTCCTGGCTCCACCCCCAAAGTCCTCAGATATTTCCCAAGTTGGACTTGGCAGGCCTACCGGTCATTCACTCTCTGCTTAATCTGCCTCTCAGGGTTTTTCTTGTGAAGATAAAAATGGAAGACAGGAGACTGATGCAAACCATTTTGGGTCAGCCCTGGGGAGAAAGGCAGGGTACAAATGAAGTAAAGAAGGAGACCTTGGAGAGGCATTGCCAATATGAGCAAAGAGGGTTGTCTCCAATGCTCCCTCTAAGCTGTGGAGTCTTGTGAGCAAAAATTCTACTTTGTGAGCTACTGGCATTAAATGTGTGAGCAAGCGATTTGGCTACTGCATAAATTAGCTTGCTCTGGAGCCATCCTTCCTGAGCTAAGACAAAAAGGTGTGAGGCAGAGGCTACAGAACTGTGAGCTAGCTCACACTAACTCAGCTTAGAGGGAACACTGGTTGTTTTATGCTTACAATGCGACACGGCGACTTGCTTTCGTTCACAAGCTTCTCCAGAGACAGGCACTCGATGATCTCGCAGGGCAAGAGCGCATCCAGCTTGTCCTGTTTGTTCGCCAGCCTTGAAACACCCGCACAGAAAACAGAACAGCAAACACTGGCAAACCTCACAAACACTGCTGTCCATTCACCCTCTGGCCACACAATATGGAGAAGGCAACAGACCTTTGTTATGTATTGGGATTGAATCATCCCTGACTGAATCACCCTAGAGACTGGCTGAGCTTGGAGCACAAGAACAATAGCCGACCAGGACTCTGGAGTAAACCAGTCAAGCAGTAATGTTTTGTAAATAGCCTATCACAGGGAGTGGGTGGGTGTGGGGTGGAGTGTTTTGCATGCATATAAGCAGCGCTTCGGGTTGTCTTGTTCTGGCTTAACTCACTTAATAAACCATGAGCTGATCACTCTATGCGTCCGAACCCAGTATATTTCACCTTCAAGGAGTGCTTTGTCCTGTATGCACTCCCAGGGGTGCGTTGGATCGGGAAAGTGGTGCAGGGAGGGTGCAGCCCCTTCTTCCCCAATGCCAGGGTCTCGATTTGAAGAGGGCCCTGAAGTGCTTGGAAAAGTAAGTTTGTGAAGTGACATCTCATACAGTTCACATCTCAGTGCTTAAATCATCTTGCCAAGGCCTGTCTTCAAGCACTAAGAGCAGGGTTCTCTCCAAGCCCGTAGCCAGGATTTTGTGGCTCGTGGGGCAAATTTTTTTCTAGTGGGGCTGAAGTTCTCAGTGCAGAAAGAAAAGCCATTTAGCCGATAGAAAGCTGTTATCCGGATAGATCTCTTTACAAGCTGTCAACCATTTTAGATAACAACAGTTCTCAGCTGCTGCAAGTTAATCACTTCTGCTAGCAATTCTGGTAACAACAATTCTAATAACAAGCCGGCAGGTGGGAGTGATGACTTCTATAGTCAAGAAAGCTAACAGGCAGAAAAACTCTCTTAAAGGAGACCAGTGTCTTAACACAGAGTTAGAAGGGATCCTAGAGGTCACCTACTCTAACCCCCTTGCTCAGTGCAGAAATTAATCAACTACAGCAGCCCACTCTGCTTAAAGGAGCACAAGCCTTTAAAAATGTTTTAAAATGATTGAAAAGAACATTTACAGGAGAAATTCTTGTGGGGCAGTGCCTTTAAGAAAGGGGGCAGAGCCCCCCAAAGTCCCATCATAGCAACAGGCCTGGTTCTTTCTCTGTGTTAGAAGGGAACCTGTTCTTTGGAACCCCATGTCTAAAAATCAGTCCTCACCCGCTGGCATTCAGGCCCATAGTTAAACCCATTTTCTTGGTAAGAAATTCCAGAGGGACAGCTGTGCTAATCTGTTTCAGCAAAAACAAACAGGACTCTTTCGGCATCTTAAAGCTTCACACATTTTTACAGCAACATAAGCATTCATGGTCTGTGTCATCCAAGGAACAGGGCTTGTCCACGAATGCTTATCCTAAAATAAGGTGTCAAAAGACTTGGATAGGTGTTTAATGCTGCTGGCTTGTTAATACTGAGTTTGATTTTGATGTGGCTTTTTTGGTGGTTTTAGGGGTTTTTAAAACTTTTGACAATATAATATTTTACTGTAGCTAGAAGCTTTATGCACTCTGCTAAATAGTCAGTGGTTACCAGAATAACTATAACCAGCTAACCCCTGAACAGATCAGAGACGGGGCTGTGTACGCAATTTATCACATAGAGTCTGATGGAGATCATGAGTCTCCATCACATTAATTTGTGGCGTGATGATCAAACTGCATGTTACATGGGATATCTACCACTTGAACCCCCAAACATTTTTTCTTAAATGTTAAAAAGCATCCAGGGTAGATACAGGAATTCAGATCAGGGCTGTAGCACGGAGGAGAAGGGGCTTAAATATTCCCTCCTGCTGCACTGTTTCCCTGAGAGAAATCTTTTGAAAGAAGAGAATTCTCTGCTTTAGGCCTTCCTTCCTGATTTCTTCATTTATACCCACATGTTCATCCAAAGGAGAAAAGAAACTAGGATGCAAACAGAATGAGGCTCACAGTAGCAGAGGCTTTCCTGCAACTTTGGGGTGCCCCAAGACACGGGCGAGGGTCCTCTTGAGTTCATCCATCTGTGCCACGTCACCAGAGTCCAGCACAAAGATTATCCCGTGAGCTTTGCCGTAGTGGTTCCTCCAGGTTCGCTGCCCCCCAGCTGGGTCAATGAGGGATACCTCAAACCTGTCCACTCTGAGGTCTGTCTGGTTTGGCTTCGTGGTCGGGAGAACTTCACAGGAGACTACTACTCAGAGGAGACAGAAAAACCAGACCCAAACCAATCATCAGTCCCACCTGCACAGACAGGGTTATACATCCAGAACTACACATCAGGAGCTTTCCCCTAATGTTTTTTTGTTGGTTTGTAGCAAAGAGCTTTGTAAAGCTTATGTTTCATAAGCTATGGCTGATATGTCAGATGTAAATGGTCGAACAATCTGGATTCCAAAACTAATTAGCAATGCAAACCTTCTCTGTGGTGGCTCCACATATGCAGAACTCTCTCCCTAGGAAGAATTAACCTTGCCTCCTCCTTGCTGATTTCTGGATGCCAACTTAAGTCTATTCTCTTCCAGGGGAATTCTAGCATCAATAGCACTTTCCAAATGTGGTTATTTTGCCAGCTTGCTATTACTTCTTTAATTGGCTGTTTTTATGTGAAACTGGGTGCATTGGGTGTAGTTTGGTGTGGTGGTTAGGAACACCAACTCTAATCTGGGAGAACTGGGTTTGATTTCCCCACTCCTCCACATGCAGCTGCTGGCATGGCTTTGGGTCAGTTACAAGTTCCTTTAGAGCTGTTCCCTCACAAGCAGTTCTCGAAAGAGCTCTCTCAGCCTCACCTACCTCACAGGGTGCCTGTTGTGGGGAGGGGAAGGGAAAGGAGATTGTAAGCTGCTTGTGGCTTTGGGTCAGTTACAAGTTCTTTTAGAGCTGTTCCCTCACAAGCAGTTCTTGAAAGAGCTCTCTCAGCTTCACCTACCTCACAGGGTGCCTGTTGTGGGGAGAGGAAGGGAAAGGAGATTGTAAGCTGCTCTGGGACTCCTTTGGGTAGTGAAGGGCAGGGTATAAATCTAATCTCTTCTCTCTTCTTCGCGCTGTCCTGCTGCTGTTAGCTGTGGGTGCGGCCGACTAGCAGCGTACCTGCCTTGCATGCAGTCTAAGATTCAATTCCCAGCACCTCCAGTGAAATAATCAGGTAGCAGGTAATAGGAAGGACCTCTGCCTGAGACCTTGGAGAACTGCTGCCAGTCAGAGTAGATAAGACTGACCCTGAGAGACCAAGGGTTTGGCTTAGTATATAGACTCTTCATGTGCTTGAACACAGAACAGAAAGGCAGCTATGACGCGTATCCTAAATAAACTGCTGCTTTGCGACGTTCTGTGAGGTGACTGATCAGGATTGGCTCTACTTCACTCGACCAGCACCCTCTATCCTTGTAATAGTCTCTTCGGGGTTTAATTTTAATAGGTAGTCACTCAGGCTTTTTCTTTGACATAAAACAGAGCTTTATTTACAGAACCAAACAGAGGGGATGGGGGATGTATTTACATTGGACACGTCGTTTCGTAGCGGCTGACACATTTGTCAGAAATTACTCTTTGGCAGTAGGTTATTTTGTTTTCAAGGGTTGTTTTTTTTTTTGTAACCTTTCATAAGTTCACCACACACTTTCTCAAGCACTCTCTCCTGTACAGCTTAGGGTCAAGTCTCTTGACTTTGGCTTTCCTGGCCCTTTTCTTTGAGTCCTAGCTGGCCACCAACCAATGATCCAGACTCTGACTGGCCTTGCCTCAGCCCTCTCTTAAGCACCTATACCAGGTTCTTCAGTGCTGATAGGTCTTTGTGTTGACCACTTATGTGTTCTACGTGCACAAGACTGTTCACGGTCCCGTGAATCAGTCTATCCCGCACCAGTTCTCAGCTTAAACTGGTCTTTTTGGATTGCTCCCACAGAGCCACAGAGTCTTGCTTCCAAGCTCTCCCACAGCTATCCCTAGAACTCTTCTCCACACAGACTTTTTTCTCTCTCTCCCCCGGAACATTCTAAACTGTCAGGTGTGCCCGTTAACTGCCAGTCATTGAGGGTTCCGAGCTAAATGACCCCCTCCTCACTCAGTCATGTGACCCAGATTTTCATCCCGTCACAGCAGCCTAGAAATTTTCATCCTGTCACAGTCCAGTTACTCACCTCTCTGGACTTCTCTGACTAGGGAAGTTTTTCCAGCTCCGTCTGGGCCGAGGACAAGGAGAGTCACTTTTCTGGCGAGGAGGAAGGAGAACATAACATTGTGTTATGGTGCAATCTGGAGCTATGGTCTCTCCCCCAGCATAGCTTCTAACATTTGGCAGACAAAAATGGAAACACTTGGGAACAGGCTTATTACGAACAAATTCCCACACTAAAGGTGACCACCTATGGCCTGCCCCTTCATTAAACATTGCTGAAGGTTGTACTTACTATACACGGTGCTCACCGGCTGTGCAATGCCCTGTCTTCAGCTGCTTCCCCATTACACTCTTACGTCACTGTGAATGAATGCAAAGGCATTCACAGTGGCAACATAGCCTCCAGTTGGGTATATGCTCTGTGCTTCCCTCCATCTCCACATATTTCCCCTGCCATTTCTCTTCTCGGTTGACACCAGAGGGTCTCCTTCTTTGGATGCCTTTAACCAGAGGCGAGATGGCCATCTGACAGCCATGCTGATTCGGTGAACTTGGGCAGGTCATGAAAGAGAGGGCAGGAAGGGCTGCCTCAGTGCTTAGTTCTTGTGGCCTTTTCTTACACGCCCAGGGAAATGCTGATCGCCACGTTGGGGTCAGGAAGCCATTTCTCTCCAGCCCAGTTTGGATGGGGATCCTGGAGGGTTTTTTGCCATCTTCTGGGCATGGAACAGGGGTCACTGGGGGTGGGGAGATAGTTGTGAATTTCCTGCATTGTGCAGGGGGTTGGACTAGATGACCCTGGAGGTCCCTTCCGACTCTATGATTCTATGAGGGCTTTTTTGTTGTTTAAAGGGAAAAAAATCACTAGTAGGTATGTCTTAATAGGTGCCGATCACTGATTTTAAACAAAGCAGTCAAAAAGGATGCCGGGGGGGGGGGGGGAGGATAGTGGGCACAAGGGGAAATGGAAAGAAAATTACAGATGGTAAAATTATCTGAACTTACTGAAATACTCACAGATGGGAGATTGTCTAACCCCATTTTGCTTGTGGGTGAAGCCTTTTATGATTATTGGAATCTGGCACTACAGTTGGACTTGAATGTATTTAATCAAGAGTAATTAACACGTGGAATTTGCTGCCAATGTAGGACTGGATGGCCCATTGGCCTGATCCAACATGGCTTCTCTTATGTTCTAATCGCACTGGTGAACTAAGCAGATATGAAATGGTGTAGACTGCTGCCATAATAATGTGTAGTCACTATTACGTTGGACAGTGGCCTATTATGCACAACTGATTCCCCTCACATTCACCATGCATGTCTGTCAGGTTTCCTTCGTTGTTCTGCATTGATTTTCCTCCCTTCCTGTCCCTGAAGTGAAGGGATTCTGCTTGACTGCTGCCAACAAGGTGGTTCAGCTGTGCTGAAGCCACAATTGGAATGGTTCCTCCCACCCCACCACCGCACAGCCTCCTGATCCCTCCCGTGTACCAGTTGCTTGCGGGCTGCATAACAGCCCTGGATGGTCTGGTTCTGGCCCCTGGGCCTTATGTTTGACATCCTTGCTATAAGCATTATAAGTGCAGATTGGGGGTGGAGCTTAGCACTGTGGGAAGGAAGGAAGGAAGGAAGGAAGGAAGGAGACTCCTAAACATGTAAAGAAAGCCATGCATGCACTTGGTGTCATAATCCACCCCCCACACATGTTCACTCCACTCAGTAGGAAGATGTCCTTGTGCAAAGAAGTAGCATGGAAAGTACTCTCCACTGTCTCTTTGCACAAAGTGAAAGCAACGATATCCCACTATCTCTTCCCACATGTGCAGGACGTAGCGTACAATGCAGTGTTTCAAAACTAAATGAAAGGAACCATCTGCCATGCATTCCATTGGTCCATAGGCACTCTGAGATACCATTAAGAACCGAAGGGCTATAAGCTGTGGCAGCCCTTGTGCTACAGCTTGTGAAAGCTGAGCTAAGCTCAGTGCATTTTTCTTTTCTGTTCACACATGACCTTTGGGGGTCCCAAACACCTCTCCCGTTGTGACCAACTGCTGCAAGCTCATCTCTGCCTGTGTTATGTCTAGCAGCCAACTCTGGACCAACCTTTGTTGCTGTAGCTAGAACTATACACTGACAATGTTATTGCCTGCTTGGGGCTGCAGATCACAGATCAGAGGCATAACTCCGGAGAAGAAGAAGAAGAAGGAGAAGAAGAAGAAGAAAAGGAGGAGGAGGAGGAGGAGATTGGATTTATACCCTACCCTTCACATTGAGTCTCAAAACAGTTTATAGAAACAAAATTTTAAAAAATTCTAAAAAAAAGAGTGGTTTACAAATTCCTTTCCCTCCGCCTCTCCACAACAGACACCCTGGAACCGATTTCACATAAGCCGCTGCTCTGTCCCCGCTCTTCTCTTTCCCCCAATTGCACGTTTTGACCTGGAGCTTCACCCAATTTCCCCCACCATCTTCACGATCCTGTTTTTTGAGGATCTAGAAGACGTGGAGGAGATCAGGCGAAGATGCAGATCAAAATGCGGCTGCGGAGCACATATTGGGAAATTGACACGTGCAATCAGGGGAAAGGGAAGAGCCAGCCTGGAGCAGCTGTTTGTGGGAAATCGGTGCACGTGAGGTAGGTGAGGCTGAGAGAGCTCTGACTGAGAACTGCTCTTGAGAGAACAGCTCTGAGAGAACTTGTGACTGACCCAAGGTCACCCAGCTGGCTGTATGTGGAGGACTGGGGAATCAAAACCAGTTCTCCTAGATTGGAGTCCGCGCTCCTAACCACTGCACTAAACTGGCTCTGGTTGAAAAGCTGGCCACCCCTGGCTGGAGGGATTCCTTTGCTCTGCAATAGCTTGTTGCATGCTGGTGCCTGAAGCAAGGTGGGTCAGGAAACCAATTGTTATGGAGTTCTTTTTGTGGTGAGCTGCCTAAAACACAACAAAAGGAAAGTGGGTGCACCTGACCATTTTGGGGGGGAAAGCATCCTCCGAAGGTGACAATAAATTAACAAGGACCGGGGATCAGAAAGCAGGAACTGTCCTTGGTGAACAGGGACCACTGAAGGGTATGATGGAGAAGCTGCTACGTTGCCATGGTGATTTTTGTGTGGGGCAAGCCTGGCTAAAAGGGCACAATATACTTGGGAAAGAAAAAGGGGAGGGGAGGGGAGGAGATTGCCTGGCAACAAACAGGGCTTCAGTTTGTAGTCTTGGCAACCTTTGTTCCGCTGCATGCAAATAAAACCAGAACTCTGTGGTCTGATGAGGCTGGGAGATTTGTGGGGAGTCTCTCGTGGCCCACAGTGCTCCAGTTCACCTTACAGCCATTTTAAAACAGGTGTTGCAACATCCATGAGTCTCCCGAAAGAAAGCCTCATTCTTTGACCTTGAAACCTCACCTCCTATTTCTCAAACTGCTGGGGATCAGCTGTGGTTTGTTCGGCTGGGAGGAGGAGGAGGAGACATCGCACTGCTGGGGTGGTGTCAACAGGCTGAAAGAAACATGCCCTGCCCCTCTAGAGGCTTAATGTGTAGGGAAAGGAAGTGGAAGCTTTTCAGTTTGTTGGAGTAAAAATCTCAGTAAGCCTGTTCTAGTAAGGAGCCAGGATGGTTTTTTCTCCAGCCTGTTGGCAACCCAATGTACTGCTCATTATTATCAGAAGCTAGGGTTGCCAACCTCCAGGTGGGGATTGGCAGTTTTCTGGGATGACAACTGATCTCCGGATGACAGAGATCGGTTCTCATTGAGAAAATTACCCTTAAAATTGCTTTTAGAGTACAGCTGATATGGTTTTCACTGTATTTTAAGAGCATCTCAGAGGTTGGAGGTCTCCATGGGGAATACAAGGCTTGCCCATGCCCTTTGAAGTGTTGGAAGTTCCAGATATGATGTCCCCTGTCTCAGACCTCCAGACTGAGTGACAAGAGAGGCAAGATGGCTAGATAGGCACACTGACCTTTCGTCCTGTCTTTACTCTTCTGCCACTGTCCCCTTTGAAATGCAGACTGTGTTCTCAGGGACTGATTTCCCCTTCCTTCTGTACTCTCACTTGAAGACGGACTATCTCCCTGCATGTACCAAGGGAGAGACATGCAGTCCTTTCTTGGCACCATGAGGTAGATGGACCTCTTGCTATCTGCTTCCATCCTTTAGCTAGTAAGTTAGTTCTCTATCATGTCCCTACTCCTTCCTATTCAAAGTGTACTTCTCAAATAAAGAGTATTTCTCTTCTAAACTTGCAACATGGCTCTGTGTAGTTTTGTAAGCTGCGTAACCTGGTAAAATGACACTCCGGCATTTGTAGCTTAATTTAAGCACTCTGCTAACTAATGGCGACTGGACTAACCACACCAGTTAACCTCAGTATGAAGCTTTCCAGTCTGTGGCATGGGGCAGGGGGGCAGAAGGAGATAGGGCTGCCAAGTCAGCCCAGGGGGCGGGGGATCCCCCGCTAAAGGGGTTCCTGATCTGCCGGCCAGCATTTGGCCGGCAGGGGGAACCTCACCCCCGAAGTCGTCCAGCGAGGACGACGTAATGACGTCACCAGAAGTGATGTCAGCACGTTGGGGGCGTTGCCAGGGTATCATAGAGTTATCTATGGTATCATAGAGTTTTGGGGTGATTGCCAGAGCGTCACCCTGGCAATGCCCCCAATGTGCTGACGTCACTTCCGGTGACGTCACTGGGCGCGCGCACAAAGCACGCACGCACACCAGGAGAAACTCCCAGCCGGAGGAAGACTCCCCCCCGCCGGTGAGTCCCTAAGACTTGGCAACCCTAGAAGGAGAGGGCTTGGAAGATCTATCTGAAAGGGTTTTAAAATCAAAATAAAGTGCCCCTGAGTTGCTCACGTTTGAGAACCACTGCTGTAACAGATAACCAAAGTCACAAGGCCTCTTTTGGCTTAATGTTACACAAGGAATGTCAAAGGATGAGGCACAGAGTGAAAAAACGTAACACCTCCATGGAATTTACCTTAGCGGCTCTTGGATTGCCTGCAGCCAAGACCAGCAGTAGGCGAGGAGGTGAAACATACTCCGTCAAACCACAGAACTTGGCCGTGTCTCTGTGCCTGAAGAAACATTTTTTAAAAAACAAGAAATCTGCAGTGGGATTTTATTTTAAAAAGGCAGGATAACATCATGAAGTATTAATAATTATAAATACCTTATCTCTGGCATCCACAAGTGAAGGAAAGTGATTTAACCCTGGACTTACAACTGCTAGCTCAGGTTAGCTGCCAAGAATTCAGACTTGGTGCTTGACAGGCACAAAAGATCAAAGAAGGGTCAGAAGCTGTATTTAGACATTCACAAACAAACCACATTTTATTTGTGAATGGGCCTCAGAGCCTCATGCTCTGGTGCTCCCTCCTGTCATGCCTGGAGGCCCGTCTGAAGATCCCATCAACCACAACCTAATCCTGGTTGAGTAGAATCCCAATTATAAAAGGCGAGATAAAAAATCAAATCAAAACAAAACAACCTTTGGAAGATGATAGATGGGAAGCAAAATCCTCTGAATAACTGGAAAAAAACAGTTTGAAACACAGCAGAATATAAGAGTGTTTCTGAAACCAGAAATTTTTGTTTCCATTTGATGGCCAAATGCTATGTGAAATGAGGTTTAAGCAGGTCTCCGTGATACATGAAACTGTTTTATGTACAGCAAGACCACGACTGTCCACTCCGACTGCCAGTACGAGCAGGGGTTCCTTCTACTAGTCTTACTCCCTGATTGGAGATAACAAAAAGGAAACCACAGTATATTGAAGAGCAAAACAAGACAAAATACTTTGTCTATAGGCCGATAAAAACACAAATGTTTCCTTACTTCTTATTCTAAAATAATGTTGCCTTCTTATTCAATAACTTATTCCACTGATTGTATAAAGCATTTATAAGTCAGAAAAATTGCAAAATTCAGATTGAACATACACATAATTGTCACAAGATTTGTTTTGCTCTGTAAGTGGAGAGGCCAGGGGATTCAACCCCAAGAATCCACATGAATACATGAAACTGCCTTATACTGAATTAGATCCTTGGTCCATCAAGGTCAGGATTGTCCACTCAGGCTGACAGTGGCTCTCCAGGGTCTTAAGCAGAGGTCTTTCATATCACCTACTGCAGGGGTGTAGAGTTTTGTAAATTCGGGGGGGGGGGGGGGGCGAAGCGCGTGCACTTGCTGGGGCAATGTTCTCCCCCCCCCCCGGGAAACTGCTGCGCCTCCCCGGGCCCTTCCGAGCCCCGCCAGCTGCTGCTGCTGGTGCCTCTCCCCCCCCTCCGGTCACTCCTTCCCTCTCCCTCACTCTTTTCTGGGCGAAATGCCCAGCGTGGTGACATCACCCGGAAGTGGTGCCATAGAGTTTCAGGGTGACTGCTAGAGTGTCGCCTAGCAATGTGCCCAGCATGATGGCGTCACTTCCAGGTAATGCCACCACAAAAGAGGGAGGGAGAGGGAAGGATGGAGGAGTGGCTGGCAGGCCTCGGAAGGGCCCGGGGAGGTGTGGCGGCGAGGCGCAGTGGCAGGCGCTCCGTTTTGCCGGGGGAGGCTGAGCCCCCCCCGGGAAATTTCGAGGGTGGCTCGAGCCCCCCGTAGTCTACGCCTATGACCTACTGCCTGGTCCTTTTTAAATGGAGATGCTGGGGACTGAACCTGGGACCTTCTGCATGCAAAGCAGAGCCTCTACCACTGAGCCATGGCTCCTCCCCTCATCTTCCGTGTGGAAAGGAAACTTTTATCACAGCAGAGCTGTGGGTCTTTCCCTAGACACCACCAGTGCCTTACATATGAACAATTGAAGCATCTTTAGGGAATCTTCCACACAGTTTGTTTTCCATGGCTTGGATGCTATTGGGAAGTACGGATTTCCCCCCTGCAGCATCACAGTACTTTTTATGCATCTCCTGAATTTTTCAGATCTTTTCTGTAATGTTTCCAAAACCTGCCTTACATGATAATTTTTGTAAAGACTGCCACAAAACTGGGGTGGCCACCGACCACCATGTGGATGGGATATCCCTATCTTACTGATCCCACCCACATTAGCAAGTGATGCTCTGTATTCTTGGTGCTTGAGGGGGGGCAACAGTGGGAAGGCTTCTAGTGTCCTGGCCCCACCGGTGGACCTCCTGATGGCACCTGGTATTTTTGGCCACTGTGTGACAGAGTGTTGGACTGGATGGGCCATTGTCCTGATCCAGCATTGGCTTCTCTTATGTTCTTATGTTATGTTATTTATTTATTATATGTTATATATATTATATGTTATGTTCATATCCCATGGTCTAATCACCCAAGGTGCCCCTCTCCTGCACAACTGTAAGGTTTTTTTCAAAATTTATTTTAAAATTAGTAATAGACATATCAGTATAACCAGTTTTTAACAATCAAACGCCAGTAAATCTGCCCTTATTGAAGCCCTGTTGATGCTACACTGAAGCAGCCACTGCTGTGGGAAAACCACCAAAAATCATGGTCGTGTAAGAAGTCTTAGTCAGACCATGGCTGTATCAACATGCCTTTGGATATTGGTGTGCTATATAGCTATTATTTGCAACTGGAGTTTCCTGTGTGGACGAGGCAATGCTATTGCAAACAACTGCTACACTGCAACAATGGTACAATATCCAACGATGCATGAATGCAGCCAGTTTCTCTGTCTAGCGAGGCAGAGCCTTCTCCATTGTGGTGCCACATCTCTGGAATTCCCTCCCTCGAGAAAATTCAATCGGTGCCTTCACTGTTCCCATTTGGCGATGCATGAGGATCTGAATTCTGTTACGCTTGCTCTGTTCAGTAGCCTTTGAACAAAGGTGACTGTTGCTGTCTTTTCTCAAATGACTTTTTTAGCTTCATTTGATGGAGACAGAACTGGATGGTGTTTTGATCAAAAGGTTTATGTTTTGGGGACCCAGGCTGGTATAATGGTTGCAGAGGTGAACCACAGCCTGGGAGACCCAGGTTCAGATCTCCAATCTGCAATGGAAGCTTGCTGGGCCAATCACACATTCTCAGCCTAACCTACCTCACAGGGTTGTTGTGAAGATAAAATGGAAAAGGGAAGAATGCTGTAAGCCACTATGGGTCCTCACTGAGGATGAAAGCGGGGTATAAATGAAGAAAAATAAAACAGAAATGTTAAGAGATAAATAAGATGTAAATTTCTTTAGAGGAATATGGGGCTTTGGATCCAGGAGCTAGGATTGCCAGCTCTGGGTTGGGAAATACCTGGAGATTTTGCAGGTAGATCCTGAGAAGGGCCTGGTTTGGGGAGGGAAGGGACTTCAGTGAGTTATAATGCCATAGAGTCCACCTTCCAAAGTAGTCATTTTCTTCAGGTAAACCAATCCCTGTCACCTAGAGATCCGTTGTCATCCCAGGAGATCTCCAGCCACCACCTGGAGGATGGCAACCCTCCCAGGAAACAGTGAATTATGGATACCTGCCTGCAGGCCCATAGCCAGGATTTTGTGGCTTGTGGGGCAAAAAATTTTCTGGTGAGGCTGCCATTATTTTTTATGTCAGCTCCAATCCACACCCAAGCCCGACCGCCAGGAGCCGCCCCTCTCCCTCCCCTCCTGCAAGATTTAAAGGGCCCTCCAGCTGATTGACAGGGAGTATGTGGCCCGCCAAGTAGCTGGAGAGCCCTTTAAATCCTGCAGGAGGGGAGGGAGAGGGGTGTGCGCCATCCCCCACTTCTTTTCAAAAGCATTTAAAGGATGCCTTTAAATGCTTTTGAGAAGAAGCGGGGGCATGCACGCCCCCCAATTCTGGTCCAAAAATCTTCTCCAAAAAATCTTGTGGTGCTGGCCCTTTAAGGAAGGGGGCAGAGCCCCCACTAGCCCCACTGTAGATATGGGCCAGCCTGCCTGCACTATGGGTACCACAAATGGGACAGACACCAGGGGTTGTGGCATGCTCTGGACAGAAGCTGGAAGGCTGTGGGCTGATGGGCCTGAAGTTCACAACAGAGTCAGGTCTATGCTCCTGCATGCCTATGGAGTGCACTTCCTGCCTTAGCCAGGAGACACAGGGCAAAAATCACCCCAGGGTGTAGCAGCAGCAGGCATATATATTGCAGCACACTCAGGAATGACACTCTCTGGTGTTTTGAACTTCACTTGCAGTACACTTGCTTAGGTGGTTAGCTACCACCAGGGCTATTTTTGGGCAGGAATGCACAGGAACGGAGTTCCGGCTGGCTCCTGAGCTGGCCACGCCTACAACCAAAACCTGTGGCATGCGTGGCTACAGAGTACGCTGCCCTCTCCAGGTTACACACAAGAGGGAAAGGCAGTGGTAAAATGCCTCTTTCCCCCTGGGGAGCCCCTGGGGATTTCCTTGTCAATTTCACTCTGGCCAGTCAGCTGAGAGTGAAATTGACAAGGAAAAGCCTCTCTCTGCCTTCCCTTCTCTAGCTGACATATGGCCAGGGGCGTAGACTTTTCTGAAGTCCGGGGGGAGCGGGAACTCTTTGGTGCGTGCGCTTTGCGCGCGCGCTCGCTGGGGCGATGTCCCCCCCCCCGGAAAACCTACCGCCAGCCGCCGCGCCTCCCCGGCCCTTCCGAGGCTCACCAGCCGGTGCTGCTGGTGCCTTTCCCTCTCCCTGCGCCCTGGCCACTCCCTCCCTCACCCCTAAAAGAGGAAGAGGGAGAGATAAGGAGGGAGGAATGGCCAGGCCGGTGGGGGGGGGGAGAGGCACCAGCTGGCGAGCCTCGGAAGGGCCCGGGAGGCGCGGTGGTAAGGCGCCGGCGGCAGGCGCGATGTTTTCCCGGGGGTTTACGCCGGTGCATATGGCAGCTGGAAAAGGGCAGGCTGGGAACCCAGTCACATTGAAAATGCCTTTCTTTCCCTCCCCATGCCTGCCCTGTGCTTTCCCAACCCCCCCCGCCGAATACGCAAATGAGATGTGATGTCAGGGGTGTGGCCTAATATGCTAATGAGTTTCTGCTGTCGGGTGTGGCCTATTATGCTAATGAGTTCCTTTTTCTACAAAAAAAAGTCCTGAGTACCACTATCCCTGCTAAACTTGATACACAGGGAAGGTTCATACAGCAGAAGCCATTCCTGCAACAGTCACCGGTTCTTAGGACTGCTATTCCTCGCCCTTAAAAGAGATGCTTTAAAGAACAGCCACTGGAGCAAGAGGACTAGGGGGAGGGCCATTTCATACCGCCATCCGCCCAGTGTCTTTCCGCCTTTAACAATAGCCTTTGAAAAGTCTTATTATTCTTATTGTGTCTTAATTAGAGGCTTGCGGTCCGGTACAATGGCAGGGCACAACGACATCCAGTCCAGTCCAGTCCATCCATCCATCTTTGGAGGGGATTTAGTAGCTCTTTAAGCAGAGTGCTGGGCAGTCAGTTTTCCCACCCTTTTCTTCCGCCTGCTGCAAAGCGGCCCTGAACTGCCTTTTGTTAACAGCACTGGGCCACTGTCAGCTGGGGCAGGAGTCGTCTTTCCTGGAGACTGTCTTGGTGTAATGTACCCTGCTACATGTCTGGACATGTTTGCCAGGCGCTCCTGTAATGGTTATCGATACCAGCCAGGAGCACATGGCCGAGACACCAACCTGAGCTTCAGTCCCAAAGAACAATAGACCCTAGGATCCTGATTGTCCCCCTATCAGAGGCTTAGGATATTCAGATGGTCCTATGATAGCCTTTGGTGGGAACCTAATCCCTGTTTACCCAATCCTCCATGGGGGCGAGGTCAGGGGTGTGGCTTACCTGTAAATATAAGCAGGCCCCCAGACCACCGTCCCTCATGCTTCCACTGACCACCTAATAAAAAAGAGCTTTGTTTGAAGTCACTCCATGGCCTTCCGAGTCCAGTGTATTTCACTCACTGTCTTAGAAAACGTTCAAGCATCACAACACTCCAATACTGCACAGATGTAAACAGAGAGACCTTAAGGTCCATGCAGCACCTGCCTGAACTTTGGCCTTCCCTCTGTGGAATACTCCTGAAGATTCTTTGCTGCCTGCAGTTCATTAACTCTGAAATAGACAGTTCCACACCAGCTATTCAAACTGGAGACTGTTAACAAAATGACTCTTGTTTTATTTTTTAAAGGGAAAGTCTAATCTTCCAAAGGACCTGCCTATACTTCCAGAAAACCTGCAACTCAGTACCAGTTTGGGGCACCACGACAGGACACTATGACAGTTCTCCCCCAAAACAGTTTTTGGCCTTCAAAGGCAGCTGGGTTGGGGGGGAATCAAGGCCAGGGGGCTGAGGAAGGGGATGTCTCCCCCCCCCCCCCCATGCCATTTCCTGGATTTCAGCTGGCCCCTTTGGACTGAAATTCCCCCCCCCCCCCCATAATAGGGCTAAAAGCCACAGGTACTGAACACATGAAACCCATGTTACTTTTGTAGCAGAAGCACTTGCAGGCTGCTTTTAGGATCAGACACATGCTGAGAGAGCCGATCACAGGACTCCAGCATCAAATGCAGCTTGACCCCCTAACAATGGCATCCAAAGAACACTTTCCTCAGAGTCAGCCCCCTTGAGTAGACTTGAGTAGATGCTGAGTCCAGGATTGCTATCTAAGATTGCTCTGGCAGCATTTACGGACTTGATAGGCATTCCAAAGCAAAACAAAAGGAAAAACATGAACTTGCTCCATTGTGGCTATATTTGTGCATTTGCGCGCATGTTTAACCAGGGCCAAGATTAATCCCTTCTCCCCACCCCACTCCCAGGATTTAATTTCCAAAGATTGAGAGAAGGAGTTTATCAATGCAATCCTAAACAATTCTATTGCATGCTCACATTTTTTTTTTACCCCTAACATCTCCCTAAAAAGAGAAATAGATACAGTGATTTCCTAAAAAAATAGGATCTGTCCTCCTAGTGCATACCCAAGTGCCATCTCCAGATCGGGGGTCTGACAACTCTGTTCTTGTACATTTTTACTCTTTATTGAGCTACTGATTTGGGATTTGGTCAGGGAAGAGATGCATGTTCCCTTAGTCCAAAACTCTTAACTTTTCTTTTTCCTAGGATTGTATTCTTTCTTTTAGGACAATGAAAACATTCTCACTACAGACACTACAGACCATCAGGCTTAGCAGAAAGGCTCTGCCCCCTGCCCTTTCAGGTAGTTTGTGGGGCCACTCTTCCTGGCCTGGGAACCAACCAGATGCAGCCCATTAGGTTAAGGAGGTTAAATTAAACAGAGAATCTCACCGGTTTCTTGCTGTCACCTTTTTCCTGCCATCACCATCCTGTTTCATTCAACTAAAACTAATCTGGATTTAAAGGACTCAGTACCTGCAGTTTCCTTAATCCGGGAGTAGGTTCAAGCCAGGAAAAGAGCGAAGTGTCGTTTTGTAGATTCCGAAACTCCAGCCATTAATGTCAAGGTGTGCAAGAGTAGGCAGCCACATTTCTGAAACGGTGATCCCTAAGGCGCTTGGGGGAAAGTAGCAACCAGATCTGTCACCAGTTTTAAACGGCTTGAAAAAAACAGAAGATGCCAATTGGACAGTATAGTAAATCTCTTGTAATGAATTCCCTGATGGAGCAGTCATGTGTTGGCATAATCTCAGGATTGACTGAACGGCAGTTGCTGAAAAGCGTAAGCATTCTCTGCAGTTATCTTGCAGACAAGCGGAAAACTGAAACCCAGTGCACAGAACAAAGTGGGAAAACCAGATGGGGGAGGGCTAGTTTTGAATTCCCAAGCAGCTCTTTTAACAGTGCAGCCCTAAAACAGAGTTACAACCCTTTTAGCCCACTGACTTCAATGCACTTTGCTTAGGTCACCAGCTGTGATCTCCAGCCGGGCAAGAGCTCTCAACCCGCCTTATCTCACAGCATTGTTGTGGGGCTAAAACAGGGCAACTCACTCCATAGTATTATCCTTAACAATAGTGGGAGGGGGTCTTCATGGAATATTGAAGGTTAAGGCTTCAAGATGTGGTGAGTCACAAGTGATTACTGTGAACGGCTGCAAGATTTATTGTAATTAGCATGATAACCTGAGACGTTATTCAGACATCCAATGAGATTGTTAAACGCTGATAATTAGTCGATCAAATTGTCCTGCCCTTCTTCCAGGGAGTGCAGGGCGGCTTCTCTGGTTCCTCCAAACATTTTTATTACACCGCAAAATAGGTTACGGTAAAAGAGAGAACAACTGGACCTGGGTTCATGAATAAGTTGGGGGTTGGATTTGAACTCAGGTCCCCAAAACTGGGCATCTTTGTTTCTAGTTCACCACACCACCACACAGGCTTGCGTAAGTCCATAACTGGCTCCTTAGAATAAGGGTAGGATGCAAATATGAAAAAAAAAACCCCAAACACTAACGTAATCGGGTAGTGCTGTTCATTCCTGATATAGCAAGCAGAAGGTCTTCATGGACAATTGCTCAGTGCTGACTCTGGTTGCATTTTAACTTTTGCACAATCCAAGAAAGCAATGCAAAAGAAGGTCTCACTGTTTTTTCGGACCTTTTCTGGGTGAAATACTGCACAAGTGTTAAAAGATGAGAAGGGCAGTTTACTAATTGACTGGCAAAAAAAATGGTCAGTGAGAAAAGGAGACTCATGCCCCGCCGCCTCCAGCAAGAAAAAAGGGGAGGATTATGATCCATGACGTCACACTGCCCAGTTCCTGCCACAGGAGAGAGTCAGTGGGGTGGGGAGATGGCAGCCTGCTCAAGTCTCAGGCTGACATGGAGTGAGTCAACCACCCTGGAAAGGGAGATGCTGAGCCCGAGAGTCAGACATCCATCTTTAAAACACTAAGTATCCACTAAGAACTGGCTCCTGTTTCAGTTAATATTCATTATCACCACTCAAGAGTTCTGCTTTTCCTGGTTAAAATAATCCCATATCATCTCCCACTGGTGTGAGAGAAAACTCACTTGTCTAACTCAAACTGCTGGCCTAAAACGCCCTGCAACTAGATTCCAGTGCAGTTACAGTACAGAGCCCGCCTTACCCCCCCCCCCCCATAGGCAGCCGCTTCATCCCAAATCACACCTCTGAATCATCTAGCTCGCTACCATCTGCCTGCTCTAACTGGCAGCAACTCTCTGGGGTCCCAGGCAGAGAAAGATCTCCCCCAACACCTGCTGCTGGACCCTTTAAGGCCAAGGATTGAAGCCCGAAGACGTTGTGTATGCACGACAGCATGTCCAGGAAGGCAAAGCCAGTGCCAGGGCATGTGGCATCTCTTGCTTTTCTCTCGCCTTTTGCTTTGCTCTCTTCTTTTCTCCTGCTTTCCAGCTCCAACTTGGGAATTCCTGGAAATGGCTGGATTTGGGAGAGGGGAGCGACCTCAGTGGGGTATAATGCCTTAGAACCCACCCTCAAAAGCAGCCATTTTCGCCAGGGGAACTCATCTCTGTGGTCTGGAGCTCAGCTGTAATTCTGGGAGATCACCAGGCCCGTCTCAGGTTGGGAAAACTGCACTGGGAGGATGAACACTTAGTGCTGCATTTTTGATCTCTCACACGTACACACCAACAGCAGGAGGGAGGACCCCCTGCCCAAATGCTCTAACTGGCACAAGTGAAATTGGGTGTGGTGGAGCTGCAAGAGAGACATGGCTCACGTGAACAGTCCCAACTGTCACTTGTTCTTTAGGCAGGGCTCCTGCGCCTGCCTGGGCCCTGCTGCTGTTGTTATGGCCCCTCCCTGCTGAAAAAGGCAGATAATGCAGCCCAAAAGGCAGAAGCAATGGAGGAGAAGGATGACGATGATACCTTTAAGAGGCTTAAAGGCCATGCTATTTTAGTCAGAGGAGATCAGGTGGGGAAGAGAAGGGAGGAAGTGGGAAGCACTGGGCACGCAGAATTGCAAGTAGTGCAGCTGGGTACATTTCCTGTTGCACACACGAAGAGGAACAAACTGATTAAGGTGGCTCACAGACCACAACAGATCAAGGCAGCGATGTGCTGGCACTGTTGTCCGTGTGAATGCATTGACATCCATGCGCAATGGGGTACAGATGCACCAGTCACCTACTCTGGGCAAAAATACCCACTCTAGTGATCCATGGTTGGTTCTCCAGATCTGTACTTTAAACTTAAAAGGCAAGTTTGAAAGGTGGGTGGGGGTGGAGTTGGGTGGGGATGGACACCGCCCCCCCCGGGCACCACTTTCCTGGTAGAAATCATTCATCCCTCTGAACCACGATTGGAAGCAAAAAGAGATGAGTGCAGTTTTTAAAAGGCTCTCCCGAAAGGTAAAAGTAGACCAGGGACAAGTAGTGGAAAACAGAGACTGTCCATAGTAAAGAGGGGCATTTAGAATGTGCCAAACATTTTTCGTTATTCCTGGAATTCCAGTTTCAAGGGGGAAGGGGGCTCATATGAACTGGAAAAGTCTGGCAGAGCTGCCTTGGGGGACAGATCTCACACTACCCTTTACATGAAACAAGCAACATTTTTTAAAAACACAGTATTGTTGTTATTTTAAATCTGCTGGGGAATGCAACAGGTAAAGACTGGCCTTTCCCACTTGCACACTTGGATACACTCCAGATCCAAATCAGAAGCTGATAATGGATCCTTTAGGAGTAGGCCCCGAACTCTCCCATGTAGAGCAGGACAAGAGTAATTAGCATTTCAGTGTGACCACAGGTCTATTAATGCTGGCTTTACTGTGGCTTTAGTGTGTGTGATTACAACCTATAAAGTAAGTCAAACCATTGGCCCACCTAGCTAAGAATCACAGGTCCTAAGAACAGGACGGTCTCTTCTGACACACCATCTAAAGTCTTCTACAGCTGCAGTCGCCAAAGACTGGACTTAGCAGCATCCTCTGTATTCAGAGTTTGACCACTGAATCACAGCTCTTCTCCAGTGACCACTCTTACACTTTACTACAGCTCACAAGATTAACTGAAAGCTCTTTGTTTTACTTTCCCCCAGTAGTATGCCAAATTCAAATTGTAAAAAAATGCAGAAAGAGACTCCTAGCAGGTCTTCCTGAGTTCCTGCTCTACTATGAAGCTCGCTCTCTCATCTTTATCCACCTCACAGGGTTGTTGTAAAAATAAAAGCTGGAAAGAGAACCATATATGCCACCCTAAACGCATTGGAGAAAGACCAAGATAAAAAATGTACATAACAGTTGGAACTACCGAATCACCACCCAGTGGAATAGTTGCTCTCAGCCCTTCTAGACACAGAACTTCCCCTTTAATTCCCAGAAAGCAAAACAGGACCCACTGAATTTAAGCAGGTGACATGAAACGGTCGGAATCAAATGACAGGAAGCAGAGTCCCATCTATACTGAATGATAGTATCTTATTACTCTATTGCTTTTTCTCAGCATGCATGTACAGAAAGATGTGGGTGGGATATGGTGTTCTTGAACTTGTACCAGTTTCCTCCAAAAACCATATAGAAGAAGAAGAAGAAGAAGAAGTAGAGATTGGATTTATACCCCGCCCTTCACTCACGGAGTCTCAGGGCGGCTTACAAACTCCTTTCCCTTCCCCTCCCCATAACAGACACCCTGTGAGGTAGGTGGGGCTGAGAGAGTTCTGAGACAACTGTCCTTGAGAGAACAGCTGGTACAGAGCTATGGCTTGCCCAAGGTCACATTAGCAGGTGCAAGTGGAGGAGAGGGGGATTAAACCCGGTTCTCCCAGATTAGAGTCCGCGCACTTAACCACTACACCAAACTGGCTCTCCTACACCAAACTGGCTAGAGAAAGAGTTGCTCTGTAGGCCTCTGTGACCCACACCCTGAAGACCTTTGCCCTAAAGGTCTATCAAAGCTTGCAAAATTTACAGAAGCCCGAGAAGACCTTCTTGTTTAGCCTGGCTTTTAACAGTCAGGGTTAAATGTCTTTGTTTTATGAAGGAGAAGAAGACTGGATGTATACCCTGTCCTTCACTACCTGGAGGAGTCTGAGCGGCTTACAATCCCTTTCCCTTCCCCTCCCCACAGCAGACACCCTGTGACGTAGGTGGGGCTGAGCTCTCTCTCTCTCTCTCTCTCTCGAGAACTGCCCTTGAAAGAACAGCTCTGCGAGAACTTGTGTTTGACCCACAGTCACACCAACAGCTGCATGTGGAGAAATGGGGAATCAAACCTGGTTCTCCCAGATTACAGTCTGCGCTCTTAACCACTACACCAAACAAATGCAAGAGAGAGAAAGATACATTTGCTCATCCTTTTTTTAAAAAATCTGTTCTTATTATTTTTACTCCTCCCAACCTGATGAGATCCCTTTGTCCACCTGACACAATGAGCTCCCAGTCCTCTGATGCTTATGCCACAATGTCGGGAGTTCTTCTAGGACACCACCTGACCTGACTTTTGATTTCTGTTGTGGTCAAGACTGCCCAGCACTTAGCAAATTAAAATTGGTATGATTAGAAAAAGTAGAGGCAGTTTTGCTTGCAACTCTTAAGTTGGACTGCTGGCAGAGTATGCATCAGGTTACACTGCTGAACCTCTTAGCCAGGAACAACCAGATACCCAACTCAGTTCAGCTCTGGTTTCCCCCATAGACAGCTATAATCCAGGCTCAGCTTTACTCATAACAAACTTTGGGAAGAGCCTCACGGAAGCCGGCTCAGTTAATGTCCTATTTACACTGGAATTAAGTTAGCTCTGGCCTGCGGACTCCACAGAAAGGATTCTGGTCCTTCTAGCTTGTCATGTGGCAGGACCAGTTCCAGGTTTCTATGGAAACCGTTGCCCAGGGAGATGCTTCATGGTAGAATTTATTCCCATGGTTGATAACAGAAGGTTAGATGAAATGGGAGAATCTCCCTTCTGTTCCCTTGGGCATCCTTGCCAGGAGGCTACCTGCTATGAAGTGATTCACAGAAGTGGGTACTGTCACAGAGTAGTTCTCTGGTGTTATGCAACAACCCTTTTAAGATTGTGCGGAACCAGTTAAGACTTTCAATATCAGCTGAGGTTTCTTCTGCCGGTCCCGCCCACTGAAGACGGAAGGGTGACTGATGACAATAGGCGAGCCTTGACCATTTGTTCCTGTGCCTGATGCCTCAGGACAGTGAAAATTAATTAGAACCTCTCACATGCCTTGGAACGAGCCAGAACGGCTTAGGATCACTTTAAAGGTAGATCCACTGTTTTGGTGTATGTGTGGGAGGGTGAGGCTGGGGTTTGCAAGGGATATGAATTAACTTGCTGTGATAAATCTGCCTGATGGGTTGCCAGTGCTTTTATAAGCCCCGCTGTTATGCCTCTAAGAGCAGCCTGACCCAAAGCAATTCAGAAGGCCAAACTTCTGCCAGCATTTCATCTCCCATCCTAGGAAGGTGCCACCTGCTCCCTTTCTCTGTGTGGGGCTGTAATGAAAGGCAGAGGACCAGGGGCAGTCAAAAAATGTTGGCAATCCTAGCTGTGGCGCTCTTTGAGAACAAAGGCTTCAGCATCCTTACAGGGAAGTAAAGTCCCATTGATTATAGTGGGACTTGCTCCCTCCAAACTTTGTTCTAATATCAAGTGACAGCAGTACTTTTCCATATGGAACATTTAGGCATGTCCTTAATCTGGAGTACAGAGTGGAAGAGAGAGCCGCTTTACAGCTGAATGCATGTTTTAGCCGAGGTAGGTTTTTCATTCACATCTTCCTTTTTTTACAAATATGCAGGCACAGGCACTGATTTTTTTTTAACCATAGAGGAAATGGACCAGCTCTCTAGTTGCTTTCTTGCTTTAAATCTGTATATCCCTCCAGCTTTCAACAAAAGCTTCCAAGTTGACTTACATAAACAAACCCCCCAACAATCCTTACAATCGAGTTAAAAAGAAAACAGTACGGGTACCTGCAAAATCAGGAGCCACGACAAACAAAAACTAGAAGGAAAGCAATGTTGAGCTAGAAGGAACAGGAAAGTTTCTACTTGGTGACTAAGGACCAGGTGAGCAGCTGTAGGAGGAAGTTCGGTAGCAAAGGCCCTCTAAGTCAAAGATTATAACTATTTTTCTTCCAGGCACTGCCAGTTTGTTCAAACCAAGGAGACTCAGGTTCAAGTGATCACTCAGCCCTCTGACTGATTACCAATCGTTCAGTCCAGCCTACCTCACAGGGCTGTCATAGAACCTCACCTCAAGCTCCTTGGAAAAGGTGTGTGGGGGAAACTAACAGATATTGTTCTGCACTAGGAACAGCCACAATTTTGTTTGTCAAGCCACCACTTTCTCCTTTAAGTCCTTTTCAAAATCTAGTTTTTAAAGTCAAACCTTCCCTGAACAATACTGACTTCTTATCTGCTCCATGTTGTTGCCTGTTTCCTATTCTTATTCTTCTTCTGTCCTTATCCACTAGGGCTGCCAGCTCTGGATTGGGAAATACCTGGAGGTTTTGGGGGTGGAGCCTGAGGAGGGTGGGGTTTGGGGAGGAGAAGGACTTCAATGGGATATGAAGCCAGAATCTATGTACCAAAGTGGACATTTGCTCCAGGTGAACTGAGAGTCAGTTTAGTGTAGTGGTTAAGAGCAGGGACTCTAATCTGGTAGAACCGGGTTTGATTCCCCACTGCTTCACATGCAGCTGCTAATATGACCTTGAATCACTCATAAATTCTTTCAGAGCTGTTCTCTCAAGGGCAGTTCTAGAAAGAGCTCTCTCAGCCCCTCCTACCTCACAGGGTGTGTGTTGTAGGGAGGGGAGGGGAAGAGAAAGGAGATTGCAAGCCGCTCTGAGACTCCTACAGGTAGTGAAGGGCAGGGTATAAATCCAATCTCTTCTCCTCTTCATCTCTGTTGCCTGGAGATCAGCTGTAATCCCAGGATATCTCCAGCTATCGCCTGTTGGCTGACAGCCCTAGTATCCATCTATCCCTATTTTATGCAGCTAACGTAAAGAGGGTTGCAAACTGGCCAGAAGTAATAAACCCACCAAAGGTTTGTCCTTCTCCTGTCTCTCTTTGACAGAGATCTGGTAATGCAGAAACCAGGATGTGAAGGTTTTCCTGGAGGTAGAGCTAAACAAGAGAATCAGCTGACAGCTTCAGAGAAGGGGCAGTGACAGGGGCTGGCTCAAAAGGTGGCAGTTGAAAACAGAGAGCTCCCAGGCTCCAAAGGCAACTGGTTTCCCTTTGCTCCCTCACCCAGATGCAACACAAAACACCACAGGAAAGCAAATCACACAACTTTTCTAGATCCAACAGATGCCAGACTGACCAAGGCCCTTGGAAATTTGCCCCTGTAGTCCTCTCCTTTTTTGGCAGCCAAAAGACTGCCATCAGTCACATGGGAAAGGTTGAATTGGCCATCAACCAGTTCAGAAAGCTGCTACAAGCACCCTTTAGACTGCCATCAGTTTCCCCCAAAGGCACCCCAGTGTGGGAGAGAAGCTGAAAAAGCGTTGTGATGCCCCGTGTGGATTCAGGCTGCTTCCACATTGTAATTATTCTCTGTGTAGTTTTCATTGCCACTGCAAGCATTCATGTGGCAGTTCCCCCTGCATATTCCTTGCTTGATCCCGCAAGCCACCATGCCATCTCCCTGCACCACCAGAAAGCTTTGGGGGGCTTTTTTTTTTTTTTTAAACTTGACAGTTAACAGGCTGCTACGGCATTTTCAGGTTAGTGATCTACTAGTTCCTTTGACTGTTTGGTGGAGAGAGGTGTTCCCCCTCAGTGTAAAATCTCTTGAAATTAGGGTTGCCAGCCTCCAGGTGGGGCCTGGAGATCTCCCGCTTTTGCAACTGATCTTCAGCTGACACCAATAAACTCCCCTGGAGGAAATTGCTGCTTTTACGGGTGGGCTCTATGGCATTTTACCATGCTGAGGCCCCTTCCCTCCCCAAACCCCACCCTCTCCCGGATCCACCCACAAAGCCTCCAGGTACTTTCCAACCCAGACCTGGCAACCCACGTAAATCACCCCCCCCAATATATGCATATTAGCTCCGATTCTTTCCTTCCTTCCTTCCACCGATCATCCATCTTAACTGTGTCTTAAAGACCTGTAAGGTCTTAATTTTTGAAACAGGCTCTTGTCTCTGGTGAGAATCTACTCTTTGCATGAGAACTGAATTATGTTACATTGGAAAGCTCTGTTTGGATTTGCTAATATATATATTTATTTAAACAGTTGAAGATTGCTTGATAGACATAATACAGGCTCCTACATTTTCGTCTACTAAGGCTAAAAGCAGCTGTGAGGAGGGAATTTACTGGAAAAATAGTATGGGGAAAGCTTCCCACATGGAGGGAAGCTTCCTCCTTCCCACATGCTATAGCCCTTATCCAAATTGCTGTCCCTCATTGAAGTTGCTTTTTAACCTTAATGTGTATGTCAGGAGATCCAGTCACAGATCTCTGCCTAGCATGTATTCAGTGGAGAGAACTGAGTAGGATTATGGTTTGTAGAAGGAGTAAAAGAGGAGGGACAAGCAGCTGAATGGCAAAGCGTGAGTTTCCTACAAAATCTCTTAAGTGCTATGATTGCTATCGTTTTTAAACATCAGTGTTCCTGTGTTTTAAGCAGCTTGCGGGGAGGGCGGGATATAAATGTGAATAAATAAATAAATAAATAAATAAATAAATAAATAAATATACAAGAAGGAGAAATTCAACAGGTGATGTTCTTCCTATGACTGCAACTATGCTGGGGAATGCTGCCCCTACTGAAAATACCTTGTGCCTGTATTAGGTAAAGGTAAAGGTTTCCCTTGCTCGAAAGCCAGTCGAATACGACTCTAGGGGTGTGGTGCTCATCTCCGTTTCCAAGCTGAAGAGCCAGTGCTGTCCAAAGACATTTCCGTGGTCACATGGCCGGCATGACTAGACGCCAAGGTGCATGGAACACTGTTACCTTCCCATCGAAGTGGTACCTATTTATCTACTTGCTATTTCTTGCTTTCAAACTGCTAGGTTGGCAGGAGCTGGGGCCAGAGATGGGAGCTCACTCCGTCACACAGTACTTGGGTCTCAAACTGCTGACCTTCCAGTCTGCAGTTCAGCATCTTAACCACTGTATTACAGGGACACTAATCCCTTTAAATGCTTCCCTTTTCCAACCGCTGGCCACCAATGATAAGTCACCAGGACTGATTATATATAGACAACATATGACTGGCATCAGGAGATAAGCACTGCTTCTCGTTGCAGACGGGAAATGCAAATGATTGGTCAGGAACCAGGAGGCTTGTGATAAAGGGGTGGTTCTTGAAAGGGGAGATTTGGTAGCAGCTTACTCAAGCAGACCTGGAGAAAGCCACATGGAACAGCCTAGTTAAAGTTTAGCCTGGCATTTGTACAAGTGCCGTATCCTGGTTTCTGTTGTCATACAGACTCTGATGTGGTTGGCAACACTGCATGGAAAGACAGAAGTTTTAGCTGAGGCTTACATCATCTGTTTCTATTTATTCTTTCTCTCATGCAACAAGGTTGGCAGATGAGTCTTCTGTGAGGTCAGGGCTGTGTTTTTCTAGCAGGAATTGTGCCTCTTTCTGAGACACGTGTGAGGTAGAAATGGAAGGGGGGGGGGAAGGTTTTCCCCTCAGAGCATCTCCCTGCTGAGAGAAAAGCTTCAGCTGTTGAATTTCTGTTCAGCTGTAAATGGCGCAATAGCCCTACCGGAGAAACAGGGTGGCTGGCAACCCTTCTTTTTCTCATCTTGGAGTCCTCCTGTCTTAGAAGAGTGGGCTGTGGGTTTTTGAATAGCCACAGGAAAAGGGTGATGGCTTAAGTTAGTGGCCCTGGGAAGAAAATCAGGCTGCACCAATCAGTAGGAGGGGAAAAAGGAGGAACAAGACCCAAAGGAGATGTTGTGTCTGCTGACTGCCGCTAGGCACCAGCGCAAAGAGCCCAGAGCTTGGCTCCTAGAACAATAGGAGCCAAGGATCCTGGAGTCCCACTGATCCTCCAATAAGACCTAGGCAGGAAATTCAACCCCCCCCAACAGGATCATAGGCGGGACCTGGGGTGTGTATATATGTTGGCTCTGTGGCTGGTTAAGGCACACTTATTCTCTCTAATAAACTTGAGTTAATCACTACACCTAACTTTATGCTTGTCAATGCCGCCGAGAACTCAGTACTTTACAGGAGAGTAGTTTATTTGACCTTTTAGATCAAAAGGTCAAATAAACCATTCTCCCTTGCACCTTGTTTCTTCTTCTTTTTTCTTTCCTTAAGTTAGTGCTACACCAGAAAACATTCTGTTGCAGTATGACTCAAAAACAACACAAACGTGACGTGTAGTTCCTCGGGAGAAAGTGCTGTGGTGTCCATGCCTCCTGAGCTGGCAGTGTTCCCTCTAAGCTGAGTTAGTGTGAGCTAGCTCACAGTTTTTTAGCCTCCGGCTCACACAGTTTTGCCCTAGCTCAGGAAGGATGGCTCCAGAGCATACTAGTTTATGCAGTAGCCAAATCGCTTGCTCACAACTTTAATGCCAGGAGCTCACAAGGTAAAATTTTTGCTCACAAGACTCCGGTAGCTTAGAGGGAACATTGGTACCCCCAAGAGATGGCTTTGATGTTCAGGCAGGGTCTGGATGCAGAGAGTAGAATCACATAGAGGTGGAATTAGCAATACAAGACATGAATCCTTGGTTCCCGGTTCAGTTTGGGTAGTCTGCCAATTTTTGCCTGTTTTTGGAGAGGGATCAGTTCTGTTCCTAATAGCAAAATGTGAGGCCATATGGTAGTGGGTGGGTGGGTGGGTGGGGCCCTGTTTGGTGGTGAATTCTGTAAACTGAATAGTGCAAGAGTGCAGATAATATGATCACTCCACTGGGTGCCTGAGAGGAACCTAGCTGTGACATTTTGGGCCCACTGAAGCAGTAGAAAAGAGCAAGAGTCCAGTAGCACCTTAAAGACGAACAAAATATGTGGCAGGGTATGAGCTCTCCTGAGTCGCCACTCACTTCTTCAGATACAACTAGAATGGGAGTCCATCTGTCCTATTTATTGGAAAGTGGCGTGATTTCCGATGCCAAATGACAATAGTAGGTGAATAGCAATAGCGGGCGTGACTGGATGTAGGGGAGATCTGCAGAGGGGTAATAGGTGTGGAGAAATCAGCATTGGTAATTAGACAAGAAACCTAGGTCTTGAATCAAGCCAGGTGGATGCATTATCTTGCACTTCATTATCAATTGTAATTCAGCAGACCAGCTGGTTACTGAACCGTCTTCATGGGTAGCCCCACAAAGACTGCATTACAGTAGTCAAGTATGGATGTTACCATAGCATGTGCAACTGTGGCCACCAGGTCAGCCTTTCCTAGGAAACGCTAGTGCTGGTGAACTAGCCTGTGTTAGTAGAAAGGAATTTGGGGCAATTTCTGAAACCTGACTGCCTAAATACACTTAGAAGTACACCCAGTCAATTGGTAGTCTTTGGAGAACCAGTTGTTTCCCTTGTCTTTGGTGCTATTAGAGTGTTCCCCCGTTTTCTTTCTGGAACCTCATCAGACAGCTGTTCTTATGGATGGTGAAGAAATGTTTGTTGTCAGTTTTCTCCCCAAAGATGGCAAGGGCATTTCTGGTTAATTCCTATTTGTGGTATGCTGCTTAGTTAACGGACTGGAGAAGAAATCTGGGATTTTATTGGTGAGCAACATATTTCCCCCCCTCTGCTGGCTGCAAGGAACCATTACTGGGGCTGCCTAAAATCCTGAATACTGCCCATTTGCTTCCACAGTCCTTACCACCTCCCCCCCCAAGATTTACAGAATTACCACAAAGGGAGCCTATGACCCTGGTTAAGAATCACTGGTTATTTAACACTCCTGTATTACTTCATGCTTGGCTGTTATCTGTTGCAAATCTAATGTGCATAGAAGGCACCCCAAGATCTACCTGCATAATCATCAAAGGATTCTGGAGGGCATTCTGGGCATGCTTTCAATTCACACAGGACGCTGACCAAACCAGAAGCAATACAAACTATGTGCTAGCATGAACTGAAGGTTAGAGCAAGCAGCTGGAAATTGCTGGCCGTGCTGTGGTCTTCCCATGTGGCAGGTATGCCAACTCTGGAAGTGAACCATTTTTCTGGATCCATTCTTCTCTTTGGCTGGAGCACCCAAACTTTGGGCCAAGCAGACTAAGCCTGCTTGTACCCATCTGTTGGCAGGTCTCAGAGTTCTCTGAACCTTTGCCAAATAAGTTCCCAGAGCACTTTGGGAACGAAGGTTATGCTGGCTTCAAACTTCTATTTATTTTTAGTTATTAAAATATTTATACCCCATGCTCTTGATAAAATCTGTCCGAGGCAGGAATATTTCTGGACTATGAACGCTAATTCTGCAGCAGTTTAGATGCTGGCCTGTTGTGGAATCTTTTTTACACAAGAGGGTTGTTAAAAGAAACTGCTACTTGCTCCTAGAAAAAGATTCCCCCTCCCCAAAGGGTACTGCAACTAAGGCAGCAGACATTGCTTTGAACTATTGCTCAGTGAACTCCAGCCTGTGTTTTAATACAATTTTTTTAAAATAAAAAAAGTAGAAAAAGGGTCTAGGAAGCTAAAAAGAAAGCCAGCTTTTAACATTTCAAACACAGGAGTTCTGTTTAGTGTAGGAAAAGCCAGTATAAGCAAAGGTGACATCAGCAGCCGCTGTCAGCTAAGGAGCAAACTTTCACTAGAATTTTCACTCTGTTGGATTCATGCATTTGGAGCAAAGGGGTGATGTAGAAATGTAATATAAAATAAAAGCAGATCCTGGGCCAATGTGGTGGCTGAGATTACACCACAGAGTAGGGTTGCCAAGTCCGGCTTGGAAAATACCTGGAGACTTTGGGGGTGGAGCCAGGAAAAGGTGGGGTTTGGGGAGGGGAGGGGCCTCAGCATGGTACAATGCCATAGAGTCCACCCTTCAAAGCAGCCATTTTCACCAGGGGAGCCTATCTCTGTCAGCTGAAGATCAGCTGTAAAAATGGGAGAGCCCCAGGCCCCACCTGGAGGCTGGCAACCCTACCGCAGAGACCTGTGACTGTGTGGAGATAACAGAGGGCTCAAGGTGAGCATTTGCATGTTATGTGGGAAGGGCTGTGGCTGAATGGTCGAGCCTCTGCTTTGCATGCAGAAGATCCCAGTTTCAATCTTGGGCGTCTTCAGTTAAAAACTAATCAGATGGCAGGTGTGGTGAAAGTCATCTGCTTGAGACCCTGGAGAACTGCTGCCAATCCAGATTGTGCATGCGTCTATTGTACTGATGAACAGTATGTACAGTGAACATATACTGAATCAGACCTTTGGTTCATCAAGAAGAAGAAGAAGAAGAAGATTGGATTTATATCCCGCCCTTCACTCAAGAGTCTCAGAGCGGCTTACTCCTTTCCCTTCCCCTCCCCACAACAGACACCCTGTGAGGTAGGTGGGGCTGAGAGAGCTGTTTCCCAAGATGTCCTTGGGAATCAAGGTTAGTATTGTCTATTCAGACTGGCAGTGGCTCTCCAGGGTCTCAGGCAGAGGTCTTTCACATCACCTACCGCCTGAATCCTTTTAAGTGGAAAGGCCAGGGACTGAACCTAGGGCCTTCTGCATGCCAAACAGAGGCTCTTCCACTGAGCCACAGTACACCTGATTTTCTTTGTATGTGCACAGAGCAGTTATTACATTGTATTCAATGAATGTGGAGCTGAAGGTGTGATTTTAAACCCCACATTTATCCAGGTACTAGTCCCTGGCTTTATTTTGAAATTAACGCGTGTTCCTACAAAGAGCTGTACACATATACATGCAGGATGTAACATGTGATCAGGTCTTCTGATTGTACATGTATTCAGTGGAACATGTGCACAGGGTTAAAGGTAGACATGCTCGTATCTATTTGCAAAGGACTGCAAGTGAATTCAGACAAACATCTCTTCTATTTATAGTGTGTTGGGAACTCAGGGCATGTCAGGTGGCAGTGTTCCGTTGCAAAATCTCCAAAAAATATCCAGCTGGTTCATGCTTGATGATCAGGGTTGAAAAGTACCCCAACTCTGCTGAAGCAGGCCTAGGTCTGATCAGTGCCTGAGATGGGAGAATGCCTGAGAAGCTGTTATATACTGTACTGAGTCCCATGATGGAAGAAACGTGGAATATAAGTTCCGAGGGAAAGCTGCTTGTCTGAATTCACACATCCTCAAAACAATACAGACCCAGATGGGTAGCCGTGTTGGCCTGAAGCAGCAGAAGAAGGCAGCAGTTTTGTTCAAGGAATGAGCTTTTGTGTGCACTCACACTTCCTCAGATACATTGAAATGGAAGGTTCATTCGTTTAAGCAGAGGGTGAATTAGCACACAACATGAGGATGTTTTAACAGATGGAGAAAACAAACAGGAATAACAAGTGAAGTTTATATGGGCACCATTTGTTTGGATTTAATTATGGGGGAAACATAGTAAAGCAACTAAATATGTCAAAATAGGAGACCAATTGTGTAAAAGTATCCTTCTCAATTGCGGAATGCTAAAAATAATTAACTGAAACCCTGTCGTTACGCTCCATTCATCTCTCAAGCATGGACCATGGAGCATAACAAAAGGGTCTCACTTAATCATTTTTAGCATTCCACAATGGTGTAGTGGTTAAGAGCAGTGGACTCTAATGTGGAGAACTCCTCCCCATGAAACCAGTTGGGTGACCTTGGGTCAGTCACAGCTCTTTCACAGCTCTCTCAGCCCCACTCACGTCACAGGGTATCTGTTGTGGGGAGAGTAAGGGAAGGCAATTGTAAGCCACTCAACCTTGTTGATCAATGGGAGTGACAGACGTTGCAGCCAGATCGCCCTCACATCCCATTTCAAAATTTGTGGTCTTTATGTTTTCCCCACCCCTTTTAATCTATGCCAATAAAAGTTTTGACTGACTGCCACTCCAAGATTCCTTTGGGTAGTGAAGAGGGGGTATAAAACCAACTCTTCTTCTTCTACTTTTATACAATCAGTCTCCTATTTTGATATATTTATTTGTTTTTCCATGTTTCCCCTGTAATTAAATCCAAACAAATGGTGACCATATAAACTTCACTTGTTATTCCTGTTTGGTTTCTCCATCTGTTAAAACATCCTCATGTTGTGTGCTAATTCACCCTCTGCTTAAATGAATGAACTGTTACCTTCCATTTCAATGCATCTGAGGAAGTGTGCATGCACGCGAAAGCTCATATCCGGAATAAAACTTTGCTGATCTTAAAGGTGCCCCTGGACTCAGACCTTGTTTCAAAGTAATACCGTGATCCACTGAAAACCAGCAGTGTTGCTCCTAGAGTCAAAAAGCAGTTTTATTTTGCAGCTGTTTGTTTGCAGCTGTTTGTGAGGTTTGCACAAGAACTGCCTAGCTGCATTAGACCAAAGTCCACTTGCTATTTACAAACAGTAGCCAGGCAGGGGTCTCCGTGAGCCCTCCAGCAAGACATCAAGGCAATGCCCTAATCCCGTTGTTAATCCACTGCTTCTGGCTTTCAGAGGTATACTGCCTCTGTACATGGAGGTTCCAGTTAGCTACTCTGAATCATCTTGAATTTGTCTAATTTTTTTTTAAAGTGTTCTATGCTAGTGGCTATTACTACACCTTATGGTAGTGAAACCCACAAATGTTGTGCAAAGAAGCCCTTCCTTATATTGGTCCTAAATTTTCAGCCAGTCAGTTTCATTTGGTAAGCCCAGGGCGTGATCATATGCACCCATTTGCCATGGAAGAGGGACGATTCACCACCGGATCAAAGTGGCGTGATCACACCAGCACATCTGGGAAGCGTCCCACATCCGTAGTCAAACTGTCACAAGCCATTTTGATCCGGTGGGGAAGCATGGTAAAAAGCTACTAGTGAAACTCCAGTATCAAATGGTTTGCTGCGGTTCGCAGCCGGAGTTTCCCTGTGTGATCACTCCAGCGCTGAAGTGTGGCATTGCGGATAGCGTGAGCACACGCTATCCATATGCCACACTGTGTTTCCCCCCCCCCCCTTCTCTGTGTGCACATCATCGAAAGCCCTTAGGGTGGGGAGGCGATTTATCAATCCCCTGTTTAAGCACCTCAGAAAACAACCACACACACACACACAAAAACTTTCCTGCGGTTGCGTCTGATCACGCAGTGGCAAGTTGCCCTGGCAGGTCCACAGACCTGTGTGATCATGCAACTGCAGGGCAAATTGCTCCAGAGAAAAAAAGCCTCGCTTCCCCTCCGGATTATCTCGCTGGTGTGGAAGGGGCTCCAAATTGTCCCTAGGAGAAGGAGTGTGAAGCCTACATTTTACCGAGGAATCCTTTGAGGGGCTGCTTTCTCTTATTCATCAGATATCCTCTTTCCAGGAATTCAGACCTTGGCAGAAGAAGAATTATCTGCTGTTTAGGCACACAAAGGTTTGCAAATGGATTTGAGGGCAGTGGGGCTGCCTCGCAGCCCAGCTCATGACTATATTTGGGAAGGAGACCATTAAGTTTCTTGGCATGTTCTACCAAATGGCCTCCCAGAGCCATGCTTCCTTCTGGGTCCTAGTGCAATCTGTTTATCAGAAAGAAGGGAGAAAGTCGCCCCCCCCCCCAGGGGATGCTTGAGCTTTAAAGAGGATCTTGGTACGTTCACTTCTGTCCCAGAGACAGCTTCTGTGACTCAGAAAAAAAAAATTGCAGGCAGGAGATATTGAAATAGATGCATGGGTGGAAACATGCCTAAAGGCTGCAGCCTCCTTATCCCACACTGCCCAGTTATAGTCAGAGTCCCCACATTTTTGGGACACATAAGCAAGGAGGTGCCTGTCCCACATGCTCAGGTCAAACTTCACTGCACATAAAGAATTCTCATTATGCCTCCAAAAATAATTGGAACATGGCAAATCAGATGCTTTTTATTCCCGGGACAAACAATATGGGAAAAGTCAAGCCTTTAAAAAAGCAAAAAGTCACAGCAGCTCTCTCCCTTACCCCACCTATGCAATTTCCCTGGGGACGTTTAAACATTATTTTAAAGAATTGTTTTGTAAGGATACCCCATTGTGGCACTGCATTTGTTTTTTTTCCCTGACCATCATAGTGCCTATGGGGAAAGCAGAACGAAGTTTGAGTCCAGTATTCATGAGCACACACACACACACTTGCATGCATAGTGCCTATGGGGAAAGCAGAACAAAGTTTGAGTCCAGCTTTCATGAGCACACACACACACACTTGCATGCGCACGAAAGCTCACACCTTGAATCAAACCTTGTTGGTCTTAAAGGTGCCACTGGACTCACACTTGGTTCTTCTCCTTCAGACCAACCCAGCTACCCACCTGAATCTACTGGGAAAACGTCAGTCATCATCACGTCCTGTGGTAGTGAGTTCCAAGGACCCTAGTGTGAGCAGAGTTATTCTGAATCACTTGTGGCCCATCAAGGCAAAACAGCCCACTAGCTGGCTGTTCGTGGGGATCAGATAGCCTCCTCACTGGGGGCTGGCCTGGAGCTACAAGCAGAAGTTGTCAAGCACTTGGGGAGCTGTAATACATAGCTGGTGGGGGATGCATTTGACTTTTGGATGACTAGTTGCACAGGCTGGTGAAGGGCTGCCTCAGGCCCTCTTCCTCTTCCATTAGCAGAGGTGTCTGGGTCGGACGCGGAGTCCCTCTGCCACATCCTCATCCCCTCCATTCCTTGTGAGGGAGGCTGCAATCCTTGCTCTTTTGGAATGTAGCTCCTGCTTCTCTAATGTTTCATTTTCCGCAGACTCTCTCCGCTAGTATAAACTCTTCTTGTTGTTCTGCTCTGTATCAAGTTGAAAGTTCAAGGACTTCTTCTCAGGCCATGCAGGCCAATTCCAGCCCTCAGGTAGAAATGTTGCCAACTTGCCATTGCTTTAGATGTAAGTGGGGCTTGGCTGTAACCCCCCCCCCCCCCCCCGTTTGGCTAGCTCCTCCAAGGTCATAGGTTTGAGTCCCGCTCAGTGGCTGGAACAGAGACTGTTGTGTGTGAGGCTGGTCGTCTCACTGGTATGACCTTAGTTAAAGTGTTTCTGAAAATTCTGCTGCAGACAGTGACTACCGCAAGGAAACTGTCTGATATTGGAGCCAGCAGGCTGTTTGCTTGCTAGTGATATTCTTTAAAACGGCCTTTTGGGCGCAAGCAGGGATCATCCCCTGTGGGGCTGCTTTCAAGGGGGGATCTACAAGGTTTCAAATCGACTTATTCCTTGAATGGAGATAACTTTCCAGTGGGCATGGGTGGCTCTTGCTGCTAAAAGCAGACTGGCAATTTTTAGCCCAATAATACATGCTAAATTGTAAAGACATGGATAAGGTTTGGGGGACAGGCTACCTAGTTATCTACTCAATTGGGCAACTTTTATTTGCTTTTAATATACCACATGTATTTGATATTTGTATTTATTTTGTAATTGCTTTACAGTATATCTTTGATGTGTATAAGCAAAACCCTTCCTCTGCTATTAATGGCCTTCATCATTCCTTTGCTCTTCCCAAACTAGTTTTTGCTTGTTCCCCAATTGCCATTTCCCCCAGTCAATGGACTACATCAACCCTGTGAGGTAGGTTTAGGGTTGCCAGGTCTGGATTGGAAAATACCTGGAGACTTTGGGGGTGGATCCAGGAGAGGGCGGGGTTTGGGGAGGGGAGGGGCCTCAGCAGGGTACAATGCCATAGAGTCCACCCTTCAAAGCAGCCGTTTTCTCCAGGAGAAACTCTCTATGTTAGCTGGAGAACAGTTGTAAAAGTGGGAGATCTCCAGGCCCCACCTGGAGGCTGGCAACCCTAGGTAGGTTAGGCTGATAGGAAGAGAGACAGGCCCAGTGTCATCCAGCAACCTTCATGGCAGAGCAGGGATTTGAATTTGCATCTTCCAAATAAAGGGCTACACCACCCTGTTTCTCATCTTTTCAGACCACAGCTGACACTGTCCAGTCTATGCAGGCGATGCTGAAATGCTTTTAGCTTGGGCTTCATTCTGTTGTTATGTTCATTTGATGCTGTATTGCTGTAACTGTATTTGAAATTTTCGTACTACATTTAATTGAATTTGTAAGCTGCCCTGAGGGCCAAGGTGGCAGGACAGACTTCTTAAAAGCTAAAACAAACAAATGAATGAACTTCTCCAGGCACTGCTCACATCCTTTCCAGGGAAGGCTATTTTTATGCCTTGAGGACTAGAAGCGTACTTTTAAAAAACAGAATGGAGGATGCTGAATTCTGTTGCTGGTGATTGAAATACGGACCTGACAGGCCTCATTAATTGCTGGCTGCTAGGCTCCCAGCCTGAACCCCCTCCCCCAGACTGTGGGCATGTTGCCCTCGAACTGGCCCTCTGGCTTGTTAGCCCGCCTTAACCCAAGGTAAACCCAAATGTTTTCCCAAGTTCGCAAGAGCGTTAAGTGGCACATGTGAAAGTGCAGGTGTCCCCTTTTCTTTTCCCACTAAGGCCACCCTGCCTTTCAGCCGAGTGCCAACTAGGTGCCCAGGCAATAGTGCTGATTCGGTGGACTTAGGCAGATCATGAGAGGGAGGGCAGGGAGGGCTGCCTCAGTGCTTAGTTCTTGTGGCCTGCCCTTTCTTACAGGCCCAGGGAAATGCTGATCCCCACTTTGGAGCCAGGAAGCAATTTTTCTACAGGCCAGTTTGGCCAAGGATCCTGGAGGCTGTTTTGTCATCTTCTGGGCATGGAACAGGGGCCACTGGCGGTGTCCCTGGGGGTGGTGGAATTTATTAATTTCTTGCATTCTGCAGGGGGTTGGACTAGATGACCCCGGAGGTTCCTTCCAACCCTATGATTCTCCCTTCGCCATGGTCGCAAGTCCACCTTGGGACCAAGCCGCACTTTTGAATTCACGCCTGCCGGGGTGCCGTTAAAGGCCCAGGAGCCCCCGGCGGCCCAGAAGGAGGCTGGCAGTGGCAACCCGGCTGCGTGTAACCGGCGGCGCTAGGACCCAGGGCGGCGAGGGGGGGGGGAGGCAGCGCCAGCAGACACACCTGTTCCTCTCGCTCAGCCCCAACAGACAGGGCGAACTCGCAGGACGCGGCGCGGGGCTGGGGAGCTCCAGCGGCGGCGGCCGAGGCGGCGGGCTCTGCAACGCGACGGCTCCCCCGTCTCCCTCGGCGTGCCTGGCCGTGGCGGCTGGTCCTCCCGGGCGGCGGTGCCAAGTGGCGCGCTTCGCCCGGATCGCTGGGCAGAGAGCCCCCGTGACCGTCCACCAGGCGTCTGGGCTGCCGCCGCCGCTTCGCCCGCCCGCCCGCTCGCGCTGATCCCTCTCGGTTCTCTCGCCCTGTCTTCCAGAGCCGACCTCTGCCCTTGGCGCCGCCGGAGAGGACGATGCCGCCCCGACGGCGAGGGCGCGCCCCGGCCGAGTGACCCCCCGCGACGCTGCCTCCTTGCTTGCCGGCGGATCGGAAGAGAAGACGCCTCCCCGAGCGGGGCCGTAAAGAGCCTGGGAGGGAGGCGAAGCCTGCTGGGTTCGGCTGGAAGGCCCACGTGGCTTACGAAGGGTCAGGAGCTCTCCTGGGGAAGCCCGGCTCTCGGGCGCGCCCTGCAGGGAGGACGCGGGGGACGCTGGAAACAGACAGCGCCCCTCGCAGGGCCCGGGCTGGAGAAACGACCCCAGAAGCTGCACACGCGGAGTCGTCGGGTCTCGCCTGGGCTCTTCCCTCCCTCCGGAACTCCTTTGCCTCATGGTGGCTTCCTCTGGTTCCTTCTGGAGCACCTGTGCTCTGTTCTGGGTCCCTCTTCCGGATCCATCCAGCCTTTGTGCTTTGACTTGGGTGGGGTGTGTGGAATTGCAGTCCCTTTCTTTGCACTGTGGGAAGCAACAGCTGAAAGCCACACCCTGGTTCCTATAGAAACTCGCCAGAACTAGCAAGGGACCCTCCTGGCTCTTCTCCCCTGTAGAGACTGGCCAAGTCGCCAAGGGGGGGGGGGGCTCCTTGCTTCCCTATGGTGCTGGCTATTCTGCTAGTCCTCTGGATGGGGGTTTGTAGGCTGGGATCTGGAAAGGAAAGCAACTGGGATTTTCTGGAGAGAGCAGCCGGTAGCGGGAAGCAGAACCCTAGGATGTGGCCTGGCTAAGCCCCCCCCCCCCTTGGGATCTGGAGCCCCCTTCAGAGAAGACCCTCCTGGAGCTGGAAGGTTGCTGGACCCCAGGATGGATGGCGTGTGTGAAGGTTCCATTGGGGAATGCCCCGATCCGCCCTCGGGCAAGTGGGTGAAGCTCCCGCCGCCCAACGTAGTGCTCCAACTGGAACCCAAAACTTTCTCCCAGCTGAAGCTGCCGTACAGCATCATCCTCACCACCCTCTTGTACTGCGGGGAGTTTGTGTCGGCTGCCATCCTGACCGCCTCGTACAGCCGCTCCAATGACCAGTTCTGGCTTCTCCTCACCCTCCTCTTCATGCTGATGCCCTCCATCATGGACCAGCTGACCCTCATCTTTGTCCACCGAGACCTGACCAGCGACAAACCCATGGTCTTGTGCATGCACCTCCTCTTACTTGGCCCTCTCATCAGGTGAGAAAGGGAGGACTTGTGTAGCCCCCCCATACCCACAGCGGTCCTCTTCTTCGCTTAGCTAGGTGTGCTACCAGCAGGGGACTAACAGTGCTCTGTGGAAACATTGGGCACCGTACAGTGTGAGGTGCCGGCCATGCCTTACCCTCTTCAAAGGGAGAAAGAGAAATGGGAGTCTTTCTCCTGGTGTACCAGGAAATCAGAATCCTGCAAGCGGCTTAAATAAGGTTGTTAAGCAAGCTGTTGTTAAGCAATCTGCATAACTTCCCCCTCCCCCTCTGTCTGTTGATCAGGGAAAGAGGGCAAGAGTCTTGTGAAGTACTAATTCATTAAAGTAAAACGTCCACCCAAAATACACACACGTGTGCGCGTGCGTGCGCACACATACACACACACGGCTGGCTCAGGAGTGTGAGATTCCACAGGCGTCTCGCTCTCCCTTCGTATTTTCAGGTTTGCCTCCAGAATGGCTAGAAAGTTGCTTTTAGAAAATGCCACAGGTTGAGATTTGTCACAAGGAGCTAAACTTCTGTCTTGAGATTTCAGAAGCGTAAAGCAGGTAGAAGCCTGGTTGTCCCACATCCTGGTCCTTTCCACTCCCTTTGGAATTTGCAACAGAAGTGTTACCAGGATCAGTAGAGTAAAGTGGATACAGACTGTTTGTGATAGGCAGCAGAAGGACAGTTAAAGTGAGGCAGCCTTCCCCCCCCCCCATATGTGTTTTCGGTTGGGCCCCTTATGGTGGGGAGAAAAGGACACATAAGGGGTTATCTCTTACGCTTCTAAAGGCTGCTTTGTGCATTGCAAAACTCCTACGAGGAAAGCGCTTGGTGTGTGAATTACATCACTGTATATTTCTTTTGTAAATGGGTGTGTGCACGGTGAACTATGTACATGTGTGCGGCTGCCTTGCATGACAGTGCACATTTCATACTAAGACCCACCCAAGACCACTTTCCATGTAGGATTTTTTGTCAACGAGCGATGTGAACCTGTGGTAGCTTTCCATCAGAAGGGATGAACAGAGTGGTTCATCTAGTTGAGCATCCAATCCCCAACAGTGGCCAACCAGATGCCCTGGAGGGCCAAGAAACATGGCACAGATCTTGCCTCCTGATCTTGCCTCCTAGCACTGGGTGTCAGTGGTTTACTGCCTCTGAATGTGGAAATTCCCTTTAGTCACCATGGCTAATATCTCTGAATCTGTCTAGCCCCTTTTAAAGCCATCTATGCTCATGGCCATCTCTACCTCCACTGGCAGTGAATTCCACAGTTCAGTTACCCATTGAATAAAGAATTATTTTCTTTAGTCTGCCCTGTACCCATTGCATTGCAAATGCACAAGTATATGGAGGAGTGCAAAGAAGATGAGCATTGAATTTTGAGATGCAAGGGGAAGTCTAGTCTACCGGTTACACCTGGGGAAAGTTTCAGCAGGTAGCCCTGTTGGTCTGTAGCAGGACAGCTAGATTGGAGGCGAGTTGCACCTTAAAGACCAACAAGATTTTGTGGGGTATAAAATTTAAAGACTTGAAGCTGCCTTCATCAGATGCTTGAGAGAAGGTAGGGAGAGGCACAGCCAGTGTTCTGGTTTGCTCTTGTCAGCTTCCAAAGATCTGTGCATGAGGACAGTGGGGTGGGGTGGGGTGGGATGGGGGGCTTTGGAATCCTTCCATTGCAGAATCAACTGTGGACTTGTTTGGTCACCAAGTCCCTTGGGGATGTTTCCTGCAGATTCAGTCTCTGGGGAGGGCACTCTGGTTGCAGCCAAGCTATCTCTTGTCTGGTACATTCTCCCTGTCATGTTGGCAGTTGACTGTTCCCCAGGGGGCTTTCACTGTTCGTATCAGGCAGCAGAGCAATTACAGCAGTCCGAGCCAACTGGTTTTACGCTGTGAGTCAACTCTTAGTGGTGGAGGGAGGGGAGGGGGGAACACAAAGCAAAGCAGACGCTGTAGTTTCTAATGCAGCCCTCACATATGCTTTACTTTCCCAGTCCCCACATGTCTGCTGTGATGCCTTTAGGTATCTTCCTCGAGCCGCCTCTGTTGCGGGGGAAGAATTTCTGCAAGTGAAACTGTACGTTAACTTGTGAGATTCTTCATCAGAACATCTGATGTTTTCTTTAAGGTTTGGAAACCTGGCCCAGGCTAGGCAAATCTAGTAACAGCTCCAGAACTACATTGGATTGGCCCTGGTTAGTATGTGGATGGGAGACTAAGGAAGTCCAGGGTTGCTATGCAGAGGCAGGCAATGGCAAAACGCCTTGGTTAATCTTTTGGAAACCCTACAGGGCTGATATAAGTCAGCTGCGACTGGATGGCACTTTCTACCATCCAAAGAGCAGATAAAGATGGGCCCAAACGGCATGTGTGCTATGAAGCTTGGGGGGGGGGGGGGAGTTAAAGACCTCTCCTCAAGCTGCTATTGGCTGAGTTGGTTGGGAAAAGGGCCAGTATATGGACCATAGCTTTACAACAACACTGCAAAGTAGGCTAGTATGAGCTTCCCCCCACGTCTGTAATGAGAGGCTGAGGCTGGAAAATTATGGTCTGCCTATACTTGCTTAGTATGGAGGATTCAAGCAAAGACCTTCCAGACTGAGGCATTAAGAGGTTGAGCTTTAAAGTATTTTAGCAGCTACGGGAGGAACATCCTGGTGATTAAGAGAATGAGCAGCGAATCAGGAAATCTGTCGGTCAATTTTTGCCTCTGCCAGGAATTTATTATTAGGAATGCCACAATTGCTTCCTTTCCACTCCCCCATCTGCCAGAGGGAGATGATAACACTAGCCAGTTTTACAGAGTCGTCGTAAAGGCTGTTTGCTTACTGATTGAAATACTTATGCCCTGCCTTCCCCTTGTGGCTTGAGATGGTTTACAATTCCAAGACTAAAAACTCATAAAATACGACTTTGCTCCATTAGGCACCTGCCTGAGGAAAAGGCTTGTAGCTTAAACCGTGTTAAAGGTGAAGGTTTCCCTTGCTCGAAAGCCAGTCGATTCTGACTCTAGGGTTGCGGTGCTCATCTCCGTTTCCAAGCCAAAGAGCCAGCACTGTCCAAAGACGTCTCCATGGTCATGCGGCCAGCATGACTAGACCCCAAGGTGCACATAATGTGGTTACCTTCCCACTGAAGCAGTACCTATTTATCTACTTGCAATTTCTTGCTTTCGAACGGTCAGGTTGGCAGGAGCTGAAGCCAGAGACGGGAGCCCACTCCGTCATGCAGCACTTGGGTCTCGAACTGCTGAACTACCAACCTTCCTGTCTGCAGTTCAGCATCTTAACCACTTGAGCCACCTCAACCACCTAAACCCTGTTAAAAGCCCTTGCAAATAAAGTGGCCATGCAGCACCTCCTAAAAACATCTAGGTGGCACTTGCCTCACCTCCTGGGGGGGCCGTGCTACGAACTGGGAACCACTGTAGAGAGGGGACAGGCTGTAGTAGATGCCAAGCCTTGAGCAGGGGAACAACTAGAAGGTGGCAACCGGAAGACTGCAGGGTGGCGTGCTGGAGACATACGGCGAGAGAGAGGGAGCGGCAGCAAGATGTATAAACAGCTTGGAATGTGTATTGTTATTTTTATTGCACCCTCAATATGTATTATGTATAGCACTTTACTGAGTGGAAGAGAGCAGGTCCCTCCCATTCAGGTGCTTATGATCCAAAACTGAACACAAGGGAGACGGCAGAGGAAGTGGAGCGAGGTGGAAGCGGCGTAAGATGGTGCGTTCATTTCAGTTATGCATGTTTAGGCTTCCTTTCCGGTGGAACTGGCGACTACAGAGTTGTGCCAAAGATGGATCATGCAGTTTTTGTTCTGAATCGCTGTGCCAGGCACCCAAATGTCTGTGGCTAGGCCAGCTTAAAATTGAAGAGCGAGGTTGTCCTTCCTTTCCCCAGCATAACCCTTTAGGGACATAAATCATCCTTCCTGCCCCCTCCCCAACCATTATTTGCATCCCTCTGATTGGCGCAAGCAGAGGCGGTCCAGTTCTCCACCTCCTTGTCCTAACCTTTCTTTATCCCCCTGCCCTGCCCTTCAATTTTAAGTTCTCCCAGCATCCCCTGTAATTGGTGAGGCCGGAAGGCATGCGCCTTCGGTTCTATTCTCAGCATCTGGAAGTCAACAAAGTGTCTGTGTTTGCAGACTGTGTGCCTCCCTTTCCTCCCAAGCCATGTGAGGCTTCCAAACATCAGAATACAAGACAGCCCATTGATACTGTTCCTTTCCGGGCTCGGTTTTAACCATGAAACGTGTTGTCGATGCCAAAGTTCAGCCTCGGAATAGGTGTAGTAGTCAGGGGGATGAATGTGCCTCGGAGGAGGTGCAAAGGACCTTTTCTTCCACTGCCAGCACTGGCATATCTAGAATTAGAGAGTGGGGCAGCGAGTTAGGGTTGCCAACCTCCAGAGGGTGACTGGAGGCTTCCAGGGATTACAACATTTCCAGGCAATAGAAGTCAGTTCCCCTGGAGAAAACATCCGCTTTGGAAGGTGGACTCTGTGGCATTATGCCCCAACCCCATTGAAGTCCCTCCCTGCTCACACCCCACCCTCCTCAGGCTCTACCCTCAAAATCTCCAGGTATTTCCCAACACGGAGCTTGCAACCCTAGTGCCCAGGTGAGCTTGAACCCCAGTGCCCCTACTCTGGGAATGGGAGGATTCCAAGTGGGGTTTTAATATTTCCTGAGCTTGCCCAAGGATAATGCTTCTGTTTAAAGGAAAGGGATGGAATGGGGTGAGTGAGTGAAGGGAGAGGGGTGCACATTTGAACTTGAGTTGAATGGGAACGCGTTGCAAAGGCTTTGAGTGCAAGGAGGAGGGTCCAGGGGCTGTTAAGGGCTTCGTTCTTAGGGAATGACATCACAGCTCCCTCCAGACTCCGTGCTCTGCTCCAGCCGGAGAGAGAGCCTCACCCCCCCCCCCCCAGCCCTGCTGAACCTGAAGGTGGAGAAAAAGGAATCGCAGAGGGAAAGAGACCAGAAATTGCAGGCATGCTGGGAGGGCCTTGCCTGAATGGGAGCGCTCACGAAGCATTTCAGCCTAGTTTCAGTCTGAGTCAAGCTCTGGGAGAAGCCCCATTGGCCTGGTTTCCTCCAGAAGGGTGTGTGCTCTGCAATCTCGTATTTTGCCTGGGAGGACAACTATGGGTGTGATCTTGCCTTCACACCTGTGGGAAAGTCAGTGCATCCGCTAGGAAGCTGGAAGTCTAGAGCAGATCACGTACTTGTAGCTTAACTCGAAGATTCAGGGAGTCTGTCGACAGTTGCCGTTTCTGCACGCAGAGAGAGAATGAATAGGAAAGAAGTTTTCAAACTGAGCTCCAAAGCACATGGCGTTCTTCAGTTGCAGCTTGTTGCTCCCACTCCTCGGGCCGGTTCCTGGCATGAGAGCCTGCTCCCATCTGGCTGAGTAGGAATTCTTGAGAAACTTTAAGGCTGAAGACAGATACAGTAGCTGTGTGTCATATTTTTGTATCCTGCCCTTCTTCCAAGGAGCTGACAGCAGTGTACACCCCACCCCCGGCCCTGATTTATTCCATGACTCAGCAAGGCCCTGGAGAACTCATAAGAACATAAGAGAAGCCAGTGTTGGATCAGGCCAGTGGCCCATCCAGTCCAACACTCTGTGTCACACAGTGGCCAAAAATACCAGGTGCCATCAGGAGGTCCACCAGTGGGGCCAGGACACTAGAAGCCCTCCCACTGTTGCCGTCCCCCCCAAACACCAAGAATACAGAGCATCACTTGCCCCAGACTGAGAGTTCCTATCTGTAAAGGTAAAGGTTTCCCTTGCTCGAAAGTTAGTTGATTCGGGCTCTAGGGATGCGGTGCTCGTATCCATTTTCAAGCTGAAGAGCCAGCGCTGTCCAAAGATGTTTTAGTGGGCATGTGGCCGGCATGACTAGACACCGGGGCGCACATAACGCTGTTACCTTCTAACCGAAGCAGTACCTATTTATCTACTTGCAGTTTCTTGGCTTTCGAACTGCCAGGTTGGCAGGAGCTGGGGCCAGAGACGGGAGCTCACTCCGTCATGCAGCCCTCAGATCTCGAACTGCTGATCTACCGACCTTCCGGTCTGCAGTTCAGCATCCTAACCACTTGAGCAGCTGCAGCCTATCTGTACCTTGTGGCTAATAGCTACTGATGGACCTCTGCTCCATATGTTTATCTAATTCCCTCTTGAAGCCATGCATGTTTGTAGCTGCCACCACTTCCTGTGGCAGTGAATTCCATTCTCCTGGAATGACAATTGATTTTTTAGGTGACAGAGATCAGTTCCCCTGGAGAAACAGGCTACTTCGGAGGGAGGGCTCTGTGCTGCTGAAGTCCCTCCCCTCCCCAAACCCTGCCTTCCCAGGCTCTACCCCCAAATCTCCAGGCATTTGCCAAACCACAGCTGTCAATCCTATGAGTACTGTGTGGGGAAGTGTGATTGGCCCTCTGGTTATTCATTGTGCTTCATAGCAGAGTAAGGATTTGTACCTGGGTCTCCCCATGCTAATCACCATCCCGGCTCTCCTGTGGATAAAGAGAGCCCACAGCACATTTTCTCAGCTGCAGGGGCAGATTGACTTTAGAACCGAAATGAGAAAGGTTCATCCCAACATATCAAACATACTGGCACGGCTATCAGTCTCCTGCTTCTGGCAGGCTAGCCACAATTTTTTTAATAAGTTCTCTATGAAAGCACATGCATAATCCATCATCGTTATTTAATGGTGAAATGGCTCTCCCCCTCCACCACCAGTCAGGAAAGCAGAAAGCCAGGTCACCCACAGTCATGGCAGAGGCTTCTAGATATATGGGCCTCCTAAGGAGTGTTCCCCCTAAGCTGAGTTAGTCTAAGCTAGCTAGCAGTTTTTTAGCCTCCAGCTCACACATTTTTGTCTTAGCTCAGGAAGGATGGTTCCAGAGCAAACTGTGCAGTAGCTAAATCCCTCACTCACAACTTTAATGACAGTAGCTCACAAGAGTAGGAATTTTTGCTTGCATGACTCCGCAGCTTAGAGGGAGCATTGTATCCTAAGATACGCAAAACAAAAAAACCCCAAAAGCCATTGGCCTGATGAGTACTGAATATACACTAGGGACCTGGAGTGTCTGAGCAGTTGAGAATCAGTTAAAGGGGCAGGGGGATCAAGTTTGGGGAGTTTATGGCATCTCAGAGAAGGAGATTGGGGGGGGGGGATGTGCAAATTGTTCCTCCCTCCCATAATTTTTCATGAACAGCCAGTGTGATTTCTCCTGAAAGTGAAACTTCTTTTAAAAATGCAAAACTTTCTCCAGGGTTGGGATGGAGAAGTTTGGGGGGGGGTTTGGTGACATCGTAGGGGCCCAGCCAATCAGAGCGGTCCACTGCTGGCTTCTGCTTCAAGGGACTGTTCTTGAAGTTCTGAGTTCTCACTGCTCCGGTGGACTGCTCTTGGTGTTTTTCTCGTTGGGCAACAAATCTGGTGGTTACTGCGGTCTGATGTCACAGGTCTGCGATGTTCCCCTATCCCATCAGCACTGTTTAGTAGCTGAATGTTCTTTACTGTGTTATGCTGCAGGCACAGGACCAATGCAAATGTGTGTCTGGTCTGCTGCCCCTACTAAGCCTCTGACCAAGCAGTTGAGTTATCCCATACTGAAAAGCAGGCCTCATATATTTTAATGAATATTTTACATTATATTACATTATATTTCACAGTCATTTTGCTTCCTTGTTCAGGCTGAGAGGAAGGCATACGTGCTTTACCATGACACTGGATTTCTGCCATTCTATAAGACTGTCACATGCCACGTTCCCCTACTCGTGCTTCAAACCTGAAAGGGGAGTGGGGTGTGTGTGTGGGAGAGCATCAGGGATGCCTGACATATCGGTACATCATGTTCAGATGTAGGAGACAAGTATTACAGATGACAGAACAAGGATCTCAGACTCCTGACATATGTTGGAAAGTTGGCTGTAGGCACAAGCATTTGTGTTCTCTCTTTGTGTGTGTCTCTGTCTCTCTCTTTCTCTATCTCACACACACTGTCATTTCATAGTAAGCCCCCCCCCCAGCACAGAATGTTCAGTACACTTGCTCACTACATTTCTTAGGATTCCTAAGGGAATCTATTTTATTTTCTCCTTCCTTCCCTGCTCGTGTCATTGAAGGAGCGCTCAAGGAGCGCTCAGTTAACTAGGTTATGCAAGAGATTACAAGCAAATAAAAATCCTAGCTGATCAGGAGTACAAAAACTCTAGTGTTGGCAGTCCTTTCTAAAACTGTGTACAACAGCTCAAAACTAATACCACATACAAGTGGGTGTCAGCTGTCTTCAGGAGCTTTGGTTTGCCTCGAAACATTTCATTAAAACAAACAGTCGGGCATGGAGAACATTTTGTGTGTCTGTAGAAAAAAAATAGTAACTGTGCCCGTAGCAAAGTTCCAGCTGTAGATATCATACAAGTACATGTGCCTGGTAGACTTGGCTGTGGATCCTGGCTGCTTTTACGCAAGGCGGTATGTGTACAGTTGTTCCTCCCTCCTGTGTAAAGTGGTCCTGCATTAAAACTACTGTGCCCCCTTTCTGCTCCTGTAGCTTCCTCTTTCCCCTTATTGGAAAACATAGAAAGATCCCTGCTGGATCAGACCAAAGAGGTCCCTTCTACTTCCCCATCCTGTTTCCCACACTGGCCTTCCAGATGCCAACCAGCAATCAGGTTTTCCAGAGAAAACATTTTGGGAGAGTTTAAGTCAGTGCCTCAAATGCTGAAGAGAGACCTGCAAAGAGCATGTGGCAATTCCAAACCACAGAGAATGGAGCTACCCATTCACCAACAGCTGGATTCCAATTCAGTTAACCACTACAGAGAGTGATGGCTTTTGTCTAAAAAGGAAGAATCATTACGAGAAAGGGCTGGCGGTTACACCAAGTTGCACTATATCAAGGCAGACCATTGGTCCATCTAGTTCTGTTGATCTAGATCGGGGTGGCCAAACTTGCTTCATGTAAGAGCCTCATAGAATAAACGGCAGATGTTTGGGAGCTGCAAGACATGAACAAATATTACATTTTTACTGGGAAATATGCAAGTTTGCTTTTTATTAACATTAAATGAGACTGCCAAAAATAATAACAAAAGGGGTAAAAGCAGATGTTGATAATTACGTTTATTTGTCCAATGATATTTGGTTGCTTCCAATGCCGCCTTACCGGGCGCCACACAATATGTGTGAAAGAGCCGCACATGGCTCCCGAGCCACAGTTTAGCCACCCCTGATCTAGATCTAGTTCTGTAGCTCTGTTGTTGGCTTGGACTGGCAATAGCTCTCCTGTGGAGAACGCTAAAAGACTTTTCTCCAGATAACTTGAGGTCCTGTACGGGGAGATGCCAGGGATCAAACCCGGGACCTTTTGGCACGCAGGGCAGGTGCTCTACCCTCCCACTGACGTGGGGATTCTCTCTCATTGCAGATGTCTAGAGGCCTTGGTGATGTATTGCCAGGGGGGGACAGAGGAAGAGCCGTACGTCACCATCACGCGCAAGAAGCGGCTCCGCAAAGACTCGGAGATTGAGGTGGAACAGGAAGTGGGCCACTCGCTGCGCAGGCTGGTCACCCACCGCAATGCCTTCAAGCGCATGGCTGTGATCCAAGCCTTCCTGGGCTCCACCCCACAGCTCACCCTGCAGCTCTACATCAGTGTGGTGGAGCAGTACATACCCCCCACCCGAGGTAAAGGAAGAGTGGAATGGGATGGGATTGAAAGACGCTGGGTGGGTTTGATTTTTAAATCTGGAAACTTGATCACATGGTGTTTAAAAAAGTAACGGCCATTTGTCTCCGGACAGGGTGCCTATTTTGGGGTGTTCTCTTTCTCCTCCTATCAAAATGCGGACTGCTGGCTGTGCACAGACATAACACAGCAGAAGGAAATGGTAGAATCCTGACCAGGTAGAATTGCCTGTGTCACTAAAGGTTGGGCAGGGTCATATTTTGCAGGAACAACCGGCAAACAAAAATGTGTTATCCCAGCAGGGAGGAAGGTTCTAAGCCTTCCTCACGTGTTGTTTTGCAGGGAGTTTTTACAGACAGGAGAAGCATAATTCTGTCTTCCCCTGCACGGTGGATTATGCTTTAGCACCAGCTAGCCTGACTGAACATACGCAGGTGAAACGCTTCCTAGCACTAAGAGGGAAAAGCTCTGTGTTTCATTTCTGCCAGGCAGGCTGCTGCTGAAGGTACAGAAGCACGATTTTTTAAAGAGGAAATTGGCACTCTTGTTAACTGCTTGGTGCTTCGCTTTAGCACCCCACTGCCAAGTTCAGCCAGCATTGCCTTACTATATTTGAGACAAGGAACTGTGTGTGTACATGAGCGTGCAAGTCACCTAAATCTCCCTTGCCAGAATATTGGAAGTTCTTAGGGGCTGGATCAGGCCAACTCCCCCCCCCCTTTTGGTGATGCTCAATTACCTTCAGCATTCCCTGCCTTCTGGAGGGCAAAGCTGCATTTTCATCAGGCTGTTTTGGGTCTTCTACTCCCACTTTCCTTTTAAGTCTTCAAGATAGTCTTTTTCTATCGTCATGAATAGGCTCCATTGCTTCCGGCTTGAAACCCCTCTCTTGTCTGCAAGAGGTTTTCCTTTGCTGCCCTACCGATAGCATCCTTTGTTTCAGCTAGCACCTTGCAAAAGCAGATCATTGCTTCTGGAGCTGAAGCAGACAGTTTAAAACAAATCACATGGCCCAGCATGAAATTAGCAGTTGACAGGGCTGCTAGTATGTTCAAAATGGAAATCGTGTAGAAATCTGGAAGCTAAGTAAATCTATATACTAATAGCCAAGTTGCCCCCTCCATGCGGATATCTAAATCCGCGTGGAGGGGGCACTTGGGGGGCAGAGAGATTTTTCTGCACACTTGGGGGACTCCCTAGGTGTGCAGAAAAATCCTAAAAGCAAAAAAAAAGTTTGGAGGGGTATTTAAATCCCCCCAAAAGTAAAAGTATTCCCTGCTCATGCACAGAGAATGCTTTGGCCGTTGGGGGGGAAGGCTTGGCGGGCCCGGCAGCTGTCAGCCGCTCAGGCCTCGCTGCTGCCAGTGCCAGGGGGAGGAGGGAAAAGGCTTGGCGAGCCTCAGGCCTCGCCGCCGCCACCACTGGGGTGGGTGGGAGAAGGCTTGGTGGGCCTCGCCACCACTGCTGGGGAGGAGGAAGGGTGGGAGAAGGCTTGGCAGACCTCAGGCCTCGCTGCCACTACTGGGGAGGGGGTGGGAGAAGGCTTGGCAGGCCGACCTCAGGCCTTGCCACCAGTGCTGGGGGGGGGGGGGAGGGAGAAGACTTGGCAGCCCAGCCCAGCCGCGCAAGCCTCACTGTTGGTGCCAGGGGAGCAGGAGAGAAGGCTCACCTGCGGGTGCTTCCTCCTCCTCTTCCTCCACATGGAGCTCCTTCTCTCCCCGCCCCCACGAGTACCGAGTCCTACCTCTTGTATTGTGTAATTGTTTTTTGTTCAATAGACAAAGGAGCAGGGTGGAGTTTGAAAAGACATTCAGTTCCTGTTTCTCTCCCCCCCCCCCCCACCTCCCCGGATATTGTCTGTAGAGCTCAGTTTGGACCACTTTTCATTTCATTTAGGGCTGTTTGCCCTGATCCAGATTTGACACTTACAGGTGAGCATGTGAAGCTGCCTTATACTGAGTCCCATCAAGTCTGTCAAGATCAGGACTGTCTACTCTGACAATACTGGCAGCAGCTCTCCAAGATCTCAGGCAGACGGCTTTGACATTGCCTACTACGTGATCCTTCTAACTGGAAATGCTAGGAACTAATTCGGGACCCTCTGCGTGAAAAGCAGCTGCTCTGCCACTGAACTGTGGCTTTTCTGCTGAATACGAGCACGCTGTGGAAGTTGTGTGAGATCGACTTTACAAAGTTGCTCCCAAAGTTCACATCCTGACTGAAGCTATGCCAAGAGCCCTAATAACAGTACTAAACAAACAGTAAAAATAAACAGGAGTCTTTGGGGACTTGACAGACTTAGCAAGATTTTATCCCTGTTTAAGCTTTCAAGGGCTTCCAGTTGATGCTGAAATCTTATTAGAGCCAGTTTGGTACAGTGGTTAAGAGTGCAGACTCTTAATCTGGGAGAACCAGGTTTGATTCCCCACTCCTCCACATGCAGCTGCTGGAGTGACCTTGGATCAGTCATATGTTCTTTCAGAGCTGTTCTCTCAAGGGCAGTTCTCGGGAGAGCTCTCTCAGCCCCATCTACCTCCCAGGGTGTCTGTTGTGGGGAGGGGAAGGGAAAGGGATTGTAAGCCACTCTGAGACTCCTTTGGGTAGTGGAAGATGGGGTATAAATCCAATCTCCTCCTCCTCTTCTTCTTCCTCCTCTTCCTTTTCTTTGTCTTTTGTCTTTAAAGTGCTACTAGACTCCTGTTTATTTGGGTTACTACAAGATTTAATATAGGTACCTGTCTGGAATTATCACCATCAAAAAATAGAACATTATGATCTGTCATTTTGTCCAAATGAAAACAAACAAACAGTGTTGGTCTCAAACATCTCTGATAACCTAGAACAAGACTTGTACAAAGAGGAAATGTAGGTCAGCCATATCTGATCAGAATCCAGTATATACACAGCAGTGATAATCACAATAATAACCATTATCTCTAACATGTCATAATATTTTTCCTGCATGTACATACTCTTTTTTAAATGCCCGGTTTTGCTGAGTTAGGATTTAGAAACAGATGTTGGTGCAAAAAGGGGGGGGGGGGGTTGGGGGTTCAACATCAGCCTTAATTTTTTCAAAATAATGGGAAGTGTGTTCTCTTGGAAAATATGATGCATCAATTGCAGCAACTTGTCCTTTCAACGCAAACCCAGCGTGCTTCAGTGCTTATCTCCGAACTGCAGCTCATGGAGTTATGCAATTATGTGGGGATCGTCTGTTTTGCAATTCCAGAAAAACTAGCAAAGTGACCTCTGAACAGCAGGTTCCAAAGCAACAGAAACCAAAACAAACCCAAAAACTTCTCCTGGACTCTCTTCCTCCCCTCCTTTTCTCTCACATGCTTCGAGACCGTTGTAAATATAGGATTACTGATAATTATATCCTGCCCTGTTTCCATGGAGCTCAGGTTAATGTACGTGGGGGATGATCTCATTTTTGTCTTTCTCCTGTGACATAAGCTCGGTACAAATGACATCGCTGCATAAAGGATTGATAGTCGCAGAGAGAGAATGGCAGTGAGTGTGTTGGCCTCAGTCCCTCCAGTTATGTGTTTGCCTGAATGTAAGCACAGTGTATGGGTATTGGTGTGCATTACTTTACCTGGGAACATATGTGATGCAGGTGGAGCCAGCACACTTTGCTCATGTTTGGGTGAACATGTGTTGGAGAGGCAGCAGCAAACACGTGATCCAACTCCCCCTCTACCTGTGTGTGTTCTATACACAGATATGTCCTATGTACAGGTTACCGTTCTTGCATTTGGCCTCTCTATGATGAAACTCGCTCTGTACTTTGCATTGGATGTTAGCATGGAAAAAGAACTCTAGTCTACTGTGACTGATTTAGGAACAAACTTAAAACCTGAATGAGCCTAACAAATATGCAGCATTGTTTGGTATCAGATTCTGCCATGGAGCGCAAATTGTCATTTAACTTTCCCTTAAGGTTATCTGTCCTCTATGCATTTCCAGACAACCAGTTTCTTGGAGCACTTGTGCACTGATCACGTTACTCCTGTATAAACAAGGAAAGCAGTGCTTTGTGTAAAGGAAGCCTCTGAGCTATAAAACATGTGGCAGCTTCTGGGTTGTCATACCCTACTCTGTCTTTATTGGGCAGGAGGTGTTGATCTGTGTGACAGATGCTGCTTGAATGAGCCTCTCTCCGATTCTTTCATGCAAACGGAAGTCAGAGAAGAGACCGCGTGGTTTTGTTTCCCTATGAACTAATTCTCCACACAGAATAGACAGAAGTTCTTTTTTAAATTTAGGGTTCTGAGACATAAGCATTTAAAATAGAAGATTGAAGTATCTTTTTTTTGGTGGGGTTTTTTGCATTTTTTTGGTGCATGCGTGAGTGTGTACCCATGCCGGGAAGTAATGGTGACCTCTGGTGACTCCTACTGGAGCATGGAGGACATTCAGAGAAGTGGCTTGATAGCCTGCCTCTGGCTTCCCCATATCCTGATATTCCAAGGAGGTCTCCCATTGAAATACTTACCAGGGTCGGCCCTGCTTAGCTTCCGAGATCTGACGAGATTGGGCTTGCCTGGGCTATCCAGGTCAGGGTGACAAGGTTGAGGTATCTTGAAGACAACGATACTCTTAGATTCTTCATTCTAGAGGGATAGCTGTAGCAGCCTGTTACACAATATTTAAACAGAAGTCCTGCAGCTCCTTAAAGGCTAATAAAAGTTATTCCAGCCTAAGCGTTTGTAAAGTCAGAGATTACTTCATTACACGAATGGGGCTAGTTCCAGAGGGTGGCCGGGTTGGCCCGCAGTAGCAGAGCTAGAGTCTAGTAGCATCTTAGAGACCAATAGGATTTTTTGGGAGGCATCAGCTTTTGAGAGCACATCATAAATGGAGCGTGCATCAATCAGAAATATTTGGGCTCAAAATTACAAGCAAGGGAAAGGCAGGAGGGGATAGGAGTTACAAAGAGAAGGCCAGTCCCAAACAGTCAGCAATTAAAGAGTCCACTCAGAGTCAGTAGAGACCACTCTTAAATGGGGTGGGTTTTTTTGGTATTTTTGCATTTGTGTGTGTGCGCGCCCGTGCCTGGAAGTCATGGCAACCTCTGGTGACTCCTACTGGGGCATGGAGGACGTTCAGAGAAGTGGCTTGAGCCTGCCTCTGCCTCTGGCCTCCTGGCTCTGATATTCTCTGGAGGTCTCCCTTCCAAATACTTGCCAGGGCTGTCCCTGCTTAACTTCCGGGATGTGACAAGATCGGGCTTGCCTGGGCTATCCAGGTCAGGGCATCCCTCTCAATTGTTGATAGATGGTCAGATTTAATAAGAACATAAGAGAAGCCATGTTGGATCAGGCCAATGGCCCATCCAGTCCAACACACTGTGTCACGCAGTGACCAAAACTCAAGTGCCATCAGGAGGTCCACCAGTGGGCCACAACTCCAGAAGCCCTCCCAGTGTTCCCCTCCTCCCCAAATACAGAGCATCACTGCCCCAGGCATAGTGTTCCCTCTAATCATGGAAGGTGCAGTGTGAAATATGATATGCAGAATGAATGAACACCTGTAAAAGGTAGAACAGGGTGAGCTATAGTGAGTGAGGAGACCCAAGACTTTATTCAAGCTAGCGGGAAATGTAGTGTTTAATTTCTTGAGGAATCTTCATTCAGCACTTGCATGTCAGATTCTGAAGTTCTTTTATCGAAGCCTCAGCAACAGGATGGCCCTTACCAACTCTGAATGGATTAGTTTCTCCCTGACTGGTAATTGTTTCGAAGTGGCCTCTCTTTGTAAGGTCTCTGCCATCCCTGCCCTCTGTCGCCTGTAACTTTGAAGTATGAATAACTGCTGTTGATGGTAGGCATCATGCATCTGAACTCTGGAATAAATTTTGTTAGTCCCCAAATTCCTCCTGGTGCATTAGAAAGACAGATTTGTAAAAGGGCTGAGATTATTTGGGGTGACCGAATGAAGGCATCTTAAACCATTGGAGGCTCTTCCCCACTATAATGGCTTGGCTCCTGTTCCCTTGCTCCGTATGTGCTTCTCTCAAGGCACTTGGCAGGCAGCTCTCTGATGCAGAGCTTGCTTCCTCTCATACCGGGCACTTGGCAGCTCACTGAAACACTGGAGCTGAGCAAACAGAAGTGCCTAGTGCGAGATGGAGTGAATTCCGCAGTGGAGGACTGCTTCTGCAGTGCCCAGAGAGATAGATGTGTGCACAGAGGAAAGTTATAGGATCCAACCAATATGTCAGAAGTGAGGTTGAGATTATCCTGGGCTTCAGGTTGGTGCCACTGTTCCATCTCAACCTCAGATGCTTTCCAATTTTAATGGCCCCATGTGGATGCAATTTGTGTGTGTAGTAAAGCCCATCAGAGTAAATAAATAGATTGTGAATCCTCTGTTCACAAGCTTTTGAGAGTGACAGTGAGCCAGCTGCAACTGACATACATAGGCAGGGAGGGGCACTAGTGGGTTGGCCACATCCACGGCTGACATGTGAACATAAGAACATAAGAGAAGCCAATGTTGGATCAGGCCAGTGGCCCATCCAGTCCAGCACTCTGTCACACAGTGGCCAAAAACACCAGGTGCCCTCAGGAGGTCCAGCAGTGGGAGCAGGACACTAGAAGCCCTCCCACCATTGCCCCCCCCCCCAAACACCAAGAATACAGAGCATCACTTGCCCCAGACTGAGACTTCCTATCTATACCTTGTGGCTAATAGCCTCTGATGGACCTCTGCTCCATATGTTGATCCAGTTCCCTCTTGAAGCCATCCATTCTTGTAGCTGCCACCACCTCCTGTGGCAGTGAATTCCACATGTTAATCACTCTTTGGGTGAAGAAGTACTTCCTTTTATTTGTTCTAACCTGACTGCTCAGCAATTTCATGGAGTGCCCATGAGTTCTCGTATTGTGAGAAAGGGAGAAAAGGACTTTTTTCTCTACCTGCTCTGTCCCATGCGTAATCTTATAAACCTCGATCATGTCACTCCTCAACCGTTGTTTCTCCAAGCTAAAGAGCCCCAAGCGCTTCAACCTTTCTTCATAGGGAAAGTGTTCCAACCCTTTTATCATTCCAGTTGCCCTTTTCTGCATGTTTTCCAATGCTATAATAACTTTTTTGAGGTGTGGCGACCAGAACTGTACACAGTACTCCAAATGAGATCACACCATTGATTTATACAGGGGCGTTATGATACTGGCTGATTTGTTTTCAGTTGCCTTCCTAATAACCCCCAGCATAGCGTTGGCCTTTTTCATTGCAGTCGCACACTGTCTCAACATTTTCATTGAGTTATCTACTATGACTTCAAGATCTCTCTCTTGATCAGTTTCTGCCAGTTCGGACCCCATCAAAGTGTATTTATAGTTAGGATTTTTGGCTCCAATGTGCATCACTTTGCACTTGGCCACATTGAACCCCATTTGCCACGTTGATGCCCACTCACCCATCCTCCACAGATCCCTTTGGAACGCCTCACAATGCTCCCTGGTTCTCACCACCCTGAACAACTTCGTGTAATCTGCAAATTTAGCTACTTCACTGCTTACTCCCAACTCCAAATCATTAATAAACAAGTTAAAAAGCATTGGACTGAGTACTGATCCCTGTGGTACCCCACTGTTTACCTCCCTCCACTGAGAAAATTGCCCATTTATACTCACTCTCTGTTTCCTTTTAATTAGCCAGTTTTTGATCCACAAAAGGAGTTATCCTTTTATTCCATGACTATTGGGCTTACTTAGGAGCCTTTGATGAGGAACTTTATCAGCTTTCTGGAAGTCAAGGTAAACAACATCTATTGGGTCCCCCTTGTCCACGTTTGTTTACTCCCTCAAAGAACAGGTTAGTGAGACAAGATCTTCCCTTACAGAACCCATGCTGAGTCTTCCTCAATAGATTTTGTTCATCAATGTGCCTACTAATTTTTTCCTTAATAACAGTTTCCACCAACTTACCCGGTATCGACGTCAGTCTGATTGGCCTGTAAACATGGCTGTAAACCATTTGGTTGTAAACATGGCATCTCTGCATGCACAAAGTGTACATGCTTCGGCTCTGGTCCTGTGACTTGGAACACTGATTTTTTTTAAATGTTCTTGATTGTGGGGATGGGGTCTGTTGCGCCCACATGCCATGCTCATACACATTGGCTTGGCAGCCTGCTTGTGCCCACTTCCCCTCTACACGTTGATTTTAACACACGATGGCTGCAGTCAAACGCACTAAACAATCCACTTTCAATCTTCTCTCAATGCACTTTCCAACTGGGTTTTGCCAGTTCACTTACAGTGAAATCCAATTGGAAAGTGCACTGAAAGGATTATTTAGTAAGGTTTATTACTATTACGGCCCATGGCCAGCATAGATCGAAGCAAACTAGTTTACATAAAATACAGAAAGTGCACAGCCGTTGGTACGGGAATATTATAATAAAATGTACAAAGACTTAAGAAAGAAGTATTTAAAAGAAGAAGGGGGAAAAGGTGCAAAGCCCAAGGAACATTTTACCACTCCTCTGTATAATCTTTGCGGATTCTAGAGGCTGCAGCCAAAAACCTGGAGGACTGTTGAGTGTGTGTGACCACAGCCATAGTGTCATTTGAAAAGGCTTCTGTGCGACCCAGAATGAGCCATTTAGGAGTAGCTCAGGGTTGATCTTGCTAAAAAAAGACTTCCCTGGCTGCCTGCCACAGGTGTGGTTGAAGCAGTGAGCGCCTGCTAAATGGCTGCAGGGCTGCCTCAGAAGAAGGAATTAGAATACCGCGAATCTGTTTTCAGCGTTGGAGGATCAACCTTGGAATGTGAAACAATTCTTCTGTCTCTGAAATGCCATGTATGTCTCTGGTGCCACAGATTAATGTTACCAACGGGGCAGGAGTCTTTGGGTTCGAAGATTTGGCACTGAGAGAGTCCTAAGTCCTGGCTCTTCTGTTTTTGGGAAGAAGTGATCCCAGGCATCTCTAGGTGGTCGAACCTGTTCTCCCAGATGCCTCGCTATCCCTTGCTAAAAATCCCACGTGGGAAAGAAAGTGCCAGTAGTTCTCACTGATTTTTGAACCAAGAAGAAAGATGAAAGCATGCAGCGAACAATGAAAGTGCTAAGTCCCAGAATGTTTTCAGTCAAGAAAGCTCTTCAGAAGCTCCCAAACCAGTTCCTTGAAAACTTGTGGAGTTGCCTGATGCCAAATCGGATCATCTCCTCCTCTGACTGGCAGCAGCTCTCCACTTTCTCAAGAAGGGAAAGGCCTTCCTCAGCAGCTACTTCCTGCATGCAAAACATGTGCTCAGCCACAGATCCGCCCACCCTCTTCCCTTTGTCACAGGAAGTGCTAAAGCAGGGCCAAACCTTATGCAAATGTAGCACATCGCTATTGCTGAGTTGGCACTACCTCTTTTGAGAGAAGGGATTTTATTTCCTGGTGTAGAAGTGGCCTGTTTGCATAATCCATTCTGAGATCCAGTTTGGTATTTCTCTGTTGCAGAATTTGAATCAGGGATACATTTATTTATTCAGTATATTTTTATCCTGTTCTTCCTCCAAGGAGCTCAGGGCAGCATACATGGCGGACTCAAATCTGGAGAACCAGGTTTGATTCCCGCTCCTCCTCCACATGAAGCCAGCTGGGTGACCTTGGGCCAGTCACCATCCTCTCAGAGCTCTCTCAGCCCCACCTGCCCCACAGGGTGTCTGTTGTGGGGAGAGGAAGGGAAGGGGATTGTAAGCCCCTCTGAGACTCCTTCAGGTGGTGTAGGGTGGGGTATAAAACCTGTTGTTCTTCTCCTACTCCATGCTGCATATTCACAACCCCAAGCAAACTCGGTCTCCCACAGCCTGAACAGTTTTGAATGATTGATCTTAAATTATTTTCTTCTACCCAGACTTGCTTTAAAAAAAAAAAAAAAAATCCTGTGTTAATGCTAGGAAGAGTTTCAAAAGCTTGCCTGTGTTTTCATAAAAACGTGCAGGAAAGCCTCCTGCATCTCCCGAAGGAAACAGGCTTGGCTGCCTTATAAATAAAGGCCAGAAGCATGAAAGGCGCGGATCAAAGCTCGCTCCTTAGGCACCACCTGTACATCTGGTTTTATTTGCATGCTCGCCACACGAACAGTCAGCATAGCAACAGCCGCGAGTAACAACAAAGCAGGCAGGTGATCCACTGAAGCTACAGGCCTCTGTCTAAAGGTACGAGAAGAGCTGTTTGCTGGAACAGTTGATGCTTGCCTGCAGGCCAGATCTGGAGAGCTGCCCCTGGCTAATCACTTCTGCGCATGGCCCCTTTGTGGAGTAAGGAGGGGTTGGACACATCCCCCCCCCCCCCCCCCCCGTGTTCAGCAGGAGCAGGAATCAGATGGTCAATGTGCAAGCTGGAGAAAGAAGAAATGTGCTTGGTTTTGCAGGGCAAGCCAAGTGCTCTGTCGCTGGGAAATTCTTTTCCCTTTTCAGAACTGCCGGCACGTCGGCTATTTGAGGCCAAAGTATCTTACTCTCTGGCACCAGCTAACCACCTGTCACGAGCCATCACTCTCTGGTATCTCTCCTGCACCATCTGTCCAAGTGTGCCTTTTGCCCATGTCTCCCAGAAGCCACACAAGCAGCAGGTGTTTTTACACTGTGCAAAAAAAGGGAAGAGGAATCAGTTTGGAAGAAGACGACGAACGTTCTATGTGGAATCCATTTGTATCCCTCTCTTTCTCCTGGGGGTGCCAGAAACATCCATGGAGCTCCACGTTTTACCTCATAACATCAGAATGGACTTCGGCGATGAGTCATATAAGCAGGGAGGTCTTGCGTGACTGCCATTGATTTTGTAGCTAGTGGTGAGACGTGAGGGGCATTGTACACATGCCCAGACGCACTTTATAATTGCATGAAATGGAACAATATGGATCTGTAGCTAGAAACATTCTAGCAGGGAGACATCGGGGTATTCTGAGGTGGGGGTGGGGAATTGCAAGAAGCAAAAACTTAAATATTTAAGTCCAATAGGCTTAAAGCCAGGGCTGGCTCAAGGCATTTTCTGCCCAAGGCCAGGTGTTTTTTTGGGGGGGGGAGCACATGCCACATCTGTCATTCCCACCTCCCAAGCTCCTATACTCCTCAAATTTCTGGGCCCAAAGTGGCCACTTATGCAGGGAATTGGCCCTCCTTGAAGCTACATAATTTATTAATTTAGGTTAAATTGGATTTTAAGTGCCAGGCGCCTGAGGGCTCAGCTAGGCTCTAGATTCCGTGGCGATCAATGATGGATATTCCACTCCAAACAGGAAGGTCGAATCTGTCCAACGTGGCGTTACCTGACTGAACATATTTTTTTTGCGCGGTGCAAACATAAAACCACAGTCTCATTAGTGGCGGTAATAATGTTTCATCCAGCTGTGAGGTAGAGAAGCGAGAGGCCTCTAAACACGACAGTAATGGAGAAGTGGAAATGTATCGTTCTGAGCTCCTTGTCAGAAGTCACATCTGAGAAAGAGGTCAAGTTTTCAGTTAAGGTCATCTTCTAATTATATTCTGCAAAATTCTGAATGCTTCCCTTGGGTACTCTGTTATGTATTCTTGTGATGGTTTCGGGGATTGCAGAATGGTTAAAAAGTAAAATATACTTTGGGGGTTTGCACAAACAACACTCGCTCATATTTGTAAAATGGCATGTTGCCAGCAAACTAGGCAAAAGTGACTTGCATTATAACTGTACTGTAACCCGTTATTTAAAATTTATCTCATATAGTGATATTCTTTCCTTAAGAGGCATTGAAAGGGAATGGTGTGGAATTGGCCATCCATGCACAGAAGGCACACGGTTTTCCTGTGTTCCTCTCCCTTCCTGCAGCCTCTTCTGACTCCGGAAAAGTTCCTCCTGGGGTTGTCCGATCTATGCAAAGGAATAGCAGTGCAGGTCGATAAACTAGAATAAGGGGGGACAAGGGGATGAAATCAGCCCCTTTCCTCAGTGGAGCTGTGCTTGCAGAAGAGGAAGGAATCATTTTGCTTCCTGGTCCTTCCTCGCACCAGCTCCCCATCCTATGCAGCTATTCCTCCACGCAGGTCCATGGTTTTGGGAATGACCATTCAGGGGGGGTGGGGTCTAAAGAGGCTACAGAAACAGAGAAGAATGCAGGAAAACTCGTCATTCCATGCATGGAATGGTTGGATCCACACCAAGAAGTCTGCAGCAGTGTGTGGGGCAGGCTTAAAGCTTTATTGGCAAAAATTGGGTGTGCATGTAAGTGGGAGATTAGCTAATACTTTAATGGACGATGCTAGAGGGACACTTTCTGCCACTCACTGTCTCCAGCCTAGGGACTCTTTCTGCCACTCACTGGCCCCGAGTACTAGGCCCCGGCCTCCCTTCTTTACCTGTTTTGCAGACTTGGCACAGAGAGCTGGGCTGATTTATTTATATCTTCCCCCAGGATCTTCTGTCGTAAGAGATGGTGGGGCTGAAGACTCTTGGATATTGTTAAGTTTAGTCCAGTTTATTTGATTTCTATCCTGCGCCATATCCTGCAAGCAGGACTCAGAACAGTGTATGACATATACTATATATCAATACATAATTGATTACTTACAATGCAGTTAAGATCTTGTGCTATTCAGCAATTTAATCTACTGTGGGGTGGCGCCGCATATCTGTTCCACTGATGGCTGGGTGGCTAACGTATCTATTCTGCAGACAGCTGAGGTGGCTGGTTTATAATCTAAATTCCACCCATAGGGAGAATCACAAACATAAAACCTTTAAAGCCCTATATGGCCAGGGTCCGACATATCTTAGGGACCTCCTTTCCCCACATATACCGCAGAAAGCACTGCGGTCGGGGTCTCAGAACCGACTGACCCTCCTGTGCCCTAAGGAGGCCAGGCTCGCCAGTACCAGGGCCAGGGCATTCTCAGTGGTGGATGGAATGAGCTCCCGGAAGAAATCAGGGCCCTGCGGGACCTTTTACAGTTCCGCAGGGCCTGCAAGACGGAGCTCTTCCGCCAGGCTTTCAACTTGGAGCCGCCCTGCCACCATCACCAACTATCCCAGCCCTCAGTTTCAGTCTCGACAGCGGATCTATTCTACCTCATGACTCAGGAAGAACACTGAGCTAGTAAACTGTGCCTGCAAGTATTTTACAGTATACCATCTTAGGTTACCGCCATCCTGAGGGATTATCATCATCACTGTTAGCACCTTATGATTTTATGATTGTATGATTGTATTGTATTGTACTGTTTGACTTGTTGAATGATTTTATGTGTTTTAATGGTATTTATACCGACTATGGGAGCCGCCCTGAGCCTGCTTGCCGGGAGGGCGGGGCACAAATTGAATAAATAAAGAAAAGAAAAGAATAAAAGGGGGAGGGCAAGGGAATGTGCCATTCCCTAAGTACTTTGGCCCTGCACTGTGCAGGATTTATTATTTTTAAAAAGCTCTGTCCTAAGAGGTTCTGGGGTTTACACCCACCTGAGCCTTGTTTCCACTTTGGCCCTTTAGCCCTAATCCCAGCATTTGGGGGAGATGAGGACAGGAGCTTGGTACACATTATTCATTTGGTCAAAGGCATTCTGTATATGGTCAGTTCCCTTCAAACCGAGGCAGGCTGCTGTCACGGGCTGGGTGCCAGTAGGTCAGGAGCCGAGTTGAAGTCTGAGACAGTCCAAGGTCAAGCCAAATCAGGAATGAATTACCAAGTTCAAAACACAAGCCGAAAGCAGAGTCAGTCCAAGCCGAGGTCAGAGAGGGAAACTCACGAGCAAACCAGTCCAAGGAGTCAAGCAAAAGCCGAACTCAAACAGAGCCGAAGTCACGAGCCAGAGGGTCCAGAATCAAGCCGAAGTCAGACAGAGCTGGAGTCACCAGCCAGAAGGTCCAGAATCAGGTTTAGCTGATGCGAGCTGAGTGGGTGCAGAGCTTAGCCAGAATGACTTGTTGCTAGCACAAGTTGGTAGTCTCTGTGCTGTGCCTAAATACCCAGCCACTTCCTGTGCTTGTTAGCAGCTGGCAGTGAGGTCCCGGCTCCCTCTAAAACTCAGGGCTGAGTGATCTATGACTACGCATGCGTGCCTCTTTTCTCCTAGCAGCTAAATCTTGCCTGGATCGTGACCTTAGCCGTTCCACCCGAGGAGGTGAATCAGGTGGGCTTGGTTGTGGCTCAGCTGCTGCTGATGCTGGGGTAATGCCCTGAGAGGTGCTCGCTTGAGCCTCCTCTGGTTCAGGTGGAGGCTCCTCTGGAGCTGGGGACTGATCCTCCACCGCACTTAGGTCCGCAGGAGGCAGATCTTCAGAGGCACTCCTGACAGCTGCGGTGTCCTGGCTTGCCCAGAATGGTTAGAAACAGACACTAAACAGAGCGTGACCAGGCGCTCATCTTTCTCCTCCTGCCCCCATCCATGGCGCCACACAGGTAAATTCCCCTGTGCAAACAGAAGGCAACGACCAGGAAGTAGATTAAATCACACCTGTTTTCTGCCGAGTGTTCTCGCTTGTCGCAGCTGACAAAGGGAAGCAAATTTGGAAAGAAGGGGAAGTGTACGGGAGAGAAGCATCTGCAGCAAGGCGAATGCAGACGTCGAGCTCCGTCAGTCAAGGCTTGACTGATCCAGGGCAGGAGCCACCCTACAGCTTCCTTCCTTCATCCTTTGAAATGTATTCAAGTCAAAACTATTGCTTGAATATCTTCATTTACAAAGGAAAAAAGACTAGAGATTTCCATTTTTGAAAAATGAAAGCTGGAAATTCAGAAAGGGAACCTGGGGAGAGCCGGTTTGGTGTAGTGGTTAGGAGCGCGGACTCTAATCTGGGAGGACCAGGTTTAATTCCCCATTCCTCCACATGCAGCTGCTGGTGTGACCTTGGGTCAGTCACAAGTTCTTTCAGAGCTGCTCTCTCAAGGGCAGTTCTTGGGAGGGCTCTCTCAGCCCCACTGTCTCACAGGGTGTCTGTTGTGGGGAGGGGGAGGGAAAGGAGATTGTAAGCGGCTCTGAGACTCCTTCAGGTAGTGAAGGGCGGGGTATAAATCCAATCTCCTCCTCCTCCTTTTTCTTCCTCTTCCTCCTCCTCTGCAGGGATATTGCCCTGACATGCTCTTCTGCCTCTGTGGTTCTGACCCAGTGCCAATTACACACGTTTGCATTTCCACAGAAAGATAGTGTAAACACAGCCAAGATTATGATCCCAGCACTGTCCCATTTCCATGGTGCACAAACCCAAGGATCTTAACTGTACGATGGGCAATCAGCAATGGGTAGTTGCTTCCCCGTATGCTCACCATTTGGTTTCTCTCCCTGTTTCAGCAGTCCTGATGGGCATCTGCTTAGTGTCGGTCACCTACGGAGCTTTGGTCTGCAACGTCCTGGCCATCCAGATCAAGTACGACGACTACAAGATCCGCCTGCGTCCGCTGGCCTTCATTTGCATTATCCTCTGGCGCTGCTTGGAGATCTCGACCCGCATCACCATCTTAGTCCTTTTTGGAAGTGTCTTCAAGCACTACGCACTGGTCATTGGGCTGGCCAACTTCCTGGTGCTCTTCTTCTTGCCGTGGATACAGTTTTGGCGGAGCGGTGCCGAGCTGCCCGATCAAGTGGAGAAGAATTTCAGCCGGGTGGGCACAGTCTCCGTTCTGTGCTCCATCACTCTGCTCTACGCTGGCATCAACGTCTTCTGCTGGTCGGCTGTGCAGCTCAGGCTGTCCGACCGAGACTTGATCTCCAAGTCGCAAAGCTGGTGGTATTTGGTGGTTTACTATGTGTTGCGGGGCGTGGAGAACAGTGTGCTGCTCATCCTCTGGTACATCTTTAAGACAGACGTCTATGAATACATCTGCATGCCCATGCTGGTGGTGCAGCTCATTGTGGCCTACTGCTTGGCCATTGCCTTCATGCTCTTCTTCTACCAGTACTTTCACCCATGCCGCCGCCTCTTCAAACACAACATCTCTGACTTTTTGGAGTGCGCCTGCTGCAACTTCAGGCAGGCAGCCAATTCCAGTCACCTGGAGCCCCCCTACGAGCCTGGAGTTAGGCACAGCATAGTCTGATGGGACGGAAGCTAAGCTGATGCTAAGCCAAGCCCGCCAAACAAGTGGTGTGGACGGTGCCTCGTGTCTTGCCGTCTAGTTATGCCAGAGAGACAGGCCTGGATTTTATGGTGCTAGACTTTATAAACGGGTGATCTTCTGGTGTATCACGTGAACTGGTACACCGGACCAGATCTGGGTGAACAAGAAGGGACCAGTTTCCCTCTCCTGATCTTCCTGCAGAGGCGGGGTGGGGGGTGGGGTGGAGTAGGCATCGCAGACTTGGGCAGTAGGTCTATAAGTTGAGAATGAGTGACTTTGGCTGAGAGAAGCACTCTAGCCATAGAAGGACTATTAGGTAATTCCCAGATGACAGCTGTTTGCTGGCACATTTGCTCTGGTTGCACCCAGTTGCAAAATACCCACCAAGCCCGATGGGAAAGTACTGTGGGTTAGCTTTACCTAGGGCATAATGGGAGGTGCTTCTGAAAGCCAGTGAACCTTGCTGATGTCATTGTGACGCTGCAGCCTTCCTCAGTTCAGATAAAATTGTACACCCCCCACCTCCATTTCCAACTGGCCTGCTGACACGTCCTTGCTTTGTTAGCAAGACCTTTTCTTCTTCTCCTTCTTCGGTCCCCAGCCCTGGTGCCCTCCCATCATTTATAAGTGTGTATTTATTTATTTTGTTGCTCTGAAAATGGACAGATTTTACATTCAAAGTGCTGGGAAGTGTCCTGCACTTTAAAGGAATCCTCCTTGTCTGATGGCTCTCATTTCTGCCGTGTCAGTCTGGAAGGGCATTGCGTGTGCAAAGGTCGAGAGGGCACAGCAAGCCGTGGTCAAGGGGCAGAGGGGGGGGGGAGAAATGCCTTCTGCCATTCCAGATGGTCAGTAGCTCCACATTTGGTTGCATGTTCATCCGTCTCTCGGAAGGGGTCAGAAGAAGGGTTGACCCTTTGGCTGCCCTCTTCTGCGTGGAATAGGGACCACCAGTGTGGAGGTGTCTAGGTTGAATGCAACCTCAGTTCACTTTAATGCATGATAAATGGGATCGGATCGGGTAGTTCACTCTGTGTGCCAATGCTATGGAGAGTTACATAGGTCATCATGGGATGAGCAGTGATATGAGCCACCCAACTCACTGGTTTCCTGTGTCAATTTCCCCATCACTGATGATCCCTGTGCCCCAAAACGCATAATTTAAAACTAGAGGGCTTTTAAACAAATTTGAGCTGTCCCAAATTAAGAGGGTTTGGGAGAGAGGACATCTAAATGCTTGCCGTTTTCCGGGGTCAGGCACGGGGCTTCAAAATTGCCCTTGATACATGTTTCAGAGTGGAGGCTGTCCCTTGATACCGGAGGAGCCAACTTGAGCAGACAGTCTGCACTACTGGTTCCAATGAGTGTGACATCAAAATGGAACTCGGCTGCCCTAGGGTTTGTTCCTGACTGTACTTTACGGAAGGCATGTCAAGACTTGCCTTTGGATCACCAGAGGCAGTTCCTTTTATATATTCAAGGTTGCTGCTGCTTGACGTCTGTTTAGCAACTCCTTTCCTGTCAGTTCCACTCTGGTAACAGAAGAATGTGTCTTTTTGCTTACTTCCTTTCTTGTTCCAACACTTGACTGGTCTTCAGGTAATCAGTCACTCTGTCCTCCTATACACACACTCAACCCACTCCATCCTAGGAATATATAAGTGATTTTGCTAGCTGCATACATTGAAAACTGAAGTTCGGAACGGAAACAGTTGCAGAAAGGGATTCCAGACAACATGCCAATCTAGAACTAGTGAAGTGAGATGTTTTTGTACCCAGACATGTTTTCATGAACTCCAATGATCGGGTTGCTCCCATTGTGACTTTGGTCTGAGTTCACTTTTGGCTTGCCCCTGTTTACATTCATACCAATTAGCTATGCCACGGTCCCCCCACAAGACTTCTCTGAGGGAGCAGCATCCCATTTTGGGCCCCTTCCCCCTGTGCCCAAAGCTCTAGGCAAGTCGGGAGTGCCATGACACTGCTCTGGCGCCTCTGAGAGAACGGTGCTTGTGTCTGGGCCAGCTGCCTTACTCAGCTCTAGTTTATGCCGCTGAATAACAGTCTGTTGCTCTCCCTCTCTCATGCAGCAGACGTCACTTAAGGCACATTGCATGCGAGGCAATTAGGAGGCCAAAGAGTTGTAGAAAACACACAGTCAGAAGTCTCCTACTTGGCTGCCACAGGAATGGCTAAAGAAGTCCAGGCAAATCAATTCCCTTAACCCCTAGAGAGGTTTGACCTCAGTTGGACTTTTCTGACAACTAGCTTGAAGAGAGAACAAGAGTTCAACAAGGTTTGGTCTGTTCCAGGTGATGGTCTACCGGTGGCAATGTTCACGTATGTAATCCTCCCGTGGATTTTTGGTTAAGCAAGCAAAAAAACAAAACAAAACCAGGACGGTTCCAGAGAGCACACATCAAGGTTTAGCTCAGGGACTGTGAGGCGATTAAAAAACCAAAGGCTGGGACTGGGAGTTAGCTGACAGAGGCTGAGAGGTGGGAGGGAACAATGCAGCCACAGAAGCAAGGGGTGCAGTCAGAGGTGTGACAGGATGCAGCTGCTGGAAAGACTGTCACAAAAGTATGAAACCACATTTCACGGAGATGAAGAATATGAGGCAAGACCGCAAGCGGCCTACAATGAAAGGATACTGCCATCAAGTCTGTTTGTGGGTTAAAACTGTTAAGTGCTGACACAGAGAGAATGACACCACTAGGTGGCAGACATGACCATGTCAAAGGGCCCAGAGTAGTATCTCCAGCACCAAGGGCTGAAATTAATCATTTGAAAATATTTCTTACATCTGCCAACATTTCCAGTTTTGCCACTCATACTTTGCATTTGGGAGAGTCGATTTTCAACTCCCAAATTAAAGCATATTGGGGCTTGGTGTCTCCTGATCGTTTTGGCAGGCATCGGGTATGAAGTCTCAATGCCATTGCACGCAATCTGTGGGATACCTGTTGGGTGCTAAATATCACATCTTGTCTGCTGTGAAATACAGTCTAAATGCCACTGCATGCAGAACACCCAAAACTGTTGAGTATGAAATGCCATTCGATGTCAGCTATCCAAGATTGTCAAATGCCATATGGTGTAATAAAACATCACAGGTTGTCAAATACAGATAGAAAAGACTTGGCAGAGATCTGAGTGGCAGAGAATGATTTGTAAAGCGTTTGATTATCAAAATTCAAGTTTGGAGGGATGTTTTGGGGTTGCCCATTTGCTTCAGCTCCACTCGGCACCCCGGGGGGGGGGGGGGGGAAGTAATCTTATCCCAGCAGCAGAAGTACTGCAACAATACTATGAAGGGGAAAGCGCTTGCTTGCCCAACCTGTTCCTTTCCATGAGAGAAGACAAAGCAAACATAGTTACAGACTGTGCTTGCACGCAGCAAGATGCAGTGTGGTCTATAAATACTTGCAGGCTCTACTTTTACAAGAGCTGGGCAGTTTCAATGGCCACAATTTGTGGGCAGTTCTCTACAACCTTTTTGCCCCACTGGAGGATCCCTTTTCTGCATTCAGTTGCAAGCAGAATAGAAACAAGGGCTGCACAGATACTTCATATCATGACTAATTAGTCCCCCATAAGAGTTCAGACACCCCTCACCCCAGTCACATTCTCACTACATGAATGGAAAGGTGGTGCTTCTGTCTGCAGGCCTCCTTTTGTTCCTGCATTTTTATCCTAATTAATTACTTCCAGTTCTCTCCCAGCTGGCTAGCCATTCAAGAATAAATACAGGATTAATCATCAGCTCTTGTTCCCAGGAGGAAAGAGATTAAGTGCTGATGTTTCTGTTGTAGCAAGTCAGAGTTACTGTTTATAATGCCAGGTATGGATCTTTTAAAAAAAAAATCAGTGGCTTTCTCTGATTACCAAGTGAAATCCTCTGTTTAAGCCCTGCACCCCAGTGTAATAAGAGCTGGTGTTTAACTATCTGTTCATGAATGCACCAAGAGAATTTGGAAAGGCACAGGAAGAGAATGTAGGGCCAAGTGGTCACTAAGGGACAGGCAAAGTGCGATTGAGGCTCCCTCAGCCATCAGGATTAGAAGCTTGTGTTTAAAATGAATGCTAAAAGAAAGGTTTTCAGAACACAGTTCAGTACCCAGTACCATACTGCAGAGTATATATGTGCACTAACTGCATAGATCCTGAGCATGCCATTCACAGCTTGTGTTGGTTCCTTAGAAAAGGTGCATGTGATCAGTCCTTACCATTAAGGGAGGTCATTTAATGTTTTCTTAGCCTCACACAGGAGCTGTTCATGGTTAAGAGTTCCCACAGTGCTGGAGAATGTCTAAACTGTTCTTCAGTACTCTGAGATCTTGTTTTGTCTTTCTAGGACCAAAGGCAAAGACACACATGATGATGCCAATAAACCGATCCCTGCAACCATTTGGAAAAGTATAGTCTTCTCTCTGATTTTGGGACCATTCACACAACCATTTTCACCTCTGCTAAATCAGAATGCAATCAATATGTCAACTCCACATCTCCACACAAAAGATATGGCCTGACCCTAATCCAATTTGGAAATAGGACTGGTTTTAGTATACACTTCTAGTAAAAGTGTGCTAAATGTAAAAGTACAGAGTTTGAGTCCGGTGTCACCTTTAAAAGACCCAACAAAGTTTTATTCAAGGTATAAACTTGTGCGTGCTTGCACACGAAAGTTTACATCTTGAATAAAACTTTGTTGGTCTTAAAGGTGCCTCTGGACTCAAACTTTGCTCTGCTGCTTCAGACCAACACAGCTACCCACCTGGATCGGAAGTGTAAAAGACTTAGGCTGCATTCAGATGTAATTAAACATCTGGATGCATACAGCATGAATCTAGCTTGTTTGCTGTGTTTGTCTTCTTCCCTTGATCTTCCTTCTATAAGATCTTGACTGAGCATTCGCTTGTCTAGGAAGGCTTTGATCAATTTACCGTGATGTCCACTACAGAGACTTAAACTGGAGGTTGTTTTTCCTAACAAGCTCCAACTCCAAACCTCAGAATATTGGCTTTTGGGGGGAACACACACATTCCAATTAGAGAGGATCCATGCATTTACACACCTTGGCAAACCAGCACTTGATCAAACCATGATATTTTCAATCAAACCTCACGTGCTAGGGCAGGATGGAGTGGAGCAAGCAGGGTAATCACCGCAAGCAAGCTGTGTTCTGGCCGGATGCTGAAAAACATTAAGCATTTTCACATCCAGTGAATAATGCACTTTCAATCCACTTTAAGTGCACTTCACAACTGGATTTTACTGTGTAAAACGGCAAAATCCACTTGCAAACGATCGCTAAAATACATCAAAAGTGGATTGAAAGCATATTATTCAGTGGGTATGAAAGTATGTTTAAAGGATCATTTCAAAGATGTGGAGTAGCAGTTGAATACATCTGGGTTCATCAGTCATTGAAGGTGAGAAAGGGTCCATCCTCCCTCACTGCTTTTCATGTGCTGCACCCCCTATAAAATATGATTTTCAGCTTGCTCCTATGAATCTGCAATTCTGTGTTTCTGTGGATTAATAAATAACTGACTCCGCTTTTGTATGCTTCACATTTTTCAAGGTTCTCATCCTTCCCATTCGCCTGAGAAAAATACATAAAGGAAGGCTTTTGTTTCCCTAACGAATAGTTTAGTGGTTACAATTTAACTTTACAAGTAAGGTTGTCAACCTCCAGTTGGGAGCCGGAGTTCTTCCAGAATTACAGCTGATCTCCAAACTACAGGTCCGTTCCCCTGAAGAAAAGGGCAGGTTCAGAGGGGTGGACTGCGTGGCCTCACATCCCAATGCTCCCTCCAAGCTGTGGAGTCTTGCGAGCAAAAATTCTGCTTTGTGAGCTACTGGCCTTAAAGTTGTGAGTGAGCAATTTGGCTACTGCATACGTTAGTTTGCTCTGGAGCCATCCTTCCTGAACTAAGACAAAACTGTGTGAACTGGAAGCTAAAAAACTGAGCGAGCTCACACTTAACTCAGAGGGAACACATCCCTGCTGGGCTCACGCCTCTCCCCAAACTCCGCCCTCCCCAGGCTCCACCCCCAAATCCCCAGGAGTTTCCCAAATCGGAGTGAACCTTATTTGTAAGCCTCAAACCTCTGCAAGACCTATCAGATTGGAGAGGAGAAGATGGGAAGTAATTTTATGACCGCAGTTTTGCGCTTGGAAAGGTTACTACCTTTACTTCCCCTTTGTGACCATCCTATTTATGTTTATATCCCAGCTTTGGTCATCATGGAACTTGAGGCACCATATATAGGATTCCAAGAAAGTCTCCCATTCATGTAATGACCAGACCTGAAACTTCTGGCTGTAATCAACCAGACCAAAGACCCGCTTTTAATCCCAACCTGCAGTATGGGACTTGTTTTAAAACTCATAAAACAGACTTGGATAAGCAGCAAACAGGAATAAGTTCCCCTCCGGAGTGCACTAATGTTGCATGTGCAATGGCTGTGGGCCCAATTTAAATGAGACCCCAAATACATGCAAAGTCACACGGCTCCGTTCTTCTGTGCTGCCAATGTCATGTTTCAATTGGGCCTGAGTCAATGAGTTGTATGACTTCTCATCTATTTATTTATTTTACTTATAGACCACCTTCCCCTACAGGGCTCAGGGTGGTTCACAACATTTATTAGTCAGTTGTAATTCAATTAGTTTAAAGTTAAAACAGTAAAAACACTAACAAGTCATAGATTAATCCAGATGGCGTTAAAGACCAATGTATGCCCTTTCCCCACGGTGGGGAGGGGCGGCGTAGTGGAGGCCAGGCTAGATGACAGAACATTGCTGTCCTCAACCATAGGTCTGGTGGAACATTTCTGTCTCACAGGCAGGGGTCATTTAGAGCAGGAGCTCGGGGAAGCGCAACTCAGGGAGTTGGTGCCAGCCCCCTCCCCCCGTGGGGGAATGCCTGCTTGTGTCATGGCTGCAGCAAAATGACCCCGTCCCCTGGAAAGGGCCTTGTTCCTCCGACCAGCCTTCTGAAGGCTTCAGCCACCACTGAAGCTATCCTCCCAGAAGAGTGGTATTTCTGAGGCTTGGATTAGTAGTTGTCCCCTCTCTGCCAGCTTTCTTTCTTTCTTTCTTTCTTTCTTTCTTTCTTTCTTTCTTTCTTTCTTTCTTTCTTTCTTTCTTTCTTTCTTTCTCTCTCTCTCTCTCTCTCTCTCTCTCTCTCTCTCTCTCTCTCTCCTTTCTTGCCTTCTGACATACTTCCGGTGATGTCACGTGGTGTAGCATATGCAAATAAGTTATGCTAATGAGACATGCTAATGAACTCCTGCACCTCTTTTTCTACGAAATGATCCCTGCTTACAGGCGATGCTCATTCTAACGTGTGGAGTCTTTTGAGCAAAAATTCTACTTTGTAAGCTGCTGGCATTAAAGTTTTGAGCGAGCGATTTGGCTGCTGCATAAATTAGTTTGCTCTGGAGCCATCCTTCCTAAGACAAAAATGTGTGAACCAGAGGCTAAAAAACTGTGAGCTAGCTCACACTAACTCAGCTTAGAGGGAACACTGCTTACAGGCCCTGCGGAACTGCATTAAGTCCCACAGGGCATGGATGTCATTAGGCAGAGAGTTCTGCCCGGCCTTTTTGGCCCTGGCTCTGGTTGAGGACAGCCAGGGCTATTTTGGGGCAGGAACGCACAGGAACGGAGTTCCGGCTGGCTCCTGAGTTGGCCACACCCAGCAGGAACTCATTAGCATAACAGGCCACACCCACCAGCAGAAACTCATTAGGGTTGGCTACGTTAGAGGTATGTGGCCTAAAATGCAAGTTAATTCCTGCTACAAAAAAGGCCTGGGTTTTGACAACAAACAAGGTAAACAGAATAAGAAGCCAAAGGTGGGTGGGGCTGGATGACCCCTCTTCTGGTAACATGGGGTATGGCCTAATATGCTAATAAGATGTGGTGTGGCCTAATATGCTAATGAGTTTCTGCTGTAGGGTGTGGCCTATTATGCTAATGAGTTCCTGCTGAGCTTTTTCTGCAAAAAAAAGCCCTGAGGACAGCTAAATATCTTTCAGGCCAGAAATCACCAGGAGGTTTTTCTCCTCAGAGCGCAATTTTCCGGGGTGGTGGTGGTGGTTTAATACCAGGAGAGGCAGTCCCATTAATCTGCATACCTTTGCAAATGAATTAAAACCCTATAGCAGTGTGCTATGTAACATCCTTACAGCAGCCTGTGTTGTAAGGATGCCATGAAGACATTTGGCTGTGCAGATTCCCAAACAAGAAGGAGCTGGACATAAGACAGGGTTCCGTTTCCTTCTGCATACATTATGTCACAACACCCTGGATCCTGATTAGCTGATGGAATGTGGTTCATGCTTCCTGATTGGCTGATGGAATGTGGAGCTTGTATGAGCTACCTTAGTGGCATCGGGGAGCGGAGCGCAGGGAGTCTCAACCACCAAAAGTTAAATGGCAGCACCCCATGAGCCTATGCCAATAGTTGATAGCAGGGCTTTTTTTGGGGGGGGGGTATTCACTGATACCAAGCACTGGCACCTTTGTGGGGGGCAGCTCTCCCAAGGCCTATGGGGAGAGTTGGTGGAAATCATTGCAACCTTATTTATGAGAACCACCACCCTTTTATTGGAAAAAAAGAAAAACCTGCTGGACAGCCTCCATTTCCCCAGCCCATGAGGAAATACAGGCCAGTTCTGGTGAGCAACAGGGTGATTTCCCAGCAGAGGCTGGAGTCTAAGGGACACAAAGTTCTTTAAACAACTGATTTGCTTTTAAAAATTTTTAACCAGTTACTCAGCTTGCTGTTCAGGAAGAAATTTTGATGTTGATAATGTAAAAAGTTTCCACCTCTACCCACCCCAGTAAAGGCTGCATTTATAGGGGGTATGTCCAACCTTTGGGATGCATGCAGCTTTTCCGATGAGATTGCTGGACCACAAATGACCACTGTTCTGTAACTCAAACTGCCATCTTTATTTTTTAAAAGCCCTTTTCCTCATAAAACACGGAACAGACAAGAGAACATAAGAAAAGCCCTGCAGGATCAGATCAGTGGTCTATTTAGTCCTGTCTCACACAGAGGCCAACCAGCTCCTCTGGAGGCCCAGCAACAGGGCATAAAGGCTGAGGCCTTCCCCTGATGTTGCCTCCTGGCACTGGGATTCAGAGGCTGACTGCCTCTGAACATTGGAGGTTTCCTTTAGTCACCACAGCTAGTAGCCATTTGGTGACAGTTAGCACACGAAGCAGCTTGCCTGGTATCTCGTCTGACCATTGGAACATCCAGACTAGTACTGTACACTCGGTCTGACAATGAGCAAGCAAAGGTCTTCCCCAACCCTGCTACCTTGGACCCTTTCATCTGAAGACGCGAAGGGGCCAGTAGGCTGTGACCAATGCTCCCTCTAAGCTGTGGAGTCTTGTGAACAAAAATTCTACTTCGTAAGCTACTGGCATCAAAGTTGTGAGCGAGCGATTTGGCTGCTGCATAAATTAGTTTGCTCTGGAGCCATCCTTCCTGAGCGAAGGCAAAAATCTGTGAGTTGGAGGCTAAAAAACGATGACCTAGCTCACACCCACTCAGCTTAGAGGGAACACTGTGACCCTTCTACGCAAGCTTGCTTGAGAGAAAGTCCCATTGAACTGAGTCTAGGGCTCACTTCTGAGAAATAAGCTGGAAGAAAAGCATTGAAACCAATGGGGCAAAGAGCAGTTAAACAAAAGGAGGAAGGATTTTGTTGTCCTTGCCTGCACACTCACTTGCCCACTTTAGATATTAAACAGTGGGCATGTAAATACACATAACCAGGGGTCTGTTGGAGCGAGAGCGCACAGGAGCGCAGCTCCTGGAGTGAGGAGCCCAGGGGGCAGGCACATGACCAAGCCCCACCCCCTCCTCAGCTTCCCTGAGCAGTGCAGAGGCGCAGCGCCCCGGGGAAAGCCCTGCTAGGGTCTTTATTGTTTTTAATGTTTTGTTTTAATATTGATAATTTTATCATTGTTCCTTTTATGGCTGTGTGCTGCTTTACCAGAGACTTGCTCAAGGTGGCATATAAATTTTCTAAGTGTACCATTTTTTATCTGGGCACATGGCACATAAGTACTGGAGAAATTTCACCAACCCTTCAGCAGCTTCCACCCCATCAGTTTGGTGTAGTGGTCAGGAGTTGGACTCTAATCTGGGAGAACCGGGTTTGATTCCCCACTCCTCCACATGCAGCTGCTGGGGTGACCTTGGGCCAGTCACAAGTTCTCTCAGAGCTGTTCTCTCATGAGCAGTTCTCAAAAGACCTCTCTCAGCCCCAGCTACCTCACAGGGTGTCTTGTTGTGGGGAGGGGAAGGGGAAGGGGAAGGGATGGGTGGTGCACATGTCCTGGGTATCTCAAGTCTACTTGAAACCTGGTGGTTTCAAGGGAGCAGGAAGAGAATGAGGCTGTGTTCTTTACGCTTATTTTTATTGCACAAAGTATTGGATGGGGAAGGGAATGGAGGTCAGTTTCACTCACCTGTGGAGTGGAGCCTGAGGGGTGGGTGTTGCCTTCTGACACACTTCCGGTATGTTAGGGGGTGTGGCATATGCAAATGAGTTATGCAAATGAGTTATGCTAATGAGCTCCTGCACCTCTTTTTCTACGAAATGACCCCTGCACATATCCAATCCAAATACACAATCCAAATAAGCAGGAACACTAGGCAAACCTAGGTGACTGCCTAGTGCTCCAGAGCTGAGTGGGTGGGTGCCAAAAGAGTTAAGAGGCTACAGGCAGCCCCAAGGGTCCAGGATGCAGGACCAAGAGGGAGCTGAACCAGCATTCGCTTCTATAAATATCTACCATGCCTACTTAGAAGCAAATCCCACTATGGTTTCTTGGATTTAATCCCATGTAAGTATGTTTAGAATTGCAGCATTTAGAATGAGACAAGTTATCTTTCTGTATAACGAAGTCTGAGTCCAGTGGCACCTTTAAGACCAACAAAGTTTTATTCACGGCATAAGCTTTCATGTGCAAGCACCCAGGGCCGGTGCCAGGCTTTTTTGTGCCCTAGGCAAGGCTAACTACTTGCGCCCCCCCCCCACTAACCAATTTTCAGAAACAGATGAATTCTAGGGAAAATTAAAAGCAAAAACTTGACATTTCCAAGCCCCTTGACATTTCCAAGCCCCTGACATTTCCGTTGCCCTTGGCTTCCACAGGCTTGGGTGGGGGGAGGCAAGTGCTTGGCCTCTGGGCTGCCTTCACCCTCTAATTGCCCTCATTTAGCTCCAGGGCCAGGAGGGTCGCTCACTTCTCCCTCCCTGGCTTCTGGGGAGTCCCCGCCTTACTTCTTCCCCCAACCTGGGCGCACTCAGTGGTTCTTTGTCTGGTCTTGCAGTTCCTGGGGTTCATGGCTGAGGAGTGCAAGTGAGCGGAAGCTGCTGCTGCAGCCCCTGCAACTGCCTGGAGTAAAAGTGCGGGAGAGCCGGGGCTGGTGAGTGAGTGAGTGAGTGAGTGCGAGAGCCTGCGGCCGGTTGGAGGGGCACTGAGTGTCTGGTCTGCACTCCTCTCAGATCTGTGCCCTAGGCGGTCACCTTACTTGGCCTAATGGTAGCACCGGCCCTGGCAAGCACACTTCCTCAGATACAGTGGAGCAGAACCTCCTCAGCCATTACTTAAGGGGGGGCCTGTTGTCAGGAAGGGGCATTCAGAGTCAAGTTGCAGAAGTACTGGGTGATTATAGCTGAGATTGGATGGAAGAAAGATCTGTGAATGGCAGTAAATTAGCATACAAATACAAGGGTTAACAAACAGATGTGGGAATGAATCCAGTGGTACCTACAAGACAAATAAAATTAAATTCTGTGTATAAACAAGAACTGAGAGACTTAGTATGTACACTCCTTCAGATTCAAACACATTTCCTCAAATATTACATATAAGTGGAGGGGGGTTAGTTGCCAGGAAGGGCTAATTAGAGTCAAGATGCCTAAGTAACTGAGCAATAAATACAGCTAAAACTGGAATAACACATTAGGTAAGACATGTAAATAGCAGTAAGCTGGTATACAGCTAATAAAGGAGTTAACAACAGATGTGGGAACTAAGTTTGAGTCCAGTGGCACCTTTAAGACCATCAAAGTTTGTTTTTTGGGTGTAAGTGAGAACTGAGTGACTTAGCATGTGTAGTGAGATAAGAAGCCAATATCTCTATTAAGCCCTGAGGGAGCTGTTTTATTGCAAAGAAACTTCAGAAACAGATGGGAATGGGAAATTGCTGAATTACAAGTTATTACAACACTCAGAACAATGGAACTGTATCTGAGGAAGTGTGCTTGTACACAAAAGCTTATACCATGAATAAAACTTCATTGGTCTTAAGGTGCCACTGAACGCAAACTTTGTTCTGCTGCTTCAGACCAACAGGGCCACCCCACCTAAATCTATGTTTCTGTATATATGTTCAGGGCCGACCCCAGGTTTTTTTGCACTGTAGGCGAGGCTACCTTCTGCCCGCCCCCCTGCACCCATCAATTTTCAAACATAAATGCATTTTAGGAAGAATGAAAAAGTTTAAGTCCAGCGTCTGCCACTTTAAGGTCAACTAAGTTTTATTCAAAGGAATAAGCTTGATAAGTAAAATCTAAAATCTCATTGAGAGAGGCAGACTATAAGTGGAGTAAATAAATAAGAAAAGAAATATATCTAATTTCTAACCGTGGCAGTTACTCAGAGACAGAGTCAATTCATGCGGAGAAGGGTGTGAGAGGTGCGCCGCATGCTCTGCTTTCGGGGAATCTCGGCGATGACCCAGCTGGCATGCGCGGGGGCGCCTGGAGCGAGAAGAGACGAGACGAGAAAAAGCCCTCGGAGCCGGATGGATCCTCTGGATGCGGTGGGAGCTGCAAAACGCCCCAGTGCAGCTGCCCTCCCCCCACTCCACGGGGCTGTCGATGGGGGGGGGGGGGGAAGGAGGAGGAATGTGCGTCCCAGGAGGACATGAGTAGGAAGGGGGGGCGCCCCCTCAAGCCGCATACAAAGTGGCAGCGGCAGCTCTGGTGCGAGTGAGGTGGCTGGCAGAGGCAGGCAGCGTTCAACCCGCCTCTGAACCTTGCCCTGGCATCCCCCCTACGCCCTGACACGCCTCCCGCACAGGGCGCTTCACAGACCTCGGGAGGGGAGGGGGTTCCTCCCCCCTGCGCCTGGGCGACTCACACAGGAGGTCAGAGGGGGTGAGATGTGGGCGACGGGGGATGTGTGCGTTTCTGCTGCCGAGGCTGCCGCCACCAGCAGGCGCAGCAGCAGGAAGGGCACCCAAGGAGCAGTGTCGACCCCGATTCCCTCTCCCTTCCAATCCAGCTGGCGGCCAGGCAGGAAGCGGGCAAGGCCCTTAGGCCGTTCTGCGCCCCTCTGGGGTCTCCGCTCTAGATGGTCGCCTTGTTGACCTAGTGGGAGAGCCAGCCCTGTATATGTTGAATTGAGGGAGCACTAAAGGCATGGTTTGCTTAGGGCACCAAAAGCTCTTGGACCAGCCCGGCAAATAAGCATGGGGAAGACCAGGCTGTACACTAACCATATACTGTTCCTTCAGCTGTTCCTCACAGAATTTAGCTTCTGAGTATCATTCAGACTATGATTCTTAGATATCTCAATCAGTGTCAAAATGTTTCTTCAGCTACGGCTGCTTCTGCATGCGGACAAATCCACACTCTGGACACCAGCCTCCAGGTGGGACCTGGGGATCCCCTGGAAGTACAGCTCATCTCCAGACTACAGGGATCGGTTCCCCTAGAGAAAATGGATCCTGTGAAGGGCAGACTCTGTGGCATTGTACCCCCCTGAGGTCCATGTCCTCCCCAGGCTCCATTCCCCAGGCTCCAGGAGTTTTCCAACCTGGATCTGGCAACCCCACCCCCCAATCTTCTGCTGGTGGCCAGGGAGATCTGGCAGCCTGACTCATTGCAGGGTCATTTGCAGTGGCAACGGAGCATACAATTATGGGGCAATTACCCCATTTCCACACTCTGTGCCCTTAAACCCATCACCCCTACCCAAATTCCATCACTAGTAGGTATATCACTCCCCCACCCCAAGATTTTTTTTATGTTGGAAAAAGCCCTCCAACAGTGTGTGTGTGTGTGTGTTTGAGTGCACACACACATGTGTGCAGTTTGAGAGCTAGGTGGAGCAAATCGCCCATGGAGAAGCAGACTGTGTGGCTTGGATCTGCACTGCCTGATTTCAATGAGCGTTTTACCAGTGATTAATTGGGAGCCATTATATCCCCTTTTATTATTAGGCTGCATTGCTTACCTCATTAGTTTGATTAAAACAGGAATCCTTGGGAACTCTCTGTGGAAAGCCAACAGTGAAAAGGCAGCCCTAATTAATTGGGCAGCATATGTAAACAAAAGAAACACCATTTGAAAAACAATGTTTTTCCCCCCGTCAGAATTACTGTTTTCATACATCTGCAACTTTAATTAAAACTCATACAGTTCATCGGCTCAGGCTCGGGTTGCCAGCTTCAGCTTGGGAAGTGCCTGGTGATACGGGAAGGGGGGGGGGAGGGCTGGGAGAGGGGAGGGCGGGGTTTAGGGTGGGGAGGGAGCTCAGTGGGACTGTGGCACCCCGGACAGTCTGCCTGCTGAAGCAGCCGTTTCCTTCAGAAGAACTAGAGGTTTACAAGATTACGCATGGGATAGAGAAAGAAGTCCTTTTCTCCCTTTTTCACAATACAAGAACTTCTGGGCACTCCGTGAAATTGCTGAGCAGTAAAGTTTAGAACAGAGGTGTCAAACTAATTTGTTACAAGGGGCCAGATCCGACATAAATGTCACTTTGTCGGCCCGGCCATGTGTGCCATAAATAATAATGTAATTAGGGTTGCCAGCCTCCAGGTGGGGCCTGGGGATCCCCTGCTTTTACAACTGATCTCCAGCTGAGAGAGATCAGCTCCCCTGGAGAAAATGGCTGCTTTGGAGGGTGGACTCTATGGCACTGTACCATGCTGAGGCTTCTCTCCTCCTCAAACCCCGCCCTCTCCTGGATCTGCCCCCAAAGTCTCCAGGTATTTCCCAACCCAGACTTGGCAACCCTAAATGTAATGTATCGGAGATAGACACCGTATAAAGGACAGCAGCTGGTGAGCTCTGAGTTGGAGTGTCCTCACTGCAAGGGCCCATGGGCTGGGAGGGGGGTGCAGAGGAAAACTCACATGGGAGGACTGGAGAGCCAGTGGTGCAGCACTGGGCAGATGCTCCCATGCTGCTTGACTGCTGCAGGTGAGGTTGTTCTGAAGCCATGCTGAAGCCACAATTGGAGTGACTCTGCCCACTCGCCCCTGAACAGTCTCTTGTTCCGTCCCTTGCCCTAGTTGCTCGTGGGCTAGATAAAAGCCCTGGAAGGGCCGATTCCAGCCCCTGGGCCTTATGTTTAACACCCCTGGTTTAGGACAGATAAAAGGAAGCACTTCTTCACCCAAAGAGTAATTAAGACGTGGAATTCACTGCCGCAAGAAGTGGTGGGGACTAGAAGCATGGACAGCTTCAAGAAGGGACTGAATAAACATATGGAGCAGAGGTCCATCAGTGGCTATTAGCCACAAGGTATAGATAGGAACTCTCAGTCTGGGGCAAGTGATGCTCTGTATTCTTGGTGCTTGGGGGGCCATGGTGGGAGGGCTTCTGGAGTTCTGACCCTGCTGGTGGACCTCCTGGTGGCACCTGGTGTTTTTGGGCACTGTGTGACACAGAGTGTTGGACTGGATGGGCCACTGGCCTGATCCAGCACTGGCTTCTCTTATGTAGTCTGTAGTCTGGAGATCAATTGTAATTCCAGGAGAACTCCAGGCCCCTCCTGGAGGTTGAAAACTCTTAACTCGAGCCAGACTGAAACATAACATTGGCAAAACAGAAGACCATAAGCCATGTGACTCTACGTGCGCAACTGCGCATGGCATCTAGAGTTGTCAGCCCCAGGTTGGGAAATACCTGGAGATTTGGGGGGTGGAGCCTGAGGAGGGCGGGGTTTGGGGAGGGGAAGAGCTTCAGTGGAGTATAATGCCTTATAGCAGGGGTGGGCAAATTGCGGCCCAGGGGCCACATGCGGCCCGCCACAGAGTTTTTTGCAGCCCGCCAAGACAGTTGGCCATGTGGTTTCAGTCAGGCCTCCGTTGGGCCCAGAGCGCAGAGAAGTGGTGCTCCGGGAGTGAAGTGTCCAGGGGGCGGGCACATTACCAAGCCCCACCCCCTGCTCCCAGCAGCTCTGTTGGGCAACAGGGAGGCAGAAGAAGGATGGTACGTTACCTTCCCTTCCCCATCCTTCTCTTCCCAGGGCTGCAGCGCTACGGGGAAACCCTGCCCACCCCCACCCTCGCCTTCCCCAGGCCGTGCCAAAGCGAGGGTTAACTAATGAATGCAATCATTTTAAAAGGTGTGGCCCTCCGCTAATCTCCGCTCCCACAAAGTGGCCTCCGAGCCAAAACAATTGCCCACCCCTGCCTTATAGAGTCCGTTTTCCAAAGCAGTCATTTTCTCCAGGCGAACTGATCTCTGTCGCTTGGAGATCAGTTATAGTCCCAGGAGATCTCCAGCCACTGTCTGGAGTCTGGCAACCCCATCGGCATCTCATGTAAACTGGGCCCCCAAGGCCCTGTGTGTGCAATGTGAGATGCACACCTAGAGTATGTGTTGTAACGCTGGGCTAACGTTGCGCAATAGCTGCTCTGCATATCAGGTGGTTCACTTTAAATTAGACACTGGGCATGTGCAAAGTTGCCTGTGTAAAGCTTTCTTGCCCGGCAGCATCCTTTTAAAATCCGTCCTCTCATTTCTTTAATTAGATTACCGTTCTATTTGCCATGCTGTTTACCTAGTTATCCGGACTGAGCCGAGTGGAAAGGATCTGTGTAGATTTTACGGAGATAAGGTTTTTTAGGAGATAAAACACTGGCTATTTCCTTCTCAAAAGCCCAGCAGGGAAAATCCCGGCACTTCACAGTAGGTGGGTAGGGCCAAAGATGCCACATTTCCTCCCTGATTCACAGAGCAGATGAAAAAGTGAAAGACAAAAGTTGAAGAGCTGTATGCTGTCTCAACAAGACAACTCCCCATCCACTACACAGAAGGTCATCTGGATCGAGATATACACTCACTCCTGATAGAGGTCCAGTATGGGGAACTGGGTGGTCAACCACTGGTTTTCAGCGCTGGTAATTGTAAGTGACTCTTTCCTTTGTCCAGCTCTAAATGGTTGGGGGGGCAGAGGAAGTTACATATGTTTTTGAAGCTGAAATTGAACAAAATATGTAATATAAGCTTGCTCACCCCTTGGCGCTCCTCCTGTCCCTCCCCTTCTCTCCTCTTTCTGCTGTTTGCTACTATTTAGGCATGTTTAAGCTGCTTTTGTTTCGGTCGATGGTGGTACCTTCCTCTCCCTTGCCTCCGGCTGAAATTTCATTGTAAAGAGAGAATTAGCGTGGGCCACTTACATTTTTACAACCTGCCTGGCTTTACAGGATTATTATATGGGCCAAATGGAGGAGAGGAAAGCTCGGGTTTGCGTACCCCCCCTAGCTACTTGGAGAAGGAGTAGGCATAACACAATAAACAGGACAATACAATACGATCAGCAGAGCTCACCCTTCTAAATCCATTGGAGGCAGTGGGTTTAGAAGGATGTAACTCCATTTAGGACTGCGGTGCCCATGTCCTTGGGACAGGGATCCGTGGAGGGGAAGGAAATGGTGGCCATGTGAGGGAGGTGGCTGGGGCAAAGAAAGCACAGTGAAAATCGCTATGTGGAGGCTCAGTTGCAGCAACAGGAGCTATGCAGAGAATCCTCTCTGTGTGGCTGCCACTTAAATGCGATATAGCTCGCTAGTCAGTAGGGTTGCCAAGTCTTTCGTGTTTTAGCAGGGGAGTCCTGGGCCGTACCGGAGATCTTCGACACGCGTGCAAAGCACGCGCACTGTGATAACATTGCCCAGAAAAATCAGGAGACAGAGCCCCCCACGCCTTCCCCTCCAAGTCAGTCCAGCAAAACCAGAGAACGGTAAGTTGCAAGGAGTGTGTAGATGCAGGACAGACCAAATGGATTCAGATTACACAACTGAGCCAAGTCAGATGTTGCAAGGAGGAGGGCAAGAACCCACTCCACCAACTTGATCTGAATTGAAGAAAACCCCTTCCTGATCTCAGATCACCAGCAACTCCATATATTTCCACATATTTTTATTTTTTGTCTTCTTTCTTGCTAAACTATAAGGTGCCTTTTAAAAAATGTAATTACGACTTCCCCCTTATTGAGTAGCAGATGTTATAAAGCTTGCAACCATGACACACGTTTTTGTTCCCTCTAGGCAGTTTGGCTGGGGCTGAACATTTTCCTCTTTGTGACATTTTTCTTGACGTTCGACAGGGATGAAAAATACCACTATACAAGACAACTCCTGTGGGTGAGGATCACGTGTGAATCCAACTGCCTTTTTGCTGCTAGGGAAACTTACAACCTACAAAGAGATACAGGTGGAATGAAGCATTCCACAGAGTTCTATGGGTGTCTCTTTCAAGGGTTTTAGAGAATAAAACAGCAGTCACTATCCAAAGCAGCATTGCAGAGGTGGTGACAGTGGTGGAAAGTGCCATCAAGTCACACCTGATTTACAGTAAGCCTGTAGGGTTTCCAAGGCAAGAGCTGTTCAGAGGTGGTTTGCCATTGCCTGCCTCGGCGTCACGACCCTGGCATTCCTTGGGGGTCTCCCATCCAGGGGTCCTTTCGTAAAAAAAGAGGTGCAGGAGCTCATTAGCATAACTTATTTGCATATGCCACACCCTCTGACGTCACCGGAAGTGATGACGTCATCGGGAGTGTGTCAGAAGGCAAGAAGGGAGGGAGGGGGAAGGAAGGAAAGGAACAGGAAGGAAAGGAACAGGAAGGAAGGTAGGTAGGTGGGGGAGAGAGAGAGAAGAAAGAAAGGAAGGAGGGAGGAAGGGGGGAAGGAAGAAAGAAAGGAACAGTAAGGTAGGTCGGTAGGTGGGGGGAGAGAGAGAAGGAAGGAAGGAAGGGGGGAGAGAGGGAGGAAGGAAGGAAGGGAGAGGGGAAGGACGGGGAAAGGAAGGAACAGGAAGGTAGGTAGGTAGGTGGGGGAGAGAGAGAGAAGAAAGGAAGGGAGAGGGGAAGGAACAGGTAGGTAGGTAGGTGGGGAGAGAGAGAGAAGAAAGGAAGGGAGAGGGGAAGGAACAGGTAGGTAGGTAGGTGGGGGAGAGAGAGAGAAGAAAGGAAGGAAGGGAGAGGGGAAGGAACAGGTAGGTAGGTAGGTGGGGAGAGAAAGTGAGAAGAAAGGAAGGAAGGAAGGGGGAAAGGAAGGAAGAGGAAGGTAAGTTGGTAGGTGGGGGGAGAGAGAGAAGGAAGGAAGGGAGGAAGTATTGAGGGGGGGAGGAAAAGGGCTTCTCGGGGCCAGCGGCGCTCTGCCGCGGCCCCAAGAGGAGGGGGGAGGAAGGGGCTTCTTTTGCCCGCTCCGCCGGCCCGGAAACACTGACGGGGGGGGCGAGGGAAGGGGCTTCTCGGGGCCAGCAGCGCTCTGCCGCGGCCCCAGGGGGAGTGGGGAGGAAGGGGCTTCTTTTGCCCGGGCCGGCAGAGCGCCGCCGGCCCGGGAACACTGACGGGGGGGGCGAGGGAAAGGGCTTCTCGGGGCCAGCGGCGCTCTGCCGCGGCCCCGGGAGCAGGGGGAGGGGGGAGGAAAGGGGCCTCTCCTGCCTGGGGCCGGCGGAGTGCCGCCGGCCCCGGGAACACTGACTGGGGGGGGGCGAGGGAAGGGGCCGGCGGCGGCAGAGCGGCCTGTCGCAGCCTGGGAAGAGCGAGCAGGGGGGCGGGGCTTTCTTAAGTGCCCGCCCCCCGCCTCCTCTCTCCCGGAGCGGCGCTCCGGCGCACCCCGGCCCCAACGGAGCCCTGCTCCCATCTGAATACTAACCAGGGCCAACCCTGCTTAACTTCTGAGATATGACAAGATCAGGCTAGGCTGAGCCATCCAGGTCAGGGCATACTACCACGACAAAAATAATAACATGACAAAAGCTGTTTCCTGAGTGGCTTCCAAATGGAAATATTCCCTTGTATGGACTGCAGGGAGCTCCTGATTTAAATGGGAAGGTCAGGGGAAACAGGCTAATTAATCATTCCTCCTTTGGCTCTTTTCCAGACAAGTATCACTCCCACAAAAATGCTTTTTCCTAGGGATGCCAGCCTCCAGGTGGAACCTGGGGATCACCTGGAATTACAGCTCCTCCCCCCAGGCTCCATCCCCAAACCTCCAGGAGTTCCCAACCTGAATCTAGCAACCCTACCCCTGCATCATCCACCAGCGGCCAGGAAGGACCTAGCAACTTTACTTTCCCCTGTTGGGTACTTGCAATTTTTCATGAAACTACACAGTACATATAGTTGTATTTTAGTATTTTGCCACCTAAAACCCAAAATTCTGCCACAGGATTAAGACATGCACAATTCCATGCTGGTACAACATATAAAAATGAATCCCCTCCCCCTGAATCCGAAATATGGGAATAACAGTACAAGCAATAGAGCAGGTAGAGAAAGAAATACTTTTCTCCCTTCCTCACAATACAAGAACTCGTGGGCACTCCATGAAATTGCTGAGCAGTCGAGTTAGAACAGATAAAAGGAAGGACTTCTTCACCCAAAGAGTGATTAACACGTGGAATTCACTGCCACAGGAGGTGGCGGCGGCTACATGAGGGAACTGGATAAGCATATGGAGCAAGAGGTCCATCAGTGGCTATTAGCCATAAAGTATAGATAAGAATTCAGTCTGGGGCAAGTGATGCTCTGTATTCTTGATGCTTGGGGGGGGGGGGCAACAGTGGGTGGGCTTCTAGTGTCCTGGCCCCACTGCTGGACCTCCTGAGGGCACCTGGTGTTTTTGGCCACTGTGTGACAGGGTGTTGGACTGGATGGGCCACTGGCCTGATCCAACATTGGCTTCTCTTACGTTCTTATGTTCTTAAGCGGGGGTGATACAAGGATTGCAAGATAAATGTATGCAAAGGGCTTTGAACACTCTAATGTGATGTAAGGTACAATTATTATTGTCATTATGATGATGGATTTCGGTATGTTTTACTCTGAGTAAAAACACAAGGGGCAGGTAGCGGTTCAGATTTTTTTTTTTTTAAATACCAAGTTAAATCACTAGATTTTTTTTACAGTTTTTTTTCTTTTTCTTTTTAGTAAAAGTCACCAATATAATTTTTATTTAGTACACATGTTTAACCCAAATACGGCTGCTAAGGGACCAAGTTGCTAAACTCAGTCTCGATTTACCATCTCATCAACTGCTAAAATGGCGCAGGTTGCGCTGAGCCCGAGGTGCAGAGGTGGAGCTGGGGAGCCAAAAAGTGGTGCCCGGCGGCATAGGGGTGAGGCTTCATGATGCCTGGTGGGAGCAGAGACTGGTGCCTAGCAAGTCATGGGCACAGCCTGGCAGCACCAGGAGGCCCTGGGGATGGAGCCTGAATAGGAACATCTCTAGACAAAGAAAGATGGGCTTCCCCAGCTCTAGCCTGTGAAGGTTTGGGGGGGTTGTTTTGTTTTTTGAACTTCTGAAAAGACTACAACAGGTCAACCCCCGGGACCTGGAAATCTTACATTTCCTCCATGAGCCTGCCTAATGCATGTGCTCACACATCTGTGCACTGGCTCCAGAGATCATACACATGATGCATCCCGTGAAGGCTGTGCTGAATCAGGTCACGCAAGGTGCAAGGGGAGGGGGCAACATGGAAACTTGGCAGCAATGCGGATTACTCTGGCACTCACTTCCCTGCATTGGGTTTTCAAAGTAGGGTTGCCAACCTCCAGGTGTGGCCTGGAGAGTGTCCAGAATTACAACTCATCTCCAGACTACAGAGATCACTTTCCCTGGAGAAAATGGCTGCTTTGGAGGGTGGACTCTAGGGCACTGTACCCCACTGGGGTCCCTGTCCTCCCCAGGCTCCAACTCAAAATCTCCAGGAGTTCCCCAAATTGGATCTAGCAGCCCTATCCCCTGTCCCCCACTGGTGGCCAGGGAGGACCTGGCCACCCTAACCTCAGCAGGGTACATTGCCATAGAGTCCGCCCTTCAAGGCAGCCATTTTCTCCAGGGGAACTGAGCTCTGTAGTCTGGATTTGCTGCATTATTTTGTAGGGAAACCCTCATGGGGCTTCGGAAACATCAATGTTTTAAGTAAATAAATACATTTTTTAAAAAGAGCCTCTTCTGTGTTTGCAGTCTGCCCTGGCTTGGGCACGTGCTTCAGCCAAATGCCTCAACTTCAACAGCCTGCTGATCCTGCTGCCAGTTTGCCGGAACCTTCTCTCCTTCCTGAGGGGCACCTGCTCAGTGAGTACGAAACCACGCAAACCGACACCATCAAACCTTTGGGGATAACGAGGCTATAATCTCAGGGCAACAGCAGAGTGAGATGATGGCTCATTTCTGAAGACAGTCCCTGGATGGAATTTTAAAATGTGACCCACTTCTGGGTTCTCGTTTAATTGACAGTACTTACCCTTACGCAGATTTACTCCAGTCCAAGCCCCTGGGTTTAGACTGAAGGAACTCTGCAACAGGCCTGCACTCTATGCAAAGTGGAGGATACAAAGAAAAAGAGTAATAAATAAATACTGTAGGTAATCCATTACTTATTTACTTGTCAAACATCAAAGCTGCCTTTTCAACTCCTGTGTTCCCCAAGTGGCTTATATATTATAAAACAATTGAAAACTAAGAATATGCACATAACTATAAGATGATTACAAAAAACCCCATTAAAATTTATTTCTACCTTTGCCCCCTAAACATTTGGTATTTATTTGGGATGGAACAACATGCTACCAAAACGAAAGCCAGTTTGGTGTAGTGGTTAGGAGCACGAACTCTACTCTGGGAGAGCTGGGTTTGATTCCCCACTCCTTCACATGCAGCCAGCTGGGTGACCTTGGGTCAGTAACAGGTTCTTTCTGAGCTGTTCTCTCAGGAGCAGTTCTGGAAAGAGCTCTCCGCCCCACCTACCTCACAGCGTGTCTGTTGTGGGGAGGAGAGCGGAAAGGAGATTGTAAGCCACTCTGAGACTCCTTTGGGTAGTAAAGGGTGGGGCATAAATCCATTCTCTTCTTCTCCTCTCTTCAATTGTGTTTCCTGAGATAACATGAATGTATGGGGGCAGAGAGACATGTAGAAAGAATCAAGAAGAGAGAAGGGAGGGTGTTTAACTGGATTTTCGCTGGCTGATTTTCAAAGTACAACTGGGGAAGAAATTATTAACAATAACAGGGGACTTTGTGAGGAAAATCCAGTGCCCACTAGTTTTTCCTCAGCCTGCATTTTCCTTATGTGGAAAACATGGGCTGGAAAACCTGTGGTTTCCTCCTAGGAAATACATATGCTGTTACTGAATTTGGCAACTGTGCTCTCATTCAGTGCTGCAGACGCACCATGAGGAAGCAGCTGGACCACAATCTGACTTTTCACAAGCTGGTAGCCTACATGATCATCCTGCACACAGGTACGCTGACTTCCGCCAGGATCTAGCACTCTTCTTCTGAGTAAGAGGATTCCCTGCAGCACCCCACCTATGTTCCAAATACAGTGTTTGGAGGGAATTTGGCAAGATGTCACCAACAGAGCATAAATTATTTTTGAAGGGGGGGGGGGGGAGAATCAATGCAATTTGCTAGCCACATTCCAAACTGTATTCTAATTCAGACTAAGTCCCAGTTAAAGAAAGGATTTAGGGGTCATGATGTTAAAAATTAATTTTGACAATTAGTTACCTTTTTTAAAAAAATGTACAAGCCTTAAGATATGTATTTTTAAATCTCCCAAACCAGAGTGGTGGAGTGGTTGGTGTGTTCCTGGGATAGGACCAGAAAGATCTGGGTTCAAATTCGCATTCTACCCTGAAGCTTTCTGGGCGGCTCTGGGCCAGTCACTATCTATCTATCGTGTCTCCTTCATGGGAAGGGCTGTCGGAATAATAGGAAGGGGTGTTTGTGTGGCAAGCGCTTGATAGGAAAACTTCTGAAAATATAATTTCTCTGTCGCACTGTGTAAACAACCCCAGGCTCCTTGGAGGAAGGGCAGGATAAAAATCTAATAAGGAATATAATAGATACATTTCAAAAACATTTATTCTGTTTCAGAGTTGATTTTCTAAATTTTCAACTCACACAAAACTGTCTCCGCTCCAGTTACTCTCTTTCCACTTGGAACCAACTGTGGTCTGAAACCTCCCACAGGGATGCCAGCCTCCAGGTGGGACATGGGGATCCCCTGGAATTACAGCTCCTCTGCAGACTACAGAGATCAGTCCCCCTGGAGAAAATGGCTGCTTTGGAGGGTGGACTCTGTGACATTGTACCCCACTGAAGTCCCTGTCCTCCCCAGGGTCCATCCCCAAATCTCCAAGAGGTTCACAGTCTGGAGCTGGCAACTTAACCCCCCCCCATCCCCTGCCGGTGGCCTGGGGGGACCTGGCAACCCTAAAAGCAGGCCCATGTGTCTTCTTCCAGATACTCTCCTCCTGCCTCAAGGACAAGGGCAACCCACCACAAGGCTGTTTAGTTCTATCTGGCTAGCAGGAGGGGAAAAGGCCCATCTACATGTTGGAGTCAGGGTAGTTGTTGAGCAGTGTTCCCTCTAAGCTGAGTTAGTGTGAGCTAACTCACAGGTTTGTAGCCTCTGGTTCACACGTTTTTGTCTTCGCTCAGGAAGGATGGCTCCAGAGCAAACTGATTTATGCAGCAGCCAAATCGCTCGCTCACAACTTTAATGCCAGTAGCATTACACAAAGTAGAATTTTTGCTCACAGAACTCCACAGCTTAGAGAGAGCATTGCTATTGAGGCTGGTTGCTTGCAAGTAATTGGCTCAGTTTTTCCTTGTGCCCCCAGCTATTCACATCATCGCTCACCTGTGCAACTTCGAGTGGTACAACGACGCCCAGCAAGCAACGGATAAAAGCTTGGCTTCTGTCCTCTCTGAACTGCACCTGGACAATGGGCTGTGGCTGAACCCCATCCATTCCAACACTACAGTGAGTGCCAGAACAACCTTGGTCATTTTCTGAAATGAGATTTGCTAGTGCTCAGGCACTAGGAGGGCCCATAGCCCATGAGCAGAGTATGTGCTTTGGCATCCAGAAGGTCCCAATCCATTGTGTCTCTGATTAAAGGATGTCCGGTAGCAACAAAGAGGCTTCACCTAAGATCTTTTTTTTCTTTATTCTTTTGGGGGGTTTGGGGGTGTATTTTTAATATCTGTGTATGTGTGTGCATGTGTGTCTGCACCTGGAAGTCATGGTGACCTCTGGTGACTGGCCCCTACTGGGGCCTCGGAGGATATTCAGAGAAGAGGCTGAATAAAGCCTGCCCCCACCTCCCACCCCCGGTATTTAAGGAGGTCTCCCATCCAAGTACTTGCACCCTGCTTCGCTTCCAAGATCTGATGAGATGGGCTTTGTTGCCCTGCTAGGAGCTTATTGCACTTTTAGGGACTTGGGAGTTCATAAGTGGTAAAAAGAGACTGTGTTAACATGTGTACCAAAGGGACTGAATCATGTGGTGACCCGAAGGGATGCCAGCTGGAGGCACACACCCACCGGAGATGCTGCTTTTCCTGGGATGTTGTGCCAGTGGTTCCTGAGGCTGATTGTTCTATGCATCCCCAGATACACGAAACACCCAGAACAGCCACCTACCATTGCTGTTCCAAGCAGAGGATTTCAGATGCCATTAAGGAAGTCCTTCTTCATCACACAGGCAACCCCCCCCCCCCGAAAGCATTTCTGCAACACAGGCACCAAGGTCACCTTGGTCCACCTCAGATAATCGAAAAGCCTTGCCCTGTGAGACTGGATTCACCTGCCCTGAAACTAAGGATGAAACTGCTGAACAATGGGTATCAGCCAGATGACCCACTACTCTCATCAAATGTCTCTGCCATAGAAACTAGAGAGAGTTCAGTATTAACCAACCCCTTATTCCCATTCACCCTGCGACCTGCATGAGGTCATGTACCTTTTTGGGGATGGACTAGAAGGTGGGTGTACCCGAAGGAGGCGACCATCCAACCCTCCCCCAAGCCCCCTTTCAAAAGGGACCACCCCACTTGCTCGCTTGCTTCTCTCTCCCCCTTTCTCACTTCCTCTACCCTCCCCAGTCTTGCAGACTCTAGGCTTAGCTAACCAAGAGTCTGTACACATGTTCTGCTGGTTCAGTTCACGACCCTCAATTCCCTGTAAACTCCCTCACTGTAGGACCCTTTTTCCAGCCTGGATTGCATCATCTCTCCAGACAGGTAAATATTGCCCTCGATGTGATACCAATGAATGTCCTGCTTATGCAAACGTCTTTTATCTATCTGTTTTTCCTAGTTCTGTGTAATTGTGTGTGAGACTGTGTATGGTTTGCTTGTGAAGAATCATCCAGTAAAGAAACCATTTCTAACTGAAACTGGTCTCTGCATCTGTTTCTGGTACCTCTGGAAGGAGCTGAACCCTTGTATACAAAGGTGATTGCTCCCTGTTGCCTATTGCCATAGTCATAATATCCTAATTCCCTCAGGAATCAAGGCAATCAGGCTAACAGCTTGCCTGGGCTATCCAGGTCAGGGAACATTGCCTGAGATCTTGACCAACAATCTGCTTTAGTGTAAGGCAGCTTGAAACAATAGAGAAGAAATCTTATTGGATGTCTATACATTCCTACCCACCCCTATTATATTATTTTACTATATTAGACTGTAGAGGCAAATGGCAATTTGGACGTGTTCAAAGGCCCCAATTTTTACTTCCAACTGACCTTTGATGCAGTGTTCCCTCTAAGCTGAGTTAGTGTGAGTTAGCTCACAGTTTTTTAGCCTCCGGCTCACACATTTTTGTCTTTGCTCAGGAAGGAGGGCTCCAGGGCGAACTAATTTATGCAGTAGCCAAACCGCTTGCTCACGACTTTAATGCCAGACTAGCTCACAAAGTAGAATTTTTGCTCACAAGACTCCACAGCTTAGAGGGAGCATTGCTCTGATGTTGATACAAAACCTAAGGGTAATGAAACTCACTACTGTGTTGACAGCCAGTAGCATAAATGACTATAAAAATGAATAAACAGATTGAGGAAGGATAGATCTGTCAATGGCTGTTAGCCACAGTAATTAAATTGAACCTCCAGAGTCAGAGGCGTCATAACTCTGAATACCAGACCCCATTAGCCTATACTTGAAACTGGGATTTTTTGTGCCAATGTGCATCATTTTACACTTACCAATATTTAACTTCATTTGCCACATTGTCTCCAACTTGCCCAGTTTATGGAGGTCCTCTTGGAGCTCTTCACAGTCAACTTTGGTTTTCACCATCCTGAATAATTTTGTGTCATCTGCAGACTTGGCCACTACACTACTCACTCTTAGTTCCAGATAATTTATGAATGAATGAATGAATGAATGAATGAAATAGTACTGGCCCCAATACTGATCCTTGTGGGACCCCACTCCTTTTATTCCTACTCTTTGCTTTAACCACTTTTTAATCCATAGGAGTCTTTATTGAGGTACCTTGCCAAAAACCTTTTGAAAACAAGTGTACAATGTCTACTGGGAGCAACATAAGTTTTGCCTATAAGTCATCATCCTCTGGGACTTTCCTTAGTGTGGTCTTTGTGTAACATCAGCTGGTTCTTCTTTTCTCCCACTTGCAGACACCTTTGCACGTGGCATTCACCACCATTCCAGGCCTAACCGGTGTGATAATCACTTTGGCTTTGATCCTTATGGTCACCTCGTCCGTGGAGTTCATCCGCCGGAACTACTTTGAGGTCTTCTGGTACACCCATCACCTCTTCATCATCTATTTTGCAGGCCTTGTCATCCACGGCATTGTGTAAGGTTAACTCAGAGAAACTCAGCTGCCTGTCCTATGTGCCCTTGTTACTTGTAGTAGCTGGACTCTTGTCTTCCGTATTTCTTTCTGAATCTGCTTCTGGAGATGAACAATATTGTAAAGAATATTCTTTACAATATTGTAAAGAAATGCAAGAGCTTTACTGCAGTACTGAAGCCACAAACAACAGAGAACTGTTCTGTGGCAAAGGGGATGAGGGAGGGAGAACATATGAAGCTGTCTTCTACTGAGTCGGACCGTTGGTTCATCAAAGTCAGTATTGTCTACTCAAACTGGCAGCAGCTCTCCAGGACAGAAACCTTTCACATCATCGCTGAGGTGACCCTTTTTTATTGGAGGTGGCAGGGGCCTATTATGCACAGGTCTTTCCCCTCGCTTTCATCGTGCATGTCCGTCGGGTTTTCTTTGTCCGTCGGGTTTTTGTGCATGTCCGTCGGGTTTTCTTTGTCCGTCAAGAATCTGCATTGATTCTCCTCCCTTCAGTGCTCAGTTTGCTTTCTGGTTGCTGTTTCCCCGGGTTTTCTGAGAGTGGTTTTGTGCAGATTTTCCCCTTGTTTTGCTTCCAAGCCGAAGGTAATTCAAAAGTGTACAGATTCCCCTGAATTTCCCCCGGCCCTCTTGCCACCCCTCAAAGGTGCCTCCCCCGCCCACACTGAGGTCTTTCTGCCCACTCTGCACCTTCCACCATTCTCCCCCCCCCCAATCGATGCACAAACTCCATTTCCCCCTCATTTTAATTTTTTTTAATTTTTTTGCATTTAGCATGAGTCAAGCGATATGAGACTATTGCTAGTCTTGGATTGCTGAATAAAAAAAATTAAAATGTTTGGGGAGAAAGTTTAGAAGGAGCTGCACAAGGTTTAGTTCCCTACTGGTACTGACTTGAAAGGTGGATCAGAGAGGAGGCAAACGGCAGCATCCCCCGTGCAAAAACAAAAACAAAAAAGGATTTCAGTGCTTCATGCAATCAAAATAAAGGGGGGGGGGATCATTAGCATGGAATGAAATTGACCTGAGATGTAAAGAGAGAGAGAGAGACAGTGGGATGGAAAGCCTAAGGCTTTGAAAACATTTTTCCCTTTCATGCTTTAGCAAACAATGTTTTTTTGTGGGGGCGGGAACCATTTTGGCAGTCTCTGGAAGCCTAACAGTAAAATGGTGGCTGAGCCACATGGACCTTCTGTGAACTGCCAGACTTAAAAACTGCTTGAGGTTGATCCATCTGGAGGACAGAGTGCAATCTGCACAGGACAGGTTCTAAAAAACTGCCAAGACCATGACCAGTGTGCAGGATCAAATTAGAGAATCACAAATAGAAAACCAGGCAAATTTGCAAGGAAGGGCTGGAAATTAGCATTACTATGCAGATGTGCTAGGGCAACAGCAAAAACACCCCCCATTTTTTCAATTTAATGGCACAAGACTAAAAAAAGTTCTCCAGAGCTTCTCCTGGAGGACTCCTCTCCCACACAAATTGCAACCCTGTGCAAAGTGTGGTGGAGTTGCAGCCGACTTTGCACAGGTGCACGCGCACACACACACACATGTTGCCAACAATCACAGCTTGCAATGCCAGTGTCAGTAGGTTCTACCATGCATTCTGTACACTCAACATGTTTCCCCATATTATCAGTTTGTGTGACTCCCATTTTTTCACAGTGGCTGATAACACAGCAGAGAATCCCCTAGTGCTCCACAATATGGCAAAAGAGGCTTTGCAGCTGCTTGTCAGTTTCAAAAAAAAAAAAAAAAGCCTTGTCAATTTCAAAATTGGTTTCCCCCCTTTGCCTGCATTCCCTTCTGTTCCCTTTCATTTAACAAACTAATGCTAAAATGCATGCGCAGACCCTGAATCATGAGGATTTAAGTGGAAGGCGCTCGCTGAATGCTACTGTGCAGCTGTGACAGGGCAATTGCATAATTACTTAAAAAAAAAACAACTTTGGATGCCACCCCCCACATGTCAGAAGTGACATTCCACTCCGATTTAGAAAGCTGCATTTTTAAAATTGTAGCTGTAGAATAAATTCACAGAGGAAAAAGAATGATACGTAAGGAAGGCACAACATCCAAAGTCAGTATTAAAGGCTTACTGCTCTGAAAACCTGCAGTAAGGAGTGTGTGTGTCTTGGGCCAGGGATTGATCCTGGGACTTCCTGCATGCAAAGCAGATGCTCTACCAACTGAACCACAGCCCCTCTCAGAAAAGCTGAAGACATAGAGAGGTTTGAGATGGCCCATATCTATTACCCCACTGGGGATTGTCCCTTCCCTCTGTTGAGCTTTCCATCATCTCATTTCCTTTGAGGAGGGTTGCAAACAGCAGCTTTGATGGTTTTCTTCTTTTTCCAGAGGTATTGTCCGTGGGCAAACAACAGACAGCCTGAAGGAGCATATCCCAAAGGAATGCGCACCCTACTATACAGAGTGGGATCAAGAGAGCAGCCATCACCACTGCAAAGAGCCCGAGTTTGAGGGTATCCCTGCTGAAGTAAGACTATGAGCCCACTGTTCTCCTGACTAGGCTAAAAACAGACCCACCAGTGCTTCTTTTTGTCCAGGACATTCTGGAGACATTTAGATCCAGTTATTTTAGCAAAGGAGCTTGAGTTATGTGATTAGAGTCTATCAGAACCTTTTGTTTTCATTTTTTAAAGAGTACATAGGGTGTTTTTGAGAGTTACATTTAACACAACTGGGAAAAACTGAATTTGTTTCAGATTCTAGAATCTGAGGGTTTAAGGAATAGCCTTGTTCGATCTAGAAACCAATGGGGGTTGTACTGAAGTTAACCGGTGTGGTTAGTCCAGTCACCATTAGTTAGCAGAGTACTTAAATAAAGCTACAAAAAACACAGGAGCATCACTTTACCAGGTTACTCAGCTTACAAAGCTACAGAGAGCCACATCGCAAGTTTAGAAGAGAAATACTTCTCTCTTTATTTGAGAAGTAGACTTTGGATAGGAAAGAGCAGAGACTGATAGATTACTAACTTACTAGTTAAAGGGCGGAGGCGGATGGTGCCGTGGTGCCAAGAGAGGACCCCATGCCTTTCTCTTGGTGTGTGCAGGTAGAGAGCAAATCTTCATTCAGAGTGAGAGAGAAGCAGGAAAGGGCGATTGGTCCCTGAGATCACAGTCTGCATATCAAAGAGGACAGTGGCAGAAGAGTAGATACAGGATGAAAGGTCAGTTTGCCTGTCCAGCTATCTAGCCTCTCTTGGTCTGAGACAGGGGACATCGCATCTGGAACTTCCAACAGATTCTTGTCTATGCGGCTTTTCTTTTGAGAGTTTCCCAGCTTTGCAGGATTCTATATCTACATCATTGCTTTTCAGTCTGTACATTTATGTATCAGCAGATTTTTACAGGGATACCTGTAGGATTGCAGTCATTCCTCCCACAGGAAAATGGCCCTTCAAAAGTAGCTCTGCCTTTTGAATTTAATATTGTCTTCTTGAATAGTTTTTAGAATAATCACATTAGCCAAATTTAATAATTGCATTCCTTGTTTATGCTAACAATCCCAATTCCAATTTCATCCATAACTGGAAGTGCTTGTTGAGGAATGGGTGGGACCTTGTCAGTGGGGCCCAGTATGAGGGAAGTGCTAGGATTATGGAGAGAGGCAGGTTATACAAACAGTGTGAAAGCTCTTAATTGTGACGTTCATTTTAGCAGAGATGTGACTCTGTTCTTTCTTTCAAGTCCTGGAAATGGGTTTTGGCCCCTCTGATTCTCTATGCCTTTGAACGAGTCTTGCGGTTTTGGCGTTCCTGTCAGGAAGTGGCCGTCACCAAGGTACGTGTTGATGCTGCCTCCCAGCTAAGTGTTTTTGAGTGAGATACATTCCTGAAGGCTGTCTTGGGGATTCTGGTGCTGCGACTGTAGCCCACGGAAGTCTGGAAAAGTGTCTCCGTTTGTTTTCTGACCTTTCTCCCAGGACTTCAGGACAGAATGTTGGGTGGACTGAAGTTGTCCAATAGTATTTCCTTTGGAATGGTTGATGAATTGGCTCCTCCTCTAAATCTGAATGGCTGCGATATTTGGATTGGGAAGCAATATTCCTTTGGATGTGATTGGGCAGCGACTGACCCAATTTGCTTGAGTCACCTGAAGTTGTTGGCTCTCTAACTGTCTTCTGCAGTGAGGCTCTGCACTGTTTCTGACGTACTGTGACCGCAGGCCAGTCACTGAGGGCAGGAGCATCAGTTTCGCCCCAAAGCAAGAGGTGGGACTCGGTGACATCTTCTGTCCAGTTCAAGTAGGACCTTGGTCTGTGTCTACTGGAATGGATCTTGATAGGGGTATCCCACAATAAAATTATGAAGAACGAGAGTGGGAGAGAATGATTTTAGTTGTGTTCAGCTTTGTTGTATACGAAATAAAATAATAGAAGTAAAAATATAAAGACTCTTCGTTAGACACCTGAGAACTTATTCCCTAAGAAACCACACACACACACATACACACACCAGGAGGGCACACTTATAAAAGGTAGGAGGGAGGAAAGTGGGAAGTTTTAGGGAAGGGACATCCAACCTGAAATCCTGGGCTTGAGGTCTGGAGAGGTCCAGGGGCAAGCGCAGCTGAGGTCCAAGGTGCAGAGCAACATGGTGCGGGGAAGGAGCCTACAGCACAGTTGCAGGGCTGTTCAGGTAGTGAGAAAACCTGGCACACTTTCCACTGATTTGGGATGGTCTTTTTATGGGGAAGGGTCTCATAGCTAGACATGGGAACCCACTTTCCCAGGAGCATGATTGGTCCAAGATGTGAAGTTTGAATATATCTGGGCAGTCTGAAAAAAAATCTGGCAGGAAGATTAGTAGGGAACTACCTGACATACCAAGATGGAGTGATTCTTGGATAGTTTTCGCATGAATGATGTCCTCCTGATGGCCTACCCAGGGTGATTCAGATGTTAGGCTGCCTTTATCAATGGCTGGATTGGAGCAGTGATACTTAAGGGTTGCCCAGCTGTCTATAGCTGGAAAAGGTTCACATTGCCTTGATGAAGTATCCCTTGGAGCAGGGGATATGATTGTATTCGGCATATCCTGGAGCTCAACACTGGAAGGTTTTTTTTTGGTATTTGAGAGCAAATGTGCCACTTGAGCTGGGAGAGGTTGCACCATTCCAGCACATCCTTCCTCTCCCGGGATTTCCCGATTTCATGGCTGAACCCAGGTGCCTTTATGAGACTGCCAAGTTCCAGATCCTCTGTCACCGAGGCTCTAAGAGGGGGTGCCTATTAAAACAACTAAGTCCAAAAACAACTAAGTCCCAATAACCAAGGAGGAGGAGGCACCTGGAGGAGGGGGCAGGGTCCTTACAATTTACCCCTTGTCCCAGATCCATTATGTTCTTCTGGGATTATGTGTTTGTTGAGGGTAATCTACGCATGTTGAGGGAACTCCTGCCTAGCTGCTCCTGAGAAGTCCGAGTTAAGGGAAAGCTTGGGGGTTCTGTGTCAGACAATGGCTTTCAAAGCTAGCTTGTGACCGTTACTCAAAAGCTGATTTGTCTGTAGCAACTCTGTTCTTACACGCAGCAGGGGAACTCAGGCACTGGGAACTAAGTTTTTGTGTCGCTTGGCATGTGGCGTTTGATAAGGAGCTCCACTGTGTTTTTAAAAATAAACGGATGAGAAAAAAGACACCGAAATGGGAGATGGGTATTGTCTTACTCTGTTTTTCCTTCCATCTTGTTAGAAAAAGACCCAGCATGTGCCCTTAATTCTAACTGGGAAGTCGTCACGGCCTCCCAGATGAGGAAGCTCGAGGTACTTTCACTTCAGGGTCAGGCTTTTGTCTTTAGGTTGTCAAGCACCCCTTGAAAGTGCTCGAACTGCAGATGCGCAAGAAGGGTTTCAGCATGGAAGTTGGACAGTATGTTTTCCTGAACTGCCCCTCTATCTCCCACTGGGAATGGCATCCATTCACCCTCACGTCCGCACCAGAGGAGGAGGACTTCTCTGTTCACATCCGGGCCGCAGGCGACTGGACGGAGTCTCTAATCGACGCCTTTGAGCAGCAGACGCCAAAGATACCCAGGTAGGCGAGCAGAAGCAGGATTATTACAACAGGGACTGAGTATGTGTTGGGAGGGCTGGTTGACAGGAGATCTCAGAACCAGAAATGTAATTGAACAGCATCAGTAGTGGTAAAATATGTGGGCTTTAATATCCTGCATAGCTCCTTGTCCTTCCTGAGGGCCAGACGATAAATCACAGATTCAAAGCAAGATAATTGAACAGAAAAATGTGTAAAACCAGCAAATATGCAGCGTTTCACGAATTATTCAGTTAAGATTAATCTGTTAAAAACCTACAAAGGTGCCCCAAACTGGGCAGCTAATTGTTCAAAATTACCTTGTTACAAAAACCTTATGAAAACTGAGTGGCATTCCCCCTCTCACATAGGGCTGTATCCAGAACAAGTTTTCCACTAACAGGAGGCACAGAAGTGGAACAGAATTTCCCTCCCTCTCTCCCTCCTGTTCCAGCTCATCAGTCTCCCTGAAATGCTGTTTCCTTGGGGAACAGGAGACTTTAGGATGGCATGAAGGGCAGAAGGGCAAATCAGAGGTCTGCAGCAGGCAGGGGGGATTGGCAGAGATTATACCTCTCTTTCCATGAGCAGCAAATGTAGCCTGGATCCAATCCTTCAGGGAATGCTAGGATGTCTCACTTGTTATGAGCATGTATAATCCAAATACAAATTGCTTTCTTCTTTAGATGTATTGTTTCAATTGAATGCATAGCTGTGCATTAATTAATTCAGTGAAGAATCCATCCAGTCAAGGTCACATGATTAACATCTCTTTAACCATTTTAATATGGAAAGTCCCTCAAATATTCTAGTTGTGGAATTAAGATTTTAAAAAAATAGTTGACAGGCCCGTAGCTACCACGGGGCCTGCACCCCCATGGTTTTTCACATCCCCCCCCCCCCCCGATCCTTGGTTCCCGCTCCCTCCCCCCAAGCAGCTCGGAGCAAGAGTAAGTGCCTTCTGACTGTGTGTGCTATGAGCCATCCTCGCCTGCTTTTCCTAGCACTGCAGCCGTGGAACAACCTCACTTTCTGGAGGCGCCATGGAAGGTGAAAGGGGAGGGCACCACCTGGGGCTTTCTCCACAGGCAGTACCCGGGTGAGGGGTGGCGCCCATGATGACCCTAACCAAGGTGGCACTGAGGTGTTGAGGAGGGGTGGGGGAGAGCGGGCACTAGGGTGGCATGCGCAACAGTAGGTGACCATTATTGAACGTGCCTGTCCTGAGGTGAGAGAGTGGCCGCTTTGGGGATGCACCTTGCCAGTGAAAGCCCCCGGTGGTGCCCAAAGGGACGTAGAAGACGTGCGAAAGGCACTGACACTGACCGCGTTGGCAAGGCACCCACACACTCGCCCCGCCTCAGTGGCTGGCGTGGGCATTAATGAGTGTTTGCGGGAGATGGGAAGTGGCAGCTGGGAGACAGAGGGCATGATGAAGTGGTGTTTGGGCGCACAAGACTGTAGAGGGTCTGAGGCTCCCCGCACTGGCTGAGGGACGCGCTCGTCTGCTGGTGACACATAGTCCTTCCCAAGCAGCCGTAGGGGCGTTGGAGAGGGTGTGTGAGGGGGCAAACGAAAGGCTCAAGTGGAAGGACAGATGGGGAAGGCGGAGGGAGGGAATCAAGCATGGGGCAAGCACAGCATGGCAGTACTGCACAGACATATAATGGCAGGCTCCCTGAGAAAAACATTGCCCCCCTGGAAAGTATTGGAGTTGGGAGGCTGGTAACAGTGAAATCAGCATTGTGATTTATTGAGGTTCAAGATGGATCATGGGGACAAAGGGATGGGTAACTCACTTATATGTACAGGTAAACCATACCTTGCCTGTGTTCCCCTTTAAGGGGGTTGGTCCAACAGGGAGTAGTCTCCCACCAGGGGCTGTCATAGGTCCATTCAAATATCCTCGGCCCTTAGGGCTGCCAAGTCAGCCTGGGGGGCGGGGGATCCCCCGCTACAGGGGTTCCCGATCCATCAGCCAGCATTCGGCCGGCGGGGGAAACCCCACCCCTGAAGTCGTCCAGCCTGGACGACTTCCCCCGCGCCGGGCGACGTCACCGGATGTGACACCATCATGTCGGGGGCGTTGCCAGGGCGACACTCTGGCAATCGCCCCAAAACTCTATGATACCATAGAGTTTTGGGGCGATTGCCAGAGCGTCGTCCTGGCAACATCCCCAACATGCTGACGTCACTTCTGGTGACGTCGCCGGGGAAGCTCCCGGCCAGCAGAGGACTCCCCCCCACCGGTAAGGTGTAGAGACTTGGCAACCCTATCGGCCCTTGATAGGGGGACTGGCAGGATACCTAGGTCCATTGTTCTCTGGGGATGGAAGCTCTGTTGTTCTCACATCCCATTACAGGCAAACATGCCCAGACATGTTCCCTGTACCGGACATAACACCCCCCCAGCAAAAAGTTGTTAGCTACGGGGCCGATAGTCGAGTGTTTATGGCGGTCTGACTTTGTATTTCACACGACTGTCAAAGGAGCAGAGAAGGCAACTGGCTCACAGCACTTCTTCTCACCTTTTCAGGCTCAAGGTGGACGGTCCCTTTGGCACAGCCAGTGAGGACGTGTTCCAGTATGAGGTGGCCATGTTGGTGGGAGCAGGGATCGGAGTGACTCCCTTTGCCTCGGTGCTGAAATCCATTTGGTACAAGCTCCAGCGTGCTGATCAGAAGCTCAAAACCAAAAAGGTAACTGAGGGTGAAGGGGAGGCTGCTGCATTACAGAGAGACATGTCCTTATCCTGATCACAAGAGAATGCTAGTTTTTGGTTGCACCGAACGAAGTCCCTAGAGCACTCCGCAGCCACACACTAGGGACAGATGATTGCTTTTCAGAGAGCTGATAATGCTGTAAGAGAGCCAGTTTGGTGTAGTGGTTTGGAGAGCAAACTCCAGTCGGGGAGAACTGGGTTTGATTCCCCACTCCTCCACATGCAGCTGCTGGTGTGACCTTGGGTCAGTCACAAGTTCTTTCTGAGCTGTTCTCTCAGGAGCAGTTCTGGAAAGAACTCTCTGCCCCACCTACCTCAGAGGGTGTCTGTTGTGGGGAGGGGAAGGTAAAGGGATTGTAAGCCACTCTGTGACTCCTTCGGGTAGTGAAGGGCAGGGTATAAATCCAATCTCCTCTTCTTATCCTCCTCCTCGGAACCTCATTGCCACGCTCATCCTACTTAGTATCTTTGGAGAAACAGGATTTGAAGGTTTCCGTAGTGCTTCCAAAACCTGCAATGCCTGTTTGGCCAAAAATGAACGGGGTGGCAAAATATATCAGGATGTACCAAGTAAAACAACAATGACCCTGTCATGTTTTCAAGTCTCTTCAGACTTCTTATCTGCTGCCAAATTCAGCATCTCTCTTTGTCTGCGTCTGTGGATCCCCAGATTTACTTCTACTGGATCTGCCGTGATACTGGGTCCTTTGGCTGGTTCAAGAACCTTCTGGCTTCCCTGGAGCAAGAGATGGAGAGCTCTGGCAAAGCAGGTTTCTTGAGCTACCACCTCTTCCTCACCGGCTGGAGCGGCAGTATGGTGAGTTGCAGAGCCAGCCCATGTGAAGCTCTCTCTTATTCATGGGGAGGAATGACGAGACCTATCTGCCACTCCCCCAGACTTTTCAAATTGGATGGGTGCCCCAAGGAAAAGGAAACTCATTCCTTGGCAGCTTTCGTATTTCACACTGTGCTTGGCCCCTAGAGGTGCCTAGCACGCTGGAGCTTGTACCAAATGGATTTCAGCACCAGGGCAGTGCCTGAACCCCCACCAAACACCGTTTCTATACCATTCATGATTAAAATAGTTCTTAAAGTACAAATGAAAGCTGAAGATGTAATGGTGCGTCATTGCGTGCCCTTGTAAATCCAACAGTTGCTTTGCATGTTCAAAGACCTGACTCAGTCAAGGCAGCCAGGGCCTGAGCAAGGCTACTAATGATAGGACATTTTGGAGGACGTTAATTCAGAGGGTCGGAAGTGACTTGATGGCACTTGAACACATAAAGGTAAAGGTTTCCCTTGATCGAAAGCCAGTCGAATCCGACTCTAGTGGGTGGTGCTTATCTCCGTTTCCAAGCCGAAGAGCCAGCACTGTCCAAAAACTTTTCCGTGGCCGTGTGGCTGGTATGACGGTGCATGGAACGCTGTTACCTTTCCCACTGAAGCAGTACCTATTTATCTACCTGCAGTTTCTTGCTTTTGAACTGCTAGGTTGGCAGGAACTGGGGCCAGAGACGGGAGCTCACTCTGTCACGTGGCACTCAGGTCTCGAACTACCGACCTTCCAGTCTGCAGCTCAGCGCCTTAACCTCTGAGCCACCGTGGCCCTACTTAACACATGCACACACACATTAAATGTCCACTTCAGAAGGAGTGATTCTGGGAGGAGAAGTGGCAGAAGGAAATGGGGACTTGCCCAGCCCTTTCCCTGCTTACCATTTCTCCTCTCCAGATCCCTTTTTCCTCCACCCAGATGTGTATTTCAAGGTTAAAGAAGCCTCTAGAAGGGGGGGAGCAGGGGGGCATTTGGAGTGAAGAACTGGTGGGCTGGAAAAGGGTTTTGCGCCCTTCTTCTCTCACCAGTCCTTTGCCTCTCAAAATCACCTCCCCCAGGAAAAACTGACATTGGTCCCTTGTAGGCATGTAACCTTTCATTCCACCCTGAGATTTCCAGGGTGCTGAATTTTGTTATCAAGACCAGTTTCTGCACAGTAAAATTACAGAATGCGCACAGCTAAGCTTACATTTCCCCCAAACTTGTTATGTCCTAAGTCACGAACTAGCTTATTACTACAAGCATGGGCTATGGAGATCAGAAGTGAGGCTGTAGCATCTGAAAAACCAGTCTTTGCCAGCTGTTTGGAACGTGTGAAGTGCTGTTCTGGTACATCTGACTCATTTCAGCTCTCTCTCTCTTTGCTGAGAATCCAGGTTGGTCAAGCAGCCCTCAACGTCGACAGAGCCACGGATGTGGTGACAGGCCTGAGGCAGAAAACATCCTTTGGCAGGCCCATGTGGAGCAATGAATTTTCAGCGGTGGCAGCTGCCCACCCCAAGTGAGTGCTTGATGTTCGGTGCACCAAGGGGGTGGAGCGGAGACCGGTGGGTTGTCCATTGCTTGGCTTTGCTGAGCCTTGGGCCTGACCCCTAACAGTAACAGTCCCAGAGGAGAGACCGATACAAGCTGCTTTGTGTCCCCATTAGAGAGAAAGATGGGGTATAAATGACGTAAATAAATGAGAAAACCAAGGCAACCCCAGGTTCTGTGCTCTACATAAACGATGCAAAATGCACACATTTGCATGACATTCTGCTTTGCCTGGCATGGAAAAGGAGCTGTACAGCTGCATAACGAAGCAGCTGTATTGTCTGTTCTGACTAGCTGTGATTCTCTGTGGCCTAAGGAGGATTTTCCCTGCCCTCCTGCCAGAGACAGAAGCACTGAGACTTTCCATGCGGTGCCGAACTTAGTGCAGACACCAGATCGGCATAGCCTGCTGCAGCCCAGAACTCCTGAGCTCACCCAATCTGCTGGCCTCAGCCTCCCTGGCAGCTGGGATTACGGGAGCGTACCACAATATCCGCAGCACATGTGCAAAGCGTGAACTCTTCCGTTGAACAATAGACTCTTCTGAAGCCCTTCCCCTGATCACTGATTTGGAACTGCTCAGGTTCTAAAGGGTAAATCTACGCTACAAACATACCTGTTTCATCCAAGTTTAAACGTGATGCTTTTAGTTTGGTGAAGGGGCTATGAATTCTTGGAGAACCCTAGCTCCACTTTCAAAACTACCGTTCCCTGGGAAGGGAGAATCAAGTCTTATGTTTGTGGTGTAGCTAAAACTTGGTATTTGCCTAGCAAGGACTTTTTTAGGGGGTGGGTTGGTGAGGCGGAGGTAGGAGAGGCAGCTTCCCAGGGGCAGGGCTACAGTATCCTATATATAGTATTTTGTTCCTCCTCATTCATAACAAACAATTATGCAAATTAGCCAATGTGTGCTTTCTCCCTTTGCATAATGTATTCTAATTACCGCAGATTGTCCTTTCTGATACGGAATTGCTTGCGTGCTTCTAAAGCAGTGTATGCAAAGCTTGTTCATAAACTAATTTCTTCACTCTCCTTTCCTTTCTAAGTTACAAGGCTTTTTTTTTGCTGAAGCTCCTCTCTTGGTTTTTGCAGGTCCGTGGTGGGTGTTTTCCTGTGTGGGCCGGGCCCACTGGCTAAATCTCTGCAAAGGTGCTGCCATCAACACTCCAGCCTGGACCCTAGGAAGGTTCAGTTCTACTTCAATAAAGAGAACTTCTAGAGCACTGGGTGGGGGGGGGGGGGAGGTATGTTTTCCAGCTAGAGTGCTTTGCAGTAAGCCATAGGCTGAACTGCTCTAACTCCTTCTCAAACTGAATTAGGACTACTACTGCCGAGGCTGCAGGAACTGGAAATTAAAACCACATTCTCCTCCTCAGCTTGGATTGTGGTTTCAGTGTCAAAGTTCCCAATTTTGGTAGAAGATATAAGTCAGTTCCAATTCTATGCAAAAGACAAGGGGTTTGTGGTATATATCAGATAACATATCAGCATCAGGTTCTGCAGCACTCTTGCTTTTTGGAGGACACACTTCCCAATAACAAAGCCAGTTTATTTTAGCAAGACAGCATCAAAAGCCTGGGTTGTTACCCTGCAAATACTGCACTATATAGTCCATGCCTTTCATCCTTAATCCATCCAAAACCAGCCTTTGTGACAATATGAAAAAATGTATTTTGCTGCTAGGTTTTTTAAATATACTTTTTATTTATATATTTCAAGTACAAATACGAATTAGCTTTACAAAGACAAGGCATGACTATTGATAATCACAATATTTTAAAGTAATGGGTTATGTGTATATACGTACATATTCCATTAGATGTGATATACGCACAATAAACATACAAAGCCGAGGAAGGCTTTTCCTCAGCGGAGAAGATAGTGAATTGAAAGTTCAAGTGGTAAAATTCTTAAAATAGTGCTATGAACTATCTGGGATAGAAACTACAGACGATTTCTTCTCTACTGCGTATTCCAAAAAAGGAATAAATTTTTCCAAGAAATTAGAATGAAAATGATGTGCTTCTATTAAATTTTCCCCCCCGGATATCTTATCCATGATTAAAAGGTAAAGGTTTCAAAAGCTAGTCGAATCCATCTCTACGGGGTGGTGCTCATCTCTGTTTCTAAGCTGAAGAGCCAGTGCTGTCCGAAGACTTTTCCCGTGGTCATGTGGCTGGCATAACTAAATACCAAGGCGCACGGAACGCTGTTACCTTCCCACAGAAGTGGCACCTATTTATCTACTTGCAATTTCTTGCTTTTGAACTGCTAGGTTGGCAGGAGCTGGGGCCGGGGACGAGAGCTCACTCCGTCATGCAGCACTCGGGTCTCGAACTGCTGAACTACCAACCTTCCAGTCTGCAACTCAGCATCTTAACTTCTGAGCCACCGCTGCCCCCACTATCCATGATTAGATGTTCCCAAATTTTCTTATACCACTGAATTAATGTTGGCTGGGTTTTATTCTCCCAACTGGAGGCTATTTGAGTTTTGGCCACACTACGAGTAGGTTTGCTATTACATTTTTCCAAATTGCCGTGATATCCCAATTTCCCTAGAAGTTTAGGAGTTTTGTCTCTGGAGTTCTAGGTGTCTTATAGTCACTGATTAGTTCAATCTGTGTAATGTCCCAAAAAAGAGCTATAACAGGGCAGTCCCACCCACAATGTAAAAAGGTGTTGACCTTCCCACACCCTTTCCAACAGATAGATTGATTGGATGCTTTAATAAAATGTAGCTTTAAAGGAGACAGACACCAACACGTCATAAGTTTGAATGACAGAAGCTTAATGTTTATTATGTTGGATTGTAATACATAAGACTGCCAGATGTTTTCCCCATTGTGACGATATGATATTCTGCAGTCTGCATGCCAACAGTTTTGATAAATGCATGTTACTGATTTTACTGCTGAAAGTAAAATTGATAAAGTTTAGAGATTATATTTTTATGTCAAGTATTGGAAATTAGATCGGTTTCCAGATAGGGAAGAATTTTTACAAAAGCTGTTGAATATTGCTGAAATTGATAAATTAACAACAGTGTTAAAAGGGAAAAGGGAAGGTTTGTTTGAAACAACCTGGATTAAGTTGTATAAATGGATGTGCAAAATCTCTAAAAAACCAAAGTAACTTATCAGAGTCAAGGGTTTGTATTTTGCCAATACTATTCCATTGGATGCTTTTCTTATACTTTAGATACACTGTTAGCATTTTTTTCTCTTTTTGTGTACATAAAATCTTATAAATAAAATATTTTTTAAAAAAAGAGATTATATTGTTATGATTGCCTGTTGGATGTACTGCTTTCCAATAACAAAGATTTATTAAGCACTCAGTTAAAGTATTCTTCCGTTTTTTTCTGTATTTTTCTGTTTTTTCTATATTATGGTCTGATCAGGCGTGGTCAGACAATAATTTAAGATTGAGGGCAGCAACGGTTACAACTGGCACTTTCCTTTTTTTACTTTCGGTCCAGCGCTCCCCTTCCCCGCCCTGCTGCGCAGAGAGCGTGGCAGCCAACAAAAAAGGGGTTGATTGCCATCCGGATTGGTTGCTTTATTAGTGCATTGTAATAATTTTATCATGTTGATTGTATTTCATCTGTGTTAATGCTGTAAATAGCCCAGAGCCCGCTTGCCGGGGTTGGGTGATTCAGAAATCTAATCTGTTTAATAAAATAATAATCTCTTCTGAAAGTAGCAATAATATCAGAAGAGATTATTTATTATTTTATTAAACAGATGTTTGGATTACAAAATGTTGTCAATGGGGGTATGAACTTCATGACGAGCAGAGAAACAAGTATAAGTAGATTGCTTGGAGGGCCCACTCTTGTATGCTTGTTCTGTAACTGAAACAAGTCTGTCTTCCGGGAGTAGGGTAGTCACGGACTATGAAGCCATATAGATAGTGAGGTCTGTGGTACCCTCCGCCCCCTCAACAAATCCTCTAAATTGGAGATGGATATGTCCCAAGTGATATCACAGGTCCATAATTTTAGATTTAACTGGTAGTCCTGTGTTGACAAAACTTATTTTGAAAAGTGATACTCAATTTGAGAGCTATATCCACCATTTGGATAACGCTTCCTAAAGAGTCCTTTATTTTTATCAACTGCTCCTGCATTGTGTCTGTTATATGTTAACTTTCGATATTATCCTAGTTTCAAAGTTATTCATTGAGTCAAGTAGATCTGTCTTAGTCATAGGTATGTTTCTGCCGGCTGCACTGTTCTCCGCTGCCATTTTGTAGATGCTCGTGGGGTCCATAGTCCCGCTAGATTCTGTTTCCCCTGTCAGGAAGGTCTTGTCCAAAGGCAAGTCTGTTTTATTTGCTTTGGTTTTGGAATGAGGTTGGGAGCCCCCCAGATCAGCCATCTGCCATCTTCAGTGCGCAACACTCTGTCCCATTGCTGCTAAGTTCAGATCAGGTAGATAGCTGGCATCTCTCTTATACCATCCTTTACTTTTTAAAAAAATTGCATGTCAGTTGTTGTAAATCACTTTGTGAGCAGCCTTGTGTTAAAAAAGTTTCTTGTGTTTAGTTACTGTTGATTCTTAAATGTTTTGTTAAAGTATAGCGGTGGGTCCAGTTAGGGAATTAAGGGAAGGGCGCAGAGAAACAGGATGGCTCGGCGCCCTTCCAGCCTGTGACCCATCCCGACCGTTGTTGGCAGTGGGGCTAGGATTAATAACCCCCCTCCGACATTGGTGTTGTGCAATGCCAGGTCAATAAATAATAAGACCAAGGTCCTTCAGGACTTCTTGTTAGATCAGAGGGTCGACCTGGCATGCATGACTGAGACCTGGGTGCGGGATGGGGAGACTGTAGCTCTCTCCCAACTTGCCCCCCCAGGGTTCTCGGTCCTACATCAATCATGGACTAGGGGGTGGGGAGGGGAGGAGTGGCTATCTTCATTCGGGAGGCTTACTCCTTCAGGGCGCTTCTGGCAGTGGAGATCAAGGGCATTGAGTGTGTCGGTCTGGTGTGGGAGGCTGAGGAGAGTACGGCGATTTGGCTGGTGTACCGACTGCCTAACGCGCTGGCCAATAGCCTGCCATCCCTGATGGAGGCCATATCAGGCTGGGCACTGGAATATCCCAGACTATTGGTCTTGGGTGACTTCAACGTCCATGTCGAGGACGCGACCTCCACTCAGGTAGCGGATCTAGTGTTGTCCATGGCAATGCTGGGACTCTCCCAACTTGTTATGACCTCCACGCACTAGGCTGGACACACACTCGATTTGATCTTTGCTGCAAGGGTAATAGTGGACCAGGTCACTGTTTGGCCAGTACCATGGACAGACCACCATGCTGTGGGGGCCCATCTGAATGTGCCACCCTGACACTGTTTTGGCGGCGAGCCTATTTTAGCTCACCTGTGGAGCCAAATGGACCCAATGCAGTTCCAGATGGCCCTGTGAGATCCGATGCCCCCTGGTGGCTCATTGAATGAGCTAGTGGAGGACTGGCATGGCCGGCTCTCCACAGCCATTGACGAGATTGCTCCCAGGCGCCCTCTGCGCCCTCACAATAGGCAGGCGCCTTGGTTTACCCACACACTGCGGCTTATGAAGCAAGAGCTTAGACAGCTAGAGATGATGGTGCTGTGCTTGAGATGAAGCTACAAGTACATCTTATAGGACGTTTATGAGATCCTATGAGATGGCAGTCAAGGCTGCTAAGAGAGAGTTCTATGCAGCTTTGATTGCATCCACAAGCTCACACCCAGCCCAATTGTTTAGAACGATTCGGTCCTTAACAGTTCTGCTAGGGATGTGGATATCAGCTGTGAGGTACTTGTGAACTATTTCGTAGATAAGTCTTGACGCTCTGCCGCGACCTCTCTGCCACAGTTGAAACAGTGAGTGAATTCAAGGCCCCTTGCATGTCTCTGATTCCAGGCTTAGATGGGTTCGGCCCCCTCAGTCTGGAGGAAGTTGACAGATTGCTCAGGGCTGTACGCCCAACCACATGCAGCCTTGATCCGTGCCCTTCTTGGATCATTAAAGCAGGCCATGAGGGGCTGCAAGGTGCCATCTGGGAGATTATCAGCAAGTCCCTCTCTGAGGGGCAGTTCCCGGGGGCACTCAAAAGGAAGCAATGGTCCGCCCCCTCTTAAAAAAACCATCTTTGGATCCGGCCGAATTGGCCAACTATTGGCTGGTTTCTAATTTGCCTATTTGGGCAAATTAATTGAGAGGGTGGTGGTGATACAGTTACAGGGCTTTCTGGATGACGCTTCCGTCCTTGATCCCTTCCAGTCTGGCTTTCGCCCAGGACATGGGACGGAGACAGCGCTGGTTGCCCTAACTGACGACCTCCGGAGACACCTAGACTGGGGTGGTGTGGCAGCATTGCTATTGTTAGATCTGTTGGCTGCATTCAATACAGTCGGCCATCAGCTGCTGACCCGCCGCCTCTCCAACGTGGGGATACAGGGGCGGGCCTTGCAATGGCTCGCTTCCTTTCTCCAGGGTCAGGGACAAAGGGTGGTGCTTGGGGAGCAGCAATCCAGGGACACCCACTGAAATGTGGTGTGCCTCGGGGCGGTGCTCTCCCCAGTGTTGTTCAATATCTACATGTCCCCCTCGCCCCGATCGTCCAGAGATATGGGCTAGGGTGTCACCAGTACGCTGATGACACCCAGCTCTATCTGATGTTAGGTGGCCGGTTGAACTCCAGCCCAGAAGATCTGGATCGGGCATTGCACGCTGTGGCTGGTTGGCTTAGACTAAGCTGGCTGAAATTGAACCTGGTGAAAACAGAGGTCCTGTGCCGGAGTCGGGGTGGTCTGGGGAGGGGGGTCCCACTCCCGACTTTCAACGGGGCACCTTTGTTTCCTGCGCTGGAGGTTAGGAGTTTGGGAGTGCTCCTGGACTCCTCTTTAAGGATGGAGGCCCAGGTAGCAGCCACTGCCAAGTCGGCCTTCTACTATCTTTGGCTGGCTCGGCAGCTTGTTCCCTTCCTCGACCGTGATAACCTGGCTACAGTGATCCATACGACAGTCACCTCGAGATTAGACTACTGTAACACTCTCTACATGGGGCTGCCCTTATTGCAGATCCGGAAGCTGCCTATAGCACACCAAATCCGCTTCAAGGTGCTGATGCTTACCTTTAAAGCCCTACAAGGCCAGGCTCCAACATATCTGAGGGACTGCCTTTTCCCATATATACCCCAGCGAGCACTACGGTTCAGGTCGCAACATCGACTCGTGGTCCCGGACCCCAGAGAGGCCAGGCTTGCAGTAACAAGGGCCAGGGCCTTTTTGATGGGGGCGCCTGTCTGGTGGAATGAGCTCCCAGAGGAGATCAGGGCCCTGCGGGACCTTATGCAGTTCCACAGGGCCTGCAAGACGAAGCTCTTCCACCAGGCTTTTGACTAGAAGCTGCTGCCAATACCACCTACCATCACTATTGCCATCTGTGATGAGGGTCTAGCCCTGGAAGAAGAACAAGCCATGAAACCGCGGAGGGCTGGAATGACATCCAAACCGGGACCCAGGGGGCCATCTGAGAAAGGGAAATCGCTAGCGCATCGTCTTGACTGTGAGCACTTTATTATAAATTAATACTGTTGTTGGATTGTTTTAATGTGTTTTAAACTGTTTTGCGTTACTTAGGCATAAGTGGCCATATTGCTGTGAGCCGCCCTGAGCCCGCCTGCGGGGAGGGCGGGATAGAAATACGAAATAAATAAAATAAATAAAAATAAAATATGAAAGCTGAGATTCTGAGGAAGCCCATGCTTGGGAAACTGAATTCTGGGGCCAATTTCAAGTTTGACATTTTAAAAGAAATGTGTCCTGAAAAAGAATGGGTCAAATGGATGATGACCCAACCATCAATCATGAAAGGATGTTTTAACCATATTTTGATCAAGATGGGTCGCCTTGTTAGTCTGTCTGTAGCAGTAGAATAGAGCCAGAGTCCAACAGCACCTTAAAGACTAACAAAATTTGTGGCAGAGTATGAATTTTTGGGAGTCACTGCTCACTTCTTCAGATACTTCTTCACAGCTCACTTCAGCTCACTTCTTCAGGTGTCTGAAGAAGTGAGAAGTGACTCATGAAAGCTCATACCCTGCCACAAATTTTAATTCTGTTTTGTATGTGTTTTAACTGTTTTTTAAATTGTTTTTAATGATGTGCATTTGGGTAGGGCAGGGGTCGGCAAACTTGCTCAGCGTAAGAGCCACCTAGAACGGGGTGGCCTAACTTGCTCAACGTAAGAGCCACATAGAATAAACATCAGATGTTTGAGAGCCACAAGACATGAACAAATATTACCTGCTTTTATTGGAAAATAAGCAAATTTGCTTTTTATTAACATTAAATGAGACTGCCAAAAATAATAACCGAAGGGGTAAAAGCAGATATTGATAATGATATTAATTTGTCCAATGATATTTGTTTGCTAATGATATTTAGCTTCCCCAGCCACCCTGCCGGGAGCCACATAATATATGTGAAAGAGCCGCATGCGGCTCCCGAGCCACAGTTTGCCCACCCCTGGGGTAGGGGGTTGATTTTAATGGTTTTAAAATGTGATTTTTATCATGCATGTTTTAAATTTTTAGCCACCTTGGTGGCAGGACAGAAATTTTGTAAATAACAACAATAGATACAACGACCACAACCCATTCATAGCCATGACAGAGCAGAGGGACAGGTTGGATAGCGCAGGCTAAGAATATACTGGTAGGGATCTACAGGTATAAACACCAGTCATTTGATATCCTACATTTGATGGGTGATCTGTGTGAGCCCCAAATTCCCTCCCCTGACCCACTGGGTATACAGCCTAAATGTGTGTGTGTGTGAGGGGAACAGCTGTACTGATAGCGCTGACAAACTTCCAATCAGACCCTCTGTCTGCCACATTAGGATAGCAGTGGCATCATATAAGAGCAGCTCTGCTTGTTCCATCTAATCTAGCATCCATGTTTCCAACACTGGCTCGACCAGTACCCAGAAGGTCCATGGCAGGGCACGGAAGCAAAAGGCTCCCCCAGCTGTATACACGGAATGCTGCCTCCAACTATGAGGATTCCCTTTAGCTATGAAACATGGCGCCATCTCTCCAGAAATTTGTCTAACCCCTTTCTAAAGTCATACAAGCCAGCACTGTGGTAAGGACCTCCACCAGTTAATCATGCATCGTGTGGGGAAGTACTTCCTTCTGGCTGCATACAGTCTCCCAAGAATAAACTTCAGTGGAGACCTCTGAATTCTAGTACTTGGGGAGGATTCTGGCAACTCTTTGCACCACTGATGGTTTTAGGTCTCCAACATACCCCTCCTCAGTCACACCTCTCCGCTACTGGTTGGCTGTGGAACAACCCTCCTCTGGAAGTCCATTGATGTGCTACCTGACTCATTTCCTGGAAGTGCTCTAAGATCTCGTTTGGACTGGCTCTTACTGAAGGTGGCAAGCACCAGAGAACTTCAATCCAGTGTTGTTTTTAAACTGAATACGTTGGGCATGGCTAGTAGGAGGAATGACCCACTTGAAGGGCCCTGAGAAAGGAGATGAGAAAGGGGCACAAATGTAAGGCAGATGAGGTTTACTTAAATCCAAGGCAAAATTTTATTTGAAACACAATGAACGAAACAGAATGAGTGAAGAATTAACCGAGGAGGAGGAGGGGGTGAGGAAGGGAAACCTCTTTGCTCAGTTGCTGCTCTGGCTCAGATGAGGAAAGGACCTTCAGCGCTGTCTTCAACAAGGGGCTGAATTTTGCAGATGTTTCATCAGAGATCTTCCAGACTCTAGGAGAATAAAGGGGACACTGTTAAGGGGCTACTCTTCTCTTTCACTGGACAAAAACAAACCCTTAAAGAAGGGTATGGTGACCATTTTCAAATATTTAGAAGGATTTCTGAAAGAAGGGACGTAGCTGTTCAGTCTAGTCAGCATGGATAAGACAGGAAGCAATTCTTAAAAGTGCAGGGAGGTAGAATTAGGTGACAAATTAGGAACAACTTCCTATGCATGAGAAGTTGGGCACTATATAGCCAGCTACCAAGAGAGACAGCACAGCCTCTCTGCCTTGCAAGTGTTGAGTAACCCCCCCCCCCCCACACACACACATGCACCAAAAAACCAAACTCGCCTTCGCCTACCCCTTTCTCTACTCTCTTCTACGTGCCAGGCCAAAACGTTTTTTTAACATTCAAACATTTAATTAAGGGCTGATGTTTTTTGCCATCTTTCTAATAGCCTGAACTGTTTTGAGACTTGTTTTGAGCTGCCCGGTGTTCTGTTGTCCTTCTGTTCTGGCTAAATTACAAATGCTGGGAACTTGTATGGCATTTAATGTTTTCAAAGCTGCCTCGCGTAGGCTCTCTGGAGAAGAGAAGTGATTGCTGTTGCACCAATATATTAAAAAGCTAAGGCGGTTTGTACATTTATACAACACTACATAGCTTCTGGGACAAGCTGGGGACTGGGCTAGATGTTTCACAAAAGGCACAACAACCCCCTGGAATCTTCTCCTGCGGAAATCCCATTGAAAAGACCAGGTGCAGAGCAAGAATCTGGGTATATTCTTGCAGAGCTCCAGTTCGTGTCATTTAGGGATACAGCCAGGAGAAATTCTCTGGGGATGACACTCCAAAGAACTGTCTTTTGAAAGCAGAATATATAATGAGGCTTCCCCTGTGACTGCACCTGAGAGCTTCCCATTGCCAGAAGGAGAATCCCAACATATTAAACGGTAGACTTTCCAGCATAAAGCGGCTGACCAAATGACTCAATGCTATTCTAAAGTGTCTAGTGAAGCACCCCCCCCCTTTTCTTACCCCAAGAATGTAGCTTGTCAAGGGGCACCAGTGGACTTCTGGATCTGCTCTTTCAGAATCAGGATGCTCTGTCTTTGCTCGGGAGGCAGCATGGCTATCTGGTCTGCCGTCAACTGAAGGACCTGCATGATGAGTGCGGCCTAAGGGGGGAGAGATGGAGGGAACGGGTGAGAAAGGGAAAATCCAGACATTTTAAAGTTAAGAGCTTTGTTCTTTGGCTGCAACACACTGTCCTCGTATCCTCTCTCTCAAATCCTTGCTGTGCTGTGAAAGCTTGCTGGGTTAACCTTGGGTCACAAACTCTCAGCCTAATCTATCGCACAGGGCTGTTGTAACAATAAAATGTAGAAGAGGAGAAATGTCTGCGGCAACTCTGAGTCCCCACTGGGAAGAAAGGCAGGGTATAAATGAAGTAAATAAATAAAAGCGAATCCGATTCTCCCAACAATAGTATCGTAGTGCTGGAAACTGGACTGTCTTGTATCAGGGCAGATCAATTCAGAATGTGGTGGAATGCCAGGTGGGGTTAACACCAGGTCTGGGCCTACTACAGTGGCTTTCAATTGTTTCCAGGTCCAACACAAAAGTGCTGGTTGCGACCTCTGAAATCCTAAGTGCTTGGAGTTCAAAGCTCCTGAAAGATCACCTTCCAACAGACCTGCCCACACACTGAGGTCTCTTTGCTGCAAGAAATCATGTTGCTTTGGGTATGTTTGGGGAGGCTCTCTGTAAAGGCCTTCTGCAAATCCCTCCCCCAGAAGCTGCAACTGTCCTCTTTGCAGGCCTTGCGGCATCAGCTAAACATCTGCTCAAGGTCTCACTTTAACCTTTTAAAAAAGTTTTAACTTTTAACGTAAGCCGCCCTGAGCCTGCTTTGGTGGGGAGGGCAGGGTATACATCTAAATAAATAAGTAAATAGATAAGGTTATGTATCTTTTTATGGCAAGCTCTCTGGAGTGTAATTGTATTGAAAAGCAACAGAAATATTCTAAACGAACAGGCACAACAATTTCTGTCTACTGTAAAGAGGCAGGCAATCTGAACAACTGCTTTAGTTGCTGGAACTCAGCCAAATTTGAAAATATATGTAAATTATATTCCTTGACAGTTATTAGGGAGGTGCATTACCTCACAAAACTCAGCCCAGGTCATTCCACCAAACTCAGCCCAGGTCGAGGGCATCAGACGTCAATGAAGTTACAAGCCATGCCCTCAACCTGCAGCCCCCTAACAGCATTGGGAGGTACAAAGGCAGCCTGGAAGAACTGGGCTATACCAGTTCAACAACTTTGGTGGGAGGCGGCACTTGCCATTTCCAAATCAGCCTCTTCACTGCAGCTGGCACCATGTTTTGGGAGACCCGCTGGCAATCTTGAGAGCAAACATTTCCTCCAGCCTCTGGATGAGGTGCAGAAAGATCTGTCATCCCACAGCATCCAAAACCCAAGTCTCACCCTGGCCGGCCTCATTTCACTTACCTTTTCGTGATCCTGGGGTGTTACCTGGTTTTGGCCAGGACTGAAGCCGCCAGGCTGGCTAGCTGCTTGCACGCCTGTCCCAGGCATGCCTCCGGCTTGCATGGCTGTCCCTGAAATATTAGGAACCTGCGGGCAAGAACAGAAATGTATGTAACCAAATGCATTGAAGAGGAGGAGGAGGAGATTGGATTTATATCCCACCCTTCACTACCCGAAGGAGTCGCAGAGCGGCTTCCAGTCTCCTTTCCCTTCCCCTCCCCACAACAGACATCCTGTGAAGTAGGTGGGGCTGAGAGAGCTCTCTCGAGAACTGCCCTTGAGAGAACAGCTCTGAAAGCACTTGTAACTGACACAAGGTCACATCAGCAGCTGCATGTGGAGGAGTGGAGAATCAAACCCGGTTCTCCCAGATTAGAGTTTGCGCTCCTAACCCCTACACCAAACTGGCTCTCTGTCCTGCTAGAGATGAACATGGGAAGCTGTCTTATATAGAGCATTGGTCCATCTAGCCTCAGTGCTGTTCCCTATGGCGGAACATCTGAAATCCTTCAGCTAGAGAAACCGCGGACAGAAGGCGAGTAGGTTAGGGTGTAGGTCAGGTGCCCTACTATTGAGGGCCCCTCTCACTGCATTTGAGATGCAGACACATTTGAAAACATGGACCCCTGTCTCTGCAAATGGCACAAGAAACAACTAGCTACCTTAGCTTTGGACCCAGTATTAACGGGCAGATATAGGGATGTGACCTGCTGCCCCACTGCTGGCAGTAACTTGCCAATTAGGGTTTTGATCTCGTCCTCCTCCAAGGACTTCAGGGCAGCACAGTAACTTCCTTTCCCCACCCCATCCCAACTATCTTTATAACAACCCCAAAAGGTAAGTTAGGGTGATGCTGGCCCAAAGTAAGCTTTGCAGCTGAGCAAAGATTCGAGCCCAGGTATCTGCAGCTCTTCACGCCGGCTCTCTCGGGCCGAACACTGCACTGGCTTTCAGTGGCTGCACAAGGCCCAGCTGCTTCCGACGGACAAACTGGAATCAGATTTGAAATGAAAGGGTTCCTCCTGTCCATTCCCCAGTCCTTGGGTTTTCCAGCCCACAATTTGGAACAGATCAAACTTATTAATTAATAGTTAATATATTAATAGTTTGGATGAACCAGGCAGGTCTTCAATGAGGCCAGCACTGCAGAGGATATGAAGCTCAGAACTGCTGGTGTCACTTCCGCTCTTGGCTCCTCCGCCACAGGTCTCTTGCAAGGCGTGGTCAGCATGACCCAAGACATTGACCCATTCTGACATGGGATGCCGTGTGAGAAGACTGGCAGGCAGGTAGGCTGGCCACAAACACATTTGCCTTTAAAGCCCCTTCCAAACAACAGGGCAACTACTCAAGTATTTTATACCATGTACACCAGCCTCCATCAGAAGTCAAAAAAATTGTTGGTAGCTACATAGACAGATCCCCTCCCCCTTTTGAAAATGACCACTAGGTGAATGTCCTAGCCTGGCCCAATGGGACTCTTCAACCCCCACATCCTGGATGTCTCAGTGCCTCTTAATGAATAGACTGCAGTAGGAACGAAGAGGCGCACATACCTGTCTAGGCCCCTGAGGACCACTGGCTCCCATGTTAAGAGGCCCGGGGCCTTGGATTCCCCCGGCCATTTGACTACGTGGGTTAGGACCGGGCCCCCGAGGCTCCATGCCTCTGGGTTCCATGCCCCTTGGGGGCTCCATGCCTCGGGGCTCCATGCCCCTGGGTTCCATGCCCCTGGGCTCCATGCCTCTCGTGTCCATGCCCCTCGGCGGCTCCATGCCTCTGGACTCCATGCCCCTGGGTTCCATGCCCCTGGGCTCCATGCCTCTAGGCTCCATGCCCCTTGGGGGCTCCATTCCCCGTGGGGGCTCCATGCCCCGTGGGGGCTCCATTCCTCTAGATTCCATTCCTCTTTGCTCCATTCCTCTTTGATCCATTCCTCTGGGCTCCATGCCCCTGGCATCCATCACTCTGGGCTCCATTCCTCTGGGCTCCATGCCCCTGGCATCCATCACTCTGGGCTCCATTCCTCTGGGCTCCATGCCTCTGCCATCCATGCCCCGAGGCTCCATGCCTCTCGGATCTCTTCCCCCTAAACAAAAAGCAATCAAAATTTATTAATGTTCTGTTCTTCAGATGCAGAAGTGCCCAAAGTCATACACAGAGTGCCTGTCAGAGCTACTGATCTGGATCTGGGACCCAGAGGTCTAAGCCCATTTAAGAGGCTTGAGAGCTTTTGTTTATCTTCCACTAGTGCACTCTGTTTCATCTGTGCTTTCTACCTTGAACTGGTCCTAAGTTTTTGTAGGATTCACAACCTTTCAGGCCAAGAGTGGTGTACTGGTAAGAAGAGAGATCACGGAGATGACAGGAAATTTAGTAACTCAAATAGCTTACCGTCTAAAATTACAGCACCCTGTGTGTATACTGTTGTCAATTCCTTTGTCTCCTTCTAGGTTGCAAGCAGTTCTGAGGTGAGGCCTGCTTTCTTATTTACTTTTGTAAAACAACTACAATTTCTAAAAAAGCAACCTGTGTGTGTGTGCCTTTAGACCAGGGGTCACCAACCTTTTTGAGCCTGCAGGTACCTTCAGAAATCTGCTGCAAGAATGGGCCCAGTCACAAAATGGCTGCCACTGGAGGGTGAGCCAACCACAGTCTTAGAGAGTGAGATTATGCATGACTAACAGTAAAATGAACATATTGTTTTAACATATTTTTTGCATACACACATAGTTATACAGCGAAGATCCCTGTGCTGTACTGGCAGCTGCTGCAGAGGCAACCTTTTAAAAATTTATACAGCCAATCAAATCTCCAGTGGCTAATCAGAAGGCCTACTGGGCAAAAGCCCCATCCAGCCTATCTACTTTCTAAAAATACTTGGCGGGTACCAGAGAGGGTGTCAGTGGACACCACAGCACTAGAGATGGGCACGGACCACATTTTACGGTTTGGTTTATGGCTGAACCACAAACTGATACAAACCAGGAGGTTGGTTCACAAACCAAAGTGGTTTGTATCGGTTTGTGACATCTGATTTCTGGTTCCTGCTGCTTTTTGCAGGGAGCAGAAAGCAAGGGCTTCCCCACAAACAGTGGCAGGGAGCAGAAAACAGGCGTTTAGATGGCTCGGAGCCATTTGAACCCCTGCTTTCTGCTCTTCTCAAACCACCACAAGCTGCCTTGAAATTCATGGAAATATGCGGCAGCTCTTCAGTTTCCGAACATCGCTTTGCAAACCACGATTCGGCAAAAATTCATCACAAACTTTCGTTTGTGAGCTGGTTCATGCCCATCCCTACGCAGCATCCACAGGTGCCACACTGAGGACAGAAGCTATTCTAATCAGCCTCTCTCAGGGTACAATGTACAGAGCTCACACTCCTGTAAGAATGACACTGTGTGCTGGGTACCTGATCTGCCCAGGAACAAGAATGCAAGAGATAAATGGGAAAGAACTCCTTAGTCATCAAACTCAGGGGCTTTAAAAGGTCCAGAATATTAGGTCTCAGGGCTTAAATGCTCTTGCTTGCAGAAGACAGCCTGATTTCCTGTGGCTTCACAGTATGACCCAACTGGCCTGGTTCACAGTGGGCGAGCCACTGACAGGCTATCAGGACTGCGACCCGGACATTAAAATCTCAATGCATGCACACAGAAACCTTTCCTGGTTTGCCGAGTTTTCAAGATTCAGATGCAACGCCAACAGTATGGTCTACTGCAAACCAGGGAGGGAACTGAAGGAGGGGAGGGAAAAGTGTTACTAGGGAAACTGCATGAGGCTGAGGTGCAGCCCCAACAGTCAGTCCATGATCTGGTCTTCACAGCCAACCCAGGCCTCTGTTGCTCCCCGTTTCTCAACCTTTGTTATCTTGACGCTGCCTTGTTGGAGTACCAACCCTGATGCTCAATATCTTCTCTCACCTCGGCTGTCCATCAAGGGTCCTCGTGGCTCTCCCATCAAGGGCCTGGGTTCTCCCATTGGTCCTCCTCTCATTTCATGTGGGGGTGGCCCTCGGCTGTCGTGGCCAGGCATGTGATGCATGGGTGGGCCTTGGTGAGGGGGGCCTTGGTGGGGTGGGCCCAGGTAACCTCTGCAGAAGGTGGCACAAGGTGGATTAGGAAAAGAGAGAGATGGAAAAGGCACAAGGGGCATCAGCTTGAAACCCGGGCCTTAGTTCTCACCAACAGCTGATGAGGGGGGAATTCTGAGACTAGGCTGCACTGCTGCAGACATCAGGATCACATGATTGTTACTTCACACAAAAAACCCAGTTCCCTGCAAACAGAAAGCTAAACAGCAGGGAGGAAACTGCTAGCCTAGCCATCTCCCTAATATGATAGCTTTCTATGGCATTCGGAATTAGGGTTGCAACAGTTATGCCAATTAAGGGGTCACATGGATAAACTAAAAGCCATTTTTACTTCCTGCAGAATGCTCCCCGTTAATCAGGTAGCAGATTTCTTAAGCATATCACTTTAAAAACAAGTCAAAACTGCAGATGGCAAACACTGCCTTAAAAGGTGTATTCCTTCCTGCGTGAAGACAGAAGGGGAAAATGCCTCTTCCAAGTTTATGCCCAAATGTTGTGTTACCTAAAATGTCCTTTAAAATTATTTTGCCCATATGGGAACTTGCGTACATTTTTTCAATGAATTGATAATTGACTAAAGCCACCTTAATGAGATAACAGCCCTGCTCTTACAACCCCCTAGCTGCAGTATGAGGTGGAATGGTCTTTACACAGGTTAACACCCCTCAGCTGCTGTTTCTGAGACATAGGCTCCAGGGGAAAAACAAAAGGAGGCTGTTGGTCTGCAGAGAGTCCAGGGTCTCAGAGAAAGCCCACAGTTCCCTCACTGCACCAACCCCACCAAGCTCTGTTCTGTTCCACCTACCTGGGCTCAACTTCTCCAGTAACTGAAAGCAAGGTCCCTCCGCGGGGGTCATTTGGGGCATCTCCCAAAAGGCCTCGGGGTGGTGGGCCACTAGCTGGCATTGGTCCACGTTGCATGGGGGCCCTTGGGTCCGGCATTGGCACTGTCAAGAGGGCAAAAAGAGGGGGTCATGGGGATCTTGACCTCAACAGAAGTTCAGCACTGCTCGGGTTGAGGTGCATCACTTCCATGCACACACTTCACGCAAAAGTCAGCATGCTGTGGGAAGAAACCACAATGTGGCCGAGACACTGTTCGCAGCCCTGTAATTGGCTCCTGCCAGGGCTCATTTTCTCCGAGATACCATTTTTGCCTGCTCCAGAACAGTCAGAATCTAGAAAAGTAGGGGAGACACAAACAGGAATGAGGCAGAGACGCTTCCTAGAAGACCTTTTGCACCTGGCATATTCTGCATTCCCTATTATTTGCGTAGCCTCAGTAACGTACCTGTCCAAGCCATGTGTCTTATCACATCAGTTATCCATAGATACAAACACAGGATGCGGCCTTATGGTGAGTCGGTCCCTCTACTTCAGTACTGTTTCTGCTGACTGGCAGCATGCCTTCAAGGCCGCTGGTGGAAGTCTCTCCCAGCAAACATACCGGGGACTGAACAAGAGAGCTTGTGCACAAAGGGCATGCAGTTTACCCCATCCTTCTTCTTAACCAGGGCTGTCCCCTCAAAATATAGATAAGCAGCTACAGGGAAAGGACTGGGCCCTAGCTTTTGTGCGTTGTAACACGTGCTCTCATAACTGCCGAATTTGTATCATGCCACCTTCTTATGTTACCCGGCATCATTGACGTATGTGGCACTTTGAACATGATATCCTTAAAGAACAGAGAAAACCTGTCCTACAAGTCTTATAGTCTAACATTTCAACAGAAAGGAGGATAGAAAGCAACTGTTTCAAAACCTCTAGGTTTGGAGTCTGTGCCCGGGTACCAAACACCTTGTAAGAAGCAATCTCAGACCTGGCTAAAGCCTGCAGGAGGTGACCGGAGGGCCAAAAATGAACCCGTGAAGGCCCAGTGTGGGGAATCTGTTCCCTAGAGTGGTCCATCCCTCCATCCACCACCAAAGGAGCTTGCCCTCTGGTCCCCTCTGCTCCAGAAGCAGCTCTTGCTCGGAAACCATGACATTTCCCCCCAACCTACACAGTCCCAAAGACCTCGTCTTGCACATTCCACGTTACGGGCAAACAAGCAGGGAGACCTAGCAACAGCGATTGGTACCTTGAACTCGCTCAATAGAGGCAGGCCTGGCAGGTCCCACAGGAGAGAGCTGCATGTTCCCTGGCCGCACAGCAGGAAGAGAGGGAAAAAGAGCAGTCACATCAATAGCAGACGCACTCTTCATACACGCGTGTGCTCACACTCCACTCACACCCCGACGAGAGCATCTCATCCACTACGTATCTGGCGGTTATGGAAACAGAGAGGCCCCTCCTCTGGAATCTGACTCCATATTTCAAGGAGGTGGTCTCAACTACAAAAGGTTGAGACTTTTTTCTAAGGCCTTATCCTGCCTTCCAGCGTAAGTATTCCATTGTAAGCCTGCAAGGAAGGGTTGGACTGGAATCTGGGAGACCCAGGTTTCAACTCCCACTCTGCCCAGGGAAGCCTGCTGAGCCAGTCACACACACTCAGCCTAACCTACCTTTCAGGGTTGGTGTGAAGATAAAATGGAGGAGAGGAGAACTGTGTAAGCTGCTCTGGGTTCCCATTGGGGAGAAAGGCAGGGTATAAATGAAGTAAGTACAGAAAGAAAGGAAATAAACACTAACCAGGGGCCTGATCGCTTCTTCTCACAATGATGATGTCATGGCACTACAGAGGAAGGGTATTAGGCAAAAGCACTGAAAGAATACGGGTGACTGCTGGGAATGAAGCAGCTATTGGAGAGACGGCCGGCTAGGAGTCTCCAGACATAAACACTTCTCTAATGGTTCAGATGGAATGGCAAACCACAGTTTGCCTCGTAAGTGAGCAAGCCTGGGGGCATCCCTAGGGCTGACTTGCTCCCCCCCTCCTGTATACAGCCACATAATTAGATATTTCTGCATTTGCAGCAAACTATGGTTTGTACTTGCTCTGTGAACCAGAATTCCAAACAGTGGTTTGTCTTCAGGTTAAGAGTTCTGGTCTGCATGAACTCTAGTTTGCTAGTTTAGACTGCAAGGAGAAATACGGTTTTGTTGCAAACCTGGGGATACTTAATTTCTTGGCCAAGAGCGCAGAAAGGAGGGACAGCATGACCCTGGGTATCCCCTAGGCTCATTCATATAAGCTAACCATTTCATCTGAACCAAGCCAAAGACTTGGCCATTCTGCTAATTGCTACTTGCAGACTACAGCCTGGAATTATTGTCTTCTCTCGTCTATTCCTTTCTATGCCCTTTGATTACCACAGGAGCCCCTGCTGGTTGTCTCCCACTTCCCAGGCAGACATAGCAAAGACTCCACAGTGAAGACTTCTCAGTTGCTGCACCTGATCACTGGAATGCCTTAGGCTGGGTAGACTCCCCCCGCCCCCCATTGTTTGTGCTGTCAACAAAAAGCCATTCTATTTTCTCAAGCATTTCTTGTCTTGAAATGCTACGGAGGGGCTGTTTTCAGTTTCGGAACTGATCAGAAGAGCTGTGCTGGATCAAACCAGTGGTCAATCTAGTCCAGCGCCCTGTTTCACGTAGTGGCCAACCAGCTGCCCTGAAGGGCCAACAGACAAGGCACAGAGGCCAAGGCCTTCCCCTGACATTACCTCCTTGCACCGGTATTCAGAGATTAACTATTAGTTTGATTTTATACATTGCGTTCATTGGTTTTAATGTCTTTTGTACATTGCCTTTGGCATTTTGGCCAGAAACAGTAACCAGTTAGTGGGGGTGGGGGTGGAGGAGGAGATGGGTATTTCCACACAAGTGCCACTTGCCGAAGGGGCAGCAATGAGCATCCCTAGAGATGCCTATAGGAGATCAAAAGGCCAGAAGTCACAGGGAAAGCAGAACAGGCTCTCTCCTCCGGCTCCCTGCAAGGCCAGCCATATGGCAATGAAGAAAACCAAAGAGAACTCTGTAGCAAGCATGCCTGCAATATCTTGAATACAGGAATGAAGACCCAGCCATAAATCCCCACTCCGCCATCAAAACGAAGGCTGCAGTCCTCTGCGCATCTACACGGTGAGATTTATATCGGAGTAAAAGATGTACAGTATCAGGCTGTACTCTCTCAGTCAGCTGTTAGAGGAGAGCAAAAGGGCAAGGCACAAGGGCACCGGCAGGGCCGGATTTCGTGCCCAAAGTCCAGTGCCTCTGCTCTCAGTTTTGGCAGAGGGGCCCCAAGAGTCGGCCGTAGCTTTGCATTTGAAGCATACGGTCTGAAATGGCTGCACCACTGGCCATGAGGCCCTGCCAAGCTTCTGGGGGGATCTCAACTCAAACTCCAGAATACTGCAGCTCCATTACTATCAGGAGCTAGGTGGAGTATACAGATTTCACCCATTCTGCATGCGTTCTTCATTGGCCACTTATCTGTTACCACATTCAGTTCAAGGGGTCTGGTCATCGTGGGCAAAGCCATTCATGGCCTTGGACCCACAGGACCTCCTCCCCTGCCACGCTCCCCTGCAACAGCTTCACCCATCTGACAAAAGCCTTCTGAAGGTGCCATCCAGCAAATGGGCAAGCTTTGGAATGGCTTGCCTGAGGTGGTCAGATCCCAGGCGTCAGTCATTCTGCAAACTATACGACAGCACTGTTCAGGAGGGCCTTTTTACAAAGGTAAAAGGGCAATAGGGTGAAAGGATGGTTCAGGAAGGTGAGAACAGGACTGTAGTCTATGCCGTGGTGCATGCTATGTTATCATCTATTTGTTGTATATGTTATCCGGCTCTTACTGCATTGCTTTCTACATCTGTCATTCCATTTTCTGCATCGCTTGAGATATCATGTCAGCGACTTTTTCTTTTTGCACTGTTTTTCATTTTTGTAACCCTAGCCCGACGGCATGTTTTATTAGATCTCTCGCATGATTTTATTATGTTGTTGTACGTCGTGTTCTTTGCCTTAGTGAGAAATGCAGACTACAAAGTAAATAAAGAAAACTGGCTGGCCACCGTTCGGTCTCTGGACAAAAAGGGACTTTGGTCTGATGCAGGAAAGCAGTGCTGCAGAACTGATGCTGTGTTCCGCACAAACTAGGTGGGAGAACATGCAGCTACACCTTCAGCTCTCTCTTTCTCTTACATGAACCACACACGCACACACACACTCACACACACCTTTCCTGGGCCTCCATCACCAGAACAAAGCAAGCCCCATTACCTTGCGAGAAAAGGAGAGGAGGGGGGGGAAAAAGCATTGCCAGGGCACCCTCTGCTGGAAAAACAAAAGAAAGCAGGTGCAACGCTGCTCAAGCGCTACCCAAATGACTGTGGAGCCCAACCAAGGGGTGTTTTCTCTGCTTGCTGCAGCACATGCAAAGTACCTGATGGAGCATTACTGGGGAAAGCATCACTCTCATTGTCCACTAAGCGCAAAGAGAAATGGAGGGACAGAGTCACAGAGAGCTTGAAAGCGGGTTATATGCCATTAATTAGGGGGAGGATCCATATTTATTCAAAGGGAATGCCCCGCCCCCCTCCCAGTTTGCGACTCCCTCTCCACCCAAAACTTGTCCATGCCCCCACTTAGACACCAGGAGCCTTCCTGGGACATGCTATCTAACCAAAATCTGACCATCATCTGTTTTACCTTGCCCGCGTTCCATGAGCATTGGCCCACCTCCTGGCATGCCCCCTGTGGAAGAGAGAATCATTTCAATTTTTTTTTAATACCCAGAAGGCTTCGGGTATGTCACAGGGTATAAAGAAAGGGCAGAAAAAAGCATCAAAAGCAAACTTGCCTCATGGCAAAACTCACAGATAATCTTATGCGCTTTGATAAGCTTCCCGCCCCTTCTACTTTTGTCTTGATTTGGTTCCCAGTTCTGGAATACCTCACCTCCCAACAAGACATTCCCAAAGTAATAGATTACCTTTGGTTGTGGTAAAGCTTTCTTTATAAATCTGATGTTTGCTATGGTTATTATCTTAATATGCCATGAACCCTTTTAATCTCTGGATGCTGGTAGTATTTCTCCCCTACACCTATTGTTGTTCTCAGCTTCGTAATGCACGCTTTTTTGTCTTATTTTATATAATAATGGCTTTATGCTTTACCCATGTATTGCTCTAGTACTTTTGATGTTACAGCATTCTTTGATGTTTAAACTTTGCAAAATCTTCAATAAAATTTATTGTACCGGGGGGGGGGAGCAAACTTGCTGCAAAACCAACAGCATCGGCATACAGCAACCAAACCCTATGTAGACTCCTTCCACTCCATCTTTCGTAGCTTGATGCTTCCCACTTGAGCTAGCGTCACAACCCATGGCCTCCACCTGCTACTGTTAACTCAAATACATTGGGGCCCGTGCTTGCTCAGAAGTTGTACATCCCAACGTGAACTGTTTAGCTTTAACCTTTGATGTCTTGGGTGAGTGTGGATGGGAGGGTACACTGATTCATCAGAGCTCAGGGAGAACATTCAGATAACCCCTTCTTTGTTGTTCGTTCACACTTCCAGGCTGAGCTCAGGAAAGGAACAAAGACTGTGGGGCTGAATCTAGGATCAGCTTACCAGTCGGCTGACAGTCAAATATTGTCAGTTCTCAGGCTGTTACTGGGCTGCAGTCCAATACTGCGTGAAGCCAAGAATGCCACTGGGCATGGGTGGCAGCTTCCGTTGCTATTTTATTATGGTGCCATTTATTATCCAGGGCAGGAGGGCAGGCTGTCTGCCCCACCAGCCCCACAGCAGTCAGGGGCAAATCTAGCAGCCAAACAAAGTTGACAACTGGCAAAAGACCACCCAGACCAATTCATTAAATTATAAATTCATTAACAGCTATTTTTTAAAGCAACTGCATTCTGAAACAATGAAATTCGTTACTTTGCATTTTGTAATTAGCCAATCAAAAACTTCTGGTGGCTGAAGTATGTCCTTTGTTGTTCTAAGAAAGATGGACGCTTTAAGAATAGGTGTCCCATTAGCTAACCAGTCCACTGACCTTAACTGTCTTGACCATGTTTTTTAAAACAACTGCATTCAGAAACAATGGTATCCAGTACTTTGCCCTTGTTCTTATTTAGCTGCTCACCCAGCTTTCCACTGCCCTGCTTGTAACAACATTTGATTCATTATTCAGTTCATCTGCCTGGTACGTTATGGATCAGGAGGTGATCATGCAGTGTTTATTTTGTTTACTATTGTTATTGTTTCTTTTATCAGGTCAACTGCTTATCTTGCCCTGCTATTTTAAAACTGTGATAACTTGTGAGGGGGAAAGGCAAATGAACTGCAACCATCTCGCACTTTTTCACTTCCACTGTTCTTGCTGCTTTTTTCTGATAAAAAAATTCCCTTCTGATTCATGCTCCTACTCCTGTCACTAAGGGCTCGATTTGCAGCCTCCTTTTGCCTCACAGTAGTGCAAGGAAGGGAAAGGGTTATAATCCTTCAAATTCCTCTCCCTTTTGCAGTTCAAAACCAAGATTCTTCTTTGTTATTAGCATTTGATTTTTTTAAAAAAAATATTGTTTTTAAAGAACACGTCTTGTCTCCTTTAAATGCTCACAAAGCACATGGATTCAAACAGTAAAAAAAAAAAAAAAAAAGGCGGAGCCAGTTAAACATTTTCTCCCTTGTGTGCACAGCACCATGGCATACTGAGGCCGCATGAGTGTAGCATTTGCATTTTATGGACTGAACTCATCCGCTGTTTGACCCCTCAGATCTAATGAACCACAATGCTGTTGCATCCAGTCTTGCCCAAACCAAGCTCTCCCGTTCTGCAGTCTATTATCACTCTATGCTCTTGGAAAGATCCTGCAGGCCCTTTGGTCCAAACTGATACCTACCAGCTCAAGGATAACTGCTGGACAAGAAACACTGGAGAACTCACCACCTGGAGCCATGGGGCCAGGGCCGGGTACAGAGGTGGGCATCTGACCTGGGGCTGGTACGCCCCCAGGCATAGAAGGCTGCATCAGAGGAGGGGCTCCATTGACATGCATGCCACCCTGCTTGGGGAAAGAAAGTACATTGAAGCTAAGCGCTCAGGCAGGAGAAAAACATGGATTTACATTCTGACAGTGCTTGTCAACCATACACTTTTGTACATGCCCCAACCTTCAGAAGAACTGTGGATAGGTGAACCAGGGCCAGGGTCTTTTCTGCTGTGGCACCTTACTGATGGAACTGCCTGTCAGAATTAGTTTGTCTACTGCCTAGCCTTTAGAGTTCTGGGTGCCTGGCAAAGCCATTCCTCTCTTCCCAGGCTCTTTGTTAGTTTGTTGGCTTTGTGGTTGGTTTCTCCTGACCCAGTTTTTTTGGCTATTTCTCCCACCCTCAAAAGATATGGTTGTTCAGTGAGAGGAACCATTTTGGTCTCTCCCTTCTATATTGCCTCTTTAAGGGTTTGTTACATTGTTCTCCTTAATTTACCATTTGATTTGCTGTTCTCCGCTGGCTGGTTCTTCATTCCCTTGCTAATGGGGCTTTAAAATATTTAAGGATCTTTTAACTGCTGTGTTTAATGGTTTTAACGTGGGTTTCTAATTGCACATTCATCATTTTAATTTTTCTGTGGAAGCTTCCTCAAGAGTGTTGTGCCAGTCACGCCGGCTATAAATGTTATGATTAACAAACACACAAAAATGCAAATTAACAGGAATATTTTTATACTGTCCAGAAACAAACTGCGACCAGCATTAACTAAAATCCAACCTGTGTAAAGGTGAACGCTTTGCAAGCAGGTTCCAAACGGCAGCAAATAAGACCTGGTTTCCTGTGCGTGGCTAATTATGCTGTAAGGAGGAATGCTGATACAGTCCAGACTCAGCCTTATAACCTCCAGCAGCACGAAGCCCAAGTCTCACTCAGTAGTGCATTAGTATTGTCAGTTACTGTCCTATCAACACTCTTTTCGTCCACAAGCGCAATGGCCTCCTTTCCGAGAGATTAAAAGATCAATACATATAGAGAGATGCAGTTTTGGTTTGGTAGGATGAATGTTCATATGGGTAGGCATTTTTAATGTTTAAAATTTGTCATTTGACATCTTTTTATGTTCATACATATTTTGAAAGCTGCCTCAGGTCCCTGATTCTTCTAGAAGGAAATATACCAATGAAACTTTACAAAACCACTCCAGACGAGCAAGTGCCTAGTCTACGCCCACACAAGCCTTTCTCTCCCCCAGAGCCTGCTTGTCAGAAGCTTAAAAGGGGACCCACTTGAGGAGTACGAGCCCAACTGTTCTCCCCATCATTTTTTTTTTTAGTAAATATTTTATTGTTTTAACTATACATACATAAACAAACATTGTTGTTCCATTTTCGTATCAAATATGGATATAGACCAACAAATGACTTAATCAATGTTAACAAAGACCACTATACATAATGCTTATAACTTTGATACTACTAACTTAACATCAAATTATATCAACCAACTTGTTTTCAAAAAAACATGAAATCTATAATCTTGAACATTCTTATATGACTCTAATATTTTATCCAAGTTTTCTAATATCGGCCACCATTTTGCTATATATTGTGATGTATCTAATTTCATCTCATATCTAGAAAGAGAATCAGAAATTTTGTCTATCAAATGATCCCAGATTTTGGCACACCATTTCCTGATTGAAGGAGCCTCCGGTGACTTCCAATATAAGGCTATTATAGTTTTGGCCGCAGACAGGAGTATTGTTCTCCCCATCATGTACAGCTTTCCTAAAGATTAATTTCACCACCCAGCTTTGTAGGTGATCTCACTACTTTATTGGAAAAAAATCAGCTGCAAGCCAGAAATCCAAACAGTAAGAACAACCAACCCCCTACCCCAAGTCCCAACATTAAAATACAACACCTATTTACCTTTGCACACCCATGGTTTAATGCACATGCAGCCTACTTGTCACAGATATTTGTGTTAAGAATTAAGAGAATTGATGTCTTATGAATGTGCTAAGGAAATCTTAGGCAGTGATGTCAAGTTCTTTTTTTAAAAAACCAAACCTATAGTTCCCAGAATTTCTTAGCTGGGGGTCATGATGGCTAACAGGGAATAGAAAATTATTTGAATGGGCAGAGACTTAGAACACCCAAACACAACACAAGCCAGCTAGCAGGCCTATTAAACTTGAATTAGACTTCAAACACAGAAGAACATAAGAAAAGCCCTGCTGGACTGGACCAGTATGCATCTAGTCCAGCAAAGTATTTCACACAGCGACCAGTCACTTGCCACAGGAGGCCATCGAACTGGACACAGAGGCTTCTTACCATTGGCTGCGGCTGGGATGCTGGGACATTCGGTTGGTTCATCTGTGTGTTCGGACCAGGCCCAGGCCCGGGCCCAGGCCCAGCTCCTGGACCAGGCCCAGGCCCTGGAACTGCTTGTGGATTGCCTGGAATCAGAGAAGGAACAGTGGTCTGGCGATGCAGAATTTTCTAGAGGGAGGAAAAAGAGAGAGCTGGTACTGAAGAGCTGGTAAAAGCACCACACTCAAATCAACAAAGTACATTGCTCCACCATGGGACAGCCTCCTCCCCCCCCCCCCCCCCAAAGCCATGAGCATACCAAAGCAATCTCGGGATCAACAATTCGCATCACCACCTGGGCCTGCAGCAGAGCATAGGCGAGCTGTGGGTTCTGTAGCAGCATGCTGCGAGCCTCCTGAGGGCTGTTCTGGACACACAGCTGAGGAGAGAGAAGCACACACAACAGCTCAATTGAAGCTCCACGTTTTTGGAGTGTTTCTCCCTGACACTTCAATGGGACATCCCTCCAACCACAGAATAAACCTCAGAAAACAGGAGTGGAAAAACAGTTCAGATTCGTAGCAGCCAGAGATGAATTTTGACGTGTTAGATGTCCACATGCTTGAATGAATAAGTCTGCTAGTTTCACCAGCATTACATTTCCAAATGCCAGCGGAGGCAGGGTACTTTGCCCAGAAGGCTAAAATCTCACAGGGTTGTGGGCAGTGTTCCCTCTAAGCTGAGTTAGTGTGAGCTGGCTCACAGTTTTTTAGCCTCCGGCTCACACACTTTTGTCTTAGCTCAGGAAGGAGGCTCCCGAGCAAACTGATTTATGCAGTAGACAAATTGCTCACTCACAACTTTAATGCCAGACTAACTCACAAAGTAGAATTTTTGTTCACTAGACTCCACAGCTTAGAGGGAACATTGGTTGTGGGTAAAGATATACAGAACTTCCACGGACTAGGGAAGGACATCGTACCATCTAGTTCATGGTAATGCTGATGACTCCCTGGTCACACAGTGGTCTTCCTACAAGCTCTGCTACTGGAGATCTTTCTATTGGAAAAGCCTTCAGAATGTGTCCTCCCATTAAGCTACTTCCACATCTTGGATGGACTGAACACAGATTCAGCTTTCCTGCTCCACTGACCTTCATCTGCTTCATCAGCTCAAACATCTGCTCAGGTGGGAGGCTGGCAACAGCCCTGCTGATGGACTCTGGAGCATCCTCAGGGTTCACTGGGTCTCCGTAGGGTGACTCAATGATGGGGGCCCCGGTGCCCAAGCCTGGCAGAGAAGAAGGGGGAAAGCTTTAGAGTAAATGGCTTCTTGAGCTCAACTGGTTGCTTGCCTGCTCCGTGGCAGAGGCAGTTGACCATAATGGCACCCTTGCCACCCATTCCTTAAGGTGTTCAGACTCACTCTTCAGCTCCTCTTTATTCTTCTCGCTGGCTGCATTGTCCACACGCAGCGCCCTCCCACTGAATTCGCGCCCATTCAGGTTCCGCATGGCACTGAGGGCTGTTTCCTGGTCTTGATATTCACAGAAGCCATAGCCTTTTGGTTTGCCTGTCTCTCTATCATACACCAATCTGGACAGAAGAGGATAGAAACATTGTAATTCTTACCCATAGAAAGACACTGGGAAGGCGGCAGCCAGATAAGGGGCTCTGAGATGCTGCAGCAAGACTGGAAGCTGCAACGTCCTCCAACCCATTCCCAAACTTTGTGCCACCCATGCCCAGGTTCACATCCCTACAAGTCCCTGGTTTGAGAAACTCTATACAGGGCTGGTTCTCACCGGAAACTGACGACAGGTCCAACCTCTGAGAAAATGTCCTTTAACTGCTCCTCTGTGGCTTCATAAGGGATATTCCCCACTACGGGAAAGAGAAAGGAGCAGATCATCAGTATAAATGCACAGCACTGAAATAAGCTACAGTTCAGAAGACAGATGTTGGGGGAGATGAGGGCAACGGAACAAGGACTGTATAGTAGGATTTCCAAAGTGTACTCCCCTAACTCAATTCCTACAGTAAAACTGCACTCAGATGGTTTAATGAGCCATGCATGAGTCAACAGCTTCCTTTTGTAAACAGCTTTTCTACTCCTGTTGAACCAATGGCTTCTGAGATCCATTTCCACTCCTCTAATTCAATGAGCTGATCTAAACAAGGCCTTGTCTCTATATTTCTGCATACATCAACCCAGGGCACTTGGGTTGCTAGTTGCTAGTAATGCAGAAATTTTAGATGATGGTGATGAAAATGATACAGTGAATAAGAAAATGTTTGCTAAAAAGACTTTTGCAGATTGAGACACTTGAAATGTCATTTGCTTGTGTTTGGTGTATTTCCAGCAGTGCACTGTTTCCTTTCATTGCAGATGAAGAAGCAGACACACATTTTACAGCGGCAAACTAAAAAGCCAATTGATGAATACCTAGACTTTTATCCAACTACTAATAAAACAAACGTTCCTTTAAAGAACTACAAGGGTCCCTGAACAGGGTGCAATCCTAAGTGTATTTACTTATAAGCAAACCCCATTGTAATCACTGGAACTTTCTTCCAGGTAAGCACCCTGGGCAGCCTGTAAAGATGGAAGTATTTGGGGCTTTCTTGTATTCATGCACCATTTGCCACATTCTTTTGCAAGAATGTCTTTCAGTATCAGACTAAACGTCCATCTAATACACCATTCCCATTCTGTTTACTACAGCAGCCAGGCAGATGCAGAGCATAAAAAGTGATGACCTCCCCTGCTTTGCTTCCTTTGCTGCAGATATTTAATGTGTCCAACCACTCAGCCCACAACAGGAAGAGCAAAGTGACTGCTACAAATAGCTAGGGAACAACATATCCACAAGTCTGTCCATTTTTAACTAACTGGAAACAAAGTTACCAAAAATTGTGCTTAAGGAACTTCACATCAGCTACAGCAAACACACACTGTTAACAAAGGGATTCCAGCCACATCCTCACATACAGAGGCAGTAATACAGCAGACTCAGGTTTGAATTGTTTTATTCACAACCCGTCCTTTAGTACTGAGCAATGGAATGGACACAAGACAGACCCCAATTCTTGAGCATCACCACCTGGCTTAATTTTGAAGCTCCATTTTAGGGAACAGGCAATGTTAAATTAGTAAATATTTGAAGGTAGTAACCCAGTAAGCACTTATTGCTTCCTGCCCTTTCAGAGTATCTATTTGCCTGATGATGCATTTGTTAAGGAAAAAGGTAAAGAGGACAAAAAACAGGATAGAAAGGAATGAAAGCTAGCAGGTCATCTTTATTTGTCCTCAATGCCAGTAATTTTCATACTGTGTTACGAAGAAGCCTGGGATTTCTGGAAATCTATCAGACATCTCTTAACAAGATCAGTAATGGCAGACAAACCTGCCTATCAAAGACAGTTTGCCCATAATTACTGATTTCCCCCACAGTGCAGCTTCAGCACAGTGTCGGGGATGATCTGAGGAGTAGTCATGGAGCAGAGCTACACATGCTAACGCAGAGGAGAATCAACAGATGGAAGAATGTTAAACCATCACAAGACACCAGCTTTTCTACTGCAAGCCTTCCATATGCATGTTTCACCTGGTTCTCCCTCCCCCCACTAAGCTCCAATACCAGATATAACTCTGGGGAAGAGGAAAGGTCTGGGAGTTATGTGTAGGAGAACAGGTAGGTAGGTAAAAGGATCGAGCGAACCTTTCACTACTTCTGCCCTGCAAAAGCCCTACACCATGTTTGTGTTACCTTAACAAAGCGAGGTTTTAAAAATCATGTTTTCTGAGTGCAAATTCCAAAGAGCCAGCTGCATTAGTCTACTCCAGCAATAACAAAAGAAAAATTCAGTGGCATATTAAAGACACTTTTTGTAGCATAAACTTTAATAATCCTGAGCCCACTTTGCCACTGCATCTAACAAGCCCACAATAGCTTATGCTACAATAGGTGTGACTGTCTGTAAGATGCTACCAAGTTCTTCTTTTGTTATCTTCTGAACTAACATCCATTTCTATTCTCAGCTGATAATAGGGAACACCAAGCCCCTCAGCACCCCAGATGTAGAAAAGCTCTCTGAAAATAGAAAGCTTGAAAACCAATACTTGATATAATGGCACACTGACAATCATTTATGTGTGTTCCTTACTCCAGTTTATGGTAGATGCTCCAACAAAGTATGTCCTCCTGTCCCTTTCACTCCCCGGCTTCAAGCCACAGTATATAAATACCCTACAGAACAGATTAACTTTGTTTACTGCATTCTTTAGTGTATTTAACATTAACATTTTGGACTCAGCGTGCAAAGTAATTCACGTACATTAGTACAGCCCTGTAACAACCACAAATCACCCCCCCCCCCATTTTACAGAATGTAGAGGGGAGTAATGCTGACAGCAATTTGCTTAGGGAACAAGTTTATGGCAGAGACAAGACTTGAGCCAGTGACCTCTCAAACACAGCTTTTTACCACTATGCTACAGCAAAATCTTTGCTTTCCTAACCATTTTCTACATCATCTCTTTTTTCCACCCAAACCTTAAAAAACACACCCTTTCTCCAAGAAGGCACAAGACACACCTTGTTCATTTTATTCCCACAGCAGCCCTGTGAGGTCGGTCAGGGTGAGACAGTACATGACTGACATCAAGCCACGCAAGGAATTGCACAACTGAATGAAGATTTAGACAGGGGTCTCCTCCCTCCGGACCAGTGTTCCCTCTAAGCTGAGTCAGTGTGAGCTAGCTCACAGTTATTTAGCCACTAGCTCACACACTTTTGTCTTCGCTCAGGAAGGATGGCTCCCGAGCAAACTGATTTATGCAGTTGCCAAAATGCTGGCTCACAACTTTAATGCCAGTGGCTCACAAAGTACACTTTTTGCTCACAAGGCTCCACAGCTTAGAGGGAGCACTGCTCCGGACCCCACGCTGCCCCACACTGGCTCGTTTCTTTTCGGCCTCCTTCACCCAGAACCCTCTCCCCATTACGTGATTCCTCGGGAGGCAACGGAAACGAAGTGGCGCCTTCAAGCACAGGAGATGGACAGGGGACAGGTTAAAAACCCAGGAGGCCGCCGTCGTTTCCGCACCCTCCCTGCGCTTGTGGAGACCAGAGGCCTACAGCTTTCCACGCAGCAACAGGCCACAGCGGAGCTCTGAGTTTCTATGGAGACCAGGCAGCAGAGAGGGGGTGTGACAAGGAGCGGCTATGCCCTCCACGGGGTTGGGGCGGGGGGGGGGTTTCCGGGGACTAGCTTTCCGCACTCCCTCTCCCCTCCACCCTCACCGAACACGGAGCGCAGGGACCGATCCACGGCGGGGTCCCGCACCGACAGCCCCGCCATTCTCCTCCTTCGCCCACCACAGCTTCTGCCGCTCGCGCTACCAAACTTCCGGTCCACAGCCTAAACCTTTCCTCTTCACTTTTCGTCCTACTTTCTTTTCCTCCCTCCCGGAAACGCCACCCTGGAAACGACAGTTCCGCGGCAGCAGCAACAGCCCGGCTTCTGCTCCTCCCCCGCCCGTCCCGACCCACTACTCTCCCTTCCTGGATCCCCTCCGCTGTAGAGAGACCGGAAAGCCAGCGCGGACGTGGGAGAATTTCCCCCCTTTTGTTTTTCTGCGTCTATTGACTGAAGGAAAGGGAGAAGCCCAGAAAACATCATCGCGGGCACAACGGCTGTTTCCGTGACTAAGAGGAGGAACTGTGAAGTTTCTTGCCACAGCGACCTTCCTGGGTGTCCCCCCCCCCCTTCAGTCGTTACGCTGCTCGCGCTGCCAAATCAACCACGTGAAGGAGAGGTAGGTGGCTGTCTCGTTTGTCTGTCAACAAGGAAGCAGCTGAGCTTGCCCATAACAAACATGGCGGGTATAGCCAGTCCTGTAAGGGCGGTGGAACTAGCGATTGGCCAACGAGTCAAGGGGTAGAGCGGCACGCCTTTGATGCGCCTGTGCGGTGGATGGGTGAATGAAGCGGAAGGTAGGGGCTGTGTAGAGCAGCATGTGCCGGCTCGGGTAGCGAGGGAAGAATTGGGGTGCAGTTTCTGGTTTATAATTCCCTTCGGGAAAAGGGGTTTCCATTGGGTGTGTGTGTGTGTGTGTGTGTGTACACGGCAAGTCAGCCCTATCGCGGGAACAAGAAGTGATACTGGAGGATCACTAAAGGGTTGAGAAGGAGAGTAAGTTGTAGTCCACCTTAGCTGTATCTGAAGAAGTGAGCTCATCCCCTGCCACATATTTTGTTAGTCTATTCAAAATCCCTTCTTTCCTGGGTTAAATGCTAGGGTCGGAATATACTATGATCACTCTTAATAAGGCACAGTGACAGTTGTCAGCATGTATATAAGGAGGAATATCAGAAATCACATTCACAAATCATGCACAGATGTGTGCCTGCATGACCCCTTGGCTGAACTGGAATCACACAGTCTGAGTCCAACGAGTTAGATGAATATCTGTTTAATGAATTCATAACAGGGAATATAGGGCTGATAATTGCCTTCGCACTCCAGCAATTCCAAAGCTGTATTCTGCCATAACCAGGAACGGCAGAAGGTCGTATACCCCAAATGACATCGCATATAGTTTACACATTGAAGAATCTCAATCAATATCAAGAATATCAAGCGGTTGCCATCATACAAGCATCATTTTACTTTAAGCCTTACTATTGGTCTCTCCTTTTACTGATCAGTCATGTCAGTGGTTGACTTCTCTTATCTGGTTTCCAGGACAATAGAAACATTAGAGGACACTGGGTCCCTTTCTGACCTGCATACGGAGGGCTAACTGATTGGGGGTTATGAATCACAGTAAACTTGCTTGTGGCGTCCTTGCAGCCTACACATTCCATTCCTATTGCCTCCTAATTCCATCTACAAAGGCTTTTAATAATACTTTTGTTTAATACGGCTTATACAAAAAAATGCAATTACAAAATGTATACGTTCTGCTATAAGTTTCTCTAATCAGAAGCTTCTCGGTTACATACCAGGATTTGGATCTGTTATGATTAAACTTTTGAAGGCACAGTGATAGCTGTCAATATATCTATCAAGAAGAAAGAGTCAGAAATCACATTCTTTTCCCCTTGTCCTAAACAAATCACATTCATTGATAACATGTCCTACAGTACTGGACTCCATTGCACAATTCCTTGGGAGGCAGCAGAAACAAAGTGGCTACTGCTACAGACAGACAACCCATCTTGATCTAGGAGAAATTGGTTTCACTTTTGTCTTTTGTGTATATTGCCTAGCATGAGTGACTGCTGCTAGGGATCCAGCTTCTACGTGGGGCCTGGGGATCCCCTGGAATTACAGCTCATCTCCAGACTACGGAGATTAGTTCCCCCGGAGAAAATAGATGCCTTGGAGGGTGGACTCTGGCATTGCCTGCCACTGAGGTCCCTGTCCTCCCCAGGCTTTCTCCCCAAATCTCCAGGAGTTTCCCCCTGGAGGTAGGATCTGGCAACCCTAACCCCCCCCTCCCATTCCCTGCCAGTGTCCAGGGGGGATCTGGCAATCCTACCTAGCAGATCACACAACACTCCCCCCCCCCAAGTCAGTGGGGGTTTACATTCTAAAAAACCTGCATAGGATTGCAGCCTTTGCAGGACAGGCTGCTTACATTCTGAACTCCTTTAATTTTGACTAACACCAGTGAACTATTAGTAGTGTCTGCTAATCTGGGCAAAATGAGGATGACAGCCCACAGTAGGTTTCCCTAAGGCTAGACTGCAGTTTTAAGCAGCTTCCTTCCAGTCAAATGGTGGTGCTTGTTTTTTTATTTAGCAAACTTATCAGCTACCTCTCCAGAGATATGTTTTCAAAATCAAATCTTTTGCCTATAGAAAGTGACTTGACTTGCTTTGCTGACTTATAGTGCCAGGAAAACAGGGGTGCTCCTACTTCTTTTGGGGAGTTACTTATTTAATTTATACCCCACCCACCCACCCTATCCCACCAGTGGGCTCAGGGTGGCTTACAACATAAAACCCATAAACAATAAAACCATAAAACAATAGATGGCACAACAGACAATAACAAAAAACCATGCCTCATGTCAGGCAGAAATGCCCCAGGAAACTCCAGTACCCAGACAGTATCCAAAGCAGCAGGGCACTGGGAAAAGGCCGTGAACAGTTGTTAGGAGCCTACAGCCCCATCGCTTTCTTCCACCTCCTCCCCCTACTGTACTACTTAGCACAGAGGTCCCCAAGTGGCACTGGTGAGCACCATGGCGCCTGCTAACACTTGCTGCACAAATCTGCCCTGTGCATCTCCGGGGCTCGATGGAGGACATACAGTTGGAGTCCAGTGAGTTGGATAACTAACTGTTTATTGCAATGAAGCAGGAGATACAGAAATAGATGCCAAAGTACCCAGTGTTACCAAGCTGATCTCTGGCCCAGACAGGAAGGGCAGCAGATCTTATACCCAAAACGACATCATGATAGTTTACAATCAATAAAGAGCGTTATTGGTTCCAAACAGGTAGCATCATATGAGCTGTCCTCTTTCCATTGGTGTACCCCAATTTTGGATAAGGTTATAGGCATTTGCATTTGTTTATCTGACCTAGAGACATTGAGTTCTCCTGGAACTCTTCAAGGCCCTTTGCATCTGTATAGAATGGGGAGCTTCCCAGATAAGGTGTGATTTCTGACCCAACCCTTGGCTTTTATCAGACATACGGGTGCCTGGCATTACAAAGAGGATGCTGTTTGGTAGCATACAGAGCCGTTGCAGTGTTTTTCTAATGTATAGCATTGGGCCATAAATTGTCCTTCAGGATAATTAAACAACAAAGAAGATCACAGTTGACTAAATAGTATCAGGTTTAGGCACATTCCTGCTTTCCTGTTTCCTGAGTGAACTCAAGGTCCTTTCACACAAACAGCACTGCTTCTCTAAAATCCAGCTACATTTTCTACTACGTATCATGCAACTTTATATTTCTCTGCTGAACTAAAGCTTACAGATTAACTAATCAGTATATTCTGTACCTGAGCTGCAGTAGCTCAAGTGGTTAAGACACTGAACTGCAGACCAGAAGTTCGGTAGTTCAGCAGTTCGAAACCTGACTGCTGCATGACAGAGTGCAAGAAAGTGCAAGGTCTCATCCAAGGTGCTGGTTGAGACCTTTAAAGCCCCTCACAGCCTAGGGCCCACATTTTCACAGGCCCACCTCTCCAAATATGTCCCCATGGTGCCATTTCCAAGTTGCCACCTGCTACTTGTTTGCCCCATTTGGGTAGCCCAGCCAACATTAGTTACAGCTTATGCCCTTTTCATCACATGGAACGGGCTCCCCAAGGAGGTATGGGGGGCATCATCTCCAGACGCATTCAGGAGGTGCAGTAAGGCTACACTCCTAAGGCTTTTAATGGGGTGTAGGCTGCAGGTATTTTTAGCAGCAGGATTTATTTATTTATAGTTTGGATCTGTGAACTGCTCTATCCGTGAATATTCAGGGCTCTGAGCACTGAACAACAATGGTAAAGTACATCAAGATAAAACAATGGTAAAGCCAGTTTGGTGTAGTGGTTAGGAGTGTGGACTCTGATCTGGGAGAACCAGGTTTGATTCCCCACTCCCTCACATGCAGCTATTGAGGGCGGGGTATAAATCCAACCTCTTCTTCTAAAGTGAATCAAGATAAAAACAATGCCAACAATAAACAATTTAAATAATCAGATTCTTAGCCGTGTCATCGCTTCTTATAAGAAGATTATATAGGATTCTATTGTATTTTTTTTATTTGAATCTATAAGCAGCCTTGAGCTATGGGCAAAGCTAGGTATAAATATTTCAATAAATACAATGCAGTACCTTGGCTTTTTGACCCCACTCTGTGTGTTTTCCCTTCTACAGTCTGCCAGCTTCTTTTCATGCTTCTGCTGGAGAGAGCTCAAATCCATGCCTGCTATGAGAAATTCGTCTTTAAGATGCCTCCAGATTTTTTAAGGGCAATCCTGTGTGTACTCAGGAAGTGTGTACAGGATTGAACATGGTGGGACTAGTTTCTGTGTAGACTTGCCTAGGTTTGTGCTGTTTGTTTCTGCAGTGACAATCTAACATTATGATACAGCTGGACTTACGACTCGTGTTATGATCATTTCCTCGTGTTGGCAACCTTGGAAGAGAAGGGTTAATTTTAGAAATGCTGGTTTTCTTTTTAGCTGGGTGGAAACACATGTTGAGGTGGGAACGTCAGCCACGGATGAGGCTCCCTAGTTCTGATTCAAGCAAACCGTTCCCCTCCCTCCTGGTTTCTGACAAGATGGAGGCAGAAGAATTGGACTCTTGTGGTACTGCAGCTCTCGTTACTGAGCCACAGTTTACTCAGCTATTCAGGTAAGGTTGTAGAACACAGGAAAGGGAACAAGATGTATGTTCTGTGGAAAGACTGTTGAGTCCCCACATGGTTACACTCTAATGTGACTAAGAAACGGAGCCCAAGATTAGTCTGTGTTGGCAACGGGGTTTGTATAGATAGGAGTAGGATGGATTCTGAGGGGTTAGGGTCACCAGAGGCTAAGATCTGGCCTGCACCCTAATGTCTCCCTTGCTGAAGTAAGCCTCTTTCTATCCTTCCTAGCCTCCCCATTTCATAGGTTTCCCCCAGCCCACAGGCTCATTGGACTTCCCTTGTTCTGCCATTTTCCATTTGGCTTTGAAGTCAGAACTCTCACCCGCTGTCAGTTGAACTGGGCTGCGCTGCCATGCTGTATGTAGTCTTGACACTGTTTTGACTATGTTCCTAGAATGTTTTCTCTTGGATCATGTGGATCCAAGGAACGCAAGCGATAAAGAGAACCCACTTTCCTAGGATTAAAAGGCAGTTTTGAATGCCTTTTTCAACTCTATCTCTCTGTTGGTGTTTGTCACCAATCTCTTGACAGAGCTGTTTTAAAAAACATAATGCGTGTCTTATGTCCGCATGTTTCCAAAGGAAGGAGTGATAAGCGTTGTGTAGGAGCCTGGAAAAACGAAAACTTTTCAGCCCGCTTTTCTACTTCACAGCTCCGATAAGATGCCTTAAAAGAGAAAACGTTCTAGGAACATAGTCAAAACAGTGTCAAGAACATTTGCAGCAAGATTCTGTAATGTACTTATACCGTTATCTACTGTCTTTGCCTATATTTCTGAAATGTACTTTATGTAAGGATGAATGTTGTCTAGAATAAGAAATGTGCATTATAAACATTATAAAAAGTATAACCAAGTGTGTGAAAGTTATAGAATAGTGGTTTTCTTCGGTGAGCTCATTTCCCCCAATTGTATTCACACCGAAGCCTGTCTTGTTTTTGACACTGTAGTCTTGGCTTAATGATGGTGTTTCTAGACAACTGATGAAGCTCCTCTCTGTGGTAGTGCCCCCACCCCCGCTGCAGTTGTGGTGTTCGTTTTCTGTTCTCTGACCTCTCATAGACTTATTGGCTTTGCAGGAAATATTTAGAGGGAGAGGGAGTCCTAGACAGCCATTTCCGCGTGCAGAAGCTTCCGGACGGCGCCATGGCGCTGCCTGTGCTACGCCAAAGCCTCCAGGAGCATCATCTGCAGCACTTGAAGGAAAGCATCCCACCTGGGAGGATCTGTGCTTTGATCTGGATCCAGGTAAATTGTTTATTTTCTTGGAAAGAAGCCAAGTATTCCCCCCCCCCCCCCAGTAACTGCCAAGGAGGTTAGCAGCATAACGAACAAGGGTTTTTGGCAAATCTCCCCGTTGCCTGTCCCTCTTCCTTTCTCATTTTTGCTTCGTTCTCTTTGCTTGCCTTACTGTCCCGAGAATGCAGGCAGAGCAGGGCAACAGTGCCAGATCACAGTCAAGGGTCTCGTCCAGAGATCAGATACCGGTTCAGCAGCAGACAGAGTTCATGGGTTGTCCAGGAAAGCAGAGTCAAAGGTCAGTCTGAAGGGCCACAGTTTGCAAGGCAGAGTCTGGTGTTGTGGTCATGAGGTGTTGCTTCCCCCACTCTGCAGGTCTCCTGGTCTGATTTATATAGGACTCCCTTAACAAGCCCTGTTTACAGTCATCTGCTTGGAAGTGCTTCTGTGGTTACTCAGAGCTGTCATCAGCAAGCAGCTGGCGCCAAGAGCCGAGCACTCTGTCTACCCGTCTTCAGTTCTTGCTGGAGCCTCTGCCGTTTGACAAGCAGGGTTGAGTCTGATGAGCTGCTGTCAGGCAGCTGTGGTTCCTCGGCTGCTTCAGAGCTGAGCGTGGGTGGCTCAGGGTCAGCTGCTGTCACTGAATCTGGAGGCTCTTGCACTTCTGGCTCCTTAACCTTGACTGGTTCAGAGCCGACCGCACGCAGCTCCCTGACTCCTGAGGAGTTTTCAGCCATGCTAGACCCAGGCCGACCCGCGACACTGGCCTTGCTTGGTACTGTTGGCTTAGTTGCTCTGGGGTCACACAGGGACTGGCCTTTCTTGAATCAAGCAGCTGGTTGTTAATGGAATGCTTTCCAGTTTTGGAATGCAAGAGATGAGGTCCATCAGCATGAATATGGGAAGTCAAGCCCCCTTGTCCATGAAAGCATGGCTTACCTAGCTGGCGGAGATGAATAGTCTTTGAGTCTTGCTGCTAACGGTTGGATGAGATCTGAAAACAGAGGACACTGCAAGCAGAGCTAGAGAGAGCTAATCATTTGCATTTCTTTTCCAGAATCCCATTCCCTCAAAATCGGCTCAGGTCCGCTCACCCATCCAGAAACTGCGTGAAGAGCTGGCGTCTCTGGTATTGGGCCGTGGGGCTGCGTGGTCCAAAGAACTGGAAAAAGATCTGCCTAACTCCTGGCAGCGGCACGGGGACCTAGTTCTGCTGAGCGAGGACAGCTTCAGAGCAACGCTGTGGGGAGAGATGGGTAAATGAAAAATGTGGTACTTTGCCAGGCTGTTCAGGGCACCCTCCTGCCTCGGCAAACCCATCGAGGCTGGGCTCTCTTTCAGGACAAGAGCTCTGGGAGGCAGTCGCTGGTGCCGTGGGAGCCAAACGTTTAGCAAGACGTGGCCACGTACAGTCAGATTTCTTTCGATCCCCGAGTGTCACCTTGTTGTTGGGGGAAGATGGCTGGGTTGAGCACGTGGACAACGGAATCCGGTCAGTGCAAGATTTTGCCCCCTTCTTAATGTAGGGGCTGGGTTGCATCTTATGCAGGAGATCGATTGGACTTTCTGATTCTTTTTCAATGTTTTAAAACACCTGAAATCCAGATGTAAGGGATGGCCAGTTTAATTAGAACATGTCTGTACTTCATATGTTCCTTTGTACTGTTTTCCCTGGGGCCGCAGTGGCTCAGTGGTTAAGACACTGAACTGCAGACTGGTAGTTTGGCAGTTCGAGACCCGAGTGCCGCGTGACAGAGTGGGCTCCTGTCTCTGGCCCCAGCTCCTGCCAACCTAGCAGTTCGAAAGCAAGAAATTGCAAGTAGATAAATAGGTACAGCTTCAGTGGGAAGGTGACAGCGTTCCGTGCGCCTCGGTGTCTAGTCATGCTGGCCACATGACCACAGAAACGTCTTCGGACAGCGCTGGCTCTTTGGCTTGGAAACAGAGATGAGCACCACCCCCTAGAGTCAGATTCGACTGGCTTTCAAGCAAGGGAAACCTTTACCTTTACCTTTACTTTTACTGTTTTCTCAGTCAAAATAATTTATTTCCCAAGCTGCTGTTTGTGGTGGAAGGGAGGGGAAACAGGCACCTGTATTGTTTCCCCCTGTGGGAAAACAGCCTGGGGGTATTTGTATGATTTTGATTGAGAAAGCTGCACCAAGATGTGACCAAAGTTAGCAGCCCTCCCTTGCTACTCCAATCAAAACTGGCTATTCTGTGCTCCTGCATTTCAGTTAATGTGAGACATCCAGTTACATATCTTCTGTGAAATGTACCCTACCACCCCCACCGCTGCACATGAACCTTCTACTGAGTCAGGTCATTGGCCCATCACAATCAGGATTGTCTACTCTGACAGGCATCTCTCCAGGGTCTCAGGCTGGGGTCTTTTGCATTACTTGTTATCTATCTTTTTAATGGGATTTGCCAGGAATTAACCCAGGGACCTTCTGCATGCCCTGAAAATTCTCATCCTCTGAGCCACAGTTCCACCTGTGGGCTTCGTCCATTTCATTCAATTCAGAAATGGTATCTCTTAAGGTTCGTTCTTTGTTCTGTAGCTTGAGCCAAGAAAATGTGCCATGTTGAAGTGAAAGTAGGCTCGGTGCATACTGACGGATCAAAGTATGATACCTCTTCTACTCTATATTGGGAAGTAATTTTTGCAATGCAAATAACAGGATAGTTTTAAGGGGTGTTAAGAAGTAACTCCCACTATATTCAATGGGGCTTACCTCCAAGTAAGCATGTCTAGGATTATTTATTTAAAGTATGCTTACTTCTCACTCTCAACCAGGGGTCATTTGGTAGAAAAAGAGGTGCAGGATCTCATTAGCATAACTCATTAGCATAACTCATTTGCATTTGCTACCCCAATGGACATCACCAGAAGTGTGTCAGAAGGCAGGAAAGAAAGGAGAGAGAGAGAGAAAGAAAGAAGCTGGCAGAGAGGGGACAGCTACTAATCCAAGCCTCAGAAATACCACTATTCTGGGAAGATAGCTTCAGTGGTGGCTGAAGCCTTCAGAAGGCTGGTCGGAGGAACAAGGACCTTTCCAGGGGGCGGGGTCATTTTGCTGCAGCCAGGACACAGGCACACGGGGGTGGGGGGTGGGCTGGCACCAACTCCCTGGAGCTGAGCTCCCCCGAGCTCCTGCTCAAAATGACCCCTGCTCTCAACTAAATATTCCTTAGTATTACAGCTTTAGTTGCTAGGATCACAGCTTTAAGTTTTGAAGTATGAAGGGCCTAGTTCCCATAGAACCAGGAGACTCATGTTTGGTTTTTCTCCCCTTCAGACTGCAGATCAGGCTGGCTTGACTGTACAAAACTCTTCCCTGCACACAGGAAATTGACATACCAGGTTGAAGACTGGGTCCACGCAGATCCCATCGCTCCCAGCATAGCCTTTTGGGTGGCTAGAGGGGAAACCCTCCTTCCTTTTTCCAGTATAAAAGCTGGTTGGATCCAACCCAGTTAATAGTCCAATTAAAATAGTTTTCAGGGTTTTTTGCTCCTTTTTTCAAAGAATACTCAACATAATCTGTTATTTGCAATTATTCTTATTATTGCTTTGAATGCCTGAATCTGAAGAGGTTAAAGGTAAAGGTTTCCCTTGCTCTAAAGCTAGTCGAATCCGACTCTAGGGGGCGGTGCTCATCTGTTTCCAAGCCGAAGAGCCAATGCTGTCTGAAGACTTTTCCGTGGTCATGTGGCCGACATGACTAAACGCCGAGGCACATGGAACGCTGTTACCTACCCACCGAAGCGGTAGCTATTTATCTACTTGCAGTTTCTTGCTTTCGAACTGCTAGGTTGGCTGGAGGAATCCGAAGAAGGGCTGGTCAAAAATGAGACATACACCTTTTAACCAAGCCACGCTTCATTAGGTTGTCCTTGGGCAGATTTTGCTTCTCTCAGGCCGCTGAACCTGTCTTCCACCCCCAGGTATAGGTTCGATGTGACACAGTGCATGATGTCTCCTGGAAACATCACTGAGAAACTGCGGATAGCATCTCTGTGCTGTGCTGGGGAAGTGGTCGTGGATCTCTATGCTGGTGAATATTGCTCTGCACAGTGAAAAACGGCAATTATTTCTTTCCTACTATGCTTTAGAGATGAGCACTTTCTAAGGAATTTAGGAATCTGGAGAGCTGGGTTCTGGGCACCATAGGGTCAAGCTGGGAAACAGTGTGAATTGGGGGCTTCACCTGCCTGCTTCCTCGCCCTCCCCTCTTTCAGAACCGGCGTGGTTTAGTGAGTAAAGTCCCTGACTATGATCAGAGTGTGCAGACTCTAGTCTGGGAGAACCAGGTTTGATTCCCTATGCCTCCACTTGCAGCTGCTGGATGATCTTGGGCAAGCCATAGTTCTATCAGAGCTGTTCTTGAAAGAGCAGTTTCTGTCTCAGTCTCACCTACCTCACAGGGTGTCTGTTGCGGGGAGTGGAAGGGAAAGGAGTTTTTAACTCTGAGATTAAGTCTGAGACTCTGAGTGAAGGGTAGAGTATAAATCCAATCTGCTCCTCCTCCTCCTCCTCATGAACCTGGCTGGGTGATCAGACTCACTCTCTAGCTAACCTACTCAGTAGGGTTGTTGTGAGAATAAAATGGGAGCAGAGGCTGTGTGTGCTCCCTTTAAGTTCCTCTGAGGAAGAGGAGTATAGGGATAAGCCACTCTATACTTCCTGTTCTGGGTGGTGAATACCACCACTCCAGCAGTCAGCGGGCAGGACGCACTCTCCTTTCTATTTTTTATGAGTGAAAGCTCTACCTTTACAAGGCCTCAGCTTTCCACTCTCAGGGTTCACTCTGGGGCGCACCCATGTTCAAGTCAGTGATTCCAGACACAGCTTGAAATATAAATCAAATTTATTAAACTTAAAGAGTGTTGCAAAGCATAAATTGCTCAGTCACGGGGAAGAAGACATAAAACAAATAAATTTCAGTGTTACTACATAAAATCTGCGTGTCTGAAATTTTGGACCTTACTACCTTCAAGCATCTCTGAATGGCATTCCTTGGTCATCCATCTTACCGATCCGATAGGATAAAGGCTGTCTTTATGCTTAGCTGGTATGGCATGGAGGCATCCCAAAGTGAAAAAGGGTACGGAGTAGCCATCCAGTGCACATTAAGAAACTGTCTTTTCTAGCAACCAGTGCATTGTCCTACAACTCAATAGCCAATCAGGACTGACCAGTTAATTCATGTCTGATGTGAGAAGAAAACTAGGAAGGAAGGATAGACTCTATAGGACAGTCTCCCAAGGTCCAATCTCCAAGGAACAGAAACTGCTTGCAGGTGTTAACTAATCAGCTGAGGGAGCCCTTCTAAGCAGGCCAGAATCCCAACAACGCTTCTGAGTTCTGAAGGAAGGTCCAGTCACTTCCTTAGAACCTGGAGCCTAAATGATCAAGTTCCTTACAGGGAGATTTAAAAAAGTAATAACAACCACGGCTGTAAACCACATCATTCTTAGCACATAAGTAGATGTCAAAGCAGAAATGTCAGTGCTTGTGTGGTTCCATAGACAGGAGGCATTGTGAGATGGCGCTGGGTGGAATTGGTTTCCCACCACATGCTGCTGGGTGGTTTTGGCTGATTGGGAACTTTCCCCTCCATCCTTCAGACCTTCTGTGTGGTGTAGTGGTTAAGAGCGGCAGACTCTAATCTGGAGAACTGGGTTTGATTCCTCACTCCTTTACATGCAGCTGCTGGGTGATCTTGGGCCAGTCACAGTTCTCACAGAGCTGTTTTCTTAGAGCTCTCTCAGCCCCACTTACCTCACAGGGGGTCTTTTGCAGGGAGAGGAAGGGAAGGAGACTATAAGCTGCTCTGAGACTCTGAGTGAAGGGCGGGGTATAAATCCAACTCTTCTTCTTCTCTCTGGCCTTAGTGAGAAACCGTTTCCACTTCCTCCCCTGCGCTGTTGAACTGTGAGCAAGCCCAAACTGTTGCTCCCAGAGCTTGCAGCCAGCTGCTTTCCCCTCCTTTGTCCTCAGGGATCGGCTATTTCACACTGCCCTACCTGGTTCATGCTGGTGCTGCTTTCGTTCATGCCTGCGAGTGGAACCCCCATGCTGTGGAAGCCCTGCAGCAGAACCTGCAGCTGAATGGTGTTCAGCATCAGTGCCGCATTCACCAGGGAGATAACAGGAAGGTGAGTGGTGAGGAAAGTGGTTTGATGGGAAGTGTCCCATCGTTCCAGCACCGGAGCCGGACTACGCTGGCGTCTTGTTCCCTCTGCTTTCTTTCTTGCCTGGTAGTGCATCATCATTTCTTCTCCATTTCCCAGAACTTTAATTTCAGACTATGGGAACCGAATAGTGGGAGCCTTTTGCTCCTGAGATAGACCAGGGCTACACAGTCAGCAGGGCTGGCTGTGTCAGGAGGTGACCTGAGATGGTTGCCCCAAGTGGCAGATGGGGGTGGGTGGGGAGGTGGTTTGGGCCTTCCCATCCTGTCTGCCATCAGCTTCCTCCTGGCTAGCGCAGCAGACTGTCTCCCTTACCTGGGAACTAAAGGAGAGGGTATTCTGGCAGCCTCCGGTTCTGTCACATCTTGAGCCAATGCTGTGAGTCAGCCCACCTAATACTATGTGTGTTCATTCAAGAGTTGTTTCCACTTAGTGGGGCTTATTCCCTAGCAAGGGTGCACAGGACTGTAGCCTTAAGGCAGTTTGGGGCTGTCTTTTTCTGTATTCTGTACTGCTGTCCTTAGCTGGTGTTTTGGAACCCACAGATGGTTTGGTACTGGTGTTCCCTCTAAGCTAAGTTAGTGTGAGCTAGCTGACAGTTTTTTAGCCTCCAGCTCACACATTTTTGCCTTAGTTCAGGAAGGATGGCTCCAGGGTGAACTAATCTGTGCCGTAGCCCAATCGCTTGCTCACAATTATAATGCCAGTAGCTCACAAAGTAGAGTTTTTGCTCACAAGACTCCACTGTTTAGAGGGAGCATTGTTTGGTACCTATTGTAAGGCACCCCCCTCTCCATTTTGTAAACGTTTCAGGTGAATGGTGTCCCAGATCTGAAAGATTCGATCAAACAGCACGTTGAGGCTTCTCCTCTGTCTATTTTCTTGTCTGCTCTCATTCTTTCTCATGTCTGCAGCTGGAACTGCGAGATGTGGCCCACAGGGTGAATCTGGGGCTCATCCCATCATCGGAGGAAGGCTGGCCTGTTGCCTGCAGGGCCTTGCGGAAGGACGTGGGAGGGATCTTTCATATCCACCAGAACGTAGAGTCCTTTCCTGGGAAGGCCCTTGCCCCTGGACAGGATCACCAGCTTCCGGCGTCCAAGAGGCAAGAGGACAAAGGGGTCCACAGGGGGAAGGATCCAGTATCAGAAGCTGGTAGGAGTGCCCTGTGCCCCACAGCCCAGATGGCGTGGCAGAAGTGGGCAGAGGCTACGGGGACCCAGATCAGGACATTGCTTCAGGAGTTGGATGGGAAGCCATGGAGGACAAACATCCTGCACATTGAACTTGTGAAATCCTATGCTCCCCACGTGCACCATATAGTGTTGGATCTGGAGTGTCGCCCCCTTTCATAACACCCGGAAATTGGCTCTTCTGCAGGGGCGGCCCCAGAATGTTCTCTTCTCTTCATGGTAATGAAAAAGCAAAGTCTCGGTGGAAGCGAGGCTGTGCACAAGGGGTAGGCTCCACGCCAATAAAAAGCTGGTATAGTTTGGACCTGCCCTGGACGGCCCAGCCAAGCCCAGTCCCATCAGATCACAGAAGTAAAACAGGCTTGGCCTTGGGTTATTAGTGCTTCGGTGGGAGATCGCCAAGGAAGTCCAGGGTCGCTGCAGAGGCAGGCAATGGAAAACCGCTGCTGTGGTCTCTTGCCTTGAAAACCCTAAAGGGTTGCCGCAAGTCGGCTGTGACCCAACAGCACTTCACACACACATAGTTTGGACAGGGTAAACTTTTCACAGCCTTTGGAGCTGCCAGAGGAAAATGCCAGTTGTGATTTTGGCTTTCTGAGCCTGCTTATCTGCTAGCTGGAACAGGAAGAAATCGATAAATTAATCCAGTCCACTGTACCCAGCAAGAAGTGGGTGATCAGAAATGACCTCTGAGCAACAGGAGAGGTTTTCTGTTTTAAGTGTTGCCTTGTGTCCTAAGGAGGGAAGATTTTGTGTCCTCCCCATTTTCTTTTTGCTCTTTTATAAATCAGGCAGGTAAGTGAACTTGTTCGGTTTGAGAACATGCTGAGAGAAGGGCCAGGCTGGCTCCTACATTTGCCGTGAACCACAGTCCTAGAAACAGAAGGGAGTGTGTCTGCCCACCCTGAGCTCCTTGCAAGAAATCCCGTCCGGATCATTCCCAGCAGACGACTGTACAGCCTCTGCTTGAAAACCCTCAGAGAGGGCGGGTCCCTCGCTTCCTCTCTGGAAACAGGTTTCATTGTCAAGTTGCTCTTTTCGAACAGGATGTTTCTTTTAATCAGGGGTCCGCTCAGGAGTGGCCACTAGGGCAGCCACGGGCCGAATCAGATTCTCTGATCTGATTCAGCCTGTTGCCAAATTGCCACCAAAATTCGGCGGCAACTTTGAAAGCGACTGGAGGGGAGGGGGTTTGAGGGAGAGGCTCCAAACTTGCAGGGTAGCTGCTGGGACCTCTTCTCGAAATACCCACCAAGTTTCAAGAAGATTGGACCGGGGGTCCAATTCTACGGGCCCCCAAACAGGTTGCCCCCATTCCCTCCATTTTTCTCTATGGTAGAAAAAAAGGTAACATTTTTTCCCACTATAGAGAACAATGGAGGGGATGGGACAACCTGTTTGGGGGCCCATAGAATTGGACCCCATGGTCCAATCTTCTTGAAACTTGGTGGGTATTTCAAGGAGAGGCCCCAGCAGCTATCCTGCAAGTTAGGAGCCTCTCCCTCAAATCCCCTTTCCTCCAGCCCCTCATATACCTTATGAGTTTTTGCCATTGATTTCAATGGCCCATAGGGTATAATGGGGCTGAAACTGATGTCAAGGGATGTCAAGGGACGTGGCATATGCTAATGAGTTATGCTAATGAGCTCCTGCAGCTCTTTTTCTACGAAAGGACCCCTGCTTTTAATGCTGATTCCAAAGTGCTAGCCGTCCTAGTGTAGTATAACAAAATAATACTCCGGTGGCGCCTTTTTAATGCCGCCAGCATGCCATACATCTCAGTGAGCTCATGGATGCTCTCAGCTTCCTATTGCACAGTCAGCATCTCGTAAACTGGGGGCCTGTCAGAATCCTTGGATTACCCTTTGCTGGCTTGTTAAGCCACATTGCCTTTCCCCGCTAAGCTCCTTTCTCCCCCTGCCCACAGCAGTGTTCTGGAAGAAGAATGAACATGCCTGTCTTCTGTAGATGGTGGAGAAACTGAGGGGGGAGGAAAGAACTCTGTTCCTCCCCGGGACCTATCGTGGGGGTGGGGGAAGGCAGGCCAGCCTCACATTCAAATTTAGACTTTTGCTGTTATCTCCGAATGATGTTATATATACCGTTGCAGAAATACACTGAGAGAACTGAAAGTTGTTCATCATACAGCTTTAAACTTGTGTGTCCCATTACTGGGCCACACTGGCTGTAGTGCACACTATGAAACATTTTAAGTAAATGTATCACAATTTTTGTAACCCTGTTTTGGCATTTCTTAATTTTGTGACATACCAGGAACCTCAAAGAATAGAAGAGGCCCAGGTCTATCTTGCCCTCTTGAGAGACCTTCCTCGTCCCCCTCGCCCTGTTGGGCACCTGAAGGAGGGCGGGGAGCATGAGGTGTACATGGGGTTGCCAACTCCTGCTTGGGAAATACCTGGGGTTGGGGTTGGGGAAGGGGAGGGACCTCAATGGGGATTAATGCGATATAGTCCACCCTCCGCAGCAGCTGTTTTCTCCAAGGGAACTGAACGGTGTCCTCTGGAGGTCAGTTGTAATTCTGGGAGATCTCCAGCCACCACCTGGATGTTGACAACCCCAGCAGGACAGTGGGAGGTCTGAGAGAAGAAAGACAGTACCGGTGAGTGGGGACAGATCAGCAGTCTGGCTGCCAGCAAGCATAAGGAAGTGTCCTGTGATTTACATAATCCTGTATAAAAAGCCCCGAGGCATTAATTCTGAGAACGTTTTTTGTATTGCTCAAATAAATATGCTGCCTAATGGCTTCTCGGTTCCTTTCCAAATCACCTTTCCAATTCAATTAAAGTTGACTTGAATCAGACCCCAGATTCAGTATTCTGTATAGACAAGTCTTGGCTCTTCACGTCGTGCTATTTCCATACGTGAGGATTCAGCATGGTCAGACTCAAGTTCCCTCTCAGTGGTGAAGCTCACTGGGTGACCGTTCGGCCTTGTCACGCTTTGGCCTAACCAATGGGGCAGGGGGGGGGGGGTTGTGACGATCAAATGGGATGCAGCGGGGAAAGGAAGTGAGCTGACTGGAAGAAGGGTAAGATAAAACCATAATAGATAAATGTGTGCAGCCATTGCCTTGGTGGGAAGCAGGCCCAAAGCAAGAATTAAAGGACAGAGGGAAATGGGGAACGCGTTCCCTTTCCCAGAGAGGAGTCCATGCCTTCATCCTGAATTGTTTGTGTGGAGACATATTAAGAGTACGACCTACTTTATTCTTTCCCATGATGCCTCTGTCTACCATAGAGTAAAGACAAGTTGCTCTGGACAGCTGAGCAGAGAAGGCCTCTTCCTCTACCTTCCCGGAACTTGATACTCCCCTGTGGAGTGTAAAAGCAAATTCCTATATGTACAAAAAAGTGCATAGAGAGAGCTGGGGTATGCCGTCCTGAGGACCAAAAGGCAGCAATTCTCTCTTTTTTATTCCACCCTTCCTGCAAGGAGCTTATGATAGCATTCATGTGCCTCTTCCCCATTTTATCCTCGCCATAGCCCTGTGCCCTAAATTAGCCTGAGGAATAGTGGATGTCCTACAGTCATCCTGTGAGGTGCATCGCTCTTTAAAATTTTAACTTGGGTCTCCTAACTGAGCCCACACTGACTGCTACACTGCCCTGCCCCTTGCTCTCTTCTAATGTTTACAGAAAGGGCTCCTATCCTATTGGCCTTTGGCGACGGGACTATAGTTCCTGGTTGAGCATAAGAGGCTCTCGAGACTTTGGCTCAGCCTGGGATGCACAGACTATGCCCTTTGCCTTAATCTAATCTTCTGCCGCAGGAGAACAATGGGAGCTGCAAACTCCCAGCTTGGGCGGCTCCCCCATGGAACTTTCGGCCTGTCCTCGCTGTTATCATTGCCCAGAGATAGAGCCCTGAGCAAATGGAATGTGAGTCATGGTTGGCCAGCGTTCTGTTTGTTCTGGACACCACCTCCCTGCTTTGGAGGCTGTGTTAGCTGAGTCTCAGAACCAGACCCGAGAAAAAGCGGTTGCCAAGGGGAAGATCAGGAGTGCAAGCAAAGAGACAGAGGAGGAAGGGGAGGAGACTTGGAAGTATTTGGCAAAAAGGTATAAAGCAGCTTTTGGACAATTCTCAGGCCTGGATCCCACCTGCATAATCTCCTGCTGGGTTTTGTGTGTATTCTTGGGGAGGAGTCCCTGCCTTGCTGGGGATGCTGTGCAAATATGCTACCTGTACACACCTTGGAGCAGGCCAGCCCAACTTTGCTTTGCTCTTGCAATGCTGGATTTGACACAGTTGATGTTGTATGTCTTTTTACATGCACAGCATTCACATGTTGTTTTTTCAGCTGCAAAAGCACCCAAAGCAGTTCATGATAACAATAAAGCAGCAGTTGACAATCCTGGCAAGGCATCGATGAATTTAGAACTACAATTGGTCGTTACAAAATGAGTACAATGTCAATTTAGACAACAGCATGACATAAGAGCTACAAAACAGCTGAGGAAAATCTGAACAGAAAAGGCAAACTGAAATTGCTAGGTCTTTATTCTCCTCTACAGGGCCAGTTAGAGGTGGGCTGACAGTGCCTAGGGGCCTGTCACCTCCCTGCCACTGGACACTCCCCCCCCCACATGTCCATTCCGCACCAGTTTGCTGGTTTGTAAACTTTCCCACCACCTGTACTACCATCTGCTTGTACTTCTCACACATCCTTTTTACTTACAAAGTTCGAGTCCAATGGCATCTTTAAGACCAACAAGGTTTTATTCCTGGTATAAGATCAGGCTAACCTGGGCTATCTAGGTCAGGGCTAGTGCATTCTATTAAAGGTAAAGGTTTCCCTTGCTCGAAAGCCAGTCGAATCCGACTCTAGGGGGCGGTGCTCATCTCCGTTTCCTAGCCAAAGAGCCAGCACTGTCTGGAGACTTTTTCTATAGTCATGTGGCCGGCATGACTAGACGCCAAGGTGCACAGAACGCTGTTATATTCCCTCCAAAGCAGTACCTATTTATCTACTTGCAATTTCTTGCTGCTCGGTTGGCAATCCTATTACCTGTGCAGAAAAGCCTTCCCGGGTGGCACTGTGCAATGTGTGTGGCCTGGAGTGTGGGAGGTGGGAAAGCTCGTGAGCAAGCAGGTGGGTGGGAGAAGGGTGTGCTGGCAGATGGGAGGGTGGCGGCAGTGGGCCCTGCCAGAACCCATCCTTCCCAGCAGTTGCCCCATCTCAGGGTATACTGGTGCCAGCTCTGCTCCTCTGGAAGGAAGGGGTGTGTGTGCCAATCTTACCTTACAGAGAAGAAGAGGAGATTGGATTTATACCCCGCCCTCCACTCCCCAAGGGAGTCTCAGAGCGGCTTACAAACTCCTTTTCCCTTCCCCTCCCCACAACAGACACCCTGTGAGGTAGGTGGGGCTGAGAGAGCTCTTTCCCAAGCTGTCCTTGAGAGAACAGCTGGTACAGAGCTACGGCTTGCCCAAGGTCATCCAGCCAGATGCAAGTGGAGGAGTGGGGAATCAAACCCGGTTCTCCCAGATTAGAGTCCGCACACTTAACCACTAGACCACTCTGGCACTCCTAAAAAGGGCTCATTCTTGCTCACAAGTGCAAGGCTGTGTGAATTCATAGCTGTAGCGCCACTCCCAAGGTGCTGTTTTGAAACATGCATTATTAAAAAGAAGCCCAATTGTAAACACAAAACATAGATGTAGCCAGTGTTCCCTCTAAGCTGAGTTAGCATGAGCTAGCTCACAGTTTTTTAACCTCTGGCTCACACATTTTTGTCTTAACCCAGGAAGGATGTCTCCAGAGCAAACTAATGTATGCAGTGGCCAAATACCCTGCTCACAACTTTAATACCAATAGCTCACAAAGCAGAATTTTTGCTCACAGGACTCCTCAGCTTACATTGCACTGTTTTGTTTTTGTATTAAAAAAGCTGCTGGTACTGTTGTACGCACAGTTTATGAAACACTGTTGTGCACTCTGTACTCTGCCACTGACTTGGCATGGTTGGCCTTGGTGAGCACACTTGGCATCTTTCTGACATAGATGGACATGCATATATTCTGAGTGCCACTGATGATCCTAGTCACAGAGGCAGGGATCAATCATGAATACATGTTCAGAAGGGAACTTTGGTTCATTGCCTAGATGCATTCTGGGAAATAGCTAAATGCTGACAAGTTGCTATTCAGCCTTGTTTTGGCCAGCTACAATTGCGCATGTGTCTAATGTCAGCTTGGTTAGATGAGGAACATCAGCACTCTGTACTTGTTTTGGCTACAATAGATACATTTTAGAGCTTCATAGCCTGGGGAAAAGGCCCATTGTTTGGCTAAAAAAAGAAACATCTTTACCTGGGAAGGTCCAGCCCTCACATCTGAGCCCAATCAGAAAGTTAAGATGGAAGTTTGACAAAATTTGATAGAACCAATAGCTAATCTTTATTTGTGTGTGTCATCTTGACTATAAAATGCTATGTCCCCCATTGTAACTTCGGGAGAGCCAGTGGGTATTCGAGGGTCCAAAGCCCTGTTGTACCTGCGTTTCCCCCTTTATTAATAAAGTTCTTGGAATTTTCTGCTCTACAGGGTTGTGCCGGGTGTTTTCTCAAATTGTGCTGGGGAAACACCACCAGAGACAGCATTTCTGTCTATCAGTACTCTCATAAATAAGGTTGCACTGCATCAATGTCCCCCTTATTGGTGAGTACCACCCCCCAAAAAAGCCCTTTGTATAGCGAAATAACTAACTTGACAGCTAGGATAAATCCATCTAACCAGCAGTCTAAAACCAACAGCAGTACAAAACCTGAACACAGAAACTTGATTAAATTTGGGGTGATATGTACTTTCTTATATCCTCCTGTGATCCTATTTAGGAATTGCTGGTCAGGGAGGTGTCCTCACTTGGATAACATCATCTCCCCTCTCCCTGCCTCAAGAGTTCTCCTTCATTCTACAGGGGGGTGGATGGGTCACTGGTAGAGCATCTGCTTTGCACACAGAAGATCCTAGGTTCAGTCCCCCGCATCTCCAGTTAAAAGGATGAGGTGGTAGGTGATGTGAAAGACCTCCACCAGAGACCCTGGAAAGCCACTGCCAGTCTGAGTGGACAATACTGATGGACCACTGGTCTGATCCATTATGAGGCAGCCTCATGTGTTCGTATGTGTGTATATACAGCAAACCAGGGGTCATTTCGTAGAAAAAGAGGTGCAGGAGCTCATTAGCATAACACATTTGCATAGCTCATTTGCATATGCCACACCCCCTAACATACTGGAAGTGTGTCAGAAGGCAACACCCACCCCTCAGGCTCCACTCCACAGGTGAGTGAAACTGACCTTCTCTTCCTCCATTCCCTTCCCCATCCAATACTTTGTGCAATAAAAATAAGCATAAAGAACACACCCTCATTCTCTTCCTGCTCCCTTGAAACCACCAGGTTTCAAGTAGACTTGAGATACCCAGGACATGTGCACCACCTGTCCCTTTCCTTTCCCCTCCCCACAACAAGACACCCTGTGAGGTAGGTGGGGCTGAGAGGTCTTTTGAGAACTGCTCATGAGAGAACAGCTCTGAGAGAACTTGTGACTGGTCCAAGGTCACACCAGCAGCTGCATGTGGAGGAGTGGGGAATCAAACCCGGTTCTCCCAGATTAGAGTCCAACTCCTGACCACTACACCAAACTGATGGGGTGGAAGCTGCTGAAGGGTTGGTGAAATTTCTTCAGTAGTTATGTGCCATGTGCCCAGATAAAAAATGGTATACTTAGAAAATTTATATGCCACCTTGAGCAAGTCTCTGGAAAAGCAGCACACAGTCATGAAAGTAACAATGATAAAATTATCAATATTAAAACAAAACATTAAAAACAATAAAGACCCTAGCAGGGCTTTCCCCGGGGCGCTGCGCCTCTGCACTGCTCGGGGAAGCCGGGGAGGGGGCGGGGCTTGGTCATGTGCCTGCCCCCTGGGCTCCTCACTCCCGGAGCTGCACTCCTGTGTGCTCCCGCTCCAACGGACCCCTGCAGCAAACTCTTCAGATGTGGTACAGAAATAGTACAGCTCCATTTGGGTAGTTCACTTAAGACCATGACAAAATGCTTCTCCATACAGAAATTTACTGCACATAGAAAGCCAGCATGTCAGGGAGGAAGCTACAATGGCACCCTTCTCACTAGCTCTTTATGTGCATTTTAAAAAAATTATGGGGTTACTTTCAATTATATAAATCCCAGGCTGCCGTGGCACAGCCCCACAAATTGGCTGCTTCAGTGAACTTTAGACCTGAGGTAACACGGACTCATTGGTCAGTCATATTTACCTGAAGGAGAGGAAGAGCAAGGGGAGGAAGGCTTCCACTTTTCGCCCAGCCAGTGTGACAAGCGATGTGAATTTATGCATCTTCCCTGCAGTGAGATCGGGCTGGGCGAGCTCTGCATGATTTCTCCCTTCACACATCCCTGCTGAAATGCAGAAAGAAGAATGATTATTTTCTCAAGCTGGAGACGCAGTGATGGGGGAGCTCTGTTTTCTTTCTGTAATGCAGCTGTTAAAACCTGTGGAGGGAGGAAGAGAAGTTAAAAATAAAATTTAAAAAAGAACCCAAAAATTTATTTGAGAATAGCTTTCTTAGGACCAAGTGAAATTGCAATATAATGATCATGCTCTTGAGCTGTTGGCTCATGATTTGTTTTTTTTAAAAAAACAAACAGTGTGATTCTTTATGTGGTACCAGGAGTTCAGTACGGATTACTCCCAGGTAAAGGGTGAGATCTGAGGGGGGTCATGGTTGAACATCTGCTTTGCGTGCACAGAGTCCCAGGTTCAATCCCCGGCACCTCCAGTTACAAGGAGCAGGCCACAGGCTATGTGAAAGACCTTTGCCTGAGATCTTGGAGCACCACAGCTGCCAATCAGAGCAGGCAAGACTGACCTTGGCAGTGCAAGGGTCTGACTCAGTATAAAGCAGCTTGTGGTGTCTAGGACTGTAGCATTTGTGAATTGTAAGGAAGATGATTCTGCAGTCTTTTCTGGTTGATATCCAGGCTCATAGCTACAGTGGGGCATCTCGGGGCACTGCCCCCTTAATTTACAGCCATGCCCCACAAGCGGCATGGGTGGGGATTCGTATGGGGAAGGAAACAGGTGGCTTGGTTGCTTGGCGGGTAGGGAGGATTCATAGGGTTTTGATTCTTAAGCAATAGACTAGTGAATCAAGCTGGGGGGAAAGGGGGGACAGGGGTGCCGAGCTGGGTGGATATGGGGGGGGGGGACAGACGGACAGATGTGACACAGAAATTTAGATTTCTTCTGAATGCCGCACCAATATACAGCCTTATATACTTCAGCATACTTGCATGTTATTTATGTATAACATAGCTGCTTCCGGCTTCTTGATCACATGCAGCATTGGTACTGGTACATATATCCATAGATATAATGTATTATTTTTGCAAAGCCCTTCACTCCCTCATCATGGTTGCCCTATGAGAAAAAAATACGCCCCACAAAACAAAAGGTCCTGGCTAGGATCCTATTGATATCTACTTGACAGCAACTTACAACGCGGTATAGGTGGAGTTTTCCAGTACATTATGAACATCTGAGCAGCTACAGAAGTGAGTTTTGCTGATTCAAACCAGAGATCCACCAAGCCCACACCAGCGGCCAGCCAGATACTTTTGGAAGCCCACAAGAACAGGAATGCTACAGCCTTCTACTGGGTTGCCCGCCAGCAACAAATAATAATCAGAAATATACTGCCTCTGAACATGGAGGTTCCATTTCGCTCGCATGGCTAACATCCGTTGATAAGACCTGGTAAAACGCGCAAGAGCCCCTGCAAGGTAGCAAGCGACCTGCTTCCACGCCTCCTGTTGTCCTGCTAGCTCTTGCTCAGCACCGGCCGGTCTCTTTTGGCTTTAAGAGCGAAGAAGAGGGCGCGGTCCCTTTAAGCGTGCGGCTCCTCCCTGGATCAGGGAAAGTTTCCTGCCGAAGCGGTGGCCGGAGAGGAGCCCAGACAGGAGCCGGGAATTTGCAGGTACTCGAGGCTTTCCGGGGGGACGGGGCGCGGCGCGTTGGTCTTTTCCCGTCTGAACCTAGTTCCCATCCAAAGGCAAAGCTTTCCTTCGGTCTTTTCTCGCTCTGCTACTCTGGGGGCCTCGGCTGCTGGGAGTTTTTAGGAGTAGCAGCGTATAAATGAATTTCCCAACAGAGAAGTACCGGCGTCAAAGCCTGCTTGGATGTTCTACCCGAGTTAGGCCTGAAAAGCTTTCTTCTGATCCCCAGATGTGGGAAGGGCTGGTTGTCGTTATTCCTTTGGAAACGCACTCTGCGCATGTTTAGAGGCACGCCTTTCGTGATTCGGACTCGATCAGGTTCCAGGTAAGGTTTGCTTGGCTATACCTTAACCAGCGCTTTCTCAACGAGCTTTCTTAACAGCCCCTCCCAGGTACTTTGTCTTCAGGATCCGTGTACTTGTCCCTGCAAATGCCCACCATCTGCTCCCAAAGTGCAGCGTTTTCTTAAGCAGAGGCTGGCTTGTAAACTTCATTTAATTAGTCAAGTAATAGGTGCTGGAGCTTTGTTAAAAACCAAGAGTTGTCCCCGAAGACAGTTTTAAATGGGTATGTAGTTGAAGTAATATATTTTTTTAAAATGCACATTCGGATAAACGCTTATATCTTTCATTGCTGCTACAGAGTGATTGCAGCCTACCCACAGGCACTGGGGATTTTGGAGAGGTCGTTTGAGGTTAAAATGATGTCGCTTTGAGGTGTCTTTGCCTAGGACAGCTCTGCAGGTGCCTGAAGGAGCTGTGTTGTAGCACATGACCTGGAACTTACTATTTACTTAACTAACATTCCACTTTCCCCTCCAACGGGGACTGAAAGTGGCTTATAACATTCTCCCCTCCTCCATCCTCACAACAACCCTGTGAAACCCTGAGAGTTTGTGACTGGCCCAAGGTCACCCAGCAAGCTTCCATGGCAGAGTGAAGATTTGAACCTGGGTCTTCCACATCCTAGTCTGACTCTGACATTCAAAAAACTGCACCCCGTTGAGAGTTGATACTATTGGTGGTGGTGGTGATAATAACAATAAGACATTGTGTGTGTAATAGCCAGGAAATCCTAACATTGTCTGGCAGCTCGAAGTTCTAGCTTTTTAGCATTATGCACCACTAGGTGGCTAGCTAGACTTGTTTTTAAGGCAAGAGACGTTTCAAAGGTGGTTTGCCATTGCCTGCCTCTGTGTCACGACCCTGGTATTCCTTGGAGGTCACCCTTCCACATGCTAGCCAGGACTGACACTGCTTAGTGTCTGAGATCTGACAAAATCCGGTTAGCTTGGACTACCCAGGTCAGTACCATTGGTACTGAAACCTGACTCTCAAACTGCTCTAACAGAAATAATCAAATTTTGCTTGTTAGCTCCTAGGGGCGGACACTACCTTTTCTCAAGAGGGTATGGGCATCTGTTGGTGGAGCCAATTGCTGTCCACTTCCTCTTAGAGAATCTGTATGTGTGCCGAAGTCATCCAACCTTGTCTTGTTTATCTGTGCTAACCTGAAGAGGTATGTGCTTGTCTGGCAGAAGTTTTTGTGAAGCATTAGGTGCTCAAGGAAGTGGTGTACTGATTGTGTTTAATGAATTGCTGCTAATTTGCCTGTCGCAAACGGCTTCCTAAGCTAGCCAGGGGTTCTTCAGGGCTTGTGATTTCCTGATCTTCCATTGTGCAGCTGTGTGTGGAAGGGTGGATAGTGAGAAAACAAAAGCAGGAATATCGTCTCTTGAGGCTGGGTTCCTGGCATCCTAAAAGATGTTTGTCTTTCAGATGCCGGAGCCGAATGTTTTCTCAGATGTGTTTCCTTTCTGAGTGTGGGAAACTGGGAGGCAGTTGAAGAAGGGACTTGTGCCTGTTTGCCCGCTCTGGCTGGGTGCCCCCGCCCCGAATATTCCAGATCCTTTCTCAGAATCTTAAACTTTCATTTAATTTTATTATTATTGATTAATATTACTAATGTCAAGAAAAAGAACCAAAGAACCAAACCTGCTCCTACTTTCCCAAAGGATAACTAACAACCATGAGGTGATTTATTTTTAAAAAAAATTGGTGTTACTGCATACAGTTAAATGACTCTAAGCTACTGGTATGTGTGTTCTGGCTGTTTTACAATGATTCCTGTCCTATTAACTGCACAACATTTGGCTACTGACCTGGCAGGCTAGCAGCTGTGCAGCGACCCATCAGTTTGTTGTTGTACTGATTATTCTATTTGCAGGGAATTTTTTTAGTATAGGGAAGGGTTCAAAAGTGGGAGACCTCTCCCAACTCCAGTCTGAATTAGTACCCTGTTTTACAACCTAATTCTTCCCCATATGTAGACTAATTGTACTGGCTCATCTCTTGTTAACCCTTTCCACTCTCAAATCTTAGATCTGTTTCTTTTCGCCTTTGCTGTACGGAAAGCGTTCTATACATAACAGTGCAGTAGTCTGTCGCTTAGGCTGAGTGTGCTTCATAGCATAAAAAGAGTATCCCGCAGTCCAGTCCTAAAGAGAATTATGTCAGTCTAAGCCCACTTTTTTTAGAATTGCACTGCAAATTCTGCACCAAAGGAACACATTCTTTAGTCTGAATGGATTATGACATCAATTTTAGTTTTTAGCCTCATCCTATGTAGACTTAAGCATCGACGGCAGTGGGCTTAATAGGCCCTGTTCTCCATCAAGTCTGCTTAAAGAATCCACAGGGGTAGGCAAAGGACACATCTCCCCCACCAACCTCTTGCATTGGGATTTTTGTACTAGCTTCTGAAATGTACCAGGCACTGCCCACATGTTTTCATCTCTACACCCATGATGGCTGGAATGTTGTTCTTAGCGCCCCCCCCCCCCCCAATATTCTCAAATCTGTGTATAATAACAATGATTGTGTCACATGTGCAGCAGGAGTTGCTGACCTCCAGACAGAGCCTGGGGGGGTCTCCCAGAATTATAACTGACCTCCAGACTGCAAAGATCGGTTGCCCTGGAGGGAATGGCAGTTTTGGAGGGTGGGCTCTAGGGCATTGCACCCCCCCCCTCCCAGCTCCCTCCCCTCCACAGGCACTGCTCCCCGTATCTCCAGGAATTTTCCAAGCCAGAGTTAGCAGCCCTTTGGTGAACAGTGAAATATTGACAGTAAATAGAGGATTTGTGCAGAATTTGAGGCCTTGTGTTCTATATAGCGTTACTTCTGCAGTTCATCAGCTTCCACTTCCTTATAAATGACCCATAGAACAGACACCAACCACACTGGGGTGTGTGTGCAGAGACAGAAGGGACTTGGAGTGGAGCTCCCTCATTCTTCAGCTTCTTGGTGCCTTTAGGTCAAGAAAGGTGTGGTTGCTGGTCAATATATCATGGTCTGTGTCTCTTGCAAACTGCTCAGACTGGTCTGGGGTCTTGTCTGTTCTCTCTGAGTAGTCAAGTCGCAGTTCTAGTCTCCTTAGACTCCTGGGGTCTTCCTCCAAGGCCTTCTCTGTAAAGGACAGATGGTGAGCCCTGGCTAAAGTAGGAGACTGGGTTGAAAGCCGTAAAATACAATTGAAGAGTTTCCATTTATAAAGATCTTAGTAATTTAGAGGACAAAAGATGTATCAAAACTCGCAAAAATCAATGGGAGTCCAGTGGCAACAAAACGATTGATGGAATTTATTTCAGCAGAAAATTTTGTTAGTCTTTGAGGTGCTCCTGGGCTTCCGTTTGATTTTGTGGCTACCCACTAAGATGGCTAGCCATTTGGAATGATACAAAATACTATGCTTTGGATGCTTTTTTTTTTGGAAACTTGGTAAGTCTTTGTAGGAACTGGTGGGACATTTATTTGCTCTGATATGTCTCTCTCTAAGATAAATCACGGCTTCGTGGTAGAGCACCTGCCTTGCATGCAGAAGATCCCAGTTTTGATTTCTGTCATCTCCAGTGAAAGGATTTGGGGTACCAGATGTTAGAAAATAGTTTTCTCCGCCTGAAAACCTGGATTTATTTATTTCTTGAGAGCCAGTTTGGTGTAGTGGTTGCATGCGCGGACTCTAATCTCGGAGAACCAGGTTTGATTCCCCACTCCTCCACTTGCACCTGCTGGATGACCTTGGGCAAGCCATAGTTCTGTCAGAGCTGTTCTCTCAAGGGCAGTTTTCGAAAGAGCTCTCTCAGCCCCACCTACCTCACAGGGTGTCTGTTGTGGGGAGGGGAAGGGAGAGGAATTTGTAAGCCACTCTGAGACTCCAAGTGAGTGAAGGGCAGGATATAAATCCAATCTCTTTTTCTTCTTCTTCTATTTATTAAAACACTTGTATCGTGCCTTTCCTTGTGGTTCAGGGTTGCTTACAATAATAGTTTCTTTAAAAAAAAATCCCAGGTAAAACCAGAACAGAATTAGCCCAGATCTCTTCCTCCCTCCCTCCTCCTCCTGCCAATCAGAATAGACAATGTTGAATTAGTTGAACCAGAGCTTTGACTCTTAAGGCAGCTTCAAATGTTCAGAGCAAATTTTATCATGTTTGAATTGAAGGGAATCTAACGTGTGTGAGTGTTTCATGTGTGAGTGTTTCATTCCATAGTTATCATCTGATCCTCTGTAGTGTGTACCTGGTACATCCTCTGGCTGTCATGGTGTGCTTGCCTTCTATGTCAGACATTCAAATGATGAGCAATAAAATGCAATTGAAAATAGAACTGAATTAGTAAAGGGAGATTTTTCTTTTAGTATGTACAGCTATGAGGGCTGAAAAATGATGACCGATAGGTTGGTGAAATATTGGCAGAGTACTTAAAGCATTAATCTATTAAAACCGTTGTAAAAGGAGAGGCTTACTGTAATTACAAAAGAATCGTGACAACAAATCCAGCTACGGTTAAGGGCTATTAAGTCTGGTTGGAAAGAAATTATTAGTTTGTTTCTTATGAAAGTTAATAGGATTGCAAAGTTCCTAACTTTGGGTGGCTTACATCCTCAAGTTGGGAAGTGTAATTCTGAAGACTGTAGTAAGCGATCAAGTCATGTCTTATCATGCATTAGTATTTGCATTGTAAATGGAATGCAGACATTCCATCTGTAAATGCAGGCATTGTAAATGGGATTCCAGAGTCTGAAATGTCAGATTTTTTTCCTCCCTATTACCTCACTTGATCGTAATACTAAAATATGTTTTTGTGTGGTGAAAGAACATTTTTACTCTTAACCTTCTGACTTTGTACCCTTTTTGTACTTCCACTTGATTAAATCTTTTCAGGAAATCTTCCAGTCAGTACTATTTGAATGTTTGTTAGACAGTGTTTCCCCATACCCTCTCCCATGCTTTCATCTTGGCCTGTATTCTGTCTTCTCTTTTATTAATTCCAGGAATAATTGTGTATTCCACCTTATGTAATTATTATTTACAGAAGAGGCTGTTGTATCTCAGGAAATCCCTGGCTTGAATTTCTCTGCTGCCGTGAACAAGATCTGAGTCCAGTGGCACCTTAAAGACCAACAAAATTTTTCAGGGTATAGTCTTTCATGAGTCAGAACTCACCATCAGATATCTTCATACGTGAAGTGTCAGTGGCTATTGTATAGTGGCCCTGACCCAGATAACCGAGGCTAGCCCAATCTCAGAAGCTAAGCAGGCTTGGCCCTAGCTAGTATTTGGATGGGAGACCACCAAGGAAGTCCAGGGTCATGATGCAGAGGCAGGTAATGGCAAACCACCTCTGAAAGTATCTTGCCTTGGAAACCCTACAGGGTCGCCATAATCGTAGAATCATAGAGTTGGCAGGGATCTCTAGGGTCATCTAGTTCAACCCCCTGCACAATGCAGGAAATTCACAAACACCCCCCCCCCCCCCCCCAGGATCCCTGGCCAAACTGGCCTGGAGAAAAATTGCTTCCTGATTCCAAAGTGGCAATCAGCATTTCCCTGGGCACGTAAGAAAGGGCCACGAGAACGAAGCACTGAAGCATGTCATGTGAGAAGAAGAGAACTAGGGTGGTGTAGCGGTGTCTGACTGACACCAAGGAGACCTGGGTTCAAATGTCTACGCCATCAGAAAGCTCAGTGGGTGGTCTTGGGCTGATGACCTGCAGGGTTGGTGTGAGTATCAAATGAGAGTTCCTTGGAGGAAAGATACACATCACATTTATATATTTATTGAAAATGTATCCCACCTTTCCACCCAGATAGGGTCCCCAGGGCAGTGAGCATCAAGGCATGAAAGTATTTAAAACATTAAAACAGCATTTAAAATGTATATATAAATGTTTAACAATACAATAAAAACTCATAGATGTACAAACACACACACACACACACATACAACCAGGAAGGAGGGCCAGGAAGAGTTTACTGGGGGTACATCAAATGAAACAAAAGAAGTCTACAGTAGCTGGCTGGAGACAATAACAGAGGGAGACAGAGGAATCTGCCACGTTCAGATAATGGAGGCACCCAAAGTAAGGCCTCCAAAGATGGCCGGAGTGGATGGGTAGGTTCATATAGGAGAAGGCGGTCTTTAAGGTACCGTGGCCCCAAGCCAAAAAGGGCTTTAAAGGTGGTGAGTATCAGCACCTTGAATTAGGCCTGGAAGCAAACTGGGATCCCATGTAGATGGAACAAGACTATGGACGTCAGCAGCTGCTCTGGGCCCAAAAGCTGCGTCAGTGGATGCTGGCAACTGCTGTGGGCCCGGGGGTGGCAGTGGTGGATGTCGGCTGCTGGGCAGTGAGGGTGGAGCCTTGCGGGCTCAGCAATTGGGGGGGTGGATATCAAGGAGTTCAAGGCCTGAACCCTGTGAGTCCTCAGGGCAGTTGTGCACAAGTAACCAGACCGTAGTTTATTTTTTAAAAGGATTTTGAAGTCTGTTTCCATTTTAGTCAACAGAAAGGTTTATTATGCAGCTAACACACAACTTTAACATCATGCAGCAAGAAAATAAGAAAAACTAGCTTGACTCCCTACGACTCTTAGGGCTTGCATTAGATGGCGCAAACCTTAAATTCCAGAGTCAAAGGCACAGGTGTTGTCTATGTTGCTAGCAACTGTAATTCAAGCAGGTCATAGATTAGGCCTTTAGTCCATCAGGATCTCGGCTAGTCTCACTTCTTAGGGCTTTAGCTAAATTATAGTTTTTGGCTCAGCAACATCAGGTGAGGATGACATCCAATCTGAATACATTCTCAGGAGAAGACTCTAGAACAGGGGTGGGCAAATGGCGGCCCGCGGGCCACATGCGGCCCGCCACAGAGTTTTTTGCGGCCCGCCAAGACATGAAGATTAACAAGAGTAAATATAGATGCTCTTTGACAGACATTAACTTGCAGGCTGTGCTGAGAATCTCCACACGCAATCTCACTCCTGATTTAAAAAAAAATTGTAGAAAAGTGTGATAGGGTACATTTGTCTCATTAAACTGATTCTAAAATTAAATGTGCTTGCAGCTATAGACGATATGAAATTAGCACAATAAATAAATTGAATAAAACTACCACTATTTTATTTAATTTATATTTATTGATTTTTATGCTGATACAATGTATTCCTTTTCTGAAATGCAAGGTTAAGTAATGAATGCAATCATTTTAAAAGATGCGGCCCTCTGCTAACCTCCACTCCCACAAAGTGGCCCCCGAGCCAAAACAATTGCCCACCCCTGCTCTAGAAGATTACTTCATCACCCCTGATCCTCCTCCCTCCATCCAACAGGCCGCAGGTTCTCCTGCTACTCACGCCACTTCTAGCTCTGGCCTTGAAGATGATAAGGCTAAGAGCCCAGTTAGTAACACCTGCAAGATGGACCATGCCCATTACTGTTCACATTAACCCTTGAGGGGGGAGGCCAGTGGTGCTTTGCCTCACAGGGGGTATATGGGACCCCCCCCCACGAGTCTTGCAGGCCTTCCCCTGTAGTTCTCTATTTTAAATAGTTTTCAAAAGAACTATTGCATAAGAATCAAGATGAATCCTTGAACTTGGGTGTTTGATCAGTAGTCTTAGTTAAAGTTGTAGCAAATAAGGGCCAAGAATTTGTTTTAAAATCAGACACATAGCTTAGCTATGTGGTTGGTTGCCTCTGTGATGTCATGGTTAAGAGTGCAGACTCTAATCTGGGAGAACTGGGTTTGATCCCCCACTCCTCCACATGCAGCCAGCTGAGTAACCTTGGTTCAGTCACAAGTTCTTTCCGAGCTGTTCTCTCAAGGGCCATTCTCGAAAGAGCTCTCTCAGCCCCACCACCCCACAGGGTGTCTGTTGTGGGGAGAGGAAGGGAAAGGCACTCGTAAGCTGCTCTGAGACCTGTTTGGGTAGTGAAGACCAACTCTTCCCCTTCTATTAAATTAGGGGTCCCCAGTGTGGTGCTCATGGGTGCTGTGGTGCCTGCCGGCCCCTTTCCTGGTGCCCACAAAGTGTTTTTAGAAAGTGGGTGTGGTCATGTGGGGGTCTTGCCCAGCAAGGCTTCTGATTGGCCACTATATGATTGACTGCGCAGATAAAATAACGTTTCAGTGGCGCCTGCCTGCCATCACAGTGTTGGTTTTATTCTCTTCTACCCCTCTTTCCCAGTGTACTTTTAACCTTTCTCTCTTCTCCCATGCACTTGGGCTTTCTCTAGGGTTGCCAGGTCTGGGTTGGAAAATACCTGGAGACTTTGGGGGTGGAGCCAGGAGAGGGTGGGGTTCGGGGAAGGTAGGGGCCTCAGCATGGTCCAACGCCATAGAGCCAACCCTTCAAAGCAGCCATTTTTCTCCAAGGGAGCTGATCTCTGTCAGCTGGGGATCAGTTGTAAAAGCGGGAGATCTCCAGGCCCCACCTGGAGGCTGGCAACCCTCGCTTCCTCTCTGTGTGTAGCTCTACCTGCTGCAGCAGTCATTTTGTAGTTAAGCCCACCGCCCTGTGTGAGAGTTTTAAAGGTGTCCACAGGCTCATGAAATTTGGAGACTCCTGCTCCAGAGGTAATGAGGATTTAGCTTGTGTTGGCCCCCGTCAGTGTGTTAAATGACCCTGTAGTGTCTTGCTTGACCATAATACTCTTAATTTGCTTCTAGCTTCTAGAATTTGCAGCCAGACTTGACGACAGGGGGAGGCGGCTCCCAGCTCGAAGCCATGACAGAGGCTGTTGACCTGTCCTTTCTCTCCGAGGCAGAGAGGGATTTGATCCTCCAGGTCCTCCAGCGGGATGAGATGCTCCGGAAAGCTGAGGAGAGGAGAATTAGGTGTGAAGACTAAATGGGGAGGTGGACATGGTCAGCAAGGTTTGGTTGTGTGCTAAGATGCCAAAGTTAGGAAAGTGACTCATGGGCCAAAAATGCTGCTGTTTATGGTTAGAAGACTTAACTTGTGTGCAGTCCTACGCAGGTTTACTCAGAAGTTGATCCCACTGGGTTCAGTTTGGCTTACTCCCAGGTAAGTGTGCATAAAGAACAGGGGGAGCCCATAGAATGGGAACATAGCCTGAAGAAGCCCTGTGTGACTTATGACACTTCCCTCCCAAGCGGTGCACGGCCATTGACTGCTTGAGTAAATTCTTATTTCGGTTCCTTGCCTAGAAGAGCAAAAAACAGGAGTTACCAAGCACCCAGCAGGGCCACGTTACACAGTTGGGGATTGATGGGCTGCCCTTTGTGCCCCAGAGGATTCTGGGTGTTCTCCATTCACGTGGCCCTTGATGGTTGTGGAGGCCAAGTTGGTTTTCTGTTGCCAGCACTGGAAGTGGAGATTAGTTACCCAGTTCTATCCCATGGCTGTTAATTATCCTTTGCAATGGCCTTCCTCCCTGTCAGGGCCCTGGTAGAGAAGAGCAATGTGGCATTTTATGGAGGCTTTTTCTTTATGATCAGTTTGGACTCCTTGTAATGCTTCTATTTCTCCCCTTCTTCCCCAGGCTTTTATTTATGCAGCACTGTCAGATCACTGCCCAGTAATAAAAAATTAGAGGTGGGCGGTGGCTTTGCTAACAGGATAGGTGTTGATGATCTGTTGTCTTTCCCTTGCTCCTGGCTGGATTGCTGAGTTCTGTGTAAATCACCTGTTAATACCCCCTTTTCTCCCGGGAGCTTGCAAAAATGGCTGGCCATGATAATGTACTTCCTGGTGAGTTCACCAGCTGGGAGTGACTTGTGAATCTCTCTCTTATGCATTATGCAGAACGAGGTTGGCAGGGTGAAGTGGCTGAATACTGGAACATGCCATTTTAGATTCAAGGGTGGTATGCATGTGACAAATTTTGAGTATTCTTCTAAGGCTAATCATCATCATCATCTGACACTGTGTGTAGAATAGCCAGGAGATTCTAAGATTGTCTTGCAGCCAGAAGTTCTAGTTCTTTTAGTGTTATGCACCACTAGGTGACTGGGCTTCTAGGCTGTTATCACACAGCGGTCATTCTCTGTGGACCTTTCACTGCTGTTGGGAGTGCAGAATTAAATGCAGTGTGGTAACAGAACTTCCACACATTTCCCCGCACATTTTCCTTGTTTCACTGCTCTCACAGCTGATATTTCTTCCTGGAGAAGTGAATGGTGATGTTTATCTTGAAGGTGCCACTGGACTTTTGTTTTATTATGCTACGACATATCGAAATGGCTTCCCCTTTGCAATCATTTCCTTCCTCCTGTCACTGGAGAAGATTTTTGGCTTTTGAACAAATTAGTAATTGCTAGATCGCTATAGAGCAATAATGTTGTAACAATGTACTGTCTGATCTACAAGCTACTCTGGATTCTTTCATTTTCTGGATAATTTTTTAAAAATGAAAATTGAGGATTAGGAAAAGCTGGAGATTGTGGCAGTAGATTTGTTATAACGTTATAGCCCTATACTGCTCTAGCAGTTGTTGATTTTTTAAAAAATGGCTGCCAGTAGCATGGGAGGAAATTATAATTATGGGGTGTGTGAAATTATAGTTATGGGCGGGGGGAGGTGACACAAGGAAAATGGTGCTGATGTGGGCAAGCTTTTCAAAATTGCATGTGTTGCCGTCCACGCAGTGTGAGAACTAGCTTTGATTCCAAACTTTTGGAAAAGATATAAAAGCGGGGGAAACCCAGAAAGTGAGTGATTAGGGGACAATGTTGTATGGATGCTGCAATATAAAAACCTCACTCCAGTTTGGTATGCCAAAGCTCCATATGGAAGCAACTGAAGTGAAAAGCCATCTTCATGTCACAAACTTGTGGGCTGGTGCAGTGGAGTCCTCTCCACGATGTGCTAGCTTATTGCATGTAAGGAGCTGTTTTACAGGGAGGAGCATTCAAAAAATCTGACACACACCCTTAGTGCCCAGATGTAGCCAGGTGTAGCGCAGATTTCACCCTGTTAATTCTGTGTAATATGTAGCCCAGTTCTGGGCTACACACACACATGAACGCACACATGCATACACTCTCACATATATAAAATCTCCTTCCCTGCAAATAGAAAACTGTACATCAAGAGGAATGGTCCTTCCTTTTCACTTTGCTATTAATTTAGATATGTATACCTGCTTTTCTCTTTGTTGGGGGACCACATACAACATCGTTGCCCTCTTTTCCTCTGGGAGGTAGTTCTAGACTGAGAGTCCGTGACTGGTCCAAGATCACCCAAGCAAGGTTCCGTGGCAGAGTGGGCTTTTGAACCTGGGTCTCCAAAGTCCTAGTCTGGCTCTAACCGCTATCCTGTTCTGGCTGGGCAAGACCCTGGCTGTTTTATCTACCAGAACATTCCGAAAGGTGAACTTCCCTAATCTACCACCTGTAGCCTGAAGGGATGCCGTCTGTTCTGCCCTGTTGCGTTCTGCCATTTCATTCCTACCACGCTGTCCTGCGTATATGAACCTGGCCTGAGAGCCATGCGATGCCATCATTGACCTCTGTAGGGCAAGCCTGGCCTGAATCGACTGGCATCTTTGTCTTGGGAGCAGAAGGGTGTGAGCTGCATAATATCAGGAGAGGAGTTCAGGGTTGCCTTTGCCATGCATCGATCTTTGGTCATTTATTTTTTTATTTTTAAAATTTTATTTACAAACGTAAAAATAATAACAACAAATATACCAATTCAGTCTCTTCAATACAGGTGAATAATATACAAAACAGTGTTAATGTTTTAACTAGTTTTCAAAACATTAAAACCTTTCTATTATCTTACAGGTAAGTTTCCATAATATCATCAACCCAAGCAAAGTGTATCAACAACTTAAATTCACTTTCACTAAGGTTTTATAATAATTATTAACTTGTAAGACTCCTTGTTGTGTCAAATAATCTACCATAGGGTACCATATTTTAATAAAGGTGGTCTTCCTGTTTTGTGGCTTGGTTCGTATATGGGTTTTTAGCTATCTTCCCTAAAATAAAATATTCCCATAACTTTTTTTCTCCATTGCTGCGTTGCCTTGATAATTCCTGTTGTCCCTCTCCCGACAGGCGCCTGAAGAATGAGCTTCTGGAGATCCGCAGGAAAGGTGCCAAGAGGGGTAGCCAGCGCTACAGTGAGCGGACATGCGCCCGCTGCCAGCAGAGCCTGGGCCGGATCAACCCCAAAGTCAACACTTGCCGTGGCTGCAACCACCTGGTGTGCCGGGACTGCCGTGCCTATGATGTCAACAGCTCCTGGCGCTGCAAAGTCTGCACCAAGGAGGCGTAAGTCTGATGGCCTCAGCCTGCTCTCACTGTTCCCTATTCCCATCCTGGTATCTTTGTCGGTTCTGTCTCTTAATCTACATGTACAGCCTCGTTTCTAATCTCTTAGACTCTCTGCTTTTCATTTAAAAGGCTGCTAGTGGGGTTCTGTCCTTCATGGTTCATCTGGATGTAGTATTTCTTGCTTCTGAATTCAGGATCTCTGATTAACCTGCTCGGCAATCAGGTCTTTCCTGTGTTCTTCATTTACCTAGAATGGAGCTTTATTTTGACCACCTCTCACCTCCCCCCCCCCTCACCTCAACAGATTAAATATGTTATCATATTTTAAGAATTTCAAAATGTGCAGGTTCAAATACAGGGAGGAATCCCGTGATCTTTCTGTTTTGAGGACAGCCCTCTTTGTCAGCTAACTTTTATGAAGGTATTGGAAGAAATCTGATCTCTCTCTGTGTTAAATAACAACAGATTTTATTTAGCATTCAGCTGATCAGTTTTGGGGCTTCTCTGGTTTGACATGCTTAAGATGTTTCCAAGTTTGTATGTGGGATTTGCTGTATGGAATTCATTGTTGTTAACATGCAGATACATGTTTATTTCTTTCATTGAGCTTTCATACCACCCTCCCCTTGACACAGGAAGATTCTTTGATTGCTTTTAAATAATTGTATCCAAACATCTACAGTTTCATACTCTTGTAAAGTACGGTGTTTCTACAAAAATCTGGTTTGCAGTGCTGTATTCAGTTTCTGTTTGTACATGCCAGAATTCATGCTTGCATGAAGTGGTGAAAAGTGACCATAGACTGTTCTAAGTAAGCTGTTGAAGCTCTCTTTTCTTTCCCTCCAGGGAGCTCAAGAAATCAACCGGGGACTGGTTCTATGACCAAAAAATCAACCGTTTTGCTAACAGGCTGGGCAGTGACCTCATTCGAATGTCCCTGCGGCGCAAGCCACAAGGTGAGGTATCTTGACTGCCGTCCTTGTGGAAGAAAGTAGAGGAGTGGAAATCATCCCCAAATAGTCCTTCATCATGGTTGGTACAACAGCCAGTGCATATTCTTTGCACACTCCTGGCCTGGCTTACTTGCTTGAGCTATCTGGATCCGTTTACCCTGCTTGTATCAGTGAATTCTTCCCTAGATCTCCCTAATATCCATGCTCTCCCTCTGTGTTCTGAGGGAACATGCTCCCGAGCATTAGATCCTGGGGGATAAATTTGGGAACTTCTCAAAGCATTCTCAGATTCAGACATCTCTTTCCCAGGTGTGGAGGGTTGCTACCTTAGGCTTCTCTTGATCCCGTTTCTTTTCTTAGCTAACAAAAGGGAGACGGTGGGGCATGTCCTACTTCAGAAGGCCCAGCTTGGTGATCCCAAAGCCGGGCAAAAGAGCCCCCAGCAGCACCGCAAGGAACCCAGGTGAGTCTCCTTCCTGTTGATGCCGCTGTGCCTTTTTGGATCCAAGACTGGAAAACCCAGTATTCTTCGTTTGTGGAAATAAGCACACTCACCCATTGTGGGCCAATTGTGGCCAGCTGAGCGGGGAACAGCCATTAGGAAGGGTGCTAGCTTCAGGATTCTGGGCCGCGGTTTATGTTAGAGAAAAGAAATGTCATATGGTGGGGTAAGACTATAGAGATTCGCCTTCAAAACACTGCATAGAATATGATAGGTAGATCTTGAAGAATGGAGAAGGGGAGGCTCCACTAATTCAGGCTTCAGACGGCTGACCAGCCATGTACCAGCCATTTGTGAGTCTGGATACGCAGGTTTTAATACTGGTCTACCTGCCAGAGCTGTTGGTGAGGATTACTGAGGGATGAGCTGGAAATAGGGTTGTCAGTCCCCAGGTGGGGACTGGAGCTCTGAAATTACAACTGAGGTTCAGACTACATAAATCGCTTATGTATTGATTTATTTAAAACATGCATGCCACTTCTCCAGGAGAAAATGGCTACTTTGGAAGGTGGACTTCGTGGCATTATACCCTCCCGAAGTCCCACCCCTCCCTAAGCCCCCTCTTCTTGGCTCCACCCTCAAACCTTGAACCTGGAGTTGGCAGCCCCGAGCTGGACAAGAGGCTGAATGATCTGTGACTAGCTCCTCAGCATCTCCTCGGTTGCAGAACTAGTATCTGCCCACTGACCCACCCCAATTCCTATCGGAGTCACAGCACTGGAGGGGTGTGGGGTGCTAACATGTTGTTCCATTTGCCTGACCTCAGAAGTCTGTTGGGCTACAGACAGGGTATATGTTTTCCTCACTGGGGCAGATTGGAGCTTCAGGGCTGTTCTGAATCTACAGGAGAAAGGGAACCATGCTTCCTCCCCATCCCCAGTGGTGCAACTCTGATCCTATAGCAGCTCCTGTAGCTGTGATGTAACATTAAAAATGCACTGAAGAATCTTCTGGTATCTCATTGGATATCACCCTCAAATGTTGTCTGGGAAGGGCTCTGGACTTTCTCTAAAGAGCTCCTTAAATGCCCGGTAGTAGAAGCCACAGTAGCGTTCAGGGTGACATTGTGAATCTGTGATTTTCTTTAAAACAGGTTATATTAGCTCTGGCTAAGATGGAGGGAAATACCGTGGCTGCTTTTCTTAAGCTAGCAAGCTTGGATGTATCCCTTGTCCAGTCTCTTGGTGGCCCTGACAGCAGGAGGGCTATGGTTCTTCTCCTGGTCCCATTTCTCCCCCCACCCCCAAGTCGGGGTATGTTCTGCTGTCCCCCAAGGCTGTCCTTGTTAGTTTGACCTTGGTCTTGCTTCCAGCTTGACCTCGGACTCTGTGGAGCCACGAGATGCAAAGAGTGACACGGAATCGACGGAGAACATGAGTGTAGAGGGGTACCCTCCTGCTCCTGTGCCTGCGGCAGCCAGGTGAGAGCAAAGGCCTCCCATTCATGCTTGCTGGCCGCCTTGATTTGGCAGGCCGTTGTCATCTGATGCATGTGAAACGTTTGGGTGGTGTGGAAGGGAAACAGCCAGTGGAGGAGTAGCATGCCCTTCTCTGACTGTGCTTTTGTTCTGCTGTATTTTCTTGCAGCCCTAGGCAAGAGAAAACGAAAACTCTCAGCCCTTCAGGGTCCAGTGCCTCCAGCTTGACTATCCCTGTCCGCTCCAGAGAGGCGCTGCCTTCTGATTCAGACAGCGTAGGTTTACTTATGTTCTTATGCTCTTACCCTTCGGCTTCTCTTGGAATTTCTGCAAATGAGCGATGGATGGGTGAACCCATCTGTTTGGAACCAACTTGGTATCGGTGTGCTTTCTGGATAAACAGCTTGTTTGTTTAGTGTTCTTCCCCAGCTCTGTTGTTGGGGTTTGTGTACTGCGCTATTTCCCTTTGGGAACTGAATTTTGATTTCACCTGCCCTTCCCCACTCCATAGTACCAGCTGTGGAAATTTATGTCTTGCTGTGCCCTCCTCCCAATCAAACGGACATACCTGAGAATGAGTGGATTTTTGATCTGGGTGGGGGAACAACGTCCCCTTAGAATATTTGCAGGAAACAACGAAGAAGGCAAATGGATTGACCTAGATCAAGATGGGTCGCCGTGTTTGTCTGTAGCAGTAGACAAGAGCAAAAGTCCAGTTAGCACCTTAAAGACTGACAGAATGTGTAGCAGGGTATGAGCTTTCCTGAGTCACTGCTCACTTCTTTAAGGTGCTACTGGACTCCCGCTCTTGTCTCCTGATTGACCTAAAGAGAGAAGAAGTTTGTTAAACAAAAGGCTTTTTGGCTCGATGATCTGGGCTTGAAGTTTACGTCAATAAATGAGAGTCTCGTGGAGTAAAATTTCTCTCTGTGCCCCAAGAAACTGTGGCTCAGTGCTAGAGTTTCTGATTTGTATGGAGAAACTTTTTGGTTCCGTTTCTGGCTGCTTCAGTTAAAAGGCTCTTGGGTAAGTGGATGTCTGGAAAGAGCATCGTTGGAGGCTCTTGAAAGTCACCACCACTTGTGGGTAGCCAAGCAGTCTTTCTCCATAAGGTGGCTTTATATGTTCAGTTTGTTCAGTGCATGTGAGTGGCTGCTGGCTGTGTTGATTGACAGAGCCTAGCACTAGAGGAGTGTCATATGACCTTCACACCTGGGTTTGGAAGTAGCACAACAGGACTTGGTTCTTCTTAAAGTTGTCAACAGCTGCATGTGCCTCTGGGAATGTGGCTCACGGCTGGGTCCTGCCTATAACAGTGGTATAATGCTTAGAGTGTCAGGCTAGGATTTGGGAGACCTGGGTTCAAATCCCCACTTTGCCATGGAAGCTTGCTGGGTGACCTTGGGCCAGTCACTTTCAGCCTAACCTACCTCACAGGGTTGTTCTGAGGGAAAAACGGAGGGCAAGAGAACAACGTAATTTGCTGTGGATCACCACTGAGGAGAAGGGTGGGATATAAATGAAGTAAATAAAGTGGTATGAAGGATATGGGGATGTTCGACTGTTTCCCTTCCAGGAAACTCGTCTGGGGAGCAGAGGTACCACTTCAGCCGATGAGAGTGAAACTTTATTCAAGAAGAATCCCAGGAGAAGTCAGAGATCTGCAGGTCAGTAATCTTAACACAGAACCTCTCTTGATCAATCTAGATCTGGCCTCTTGATTAGCAGCAGCTTTTCAAAACCTTGGACAGGTTTTCCAGGACTTATTAACCTGAGATGCTTCAAGAGCTGCTCTTCCATTTTTTTTTAAACTTGAATGTATGTGCACACATAGACAGAGCTGCCTTGTACAGGGTTACCATATTCTGAAAAGCAAAAAAGAAGACATATTTCCTGACTGACTACTTCAAACGAGTGATCACTATGACAAATCTCATTTTAAAATACCCCTTCTATTTAAGCTGCGGTAATTGCTACTAACGAGGAATATTCCTAAACTTCCAAACCAAGAAGAGGACATTTTCATCAGTTTTTTTTTAAAATAAAGAGCCCAAAAGAGGATGGATACCAAAAACAGAGGACATGTCCTCTGAAAAGAGGACATCTGGTAACCGTACCTTATACGGAGTCAGGCAGTTGGCCTGCCAAGGTCAATCTTGTTTCGTCTACCTGGCAGCAGATCTTCAGGATCTTGGGTGAAGGTCTTTCACATCTCCTGATATTACTTTAAGTGGAGATACCACAGACAGAACCTGGAATCTTCTGCTTATAAAACCATGCTCTTCCATGGAGCTATGGACCTTCCCCTAACATTTACCTCTGACTATAAGTGTGTGGAACAGCCATGGAGAAGCTGCCAAGGATGGCATCTTCTTCCTTCGAGGGCTTCTCAGAGGGAAGTTTGGACAAGCACCTGTCGAATGTCTTGGGTGTCAACTAATCTTTTTTTGGTTCGGTTTGGGGTTTTTTTTTTGCATTTGTGTGTGTGTATGTGTGTGTGTGCCCATGCCTGGAAGTGACTTCTACTGGGGCATGGAGGATGTTCAGAGAAGTGGCTTGATAGCCTGCCTCTGCCTTCCGGCCCTGGTGTTCTCTGGAGGTTTCCCATCCAAATTCTTGCCAGGGTCAGTCCTGCTTAGCTTCCAAGATCTGACAAGATCGAGCTTGCCTGGGCTACCCAGGTCAGGGTGACTAATTCTCTTGATGGATTAAAAAGGTCGGCTTACCATCTTGGCCTGCAGATTGCCAGCTCCTGCAGAGCTGTAACTTCACCCCCTGCTTGGAGGGGATATAAAGACCTGAGACTCAGAAGGGAGAGGCTGCTTTTTACTTTGACCTACAGATTGTCCTCTTTTCTTTGTTTTGTTTCCCTGTTCTTAATTTCATAGCTGATTGGGGTTTTTTTGTCTCCAAAGGTTTTTTGCTGGTGTAGTATTTCCCACCAATTTTGAGTTTTGAAGCAATAGCGACTTGGAGTTCTGTGTTTCAGGAGAAAAGTGGCATATAAATATGCCAAATAAATCTAGGTGATGGTCCCAGGCCCCTCCCAGCCCTGTGATGCTGAGACAGCTGCTTTTCTGATCTCTTGTCCCACTTCTGTTGCAGAATACACCAAATCAGTGATCGACTTGCGACCAGAGGTGCCTAGCAGCGAAAGTGCGTCTCTCGGAGACAGAAGCAAGTCTGTGCCAGGCCTCAATGTTGAAATGGTGAATCTCTGATGGGAGGGAGTTGCTGGGGCTGCTATGGAGAACTGCTCTCTGTGTTCCTGGCATGTTTTAGTTCATTGCAGGGTGGTATTGAGAGTGTTCTTTCAGTCAATTTTAAGGTGACAGAGAGAGATCAAGGAAGAGGTAGTCCCTTAAGCAGAGCCAGGCCAACTAGAGGAGCAGAATAAGAATAAGTGAGTGCAGTCTTTCAGAGGTGGCTCAGAAGCAGTGACATGCTCTGTGGCTACGAGTGAGACCATTCAGATCTCTGCTGCCTGTCTGGGGAATGGACGCAGTTGTAAAAGGGAGGTAGCGCAGAAGGAGCGAAGACTTAAAAGTCAGATGACCAGTGTTCTGACTGGCGCAGCTTGTAGTCAAAGGAGGGTGGTGCGTAGGTATGCCTTCAGTTTGTTAGAGTGCCAAAAGTCTTGGGTCAGTGCTACCCTTGTGTATGTTGGGCTGGTGTTGTGTAGGGATTTTGAGGTTGAAACCAACTCTGTGTGATCTCTTTTCAGGAGGAGGAGGAAGAGGAAGATATTGACAACCTGGTAGAGATTCATCGGCGGAGGACAGCCAGAAGCAGCATGCGCAGCGGTGTGTCCTCAGTGAGTCCGGGGACTAATCACTATTGCATACAAAGTCTAATAGTGCACGAAATAGGTCATTTAGACGGATGACTGATGTCAGGGAGGACCATTGCCCTTCCCATCTGTGGAGGATGGAACAAAGGGTTTGAGTGACAGGGAATGTCGCTTGAACATTGGCCCAGAACCTTCCTGAACACGCAGTTGGATCCCATAGTCCCAAGTTTGACTGGGCTGTACCATTCATGCTGCAGGTGGGGATCTGTATATTTGAATGTTCCCCCTCCAAATAGAAATCCTTGTGCTCTGAAAACTTTCTCTGATGTGATAAGAGTTCTAGCTTAACCATCTTTCTGAAATGTTACAGTTTTAATGTGCAAGGATTTGGGATACTGGGGGAGTGGGGAGAGACGTTTGAAGACACAATGCCATGCTGGTAGAGCATGAATGGTAGAGTCTAGGAAAATGTGGCCATGTGACTCTGCAGGAATGAGTCGGTCTCTCTAGGAGTAGTGCAGCAGTAGGAGGGGGAGCCATCTGGGAGACTGCAGAGTGGTGTTCCTTGGCAGCTTGAATGCAAGAGGGGGGGGGGGTCAGATGGCCGCTTTTGGTATCTTTGTCTGGTGCCCCTACACGACTTGTCAGCTGTTCCTGTTCTATGATGAGTCATAGGAAGAGTTTCAGTCCCAAATACTGAACATATGGATCTGCCTTATACCGATCAGAAGTTTGGTTCATCTAGCTCAGTACTGGACAGGCAGCAACTCCCCGGGGTATTAGACAGTGGTCTTCTCCTATGTCTGAGATCCATTAATTGGAGATGTCAGGGATTGAATTTGCAAAGTATAGGGTGTTCCGCTGAGCCGTGGCCACTCCCCAAATACAGGTCAGTCTAAGGGCCCTGCTAACCATTTGTGCCGTTAATTATGCCTGAAACCGATTTCATCTGATTCATGCAGTTTACATTCCCTGCACCACAGCCTTTAAGACGACATAAATGAGCACCGTGCATGGAGGCACTGAGTGATCCATCATCTCCACTTTGGAGTGAATGCACAGCCAGTACACTTTCTGCAGTAGAGTGGTTCTTTCCCCTCCCTCCAGCTGCCTTCTCAGCACAAAGCCTGATAGTATGTGGCTGAAATAGTAGCTTTCGTAATGGGGGCTTCCATGAAATCACAAGTGGGCTGTGAGCAAGCCACTGGCCCTACGAGATACTGGATTCCTTTTGTGGGACTGTTGAATACGTGAACAGTTCTTGAAGGCTTGTCTTTTCCCACTTTATGTATTTGTGGGTCTGGAAAGGGAATCATTGCTGAGAAAGATAGCTAAACTGCCATTTGGGGGTGGGCGGGTACCATTTTTTTAGTGTTCCTCTGCTGGGGATTGTGAGGCAGAATGGCGATCCTCAGAGCCATTGGTGGGACAGGGCAGGTGAAAGGCATCACCTGAACGACAGCAATTCATACTTTTTTCCTTCCTCAGAGCACTCTGGGAAGCATGGTCAGTATTTACAGTGAGGCAGGGGACTTCGGCAACGTCCTTGTCACGGGGGAGATCGCCTTCTCCTTGAGCTACGAGCAGAAGGTGGAGATCCTGTTCATCCACGTGAAGGAATGCCGCCACCTGGCCTACGCCGATGAGGCCAAGAAGCGCTCCAACCCGTGAGTGCCGAGGAGTTAGGCCCATTGTGAGAGGGAGGGCAGGAAGGGATGAGCCAGTGCTCGACTCTCACAGCCCTTTCTTACATGCCCAGGGTAGTGCCAATGGCCACTTTGGGGGTCAGGAAGGAATTTTCCTCCAGGCCAGATTGGCCTGGAATCCTGGAGGGTTTTTTGCCTTCTTCTGGGCATAGAGCAGGGGTCACTGGGGGAGTGTGTGTGTGGGGGAAGTAGTTGTGAATTTCCTCCATTGTTCAGAGGGTTGGACTAGATGCCCTTTGGGAGAGCTTCCAGCTCTGTTTCTGTGAGTGTGTCAGGAGGGTGGGGGATGGCTGCAGCAGTAGGGTTCACCTGCTAATTGGGAAAGGGTCAGCTGGGGCCTTGTTCTGACAGTCTCGAAGCTGTGGGAACAAAGTTGGCAGCTCAGATCACACTAGGCCCCAAACCCTGTGTGAGGAAGCTGAGCTATCATTACCATGTCGTCAGAACAGGCAACCACCTTTGTTTGTAAACCGCCTTTATTCTTCTCCTTACCTGTTTGACGCTGGAGGAGTTTCTGTGTGTGTGTGGGGTGGGGTGGGGGTGGTATTGCAGTGCAGGTGTTCAGTCACTGCTGCCCCCTGGTGGTAGAGTGCTGGTATTAGTTTAGTTGGCTTTAAAAGGGACGCGGATATACTCAGGGAGGACAGGTCCATCAGTAGCTGCTGGCCATGATGAATAAACGGAACCTCCACGTTCAGAGGTTGTGATCATTTGAATATCAGTGGCGGGGGGGGGCAGCGAGTGGGGGAGGCTTTTGCCTCTATGCCCTGCTTGTTGGCTTTCAAGGAGCATCAGGTTGGCCTCTAACAGAACACTGAACCTGATGGGCCATGATCAAACATGGGTACTTTTCATTTAAAGGGATTAGAGACACTCCGTTGCACACCAAGGAGAAGCTAACTATAGGCTTGGCATTCAGATGGGTGCGCGAGCCCTGTCACAATATGCTTTTGATAGAAGAGAGCTTTGTGTTGGCATGGTGACTCAATAGCAGGCTTCTGAAGCAACATGCAGCTTCAGTGGCTCAGTGCACCAATGCAAGCCGTCTGAAAATGGTCTGGGGGAATAATTGAAGACCGACAATCCCCCAGCATATTTATGAATGTGCCTAGCTGCTTTACCCTAGGTCGACCTGTTTCCAGGACCGCATCACCATTAAAAAGGGGCTGTGCCAACAGTGTGTATGCGTGTTCATTTGTGCAGCTGCAGATAGGTGGGGTGAAATGTATCCTTTTGGTTCCTTCAGGTATGTGAAGACGTACCTTCTTCCAGACAAATCCCGACAAGGGAAGCGCAAAACCACCATCAAACGGAGCACTGTCAACCCCCTGTACAATGAGATGCTAAAGGTAAGGGGTTCAGCTACAGGTGGGGGACATACGAGGACGCCTGGGACAAGTAGGCAGATCATTGAGAAGGGAGGGCAGGAAGGGCCGCCTCAGTGCTTAGTTCTCGTGGCCCTCTCTTACATGCCTAGGGAAATGCTGATCACCACTTTGGGGTCAGGAAGCAGTTTTTCTCCAGGCCAGTTTGGCCAGGGATCCTGGAGGGTTTTTTTGCCATCTTCTGGGCATGGAACACGGGCCACTCTGTGTATGTGTGTGAGGCATTTGTGAAGTTCCTGCATTGTGCAGGGGATTGATGACCCTGGAAGTCCCTTCCAACTTTGTGTTTCTGTGATTCTGTGATTCTAAGTGAATAATCATTTCCCACCTGCTGGTCACCCCTTGCCCATTGCCTCCCTCCAGAGTTGTTCTGTTTCCCTCCTCCCCTGCTTGCTGGGCAGCCCCATAATGGTAGCAGAGATCTCGTGGGACTACGCTGTAAAATCCCAATGGCCATTTTAGGGTTGCTAGGTAACCACGAACGACATGCTGAGGCTTCCTCTCTTGGACAGCATGTAACACTGAATTTGCTCAAGGTCTTATGGCAGTCTTCAGTGAACTGAGAGAATGTCAGTGCATTTTTCTGGTTGCCATTTTTTAAAGTTGCAGCGTCTGCATTGTTGCATCCGTGATTGTGCATGACAAGGCTTAACCTCTAATTTCTTCCTCCCTTTTTTGTTTTTAGGTTTCAGATTTTCCTGCAGTAACAACTGCACTATTCCTGGGTGGCCCCATTGTGTGGATGTCTTGATCTGCATGGTTGGGGCATCTTGGGAATTAGATATACTTCCCTCAGTTTGCATTTAACAATTCCATTAGCATCAGCTCTACAGGTGCAACTGAATTTTCAAAATATACTTCGGTGGCTACCCTTGCTGAAGGTTCACCTTCTTTCCGATCTTTTTATTTTTCTAGTATGAGATCAGCAAATCCCTCCTGATGACCAGGACTCTCCAGTTCTCAGTCTGGCATCATGACCGCTTTGGCCGAAATATGTTCTTGGGAGAGGCAGAGGTTCCGATGGCCTCCTGGAATTTTGAGAACCAGTTGGAGGAGTGTCTCCCGCTCCACGGCAAGGTGTGTGCTGCACCCATGGTCACTTTTCCGACCTCACTTGAGCTCAGCTTCTCTTAAAGGTGGTGTACTGTGCTCCAGGGAAACTGCAGTGAAGTTGGCCATGGAGTGTCTAGCTTCCTGTCATCATTTGCATCTTAGGCTGCAGCCCTCTCCAAATGTGGAGCGTTATCTGCAAAAATATGTATGGCATCTAAATGGTACATGTCCCCTTAATCACTGAATAGCTCAGTCAGGTGTGGCACTGGTGCGTGGGAGAGCTAACAAGCCATGCTCATGCTGAGACGCTTAGGTAAATAGGGGCTGTCTTTAGAAGGGTGAGTTGGAGAGAACAGTTTAAGTCAACAGTCTGAGCTAACATCTTCACTACTAGATGCATGGTTTCTTCCTGTTCTCTTTTGCTCGATATGCAGCATGGATCAAGAATAACAAAAGTTATAGCAGGACAAACTCTGGAATTATCTCTTTTCATTTACCCATGCTTCATTTTCAAGAATGACAAGAATTAGGGTTGTGAAACTTCAGAACTAGCCAGTGTAGTGTCGTAGAGAAGGGCAGACTAGGACTGGAGAGATCCTGGTTCCTATCTCCACTCAGACATAAACTTCACTGGGTGACTTTGGGCCAGGCACACTCTTAATTGAGCCTGCCTCGCAGGAGAGTTGTAAAGATAAAATGGGGTGGGTGGGAGAACCATTCTATGAGCCAGATTACTTGTTGCAAAACCATATAGTGTAGGTTCTGGGTTCCCCTGACCTGACTTTGAATCTGACATTGTAATGATAAGCTACATGTATCTGACCCACCCACCCCGGGCTATTTTGGGTCAGGAAAACTGTGTGTGTGTGTTGGGAGGAACTGCAGCCCCTTCTCCCCCTGCACTATGGTCATGATCGAAATTGGGCCCTTCTGTACTTGGAAAACACTTCTGAAATCCAATTGCCAAGGTGGCAACCTAGACCCTACTCATTGGTTCCCATAGTGGGCAGTACCACCACCACCACCCCGGGGACGTTGGAACGATCCAGGTGGGCTGGATTGATCCAGGTGCAGGTCCACAAACTGCATCTTTTTATCCACTTCTTGGAAGGTAGATGTCCCGGGGGAGGGGGGGGTGAGTGATTTTTTTTCCTGGAAAGGGGGCGGTAGGCCAAATAAGTTTGGGAACCTCTGCCCTACATGATAAAAATTGTAACATGTAGTTTGGGTCTAAGATCCTCGTAGGAGGGAGGGTGGGATAAAAATGCAGCAGACTTTCAGTCGCTCTTGCTGCTGAAAATAGGTGGTTTGCTCCTGTGTCTTTAAAACCCTCCAACCGAATATTCTTTTTACTTAAATTTCCACCCTCCCGGTCCTGCTTTTGGAATTGCCTTTTCCCAATAATGCAGCTTGTATTCTTGGAATCTTTCTTCTACCTTTTCGCAACCAATTTAGAAACCTCTCCTCCAAACGATGTACAGCACTGCCCCCCCTCCCCCCCGCCAAGGAAGGATCAGCCTTCTGTTCCACACTCACCTTTCTGGACCCTTTTATCTACCTCCCCCCCATTAGTCAGCCCTACAAAAATCAAGCTGGTTGCATGGACCTCCAATTCACAAAGAGCAGAGCTCACTTCAACATATGGGAATATCTTTTTCTCTTCTAGGTTGGTGGTGACTCGGCTGCCTCCCCTCAATACAAAGGCGAGCTGGTGGTTTCTGTAAAATACATCCCACCTGCTAAGCATCCCAGTGCAGGGAATGGAAGAAAAGGTAAGGATTCAGGACACTTAAGCAGCTCCCCCCCCCCCCCGCCCCCAACTGCAATGTGAGCCATGTCGATGACAGCTCTCTGGCTTCTCATCAGGCACTGACTGTTCATTTCCACATTTTTCTGTGAGGTCTAGAAACTTGATTTTGCTATTTGATTAAAAAAACAACCCCAAGGTTCTTGGAGTTCTCCAATTTCTGGTTCCTTGTCGCACAGTTAAAGGAAGCTCGTGGGGTGCTTTTGTACTGGCCTGCTGCCATTTGTCTCACCACCCATCTCTCTTGTAGGCAAAAGGGAAGAAGGTGGTGAACTTCAGGTCTGGATCAAAGAGGCCAAGAACTTGACAGCAGTCAAATCTGGGGGGACGTCTGACAGCTTTGTCAAGGGGTGAGTGAACTGGAGCCTTTTGTTATTGGATGATGAAAGGAAATGGAGCTTGGAGGCAGAGACCATTTTAATTAGTGATTCTCTGTCCAGATGCAGCACTGATTTTGGCTTGGGGGGGAGAAGGCAAAGGTTGGGCCATCGGAACAGTTCCCTTCCGTTGTACTTCTAGTCTTGCATTCTCAAGGGAAGGTTAAACTACACAAGAAGCTGGCCGTGAGTTTTCTTGCAAAGAGCAGGCCAGAAGGGCCACCGTCTGAATCTGTCTGATCTGGATTTGGGGCCACGTGCCTGCTTTTTAAAAAGGACACTCCCAAGCAATTTTTTTAATGCAGCTCCCAGCATCTCTGGCAGTCTCGCCCTGAAGATTCATGATCGGATGTGTGCATTAGTGTCAAGGGGGAGCTGGGGAAAGGGCTGTTATGTCTCTGCTCTTAGTGCTCTTTTCACAGATCAGACATGCCCGAGCATTTTTCTCCCCTCCCCTGCTTTTAGCCTTCATAGGTGGGGAAAAAAGAAAGGTGCAATTGGGGACTTGGTTGTCTTTGTTCTCCCAGCTTGGGTAAAAGCAGCCTGGTTGGGCCAGCTTTGGTACAGGAAATGTACCTGGGGGAGGGGTTAATGCTGCCTCCTACAGCTGCTCTTCAAAAGAAGCTCCAGTGATGGATACCTGGGATCAGGTACAGTCTCAAGGTTAGGTGAGTGGCCTTTGAAGAGAGAGATGCCTTTGCTGTCATCCCTTCCCAAAGACAAACACCTGATACCTTTTGGATCCCCAGTGAGAGTCAAATTATGTGTTTACATTGGAGACCTGTGGCTGATGTTGTGACATGGACTTTAACCTTAAAAAGCAGTGGCAAAGAGCCTGAATTTTGGAATGGGCTCATTAGTCATAGGATAAAAGGAGTAAGCTCAATAGTCATGGGATAAAAGGACAAGTCCTCTTGTGGATCAAAAACTGGCAAATTAATAGGAAACAGAGTGAGGATAAATGGGCAGTTTTCTCAGTGGAAGGTGGTAAGCAGTACCACAGGGATCAGTACTGGGTCCGATACTTTTTAACTTGTTCATTAATCATTTGGAGTTGGGAGTAAGCAGTGAAGTGGCTAAATTTGTGGATGACACAAAGTTGTTCAGGGTGGTGAAAGCCAGGGAGGATTGTGAGGCACTCCAAAGGGATCTGTCGAGGATGGGCGAGTGGGTGTCAGCGTGGCAAATGGGGTTCAGTGTGGCCAAGTGCAAAGTGATGCACATTGGGGCCAAAAATCCTAACTATAAATACACGTTGATGGGGTCCGAACTGTCAGAGATTGACCAAGAGAGAGATCTTGGAGTTGTAGTAGATAACTCACTGAAAATGTTGAGACAGTGTTCAAGTGCAATAAAAAAGACCAATGCTATGCTGGGGGTTATTAGGAAAGGAGCTGAAACAAATCAGCCAGTATCAGAATGCCCCTGTATAAATCGATGGTGTGACCTCATTTGGAATACTGTGTACAGTTCTGGTCACCACACCGCAGAAAGGATATTATAGCACTGAGAAAAGTGCAGAAAAGGGCAACTAGAATGATAAAAGGGCTGGAACACTTTCCCTATGAAGAAAGGTTAAAGCGCTTGGGGCTCTTTAGCTTGGAGAAACGACAACTGAGGGGTAACTTGATTGAGGCTTACATGATTATGCATGGGATAGAGCTGGTAGAGAAAGAAGTCCTTTTCTCCCTTTCTCACAATACAAGAACTTGTGGGCACTCCATGAAATTGCTGAGCAGTCGGGTTAGAATGGATAAAAGGAAGTACTTCTTCACCCAAAGAGTGATTAACACATGGAATTCACTGCCACAGGAGGTGGTGGCGGTGGCTACAAGCATGGATGGCTTCAAGAGGGAATTGGATAAACATATGGAGCAGAGGTCCATCAGTGGCTATTGGCCACAAGATATAGATAGGAACTCTCAGTCTGGGGCAAGTGACACTCTGTATTCTTGGTGCTGGGGGGGGGGGGGCAACAGTGGGAGGTCTTCTAGTGTCCTGGCCCCACTGCTGGACCTCCTGAGGGCACCTGGTATTTTTGGCCACTGTGTGACAGAGTGTTGGACTGGATGGGCCATTGGCCTGATCCAATATTGGCTTCTCTTATGTTCTTAATGAGCTAGATGGAGAGGAGGGTGCACATACAATTTCCCCAGTGCAAGTCACCCCCTATGCCCCACCTACTTCTCACTTGGTGATGCTGGGAAACAGGAACACAATGTACTGTACCTGTCTCTTTCCCTAGCAGCAGCCTGGAGACCTGATTTTTCTATCAGGGAAACATCTTGGGAAGAAAAGGGCTGACACGCTCCTCTTGCTGTGGCCTTGATACAAACTGGGGCCCTTCTCATGACTACTTTTTAAGGTTTAGTTACAGACTGGGTGGCCCAGTCAAAATCTTCCTCGCAGTTTTGTTGCCCGTCTCCTTTGCAGCTGCCAGTTTTGCTATACTTGTGGGTGTTTAGGTTATTGGTTGTTTTAACTGATAAGATTCATATGTGGCCCTTCTGTGTCTTGGATGGCAAGCCGCCTTGACAGTCTTGCCAGCGGAAAAGCAGGATGTGATGAACGCGATAGAGAAACAAGCCTCTTGCCCGCAGGTACTTGCTCCCTCTGCGGAACAGGAGCACCAAAAGGAAAACACCAGTCGTAAAGAAGAGCCTAAATCCCCACTACAACTACACGTTCGTCTACAACAAGGTCGCTGTGGAAGAGCTACCCCACGTCTGTCTGGAGCTTACTGTGTGGGACCGAGAGCCCTTGTCCAGCAACGACTTCCTGGGGGGAGTCCGGCTGGGAGTTGGAAATGGTGAGGAAGTTGCTTATGTCGCATGGTGGAGGGGACTCTGAAAGGGAGAACACTGTTCTTAGGGTCTACCTCTTGGTCTGTCTAGCTTGGTATTGTCTCATTTGTCCCAAGCTGAGGGTCTTTCCCAGCAACTTCAGATCCATTTCATTGGAGAGGCAGAGGACTGAAAAACTGATCTGGCTGAATACATACTAAAAAAATACCAATAAGGTATTTACTTAGCTCGGTATATACCGAGCGCACACCCCTACCTGGGACCTTTTGGAGCATGAATGGGTTCTACCCCCTTGCCCTCGGGATGCCCACAGCTGCTGCCTTCCCTCCTCTCTCATCTTTTTGCTCTGTTTCAGGAATGAGTAACGGCCAGATGGTGGACTGGATGGACTCTACAGGTGAGGAGGTCAGCCTGTGGCAGAAGATGTGCAAGTACCCGGGGTCTTGGGCAGAAGGCACGCTTCCTCTTCGCTCCACCATGGCTAGGCCAAAGCCATAACCTTGTTCTTGCCTGACTGGGGACTGAAAACGGGAGGCCAAAGTGGACCAAGGCTGCCGCTTTGCTGGAGAACAGCTCTCTTAAAGAGAAGCCGGAGCAAGACTTCCAGTCGCTGAGTGGGTAGCAATAAAGGGAATTTTGCAGTGGCCCCTGAAGCCAGCTCTGGGAGGCTGGTTCTTGGCAGCCTGCTGTGATTAATGGGCCTTGTTTTGAAACTCTGTTGGAACCAGATTCCTTGCAGGCTCCCTGTGGATGCCATGGAGACCCTTTCCTGGGAGTGGGCGGATCCTAAAGTGCCTCTTGTTTTCCATGTTCTGTTTTCTTCCTCCTCTTCCTTTGCCCTGTGTCTGTTTTATTTGTAAAGGTTTCAAGGGCAGCCTGCTCTCTACATCTGTTCCTGCTTAATGCCTTTTGTTTCAAGTGCTGGGCTAGGATAATCGAAATAAAGTTCAAGTGTATGAGCTGGAGGCTGCAGAAATCAAATGTCCGTCGCCATGTTAGCCTCGTGAGGTCGAGTGGCTAGAAAGGGAGACAAGATGCACTTCAGTGCTTGGGGGTCAGCCTACAGTCCCACTGATCTGTGACTTGTGGGGCTGGCTTGAAACAGACGATATGCACTTTGAGGGGTGTAGCAGTCGGTCTTGAAAGCGCCTTGTTTAACTGAGCTAGGAAAGGGTTGGCAGTTCTGGCGTCTTGTGGGAAGCTTAACAGAGGGGAGCGTTCAAAATAGCCTTTCTTCCCTTCATGCAAGGACATTTGCAGTCTAAAGTAGATCAAGCCTGTTCTAATGCATGTGCAAAGCTGAAGCTTTTCAATCTTAACAGCATGGTGGGCTTCCTGGCTGATCCCTAGCCAGCTGTGCTGCACATTTCTCCCTGCTTCTTGTCTCTGTTTCCCCCCCGACACACTATATTCATTTGGATAATGCAGTCACATCTGGCAGAAATAGCTTTTTTGCTTAGAGAGAGAAGGAGAAAGCCACAGTTGCAAATTGGTGGGACTGTAACACTGCAGGGTGGCTGCCTGTGGCGGGCGGGGATGGCCCCTGCCAAATACAGCAGAAGACTTCAGAAATCCCCCACTGTGTATCTCCATTCTTTCCCCCACTGACTCGTGTTCCTGTGTGCCCATGGTGCTGTTCAGCACATTCCTGGGCATTGTGCTTTGCACAGCAAAGCCCAGGGGTGTTAGCAGCCAAAAAAATCTTTCCCTCCCCTGTTCCCAAGCTAAGAAGCTGGATTGCCCTTCTTCGTTTAATGACCTTTCCCGTTCCCCCTTACAAAAGTCACAGGACATTTTTTTCTGTTTGACAGTATTACTTCATTTCTTTATTGGTAAGAAGTTTGAGCCATTTGTCTTCAAGATTCTGGCTCTCCTCCTGGTGACCTGTGTCAGGGTCTGGATTAGAGCTTTAGTGGATAGACTCGTAGCTGTACCGTCTAGTTTGCATTGCCTCTTCTTCCGTGAGCCCAGGGAGTTCAAGGCAAAGGCAAAACCACCTCTGCTCACTTCTTGCCTGGAACTTCATAGGGTTACCATGAGCTGGTTGCCACTCCGCAGCATGCTTTACCTTTAAGGGAGCTAAAATTGAGCAGAGAGCAAAAGTGCATACTCTGGAAAGGGGAGCAGGTGTCTCTACTCATATACAATGAACAGAACCAGAACTGAGCTTCCTCTACTGGCTAAGGGCAAGGTGAGATTGATAAAACGGAGCTTTTTGGACATCCTCTAGTGATCTCTGTGAATGGGATCCCCTTCACCTGGGGAATGCATACCCTTGCACAAAGTGTGAATGCCCAGAATTAAACCCAGAATTAAATTCAGTTGGTCTTAAAAGTGCCACTGGACTCAAACTTTGTTCTGTTGCTTCAGACACAGCTACCCACCTCAATCTACCTTGCACTAAGGGTCAGTGGTGCAGTTAGGTAATCTGGACTTAATGGTCTTATGGGGGCACACCATTTAGATGAGCACGTGTACTTCATGTGTGTAGCTACTGCCTGCCTCTTCTCCTCCTCTTGAGCCCAGGAGTCAGGGCCCTGGACTTCCCAAAGCCTGACCTTGACAGCACCACTGCATGGAGTGGGTGAGCAGTGCGGAAGTCAGGTGTGCGCTCCTGTGCAATCCCTACAAGTCGTCTTAATGTCTTGCCTCTGTTTGTGTGAATGCAGCCCTATTTTTGTCGCCATCTGTGTTGCAGTGACAGAGCCGTGGAGAAGCAACCTGTGCTCTGTCTGAAGGTTCAGAGTTGGCAATTCTTCTTTTCTCTGCAGTCTGGTACAGTGCTCAAAAGGAAAGGCCCAGTTGATTCTTTAGCAAGTGAGGGGGAGTCGGAGGTCTACCAATGCCCTTGCAGGTGGCGGGGCTACCGTCAATTGCATGTGTCCCTGTTCTGCTCCCTCCGGAGCTCTTCCTGGCTGGTCAGCAGGTAGGTATCGACAAAGGAAAAGAGCTCTTCAGGGGTAACGGGCTGGATGTAGCGGTCACGGTCCACGCCGTCTTTGTCAACAAACACCATGCTGAAGCGGGAACGGGTGATGTGCAAGAACTGCCTGCAGAAAGAAGGAAGGCCTTGAATAACCCGTCCTGCTGCATTCCACGAGAGAGCACTAATGGCTGAGAGAAGGAGACACACAGTTAAAGTTTGTGGTTTGAATTTTGTGTCTTTAAAGGGTTCACTGCCTCTCCAGGAAAAATGCTGAGGCCAGCTCGTGACACTGGTACAGTTTCAGCTTTTTCAGCTGTCAACAGTAAAATAGAAGCAGCTGCCTAAAAAGAAGGGTAAAGGTTTCCCTGGCTTGAAAGCCAGTCGAATCCAACTCTAGGGGCTGGTGCTCATCTCCGTCTCCAAGCTGAAGACCCAGCACTGTCCGAAGACTTTTTCCGTGGTCATGTGGCCGGCGTGACTAAATGCCAAGGCGCACAGAACGCTGTTACCTTCCCACCAAAAGTTGTACCTATTTATCTACTTGCAGTTTCTTGCTTTCGAACGGCTAGGTTGGCAGGAGCTGGGGCCAGAGACGGGAGCTCACTCTGTCACGCAGCACTTGGGTCCCGAATGGCTGAGCTACCGACCTTCTAGTCTGCAGCTCAGTGTCTTAACCTCTGAGCCACTGCGGCCCTAAAACAAGGGTACAGTCACAAAAAACAAAATGGCAAATAAAGTGTCAGCTTCTCATAGATAAGCTGCTTGAAGCCTTGACTCCTTTGTGTGCATTGCAAGAATGGACTGTGGCCATTCTCCTTGAAGGACTTGTCAGGAGGGGGAAGAGATGCATCCTTTAAGATTGAAATGGCTTCCCACTTGCAGAATCAGCCCTTAAGGGACAGTCTGGAGAGCCGGATCTGAGAGACGCCCAAGATCTTTCCCATTGTGACCTGAGGTGTCACAGGGGACCCCAAGACAGTTGTCCTCTGCCGTACCTTCCAGGCCATCTCCATTTCAAGTGGTGCATTCTGTTCGCTTATCTCAACAACCTTATTTTTATTACTATACCCTTGTTCTGTCCTTTCTGGCTGAACCTCTCAGTTGTGTGCGGCAGGTTCTGCACAAAAAGAGTACCTACTGAGGTCAGCCCCTCAATGGCCATTTGAAGCAGTCTTTCTAAGTCCCAACACACTATCCGCTGCACCATCCTGGCTCTCTTATACTGAAGAGTGGAATCTGCTTATCCAAAAACGTCGGTGCCTGAAGTACCCCACTGGGATTCTTGCACCATTGCCTTGCCCATCCTTAACTTGCTCGCACTAACCTGAGCCCTTCTATGACGTCGTCCGAGAGCCGTTGTTCATGAATCCGTCCCACCTCATTAGGCGGCAGACCCACCAGCTCGATGATAGTGATGTGGCGCAAGTCCAGCCCGCAGGTGTCTTGCTGTGTAGAAGAGAAACGTGCTTGGTTAGAGCTGAGTCTGGGGTGGGTGGGGGTGGGCAAGCAACAATGGGGCTGCAGAAGGCCCAGGAGACTTGCCTGCAACATGGCGTTCTGCATCTTGTAATACCGGTCAGAGGGGTCGGGAGCAGAGATTATGAGCAACCGGCGCTTCTCGAAGAACTGGTCCAGGAGGCCGGCTACAGAGTTCACGTCTACATTGATCCGCATGGCTAAGGTAAGGGGGAGAGAAGATGGAGAAAAGCAGGAATCTGTGAAGTTTCTAGCAGCTTGGAGGAAGGCTGCCAATGTTATTGTCCCACTGAAGCCGGGGCAAGGTCAAGTCAAACCCTGAATCTTCAGTGCTGTAGATGAAGCCTGGCAGAATCTGGAATCCTTCGCATCGTCCTTGTAACGTGACAGAACATGCCTTTATGGGTCGGCCCAGTAAAGCACTTGCTGACTGGCAGTTCTGTTTGTGAACTGAATGTTTGTATCACACACACTTTTCTTTAAAAATGAGCGATAGTTAAATATATAACAATGCTTCTGACAGAGCTGCCATTCTGCTAAAGATGTCTTAGTTCAGAGGTCCTCAATCTTTTTGATCCTGTGGGGGCCTTTGGAATTCTGACATAGCAAGGTTAGGTGCAGCCACAAAATGACTGCCACACAGAGAAGATCATTGTGCTGTGGTAGCAGCTGCCACCAAAGCTATGGTTTTAAAATTTGCACAACCAATCAAAAACTATGCTGGGGCCCTGGCCTGGATTGCCCCAGGCAAGCCTGATCTTGTCACATCTCGGAAGCTAAGCAGGGTCAACTCCGGCAAGTACTTGGATGGGAGACGACCTTGGAATACCACAGGCGGGGGCAGGCTTTACTCAGCCACATCTCTGAATATCCTCCAGGCCCCCAGTAGTGGTCAGTCACCAGAGGTCACCATGACTTCCAGGCACGCGCGCACACACACGCATTAAAAAAATACAAAAAAACCACCCGTGCTGGGGAAAAGACCCGCCTGATGCTACACACTTTAAAAACACTTGGTGGGCACCATGTAGGGTTGCCAGGTCTGGGTTGGAAAATACCTAGAGACTTTGGGGGTGGATCCAGGAGAGGGTGGGGTTTAGGGAAGGGAGGGGCCTCAGCATGGTCCAATGCCATAGAGTCCACCCTTCAAAGCAGCCATTTTCTCCAGGGGAGCTGATCTCTGTTAGTGGGAGATCCCCAGGCCCCACCTGGAGGTTGGCAACCCTAGCACCATGGTGCTGATGGGAACCATTTTGGAGGTGGGACCCCTAATTCCTCCCTAATTCTGCAGGCGAGTGCCTAAGACCATTTGTTTTTGACAACAGATTTTATGCAGTGAGGCGTTTCTGCAGCCACAAGGACTTCCATGCACAGGACACAACTTTTGTGGCTCTCCCTTCCCACGGCAGCCCTAAATGCTGTGGGGGTTCGGAGCAGGATTTTAGGGGGGCTGCTGTTGGGAGGAGGGAGCCAAAAACATCATGCTCCAGGGACAGTTCCTTCTGCCTGTGGAAACCAGGCTGAGCCCAACCCGGTGTAGCCATCTGTTGCAACTGGCCCCGTCACAGAAGAAGTCTTTCCCTTTTCTCTCACAAGAACAAAAGCCTCTCCTAAGATGTTTGTGAACTGCAGTTCTCAACAAGTAATCTTTTTTTGAAGGATTAACAGAGTCCCATCCCTCTCAGCCCATTGACTTCAACGAACTTCAAATGATGGGACTTTCTTTAGGTTTGTACTCCCACTTATCAGGGGCTCCATTTTAACCTGTCAACAGTTTGCGGCCCTAGTCTTGAAGGTCAGTGGTCATCCCACACTTCCAGACTCGGGACCCAGCCTTAACCCCAGCTGTGTCAGAATGGGGCCCGCTTTGCTTCACCATCCTCTTTCTGACTTTCTGCAGCTTCCTCCACATGCAGCCTCGCCCCGGCCTTTTCCCCTGCCTGCACATGCCTCAGAATATAGTCCCTGAGGTTTTCTACTCATCTCCCCCTCCCCCTTGTGGCTTCTTCTTTACTTTATCCACTTTGTCCCTGGGAAGTAGTACCCCCTGGGGGCAGGGGAACACTAGACCCGGAGTCCATGGGGTCTGAGATCACAAGCCCCGGTCACTGTTTCATTATGCAGGTTGCTTTATCCATCCAGACTGCTGAAGGGTGCTTCCCTTTGCCCACCTCAGGGCTACACTCCATTACAGACAAGAAGAGCCACGACGCTGCAACCTGCCTCCTACTTCTGCCTGCCTCCTCCGTGGTCCCCTTCCTCCCTTTCTATAGCCTCAGTTTTATACCTGGCCTTTAAGCTCCACCCTCGAGAGCCAGTTTGGTGTAGTGGTTAGGAGCGCAGACTCTAATCTGAGAGAACCAGGTTTGATTCCCCACTCCGCCACTTGCAACTGCTGGATGACCTTGGGCAAGCCATAGCTCTGGCACAGCTGTTCTTGAAAAAGAGCAGTTTCTGTCAGAGCTCTCTCAGCCCCACCTACCTCACAGGGTGTCTGTTGTGGGGAGGGGAAGGGAAAGGAGTTTGTAAGCCGCTCTGGGACTCCCTTGAGTAGGGAAGGGCGGGGTATAAATCGAATCTCTTCTTCTCCTTCTCCCTGCCTTGCCTCAAACACCTGGGCCTAGAGAGCATCTTCCACCAAGGTTTGCTCACTGCCTCCACACTCCTTTTGGGCTCCCCTGGGCCAGACCACAATGGCTGAGGCTACTGCAACCTTCTGCCCTTGGTCCCACCTTGCTCCACCTGGCTAAGTCTTGCTGCTGGGCCGAAGGCAGTTTGTTCCTGGGTAGCCTGCGACAGCATGGCATGGGCCAAGTACGGAATCGCTAACTCTTGCTTATTCTGACTGGCCTGTTCTATGGTTCCTATTCCTACCATTCATGCCTCCTTCCATCCTTTGTAGGGGAGAAAGGAGGGGGATGGATACAGTGTGGGCCCAGTAAATCATGGAAACAGTCAGTAATATTTAACATGGCAATTGAATCTAATACTCCACCCCTCAATATCATTTGTTCCAAATCGCACCTGCCACTGATATCATCCTTGTACAATACTGTCAACATGAACCTACTGAGTAGTGCAGTATTTACTATGTCAACCTAGAGCTGTGGAAACTAGAACTCAGATCTCTGCTTGGCCATGAAAATTACTGTGTGACTTTGGGATGTTCACTCACAGCCCAGCCTCCTGTCCATCTATCCATCTTCCATCTATCTGATTTGTACCCCGCCCTCTTAGCCAAGGCCGGGTGAGGGCGGCTTACATAAAAGAATAAAAACACACAAGTAACCAATTCAAATAATCCTAAAACCATATAAAGCACTCCCAACATTAAAAGCTGCTAAACATTAATGATACTAATCAATCAACATTGTTAGATTATTAGATGACAACGACAGACCTTCAGTGTTCATAAGTTTGTTGTGAGGAAAACATGAAGGTGGGGAGAATTATGTGCACCCTTGGAGGAAGACTGGGATTTTAAAAAAGGCATAGATCCCATCGACACGACTTACGTGTACAAGCAGGCTGAGAGCCTGACCATTGGCGGTTGGACTGGCAGACCCGCAAGGGGGCACCCTGCTGTTCGTAGCCGCCATCACAGTGATACTCGCAGGTGGCTCCGTAGTTGTTGCTGGCTGAGGTGCAGGTGAGGTAACCGTGCTCTGGTGGCTTCAGAACGGGACAGCGGATCACTGAAGGAGGGAAAACTAGTCAGCTGGACAGAAAACCCTCTTTTCTTTAACGGAAGCGATAGAAGGCCCAAAGAAGCCCTGAGCTGTCCTGTCAGTATTCCACATTTCTCCATAGTCACTTCCTTCAACAGGAAGGCTAGCCACTGTGAAGCTTAAATACTGGCAGCTGTACCCGCAAGGAGAAACTGCCTGTGGTTTCTGTGCTGTAAATGCAGAACTGGTACGCCAACAGAGGTTGCTTAGCCTGAGTTATGAATCAGGATATCTTCGTTCAGGGCTCCGTTGGGGCCGGGGCGCGCCGGAGCACCGCTCCGGGAGAGAGGAGGCGGGGGGGCGGGCACTTAAGAAAGCCCCGCCCCCCCGATCGCTCTTCCCAGGCTGCGGCAGGCCGCTCTGCTGCCGCCGGCCCCTTCCCTCGCCCCCCCCAGTCAGTGTTCCCGGGGCCGGCGGCACTCCGCCGGCCCCAGGCAGGAGAGGCCCCTTTCCTCCCCCCTCCCCTTGGGGCCGCGGCAGAGCGCCGCTGGCCCCGAGAAGCCCCTTCCCTCGCCCCCCCTGTCGGTGTTCCCGGGCTGGCGGCACTCCGCCGGCCCGGGCAAAAGAAGCCCCTTCCTCCCCCCTCCCCTTGGGGCCGCGGCAGAGCGCCGCTGGCCCCGAGAAGCCCTTTTTCTCCCCCCCTCAATACTTCCTCCCTTCCTTCCTTCTCTCTCTCCCCCCACCTACCAACTTACCTTCCTCTTCCTTCCTTTCCCCCTTCCTTCCTTCCTTCTCACTTTCTCTCCCCACCTACCTACCTACCTGTTCCTTCCCCTCTCCCTTCCTTCCTTTCTTCTCTCTCTCCCCACCTACCTACCTACCTGTTCCTTCCACTCTCCCTTCCTTTCTTCTCTCTCTCTCCACCTACCTACCTACCTACCTTCCTGTTCCTTCCTTTCCCCGTCCTTCCCCTCTCCCTTCCTTCCTTCCTCCCTCTCTCCCCCCTTCCTTCCTTCCTTCCTTCTCTCTCTCCCCCCACCTACCTACCTACCTTACTGTTCCTTTCTTTCTTCCTTCCCCCCTTCCTCCCTCCTTCCTTTCTTTCTTCTCTCTCTCTCCCCCACCTACCTACCTTCCTTCCTGTTCCTTTCCTTCCTGTTCCTTTCCTTCCTTCCCCCTCCCTCCCTTCTTGCCTTCTGACACACTCCCGGTGACGTCAGGGGGTGTGGCATATGCAAATAAGTTATGCTAATGAGCTCCTGCACCTCTTTTTTTACGAAAGGACCCCTGTCTTCGTTTGAATTTCTGTCATGGACTCATGAGGACGGCCTTGGGCAAACCACGCTCCCTGGTAATCTTGTCCTGCCCCTGCCTAGCAGTCCCATTTCCCTATGAGTAATGACCTAACCGACAGGCTTCTTGTAAGGGTTACAAGAAGATAATATACATATTCCCCAGATTTTAAAGTTCAGTTCCCAGACAGCATAAAGGGAAAGTGGGATGTGTGATCATTGTACTGCAGGACATTTAGGATCAAAAGCTTGGCCACTTCAAAGTAGTCAACTGGCAAAGGTAGTTGCTGGCCGGGATTTTTGGAATTCGCTGTAGCTACATGGCTAGCTTGAAACGGAAAAGTTCCAACCCACAAATACTGGAATAAGATGTGTAAAAAAGTCAGGGCCCTCTTCCCTATGCCTTACCTTGGACCCTCACAACAAACTTGCAGGTGGCTCGGTTGTGGGCCTGGTCATAGACGGTGTAGCGGATCACGTGCTCCCCTTCAGGAAACTCAGAGCCTGGTTCTGGGCCTCGGAGCATCACGCTGGACTCAAAAGACAGAGAGCTGAGTCAGGATGGGATGGTGGCTGGGTAGTGGCATTTCACCCCTGCAGAACTTTGTCTCCAGACTCAAATGAAGCCCAACCCCCCACCCCCATAGGAAGTAGGTCCTGGGGGCCATTCCCCCAAGCTCACTGTTTGATGACGCCGTCAGCAGAATCTGTGGCCCGTGGGCGGTCCCAGTACACCGTGGCTGTCAGCTTGTCAGGCTCTGCTATCCGCTCTCGAGAGTCGGGGCATCTGAGTTTTGGAGGGTCTATATCTGCTTGGATAGAATTGGAAGGAACGCCATGGAAACAAACCACAAGTGGGAAAGAGTTTCTATGTCGGACTAGATTGGCAAGTGACCGTTTCTGCTCTTTTCTGTACTAATGTGACTTGAGTTACTGGCTCGAGTTATCTATACCTATTTGAGCCACAGGTCATTTAAGAACGTGAGAATTCCCATGCTGGATTAAGTTGAGGGCCCCCCACATCACCAGACATCAGCCAGAATCCTCAGGCACGTTTATGAACAGGCTGTGATCAGTTCCATCCTTCATTAAATCTGCAGTGTTTGGCAGGCAGAGGATTTCTTCCACTTCCAAAGTTATCATGGACTAGTAGCCATCAAGAGGAGGATTCCTGTTGATTTAAACCAGCATTCTGTCTCCCTAGGGATTCATGGAAAATGTAGTTTGGCGGCAGATGGAAAGATTTTCTTAGAAAGAATTCTTACTGCCTTCATGAAATCATAAATCCCAGAGTTGGAGGGGAGATAGGGGGACAGCCATGACAGTTAAACTGTGGAGCCCTACAATAGTAGTCCACCTAGTCCAGCATTCTGTCTTACACAGTGGCCAGAGAGTTCCTCTGGAGATCCAACAATTAGGGTTGCCAAATATTTAAAAACAAAACAGACACAATGAGACTCTGTGCTAATGCCTCCTAGAGTAAACAGCACGAAGCATGCTGTTTGCAGTGGGAAAAGCACCCACCCAATACGTAAAGCAACAGCGGTTCAGCACCGCCTCCCTTCCTCTCAGCACAAACAGCATCAAGCGTGCTGTTAGTTCTGGGAGGAACATAAGAACATAAGAGAAGCCAATGTTGGATCAGGCCAGTGGCCCATCCAGTCCAACACTCTGTCACACAGTGGCCAAAAACACCAGGTGCCCTCAGAAGGTCCAGCAGTGGGGGCAGAAAGCCCTCCCACTGTTGCCCCCCCCCCCAAACACCAAGAATACAGAGCATCACTTGCCTCAGGCTGAGAGTTCCTATCTATACTTTGTGGCTAATAGCCACTGATGGACCTCTGCTCCATATGTTTATCTAATTCCCTCTTGAGACCATCCATGCTTGTAGCTGCCACCACCTCCTGTGGCAGTGAATTCCACGTGTTAATCACTCTTTGGGTGAAGAAGTACTTCCTTTTATCTGTTCTAACCCGACTGCTCAACAATTTCATGGAGTACCCACAAGTTCTTGTATTGTGAGAAAGGGAGAAAAGGACTTCTATCCCATGCATAATTTTATAAACCTCGATCATGTCACCCCTCAGCCGTTGTTTCTCCAAGCTAAAGAGCCCCAAGCGCTTCAACCTTTCTTCATAGGGACAGTGTTCCAACCCTTTTATCATTTTAGTTGCCCTTTCCTGCACTTTTTCCAGTGCTATAATATCTTTTCTGAGGTGTGGCGACCAGAACTGTACACAGTACTCCAAATGAGGTTGCACCATCGATTTATACAGGGGCATTCTGATACTGGCTAATTTGTTTTCTGTTCCCTTCCTAATAACCCCCAGCATAGCGTTGGCCTTTTTCACTGCAGTCGCACACTGTCTCAACATTTTCATTGAGTTATCTACAACGACTCCAAGATCTCTCTCTCTCTCCGCCAGTTCGGATCCCATCAACGTGTATTTATAGTTAGGATTTTTGGCTCCAATGTGCATCACTTTGCACTTGGCCACATTAAACCTTTCCCGGCACCCACATTAAACCCCATTTGCCACGTTGATGCCCACTTGCCCATCCTCGACAGATCCCTCTGAAGTGCCTCACAATCCTCCCTGGTTTTCACCACCCTGAAGAACTTCGTGTCATCTGCAAATTTAGCCACTTCACTGCTTACTCCCAACTCCAAATGATTAATGAACAAGTTAAAAAGCATCAGACCGAGTACTGATCCCTGCGGTACCCCACTGCTTACCTCCCTCCACTGAGAAAATTGCCCATTAATATTCATTCTCTGTTTCCTTTTAATTAGCCAATTTTTGATCCACAAAAGGACTTATCCTTTTATTCCATGACTATTGAGCTTACTTAGGAGCCTTTGATGAGGAACTTTATCAAAAGCTTTCTGGAAGTCAAGGTAAACATCATCTGTTGGGTCCCCCTTGTCCGCATGTTTGTTTACTCCCTCAGAGAACACTAACAGGTTAGTGAGACAAGATCTTCCCTTACAGAACCCATGCTGCGTCTTCCTCGGTAGATTTTGTTCATCAATGTGCCTACTAATTTTTTCCTTAATAACAGTTTCCACCAACTTACCCGGTATAGACATCAGACTGATTGGCCTGTAATTTCTCAGATCTCCTCTGGAACCCTTTTTAAAGATAGAAGTGACATTCGCTACCTTCCAGTCCTCAGGAATGGAGGCAGATTTTAAGGAAAGATTGCATATTTTTGTCAGGAGATCCACAAGTTCACATTTGAGTTCTTTCAGAACTCTCGGATGTATGCCAGTGATTTATTTGTTTTTAAGTTGTCTATCAGACGTAGGACCTCCTCTCTTGTCACCTCAATCTGACTCAGGTCTTTAAACCCCCCTCCTGAAATCAGTGGTTCTGAAGTGGGCAGGCACTTCTCATCTTCCACAGTGAAAACGGAGGCAAAAAATGCATTTAGCTTCTTAGCCATTTCCCTATCATCCTTCACTACACCTTTTACCTCATGGTCATCCAAGGGCCCCACTGCTTCCCTGGCTGGTTTCCTACTTCTAATGTATTTGAAGAAAGCTTTATTGTTGGTCTTTATGCTTTTTGCGATATGGAGGAGCACCCAGCCCCAGAGCAAAGCAGCAGTAGCTGTTGTTTTACACTTGGGTTTGGCACTTCCTCCTCACAGGGTGAACAGGTGAAGCACTCTGTTTGGGCTTAGAAGAGGTGGTGCCAAGGCAGCCCAAGTGTGAAGCAGCATCTAAATGTTTGGGGGGGGGGGTTCAGTCCCCCCCCCGACAGTGAAAATATTGGACTGTCCAAGCCAATACTGGACACCTGGTAGCCCCACCAACCACAGAGGCACAGGGCACAGAGGCTTTCCCTGATGTTGCCTCTCAGTAGTGGTAGCCAGAAGTTGACTGCCTTTGAATGTGGAGGTTCCCTTTAGTTCCCATGGCTAGTAGCCACTCACAGACCTATTCCCCATGAATCTGTTTAACCCCCTTTTAAAGCCATCTACAGAAGAAGACAACCAGGATGATGGGGGGAAGGGTTTGCAGGCTGCACCAATTTAATATTGTAATGTGGACAAACCTTTATTCTCCATATAGATCAAAAACCATAAATCACCTAAAATCTACCATTTAGGATTGCTATCCTTTTATGGATAGAGATTCTGGTCTCCTAAACGCTGCATGACAAAGAGCTGGGGGGTACCGGTTTCCAGTGGAGTCCCGGAATTCTCCCCCACGTACAGCTGATCTCCAGACCAATGCTCCTTCTAAGCTGTGGAGTCTTGTGAGCAAAAATTCTACTCTGTGAGCTACTGGCATTAAAGCTGTGAGCGAGCGGTTTGGCTACTGCAGAAATACGTTTGCTCGGGAGCCAGATGTGTGAGCCAGCAGCTAAAAAACTGTGAGCTAGCTCACACTAACTCAGCTTGGAGAGAACACTGCTCCAGACGACAGAGATCAGTTCCCCTGAAGGCAGTGGCAGCTTCCCTTCAGAGGTCAGACTCTATAGCATCACATACCCACTGAGTCCCTCCCCCTCCGGGCACTACCCAATATCTCCAGGAATTTCCCCAGTGAGAATTGGCAACCCTACTGACAAGGTGAAAGCAAGCCCTATTCTGAGACAACTGATCTGGGATGCTCTCTGAGAAACTTACAAGCATGGTGGTATTTTAAATATACCGGGTGGGGGACTCTATTTGGGTGTAAAGGCAGCACTGAAATGTTTTAAATAGATGATGTGAGGGATGACTGAGGACCGTAGCAGCAACTTGGGCCTTGGGTGTGTGTGAGATAGAAGGCTTAAAGATGGCCCCTAAACAGGGTGAGAATTTACCTACACAGATTGGGTCACTGCCGCTCCAGTGCCCGTCCTCCAGGCACACGTGCCTACGATCCCCCTCCAGGTGGTATCCAGGCTGGCAGGTGTAGGAACACTGAGAGTCGAGCTTTACCCCATTGGAGCACTGGTACGAGCCATGGTATAGCGCTTGCAAAGGATGGCATCGGATTTCTGAAGCCAGAGAGAGAACGGAGACAACGTTGGCACAGCAGCTTTCAAATATATAATCGTGCTATCCCTACAACAACCATGGAGAGGAGGAATTACGATCCCCATAGTGTGGGGTCGATGCTGAGAGAGAGCGGCTTGCTTAAAAGCCCTGAGAGAGTTCAGAGTGCAATTTGAAGCCGGAACTTCTGGATTCATAGTTCAGCTTCTATACACCATTTTGAGCCTGGTCATTGAAACTACAATCCCCAGGATTCACTGGAGGGGAAGTCTTTGCTGTTTTGTAAGTCTTTAAGGTGCTACTGGATTCTTGCTCTTTTCTACTTTGCTTACAGACAGACTAACAGACTAACAGACAGATTCTTGCTTACAGACAGACTAACACGGCTACCCATCTTGACCTTTGCAATTAAATTGCCTTCTCACTGGTTGAAGCACTGCAGAGAAGAGGCAGTCTGAGAAGAAAGCACACCTGACATGTTTACCTATTTACCTGGAGACTGGATCTCAGCATTTTGCTGGCAGCTCATAGGGTGGTGTTCAATTCTGAAAGATTTGGTGTTTCAGAAATGAGATGCAGATTTCCCAAGGACAGCTCCTAAGAGCAAATCATTTTTTAAAAACGCAGTGCTCCTCTTTCTTGCATTCTCATGCCCAGAAACACAGTTATGAGCTGCATTCCTTTAACTGCTGTAAAAAATGTCAAAGCCCAACCAGAAAAAGGTTATGACCTCAGCTGGCTGCTCAAAATAAAAGTGATGACATCTAGGACATAAGGAGATTTTGACTCCATCAGACGAAAGGGTCTGGTCCTGCTTCCCATGACCAAGCAGGATGCTACGCCTCAGTCTTCTATTTATCACTAGATTTTTCTCCAGACAACTCAAGGCAGTACACATGGTTCTGGCCTCCACTGCTTCATTCCTTCCCATCAACTGGTGCTCAGTGGTATACTGCCTCTGAATCTGGAGGTTCCATTTAACTATTCTGTCCAGTAGGATCTCAGAGCACTATGCCTGGCATAATTTCATTTTGAAAATAGATAGAATAGCGTGTGGACGAGTGGTGGCTGCCTAGATACACTCAGTCGATGGTCCAGCTCTGAATGCTCTCCTTATATCTATCTGCCAGACAGCCAGCCTCAAGCTTTAGCATCGGGTGAAGGCATAGCTATAATTCAGGCATTCTGCTGACTTGTATATGTGCGAGACAGCATCTACATTTATGGGTTTTTTTTAAAAAAACCTAGCTTTTATTATTAGTTTATGTATCTCTGCTGCTTTTTCAGCATACTGCTGGTCTTTGGTTCATGAAACCAATTGGCTAGGTTTTAAGACACCACAAGACTCCTGTTGCTTTGGCTGCATTTTGGCTAACTCTCAGCTAACCTGCTAGTTTGGGAAGTTTTAAAAGAGATTATTGCTGGGCTGATCTATTCTTAAGTGTCACTGATTTTATGATTTTTTTTTGTTTAACCTGTTTTGTAACTGACATAGCCAAGCTTTTTGTATAGTCTTAATAATATTTTGGATGGCTCGTGTTTTACTTTCACTCGTGGGTCATTTTTGAGAGCCAAATTTTCCTGAGAGTTTGCTGAATGCTTAAACTCTATCTCTAAGAAACAAATGGAGAGGAGGAGATTGGATTTATATCCCACCTTCACTACCCGAAGGAGTCTCAGAGTGATTTACAATCCCTTTTCCTTTCCCCTCCTCACGACAGACACTCTGTGAGGTAGATGAGGCTGAGAGGGCTCTTGAGAGAGCAGCTCTGAGAGAACTTGTGGCTGGCCCAAGGTCACACCAGTAGCTGCATGTGGAGGAGTGGGGAATCAAACCCGGTTCTCCCAAATGGCTCCATGCTCCTAACCACTACACCAAACTGGCTCTCAGGAATGTATTGTGCCCATACAACTGCTGCAAGTCTGATGCAACTTTGATTTGCTCTGAGCATAGATACAGCTCTGTTGATCATGGGGGAAGGATGGGCTATGGCATAACTTGGGTAGGACTTCCTGAAAATGACCATGGTTACAAGGGTGGGGGGATAGGTCACAGGAACTGGTCTAACATCCAAACACAAATGACTGTCACTTACGGCTGCAGTAGGTCATCCCAGACCAACGGCGGTTTGGCAAGCAGTGGACAGACCTCCGGCCGATTAAGCGGTATCCCCGGTGGCAGGAGAGCTCGCAGCGCGCCCCCATGCTGCTGCGGTAATTTCCTCCGCGGGGAGAGTAGCAGGTAGCCTCCCCATGTTGAATATTTAATCGGTGACACCACTGGGCCACTAGAGGGAAGGAGAAAGAGAAACCCGACTGCAGCAAAAGCTGTAATGATTGTGACACTGGGAAAAAATGGGAAAGGGCTACCAAAATAATTCTGCAGCGTTATTTCCCTTTTCCCACATCCAGCTAAAAATGAGAAATGCCAGGGTTCAGGTCAGCCAAGGAATTGGGCCTGCTATTTGGAAGTCCTTATTTTAATCTAGCTGTGTGTGAGGGAGTCACTTCACTTAATGCAGAGAATGAGATGGCAGAATGGATGGTGTACGCCTTCAGACTTTACAGGAAGCATCATGGAGGACTGCATTTTTGGAATGATCTCCTGTGTTTAAAAGCAAAACACTTCTGCAAATAGAAAACCAGTCCATCAAGCAAAATGGAGGGGATGGACTCTTCCCCCTGCTTTGCTGTTTTCTGTTCTCTGGACTTCTCTGTTTTTGTGGATTTTTTAATATGAAGAAACATTCAAAACTGGAATCTACTACCTGTCATCCAGAGGGTGCAGTCAGTTCTGCTATCTCGCCATTCTACCACCTCACTCTCCTGCATGTGTGAACCGGGCCTCAGTGGCAGAGAACAAATATGGGTCTAGGTTCAATCCCTAACACCTCCAGTTAGTAGTGCCAAAGGTATTGGGCTCAGAAGCACCATAACCTGAGACCTCGGAGATCCACTGCTAATCAGAAGAGATAATGGTGAGATGCACTAATAATCTGAGACTCTGTTTAGTGCAACACGTTTAGAATCCAGTGGCACCTTTAAGAAGAGAAGAAGAAGAGATTGGATTTACACCCTGCCCTTCACTACCCAAGGGAGTCTCAGAGTGGCTTACAAACTCCTTTCCCTTCCCCTCCACACAACAGACACCTTGTGAGGTAGGTGAGGCTAAGAGAGCTCTGACAGAAACTGCTCTTTTTCAAGAACAGCTGTGCCAGAACTATGGCTTGATTATTTATTTATTTATTTCAATTTATATCTCCTTACCCTTCCCCGCCCCACAACAGACACCCTGTGAGGTAGGTGGGGCTGAGAGAGCTCTGAGACAACTGTCCTTGAGAGAACAGCTGGTACAGAGCTATGGCTTGCCCAAGGTCATCCAGCAGGTACAAGTAGAGGAGTGGGGAATCAAACCCAGTTCTCCCAGATTAGAGTCCACGCACTTAACCATTGTACCAAACTGGCACCTTTAAGACCAACAAAGGTTTATTCAAAGTATGAGCTTTTGTGTGCATGCACACTTTATCAGATATCAAAGGTATTTTATAAAGTGTGCATGCACACGAAAGCTCATACCTTTAATAAACTTTCGTTGGTCTTAAAGGTGCCACTGGATTCTGAATTTGTTCTACTGCTTCATACCAACACGGCTGATCATCTGGAGCTATCTGTTTAGTGCGGTGTGCTGTATTCTGATGTGTGAATTAACTATTCTTCACATGGTATTCTACACATGGGCTTCTCTTACTGATTACTTCTTAACTTGTTCCAGGCATTGACAAGAGGACTGGGGGTTTGGCTCTCTTGAAACGCTGCTCAGATTAAATTTAGCCTGTGTACTTCCCCACCAGCTGTCCCTAATTGGTTTCAGCAACCGCAGTAAATTGGATTTGTGTTGACTAATTTCTTCTTTTTAATATCCATTATTTCTTGAGATCGACCCAGCTGCAGAGTAAACAGCAGTTGCTGGCTGTCCCCACTGGATCCCACGGCTGGCATTCTCCAGGCTGACTAGGGAGGCCTGTTCCCTGATAGGATGAGAGGATGCACATGGTGGTTGCCTGGCAACTTCCGTATGAACTCCTCTCTCTTTTGTCCTCCTGGTACTAAGGAAAAGGGCCATAGAAACACTGGGGAGACAAGGGGTGACAGTAACAATAGGTGGCTGCAGGAGAGAAACATTCCCTAAAGTGGGAAGTGAGATGGGGGTGGGAGATCTCTGGACCTTTCCCCTGGTCTTTAGCCTCCTTGGCTCTGTTTGCCTCCATAACTAGAGACAGGGCGTCCAAAGAGATGGGATTTTGCCATGGGTATTCCAAGCTGACCCTGTGTTTCCTCTCAGAAAACAATAAAAAAAATATCCAAAACAGCAGACTAAGAATTTACGACAAAGGACTTTAAAATGAAATAAGTGGTAACACTTGAAGATAGGTGGTTCTTGGTTAATGATTCCAAAGGAAGGAAATAAATAGATTCAGATCAAGAATAAGAAATGTCTATACAATCTAGGCAGGACCATCCTTTCAAGAAATCCCCTCACAGAAGGTTTAAGAACAAAATTTTAGTCCAGTGGCACCTTTATGACCAACAAAGTTTCATTCAAGGTATAAGCTTTCGTGTGCACATTTCTTCAGATACTTCACTCTAGGGGGCTATTGGTTGAAAACCTTTACCTCTGTACTCTGGAAGAGACATATGTGGGGTTTCCTCAACGTACACTTCATTGGTCTGTCTTTCTGCAGCGGCGTAGCCAGATCCTAGAAGAAGGGAGAGAAAAGCAGACTGTGACAAAATTACTTCCAGAAAGTTCCTTCTCTCTTACCCAGGAATATGGTTTCATAGTGGTTTGTGAGGACAAATGATCCAGGATAGTCTTTTTGGGGGGGGGGGGGGGTGACCTTTTCTGATGGTTAAACCACTGTCCCTGTTTGACACTGGCTGATTTCGTTTAAAAAGTTTGTACTGAAGGCACAAGCAAGTACAGTTTAACTTCTAGAGCAGGAATCTCCAACATGGTGCCCGTGGTGCACCAATACCTTTCCCGGCACCCACAAATATCTTTCTTGGTGTCCGCCAAGTGTTTGTAGAAAGTGGGCATGGCCCAGGAAGGCTTCTGATCAGCCACTGAAGATCTGATTGGCTATGCAGCAGCTGCCACCGCAGCACAAGAAATTTCACAATGTGACTGCAGGTAACCTAGGGCAGCCATTTTGTGGCTGTCTCCACCTCTTGTGGCAGCCATTTTGTGGCTTCACCCACCCACCCACCATTCCAAAAGTACCCGCAGACTCAAAAAGGTGGGGAACCTCTGTTCTGGGGAATCTGGGATGGGTCTTTCTGCTGGTAAAGTGGGGGAGGATAGGGCAAGATATGGCAGTGTGGGTGTCCTGGCTGCAACTTGTCACATCCTGAAACATCTGGAAAGAGGGCTGAACCAGGATGTGGTGAGTCACACACTAGAGACATACTGAACTATTCCATACGTGAAAAATCCATTGTGAAAAGCAACCTGGGTTGACTTCGATAGGTCAGCAAAGGATGTGTATGTAAATTGACTTCCCAAAGCAACGACCGAGGAATGTATTCTTAGAAAAGGACTCTTGTACAAATATTTTTCCCCATCCTCCTACCTGGCAACAGTGTGAGTAAACTTGCTGTCCTACAGCAGCAGACTAAACAATTTCTTGTACCAGACTTATTCAGTATAGGAAGTAACCTTCCAAGCAGGCTGCAGGCAACTGCTTGCTCATTGAAGGACTTTTCAATGTCTATGTTATAAAATGGCATCAAGCTCCTTTCTTTGTTCTTTTGGATACGGAGTCTGGCCTAAAATACTAGATTTGATTGACATGAAGCATCCTTGATAGACTGCAGGGTAATATTGTCATTTATGGGATATGTTTTGAAAGTGATCCCTTGGGCACCTGTCCGTTGAAAACGTGTGCTGGAGTATCTCTGTAACTTTTCCAGGCCAAGATCTAAGCAGAATCTGGGGGTCCCACTTGTAAGATTATGCTAACTGGAAAAATTACAGTGATAATTTATTCCGTTGCCTCTTATCCAGACGAATTGGCACACTGGCACACTCTGAAGGCCTTTCCTTTCTGTGCTGAACATTGGATTGCTTAGTAATCGTTTTTGTAGATGAAACTAACCCAGTTTTTCCACTGTTTCTGCAAAAATCAACGGAACAGAGCAGAAATGTGAATGGAGACAAAAATATCTTTGGTGGTGAATGACCGTCAATTAATCTGCTGGTGGCATTCCAGATGTATGAAGTCACACTTCCACTGGGGAGAGGGCATAGTTCATTCTTCCCACTTTCCTGAATCCTTCCAGTTCTCGCTTGTGAATGTACCTAAATGTCTTTACCTGATTTTAGTCGCCGTGCCTGAGTGGCTGCATAATTGCTGCATTAGCCTTGAAACTGCATCTTTCCTAAGCAGAATCCCAGATGTTTCAGTTTCTATGGTTGATAGCACTTTTAAGAGAAAAATGCCAAGGTTCAAGCTTGGTTAACTACCATGCAGGGTGAGATGAAAGCCCTTCTCCCTCCCCAAGTGTGGCCTGCCTGCGATGATGCCATTAGGATTAGAGGAAGGGCATTCTGCACAGGATCAGAGGCACTGCAGTCTACGTGGGTATTTCATGTAATTCAGGAGTGCGCCCACAGGCTGGGAATAAGCGTCAGTTCAGCCCCTGGATAAGAGGAACTGTGGAAGCTGGCTGAGAAACCTTGCTGGTTTGAAATGACTTTTTGTTTCCTTTTCTAAATTTAGCTGCCAGGATTGATTTATAGATGAGATCTACATGAGGTGGGGACTTTCTTTCCTCTCCTGCAGTTTTCTGACTGGGGAAAGCATATTTTATCCATGGGGGGAATTAGGGGGGGTACCTATAGGGTTTCTGCAGTAGGAGTGAAAACAGCTCAAGGCTACCCTTTTTCAACCACACAATAGCAGGAGAGGAAAGGGTTAAAGTCTCCTTCTCTCCCTGTGCTGTTGTTCTCTTTGATAACTGGAAGAAGAAAACTCTATGATGTAGCTGAGCCCGGCATTAATTGCTATCCCTCCCCCCCCCCCGAACTGCTTGATCCCCCAATTCCCATTCACAAGTGTGAGAGAGGCCCCATCTCTTTACTTAAAATATTGACATCCTGCCTTTGCATGTTACAGACTATGTTTTCCCTTTCTCTCATACACAGTAATATATGGTCAGGCAAAATAAATAGAACAGCTCCAAAGCTGTCAACAAATGAAAGCCAAAGAAACAGCTAGCCAATATGAAGTGCAGCGAAAAGGCCCTCAACCTGCCTGTCACTAAAAAAAGAGGGCTGAAATAAAACTGTTTTGAATTGGTGCCAAGGGAAAGTCTCTATACAGTCCAGGTACAATCTCTGAAATGGCTGTTCCCCAGTAAAAAGGATATGCATATTTTTGTTTTCGTTTTTTTCCCCTCCTAAACATTCATTTTATTACATGCATCTAGGTGAAAATGTTCTTGGACTGTATCAGTTCAGACTACAAGCAGAGGTTCACATCTCCTTCCTGTTTTTTTAAAAAAGATGCTTGTGTTGTCTGTGTTTTCTGTTAAATTTCTATGTTCCTCCCATATGTGATTGCCACCTCCTTCTGTATGAAATGATACATTCCAGGAATGTTTTGACCACAAGATGAGTTTCGTCTAGACTGGGCTCTCCTCCTTCTAAGGTGACACTATTGTTCAGCAAAGTAAAGCCACTGGGCCAGAGCCCAGACTTTACATTCGCCACCACAGGGTTCCCATGGCGATTGTGTGTGCTATGTGCCACAGCGTCCTCTATTGTACCATCTTCAGTTTCCCCCTCCCAAAGACCTTTGGTCTCCAGCCTCAGGAATGTGGAATGTCTGTCATCCCAGCCCTTGAAAAGAAAAGGCTGAGCCAGCCTTCCTGAGATATCTCCGGGGACCATATATATGGCCACCACGCAGCCCCTCCTCTCTCGGGTGGAATTCTGAAATCAATACTGGCCCTTTCGGTGCTAAATTTATTGATGCTGGTTAGGATCAGGGCTCCGTTGGGGCCGGGGCGCACCGGAGCGCTGCTCCGGGAGAGAGGAGGTGGGGGGGGCGGGCACTTAAGAAAGCCCCGCCCCCCCCGCTCGCTCTTCCCAGGCTGCGGCAGGCCGCTCTGCCGCCGCTGGCCCCTTCCCTCGCCCCCCCCCAGTCAGTGTTCCCGGGGCCTGCGGCACTCCGCCGGCCCCAGGCAGGAGAGGCCCCTTTCCTCCCCCCTCCCCCTGCTCCCGGGGCCGCGGCAGAGCGCCGCTGGCCCTGAGAAGCCCCTTCCCTCGCCCCCCCAGTCAGTGTTCCCGGGCCGGCGGCGCTCCGCCGGCCCGGGCAAAAGAAGCCCCTTCCTCCCCCCTCCCCTTGGGGCCGCGGCAGAGCGCCGCTGGCCCCGAGAAGCCCTTTTCCTCCCCCCCTCAATACTTCCTCCCTTCCTTCCTTCTCTCTCTCCCCCACCTACCAACTTACCTTCATCTTCCTTCCTTTCCCCCTTCCTCCCTCCTTCCTTTCTTTCTTCTCTCTCTCTCCCACACCTACCTACCTTCCTTCCTGTTCCTTTCCTTCCTGTTCCTTTCCTTCCTTCCCCCTCCCTCCCTTCTTGCCTTCTGACACACTCCCGATGACGTCATCACTTCCGGTGACGTCAGGGGGTGTGGCATATGCAAATAAGTTATGCTAATGAGCTCCTGCACCTCTTTTTTTACGAAAGGACCCCTGGTTAGGATTATTTATGCTAGGCGCTGGAAGACCCAGATACATCCTGATATGAATGAATGAATGGTTGTTCAAAGTTTATGATACCCTCCAAACAGTAAAACTAACTGCGCTGCAATGTTTTGGGAATATAAGGTATGAAGAATAAGGGTTCAATTAGATACAAGTGGAGACCTGCAAGAAATGTGTGGGATGGTTATCCCATTCCTCATGCCTTTGCTTCCTTCCTCTCCCCCTCCCTCTCTCACACTCTTTCTCCCTTTTCTTACTATCGCTCTCTCCTCCATGCATGTGACTTCCTCTCTCTTTTTGCCCCCTCATCATTCTCTTTGTTTTTCTGCCTCTCCACCTCTTCACTCTTTCCCTCTTTTTTCTGACCCCCACCCCATCCCTCTCTCTTTCTGCCCCCCATCACTCTCCCAGCCTCTTGCCTGCTTCCTCTCCCCCCACAGCAGCAGTGGCAGCTCTCTGGGAATCACAACGGATCTCCTAGCTACAACTGTAATTTATGTAATGATATTACAATGGGGATATGCATTTAAAAAATTTAAAAGTGTGTGTATGTGGGGTGGGTGGGAATACGAAATAGTGTGTGGTTTGTAGCTGTATGTCCAAAGGTAGATCAGGCCTGTTTCAACCAAGCCCAGCCTCTATTGCAGGGGTGGCCAAGCTTGCTTAATGTAAGAGCCACACAGAATAAATGTCAGGTGTTTGAGAGCTGCAAGACATGAACAAATATTACACATGTTTTTATTGAAAAATATGCAAATTTGCTTTTTTAAAAAAAATATTAAATGAGACTGCCTGCCAAAAATAAAAACAAAATAGGTAAAACAGATATTGACAACGATATTTATTTATCCAGTTACATTTGTAGGCAGGGGGCTTTGAGAACATATTTAAAGTTAAAGTTGCTTTCCTTCTTTGCTCCCCCCACCCACACCTCAAGCCTGTCCAGGGAGGAGAACACTGGCTGAGGAAGGGGAAACTGACCGGGAAGGTATACCTCCCCTTCGTTACCCCAGCCGCCCTGCTGGGAGCCACACAATCAGTGTTCCCTCTAAGCTGAGTTAGTGTGAGCTAGCTCAGTTTTTCAGCCTCCTACTCACACATTTTTGTCTTAGCTCAGGGAAGATGGCTCCAGAGGAAACTAATTCATGCAGTGGTCAAATCGCTCACTCACAGCTTTAATGCCAGTAGCTCACAAAGCAGATTTTTTGCTCACAAGCAGGGGTCCTTTCGTAAAAAAAGAGGTGCAAGAGCTCATTAGCATAACTTATTTGCATATGCCACACCCCCTGACGTCACCGGAAGTGATGACGTCATCGGGAGTGTGTCAGAAGGCAAGAAGGGAGGGAGGGGGAAGGAAGGAAAGGAACAGGAAGGAAAGGAACAGGAAGGAAGGTAGGTAGGTGGGGGAGAGAGAGAGAAGAAAGAAAGGAAGGAGGGAGGAAGGGGGGAAGGAAGAAAGAAAGGAACAGTAAGGTAGGTAGGTAGGTGGGGGGAGAGAGAGAAGGAAGGAAGGAAGGGGGGAGAGAGGGAGGAAGGAAGGAAGGGAGAGGGGAAGGACGGGGAAAGGAAGGAACAGGAAGGTAAGTAGGTAGGTGGGGGAGAGAGAGAGAAGAAAGGAAGGGAGAGGGGAAGGAACAGGTAGGTAGGTAGGTGGGGAGAGAGAGAGAAGAAAGGAAGGGAGAGGGGAAGGAACAGGTAGGTAGGTAGGTGGGGGAGAGAGAGAGAAGAAAGGAAGGAAGGGAGAGGGGAAGGAATAGGTAGGTAGGTAGGTGGGGAGAGAAAGTGAGAAGAAAGGAAGGAAGGAAGGAAGGAAGGAAGGAAGGGGAAAGGAAGGAAGAGGAAGGTAAGTTGGTAGGTGGGGGGAGAGAGAGAAGGAAGGAAGGGAGGAAGTATTGAGGGGGGGAGGGAAAGGGCTTCTCGGGGCCAGCAGCGCTCTGCTGCGGCCCCGGGAGCAGGGGGAGGGGGGAGGAAAGGGGCCTCTCCTGCCTGGGGCCGGCGGAGTGCTGCCGGCCCCGGGAACACTGACTGGGGGGGGGCGAGGGAAGGGGGCCGGCGGTGGCAGAGCGGCCTGCCGCAGCCTGGGAAGAGCGAGCGGGGTGGCGGGGCTTTCTTAAGTGCCCCCCCGCCTCCTCTCTCCCGGAGTGGCGCTCCGGCGCGCCCTGGCCCCAACGGAGCCCTGCTCACAAGCCTCCACAGCTTAAACGGAGCATTGCACACAATATGTGTAAAAGAGCCGCATGTGGCTCCCGAGCCACAGTTTGGCTGCCCCTGCTCAATTGACTGCTTATGTATTTATTATGCTTGTACTCTGCTCTTCCTCCAAAGAACACAGGAACAAACCTGCTTCAGCAGTGATGTGTGCTTTCAGCCCATCCCCTGGCTCTGTTCAGCTATGCCAGTGTCCCCAACCTTTTTGAGCCTGTGGGCCCTGTGCGATTCTGACCCAGGGCATGGGGTGCAATCACAATATGGCTGCTGAAGGAGGCGGAGGCAATCACAAAATGTCAGGGAGCTAGGGTTGCCGAGTGACTTACCTTCTGCAGTGGGGGAGAGCTGGTCCTGTTCTGGGACATTCGCGCATGGCGCAATGACGTCACCCGGAAGTGACGTCAGCCGCCAATGTGCCCAGGTGACGTCATCGCACCGGGCACGTCGGCCCAAACCGGGCACTTTGGGGGTGGGGTTCCCCTGTCAGCCTGATCTGGACTGGCGGATTGGGGGCTGTTTCGGCAGGGAATCCCCCGCCCCCCCGGGGGACCTGGCAGCCCTACAGGGAGCAAGGTCATATATAAAACCTGTTCAGCATTTCAGGCAGAAGCTCTGTTTAACAGGATGCCTGTTAACCTGCACCTAGCCCCACCCACTTTCTAAAAGCACTTGGGAGGTGCTGTGGTGCCCATGGGCACCACATCAGGGACCTCTGAGCTATGCTCACTCAAAGCCAAGTAGCATTGCCCTTTGGGGTGACCTTTCTACCACTCCTTAATTCAAGGGTGTAGACTTTCCAATTTCCGGGGGGGGGGGCTGGGCCAAAGGGGGGAAGGGAGTGGGGAGGGAGGGAGGGAGGGAGGGAGGGAGGGAGGGAGGAGAGAGAGAGAGAGAGAGAGAGAGAGAGAGAGAGAGTAGGGTTGCCACCTGTGAGATAGGAGATCCTCACGCGCGCAAGGACAATGTTACTGCTGCCGCAAAAGCCTCTCCCTCCCCACCTGGCTTCCCCGCACCCCTCGCCCCACCCACTCCTCTCTCCCCCCCCCCCCCAGGGCCGACTGCCCAGCCTGATGACGTCACCCAGAAGTGACGTCATCAGGCTGGGCACACTGCCGGGGCAAAACTCTGGCAATCGCCCTGAAACTCTATGGTGCCATAGAGTTTTCAGGGCGATTGCTAGAGCGTTGCCCCGGCAACATGCCCAGCGTGATGACATCACTTTCGGGTGATGTCATCACGCTGGGCAGTCGACCCCAGAGAGAGAGAGAGAGAGGGAGGGAGGGAGAAGTGGGTGCAGGGGAGCCGGGCGGGGGGGGGAGGCGGGTGGGGGGAGGCTTTTGCGGTGGTGGCAGAGGTTTTGCGAGCAGAGGTTTTGTGGGTGCGGGGGAGATGGGCAGAGGCAGAGCTTTTGCGGCAGCTTCTTGGGAGCCCTAGCAGCAGGTGGCAGCCGGGGGCGGGGAGGTGCGGTGGCAGGCAGGTGCTCCGTTTTGCCCAGGAGGGCTCAGTCCCCCCTGGAAAATTTCAGGGGTGGCCTGAGCCCCCGAGTCCCCACGTAGTTGACGCCTATGCCTTAATTCATGTCCTGAAGAAGTCTTGGGGATACATTATTCACATGGGCTGAAAATGGAGTAGAAGGAATGCTGTTTCCAAAGAAGTAGGAAGTACACTAATGAAAACCACTAACCCATTCAAATGCATCAGAGGCATTCCTAAATGTTTGTCGGTTTGTGGTGCCCAAGAGAGGAAGGAGGTATGATTCCCTTTCCCCTTATTGTGAAGAGAAACAGGTAAAACCATTAGCTGAGGAGAGGAAGAGAGTGCCTCATGTTCACTAGGGAACTCTAGAAGTTTCCATGCCTGGCCTGTCCAATTCTCATTGTGTCATGGTGCTCACCTCTAAGAATGTCAGTCACAGTTAGCTGCTGTCTCTGTTTTTACTATCCCGAAACGGGGATGGGAGAAGAAAACAGGCCAAATGTTGCCGTCTCAGCTCCTGAGCTGTGTAATAGGCAGAAACACTTGTGGCTTTTCTTGGCTTGGAGATTCAGGGAGAAACTTCTCATGCCAAAAGTCTTCCTGTCATGCATCTATTAAAGCTGTAAAAGTCTTACCAGAAAAGAAAAATTATCTACAGGAAAGCTCTTTTAAGTCTCACATACATCCAGCTGTGCTAGTCTGCTGCAAGATCACAGAGAGAGCTTTAAAATGTGACAGGAAGAACCATGACTGCCTCTCCTCAAAATAGCTTTGCTTGCTACTAGTGACCAGCCACGGATGGGTTTTTAATATGACACACGAGCCAAGGAGTTGAAGCTCAGCATCTTAGCCGAGGAAGGAAAGAGGCGCGTTCTCTGCTTACTGTCTGTAACCGGTCCAGACAAACCACCTCTTGCCAAGTACTCTTCCTGCCAGCCACAGACAAGGGCATGTGGAAAAGTTTAGCTTTCGCGGCCATGAGGGGGAGGTGAGTTATTCACTCCTCTCTAGAGATGGTCCTAAAGGTTCTCACCCACCCTCCCTCCGTACCCCACAGCAGGGCAGACGCCACCAAAAGCCCAGGAGGGGTTCTTAAGTGTTGATTCACTGCCTGCTGACTTTCCCCTTTTGGACACTCATCTTCTCTGGTTCCTTTGACCAAGTTGGCTGCTGTCGAGAAAGAACCTACCTGGTATCTTATGGCTAGTAAGTGTGCGGCTTCTTCGAACCGTTGCCAAAAAAAGAAGACAAAGGCTGCAATCCTGAGAACTTTTTCCTGACAATAAACCCCACTGGATAAAAGGGACTTACTTTTGAGTAGATCTGCTTAGGTTTGCTCTGTACGTCTAGTTTGGTCCCAAAATAAAACATCACTCCCTTGCATCTCCAAAGACAAGGTGCTCTTCTTTGTGAATATATACAAAGATCATTGAAAACAGAGAGTTGCCCATCCACAAAGACATGGCTGACGTGGGCCTATCCTGACAAAGATCCCAGCACCCAGCAACAAGATCTGCACAAATCCTGCAATCACAACATTTCGATCTAGGGAATGAATGGTGGTGAACATAGATGCAATCAGTTCCACCTGATATCCATAACCTGATTTTTAAGTATTGAGCAGGAGGCGATGAATTCAAACAAACAGGCTTTTATTCAGTGACATTGTTCAGCTCAAAAGACAGCTCTATGAGAGCAGCACTTTCATTTATACTGTTCCAACACATAACTTTCAACAATGTAACTATATACAAGCAATACAATTGGACCCAAGCAGGGCTCAGTGATTGGGTATCTAGATTGGCTTCAGGACCAATGGGAGTCTTTAGTAATCAGCCAATAGGAATTGGAGCTTTAGGATACCAGAGCCCTTTTCAAGCTATTACTGCTTCATATTCTAAACAAACACAACACTGATAAACACCAACGAGAGGCCCGCAGGATTTGACTTGCCATGTAAAGAATGGAAGACAGCTAATAGAGTACAAACAGGCTTTGGCAGGTGTGCAGACCTGTTGTTTAAATGGGGCAAAACACCAGGACCCGAAAGCAATTGCGGTGCAGTCCGCCAAACTATTTCCCATCTGTCACAGGAAGCTTTCAAGGGAGATGCGATGGAGCTCTTTGAACTCTCCCCAGCTGCGACGTGAGTGGATTGAAAATTAGTATTTAGGGGGATTGCCCAGTTGGTCTGCACACCCATTGTATCGACTGGGTTATGTATTTTATATTATTATATGCTTCCTGTGTGTAACTCTGCCATGTGTAAAGTCTGCCCGAATAAAGTCATGCTAGGTCACAAAAGAAATTGCAGGACGCCATCTGATTTTAAGCTGATTTCCAGCACTTTATTGCGAGCACTTTATTGGTAATTTTAATGTTTTAAACTGTTTTAATTATATTTTCAGCTTGGTGTTATGCCACTCTGTAAGCCGCCCTAAGCCCGCTTGCGGGGAGGGTGGGGTAAAAAATGCAAAATAAATAAAATACGATAGATAGATAGATAAATAAATACAAAATAAAACAGAAGTCTGGGGGTACCTGAAAGACTAACGAAATATATATCCCAAAAGCTTTTGTGAGTCTGAGCTCATTTCATCAGATGCACGGCGTATACCTCCTTGTGTGTGTTAAGTGTCCTCAAGTTGCTTCCAACTCATGGCGACCTTATGAATTAATAACCTCCAAAATATCCTATCACTGACAGCCTTGATCAGATCTTGCAAACTGAAGGTCGTGACTATCTTGACAGATTCAGTCCGTCGCCTGCTGAGTCCTCCTCTTTTCCTGCTGCCTTCAACTCTTCCTAGCATTCTTGTCTTTTCCAGTGACTCTTGTCTTCTCATCATGTGACCAAAGTAGGATAGCCTCAGTTTAGTCATTTTAGCTTCACTGGTGATTTCAGACTTGATTTGATCTAGAACCCACTTATTTGTCTTTTTGGCAATCCATAGCATCTGTAAACCTCTCCTCCAGTACCACAGTTCAAATGAGCCAGCTTTCTTCCTGTCAACTTTCTTCATTGCCCAGCTTTTGCACCTGTACATAGTCATGGGGAATACTTTTGCATGTACCTCCTTAGTAGTTATTTATATTTATGATTTCAAATGGGCAGGGGTGGAGAGATGTTACAAAGAGAGATCAGTTTGAAAGAATAACCAGTCCAAGAGAAATCTGTCTGTTTAGACTAGGTGAGGACCACTCACAACTGTAGACAGATTTGCAAAGTGGGATAAGCATACAGTCCAATCAAGGAAGATGCCATGAGAAACAAGATAAGCAGAACTAATGAACATCTGTAAAGGCTGGGTCATGCTATTAATACCTGTGGTGAATTAAGACGATACTACATGAAATCTCGAAGAGAAGCTGCTGGGCAGCAGCAATAGTGGAAGGTAACACTGGCAGATGCTGTTTTGTAGGCAACAGCAGTGCCGATTCAGCGAACCTTGGCTAGTACTGTGCAGAAGGACGCAATGCTAAACCACTTTTGATTATCTCTTACTTCGAAAACCCTACGATGAGACAATCCAAGATGAAAAAAGGCACGACGTTTTGGATGTCACTAATTCACAGAGTTGCCATAAGTCGGAAGCGGATTGATGGCATTTAACCCACCACACGCAAACGGAATCCTGGTTCCGGAGTCAGGATGGAGTTGCCCTGACCCAACCCACTTTTCAGCAGCCCGAGGGCAGCTGTGGGGGGCTTATTTATTTATTTATTTATTTTTCACATTTATATTCTGCGCTCCCCGCAAATGGGCTCAGGGCAGATCACAACAAATAATTAGGCCATTTGGAATCACAGAAAACACGATAACTGAACACATTAAAACAAAACAAAACAAATTAAAAACAGATTGCACCAGTTGCTGTACAGTCTCCGATGCCGGTGCTGCTGGACTCTAAATTTGTTTAACCTGGGCAGCGTGGAAGTGGTGTCTTCAGCAGGGGAGGCTGGCTTTTTTACTGGACGCCCTCCGCCTCAATCATAGGCCTGGCGGAACAGCTCCATTTTACAGGCCCAGCGGAATGATAGGCAGTCCCACAGGGCCCCGATCTCAGGCGGGAGCATGTTCCACCAGGCCGGGCCAGAGCAGAGAAAGCCTTGGTCCTGGTTGAGGCTAAATGGATGCCCCTGGACCGGTGACTTACTTATTCAAGTGCCGCTAAGCCCAATTCAGATTGGGGCTGCAGCGCTAGGGAGGGGGGACCATTCCCTCAGGCTGAAACAGCTCTGGGAGGGGAGATTATTCCCCCATTGCAGGGGTGCACATGCACTGAATACCCATTGAATTTTTCAGCTGCCTGACAGGCTGAAATTCAAAAGCCAAGTTTCCCTGGCATTGAGCCAGAGGTTCTCTGCTTGCTAAAGTTCTCGGCTGCATAATAAGCAGAAAAAGGCATTTCTTTTTTCCCCTGGTGGTTTTACCTGTTCAGTTTCTTAGCAGCAATTCTAAAGTTGAGCTCCTCTAAACACAAATGATGCTATGCCTACTGGATTTCTGTCTGTCACCCAGCTGTCAAAGGCAAAAGAACCTTGCCAGCCAAAAAGGATCGCTCCTTTTAAAAGTCTGCATTGGATAAATCAGTGCCTACCTTCGTACCACGTGGAGGATGCTACCTTGGCCCAAAGAAACAGCAGGAGGCTGGACGTGCCTTGAAGCATCCTAGAAGGGAGCCCTGGCTGCCAGAGTTATCTGAACAGGGTGCAGCGGATGATTCTGAGCAGGATACGGCACAAGCTGAGACTGAGAAGAGGAAAAAAGGAAGTTAAAGCAGCAAGGATAATCTACCAGGCAAACATTCCAACACTGAAAAGAGACAGCATTTACTTCAGAATGACAGCTGAAATGAAACAAATCATATGTTTGAAACATCACTACATTTGAAAATAGGATCTCATTCATTTCTGGATTAATTTTGGAAACATTTAAATGTTGGTTTTCAGAATGAGCACAGTGTATCAGTTATGATGTGTTAGACTAGGACAGGGGTGGGAAAACTGTGGCTTGGGAGCCGCATGCGGCTCTTTCACATATATTATGTGGCTCCCGGCAGGGCGGGGGAAGCTAAATATCATTAGCAAACAAATATCATGGACAAATTAATATCATTATCAATATCTGCTTTTACCCCTTTTGTTATTATTTCTGGCAGTCTCATTGAATGTTAATAAAAAGCAAATTTGCTTATTTTCCAATAAAAGCAGGTAATATTTGTTCATGTCTTGTGGCTCTCAAACATCTGATGTTTATTCTATGCGGCTCTTACGTTAAGCAAGTTTGGCCGCCCCTGTTCTAGGTGGCTCTTACGCTGAGCAAGTTTGCCCACCCCTGGACTAGGAGACTTGAGTTCAAATTGCCAATCAGCCACAAAGCTCACTGGATGACTTTCGGGCAGTTATTCTGTCTCAGCCTGGCCGACCTCACAGGGTTATTGGGGGTGAGAAAAAGGGTGGGAGGAAATGTCTACTGCCTTGAGCTTTTTAAAAGAAGTACAGGATAAAAATACGACGTAATGGATACATTTGCAGTTTGGTGGATAATGAAAACAAACTAAGAGGCACTGATCCAAAGCTGAAAGGACATTTATGCTGGAAATAAATAAAATATATCATTGGACATTTCATGAATCACTGTGAAACCACTCTGAACATTTGAAAAGGCAGTATATAACTATTTGAAATGCAAACGTAAATAATAAAAATAGACACTGAATGATCCCTGACTTGGGGAGTGGTGAAAATAGGGGAAGGCTTCAGTTCTGATGCACATGAGGGTACAATCAAAGAACATATTTGCAGTCAAAAGTGCGGTTTGTTACCTGCGAACCAAAAGTTTTAAAAACGTTATTTAAAACATTTGTTTGCCATCTCTTTGCCTAATGTGGGATCCCAGTCTAGCGAAACAATCAAAAACATTAAAACAAACTTGGATAATAAATATATGTAAAACAATTAAACCAACCACATAAATGGGAAGGGACCACCAAACAAAACAGAAAAGTCTTTTTCGGCTAGCAGGAGACATGGTAACCTTGTCTGTATCTGCAGACGACCTGGACGCTCCTAGATCTCTCTTTCCAGGACTCAATGAGCAATCACAGGCTTCAGCAAGCCAATTTCCCCTACCCTCTTCTGCCTTTCCTTTGGTCTCAACTGAATTGGTTTCACACTTCCTGGAGCACATCCAGTCTTAATCAGGATGCTTTTGTTTGCCTTTAGGTTAATTCATGAAGTCATATTTTCCCCCATTCTCTGGAAGTCCCCCCAAGCAAATGGGCAGCCTGGTTTTGCTGCTTTCATTATCGTAAATGGGGTTGCCCTCTTCACAGACAGAGTGAATTAAACACTCAAAGTACAAGAACACTGGCCCTATTTCACTGGTCCAATTCGACTGCTGTTTATGTAATTCGAGCCAAAAGCGACTGTTAGTTCACATGGAGGAACAGGCCGGAGGCACAGGAAAGGGGGAAAGGTCCTCAGAAGAGAGGCCTGCTGCAGGCATTGCCAATTAAGAGCACATCTGTCTATCTGAGAATAAGGCAGAGCTGGTCTTATGTAGGGTTGCCAGGTCTGGGTTGGAAAATACCTGGAGACTTTGGGGGTGGAACCAGGAGAGGGTGGGGAGGGGCCTCAGCATGGTCCAATGCCACAGAGTCCACCCTTCAAAGCAGCCATTTTTTCCAGGGGAGCTGATCTCTGTCAGCTGGAGATCAGTTGTAAAAGCAGGAGATCTCCAGACCCCACCTGAAGGCTGGCAACCCTGGTTTTGTGGGAAAGATTTCAGCTGCACAAAGAGAGCAAGAATTTGCCTTCCTTGCTGAGAAATTTTGCTTCTTGAGATCTGCATTATCATTCCGTGCATCACTAGGGTTGCCAGCTCTGGGTTGGGGAACACCTGGAGATTTTGGAAGTGGAGCCTGAGGTGGGTTGGGCTTGGGGAGGGGAGGGACTTTGATGGGTGGTGTAATGCCCAAGTGTTGCATGATAGAGTGAGCTCCCGTCTCTGGCCTCAGCTCCTGCCAACCTAGCAGTTCGAAAGCAAGAAATTGCAAGTACATAAATAGGCCCCACATGACCACAGAAATGTCCTTGGACAGCGCTGGACAGCGCTGGCTCTTCGGCTTGGAAATGGAGATGAGCACCGCATCCCTAGAGTCGTATTCGACTGGCTCTCGAGCAAGGGAAACCTTTACCTTTTACCTTTATAATGCCATAGAGCCCACCTTCCAAAGTGGCCGTTTACTCCAGGTGAACTGACCTCTGTTGCCTGGAGATCAGTTGTAATCCCAGGAGATCTCCAGCCACCACCTGTAGGTTGGCAACCCTATCCACTACCCCTTTCAGTAGCAACACAGAAGTTGGAAAAAGAAAGATACTAGCTTTAAGTCTACTATCAGTTTGGGTCAATGGAATGGAAACCCCAGAGAGCAAAACCGGAGGCGGGGGGGGGGGGCAGGGGCGGGGAGAGAGAGAGAGAGAGAGAGAGAGAGAGAGACACAGACAAAGAAAGAAAGAGAGAAAGAAAATAAGCGCGGTGGGGGGGGGCTGGTTGAGTAGCTGGAAATCTTTGCAAATAAACAATGAATAACAAGGCGTCTCTGGCCAACACACAGAAGTAGGCAGCCTACGCAACAGCTTGATAAATGGGAGAGGAGGAAGTAGAACCCAATCAAAACAAACCAGGGGGTTCAGTTGTCCCCCCCCCCCCCCTTTGGTGCCAGTTTTGTGTTTAAAAAACAGAGAATTTTCAGGCAGTGGGCCCTGCAGCGGAATGAAACCCTCCATATCACCTGTCCCTCTCCAAGCACACGAGTGCCAGTCTGGTGTTGTGGTCAGAATGTGGAAGGCCTAGGACTCGGGTAGGCATCATTCAGATCCCAAGTACCTCTTCCATTTTCTCCAGGGAGCAGGTTGGAGAGAGATGGGGTTGCCAACCTCCAGGTGGCGTAAGCCAAAAATAAGACACACAGGGCTAACTTAACGTCACAGTTTCTCTATTGTTATATATAATAGACTTGGAATATAGCTTAATTAAACATACAGATACTTGTACATCCAATGCATAACCTGCCCAAAGCTGCTCCACAAGTCCACTGTGAACTGGGCTCTGTCTCCAGGGCGGCAGAGTAGCTCCTCTTACGGAAGAGTTTCACAATAGGCACCTCCCTCCCCACTTACTTGAAAGTAGAACAATCATTGTGTCTCTCGACAGGCAGAATGAGCCTACTAGAGACACTCCCAATCATGTGGCTCCATCCACTCTATCAGCTAAGGCACGGATGCGGACTCCTGTCTCCCCGGTCAAAGTCAAGACAGACCCTCTAGCTCAGCACTGCCTGCTTTTTAACTGGCCACAGCTCTTCAGGGTCTCAGGCTGAGAATGGTTTTTCTCAGAACTTGCAACCTGAATTTATTTAAGCGGCCGGGGACTGGACCTGGGACCTTCTGCATGCGAAACAGGGGTGCTTTCTAAAGTCAGGTCTCCTTATCTTCTCCCCTACCTCACTCTGACTTGAAAAAAGAAATGGTAAGATTCGTCTTTTGGGTTCCACTGAAGAAGAGACCCATCATGCACGCTCACTAAGGGGCTTGCAGGAACTCCTGTCCTGACCACCAACGTGGATTATCTTTAATAAATTTCCCCCCTTTTTAAACCTGGCAAGGCACTTGCAACTTAATCACAGCCGCTTCCACCAAGCTGAAATTCAACAGTCCGCAGAGCTTTCCCTGGCCTAGAATGGCAACAATGGGCAACGCTTCACCTGTTGAATGTCTGCTTCTTAGTTGTTAAAAGGCACAGGGGTCCTCCCGGAAAGAAGGCAGTAACCTTGTCTATCTATGCATCTCTGCATGCAGCTGATTTCCATGTGGGCAAAAGCAGCCAGCATGCAGGCTACTCCAGGTCTTTCTTCTGCAATGGACAAGGCAAACGGCTAGCAAGAACATCTTACCCGCCAGGCGCTGCGTCCAGCTGTTGCCTCTTGCTCCTCTCTCAGTCCATGTGGGGAACCTTCCCTTTAACTTTTGCAAAACAAGCTTCTTGTTCTCACAGGCATCCCGGACTCAGCTAACACTGCCCAGATGTGGGGCTGCAAGCGTCTGCCAGATGTTTCTTTAAAGCTGTAGTACCGTCTCTTCAGAGAGGAGGAGAAAAGAATGAAGGGGGGGGGGGGAGGCCCACAAACACAGCCAGCCTGTTTCCAGAGAAAGAAGGAAAGACTTCTGCAGAGGCCGCAACAACCCCCGCAGGATTCAAGTATAGCTAACCCTTTCCAGTATTCCCAGATGCACAATACTGAGTTTTGCACAGTTCATGAGTCACAGATTCGTGGCTGAAAGAAAAGCTGGGTCAGGAAGCCAACAGACCATAAGCGCACAGGGCTAGGGCAACATGCTAAGGAAACTGTCTAACCACATTCCTAGCATGGTAGAAAATATAGTACAGAGTGCAGTGGTGACACACTGGGGCAATGGTATTAATGAGATAGTGGAGTGAGTCTCTTGACCATGGTCAGTCCAAGGTGGCCATTTGACAGGTCCTAGACACTGCACAACGTGATCTCAAAAGTGATCCCTTAGAACATTGTAAGGAGTCCCCAGTCTTGTCAACCTGTGAGGACTATTGGAAACAGGTCACAAGGGCCACCATAAAATGGCTGTCATGGAGAGAGAGATAAATATAGCCAGTCGCAAAACGGAACCATGAGGCAGGGGCCAATCACAAAATGTTGGAAGCTTGCGAGACAAAGATCCCCTATGATGGAGTCAGCTGTTTTGAGTGGGTGTTCCCCACAGAGAAAAACCATGATGCATCCTGGGTTTTCCTGGAGCATCTCCTGCTCCCCTCAGGTGGAGGAAAGCCAGGACTAGCTCTAGGGGTGCCAACTCTGTCTTGGGAAATTCCTAGAGATTTGGGGATGGAGCCTGGGGCATGGGAAATATGGGAAGGGTATAATGCAATAGAGAGAGTCTACCCTCAGAAGCAGTCATTTTCTCCAGGGGAACTGATCTCACTCTGGAGACCAACTGCAATCCTGGGGGGCCCCACCTGAAGGTTAGCTCTTTGGGGAAGAAGGAAGTGGACGCCACACGGGGATCACTGCACTACACGTCTTATGGGTAGAGCTCCCCACTGGGCAAATGGCAACCCTATGTAGTGGTGAAGAGCAGCAGCCTGTAATCTGGAGAACTGGGTTCGATTCTCCACTCCTCCACATGAAGTCAGCTAGGTGTCCTTAGGTCAGTCACGGCTCTTTCAGAGCTCTCTCAGCCCACCTCTACGTCTAGTTTGCCACCGAGTGGTGCATGATGCTAAGAGCTAGTACTCCTGGCTGCTAGACAATCTTCAGATCTCCTGGCTACACTACACTCTGTTCCTCAGGTGCAGCATTTAGGGGAGATCAGTGGACGGGATGGGGGTGGGGAGCAGGAAGGTTTTGTCCCACCGTCAGAAGAGCCTTGGCACGAGCAGAGAATGGAGTCTGGATTCAACCCTAGCCTACGCTACTAGTTTACATCTCCCACCCCTTTAAAGCTGCTGCTCATTTGTTCCACCGTCTCATTTCATCCTGCATTAGATTTTGACCCGGGCCGGTCTCCTCCGTGCAGGCAGCAGCAGCTGCTCTTGACAAATCCCCGCCTGTCTTGTCTGGCATCTGTCCCACCGGGGGAACACGCCGACCCTCCTGTTTGATTCCTTATTCGATTCTTTAAGGACGACATCGTTGACTGGCGCCAGCTGCTGGTAGAAAAACGAACGTGGTTCCCTTACAGCCGAAGACGTGCCCGTCTTCTTATCCCTGAGAAGAGCTGAGGTGTCGGGAACAGTCGGCCGGTCTCGTGGATGCTCGGGGGAATTCAGAAAAGGGGGCGGGGCTTCAGAGCCTTGCGCGTTGTCTGGCCTCGCGCCCGTACGTGGCAGGGCGACCGTTTCTCGGCAACCTCCGGAAAGTGTCGGCTTCTTCCGGCCGTCCTCGTCACCGAGAGAGCCGGGACTAGCGGCCCGAGCTTATTTTTCGGCAGTTTCCGGAAAGACTCGACTTCACTTGTCATTGGCAAGGCAGGGGCTCGCGTCTGGCTCTCGTTCGGGACCTTCCGGAACGACTCGGCTCGTTCCGCCCAGACTCGACGCTGGCAGTGGCCGCAGGCGGCGGCGGCGGGGCTGGGAGGGCGGCGGCGTGCGGCGGGGCGCGGGGCGGCTGGCAGGCTCGGGGATGGCGTCCTCTTCGCGGAGGCTGCAGACCAAGCCGGTCATCACCTGTCTCAAGAGCGTCCTCATCATCTACAGCTTCATCTTCTGGGTGAGCTCCTTCTCGACGCCCCGCAGCGCGGACTGCCATAGGGAACAATGGAGCGGGCTCCCTCTCCAGCCCCACAGACGGTGCAATATTAGGCGGGGCAGGCAGCGTCTCCCCTCCGCCCCTAGATGAGAGTGGGCCCCCCGGCGGGCTCTCTCATCCTGCCCTATTCCTGGTGGGCGTCAGAGGGCACGCGGTGCCGTGTCCCCCCCGTAGATGACAGCAGGAGAGACCCTTATTCCCCCCCCCGACGACTCCATGGAGATTTACTCCCCCCTTCCACCACCCTTGTGAGATTCTGTCCCCCCCCCACCTCTGACCCCCACGGCTGTGTGTGCAAAGAGTTGTCAAGTTGCAGCCGACTTCTGGCGACCCCAGCAAGGGGCTTTTTTTCCAGGGAGGTGAGAAGCAGAGGTGGCTTGCCGTCGACCTCTCCTGCAGAGCCTTCCTCGGTGGTGGCCTCCCTTCCAAGGACTGACCCTGCTTCGCTTCCCAGATCGGGCTGTGCCGCGCTGCCCTCCCTCCCTGAGCCCCCCGAGACTAGAGGACAACAAAGAAGACGCCCTCTTGCTCTCAGTCGATGCTGACTTCAGCTCCCTTTCCCCTGAGCAGCAAAGGGGTCGGGCTCCCCCTGCAAACCTGTCCTGATCCTGTCGTGTGTGTTGGAACTGACGGGGGTGCGTCTCTCAGTTCCGCAGACTGCAATATGGTCGGTTCTGGGCCCCCCGATACTGTGTCCCCTGACAGCACTTGAGATTAATGCCCGCTTTCATTCTGCATCTCCCAGCCTCACAGAGAACAATAGGGCAGAGAACCCCCCCCTCTCTGATCACGGTTCCTGTTCCTCAGTCTGGCCTAGCCCCTGCTTCAACTCCCGGGACTCCATAGACGGCTGTTGGAGAGGTTTAGCCTTGCAAACCTATCCTGTTATTTGAGAACACTTTGGGGGAGAGAGACAGTAGCTGACTATTCTGCATTTCCTAACCCCAGACATTAACACTGTCTCCCTGCTCTTGCAGAGTATTACAGGACAGACACCCCCCCACCCCCTTTGTATCTTAGCTCTCTATAGCACAGTAAGGCAGAGGCCAAAAGCCCTATAGTGTGTAATCTACCCTCTTCCTGCAGTTTTGCTTGTAGAAAATAATGAGACTCCCATCTTTCCTTTACACTCTCCCCCAAACTTGGGATTTCTGACCGGAACCCCCTTAAAGAACAATAATGCAAGCCATAGGCATGACAGAAACCTTTCCCCTGCAATAAAAAATACAGAAGTTCTTTGCTCTGTAATTTCCCTCCCTAGCTCCATAAAGCATGATACAGTAGATTTGTAGCTGGAAAGAAATGACCTCTCCCCCCACCCAAGCATCTCCACCCCCACTTTTTGTCATGAAGTTGCAGCCAACCTACGGCAACCCTGTTGGGTTTTCAAGGCAAGAAGCGGTCAGAGGAGCTTTGCTATTGCCTCCCTCTGCGTAGCGACCCTGATATTCTTTTGTGGTTTAGCTTCCAAGATTTGACGAGACAGGGCTCTCCAGTACCCGTTGAGGCACAACGGAAGGCAAATCCTCTCTTCCTTATAGACGTCAGTTCTTCAGGGCCTGGCATAATTGTGCAAGTGGCACCCATGGCAAAAAGCGTGATGAAACTGGTGGTATGCCCTTCCATGCTAAAGTTCCCCTGCAGCCGTGATGTACCCTGTGCTTTGTTGACCCTTGTCTGTGAATAGCAAATAAAATGTGGAATGCACTCAGTAATCCTGTCCTTTCCTTCCACTGCTGCTTGCTTCAGGCCTCTGAGTCAGGTGAGTGCGGCTTTACCCTCTAGGGACAGGGTCACCCTTCTCCCTGCAGCCTGCCCTTTTGGAGTCCAAATGACCGGTGAAGAATGTTTTCTTGGGTTTGGGGAGGTCTGAGAAACCCTCACTTTTGCTGCTCACCCTCTACCTATATGTATGGACTGGTAGCTTCCACTTCAGTGTATCTGAAGAAGTGTGCGTGCCCATGGAAGCTTACACTTTGAACAAAACTTTGTTGGTTTTAAGGTGCCACTGGACTTGGTTTCAAGGAGAGCGGGATATAAATTGGATAAAATAAAACAAAAACTTTGTTTTGCTTCCAAAGGAAACAGGCGATCCATTTGGTTCCCTAAGGCTTAGATACCTTTGAGATTGGGTATGTTTATCAAATATGACAGGGAATAAGCGGAAGAAACCCACATGACACAGGGATTTTCTGGCCTGGTAGCTTTGTTTTTTTTCCTGGGACACCAAGTTTATGTAAGTCCTTCCTGCAGACTTCTTTCTGGAACTCCTGTTTATTTAGCATGATGCGCACAGTCTTCTCCGCTCATGGGAGCCCTGCCTGCAAGGGAAGCCGCTGTTGGCCTAGCTGTGTACTGGAAAATGCCTCCCTTTAAGTCAGACAGTGGACTGAAGGGGGGGGGGGGAGAGATGGGGAGTCTTACTGCTGTTATCTCCCAAGATCCATATGTGAGATAACAGGGAGTTGTTGCCCCCTGAACCACTTTGTCAAACTCAAAGTAAGATTGGGGGAAAGATTGTTTCTAGTCCGTCAGTGTGTACTTACGGCAGAGGGAGATAGTGGGTCCAAGTGGTACAGCTTGTTAGATAGTGTGATCTTGTCAATGTGGAGACTTGTGAGCAGACATTCTACTCTGTGAGCTACTGGCATTAAAGTTGTGAGGGAGCGATTTGGCTACTGCATAAATCAGTTTGCTCTGGAGTCACCCTTCCTGAACGAAGACAAAGATGTGTGAGCCGGAGGCTAAACAACTGTGAGCTAGCTCACACCAACTCAGCTTACAGGGAACACTGGATCTTGTGTATGTTGTCCTAATTCTTTGCCATATACTTCCACAGAAACGTTGTGCCTTTGTGCCAGCTTTTTCAGACGTCTTGTTTTGAGTGACAGAGTTCCTCCCCACCCCACTTCTGTTTTCTCCAGTTCTCTGGCATTATTCTCCTGGCGGTCGGCATCTGGGGGAAAGTGAGCCTGGAGGTGTATTTCTCCCTCTTAGATGAGAAGGCTACCAACGTTCCCTACATCCTGATCGGCGCAAGTGGTGTTGTCATCCTCTTGGGCACCTTTGGTTGCTTTGCCACCTGCCGGGGAAGCACATGGATGCTGAAACTGGTAAGGGGTCATGGGCTGAAAGGAGCCCGGGGATCCTCTGCTCCCTCCAAACTCAGTCCGCCGGTGGCAGCCTGCCCTGTTCTTCCTTTTCTTTCTCTGCCTGGTCCAACTCCCTGAGTTTTGTTAGGGTTGCCAGGTCTGGGTTGGAAAATACCTGGAGACTTTGGGGGTGGAGCCAGGAGAAGGTGGGGTTTGGGGAGGGGAGGGGCCTCAGCATGGTACAGTGCCATAGAGTCCACCCTCCAAAGCAGCCATTTTCTCCAGGGGAGCTGATCCCTGTCAGCTGGGGGTCAGTTGTAAAAGTGGGAGATCCCTAGGCCCCACCTGGAGGCTGGCAACCCTAAGTTTTGTGGAGGCTGGAGATATTTTGTAACTGGTAGAGATGTAGAATTTGTGGAAATTTTGAAGCTGTGGAAGAGAAACCCTCTTTTCCTCCTGGGAACACCGAGCATCCTGGGGAAAAACTGAAATGTATGCAGTGCTTACTGTCCTATCGAACCGGAATTATTTTGCAACCTTAACAACATACAATGCATCATTTAAAAGTATAACTGTCATAAGTTATCTACAAGCAAAATTGTAAATATACTCACTATTTGAGAGGGTGCTGCATGTTTGGCCGCGCATGTTTTAGTTTTTGCCATCTCAAAGGTAGGGAAAAATAAAAACAGGAAATTAGGAAACAAATTTTATTGCAAACAAGTGTGTGTGGTTTGGACAGGAACAGTCTCACACAATCATAATACCAGCCTTGGCTACGAAGTTAATGATGCTGAAAACACTGATCTTTAATAACACGTTATCAGAGTCATTACAGCATATTAACTGTCGCAAAAATGTTCACATTGAAACCCTATGATGGATTCCATGGATGTTATCATTTCAGTAACAGCCCCATCCGAACTCTGACCAGCTCCCATGGTCTGTTGCATGGGCCGGTATGCTGGGCAAGCAAACACACCTAGGCTGTGTCATATCTGGGGCAGAGAGTTCCTCTGTACATATCTTACCAAAAGGGATACATTTATCGTGAGCAATAGTTCTTTCTTCTTTAGCTATAAAGGGCCTGTTCATGGTCATTTATAGTCCATGTTTCTTCCAAAAACTCAAGGTAATATGGTTTTTTTAAAAAAACGATAAACATAGATAAGATTGTTCTGATGTGTTGAGGTGGATTTGATAAATGTAATTTCCATGCTGGTGGATCTGAGTGATAGCTATATAGAATCATAAGAGTTGGAAGGGACCTCCAGGATCACCTAGTCCAACCTCTTGGTCTCAACTACCCCCCCCCCCACCACTCCCAGTGACCACACCCTCAATGACCTCTGTGCCCAGAAGATGACACCCCCCCCCCCAATCCAGGATTCCTGGCCAAACTGGCCTGAAGAAAATTGTTTCCTGATGTACTTCAAGCAGATTCTTTGGGGCTGCATACTTAAACGCATATACTTGCTACCAGGGCTATTTTTGGGCAGGAACACACAGGAACGGAGTTCCGGCTGGCTCTTGAGTTGGCCACACCCAGCAGGAACTCATTAGCATAATAGGCCACACCCAACAGCAGAAACTCATTAGGATTGGCTGCAGTAGGGGTATGTGGCCTAAAATGCAAATTAATTCCTGCTACAAAAAAAGCCCTGGGTTTTACAACAAACAAGGTAAACAGAATAAGAAGCCAAAGGTGGGCATGGCTGGATGACCACTCTTCTGGTGACATGGGGGTGTGGCCTGGTATGCTGAGCTAATAAGCTGTGCTGTCAGTGGTGTGGCCTAATATGCTACTGAGTTTCTGCTGTTGGGTGTGGCCTATTATGCTAACGAGTTCCTGCTGAGCTTTTTCTACAAAAAAAGCCCTGCTCGCTACTGAGCTTGTAGCTGTTCTTCTTCTTTCTTTTTTTTTTTTTTTTAAAAAAAGCAAAACATTCCGCTTGCTCTGAACTGCTGCCTGGGTGCATGAAGATGGCAGGCATTCCCCTTCCCCATGCGTGCTGCAGAGATGTGGCACAAATGGGTAAGCTGGCCTGTGGCCACAAGAATGTTCATCTAGAGTGACTTCTCTGCACAAGGCAAAAGCAACAGGTGATATTTCAGAAATGTCCCTGTGATTCATTGTTGGTTCCAAGGTCTAATGATGCAATTCTGGGAGGGTGGATTCATGGTAGTTACTTGGAAAGGCCAAGTAGCAAAGTTCAGCTAAACATAAGGAAACTGTAGCATGAGCAAACTCTGTTCCTGCTCTTTTTTGCAACTACTGAGTTGCAGGATTCTGTCACAGAACTTGTCCGACAATAGTGGCTGAGGTTAACGGTGGAGATCTCTGATTTTGTATTGGTAGTGGGTGGGATGTAGTTTTACTGACCCTGATCTGTTTTTTCCTCTGTTCCCAGTATGCCATGCTCTTAACCCTCATCTTCCTAGTCGTGCTGGTGGCGGCCATTGTGGGCTTTGTTTTCAGACACGAGGTGAGGGGTTTTGTTTCTTGGGGACGTCGTGTGCTGGGCTTCGGGAACATTAGCTTGCTTTTCTTCCTTTTGAACGCATGCAGCAGTATGTGTGGTTGTTTTCTCAGAAATGGAGGGATATTTGCTGTTGATGCCAATATTAACATCCTAAATTTAGCATTCAGTCTCTGAGTGCAACTTTCAAGATCTGAAATGCAGAAAAGGTTGAGTATGAAAACATTCAAAACATAGAACAACTTCCCCATTTAAACAAAACTATGGAACATAAAAAAAAAATTTCTTGGCTAAATGACGGTCCATTTGGTATCCTGGCAAGCTGGACTGTAGTTCGGAGTACTTGTCTGTAGTAGTAGTAGTTGTTGTTCAGTCGCACAGTCGAGTCCAACTCTTTGCAACCCCATGGGCCACATCACGCCAGGATCTTCTATCTTGCCTTTTCATAAATACCACAATGTGGGTCCTGGGATGGTGGCATTTGCAGTCCATACAAAGTGTGCTGTAGCTGAAGGAAATGGTCTTCCTTTGCTTTAAGAACAGGGAGTTCAAGAATGCATTACATGGGCATTTAAGTTTACTGGCTTTGATCCTAATCTCTGCCCATGGACTTCTGCTCACAAAATGGAGCTTTGCCATTTTCCCACCGCAGCTGCTTGTGTGGCCAATGTTCCCGCTAATTCTTTCCCCTACTGAGCAGAGAAGTTCCTGAAGGACTTGCACACGAGACAAGTGAGTTGGAAGGACAAGAACTCAAGTCTGCCCCTGGCAGTGAGCGGTTTATTTTTAAACATACACAGACTTACATGCCACGCCCTTAGGTTGCTGCGTCAGTGTTCAGTAGACAATAATCAATCAACAATCATGGAATCCACATAGGGGATGAGACAACTGTCTCAGGAGCCTGCTGTTTGCAGTAGGGCTTATTAGCCAGCCAGCTTCAGGAGGACAATGCTCATTGTGTAGCAGGGAGGGGGGAGAAGCATGGACTTTGACCTGGCTAGTATCCCAGTCTCAGACCTTCCCTACAAGTTCCCATCCTGAGCAGAATGGAACTGCTGTAATCTTAAAATGGGCAATGGGCAGAGCAAGACCCTGTGTGGCTCCAGGTGGCTGCTGAGCAGGGCTTCCTGTGTTAGTGAATGGCTGCTCATGTGCACACTGTTTGCGCCCCCCCCCAAAAGCCACTCCTGGGGGTGGGAGATCTAGTAAAGGAAATGGGGGAATTATGCAGAAAACCAGCGAGCTCTCCTAGCAAAAATGCCCTCTGATTGTGCAAGGACACTCTGGGATCCAAGCCTATGTCTGTGAAGTTTCTCTTGCCATGTCAGATTGGCAGTTGGCAAATATCAGTCCTGCTGCCAAGGAAAATCGTCCTATTTTCCTTCAGACATTTTACAACAGCAGTTGATGTCCTTCCCGGCCCCTCTGTGGCTTCTGGAGAACCTGCGTGTTCCAGCAGAGCTGTCCTAAAAGGTTCTTCTGCAGTGTTCAGTTTTACTGCAAGATTACTTTCTTAAAAATGAGAGGTGCCCTTGATAGGCTGTGCAACACATTTCTTCAAAAAATGTTTATTTTTAATAGATGTAATGATAAAAATTGTGGCTGCCATCTTAGAAGAAGGACTGCTCCTTCTAAAAAGGCATGTGCTGCCACACACGTAGGAACAATGGCATGCGGAAGGTTCAGTCCCCAGCATCTCCAGTTAAAGCGATCCGGTCGTAGGTGTTGTGGAAGACCTCTGCCCAAGACCCTGGAGAGCTGCTGCCAGTCTGTGCAGACAAGACTGAACTTGACAAACCAAGAGTCTGATTCAGTGTCCGGCAGCTTCACTTGTTCATGGGACAGATTTAACCCATTAACGTTCATATAACTGAATAATATTTCTTTAAAGAAGTGTGATTGGCATCTTCTTTTCCCCTGCAGATTAAGAATAGCTTTAGGGCTAACTATGAGCGTGCCGTGGAGGAGTACAAGGGGATCACAGATGAACAAAGCCGGGCAGTTGACACCATCCAGAGCACAGTGAGTACCCGCTTCTGTCTCCTTATGTGGCGTAGCTAGTGGGGGCTGTGTGTCTCATCCAGTATCAAACTCCTGGGCTCGCTTGGAAACAGGAATGACCCGGGTAGAAGCTAGGATTTGTATTATTTCTATATATAAATGGATAATGGGCAGTATTAATCCAAAGGGGCTGTTTCCTCTCATCCTGCATGACCAATTTCAGAGCAGTTGGCTACAAGCAGTCCAAATGTCCATTGAAAAGCTGGGTTCCCCCCACCCTCAAGTCCTCCTAATCTTGGCATAGAGCGGGCAAAATTGCTTATTAAGCAGAGAGTGCTAGATTCAGAGAGGCAAGTAGACATTTGCCGTTCACCAAATTATTTTTCTCTGCAAATAGTAGCTATGTGGTTGCTCTGGTGGCCTATTTATATTTTCTTGAATCTTACAATACCAGAAGGGCCTTCACCCAAGCAAGAAACACGGCCTTGCCGTCTGCAGTAATAGAGGTACGGTACAAAGGGTTCCCTTACACACTCAGGCTCTGCACTTGTTCCCGGACTGAAATAGACTCCCTGGAGCATTTTTTTTTTTAATTGCTGTTTCCATACGGTGAGCTGAAAGGAAATCATTAGCCCGCTGCTGGAAAGGTTCCCAGGAAGATCAAACAAAATTAAATTAGAATACCTATTGTCGGATAGGAATCATCATACAAGGCAGGTGGCTAGGTTCTGTGTTCAGGTATATAAGGCATGCAGAAAGCGAGGCAAATAGGCCATATCTCTGCCTTTTAGCAAACATTGTTTTAAACTGAGTTTTTAAATGGTTTAAAAGGTTTGAACAGTAATTCAACTTATTTCCTTTATATATATATTTTTTATAACTTATAAGCTTTTCTGTTACTAAGGGTTTTTTTCTGGCTCATAACCAGCTAGGATACTGTCGGAAATTTTTCTATATTGTCTATATTCAAACTGATATGTACTGGTCGATGACTGTAATAATAAACTAACTGACTGTCTTATCCAGCGTATCGCGTGTGCTTCTTTTCCTTTCGGGGAAGTGCCAGGAGTTATAGAGCAGGCGTATTCTTCAAAATGAGGGGTTAGAAAAAGCGACGGTATCTCTGCAGGTCACAAGGTTAGGCAGCACAGAGGCTGCGGAAATGTTGTTGTTGGTTCCAAGTTGTTCAGACTTCTCGAACTCTCCCTTTCCCCCTTTCCTCCTCTACATAAGAACATAAGAGAAGCCAATGTTGGATCAGGCCAGTGGTCCATCCAGTCGAACACTCTGTCACACAGTGGTCAAAAATACCAGGTGCCATCAGGAGGTCCAGCGGTGGGGCCAGGACACTAGAAGCCCTCCTGCTGTTGCCCCCCCCCCCCAAACACCAAGAATACAATGCAATCACTTGCCCCAGACTGAGAGTTCCTATCTATACCTTGTGGCTAATAGCCACTGGTGGACCTCTGTTCCGTATGTTTATCCAGTTCCCTCTTAAAGCCGTCCATGCTTGTAGCCATCTATACTTCCTGTGGCAAAAAATATATATAATCTGCACACAGTATTTTATGATATGCTCATTGGTCATCAGAAGAATCCGTGGGCAACAATCTGTAGATTGTAGTGCAATTAGGGTTGCCACTTTCCAAGGAACTCCTGAAGATCTCTCACTATTACAGTTGATCTCCAGATGGTCAAGATCAGTTCCCCTGGAGAAAATGGCTGCTTTGGAGGGTGGATTCTATGGCATTGTACCCTGCTGAGGTCCCTCCTCTCCTCTCCCCAAACCCCGCCCTTTTCCCAGGCTCCACCCCCCAAATCGCTTGGTGTTTCCAACCCAGAGTTGTAAACCCTAGGCATGAGGAATAAAAAGCTTTTTTTCTTTTAAAATGAGGTCAAGAATGTAAGAGTGGAGTATTCTAGATGCACGATGTTACACCTCTTCTGCTTTTTCCCCACAGTTACACTGCTGTGGTGTTGCAAATTTCACAGATTGGGAGAAGACGGAGTACTTCAAAGAGAAAGGAATACCTGCCAGCTGTTGTAAGAGCAACTTTAACTGTACGATCGCAGCTATGAAAGATCCAGACAAAGTCAAGGGAAAGGTGTACGATAAAGTAAGCAACCGCAAAGCGGCGTCCCTCTTCCTGAGTCCTGGAAAGAGGTGTGAAGTCCAGGCTGCTGTTGTAGAAGTGAGGCTTGGTTTCCAGTGGAGGGTCAGACCACGTTGTGGAGGTGGGGATGACAAACCAGGGAGTGTGTTTTGTTCCGACCAGGGGCTTAGTGGCTGGCAGCCAGGACGTCTCAGTGCGCACAAGAACTGAGATGCTTGCCTCTTTCCTGGAGGAGGAACTGGCAGTCACTGTCTGTGAGCAGACTGGCAGGGTGCAGCAGCTGGAGCTGTTTTGGGGGACGTGGAAACTCTTCTCCCGTGAGGCTCTGCGGCTCAATATAGCAGAAGAAGGAGTGCTTACTCTTGTTATATGCTAGGCCTGTGGTTTTCCAAGAAGAGGAAGTTCTGCTGAGGTCAAAGAACTAATACTGGCTCAGCTTGCCACTTGTGCCTCTGGGCATCGAGCACGGGTCACTGGGGGAGCGGAGCTGTGAGTTCCCAGCATTCTGCAGGGGGCTGTGACCAATACTCCCTCCAAGCTGTGGGGTCTTCCTGTGAGCAAAAAAATCCCACTTTGTGAGCTACGGGCCTTAAAGTGGTGAGTGAGCTGTTTGGCCGCTGCATCAATCCGTTTACTCTTGGAGCCGCCATTCCTGAGCCGAGGCACAAAGGTGTGAGCGGGAGGCTAAAAAAACGGTGAGCTAGCTCACACTCACTCAGCTTAGAGGGAACACTGGGTAGGGCTGGATGACCCTCGGGGTTCTTTCCAGCTCTCTGTCCCTTGAGGAGTCAAATTGAAAACTACACTGGGTCAGATTAAAGGACATTTTGCTGCAAAGCTAACTTGCAGTGCCTGAATCGTTTGTCCAGATTTGAGGGCCAAGAATGTGTCTGGTTTTTCACAGGCAGGTGTCGGGAAGCTCACTGGTGTATTATTTCTCTCCCCACCCCCCCGCCCCGCAGGGTTGCTTCAGTATGGTGACACAGACCATGGAGTCCAAACTGAGTATTGTTGCTGGGATCTCGTTCGGCATTGCTTGCTTCCAGGTAAAGCCTTCCTTCCTTATCTTCTAATGGGTTTGATTCTCTTCCCCCCTCCCCCTCTTGAATCCTCGCTTATCTGGGTTCCGGGAACACAGCACGCTTACAGGCCACGGGATCTGGCAGTGACTGGCTGCTATGCTGATAAGACCTGGCCTCTTCTCTTCTGCAGGCACCGGAGGTGGCTCCCGCCTCGCCAGGAGTGCGCTGTGTATGGTCAGGTAGCCACCCGCGGTATCAATGTGTGAACGGTGCCTGCCAGGCTGTGTGTGTGTGTTGTTGTTTTTAAAGCACAGCGGTGGTGGCAGAACAAGCTGTGTTGCAAGCTGGCTTGCTGCTGCTGGGCCCTTCCGGGACTTGACTTCTTAGAGGTCACACATCTGTCCAGATCAGTTAGTTAGTTATTGCAAGGGCTTAAAGGTGACCAGGTGTGAGAGGCATGCTGGCACGTTCAATGGCTGAAAGCAGTTATTGCATCAGCTCTTGCATCACTCGTTTTTGTTGTGCCCATCACTCCACTCTTTCTCCGGAGGGTTCGGGGCTGTTTGTGTTGAACTCTCTGTGGACTTGCCTTTCAGCCACTGATCTAGTCCACACCTCTGTTGCTTCAGCAGAAATACAGGACTAGGCACTCCCCGGAGCAATGGCTGTTGTCATTCTGGTCTGAATATGCTTCCTTTTATGGGATACTGACACAACAGCTGATAATGTTACAAGGCGGGGTAACAGCGCCCCTGCAACCTGTCAGTCACCTTGCTATGATGTAAATCAGTCCAGTGCAATGCTCTCTTCTAAGCTGTGGAGTCTTGTGAGTGAACATTTCACTTTGTGAGTTACTGGCATTAAAATTGTGAGTGAGTGATTTGGCTACTGCATAAATTAGCTTGCTCTGGAGCCAGCCTCTGGAGCCAGTTTGGTGTAGTGGTTAAGTGCGTGGACTCTAATCTGGGAGAACCGGGTTTGATTCCCCACTCCTCCACTTGCAGCTGCTGGATGACTCCGACGCCCTCTGTTATTAATCTGCTGCTCTGTGGCGTTCTGTGAGGCGACTGATCAGGCTTGACTTTGCTTTACTGACCAGCACCCTCTATCTACCTTATAGTCTCTTCGGGGTTTATTTTGATCCTAATCTCTGCCCATGGTTTATTTTAAATTGCTCTTCGGGGTTTATTTTAAATTGCTTTCTAGGTACGTTGAGGACCTCTGCTAGATATCTTCGGTGTTGGTTATAAGTCAGGCAATCAGGCTTTTTACTTCACAACAAAACAGAGCTTTATTTCCAGAACCAAACAGGGGAATGGAAGATGTATATATAGTTGACACTTTGTTTCTTTATAGGCTGGCACGTTTTGCTTAGAATAAACTTTGGCAGTATGCTATATTGTTTTCAGTTTCTTTAGCTGTTCATAAGTTCACACAACACTCTCCTATGTACCCTCTCCTGTCCTGCTTAGTGGTTAGCCTTTGGCTTTGGCTTCTGGGCCCTTTTCCTTGAGTCCCAACTGGCCACCAACCAGCTGTCCAAACTCTGACCGTCCTTGCCTCAGCCCTCACTTAACCACCTCTCCCAGGTTCTTCAGCAGTTATATAGTTTGTGTTTGTGACCGCTTATGTGCTCTACTTTCACTAGACTGTTCACTGTCCCGTGAACCAGACTATCCAGCACCAGTTATCTGCTTCAACTGGTCTTTTATGCTGCTCACACAGAGCTACAGATAGCCACACCAAGCTCACACAGAGCTACTGAGAGAGCATCTTCTCACAGACGTGCCCTCTCAACTCACTCTCCCAACTGTCCGCTCCCAACTGTCAGTTGTGCCCGTTAAGTGTCAGTCACTGAGTGTTCTGAGCTAAATGCCCCCCTCCTCACTTAGTCATGTGACTTAGCAGTGCTCTGTGTTTACATTTTTGCTGGTCCCAGATTTTTCATTCCGTCACAATGACCTTGGGCAAGCCATAGTTCTCTCAGAGTTGTTCTGTCAAGGGCCGTTCTCAAAAGAGCTCTCTCAGCCCCACCTATCTCACAGGGTGTCTGTTGTGGGGAGGGGAAGGGAGGGGGATTGTAAGCTGCTCTGAGACTCCTTCGGGTAGTGAAGGGCGGGGTATAAATCCAATATCATCATCTTCCTGAGCTAAGACAAAAATGTATGAGCTGGAGGCTAAAAACCGGTGAGCCAACTCACACTAACTCAGCTTAGAGGGAACACTGGTCCAGTGTTTCTTGAGTCTGCTTTATTTGTATTTATTTCTTCGCCACCTTGTTATCCTGCTCTTTGTGAAAGAAGCTATGACGGCGAACATTGCCCCCCCCCCTCCATTTTATCCTCACAACAACAGAGGGAAACCACCAAAACAAGATAAAAATAGAATGTACAAATAGAACAAAATGTTATATAATATGGAAAAAGGGATTTGTATAAGGTAAATGTATTATTTTTGATGTTTTTTTTTTGAAAAATAAAAATTTCTTTACAAAAAACAACAACAACAGAGCGGCACAAGGTCACTCAGCAAGCATCTGTGGCGCAGTGGGGATTTGACCCTTCAACCACCACTCCAAACTGGCTCTCCTTTATGGTGACTGAATGTAATTCAGGGGTGGGGTGGGAGGAATTCAGCGGTACACCTGCCAGTGATGTCCACACGTTGTCCCAAAGTGTTTTCTGTAGACATTCTGCTGCCAAAGTTTGCAGCAATTCAGTGCTGATCTGCAGTGTACACGGTGTCGGTGAGACTTCACATGAAGGTTGCCTTTCTCAGAGATTGGCGCAGCCAAATACCTTGCTCTGGTCTCATCACTTTCTCCCCTACATAATCCATATAATGCACAGGAATATCTAGTGTGGGTCAGTATTAGTCTGAGCAAAACTGGAGGAAAGCCAGGAGGCGATGTTGCCTTAATAAAATTGCAAATGGTTAAGAACAACGAAGTGTAGAAGACAGGGAGAATTGCTCAGAAGCTGTGGCTGTTTCTGAAGTTAAGGTAGACATTTGAACTTGATCAAGAGAGCATCAGTTGCGGCTGGTGCTATGAACTCTGATTGCTTGGGACAGGGGTTGTTCTCCCCCCTTCCCACACAGAAGGCAGTGGATGTCCCTCTTGGCTGCCCTGAAAACTTCGTCTCGTAGAAGGAAATAAAACAATAGGGCTACTTAGAAGCACTCATGTCCTAACGTGCAGCCAAGAAGTTTAGTGTGAACAAGGTCTAGATTAGCTGGACGAATTGCTGCTCACAGGAAAAAAAGGTACCTTTCCTTTCGAAGCTGTAAGTTTGGATGCCAAGGCCTTGTGAAGTACATCCGTGAGTCTTTTCCTCTCTGTCCCAGATCCAATTAGGTGCTTCCTGTTTGAGCGTCCCCTTGCATTGCCAACTTTGCTGACAATCTCCGTGCCATAAATGTGGGGTTTTTCTGCACCCATCCCCCCCCCTTGAAATCATGCCTCAGGCGCCCATCTCCACAAGACTGTCTGTGCGCTACATCCTAATCGGATCGTTGATCTGGCAGGAAATGAGAGGCCACTTGAAGGAAGGGGAGACATCCTCTTTGGGCCACGTTTCCCCTGCAAGTGTATGCTGTTGGATAATTGGCAAAGTAGCATGGGTTGTAAGTATCTTCGAGATGGTTGGCTCTTGAATATTTCCTGATGCTGGGGCCCCCCGCCCCCTCAGCCTCCCCCCAAACAAAAAGAACCCCAAACTGAATGTGTTTCATTCAGTTTAGGTATCAGTAGGAATCCACAAGGCTTTGTTTACTTCATTTACATCCCACCATCATATCCATCAAGAATCCCGCAGTGGCTCAGAGGTTAAGACACTGAACTGCAGACCAGAAGGTTGGTAGCTCGGCAGTTTGAGACCCGGGTGCCGCGTGACAGAGTGAGTACCCGTCTCTGGCCAACCTAGCAGTTCAAAAGCAAGAAATTGCGAGTAGATAAATAGGTACCACTTCGGTGGGAAGGTAACAGCGTTCCATGTGCCTTGGCATTTAGTCACGCCGGCCACATGACCACAGAAATGTTTTTGGACAGTGCTGGCTCTTTGGCTCGAAAACGGAGATGAGCACCGCCCCCTAGAGTCAGATTCGACTGGCTTTCAAGCAGGGGAAATCTTTACCTTTTTACCTGTGGTGATCTATAGTAGCTTATGTTGTTCTCCTCCCCTTCATTTTGCCTTTACAGCAACCCTGTGAGGTAGGTTAGGCTGAGAGTGTGTGACTGGCCCAAGGCCACCCAGCGAGTTTCCATGGCAGAGGGCAGATTCCAACCTGGGTCTCCCAGATCCTCATCTGACCCCCTGACCCCTACAACACACTGGCTGTCTTCATGCAGAATGGGGTAGTAGAATTCTGGCCTGTGCCTTCTGAGATTGCAGGGGGTGAGCAGCAGTCCTGTTTTTGAATGTGTCCCTCTGTTAGCCTTCTGCATTTATGCGTTTACCTATCAGTCTAGCACACTTGTTACCCTGCTCTTGCTCTAAGGAGTTCAGGGCGGCGTGCATGGATTTAAAGAATGTCTAGTAATCAAATCTTTTAGGGTCTATTCCCAGTTAGGCTGACTATATTTATTCTGGACTATATTTATTCGACTGTATTTATTCTGGATACCCCACCCCCCCTTTTTTTGGATTGGTGGCCCATGCAGCATCAGCTTGCAAGCAACCATGAATTTGACTTCAGGCTTTCCTGGATGAAGTGGATTGCTAGGATCCTTTCCAGTCTTGTTTTAGGCCTATTTAGGTGACTGGAACACTTTGATCACCCAGGTGGATGACTTCCACCAGGAGATGGACAGAAGGAACTGACCATGTTGATTATCTTGGACCTCTCAGTGGCTTTTGATACCACTGATCGTGGTATCCTTCTGGACTGCCTATCAATGCTCCCTCCAAGCTGCGAAGTCTTGTGAACAAAAATTCTGCTTTGTGAGCTCCTGGCATTAAAGTTGTGAGCGAGCCATTTGGCTGCTGCATAAATAAGTTTGCTCTGGAGCCATCCTTCCTGAGCTAAGACAAAAATCTGTGAGGCAGAGGCTAAAAAACTGAGTTAGCTCACACAGGTTAGAAGGAACACTGAATTCTGCGCTGGGACTGGAGACACTGCTTTCCAGTCTTAGCTTGAGGGTAGTTTTCGGAAGGTGCTGGGGAGGGGGGGGGGTGATCCTTAGCCTCTTGGCCTTTGGTTTGTGGGGTCCTGCCAAGCTCTATCGTGTCCCCATGCTCTTTCACACATAAAATAGAAATTAAAATCTGCTTGAAACAGTGGGATATTTGAGTTGGGTTATCACCAGTATGCCCTGACTTGGATAGGCCAGTCTTGGCCAGTCTTCTTAGACCTTGGAAGCTAAGTAGGGTCAGCCCTTGTTAGTATTTGGGTGGGAGACCATCAAGGGATTCCAGGGTCACTGTGCAGAGGAAGGCAATGGCAACCTACCTCTGTTAGTCTCTTGCCTTGAAAACCCTACAGGCTCACCCTAAATCGGCCGCAACTTGATGGCAGTTTACACACACATCTATCACTAATATGCAGTGACATTCAGCTCTGCCTAGCATTTGTAGTGGATCCCAGGGAAGCTGTAGGAACCCTGGATTGGTGCCTGGCGGCAGTTTTAGAATGGATGCAAGTGGATTAACTAAAGATGGAGCTTGGCAGGTCGAAAGTGCTACTGGTAAAGTGAAAGTGTGACCTGGGATCTAAGTTGCCCCCTGTTCTGGATGGGGCCACACTCCTCTTGGAGGAGCAGGTCCATAGTCTGGGGTGCTCCTGGACCCAGGCCTGTTGCTAGATAAGCAGGCGGTAGCTGTGGCCGGGCATGCCTTTTACCAGCTTTGACTGGTTAACCAGCTGCAGTCTTTTCCTGGGCAGAAAAGGTCTGGCCACTGTGGTACATGTCATGATTACATCTCGATTAGATTACTGTGATGTGTTCTACATGGGTCTGCCCTTGAAGAGTGTTCGGGAACTTCAGTTGCTGCAGAATGCTGCAGCGGTGGGTTCTGTGGCCATATCAGTCCAGTCTTGGCCCATCTACACTGGCTCTCAATCTGTTTCTGGCCACAATTTGAAGTGCTGGTGCTGACCCCTCTCTTATATGGTTTGGGACCAAGATAACCTGAATAACCACCTGCTCCCTTATTGACCCACCTGACAACTGCAGTCATCATCTCAGGCCCTGCTCCAGGTGCCCCTGCCTCCTGGTATTAGGCAGGTGGCAGTCTGGGAGAGGACCTTCTTAATTATGGCATGAAAGCTCTGGAACGCTCTTCTCTTGGGTACTCATCTGTCCCCTTCTGTTGCATTCCTCTGCTAGCACGTGAAAACTTCATTTTATTTTGGTTGTTATTCCCTCAATGATCTCTTCTTCCTGTCCTGTGGCTTAACTGTAGCTTTAAATTTTTTAAAATATATATTAGCTTTATCTGAAAGTTTTTAATGTATTTTGTTGGTTTTCCTGGTTTTTAAGATGTGACTTTATTAATTTGTTAGCCATTTGGGTGGCCTTTATGAGGGCCGAAAGGCAGGGTATAAATTCTGTAAAATAAATGAATAAATTCTGCCACTTTGTTTTAAATGACACTGATTGTTGTTTTGCCAGCATACCCCACCAATTGTCAATCGATTACAGTTTAATGACCTTGCAAATGTATTATGCAGGGGGAAATAATATATCTTAATTTTCCAAAACAAGACCAGTAAAGAGTTATTAAAGTGGCTTAGTCCAACTATATATAGTGTTCGTACTCTTGATATTTTATTATATACCGTATTTTTCGCTCCATAAGATGCACCTGACCATAAGACGCACCTAGCTCTGCTTGGTGCTGTGGCTCGGGAAAGGTGAGGGAGGTTTAAGACGCACACACTTTCCCCCCACTTTTTTTGGGAGAAGAAGTGAGTCTTATGGAGCAAAAAATACGGTATGTACTTTTATGAATCAATATAGCCTTTTAGACACCACTGAAGAAGACTATTTAGTTGAAATGCATTTGATCTGCATTATTTTATCTATATATCTACTACTTTGGTCTTGAAGTTATTTTGTGTTTTTAACTAATATCTTGTGCATTAGAGCAGAATTGTTCAACTGGGATTATATATGTTTTTGTAATATATCTTACCTGTCCCCTAACTCTTTCCAGTTTATTATTTGGTGTGTTGGTTGTAGGGTTTTGGTTCAGCTCTCATGCACAGAACAATTCCAGGTCCGTGCGTCATGTTCTTCACAAGCCTGCAAAATGTTCTTTTGTTTTATTGATGACTACATAATGAGCTATGCTACTAGTAAAATCTCTGTGAAAGTTGTGGAACATTAAATCAGGGGTGGCCAGACTTGCTTAACATAACAGCCACATAGAATAAACGTTAGATGTTTGAGAGCCGTATGACATGAACAAATATTACACCCACTTTTTATTGAAAAATATGCAAATTTGCTTTTTATTAACATTAAATGATACTGCCAAAAATAAAAACAAACGGAGTAAGAATAGATATTGATAATATTTATTTGTCCAGTGATATTTGTAGGCTTGGGGTGGGGGCTTTGAGAATGCATTTAAAGTTAAAGTTGCTTTCTTTCTCTGCTTCCCACTGCATCAAGCCTACCCAGGGAGGGGAACACTAGCTGGGGAAGGGGATACCGATTGGGGTGGCATGCCTCCCCTTTGCTTCCCCAGCTGCCCAGCTGGGAGCCACACAATATGTGTGAAAGAGATGCATGTGGCTCCCGAGCCCAGTTTGGCCACCCCTGCCCTAGATGATTCATTGTGCGTAGGGTCCGACGAGGGAGAATGTTGAAGCTTCATATTCCCAGGAATCCCAGAAAGCCAGTCTCTGGTTCCTTCTGTATTGATGCTGCAAAAAAAGAGGTGGTTGGCTTCTGTTTTTCTACAGAATCTCATCCCAGTTTTAACTTGTGCAAATGGTTGGCAAGACATCTTTGACTTTGATCTCTGGCCCAGTCACAGCAATTGGCGTGGAGCTGGAGCTTGGCTATGCGAATTAGCTGGCTTTCAGCTTGGTACTGTCTATTTAACCTCACTTCTCCTGTCTTTGTTTCTTCTTAGTTGGTTGGAATCTTCCTTGCCTGTTGCCTCTCCCGGTCCATCACAAATAATCAATACGAGATGGTATAACTCTCAAGGTTGCAACTCACTATAAGGTATGAATGAGTCTTCTGTGCCGTCTAGCTACATATGTAGTAGTGGCATGTTAAAAACCTGCAGTTTTTTTATGTATTGCATGCAATGTTTCTGCTAAGGTGCGCCAGCATGTGCTGGCACACAATTTTTTACCCGTCAGTGCAGAGTTTTTCAGCTCAGTGCAGGGGTGCTTTCTCTCATGGGCAGCCAGCCCTGTGGCTCAGTTGGCCCTATAAAGGGGGGTGCTGGCACCCATGACGCCTCCATCTACAGTGGCACACCTCCAGGAGTGAAGGGAAGGCAATTTCCTCCCCTCCCGTCCTTCCCAGTGTCTTTTTTATTTTTTAAAAATGTAGGCTCGCTCACCATTTTAATCCTAGTAGGTCTTTTGGCTCATGAGACTCTGCAGCTTAGAGGGAACATTGAATGGTTTCAGTCAAGTGCAGAGTTCAGCTGTGGGTATAGAATTCAGGATACTGAGTACCTTCATAGTCATTTAAAACTCCCTCTCTCACATACACATATGCAAGTTCCTAGTCCTTATGGATGGCAAGATAGGATAGTGCTTGGTGAAACCTGAATCTGGGGCTGTGGAATGAGTGCATACAGTACTAGTGAGTGGGAGAAAGCTTTTTATGAACACATGAATCTGTCTTATACTGAATCTGACCCTTGGTCCACCAAGGTCAGTATTATCTACTCAGACTGACAGTAGATCTCCAGGGTCTCAGGCAGAGGTCTTTCACATCGCCTCCTACCTGGACCTTTGTTTAAACTGGAGATGCCAGGGATTTGAATCTGGGACCTTCTGCATGCAAAGCAGAGGCTCTTCCGCTGAGCCACAGCCCCTCCCCTGTCTTACTTGATTAGTAGAAGCAGAACTGAAAATGCAGGTTGAATAAATTTGCATCACAGATGGTGGAATTTGGTTTGGCTTAGTCCTTAGGGTCTGAAGTGTCTTATACAGAGTCAGGCACTTGGTCTCCACAGTCCACTGTAGGACGCTGGGCCTGGATCACTTTGCTGTGCAGTGAAAGGGCTTCAGTGTAAGAATCTTCTATAACCAGAAGTCACACGGCTTTGTCTTTCAGTGGAGCTTCACGTGTACCTGTGATGCTATATTTTCTTGCAAGTTCCTCAAATGCATGATGGGATTTGGTTTGAGCACCACCACCTTTAATTTTTGGCATTCTCCATTTTTTTCCTTTCAGAATTTTGGGACACTTTATCAAACATTAAAAATAACACTTTTGGGAACCACTTCCTTGCTTCCGACCTGCTGAAATCCTGTTTGATTAGGCCGATCTCTTCTGAAGCTGTCTGTTCTTCGGGGAACCGAATGCAACAATGGATGTTATTCTCCTTTGGGGATGTTGTCATGGCGGTATTGTGAAAGAATGCCGAATGGGACTCTTAGCTTTAGGGGAGACTGTGAATAGGTCTTTCAAGAAGGGACACTGGTTTACTGCATGACTCCAGGCATACTGTGAAAAGAGGAACTGGCTTTCTGAGGCCTGGCCTTACAGCCAGAGAGACTTCTTTTTGGGCTGTTGATTTTGTCTCTGTGTCTTAGTCACTTGACTGATTGGCTGCTTAATCTGGTTCCCTGAAAGCTGTGTGTTGCTCAGATCTCCGAGTACGTCAAAAGCACAAAACCGCCGCTTTTTGCAGTAAACCAGTATCCTGGCTGTTGGATTTTGGGAAGCCATAGACAGTTGAGAACACTAAGGTCATATTTTGCACAAACCGTTCTGAAGCTAAATGTGTGCTGAGCAGCTTCTGGCCTGAATCAGCCCTTCTTACCACAGTGACCCTTATCGAAGTATCTGGTGCTCGCTTATTCATATGGGACACACCCCAAATGTTCAGTTAGCACTAATTTCTCAAGGTTTTCTCCCGATCACTTGCCCATTTGGGAAGGACGCATGCTCACATCTTTCGTTGTCTTGGGAGGGTGGCAGTCTGCATTCATCTATTGCTCCCTCCTCTCTCGAAACCACATCATGCCCGCTTGTCTTGTTGGCAGTCAGCTGGATGCCGCCAGCAGCGGAGCAGACTGCCAAGGTGAGGGGCGGGGGGATCATTCTTTTTTGTGCCTGCTGGAACGAGTGCCAGGGTTTCCAACCCGGGGCCTCTGCCTCTTGGCAGGACCTTGGCTCGGTTTCCTGCATCCTTCCCCAAACTGAGGTTTTATAGTCCCCCTTTTTTTTTTAAAAAAGTACTTTGATAAAGCCTTGAGTTTTTTTTCTTTAATTGGGCTGTAGTGATCTTGTTGTGTGTCTTGCGAGGCTCCGCGGGGAGCCGTTAGCCTTAGCAATCACCGCCCCGCTGGGTTGGTGTGATTTTGATCATCAGTATTACGGGATGCTTTAACACACACGGGGGTGTTTTGTATTAAATAGAAATCCTCTTGTCTTGAAAACAAAATAAAGGATTATGCGCTTACATTCTTTGCCTGTTGCTTCCTGTGCTTGAGTTCCAGTCAGTCCTTTGGCTTATAGGACTGAATTTGGACATCCTGAACAAATCCCCCACCCCAGCCAGGCATGAACCTGTAGAGAAGAGCAAGAGTCCTGTAGCACCTTAAAGACTAAGACAATCTGTGGCGGGGGGGGGGTGAGCTTTTATGAGTCACCGCTCATTTCTTCAGAACATGAACCTGGTGAATTCCCAGGCTGGCTGACTCGCTTGTTTCCTCTTCCTTGAATGCTGAGACGGAAGACTTCAGCTAACTCTGGTTTGTCATGGCTTCCGAATGCAAGCTGAGGTCTGTTAATTTCCCGGCAACTGTGATTCTGAACAAGGATTTCCTTAGGGTTTAAGACTCTTAGATACCGGGAAAGGAACAAATCCAGTTAAGGAAGGCAACTGGATGTCAAGACTAATTTGGACTTCTATTGAAGGGTTCATTCTTGGAGGACTGGGGGGAAGTGGAGTGCGTGAGCGATCCTGGCAATCAACTAGATTCATACTCATTGCAACGAAAAATATTTGTTTGTGGTGTGAAGGGTTGAACCTGTATTTCTGGGACTGGTTTAGGGGTTTTTTTGTGCATCAAGTGTCTGTGTACACTTGCAGCAGCCAGAAGATCTGGGTCCTTCTCACGGCTGGCTCCAGGTTTAGGGCCCTGGGGAAGATGACCTAGTGCCCCCTGAGAATGATCCCCTAAAGGAGGGAGAAGAGTAGAACTCTTTTTATGTTCCTTTAAGCCGCGTCTGCCAGCAAGGCTTTAAAAACACAAATTGTGCTCTTTCCCCCCCCCCCCCCCCCCGGCCACTGCAGTGTCACTAGGGCCTTTGAGGTGATCCCCTGTCCCTGGTGGAAACAGATGAGCCAAGGACCTCTGGCAGAGGGCCCACCATGGACCGGAGCTTGAGCACATGTTCCACCGGGCTGTGCTGACCCTTTGCACTAGCCCTGGTTCTGGCCCCTGATCTTCCGCTCATAACAGAAATAAAGACAAAAACCCAGAATATATACACCTTTTAATGTTTCTGTTCCTGGAGATTCGATTCTAAATATTCACTAAGCAAAACAGCAAGATGCTTCGTGTTAACAAGCGTTTAAGGGTTTATAAACAAAAGTTAAATGCATAGCAGAATATTCAAAGGGAGCTCATTTTGTAGCAAAAAAGAAGCTAATTAAGAGTTAATCCTAAAACACTGCTCAGCCCGAGCAGCTATATAGTTCCAATAATCTTGCAGAGTGAATCCTTAATGAAAAGGAATTGCATCATCGCCTATGCTAGGTAGCCTCTAGAGGGTGCCAAAGGCCTCCTTTTGGGCCTTTCTCGACTTCTCAAAACAGATATGCCATGCTTATAGTCTGGCTGCAGGACAACCAGACCTTTTCTTCCCTTAATGGGCTTCTGCTGCAGAGGGTGCATCTTTCCCCGCACTGAAACTGCCATGTTCTGCTGCAGAGAAAATTATTCTTCTCCACTTAGCGTCAGCAGAGGTCACAGAAGATGGCTTTCGTAAGGATTTCTTGGATAGTTCCTACAGGACAACAGCACCACAGATCCTTCTTCTCCGGTCCGCAATTTTTCTCTTTTCTTCCCTTTCCCAAAGTTATACCATGATTTGGAGGACTTTTGGTACTGGCATAAAGAAGAAGAGGAGATTGGATTTCTACCCCCGCCCTTCACTACCCGAAGGAGTCTCAGAGCGGTTTACAATCCCTGTCCCTTTCCCTCCCTTCCCCACAACAGACACCCTGTGAGGTAGGTGGGGCTGAGAGAGCTCTCTGGAGAACTGCCTTTGAGAGAACAGCTCTGAAAGAACTTATTACTGACCCATGGTCACACCAGCATCTGCATGTGGAGGAGCGGGGAATCAAACCCGGGTCTCCCAGATTAAGAGTCTGCTCTCCGAAGTCCTAACCACTACACCAAACTGGCTCTGGAGAAATTGACAGGGTGCTCTTTAGACTTTACCTTTAGACTAAATCCCTGTTCACAAGTTATAGTGAATGCTCATACCCTCACTGTGCAGTGGACACTTGGTTTAAAAAAAATGGGTGTTGCATTATTCTCATGGCACAGTCAACACATGTATAGCTGAACATGTGCTACACTCCCCCCCCTTTACCCAGTTGCCAGTTCCTGGTTTCCATTGCAAAGTGGATGTGCGTGGGCTGTTTCTTACAAACAGATGTGCACATGGACGTGCAGGATGTATGCTGGAACATGAACAGGGCTCCCTCCACAGGGAGTCCCTTAAAGGAAGGGAAACTGGCAAGGTTCTTGGCAGGAAGTGTGGATAATGGGTAGCAAAGAGCCCTTTGTTAGCTGGCAGCACCTCCGCCAGGCTAAGAGATAAACCGGAGCTTGGTCAGTTTTGTTCTGTCCCCCCCCTGAAAATCAACAAAGCGCCCCCTAGGGAAGGAGAGATGCAAGTTTCCCTCTCCAGTGCAACTTCGGTGTTTCCCCAGTCCCTTTTCTAAAAAGGTGACATAGCATGGATACTGTCCTGCAATCAAACATCCCCGTCTGTCTCTGGCCAAGGGGGATGAGCTACTGTATAGTGCGTTGTGGGGCTTGGCCAGAGACTCACAGAAAAGGACGTAACTTCCAACCAAATTACTGTTCAGGGGAGTCAGGTGGTTACTGTTCTGCAAAGAAATTAAGCATAAGGAATTTATGGATAAAGCATGCCCTCTTGTGGGTGTTGGGTGGAATACAGGGAAAAGTTAAAATGTGCATTTGCTACGTTTTAGAGGTGAGTGGGGAATGAATTCTTTCATGTGGCCGGAGACAAAAAGAGCTTTAGGACTTGGACTGTGGCAGGAAACACACACATCTGTGGTGCTTTTGGTGGCTGCAGCTGTGATGCTCCAGCATAGTTATTCAAATATAATTACTTTGGCATTCACCTTTCAGCAGGAGATCGGTATGTATTTTTGTTTTAAAAATGTGCACAGAAGTTATGTGAATTGCAGCGTACAGCATGCACAGCTCCCCCCCCCCCCCCGCAATGACGCCATGCTGTGAGTCAAATATGGAAGTTCCGTCTGTTCACCTTACTGCAGGGAAGGATTCTCTGACATCTGTTGTGATGGGGCCAGAGGAGGGAGGGTGATGCTTGCTTGCCCCACAACCAGAAAGGGGGAGAGCAGCCTGCTGCGGAAGTCCAGCAAAATAAAGCAAACATCACAGAGGTTCTCTGAAGCTTACTTATTGATGTGTGCCCGATAAAAGTATCCCTGATGCCCTTTCAGTCTACCATAACTGTTCATGCCGGGCTACAATCATTTCATGTGTCTTCTCTAGGAGAGATCTTCTCCATGAAGGAGACTTGAAATAATTATTGCCGGGGGAAGAGTGACACTAGAAAGGCCTCAGGACTCAAAACACTTTTTGGAGCACTTCAATAATTCGGTTTCTCAGGACCGTTTTGCGTTCTTTTCCTCCAGCTTACAGTTACCCATCCAAGCTGCTACTGTTGTAGGCTTTAGAAGGCAGTTGGGGTGGGGGGATGGTCTGACAGGGACCCTGCTCTTTTTGGTCGACAGACACTAGGAAGGCTTGTAGTACCACCCTCGCTCATTTCAGTGTGGCATCTGTCCGGTCACGGGAATGGGAGCTAGAATATTAGTAGCACATATGTGCCTATGGGGCTGGCCTAAGTGTGTCTCCTATACTGCAGTGTATTTTGTGCCAGAGTTTCTTGCCCTGTGTGCTTACACTCGCCCCAGCATCCGCGCAATCCACCAGTTGCAGGGCATGATTACACGGCAAATCACTCTCCCTCCTTGGTAACAGTAGGGGTATGGGTAATATCCTAGCAGAGGCTCACACACCCTCCGGCAGTATCGATGGGCACGGCGGCAGCGGGCACAGCAGTATCCTCTTTCATCCCACATGGGGTGGAACTCGAGCCCGTTTTCAGTCTAAGGGGGGAGAAACAGAACAGATTAGGATGCAAAGCCTTGGTCTTGATTACAGGGTCAAGTTGAATTTAAGTTGCCCTCCCAGGTGCTGATAGACAGGTATACAGGGGGAGCACCTAGAAACAACTTTACTGACGCAGTTGGGAGTAGGGGAAGCCATTCTGAGTGTGGCTTAGGAGCAGGAGGAACAACTTGTTGGCTTTGCCTGTCTTAATCCTAGCAGTTGCTGCTGCCTCCTTAATTTCTAGAAAGGTGAAATTGACTTTACAAGTTTGCTGGCAGGTGCTGCTGTAGTCAGTTTCATTCCTGAAGGCAGCAACCTGATCCCTTCCAGCAGGGGGCTACTTTGGACATTTCCAGATGATATCTTGGAGCTCTATGAAATCTTAGTTCAAGCAGAGACCATGGGAAGGTATTAAAAAGAAACACATGTGTGCTGACAGCTCAACAGCGTTGCCTCCAAATCTATGAAAAGTACATCCTCCTCGGGCAATTCTAGAGTTCAGCATGGATTGTCGTCTCAAGGTTTGATCCTGGAGACTTACATAGTCGTTCACAGGTAAGTCCTGTTCGGTGAGTTGGCGGGCGTGACGTCTGGGGCTTGGTCTCGCTGGCTTGGCCCAGTGATTCTCTTTCATTGCCTCCTGGCCTGGCCTGTCTGCAGGAAACTGATCGGCTGCCTCTCCTTCACTGTCAAAGTTGAGGGGCTCTGGTTCTGAAAGGAGACCAAGACAAGCAGTTATCACACACAGCTTTTCCAGCAGAGCGCACAAGGGCATGGCAAGATGACCCTGGATGTAAGATGATTCCCCCTAAATAAATACGTGTGTGTGTGTGTGTGTGTGTATATATATATATATATATATATATATATACACATACACATACATATATATATACATACACACACACACATTTATTTGTTCATTTATGTACACACACACACACACACACACACACACACAACTGCATAACTGCAACTTGTATTCAAATATAAGATGACCTCCTGTTTTTTGGATTGCAGACATAGAAAAAAAACCCCTAGCCTAGCCTTTGAGTACATACTGTAACTCATTGCACTCTTTATTGTATGTATTTTGTTTTTACTGCATTGTCTTCTAATTCTTGGAATCCACCAGTTTTTGCATTGTTTATGGTATGCTTCATCCTTTTTATTGCATTGTTTTTAAAAGTTTGTTGTCTGCTTTGTGTTTCAGCAAGAAAGGCAGGGGGTAAATGTGCAGGAACAGATTAATCCTGCTTTAACAGCAACCTCCGAGAAGCTTATTAGCAAAGGGGATGCCAGGTGCGAATTTGGAAGATTTTGGGAGTGGACCCCTGGGGGGGGGGATTTGGGAAGGGGAGGGACTTCAATAAGGTATAGAGTCTACCTCTCCAAAGGAGAAGGACTTCAATAGGCCATAGAGCAGGGGTGGCCAAACTGTGGCTCAGGAGCCGCATGTGGCTCTTTCACACATATTGTGTGGCTCCCAGCAGGGCAGCTGGGGAAGCTAAATATCATTAGCAAACAAATATCATTGGACAAATAAATATTGTTATCAATATCTGCTTTTACCCCTTTTGTTATTATATTTGGCAGTCTCATTTAATATTACAAAAAACCGAATTTGCATATTTTCCAATAAAATAGGTAATATTTGTTCATGTCTTGCAGCTCTCAAACATCTGACATTTATTCTATGTGGCTCTTATGTTAAGCAAGTTTGGCCACCCCTGATATAGAGACCACCTTCCAAAGCGGCCTTTTTCTCCAGGTGAACTGATCTCTGTCGCCTGGAGATCAGTTGTACTAGCAGGAGGTCTCCATCCACCACCTGGAGGCTGGCAACCCTAACTAGCAGGCCCAAGAAGCAGACTGCTGTCCTCTGTCATTAGAGTTTGATGATCGGAGGTATATTCCCTAGAGATGTGAAACAGGAACCCAGTGGTACCTTAAAGACTAAAAAAGTTTATTCCAGCATGAGCTTTGTGGGTTAGAACTCACTTCATCACATGCATTGGCGTATACATCCATTAGGTCAATGCAATGCACACAAAAGGCCTAGAAAATATTTCCCAAAGACTTATTTAGTTTTTCTAACAAAAAAGCTGAAAATATAAGAATCACTGGGAGAATTTAAAAAAAAAATCCCTCCCAGGAAATAGTTTCTCTTTTGGCATTAGTAAAATACTTGGTAAGGCAAGTTTTACTCGATCAAAATGTGTGGTGTGAAGATTTTTATTTAAGATGATCTATAGCATTAGATAACCCTTGAATATAATGAGATGTATGCTATGTTTTTTGAAGGACAGGATAGTTGAAATGTGACAAATTTGGTAATACTTAATATTGTATGGGATAATACAGTATTGAAATATTCAGTGTTTAGATATTGTTAACTTTTCACATTTAAATATGCCACTAGTCCTATTATGATTGTATGAGACAGTTTTTGTGTACTCCAAAATGTGCACTTCCTATTGTCAGCTTTTATTGTCACCTACCTCTCAGATGGCAAAAAGAAAGCTACATGTGCTAAAGAAGCAAAATTTGTAGCAGTTTGCATCTCTCTCTCTCTTGTATTGGGTATGTTTTCAATTTTGCTTGTAGCAACAAAAAGCATTTTTATTTAACATTTCAGCAAAATACAATTCTGTAACTGAGTCCTAAATGATGCCTTTTATGTTAAGGTAATAAAATAATGCTAAGTTTTATAAGAAAGTATTACATATATTTCAATTTCCCCATAAATTTCCATTTTTTTCTGGATTCCCCCCCCCCCCCCCCCCCAACATGGTTTCATAGGGTTCCACGTGAGGCCCAGAATTACATCTGATCTCCAGACAACAAATCAGTTCCCCTGGAGAAAATGGCTGCTTTGGAGGGTGGACTCAGTAGCACCAGATCCTTGCTGAGCCCCCCCCCCCCAAGACTGTGATCTCCCTGTGCTCCACCTCCCAAATCTCCCAGAATTTCTCAACCCAGAGCTGGCAACCCTAGGTTTCAAAACATCTGGAAATGTTACATTTCTAATACCATCACTGCACACAGAGTAGCTAATAACTTTTGACAGAGCTATCCAGCATGATCAGCCCAGTCCCCACCTCCCCAACCCCAGCTGAGATAAGAGGATGAGCTCTGTTTTTGGCTTTTGGAAAATGCAGTCCTTTGAAGGAAACAGTTGCTTTTCTTTCTTTTTTTTTTAGTGGAGCAAAGCTCTCTGCTGCACAAAAGCTGATAAGGAACTACAGCTGGCCTCTTCACAGGAGAAAAGATCTGGCTTGGCTTGCCCGTATTGCTTCTGCCGCACTAAAATCCAGTTTTGCCATGGGTCCAAGCTGTGGTTTTGTGTCTGCATTTCACATAGCAGTTTCATGGCTTAGGAAGTAGTCCTGTGATGATGTTTGTGTTGCTAAGAAAGGAGCGGGGTGGGGTGGGGAGGCCTGTTAACATTGCCCAAAGCAGTACCTGTTAGCAAAGTTGGGTGGATCCAGTACGTAGTCACATTTTTGCAGAGGTCAAAAATCTTGGAGTTCTCCAGGAAGTCTTTGCTTTCAATAGGCTTCTCCCCTGGAACCCAGACCACTGATTGCTCCAAATAGGTGGTGACCTCCTCACTCTGTAAGAAAGGAGAGACACTCTCTACCCTTAAGCTATTAACCTATGGCAGCGATTTGACAGAGTGGTATTGCCCAGTCCTTTTGACTGAGTTGAGCGGTATGGCTCCCTCCCTCCCATTAACAATCATGGTATGCTCCATTCCACATAGACTACGTGCACACATAGAAATTTGGATCCCACTGATCTGTTCCACGAACACTGGTGGTTTTCCTCCAGTTCAATACCCCCCCCCCCGGCAAAATATCTATCCATTGGCAGGATCCAGTGAGTTAGCAGAACAGATCTACAAGCCCCCAACTCATATATATATATTTTCAATCAGACCAATGTGCAAGGCACCTTCTGGCTTTGAAATACCCAGTTAATGTTGGCTCAAGGATGAGATCGTGGTTTCTGGACAATGGTGAACATAAGAACATAAGAAAAGCCAATGTTGGATTAGGCCAATGGCCCATTCAGTCCAACACTCTGTCACACAGTGGCCAAAAACACCAGGCGCCCTCAGAAGGTCCAGCAGTGGGGGCAGGAAGCCCTCCCACTGTTGCCCCCCCAAAACACCAAGATTACAGAGCATCACTTGCCCCAGACTGAGAGTTCCTATCTATACTTTATGGCTAATAGCCACTGATGGACTTCTGCTCCACTTGTTAATCTAATTCCCTCTTGAAGCTGTCCATGCTTGTAGCCGCCACCACCTCCTGTGGCAGTGAATTCCACGTGTTAATCACTCTTTGGGTGAAGAAGTACTTCCTTTTATCTGTTCTAACCCGACTGCTCAGCAATTTCATGGAGTGCCCATGTGTTCTTGTATTGTGAGAAAGGGAGAAAAGGACTTGTTTCTCTACCTGCTCTATCCCATGCATAATTTTATAAACCCCGATCATGTCACCCCTCTGCCGTCGTTTCTCCAAGCTAAAGAGTCCCAAGCGCTTCAGCCTTTCTTCGTAGGAAAAGTGTTCCAACCCTTTTATCATTTTAGTTGCCTTTTTCTGCACTTTTTCCAATGCTATAATATCTTTCTTGAGGTGTGGCAACCAGAACTGTACACAGTACTCTCAATGAGGTCGCACCATCATTTATACAGGGGCATTATGATACTGGCTGATTTGTTTTCAGTTCCCTTCCTAATAACCCCCAGCATAGCGCTGGCCTTTTTTTATTACAGTCGCACACTGTCTCAACATTTTCATTGAGTCATCTACTACGACTCTTGATCAGTTTCTGCCAGTTCGGACCCCATCAAAGTGTATTTATAGTTAGGATTTTTGGCTCCAATGTGCATCACTTTGCACTTGGCCACATTAAACCCCATTTGCCACGTTGATGCCCACTCGCCCATCCTCAACAGATCCCTTTTGGAGGGCCTCACAATCCTCCCTGGTTCTCAGCACCCTGAAGAACTTCGTGTCATCTGCAAATTTAGCCACTTCACTGCTTACTCCCAACTCCAAATCATTAATAAACAAGTTAAAAAGCATCGGACCGAGTACTGATTCCTGCGGTACCCCACTGCTTACCTCCCTCCACTAAGAAAATTGCCCATTAATACTCACTCTCCGTTTCCTTTTAATTAGCCAGTTTTTGATCCACAAAAGGACTTGCCCTTTTATCCCATGACTATTGAGCTTACTTAGGAGCCTTTGATGAGGAACTTTATCAAAAGCTTTCTGGAAGTCAAGGTAAACAACATCTATTGGGTCCCCCTTATCCACATGTTTGTTTACTCCCTCAAAGAACATTAACAGGTTAGTGAGACAAGATCTTCCCTTACAGAACCCATGCTGAGTCTTCCTCAATAGATTTTGTTCATCAATGTGCCTACTAATTTTTTCCTTAATGACAGTTTCCACCAACTTACCCGGTATCGACGTCAGACTGACTGGCCTGTAATTTCTCAGATCTCCTTTGGAACCCTTTTTAAAGATAGGAGTGACATTCGCTACCTTCCAGTCCTCAGGAATGGAGGCAGATTTTAAGGAAAGATTACATATTTTTGTCAGGAGATCCACAAGTTCACATTTGAGTTCTTTTAGAACTCTCGGATGTACGCCATCTGGGCCCGGTGATGTATTTGTTTTTAAGTTATAATGCTTCTGAGACTCTCGTGCACCATTCAGCTGTAGCATGGACCATTATTTGTAAGTCCAAAAACTTTGCCATGTTCTCCTGCTAAAGTCCCGTCCTCTTGATCTCCAGCGTTGAAGGTGTCAACGTTGGAAGCCACAAGAGAGACAGGTATCCAGATCTGACCCTGTTTCAAAGAATCTTCTTCAAATCGTATTAGCTTCCCGGCACAAAGCCCTTCTGACAGACTCATAAAGGAACCAATCTCCAAAAAATATCTCTCTATGAAACTCGCCAATCCAAAAGCAACATTCAAAGGATGCCTTAGCCTTCCTGATCCAGTATTGTTGGCAGTGGTTCTCACCTGTGTGGGGCACCTTTGGAATTCTGAAACTGTGTGGTGCAAGCTGAAAATGGCTACTGCAGTTTACCTCAAGTCATATAGTGAAGACCTTTGTGTTGTGGTGGGAGCTGCTGCTCAACCAATGTTTTTTAAAAGCTACATGGCCAAATATCCAATGGCCCCCCTGTCATAGATAGCCCAGGCAAGCCTGATCTCATCAGAGCTAACCCTGGCAGGTACTTGGAAGGGAGATCTCCCTGGAATACCAGATGCGGGAGGCAGGGGCCAGCTTTACTCAGCCACCTCTCTGAATATCCTCCAGGCCCCCAGTAGGGGTCAGTCACCAGAGATCACCATGACTTCCAGGGGCACGCACGCACACACACACACACGAAAAATACAACCCCGCCCAAATTTCCAGTGGCCAATCAGAAGCCTTCCTGGGCAAAAGCCTAGGGGCCCTATCCACTTTCTAAGAGCAATTGGTGTTGGTGGGCTTCATGATACCCACTGGCACCACCTCAGGGACCCCGGCTCTAGCACGGCATCGTCTTCTCTGGTGGTGGCTTTCTGGAGCCTCAGGCCAAGGTCTTTCCTCAGCCCTGCAAGCTGGATAGGCCAGAAATTGTACCTGGAACATTCGGACTGCATTCTACTACTAAGGCATGACGAGGGTTGCCAGGTCCCTCCTGGCCACTGGCAGGGGGTGGGGTGGGGTGGGGGTAGGGTTGCCAGATCCAGGTTGGGAAACTCCTAGAGATTTGGGCATATGGAGCCTGGGGAGGACAGGGACCTCAGTGGGGTACAATGCCAATAGAGTCCACCCTCCAAAGCACCCATTTTCTCCAGGGGAACTGATCTCTGTAGTCTGGAGAGGAGCTGTAGTTCTGGGGGATCCCCAGGTCTACTAGAGGTGAGTTTTGTTGTCTGTTTCCAACACAGTAGCTGAATTTTCAATACACGCTTGTCAGGCTTTGGAATCTCCAAAGCAGAAGATCAGCAACAGAAATCTGTAGCCCTATAGACAGGAAATAATGGAACTATATTATGTGGAAGTATAGATTGGTTTTTATTCCATTGTGACTTGCCATGCTATCTTTTCTTGTTTGATATTGTCGTATTACGCAATGTCCATAAAATGTGTTTTAACAATGGTCCTTATTTTCCCTTTTACCCCTTTTTTATTCGGAATCCCTTTAAATGGCAAAAAAATCTCTCTTTCTCTCTCTCGTGGAGTTTATTTTTTGGAGGAGCTGTGCACGGGGGCTAGATGAAATTCCACTCCCCCCTCCCCATTTTAGCTTGGGCCAATTTCATCCTCAAAACTGATTCCATCTGGACAGCTTTAGCGGGGCCTCGTTCAGCATGTTGGGAGGGGGGATCTGCCTGGTCTGTGAGCAATTTAAAAGTTAACGGGCTTGCTCTCAGTCTGTACTTTCCACGCAGTTGTGAATCCCTGGCAGTCTTGGGTTTCACTGAATTCCATGAGTTATTTCGCTCTGCATACCTCAGGCTCCTCCGCTTCCACGCTGGACGTTTCTGGTATCCCTTTCATTTGACTTCGGATGAAGCATTTTGGATCCCCCACGAAAAAGATACTGGTTATTCCCTGATGAAACAGAAACAGTCAGGTGAAATGGGAATGGCGTGGATGGGTGTAAATTAACTCCATACAGCCTTACACAGCCTCCATGTGAATAGAGCCAGCGAGGTGTAGTGGTTAGGAGCAGCGGACTCTAATCTGGAGAACTGGGTCTGATTCCCCACTCTTCCACTTGACGCCTGCTGGGTGACCTTGGGCCAGTCACCGTTCTCTGAAAACTCTCTTAGCCCCACCTACCTCACAAGGTGTCTGTTGTAGGGAGAGGAAGGGCTTGGCAAAGTCTTGATAAGTTGAATCAGGGTTTGGTTGTGTGATACCAGTTGTGATTTTATCCATTCTGTAGTGGTTCCACACCTTTGTGTACCACTGATCAGAAGCTTCAATTGGTGTAAAATGTGGCTGCGGGACTCCTGTTTGGGTAAACCTTCTTTGGCTTTATTTATAGAATCCCAGAACCACAGATTTGGAAGGCCATCTAGTACTAACCCCCCCATACAGGCCATCTAGTCTAACCCCCTGCTCAATGCAGGATCAGCCTAGAGCACCCCTGATAAATGTATAGAATTAGCTCTGTGTACTGACTTTTCACTCTCTGGGTTTAACTTGTTGGACTCTTTGGGTTGCCAACTTTGGCCTGGAGAATTCCTGGAGATTTGGGGGCTGGGGAGGGTGCTCAGCTGCCGTTTCCTCCTGGGGAGCTGCTCTCTATAGTCTGGAGTTCAGTTGTAATTCCAGGACAATTCCAGGCTGTTATGTATTGACCATGCGGTCACCATGTGCTCCAGTAATGGCGACCGCCATGTGGCCAGAGCACATGGCCAAGAAACTACCTGAGCTTCAGCCAGGTAGAACAAAGGCCAGGTGGATTCAAACCGGCCACTAATCATGTACCTAGGTTTCTCCTAGGGAACCTATGAGATGTAAATAGACTGATAATAGCCTATCAGGCCAGTTGGGCCAGCATAAAAGGAGGGCTCGGAGCCCTGGGTTGTATGCTTCATCTGGACCAGCAATAAAGATCTAGCTGTTTCACTGTTCCATGGACTCCCAACTCCAATACTTCTCACAGGCCTTGCTCGGAGGATGTCAGCCCTACTTACAAGGTCTGCGTCCTACAGCTTTTGCTCTTTCATTAGCTGCCTTCAATTTGCGGGGTTAAGTCTTGGGTGTAAAAGTTTTAAATGAAATAAGCAAATGCTACATATTACCGTTGAGTCCAGGATTCTCTTTGAATCCTGTCTATCGGGAGAAAATTGGGGTAGACCTCTTTTAAATACATTTAAATACATCAAAATATGAAGGAGGGACAAGGATTTCAGTGCCTACGTGTGGAGACTCAACCAAATTAAAAGGCCAGCTTTTGTATGCATCCTATGATGCCTTGGGCCACCCCCACCGCCAGTGGAGCATATAAAAAGCGTTGATGATTTCTTGCTTATACTCCATTGTTATGTATTGACCATGCGGTCGCCATGTGCTCTCTTCATTGCGACCGCATGGCCAGAGCACATGGCCAGAGCATGGCCAGAGCACATGGCCAAGAAACTACCTGAGCTTCAGCCAGGTAGAACAAAGGCCAGGTGGATTCAAACCGGCCACCAATCCTGTACCTAGGTTTCTCCCAGGGAACCTATGAAATGTAAATAGACTTCTAATAGCCTATCAGGCCAGTTGGGTGAGGTCAGGGGATTGTCCCTGACCAGCATAAAAGGAGGGCTTGGAGCCCTGGGTTGTATGCTTCATCCGGACCAGCAATAAAGATCTAGCTGTTTCACTATTCCATGGACTCCCGACTCCAATACTTATCAGTGGCGACGAGGATGGGATCCCGATGAGCGACTCTCCAGCAGACCACAGCAGCACAGCGAGCTCCGTCCCGCCGGCCGCAGGCATCTCCGAGCTCCAGCGCTCCAACGCCTCGCCGCAAGCCGCTCTGAGCCCAATCCTCCGGCACTAGCCAGCGCCAAGCCTCAGCGCTCCCCGGCACCGCCGCAAGACACGAGGACATCGCTCAAACAGCCGCCGCCGCTCCTGCTCTGGTAAATATGGCAAACGCTCCGGGACCAATTACCCCTTTCAATACGTCTCGCCCCGAGACGTGGGAGTCCTGGCTCAAGACGCTGGGTTGTGCCTTTAAGGTCCGCGGAATCACAGATGCGGACCTGAAGAGTGCCTGGCTCTTGAGTTCCGGAGGGGTGGAGGTCATGCGGGTGGCCCAGAACCTACTAGCCCCGCAAGACCCCACCGAGGTGTCTTACGACGTGCTCACCAAGACCCTCGGCGATTACTTCGCCCCGAAGCCATCAAAACTGGCCAGGCGCTGGGAGTTCATACAGCGCCAGCAGCAGCCGGGGGAGTCAGCCGCCACTTTCCTGGCTGAACTCCGTCGACTAGCCGTGGGCTGCGAATTCCGCCACATGGATGACCACGTGGAGACCGCCTTCATGGGAGGGGTCCGGGAAGCCAAGCTCCGCCGGCGCCTCATTGCAATGCCGGAGCCAACCTTGGAGAAGATGCTCGAAACTGCGGCAGCCTTCGAGACAACGCAAAAGGACAAGGCAGCCACCAAAGTCCACCAGGCGGCTCCTCCCGAACCCAACTCAAGCGAAGAAGAGGACGTCCACCGGATGCAACCACGCTCGAAGAAGGGTGAGCCCGGCGTCCCCAGGCCCAAGGGCCGGCGCCCAGCATCTGTCTCTGTTCCCTCTCCTGCTTCCCTCAACAGGCAGGCCCCAACGTGCGCCAGCTGTGGGGACCCCCACGACAGACGGACATGCCGCTTCCGTGATGCCATCTGCCGCGCCTGCGGGAAAGCAGGACATCTCGCCCGGGCCTGCCGCCTGAGGAACAGCCACCGTGCCCCAGCAGCGAACTTCGAAGAAGTGGGTAGTGTCGTTCCCACGGCCACGGTAATGAACTTGCCTCAGCCCATCCCGGGCGCAATTTCCGTGTCTCTCCGAATAGAGGGAGTTCCTTGCTCCATGGAACTGGACTCAGGGTCAGCATATTCAATTGTGTCCGCAGCTACGTTCTGCCGCCTCTGCCCGAAGGGGGCACGCTGGCTGCGGCTGCCGGCTGGGTTGGTCCTCCGGGACTTCCAGAAAAACCCAGTGGCTATTAAGGGGCTAGCCAGGGTCCGGGTCCAGTACCATGCCTTTAATGGCCTGCTGGACCTTCTCGTGGTGGAGCGCAATCTAACCAGTCTCCTAGGTCGCGCCTGGTTCAAGCCGCTCGGAGTGCAGTGGACCGGAATACACCGCATGGGCTCTACTGACTTCTCATCCATCTGCGAGGAATTTCCCGCCGTTTTCGATGGCTCATTGGGCTGCTACAAAGGACCCCCGGTTTCCTTCGACCTGGACCCGGCAGTCCGGCCCATCCGCGTGGCCGTCCGCCGGCCACCACTCGCCTTCCAGCCCAAAGTGGAGGCAGAGTTGGAAAAGCTCGTGGCACAAGGGGTGCTCGAGCCGGTCTCCCACGCCAAGTGGGAGACTCCCATTGTGACCCCCCTCAAAGCTAACGGGGAAGTCCGCATCTGCGCGGATTACAAATGTACAATTAATAAGGCATTACAGGACCACGCGTACCCGGTACCGGTGGTCAGCCATGTTCTGGCCTCCCTCGCGGGTGCCAAAATATTTGGAAAATTAGACTTGGCCCAAGCCTATCAGCAGCTTCCCGTAGACGATGCAACGGCCGAGGCACAAACGATTGTGACTCACAAGGGAGCGTTCAAGGTAAAACGCCTCCAATTTGGGGTCAGCGTAGCACCTGGAATCTTTCAAAATCTAATGGATTCTCTCCTAAAAGATGTTCCAGGAGTGAAGCCGTTCTTCGACGACGTCCTCATCGCCGCCCCGGACGCCGACACGTTCGCAGCTCGCCTCCGGATGGTGCTGCAAAGGTTCCAGGACGCGGGTCTCAAGGTTCGAAAAGACAAGTGCACCCTGGGAGTCTCCTCGGTGACCTTCTTGGGGTTCCAAGTCACCGCAGACGGCATTCACCCTACAAAGGAGAAGGTAGTGGCAATTACAGGTGCACCCCGCCCGTCCTCAAAGGCGGAACTCCAGGCATTCTTGGGACTTGTGAACTTCTACCACGCCTTCCTTCCGCACAAGGCGGCGGTCGCTGAACCCCTGCATCGTCTCCTGGACAAGGGAGCGGCTTGGGCCTGGGGTCCCAAGCATGATGCAGCCTTCCGGGCCGTCAAAGACTTATTAATTTCAAATGCGGTCTTAGCGCATTTCGATGAGAGGCTCCCTGTCATCCTGGCCTGCGACGCATCCCCCTACGGCGTTGGGGCGGTCTTGGGACACCGGCTACCCAACGGAAAGGAGGTACCAGTTGCCTACTACTCCAGGACCCTGTCGTCGGCAGAACGGAACTACGCCCAGATCGACAAGGAGGCCCTAGCAATCGTAGCTGGCGTCAGGAAATTTCATGACTATCTCTACGGACGGTCATTCACCGTGGCCACAGATCACAAGCCGCTGCTGGGTCTCCTTGCCCCCCACAGGCAGACCCCTCACATGCTGTCCCCGCGGGTCCTGCGGTGGTCAATTTTTTTGTCAGGCTACTCCTACGAATTGGTACATCGCCCGGGGAAGGCGATGGGTCATGCAGACGCCCTCAGCCGTCTTCCCCTCCCGTCCTGCGACCCTGATCCGGCTCCCGCTTTCCACGTCGCGCTCCTAGAGGATCTACCGGAGCGCCCCGTACAGGTATCAGATGTGGCCCGTCGCACGCGGCGGGACCGCATCCTTTCCCGTGTCTCAGACTGGGTGGGAAGGGGGTGGCCGGAAAAACCGGGACCAGATTTTGCCGCTTTCACGGCACGCAGGCACGAACTATCGGCCCACAAGGGATGCCTGCTATGGGGATCTCGAGTGGTGATCCCCGGGCCCCTGCGGCCCCGAGTGCTAGAGGCCCTCCACGAGGCTCACCCGGGAATTGTGCGCATGAAAGCTCTGGCCCGGAGTTACGTATGGTGGCCAGGCCTGGACAAAGACATTGAGGGGCGGGTCCAGAAGGGTACCAAATGCCAGGAGTCACGGCCAGATCCGCCACACGCTCCTGTCCGATCCTGGGAATCTACTAACAAGCCCTGGTCCCGCCTGCACCTAGACTTCGCGGGACCGGTCCAGGGCCGGTTGTTTCTTATCGTTGTTGACAGCTACAGCAAGTGGCTTGAGGTAGTGCCGGTAGCTTCGACCTCCACCAACGCTGCCTTAAGAAGTCTCTGGCCGATCTTCGCGACACACGGAATGCCAGAAACTCTCGTGACCGACAACGGGACCGCCTTCACCTCCGGCGAGTTTCAACGGTTTGTGGAAGCCTGCGGTCTGCGCCACATCCGCTCCGCTCCGTTCCACCCCGCAACCAATGGCCAGGCCGAGCGCATGGTGAGGACAACGAAGGACGCGTTAAAGAAGATGGAGCATGGCGACTGGGAAGAGCAGCTGTACAAGTTCCTGTTCTGCCAACGGAACACACCCCACTCAGGGACCGGGCGCCGGCCAGCCGAACTTCTGATGGGAAGACGACTGGGAACCGTCTTGGACCGCCTACATCCCGACCGAGCAATCGAGGGGAACCCGACAATGGAGGACCGGCCAGCTGCCCGAGGATTTGCTCCCGAAGACCCTGTATACGCAAAGAACTTCGCGCGGGGTCCAACATGGCTCCCCGCGAGGATCGTCCGAGTCACAGGGCCTTATTCCTATGAGGTCCTTACGGAAGATGGCGTAGTCTGGAAACGGCACATTGACCAGATTCGACGCCGTACCCAGAACCACGATGATACCCAGGCCCCCGAACTCCCTGCACCAACAGACCGTGACATCGACACGACTCCAGAAGCAGCGCCAGACCCTGATCCAGAGACTGCGGAGATGCCGCTCCTGCCCGCGGACGAAGCAGTCGCACCATCCACACCTGAACAACCCCCGAGCAGACAGGCCCCGCCAGCAGAACAACTACCCACACCGCAACCTGCCGACACTAGCAACACGCCCCGCCTTACAACCCCCCGGCGCTCTGGACGTGAGCGCAGACGCCCGGACTATCTCAAAGACTATGTGTGCAGAGGGGTTCTGGACTATGGGGGGAGGGGTGTTATGTATTGACCATGCGGTCGCCATGTGCTCTCTTCATTGCGACCGCATGGCCAGAGCACATGGCCAGAGCATGGCCAGAGCACATGGCCAAGAAACTACCTGAGCTTCAGCCAGGTAGAACAAAGGCCAGGTGGATTCAAACCGGCCACCAATCCTGTACCTAGGTTTCTCCCAGGGAACCTATGAAATGTAAATAGACTTCTAATAGCCTATCAGGCCAGTTGGGTGAGGTCAGGGGATTGTCCCTGACCAGCATAAAAGGAGGGCTTGGAGCCCTGGGTTGTATGCTTCATCCGGACCAGCAATAAAGATCTAGCTGTTTCACTATTCCATGGACTCCCGACTCCAATACTTATCATCCATAAAATAGCAAGGCTATGATGAAGACAGGTCAGTTGCCTTATAAAAGGAAAGGGAGTTGAGCCTTTGGCGCACATCCCTAATACATAAACCCATGCCATTGTTTGATACCAACTGCCATTTACTGTGCAGAATCAGTAGAAATTCAATTGCTCCTGAAGGATATGTGGTTGGAAAAGGGATACAGTGACCTCTCCCTGCCCCTGGAAAAAAGGGCCTTGCTGGAAACCCCCCCCCCATATACGTACGTTTTTGAAGTCATGTATTTCCAGAACTTCTTCACTGCCCTTTCCAGTCTGAAAGATCTCTGTCCTGCTAACAGGGTCGATCTTCATTAATATCTTTTGCATCTCCCCTTGACTGACAAAGGTGTGCTCCATGCCGTAGATCTGGAAGGATAGACAGTGTATTGGTGTGTGTGTGTGGCATACAGAGACAGTGACTGTATTTGCAAGAAGCACTGGGTTTCTTTCTTTTTGCTTTTTAAATGAAAAGAACAACCGCCCCCAGCTCCTGCTGCCTGCCTTGATGGTCTGGTTCTTCAAAGAGCTCCACTGATGCAAACCCCCGTTGGCGTGCATGCGGATCAATTCTTTGGCCTTTTTAATGTGCGCACAGTATGGAAAGTTTAAGATGAAGGTTAGGAAAGAGTGGCATGCTGCCTTGTTCGGCACTGTCCCAAGTACAAGCTGTGCTTTCGATCAGCCCGAGTGGCATCTGAAGACACCTTGTGAAAGGGTCTTGGCATTCCAGTTTTTATGCAAGGAATGTTCCTCCCCTCCCTTACGACTTTGGCTGGTTCTCTCATTTTGACAGTATTCTCCCCCCCCACCCCCAGTTGTTTGCAGTCCTGGTGAAATCTGAGCTAAGAGTCTAGGGCTCAGACAGAAAGGATGCATGGAGTACTGTGAATGGAGCACTTTTTCTCGTAAAAAGATCAGGTGTTTGGGATTATAACATGAGGGGAGGAAGGGGTTACACTTCCCTCTCATTTCTGTGACCAGAAATTGCCCTGAGGAGCTGCCCTTTGCCTTGCCTATTTGCTGTATGCAAAATTATAAGTATACATATCAATACCTGCATGTTTCCCCAGAGGGCAAAAAGTGGTTAACTGGAGCTGTTTATGGTTGGAAAAGGACCGTGGTGGTTAAGACGCTGAGCTGCCAACTGGAAGGTTGGTAGCTTGGCAGTTTGAGACCCTAGTGCCGCGTAATGGAGTCAGCTCCCATCTCTGGCCCAAGCTTCTGCCAACCTAGCAGTTCAAAAGGAAGAAATTGCAAGTAGATAAATGGGTACCACTTTGGTGGGAAGGAAACAGTGTTCCATGCGCCTCAGCATCTAGTCATGCCAGCCACATGACCAGAGAAATCTTTGGACAGCACTGGATCTTTGGCCTGGAAATGGAGATGAGCGCTGCCCCCTAGAGTTGGATTCAACTGGCTTTTGAGCAAGGGGAACCTTTACTTTTATGGATGGGAAAAGGGCATGGGGGGAGGCTTAGTCCCCTAACACCATGATCCTAATCTGAATTGAAGCCCTGAGCACCTGATGTTTAAGGGGGGGGGAGAACTTGGTGGGAGAGAGCTCTATTCAAAGAAACCCCGACTTCCAGCGTTGCATCTTCAGAGAGAGATTTTCCTTAATGGATAGAAAGAATCTCCTTTTTGTTTTGGTATGGTAAGGCAGAGAATACGAATGTCATACTCATGCTGTTTAATCACTCATACTGTTTAATCTTTTGCATGTCCCGAGTGGTGAAAAGGTCAGGGCATTAGTTTCCAGAAAGAGACCTGTGGCGGGCTCCTGTCCTGAGCTGTTAACAAATGTACAGGTTGAGCAGGTATTACAATAGTAGGAGGCACTGAAGCAAGGGCACAAGCAGGCTGTACCAAACAGACAGCAACATTACACCTGCCTTTGTCCACCTCCCAAATTCTCCCTTGGCACCAGGAAAAGTGATTCCAGTCCATACTCAGGTTTGATCTATCTTTTGTAATTCCCCCCCACCCCCAAGGAGCTGAGGGCAGTGTACATGGTACTCTCTGTCACCGATTTTATGCTCATCACCACTGTCATGACTCAGGTGGGGTGTCACCTGGCGCTGCCGCCACTCTGGGTTTAGGATCCCTTGAGAAGGCCTTGAGAAGGCCCAGAGCACCCTCCCAAACCCTTCAGACCTCCCTTATTTGGAATAATAAGTGTGAGGACTAGGCAGAGTAAACAACAAATAAAAGGTTTATTTGTACAGCCCGATATGGGGAAACAAACAAGGTGCAGGAACAATAACGATAAGTGGGTGAAGAGAAAAGAAACCAATTAGGCCGATTTCACACTAGCGTTTGCCCCAGGTTTGCCCTCATGCTTGCACCAGAGCTTCTGGTCAATTTCACACCAGTTGCTCCGGGCTCACGTTTTGCTCTGGAGTATCGCCCTGCTGCACCGGAGTTTCCCTGGAGCAAACAAACCCTGTTTTTAGAGGATTTTCCTGTTTGCTCCGGCGGAGAACCCAAAATGAAAACACGCCCACTCGCCCGCCTTTCATCAGGGCCACCCCATTGTGGGAGTTTCTAAATTTTTTTGGAGAAAACCCTTTGTCACGCTATATCGAAAGGGCTGAGGTTCCAAGTGGGAAAATGAAGAAAATACTCCAGAGGAAACTGGGAGGGGACATTCCGGAGAGAATGAGAGGCAACCGGCCAGTGCGAAATCGGCCTTACTGTCCCTAGCTCACTGTCTCAAGTGGGCCTCAGACTGCTCACCCATCCTCTCAGGAAGATGATTTCTTCCATGCAGCAGCATTACCAGCTCTTTTATTGCAAGTCACCTTTTCCTGTGATTGCCTAATTTTGGTGCCAAAACCACCCAGGGGCTCCTGGAAGTTGTAGGCCCGGCCTCCCCCACTGCTAGCCAGGCTCCCTCGGCCTACTAGGCCTTACTGGCACAGCCCAGGTCATGACAACCACCTTGCAAGGTATACTACACGGAGAGGCAGAGTGTTGGTGTGTAATTGGGTCACTGAATCAGTCAAATTCATACTGAGTGGGGACTTAAACCTGGGTCTCCCTAGTCCAAGATGGACACTTTAACCGCTATATAAGTGCTTTGTGATGGAGATTATGATTCATACAAGATCTCAGTCAGAATTCTCTATTTTGGGGGTTTATTAAGTTTTGGGATATTTCTGAAAGCCTGAGTCTGTCAATCTATTTTCCTTCATCCATCCTCCACCCCATCTGTACAAAGCCCCATTGTGCAGGTTTTTTGATCCACACTCTGGGGCCATTGTTCAGAATTAGATATTTTGATTCCAGATACCTGGAGAGGCAGACTGCTTCTTGTCCTGCTCAACAGCCAGGCCACACCAAATTCTAAAGAGCCTGTGGGTCAGAACAGCAAACTAACCGACTTAAGTGCCAGCAGTTCTACTGTTAACAGCATTCGTCCACTCTACTGCAATTTATACAGGGGAACTTGAGTTTCACAGACTAAGCCTGAATCTACACACCCAGCTTCTGGTTAAAGGCGTGTGCTCTACCTCCTGGCTGTCTGGCAAGCTGACCAGTGATGAAGGCGGGGTGCGTCACTCCAAACGGAAATGCAGGGCTTCCTCTGGGTGCTTGCTTATGGATTCAAGGCCGAAAGCTCTTTTCTTTTGGCAGTGTTTTGCTCTGCTTCTTTATTTGGGTTTCCTCAAGTTGGCTTGACACTGGAAATCAAGTCCTGGGGCCGTTTGTTTTTCCTGGAAGGTTGGATGAATGGCCGAGCAAACAGTTGTTTCCTGATGTCATGAGGGCAGAAAGACTAGGAGGAGAGAACTGCATGCCAACTCTTGAAACGGTTGTTTGGGGGTTTGCCTCCTTCCCAAATCTCCATTTTTGAACTTCTGCAGGATGTGTGATTGTCAGTCATTGTGTATGTATGTCGACAGGGGTGAATATGTCTGTTATTACTGATCATATCTGACTGGCAGAGATCTGGATTGCCAAAGGCCCTAAGGGCCAATGAAGGACAGGGACCGTGGCTTTGTGGCAGAGCATCTGCATGGCATGCAGAAGGTCCCAGGTTCAGCCCCTGGCATCTCCAGTTAAAAGGCTCAGGTAACAGGTGGTGTGAAAGATTTGATGCCCCAGAGGGCCACTGCCAGTCAGGACAATGCTGACCTTGACAGACCAGTGGTCTGATGCAGCATAATATAGCTTCATGCCTTCACGTGAGTAAGCTCTGCTTATTGACCCAATAGATGTTGTTTACCTAGACCTCTGGAAAGCTTTGGCTAAAGTTCCTCGCTAAAGGTTCCTAAGTGAACTTAGTAGTCATAGGATAAGGGGACAAGTCCTCATGTGGACTAAAAACTGGTTAATTAATAGAAAACAGAGGCTGAGTATAAATGGGCAGTTTTCACAATGGAGGGCGGTAGGCAGTGGGGTACTGCAAGATTTGGTACTAGGTTCGGTGCTTTTTAACTTGTTCATTAATGATTTGGAGCTGGGAGTAAGCAGTGAAGTGGCTAAGTTTGCGGATGACACTAAGTTGGTTGTCTTTGTTCTCCCAGCTTGGGTAAAAGCAGCCTGGGTGGGCCAGCTTTGGTACAGGAAATGTACCTGGGGGAGGGGTTAATGCTGCCTCCTACAGCTGCTCTTCAGGAGGAGCTCCAGTGATGGATACCTGGGATCAGGTACAGTCTCAAGGTTAGGTGAGTGGCCTTTGAAGAGAGGGATGCCTTTGCTGTCATCCCTTCCCAAAGACAAACACCTGATACCTTTTGGATACCCAGTGAGAGTCAAATTATGTGCTTACATTGGAGACCTGTGGCTGATGTTGTGACATGGACTTTAACCTTAAAAAGCAGTGGCAAAGAGCCTGAATTTTGGAATGGGCTCATTAGTCATAGGATAAAAGGAGTAAGCTCAGTAGTCATGGGATAAAAGGACAAGTCCTCTTGTGGATCAAAAATTGGCAAATTAATAGGAAACAGAGTGAGGATAAATGGGCAGTTTTCTCAGTGGAAGGTGGTAAGCAGTACCACAGGGATCAGTACTGGGTCCAATACTTTTTTAACTTGTTCATTAATCATTTGGAGTTGGGAGTAAGCAGTGAAGTGGCTAAATTTGTGGATGACACAAAGTTGTTCTGGGGGGTGAGGACCAGGGAGGATTGTGAGGCACTCCAGAGGGATCTGTCGAGGCTGGGCGAGTGGGCATCAATGTGGCAAATGGGGTTCAATGTGGCCAAGAGCAAAGTAATGCACATCCGAGTAAAAAACCCTAACTATCAATACATGTTGATGGGGTCTGAACTGACCAGTAGAGAGATCTTGGAGGCGTGGTAGATAACTCACTGAAAATGTCAACCCAGCATGCGATTAAAAAAAAAAGGCAAATGCTATGCTGGGGATTATTAGGAAGGGGACTGAAAACAAATCAGCCTGTATCATAATGCCCCTGTATAAATCAATGGTGTCGCCACATTTGGAATATGGTGTACAGTACTAGTCACTGCATCTCAAGAAAGATATTATAGCGTTGGAAAAAAATGCAGAAAAGGGCAATTAAATTATTAAGTGGATGGAACACTTTCCCTATGAAGAAAGGTTAAAGAGGTTAGGGCTCTTTAGCTTGGAGAAATGATGACTGAGGGGTGACATGATATAAATTTACAAAATTATGCATGGGATAGAGAAGGTAGAGGAAGAAGTACTTTTCTCCCTTTCTCACAGTGCAAGAATTCGTGGGCACTCCATGAAATTAATGAGCAGTAGGTTTAGAACAGTAAAAGGAAGTACTTCTTCACCCAAAGAGTGATTAACACGTGGAATTCACTGCCACAGGAAGTGGTGGCAGCTACAAGCATAGACAGCTTCAATAGGCGATTGGATAAAGATATGGAGCTGAAGTCCATCAGTGGCTATTATCTGTAAGGTATAGATAGGAACTCTCAGTCTGAGGAAGTGATGCTCTGTATTCTTGGTGCTTGGGAGGGCTTCTGGAGTCTGGCCCCACTGGTGGACCTCCTACTGGAACCTGGGTTTTGGTCACTGTGTGACACAGTGTTGGACTGGATGGGCCATTGGCCTGATCCAACATTGGCTTCTCTTATGTTCTCTTAAGCATAAATGAAGTAAAATAAATTCAGGTGGATAGCCATGTTGGTCTGAAGCATCAAAACAAAATTTGAGTCCAGTAGCACTTAACGTGACCATGAGTACTTCTTCAGTTTGGTTGCTTATGATTTACTTCATTTCTTTATTGATTAATTCATTTTACTTCAGAACAAAGTTTGAGTCCAGTGGCACCTTGAAGACCAACGAAGTTTTATTTTGGGTGTATGTATATCTTATACGAAAGTTTAAACCCAGAATAAAACTGTTGGTCTTCAAGGTGCCACTGGACTCAAGCTTTGTTCTGAAGTAAAATGAATTAATCAATGAAGAAATGAAGTAAATAATAAGCAACCAATCATTCTTGGCATATTTCATTCCAGTGTCTCTTCAGAAATTCAGTGTATTCCTATTGCTGTGTGGTAGGGTTGCAGGGGTTGGGCTGGAAAATACCTGGAGACTTTGGGGCTGGATTTGGGAGAGGGTGGGGTTTAGGGAAGGGAGGGGCCTCGGCATGGTACAATGCCATAGAGTCCACCCTTCAAAGCAACCATTTTCTCCAGGGGAGCTGGTCTCTGTCACCTGGAGATCAGTTGTAAAAGTGAGAGATCCCCAGGCCCCACCTGGAGGCTGGCAACCCTACTGTTTGGAAAGAACCTATTTATTTCAGTTAGGAATGCTAGTGAATTTCGCTGGGCAGCTCAAAATCCCCCTTTTGAGTTTGTGTGGGTTGAAGCCATAAATCTTTATTTTCATGCCATTTTCTTGTGTGTTCTATTCAATTTAGGCCTTCAATTCAAGCATTATTTCCCCATTATTGTGGTGTATTAAAGGCACGCAGTGTAAAATAAAAGTAACAAATTAACTGGGAATGACCAGAGTGGAAATAGGTGAACCAAAAAGGCTCCATTTGACCTCACAGAAAACAAAAGAAGAAACGAGAAAGTATGTATTTATCCGTTCCTAACCCCCAGTGGGCATTCCGGCACATTCTTTTCATTTCAGATTCCAGGGACTTGGCTCAGTCGCCATTGGGAACTGGCGACGGATTCGCAGCTAAGCTGTGGTACCTACTTGCTGCGTGGCGAAAAGACCTGAGGGTGAGATGTGCCTGGAATGAAAATGATTTCTCCAGATGTAGCTTCTGAATAGCAGCGGCTGATTGCAAACAGATGTTGCTGTCAGGTCGGACAATGAAAGAAAGTCAGGCTGGGCACCCCGACAGCTCGTTGCTGGCAGAAACCTCCCCGCTGCCTCCACAAACAGCATCTGAGCTTGTGCTGCCTGTGAGATCTCACAAATCTTCTTTTGCTACCTCTTGATCCTCTCACGGTAAAAACGGGCTTGGCCCTGCTGAAAAGGATACTGCCGCATGGCTGTGGAAATGTATTGGTTCCTTCTGTATGACTCTGGGAATGCAGTGGCCACATTATAATGATGATTGTATGGCACTGTGTGTAGAATGGCCAGGAGATCCTAAGGTTGTCTGGCAGCCCGAAGTTCTAGCTCTTTAGCGTTATGCACCACTAGGTGGTGAGCTAGACTTGTTTTTAGGACAAGAGATGTTTCAGGGGCGGTTTGCTATTGCCTGCCTCTGTGTCACAACCCTGACTGGAGGTCGCCCTTCCAAATACTAGCCAAGGCTGACCCTGCTTAGCTTCCGAGATCAGATAGGCATCAGGGGCAGCAACTAATCTCTCTTGGTTTGGTGCATTTAGTAGGTGGCAGTTCAGTGTATCCTCATGGCCATTTGGAAGGTACCTGTGCATGCCGAGACAGTATGGCATAGCGGCTAGAGTTTCAGATTAGGGTCTGGAAAAACTGGCTTTGAGTCCCCCCTCTGCTGGGAAGCTCTCTCTAACCAGGCCATCTCAAAGAGGGAGGGGGGAAAACAATGCTGAATGCCGCTTTGGATCCGCATTGGGGAGAAAACCAAGGCATGCATGAATTAAAATAAGCTAAATTCCGGGGATCATTTGGTGCCATCCTTTTTGTATGTGTCTTGAGTGTCCTCTGTGCTACCCATCCTCAATTAATTTAATGGCTCTATTTTGTTAGTCGGTATTCTCGGTCTAGTTTCTGGAGAAGGGTGACGAACTACACTGAACCCTGATGCCACAGACCCTGACCCTAGAAATCCTTTGGCTTTGGTGATTTCACCCTTGGAAAACTGAGGATCCTGCAGTGCTGCAACCCAATTCCGCAGAATGGAACACACACCGTTCTGGAAGGGAATTTTCCCCCAGGTTTCGGAGGGGCCCTGGAGTTCAAGCTTTTGTAGAGCCTGTAAATTTAGGAATTGTTGTCTGAATTGCCTGGGTGAATCCCTGGTGGCAGATGGGCTATTGGGTGAAGAGTCTTCCCTCTGCAAGCTTTGGACAGCATTTGATTGCTTGCAGGTGGGATTGCGGGAGGCAGGTGGATTAGCGGGTGGAGGAAGGCTGGTGGCTGCCCCTCCTTGGGGTCTGCTGACCCTGGTCCTGATGTGTAGGTCGTTTTGAAATGCAAGTGGTATAAAGTGGCTCTGGAAACTGTTTAATAAAAGAAAAGAACACAGCAGAGCAGATCCCCCCCTTTAAGAGCAAACTAGCCTTTTGGGAACCCCTTCCTGCCGCAGACCCGTTAAAGTTCAAAAATGCAATCCATGGAGATCAATCACCCCACCAGATTTGGCTCCTTCTCTTGTAAAGTGGTGGCATAATGGGTTTCCCACCCGTTTCTGGCAAGATAATTGAAACAAAATGGGGAAAAAGAATGCTTTCTTGCAATTAATTGTGTGGCCGGTGCGATGGAGTTTTTTTGTGGCAGAAACCCCATCATAATTTAAAAGTTTCTAAAACTTTCCATAAAAATCACCTTGAGTATTCAGAGTTTGGTTTTTATGAAGAAGGTGCGGGGGGGGGGAGGGGGGGAGAATCATTAGAAGGGCTAAACAGAACTTTCGCGGAGAGAAAAGAAATATCACTTCTATCCAAGTGGGAGAGGATAACTTACTTTGTTAGGCGGTGGGTTCCAAAAATAGTGGATGCCGAGAAATGTCAGCATGAGGGAGACCACCAGGAGACTGAGCAGCGCCCCACAGATCTTGTGCCTTTTGCCAAGTTCCTTCTGGGCTTTAGAAGTCTGTGCCTAATAGTCAAGAAGAGGCCAGAAGGAGAAAGGGTGTTTGGTCGAGGCAAGCAGCAGTAGAGGATGGACGGGTGCGTGGAAAGAGAGAACCCCCTGTTTGCAAGGAATTGGGATGCACAAAACATCCTCTCTGTAAAGGAGAATAAAATCTACTTACATCTTGCGTGTTTAATAATCCCTCGGAGCTCTCCTGGGGTGGTTTTCTCATGTTGTCTCCCCTCGGTTTGGAATTCCCTTCTGTGCATGGAGAGAAGGCGAGAGCACTGAAGCTGAGGTGGAGTCACACTGTGTTGGCTCCGAGTGTGTCAGAGAGGGAAAAGTTTGTTTTCTGGCTCAGGCCGGCTGTGTGCAAAATCGTGCTTTCCCACCGGGGGGGGGGGGTGGATTCTTGGGGGAGGGCAGGATGCACCAGTGTGGGGCTGCATGGGGGCAAGTGGAGGGCTTGTGCACTGGAATGGAGGCAAGGTGTCATGCGCCCGCTTTTGTTATGTACTGGCAATGGCTGTGGGTGTGTATTTTATGTGCCTGCTAGATGGGGGGGGGGAGTTGCCCCTCCCTTTAAGATGGGGATTTTCATTTGGAGAGGGCATTGTTGGCGGTGAGGTGCTGAATCCTTTATATCTGCCTGCCCCCAAAACCATCTATGTGGTGTTCAGATCAAGTTCAAACAAGCCAACATAAAAACTGCACCAAAGAAAACGTACATGGTAAGCGTTTCTCTTTTGCCGTCATGTCACAGCCGACTTACGGCAACCCCATAGGGAGTTCAAGGTGAGAGGCATTCAGAGGTAGTTTGCCATTGCCTGCCTCTGCATAGCAACCCTGGAGTTCCTTGGTGGTCTCCAACCCTGCTTAGTTTCCAAGATCTGACAAGATCAGGCTTGCCTGGGCCATCCAGGTCAGGATATGGTAAGGATATAAAACTCTTAAAAATAAACAGCTACTTGGTAATTTGTTGAGCAGATTGACTTCTTAGTCAGCTGAGGACCATCAGAATAAAGAGTCAACATGTTGCATTAAACAACAAACGGATGTCTCATGAACGCTTCTGAGGAGGGTGTTCCACAGTTGGGGTGCCACCACAGAAAAAGCCCTGTGCCAGTTAGCTACTCTCCTATGTTCAGAAGGCAGGGACGTGGAGAGCAAAGATCTCCAATGAAGCTCTCATGCACCAGGTAGGTAGTCTTTCAGATAACTTTGTCTCTGGCCTTTTAAGAAGACTGCATAAAAATGGTTATATTTCACAAAGTGCCAGTGCTCAGTGATGTCTTCTTGAACTCTCTGATTTGACTTCCAGTATCTGCCTCCCTGATCCCAGGTGGGCTTGGACACTGCTTACTCAGTGGCATGGGAAAGACACTCTGTTCATGGTCAAGGGCGCTGTTTTCTCTTGGCTTACCGTGTTCCATGCCAATCCCCAGCACTAAAGGCAGGAGGGGAAGTATTTGGGGTTTGTTATTTTATTATGATTTTCATTCATAATGTTTAAATTATTACTCTATGTTGCTTTGAGCCAAGAGGAAAGGTGGGTTAAAATATTTGGATAACTTGTGAACTATGGCCAAAGCCCCCACCTGTGCTTTTGAAACTACTAGCATGGAAGTACTTGGCGGGCACCAGGAAAACACTGTGTCAGCAAACACTGTGGGCGCCATCATTCATTCATTCATTCATTCATTCATTCATTCATTCATTGTGGGGCTCCGAGTGGGTCACGACATGCAATAACAAAATTTGAATACAATTAAAACAAACCAATTTCAAACCATGTATAGCAGCTTCAGCCAATCCTTTGGACCGCCTCCGCTTGACGGGATCCTGTTTGGCCAGTATTCAAACTGGGCATGGCCTCTAGTGATACTTTGATGGAAATGGGGAAATGGTCACTTGTTCCCTGGTCACTTACTTTGAACTCACGTACTTTAGGAAGACTGGAGACTTCAATCAAGATACAGTCAATAATGCTAGCTCCTTGTGAGGAGACAAATGTAAAGTCTCCAAAAGGGTCAGCCGTGCTGTACCCATTTAAAATCGTTAATGACAGTCCGGAGGCCATGTTCACCAGGTTGGCCCCCGATCTGTTAATACCTTTATCTTTAGAACGGCGCATTTCTTCTGTGGTGTTATGATAGAGGAAGTTTTCTCTCCCAAAATTGGAGTGGAGCAGCTCATTACCATTTGAGCCAAATCTTGCATTGAAGTCCCCCCCTATTGTCATAACAGCTTGTGGGTGGCTACTTTGTAGATCTAGCAGATGTTCCTCTAAGATCGACCACTGGGTGTCAATGTCTGTTTTTGACATTTTAGGAGGAAGGTAGATGTTTACCAGCAAGCTGTCTTTGGGACTGGTGACTATCTTCACTGTCATAGCTAGATTTGTAGGGCAGTAGGGGAGAAGGAATGATTTGCCCAGGTTACTGGAAATAGAAGAAGAAGAAAAGAGATGAGATTGGATTTATACTCTGCCTTCACTACCCAAAGGAGTCTCAGAGTGGCTTACAAACTCCTTTCCCTTCCCCTCCCCACAACAGACACCCTGTGAGGTAAGTGGGACTGACAGAGCTCTGACAGAAAATGCTCTTTTTCAAGAATAGCTGTGCCAGAGCTATGGCTTGCCCAAGGTCATCCAGCAGGTACAAGTGGAGGAGTGGGGAATTGAACCCGGTTCTCCCAGATTAGAGTCCACACACTTAACCACTACACCAAACAAAGTAACCCTCCTTGAGGAATTTCAAACAATTTCAGATGTTTCCAAACATTTACAGATTATCAGATGGTGCCTGATAACACTATGGCAGTGGTGATCGAGGTGAAGAAAAGGGGAGGAAAAGGCAGGAGAGGCTGCACAGGTAGAAGTTCTCCTGACCTCACCCGTATGCTTGGCGGCACATTTCCTTTTCACCCCTTCTCTAGGAGCTTTGGTTGATTTCCAGCTGCTTCTCTCTTTATCACTCCTCAGGCAGCTAAGGAGAGGGCCGCTCCACCAGGTTCTGATGGGTGCTTGGACAGAGCCACGTCCTGATGAATAAGATCCATCGAGGAGCTAGCTGCAATTGTTAAGACACAATTTTGTCACAGTCCCCCCCCCCCCCCCCCCGGATGCCAAACCCATTCACAGAAACCAGATGCCAAACGCACACCGCTATCCTTTCTGGGCCTCAGTTTAGTCCAGGGCATTTTTTAAAAAAATTGAGAAATTTACCCATCATGCATTATTTGGTTTACGTATGTAGAAGTCTTTTATGGGATATCTGGTTTGGTTTGCGATTCAGGCAGACAAGCCAGATGTGCAAGCTGTCAAACTATTCAAAAACACAGTGTCGTGTGCTGATTGACCACTTGCAAACTTACAGCGATTCTTCGGTTGTAATTAGGCAATTTGCATCTCTTTCCAGTTCCCAGCGGATAAAAGCATTTATGGTTCTTATTGGCTGCATCTGTTTGGTGAATGTGGACTCGGAACTTAATAGCTGCTCCTTTCCCGTGTTCTGTTCCAATTCTTCTTCTTATCGTTTTATTGTGATGTGTAATCCTTTATCTAACTTTTCGTGCTGATCTCCTGCCTCATGCGGACTCTCACCATTCCACAATTAAGGATACATCAATCAGCAATTTTGACATATTTATTATCTATTGCTATGCTTGTCTCCCCCAGTTGAATTCAAACAGATGATAGCCATATACACTATTCTTTTAATCTTTTAATCTGTTAAAAACATTTTCATTATTCTGTATGCTAATTTACTGCCCTCCCTCTATATGTACGACTGTTATTTCTATTTCCATTTCATTGTATCTGGAGAAGTGTGCATGCACACAGAACTTTAATAAAACTTTGTTGGCCTTAAAGATGCCACTGGACTTGAACTTTGAGATCGGGACCCTGCAGGAATTGTTACAGTTCCACAGGGCCTGCAAGATGGAGCTATTCCAGTGGGCTTTTAGCTGAGGCAGTGGATGTCCAACAGAATGGCCCCTCCTGTTCAAAAGCTGCTCAAATTGCCTAAATTGTCTATCTGAGTTGTTGGCTTAACCATAATCAAGCAGACTTATTTATTAAACATCTGAGCAGACCCAAGGATTATTATTTCGCCATCAAACTGGTGAGAGCCAGTTTGGTATAGTGATTAAGTGTGTGGACTCTAATCTGGGAGAACCGGGTTTGATTCCCCACTCCTCCACTTGCAGCTGCTGGATGACCTTGGGTAAGCCATAGTTCTGTCAGAACTGTTCTTCTTGAAAGAGCTCTCTCAGCCCCACCTCCCTCACAGGGTGTCTGTTGTGAGGAGGGGAAGGGAAAGGAGTTTGTAAGCTGCTCTGAGACTCTGAGTGAAGGGCGGGGTATAAATCCATTTTCCTCCTCCTCCTTCTTCCCTATTAATTTTAAATTGGTGTAATTTTAGACTTTTAGAGATAAAGTTATATAATGTATCTTATTGTATGATTTTATGTTGTGGACCACCCTGAGACTGCTTTGGCGGGATAGAAATCGCACAAACAAACAAATACTGCTTCAGACCAGCATGGCCACCCACTTGTGTTTTTTAAGATGTTTGATTTTAAGATTCTCTTCCACAGAGGCTTTAGTGCTATGCACATCTATGCCTGAAAGAGCATTTAACCAATTAAATGCTTGGTTTCAGCATTGATTGAGCAATTGAGCAAATAGTTATGTAGCCAGTTAAGTGCTTATAAGGCGGGTGATTGCTTAACCAATGCTTCAGACCAACTGGATCTATCTTTCATTGGTAGACAGCCCTAAAAATTAATTTCTGCCATTTATTTTGGTTTTGTCAAAGCTACTGTACCACATGACTGTTCGGCAACACCTGCTTGAGTGAGCATCTCTGGATGCTTTCCTAGGCTGCCAAAGCTCAGAACTGCCCCTCCCTCCTGCACCTTCTTGCTCCATAGCTGTTGGCCTGTTTTAGTGACTCTCTGTCTGTAACAGGATGCGGAGACAGAGAGCTCTGACAAATGCAATGCTGCTGCCATCTGGTGTTCTCCCTTGAAACAGCAAGAAAGGAGCGGCCAACTTTTTTGGGGGGGGGGGGGATGTCAAGTTGCAGCCAACTTACGGCAACCCCATAGGGCAGAGGTGGGCAAACTGTGGCTCGGGAGCCACATGCGGTTCTTTCACGTATATTATGTGGCTCCCAGCAGGGCGGCTGGGGAATCTAAATATCATTAGCAAACAAATATCATTGGACAAATTAATATCATTATCAATATCTGCTTTTACCTCTTTTGTTATTATTTTTGGCAGTCTCATTTAATGTTAATAAAAAGCAAATTTGCTTATTTTCCAATAAAAGCAGGTAATATTTGTTCATGTCTTGTGGCTCTCAAACATCTGATGTTTATTCTATGTGGCTCTTACGTTAAGCAAGTATGGCCACCCCTGGTCTAGGTGGCTCTGACGCTGAGCAAGTTTGCCCACCCCTGCCACAGGGTTTTCATGGCAAGAGATGTTTCAGAGGCGGTCTCCCATTGCCTGCCTCTGCCTGGCATCCTGGCCTTCCTTGGTGGTCTCCCATCCAAGTACTAACCAGGGCTGACCCTGCTTAACCTCTAGATTTTCTTTTTTTTTAGGGCAAACCAAATTGATGTAAGAGAGAGACCAAGCTCAGTACAAATAAATAGAAGTGTGGAGAGAGAGAGATGATTTTGGGGGCTTGATGGGAAAACCCAGCACTGCAGTTTGTTGCCAACTTGAAATGAAGAACAGAAGATGGGGGCAGACTTAACAAGATTAGATGGCTCTGGGCGCAAACTGGATTTCCAGATGTGCGTGTGTTCTGTCAGTTCTTGGAAGAGATTTGGGAATATAAATGCTAGCAGCTAAGCAGCACGATTGTTGTTAGCTGCCTTGAGCCGGCTGTGCTGGTTAGGCGGGATACAAATATAAATAAAGAAATAAAATGATGAAAAGGAAGTGTGTGTGTGTGTGCACAGGTAGGGGGAGAGATCGGCGATTTTTTGCTTCTCCATCCCGGCGACCTTTGGTGTACCTCTTTCACATCTAGAGCCGCTTATGGTGTCCTCCCCAATGGCTATGGGCTGATGCTGCCGTTAGCAACACTAGTGATTGGGTGGGAATAATGGTAAATGGTGGGCATGCTTTGAGGACAAGCTGTGAAGTCTAGGGAGTCTTAGGCAAAGGGACTGTGGCTTAGTGTTAAGCTCAAAGATTGCAGACAGAAGGTCCCATGTTTGACCCCAAGCATCTCCAGTTGAAAAGGACCAGGTAGCAAAAGGCCTGTTCTGGAGAACTTGGAGAATCACTGCCAATCGGGAAGACTGTCTCGGGATGAGGCAGCATCCCATGTCCATTCTTTGGGTGAAGACAAAGGTAACGTATGGAGTACAGTGGGGGTGCAAAGGTTATCTTTCTCTCTCTCTCGCACAAGGGAAGCTCTGCAATAACATCTCTTGCAGCTTTTCAGCCTGAATGAAGAAAATGCAGCTGCGGATGGTGCTGATTGGCTAGCACCAATGCTGCCCTTCTCTCCGCCGCCAAATTCCCGGAGCTTTTTTTTGCAATTGCTTTGCATTTTTTAAAAGGAAGTGGAAATGAACGCATACGCCACATACAAATCGTTTCCCCCCAAGGCAGATCACCTGGATGAAACAGAGTTCAGCTGGTTGGCACGTAGGCATCCGAGGCCAGTTGCGTCCCAGGGCCCACACCGCAGGGGAAGAATCTGCTGTGACAACTTCGGGCCTGTCTTCCAACCCTGTTTTCGGGGAAAAGATAAAATAGTTAAGCTATAAAAAAATGGAATTAAAACTTTGCGTTATCCAGGGTGCCTTCTTTCTGGAAAGCTTTGTACTTCTTTTTGAGTGGCTGAGAGGGGGCCAAGTGAAAGTTCCCAGAAGGAGGGATTCTTTAATTCCGCCCTAAATTCAAACAACTGCTCGCTGCCTGTTTCCTTGCGCTTGTTTCTCGCCTCTGTGACAAGCTGAGCAATAAAGAGAATCCATTCCCCCCTCCCTTACGAGGAGCTCTTGTTTGTCGTTTTTATAAATCAGCGTTTATAGGTCTAATTATTGCAAACGCAGAACACCATAAAGGTGACTGTGATTGCAGGGTCTGATAATGAATTTCGCAGCAAACCTGCTGAGCCGAAGTTGGCAGCGGGAAAGATATTATGCCAGCGTTAACAGCGACCAGGAAAGAGATTGGTGGCTTTCATCTCTTCCAAGCAGGAAGGCTCCTGCAGGGTCTGCTGTACATGCCGGCTATCCATATCAGAAGCACTCTGAACCTTGTCATTTAGAATGATGCTTCCCGTATTCTAAGCAAGACAGTGCGGTGCAGCGGTGAGCATATTGGATCCCATGCCTGAATACCTACGTCTGAATACCACATCCCCAGAAAACTCACTGGATGGCCTTGGACCAATTTCTGTCCTCTGTGCCTGCCTCACAGGGGTGTTGTGAGGATAAATTAAGAAAGAGGGAACTGAGCGCACCACTGCCGTCTGCTTGGATGACAAGAAGAACATGCCACTGAGCTGCAACTGACACCTGGCAACCCCATCCATGGGACATTTCAGGCAGGAGACGAGCAGAGGCAGTTTGCCATTGCTTTCCTCTGCATAGCAACCCCCCTTCTTCCTTGGTGGTCTCCCATTCAAGTACCAGCTGACTTTGCTTACCTCCCAAGCTCTGATGAGCCCAAGATATGCTGGACTATTCAGGCTGCTTCTTTGGAGGGAGGGTAGGGTGAAAATGTACTAGACAGATAGTCTAACCGACTTGACAGGGCTGTTGTGAGGCTACGACAAAGAAGCAGGGAAAACATTTACTCAAGCTCCTTGGAGGAAGAGCGAGGTAAAAGCAGGATTGTTGCCTATGACCAGGGGGATTCTGGGGCTGTGGTTAGGGTGGGCCCCCCAAAACACTCCCACCCCTGCTGGGCCCCCCAGCTGCACCTCCCGCCTGCCACTGGGGTCCAAACAAGGGGTGGTCCTTGCCCCATGTGAGATGGGGGGAACTGCAGCTGCTACTGGAAGCCAGCCGCCCAAGCCTTAGAGGGTGTGAGTGCCAGCAGCCAGTTTCACCAAGCCACCTGCCCCTCTCCTTTGGGGGGTGGGAGTATGGGCAATTGGGACCCCTTAGCACAGGGCCCAGGGCAGCTGCCTCTGTTGCCCACTAGCTAAGGCCGTCCCAGGTATGAGGAGATGTGTTTGGTCATTTGTGTTGGTCTGGGATTCCTCTGAGCCTCTCTGGATGCCAGCTGTGTCTGGAGAAGAGAGATAAAAAATGAAGATATCAAACCATGCAGGATTCTTTCCATGCAAGAAAAGCCAGTTCTGGGAAAGGATGTCCTTAGGCGAGCCTACTTCCCTCCTCGTTCGTGGTCTCGTTCCGCTCGATCTCGTGCCCTGCATTGTCATACGGACCCGTTAACCTCCTGGAGGAAAGAGAGGAACTGAGCATAATGGGTCCTCGGATTCTTCGAGATGCTGCTTTGTGGGTGAAGAGCAGGTGGGTGGCAGACAGTTCACGCTTCTGATGGAGTCACCTTGAGAGGCCTTTCGGTGCTGAGATCATTAAAGCCTTAGAATAGTATTGAAGGCTGTTTTCTGCCCCATCAGCAGCAGCAGTGAAAAGGTCTGCGGGGACCTCTTGCTTCCAGCGAGCATCGACAACAGGTCAGGGCGGATCTAAGGAGGAGGATGGGTATGCTGGTATGCAACAGAGAGCAGCACATTTGCTTGGTGGTCGGTATGTTGTGGCTTCCTTAGTTGTGTGTTGATTTACATTGCAAACATCTCCCTTACAAAAAGAGGCTTTTCAGAGTAGAGAAAGGACAACTAAGGGGCGGTGTGTCAAAGAGAAAGGGAAGAGAAGGAACACTTTCCCGCTCTCCAGGATACCAGAATGTTGGGGGAACACTAGTAGATTCAGGTCAGACACAAGGCACTACTACTTTGCACAACACGCCATTAACTTGTGGAAGTCACTGCCCCAGGGTGTACTGGCCACCAAGATTAGTTGGCTCTAAAAGGGGGGGGGGTTACAGAAGTTTACAGAGAAAAGCTCCATCAATGGCTATTAGTTCTGTGAACTTAGGCAAATCGTGAGAGGGAGGGTGGGAAGGGTTGCATCAGTGCTTAGTTCTCGTGGCCCTTTCTTACATACCCAGGGAAATACTGATCGCCACTTTGGGGTCAGGAAGCCATTTTTCTCCAGGCTAGTTTGGCTAGAGATCCTGGAAGATTTTTGTCATCTTCTGGGCATGGAACAGCAGTCACTGGGGGGGTGTGTGGTAGTATTTATGAATCTCCTGCATTGTGCAGGGGGTTGGACTAGATGACCCTGGAGATCCCTTCCAACTCTATGATTCTATGGCTACAAAATGAAACCTTGTTTATTTTTATATTTTAAGTTTATACCCCCATTTTCCTCCCAAATGAGGATCCAAAACCGATCACAACATTGCTCTCCTGTCCACCATTTTATCCTCACCATAACAAGGCTTGGAGTGAGAGAGAGAGAGAGAGAGAGAGAGAGAGAGAGAGAGAGAGTCACTGGCCCACAATTACCAGGCAAACTTCCACGGCAGAGTGGGAATTGGAATTCAGTCCTTCCAGATCACATCTGACACACTTTTAAAATCCTTTTTATTGCCTGTGTTGCATACATAAACTTTATTGCTTTAGCGCACAGCATTAGCAAATAACACCAAAAATAACAAAAGCAGTGTCAGAACTATAATACAGCAATCACAATAACAATTAAAACTCTCAGCAGCCGTTGCAATTTTATAAACAATGATTAAAATTGTATCAGCAACAGGGACAGCAATTTAAGTTAAAAACAGCAGCAATTCAGTCAGTCGGTCAACATAAATCATGATTTATCCATGGCCGCATTAACAGTGGATGATTTGGGCAAGGCCTTTATCACCCATGCAACAAACTCTGCCATTTGCAGTGTTACCCATTTGTTTTTGTTGGCAAGCAATATAATTAATCTGTCATTGTCCTCTCTCCCTGGATATCGTAATAAAACGTTCCCAAGATATCTTTTGCATTCTAATGTGATTCTTGGGCAGTGGAAGACCACATGGCCTAGATCCTCAATAGATTTCTGGTCACAAGTACAGACACGTTCTTTATATGGGATCCTGTTACAGAGGCCCTTTAGCATCAATTGTATGGTATCCAACTGTGTTTTGGGAAATGTTTTCTTATGCTTGGAATTTGATAAATCGGTAAGATAAGATGGAAGGGTTAAAGAAGAAAGTGCAAGTTGCTTGTAAAGGGGAGCAATCCTTGAGGTACTTAGCAGTGCAGCATCCATCTGAACACTTCTGCCTAGCAGTCTTTGTTTTATTAATTGCTTTGCTGCAAAAAAGTCAAGCTCTCTTAAATAATCATCTGAGAATCTAAGGCGGTTATCAGATTCGATGTATGGTTCCTCTACAGATTACTTTTCCATTCCTTGTAGCCCATGGTTAAGAAACCTGAACTTAAAACAAACCAAATTTTCAATCAGTAATTAATGATAGCTTTATGGGCGAAGGCCAGTATTGGCCTTCCAATTTGACTATGGCTGCTGGTATTGAATTGGGGACTGCTAACAGCATACCAGTAAACTTATTCTGGATGACTTCCAATGTTTGCTAATTTCCAATCTCCCAAATTGGGGTCCATATAATATCTGCGGCAATACTTGGGTCCCATAGTCCTATTTATAACACTGGAGGGACCAAATAGCCCCCCCTTGTTCTACAGAATCTAAAGATACCAAGAATAACCTTTTCAAATTTCCTCTTTGCCTACTCAATATATGCTGACCAGGAACTGGAGCTATGAAAAATTACCCCCAGGTATCTAAAAGAGGACATTTACGCTAATGATTTCTCATCCATTGTCCATTTATGGGGCCTTTTGCTAAAAACTGTCCTCTTAGTTTTATCCTAATTGACTTTTAATAGATTGTTCCTACAATAAAGGCTAAACTGTTTTAATTCTGACACTGTAACCACAAGGCCATGCTGGCTCTGTGTTCGAAGGCAGCGTGTCTCTGAGTGTGTTGATGGAAGGCGGCAACAGTTGGGGCTTTCAGCTTGCTGTCTATGGGCCTTTAAAGACATCTGGCTACCCACTGCAAGAACGTCCCTGAAATCTACTACATAAAGTAATGGAATCAAAATTCACAAACCAGCTTGCCTGATGGTAGGGCTGCCCCTAATTACTGGTCAAGTACCACCCCATACTTTGCAGCACTTCACAGATGAAATTACAGACATGACTACAACATGCCTTATCTGGGATGCCAGCTCTGGGTTGGGAAACACCTAGAGATTTTGGGGGTGGAGCCTGGGGAGGGCAGGTTTGGGGACCTTAGCAGGGTGCAGTGGGGTTGCCAGGTCTGGGTTGGAAAATACCTGGAGACTTTTGGGGTGGATCCAGGAGAGGGCGGGGTTTGGGGAGGGGAGGGGCCTCAGCATGGTACAATGCCATAGAGTCCACCCTTCAAAGCAGCCGTTTTCTCCAGAGGAGCTGATCTCTGTCAGCTGAAGATCAGTTGTAAAAGTGGGAGATCCCCAGGCCCCCCTGGAGGCTGACAACCCTAGGGTGCAATGCCATAGAGTCCACCAGCCAAAGCAGCCATTGTCTCCAGGGGAACTAATCTCTACTGTCTGAGGATTCGTCTCTAGGCCACTCCTGGAGGGTGTCAACCTTACATTGTATTCTCAAAAGCCCTAAAATATGTGATCAGCAGTTCAGAAGGTCCCTCGGGCACTGCAGTGCTAGTGGGGTTGTCAACTGCCTGGAGAAAAAAACAACAACGTCCTGTCCTTTGAACAGGAAGCTTAATGGGATGTTATTTACCACCTAATGGCTGCGGTCACACACACTAAATAATCCACTTTCGGTGTGCTTTCCAACTGGATTTTGCCAGTTCACACAGTAAAAATCCAGTCTGAAAGTGGATTATTTATTGTGTGTGATCGCAGCCAATGTCTTTCACCTCCATCTCATGAAAAACTTCCACTGCTCATTTCCATATATGAAGCCTCTGTTAAAGTGGCAGGATGTTTTTCTTCATGCCGGTTGGAAACCTGAAGTGGTGGGCTATGCACTGCTAGGTGCCACAGAGCTCCTGCCCATGTCAACTGTGCTGTTGGAAATCAGCAGCGTGTACTGCCCTTTAAGACTTCAAGATGAGAGCTCGGAGGCGAATGGAGCTGAAGGGGGGGTCTAGAGATTCCTGCTTCTGAAGAGAGACAAGGAAAGCTGCTGAAGAAAGCTGGCAGAGTCTCAGGATATTTTCTCACCTCCATACAACCTGATACGGGTGAGTGCAGGGAGACAAGGGGATTTTTCAAAGTTTAATTTTTATAGGATTATGTGTTACACATTTGAGCTGCAACAGAGTTTTACTGGGCCTACAAGGGAGAAGACTCCCACGTTAGAGTTTTGCCTCAGCTGGGGTGGGGGGGCTGCCTTAGCACACAGCACAGACTGGAACAAAGGTTTGAATCCGGGGAGCACCTTTAAGATAAGACCAACAAAGTTTAATTCTGGGTATAAGCTTTTGTGTGCCCACGTATCTGAAGAAGAAGAAGAGGAGGAGGAGGAGGAGGAGGAGGAGATTGGATTTATATCCCGCCCTTCACTCACTTGGAGTCTCAGAGCAGCTTACAAACTCCTTCCCCTTCCCCTCCCCACAACAGACACCCTGTGAGGTAGGTGGGGCTGAGAGAGCTTTTTCCCAAGCTGTCCTTGAGAGAACAGCTGGTACAGAGCTATGGCTTGCCCAAGGTCATCCAGCAGCTGCAAGTGGAGGAGTGGGGAATCAAACCCGGTTCTCCCAGATTAGAGTCCGCTCACTTAACCACTACACCAAACCACCACACTGACAAAGTGTGCATGCACATGAAAGCTCACACCTTGGCATTGTTGGTTTTAATAGTGCCACTGGACTCAGACTTAGTTCTGCTGCTTCAGACCAACACAGCTGCCCACCTGAATTGAGCAGCACAGACTGTGGACTGTGCAAAAGGTGGACTCGGTTGCACAAGTGAACCGTACCTTTATGCATGCAGCTGGCAAGCCTAGTCCCACCTCAGGGGCTGAAGAGCACTGCTGTAGAGGACACCTGTTGTTCTGCAGCTACATGTGCACTTTATGTACATGCAAGCTGTTCCTTGAAGAGTGAGAGTACCCGCCAGTCATGATAGCAGCACAAACACAAGGCATCCCTGAGAAGCAAAAAGAAGGCTGCGTCTGAATGTCCTCTTAGACTTTGACATTCCGAATCACCTTGCCTTGTTTCTTAAGTGGGTGAAACCTTGTTTCAGTTTTTAAGTTTCCAAATGTTCTGTGAATGCCCAGTTTGCCACAGCGTTCAGTTCTTGTTTGGTGCCTCTGCCTTGTCCTTTACCCTCATTTCCAGCCCTCAACCAGAGCCAGGGTCTTCTCTGCCCTGGCTCCATCCTGGCGGAACTCTCTACCGAGTAACATCCATGCGCTGTGGGATATATTACAGTTCCGCAGGGCGTGCAAGGCAGAGGTGCTTGCCAGGTGTTTGGTTGAGGACGGTGAGGGCTCCGTCTTGGCATTCCCATCCCCCCTGTTCTCTTCCCATGACGCAGTGGTGCTGTTGGGATTTTTAGCGCCATCTTTGCAAACTGGACTGGTATGTTTTTACTGTTTTATTAGTTTTAACTTGTTTTACTTGATGTTTATATGATTGTGTTGTACACTGCTCTGAGCCCAGGCCCACTGAGGAGGGCAGCTGATAGAGTCAATAAATAAATAAATAAATAAAAAAATAAAAAAAAGATGTGTTGATAAAACCCTGCGACAAACAATGTGTCTGTTGGTACAGCTGTATGAAGACTTAAATCGGTTTTCACCACTGCCCACAAGTATACAGGTGCATGTTTTGTGAGCCTGTGCACTCAGGTGTACGGTCAAGCCAAGACTGCTCTTTTTTGGGCAACATTTTATCCATGCGCAGTTGGTGGCAGAGAGAGTTGGAAAGATGCAAATGAGAAGAAGGGACTGAAAATTGTGCGGCTTGCTCGGGCTCTAAATATATATTTGTTTGAAATTCTTCTAGAAATTCTTCTAGAATATATTTGTTTGAAATTCTTCTAGAAATTCTCTACTTAGGGCTGCCCTTGTCCCAGATCCGGAGGCTGCAGCTGGTGCAGAATGCTGCGGCCAGGCTTTTGATGGGTCTCTCTTTGCGGGACCACATCTGGCCGGTGCTGCAGCGACTGCACTGGCTGCCCATAGCATACCGGATCAGGTTCAAGGTGCTGGTTTTAACCTTTAAAGCCCTTTATGGTCAGGGGCCCGCCTACTTGAGGGACCGCCTTTCCCCATATAGGCCCCAGAGGTTACTGAGGTCGGGTACCCAAAATCTCCTGACTTATCCCGGTCCAAAGGAGGCCCGGTTGTCTTGTACCAGGGCCAGGGCTTTCTCGGTGGCGGCTCCTTACTGGTGGAATGAGCTCCCAGATAACATCAGGGCCCTGCGGGACTTGTTACAGTTCCGCAGGGCCTGTAAGAAGGAGCTCTTCCGCCAGGCTTTCAAATAGGGGCCGTCGCCGGGGAGAAAAGCCAATTATACCATCGCCTGGCCCTGGTGTTTCGCTCCCTGTTGCAGTCATCCACCGGAGCGTAGGAAGCCGCCATCTTGTGGTAATTTAAGTAATTTTAATGCTGTTTAACGGTTTAATGCGAAATGTTTTAATCTGGAAATTGTTTTTATGTTTTTATATGTTGTAAGCCGCCTTGAGTCGGTTGTAAAAAACTGACAAGGCGGGATATAAGTTAAACAAACAAACAAATAAATAATAATAAATAGTTCAACAAGTATGAGGGAGGAATGGAATGGAGTGCAGAGGATAATCGGAAACAAACGAACGAATGGAATCGAGCGAACGGGCTCATCTCCAGGCATAAAGAAGGGGAAATGGAACAGAATGGTATTGGAAAATAAGGACAACTGGAGAGTATGCCATTAATGTACATAAACAATGGCACAGGTCTCCATCTCAAGGGGCCAGCTGGGATAAATTGAGGAAATCATAGCTGGAATGGCAACAGGCTTAATATTCCCATCTCAAACTCATCCTCAGCTGTGGTGTGTAATAAACATAAAAATGAAGATTAAAAAACCCTGATCTAAGCTGGTCTAACAGAATTTAGGGCTGATATATAGGATTGTTAACATTGCTGAAGATGATCAAACAAGCCATTCTCCTGAGAAATCGCGCAGAGGTGGCAGTGGTCAAAAAGGTGTGCAGGTCCCATCATTAAAAACTGAAAACCAGGTCAGACCGGAGCAGGAAACAGCTCCGATTGTCAAAGCTGTCTCCTTGAAACAGAAGCAGGGGACCTTCCTGAAATCTGGCAATTAATATCCTCCGTTTCAAAACCCGAGCTTTGAGATGACAGAGATGACATCGCCAAGTGCTGAAGAAAACTTCTAGGCTCCTTTTAAATACAAGAATGGAGCGTAAAGCTAAATAAAGAGGTTAAATTGACTTAAAGGATGTTGGACAAGGAAGTAACGTCGGAATAAAGGAGGATTGCTTTTGAAAAACTGTCGGAAGCTGGAAGAGTAAAAGTTATGAAAAAAATTGTTGCAAGAAACTACCAAGAAAGTAATAAACTAATTCTGGATGACCAAGTTAGCACCTAAAGCAGAAATCTGCAACTGTCAGGGTTGATCAAAAGAAGATGATTTCCTTCATGAAGTTTTGAGAACGAATTGAGGTGTCCCTGAAGTGGGCCCCAAAGTTGATTCCCATTTCTTAGGTCAGAAACACTTCAGCACCTCAGGGGCCAGTGGTTTAGGCCATGATAAACAGGTACAGGCATGCCCAGTGGGTTGGTGGACAACTGCTGTCATTAGGATTGCAGCACAGGGCTGCTGGGTCTCCCACTGGGCAGCCCTGTCCCCCGGCTGCTGCTTAGTAGCCTGGTGTGGGGAAAATGGGGGGGGGGGGGATAGCATTGTTTCAACATGCGATGTCACTTCTCTTGTAGAACCAGAAGTGAGGCCATTGCATTGGGACAGCACTCTAGGATTCCCCTGAAACGTTATGGTTTTACGATAGAGTTTGGTGGACTCCTAGAGCATCACCTTGGCAATGATGATGTCACTTCTGGTTTCTTGCTGAAAGTGATGTTGCATGATGGAAGCAATGCACATTTCAATTTCTCTGTCCACATAAACCTCCTGGGGGTTTGCTGGCGTGCCAAGGCAAGTTTTCCCACCAACTCCCTGCTTGGCCCAGTCAGTTTGCCCCTGGCTGCTGGTGGCCCAGTGGGGCAGTGCCACCTGGCAGCTTTCCTGGTGAGTTAAAGGAGCATGGGCTATGACTGCTAACTTTGAGCTGGGAAATTCTTGGCGATCGGAAGGTAGAGCCTAGTGAGGGCAGGGTTTGTGGAGGGACCTCAGCGGAGGGACCTCAGTGGCCCTCTGAACCAGCTGTTTTCTCTAGGGAAACGGATATCTGTAGTGTGGAGATCAGTCGTGATCCCAGGAGATTTCATGGCCCCACCTGGAGGTTGGCGACTCCAGCATAGGCCTGTCAATGCATATGAATGTAATAGATGGATAGACGCTCCCTGTAATTTGCCGTTCTGGTCGCCTGCCTTCTATCCGTCCTCCATCACATCTGACAGCAAGCCAGCCTCGAAAGCGTTAACAAGCTACTTTATAATGAAGTCCCTGCAAGACGCTGGCTCTCATCAGCTCTTGGATCTCTCTCTCTCTCTCTCTCTCTCTCCTCCTAGCTGCATGCTTTTTTATGAAGCGAACCTTTTAAGGTGAGGGATTGCTTGCTGGCAAACGGATGCTGTTCTTGAAAGGCTTTGCAGTTGAGATTGGGTGCTGTTTTGTTTTTTTTTGCAGCGGGGGGTGAAGAAGAGAGATTTATTTGGCTGTATTAGCAGAGTGTTTACTTTGCAAGGAGTGGAGCTGTAATTATTGGAAGTGATTCTGGGCGTTGATGGGCCATCAGAGGGCCGGTCTCGCCCACTTTACTGCCACGGAGGGAACATCTTGCATTAATACCTGCCAGAGCACAGGATGCTTTTTCCCTTTTTTTAAAAAAGGAAGCTCGAATGATTGGAGACACATGGCAATAAAGCAAAAGTCACTTTTGCAGGGAAGGAAGAGCATCAAGCTGGGGGAACTGCAAGCGGGTTGTTCCCTCCCTATATTTGAAGGAAATAAATTCCATATTTGTGAATGGGGCTGAGTGATTATATGGATGCTGGAGGAAGAAAGAAAGGTAGGGTAACTAATTCTAGGTAAAATTTCAGACAGATTCTTTGTCATGCACGGTTGGCTCAAGCTGTGAATTGCCGCCTTTCATGCCATCCAAGTGGGGTCCAAGGCAATGTTCCCTCTAAGCTCCACAGTGCTGTGAGCAAAAATTCAACCTCATGAGTGAAAAAAGCTAGTAGCATTAAGGTTGTGAGCGAGTCTACATTTGACTATTGTGTAAATTAGTTTTTTGGAAGACCATTTCCATATCTTTGTAAAATCAATCCCCCCCCAGCTCCGTTATAGCCTATGGGGACCATTATAGTCAATGGGCCCCATAGGCTATAATGAAGAATCATCCGGGGGTATCTGTGGCTCTGAGGGGGTTGTTTTTTTGAGGCAGAGGCACCAAGTTTGCAGCATAGCTGCTGGTGCCTCTCCTCAACCCCACCCCAAGTTTCAAAAAGATTGGACCAGGGGGTCCAATTGGTTCAATTTCATGGGCCCTAAAAGAAGGTGTCCCCGGTGTTTCCAGTGGAGGGGGAAAATGCCTTCTCAGATCACTCGTGGGCTGAGGCAAAACCCCCTGCACTGCTAGTTAAAACTTTGTGCACCAGTGCCCCCTATCACAGCTTAGAGGCAACTTTGGTCCAAGGCAGGATAAAGCCCTTCTGCAATGACGAGCACAACCAAGGCTGTTGTATTCTCCCATGTCACTGTCCCCAGCCAGTTTGGTGCCATAAGCAGTAGCTTGGGTTATTTTAGCAGGGAACCAGCCCAGCACATAGGTGCACATACTTGCATACGGGTGGTAATTTTAATGGTTAGTTTATGGGCCTGTAAAAACTCAAACCAAATGATAACACACCGTGATAAAAAACACACACACAATTATTTACTCCACAGAAGATTAAATAAGTAGCAAACAGATGTAAAACATCTTCAGAAATTACAAAATGTGCCCAAAAGGTAAATAGCAAAAAAACAAACCACCTGTCAGGAGTACCTCTGAAGATCTGCCTCCTACGGACCTAAGTGTGGTGGAGGATCAGTCCCCAGCTCCAGAGGAGCCTCCACCTGAACCAGAGGAGGCTCAGGCAAGCACCTCTCAGGGCATTACCCCAGCACCAGCAGTAGCTGAGCCACAGCCAAGCTCAAGCCCACCTGATTCACCTCCTCAGGGTGGAACGGCTAAGGTCACGATCCAGGCAAGACTTAGCTGCTAGGAGAAAATAGCCAAGCTTGCATAGTTGCAGATCACTCAGCCCTGAGTTTTAGAGGGAGCCGGAACCTCACTGCCAGCTGCTAACAAGCACAGGAAGTGGCTGGGTATTTAGGCACAGCACAAAGACCAACAACTTGTGCTAGCAACAAGTCATTCTGGCTAAGCTCTGCACCCACTCAGCTCACATCAGCTAAACCTGATTCTGGACCTTCTGGCTCGTGACTCTGGCTCTGTCTGACTTCGGCTTGATTCTGGACCCTCTGGCTCGTGACTTCGGCTCTGTTTGAGTTCGGCTTTTGGTTGACTCCTTGGACTGGTTTGCTCGTGAGTTTCCCTCTCTGACCTCGGCTTGGACTGACTCTGCTTTTGGCTTGTGTTTTGGATTTGGTAATTCGTTCCTGATTTGGCTTGACCTTGGACTGTCTTGAACTTCGACTTGGCTCCTGACCTACTGGCACCCAGCCCATGACACAACCCCCCCCCAAAATATTCCCAATAATAAATTAATAAATTCATTGGATTGTACTCCTACAACTTGCTTCTGCATGCTTGCTTGGATGAAAATCCCTATTGAATTTGGTGGACTTACTTCTCTGGCCCTAAAGTGCAATTCTAAGTGCATTAACCCAAAAGTAGAGTCCATTGAACCAAATGGGACTTCTGGCTAATGCTTCAGTCCCACACACTATCCCACTGAAGCGAGTAAATCCTTTGCATGCACACACTTGAGCGTGGGCCTATTAACATAAGGGGTTTACTTCTGAGTAAATAGTAAATAGACTTTGGAATGGATTATAAATACAGTTCCAATTGGGGTCACAGCATGATTACGTTAAGTTCCTCCGACCAGAGATAATTACGCTGGATTTGCAGGGATTAACTTTAGAGACGAATGGAATACCGTAAACAGAATAATTAGGCCCAGTGGATCTCAAAACAATTTCTGAAGGTGCTTTCAAACACCATGTTTACCACATGGTGCAGCATCAGTGTTCCCCCTGGGGCTCTGGAGAGAGCTGTTGGGATGCTCTTTTAGGGAAACTTTCCACTGGGATTGTGGTGTGTGCAAACCCTGTTGAAATGATGACAGTAGACAAAAGGACAGAGATTGTCCCTGTCTGAGGCTCTGGAAGAGGAACACAGGGAACTGCCCTATGCTGAGCAAGGCCATGAATCCTGCTAAATCTACTCTAGTTGGCGATCACCCTCCAAAGGCACAGACAGGCATCTTTCTTACTATAGCAGGAGACCTCTGCCAGCCCACGTATTATGCCCACTGGTGCCTGAAGTGCCGGCAGGAGGAAATGGAGGGAAATTGGCTCATGTGCCAGCAGCACATCATCACACCAGTTCTCCTTAAATTCTCCTGGGGGTTGCTGGCTGCAGCCTGGCAACCCTAACAAGGGGAGAGAGATGATTCAATTTTTGGTGTTTAAAGAAACGCTAATACCACTTGTGGGGGGCTTTCCTTAATCAGATCAGGGCTGTGGTGCTAAGGATGCCAGCATGGTGTAGTTGGTAAGAGTGCTGGACTGAGACCCAGGAGACCTGGGTTCAAATCCCTGCTCTCTGCCAAGGAAAATCACTGAGAGGCCTTGAACTAGTCATTCACACTCTGCCTAATGTACCTCCTGGGTTGCCACCCTCCAAGTGGTGACTGGAGATCTCTCGGAATTATGATTAACCTCCAGATTACAGAGATGAGTTCCCCTGGAGAAAATGGCAGCTTTGGAGGTTGGACTCTATGGCATTCAACCCTGCTCAGGTCTCTCCCAGCCCTAAACCTTGTCTTCCCCAGACTTCTCCTCAAAATCTTCAGGAATTTCCCAACCCATGGCAGCTCTACCTACCTCACAGGGTAGTTGTGATGATAAAATGAGGAATGGAGACTGCTATGAGCTGGTTGGAGGAAGGGTGGGAGATGTGTGTGTGATACGTTAACCCTTTCCTCCACACAATTTCCTCAGTGTCAATTATCCCCTCTGGAGTTCCTGTTTGCCCCAAATGGCAGATAGCCACACATATGGAGCAACCATTTGCTCTGGGAACACAGCACAAATGCAAAGGGTTAAAATCCCTCCACTAGCTCTGCAGCTCCCCTGGATCTCCTCCCTGCAGATGGTATTCCCATTAGAAATAGTAACAGGAATCAATGCCCCCTCTAAGTTGTGGAGTCCTGTGAGCAAAAATGCTATTTTGCGAGCTACTGGCATTAAAGTTGTGAGTGAGTGATTTGGCTACTGCATAAATTAGTTTGCTCTGGAGCCATCCTTCCTGAGCTAAGACAAAAATGTGCAAGCAGGAGGCTAAAAAACTCTGAGCTAGCTCACACTAACTCAGCTTAGAGGGAACACTGCAGGAGATCTGTGCCAGGCTCTTCCACTGGCCCTTTCAATGCAAAAGGACCTTCGGCACATGCAAAGCGTGCGCTCTTCTTCTGAGTTACGGGTTGATCTCATCAAGGTCCTAGATGGCCCACTTGCAAGTATTTTGGATGAAGAGCTGCTATTTTTTTAAAGTTTCTTTTTTTTTAAAAAAATACCGTTTGAAGACATGTTTTGTGGTGTCAAAGTTAAGGGGTGTCATCAGAAACGCTGCACTCCCCCCCCCCCCAATGCAACTTTATTTGCAAGGAGGGCAGTGAAGGGGGCAAAAGCCCAACTGGTATAGCAGTGTGAAGTCTTTTATCGCAGAGAGGGCAAATAAACCCCCCTGCTGTTTTTTGCAGACATGGATGGGGTGTATTTCACACAAGTGGTGGCCACTAATGCAAGGCAAGGGGTTAAATACTTTCTGCACGACAACCTCTTCTGTTGTTTCCATGCCTTACATAACTGGAAATATGTTATCTTTTAATCCTCCAGTCTCTGTCTCATTCTGCCTCTCTCTAAATCGGTAGATGCTTACCAAAGACTGGCTACAATTGAACTTCCTAGTTAAAAACACACAAACTCGATTCCTAGTGTTTATACGGTTCTCTTTTTGGGTGAATTCAAAGGGTGTTCTCACTGACCTTAGGGTCAAACTGCTCTCCATTATGTTATTGGTTCCTCCCCTTGTAGTTTTAAAAGTTAAAGAGTCATTGCCGGAGCAGAGGGCCAGCTGAGATTGGAGCTGTGCTGCAAGGGAAGGGGTCAGGGGAGTCTAACCCTTTTCTTATGTGCTGTTTTCCTGCCAGAAATAGCCCTTCCCCATTTGCTGCTAGCTGCCCCAGCTGGGGAAAACAGCACATAAGAAAAGGGTTAAACTCCCCAGACCACTTCCCAGCTGGTTTGTGTTGGGAAAACAGCTCAAACAGGAAAGAATTAAATTCCCTCTCCCCACACTAGGGCCCCAATCCAACATCCCCTCCTTGAGGCTGATTTTCACATTAAAAATACATCAAGGGGGCCTGATTAACCGTACAACATGCAGTCCAGTGCCCAGTAATCTTTGTAGTAACCTTGTAAGAAAGGTCAGTATTATTATAATAAGAGCATCAGAAGAGCCCTGCTGGATCAGACCAGTGGTCCATCTAGTGCAGCAGCCTGTCTCACACAGTGGCCAACCAGTTCCTTTGGAGGGCCAAGAACAGGACATAGAGGCTGAGGCCTTCCCTGGCATTGCCTCCTGGCACTGGGATGCAGAGGTTGACTGCTTCTGAACATGGAGGTTCCCCTCAGCCACCATAGCTAGCAGCCACTGATAGACCTATCCCCCATGAATCTATTTCATCCTCTCTTAAAGCTGTCTTATGCCTGTGGCCATCACTACATCCTCTGGCAATAATAGGGGTGTACAAAAATGGAGTCGGTCCGAACGGGGCTTTCACAAAGGGAACAGGGGTGTTGTTTATTGTTTATAAAATCTTGTCTGCACTGCACTGTTTTCTACATTTTGTGATGTAGTTGCTACATTGTTTCTGGTATGTCATGTGCTGCTCTTCATCACCATGTTTGTTTTCTAATTTTGTAACCCATCTTGAGTCTCTGCAAGAAAGCCAGAGTAGGAGGGCCAAACTACATTTTTTTTAAAAACATTGATTCATTGTGTGTGCAGCCCTACCCTTACATGCGAAGGTCCAGCTTAAAAGAGCTTACAAGCTTAAAAGAGCCAGTGTAGTGTAGTGGTTGAGAGTGCTGGACTAGTATCTGGGAGACCTGGGTTTGAATTCTCACTCATGCCATGGAAGCTCACTGGGGGACCTTGGGCCAGTCACACACTGTCAGACTAGCCTACCTGAGGGGTTTGTTGTGAGGATAAAATGGAGGAGAGGACAATGATGTAAGCCACTTTGAGCCCCCTTTGGGGAAAAAAAGCAGGGTGTACCAATGAAGTAAAATATATATATATTTTTAAAAAGTCTTTGTTTACCTGGTTGGAGTTTGGAACCAAAATGATTGTTTTAGCACATACTTAGGTTAGGGGTTTGTTAATAGCTTTTGGAATCGTAGCAGTAGGATTTACAGTCTAGAGCCACTCTCTTGTGTTTCAGTGTTAAGCAACAACAAATTTTGGCCTTGCCTAAGATCACATGGCCTGAGTTATTAGAGACTGGTGTACAACATAATGTAGTTGTTACCTACCTAACTACCTAGGTAGGTAGTTAGTGGGGTTTTTTTAAGTTAATGTAGTTTTTTTAGTTAATGTAGTGTTTTTAGTTGGTTGTAGTTGTAGAAAATCAATTAAAATTATTAAAAAAACATAATGTAGTTGTTGTTTATATTAAAATTACATGAAGCCATTCCTCTTTCTGTTAGTTTTTATCTGGACCTAGAAATATTACAGGAGTCTGGTGGCCAGGACAGTGTATTAAACATGAACATTTACATATTTTTTAAATACTACAGATAGTCCTGAATGGTACTGTAACAGTTTTTGTTACTGCTAATAATCGAAACCAAATAGACAAATCTTTCTAGAATGTGGGGTGGGGAAGAAGGTACTGTTAAGAGATAGCTGCCATCACCTTTAGAGTTGCCAAATGGTGTAGTTTGCTTTGGTGCTTGGCAGGAGCATTCACTGAGGGGGAACTCTTCATGCACAGAAATAAGCATCAGTGGTGGAAAGAGCCCTCAAGTTGCACCTGACCTATGGCGGCAACGCTGTAGGGTTCTCAAGGCAAGAGACAACAGAAGTGGATTGCCATTGCCTGCTTCTGCATAGCAATCTTGAACTTCCTTGGTGGTCTGGTCTCCAAGCACTTACCAAGGCTGACCTTGCCTGGCTTCTGAGATCTGATGAGAATGGGCTAGCCTGGGTCATCCAGATGTCTACACATCTGTGCCGTCAAAGGCACAGAACAGAAGTGTTGGGAGGCAACATCACTGGAACGTCTCAGCCTCTATGCCCTGTTGTTGGACCTCCAGAGGAGCTGGTTGGCCACTGTGTGAGACCAGATGCTGGACTAGGTGGACCACTGGTCTGATCCAGCAGGGCTCTTCTTCTGTTCTTAAGTCAGAAACAAAAACTGTTGAATGAAAGATGTCCCTGATCTGGAAACAGAAGCCCGATTGTCTTCTGCATAGAAAGAGAAGCCTAATTGCCCCTGCGTGGGCACTGAGCTGTCAAAGCCCCTTTGAAGGTGCGAGGCTTGTGAATGAAGAAGACACTGCTTGTCAGGGTTCAAGTGGATACAACTGCCCTTCGCAGGATTACAGCTTGCATTGACCAGGCCAGCTCTCCTGCAGAACAAGGCCCAAGGCAGAGCCAATGCCAAATCAGAACCCAAGTGCTGCGGAGGAAGCCAGAGGGGGAACCAGCGGCAGGAAGGGATGGTCAAGAGAAGGAGACGCAATGCAAGACCAGTTTGCCAGCAGCGTTTTTGAAGTAAACTGCTTTGGGAACCAATTGTGGCTGAAAAGCCAGTTCGAAGCCTAATCAGACTTCCTAATCGGACTGATGGCCTTTCCTCTCAAGGGCAACAGCCCCTTGTTTCAAAGGCAGTTCCACCAGTGGTGTTCCAGACCCTCCAATATTTCAGAGATGAAAACAAGGATGGACTGGTTGAAAGGGCTCTGTTCTCAGGCAGAGGCTCACTGCCTGAGGCTCTGCCTCCCAATGATGGATTCGCCTCTGCCTACTCAGCTGTATTCATCTACTTGGCAGTAAAACTCTTTTAGAAGCCAGGAAGGCCTTTGGGGAAGCTGTTTGTAAGAGGGGGGAAAAAACCACCACAGTTTCCTTGCAACCTGTGAGCAATGGCACAAAAAGGCCTTTGCCCACTGTCTGAAATGGCTGGTTGGGTGTGACAAGGTGCCTTAGAGTACCTGCATATTCATTGGAGACAAAATGCTTCCACCTCCTCTCTCCTCCGCTCAGTGGTTGAACTTCTGGAGGGAACTGGAGTATGCAGAGTGGCCAGTAATTCACACTAGCAACGTCTTTAAAAAGGCATTTCCCCTCCGCTGTCTTCCTATGGACTGCAAGGAGATCAAATCAGTCAACCCTAAAGGAAATCAACCCTGACTGTTCCCTGGAAGGACAGATATTGAAGCTGAAGCTCAAAGACTTTGGCCAGCAAATGAGAAGGGAGCACTCACTGGGGAAGACCCTGATGCTGGGAAAGGCTGAAGGTCAAAGAAGATGGGGACGGCAAATGATGAGATGGTTAGATAGTGTTATTGATGCAACAAACATTAAGTTAAGCAAACTCTGGAAGACGGTGGAAGACAGGATGGCCTGGCGTGATGCGGTCCATGGGATCGTAAAGACTTGACTGTGCGACTGAACAACAAAAACAAGAAAAAAAGAGGGGATGCCTAGGGTAAATAGGAACAGTTGGAGGATGTGCTATTTTTAGGGTTGCCATTTTCCTGCCATTGGCAGGGGATCCCCTGCTGGTGTTACCCTGTCTCTTGCCAGCAATCAGTAGGGCAAAACTGTGCCATTGCCACAACATCATTTATAGCCAAGAAACTAGAAATGACATCACTTCCCCAATTTAATTTAATTAAAACTCCCATGGGAAGGACAACAGACAGGATACAATTCCTAATCCTCTGGCTATGCTTTAGGAACCGGTGTCCCCAAATTTCCTTTTTGCTTGGACCTCCTTGCGGCCTGTTATGCCTGGAATTTAAATATATTTACCCATCTTTCTTGGGACTCAAAAATGCATGCAAACGCACAATTACAATTTAAACTAAGACACACAACTTAACAAGCCCTTAGTACGCTCTTGAATCAGGTGCTGATTTACAGGACGGTCCTGGACTAGGGTTGACAACAGGCCTAGAGGGGGGAAAAATATGACCTGTCCCTTAATAGAGGCTTCATGTTGTTACTTCCATGCTACGAAAAGCTACAACTCCCTGTCTCTACACATTAATAAAGGGACAGTCACAGGACATTGTTCTCCAGGCCAGTTGGAAACCTTATCCTGGTCTGGTCCTGGGGCAGCTATCGTGGCTCACACAGGGCCCCAAGCTAAGACAAAAGTGTCAAGAGCCCTTTGGGTCATGGCTTTGGACAAGCCCAGGCTTAAAACCAGGGCTCATTTCGTAGCAGGAGCTCCTTCGCATATTAGGCCACACACTCCTAATGTAGCCAATCCTCCAAGAGCTTACAGAGCTCTTCTTACAGGGGCTACTGTAAGCTCTTGGAGGATTGGCTACATCAGGGGTGTGTGACCTAATATGCAGAGGAGCTCCTGCAACGAAATGAGCCCCGCTTAAAACTTCCTGCAAAAAGGGGAGGGGCAGGTGTTCAGCCAGTGGTCTTGGTCAGTTGGCTCAGGTGTTCCCAGTTTCCTCCCCAATTAGCACTTCTTCCTAGAACACTTGTGTGGAATTCTTCTCTCTTTCTAGCTCAGTGGCCAGATGTGTGCCTTGCATGCAGAAAGTCCCTGGTTCGATCCCCAGCATCTCCACTTGGAGGGTCTCAAGGGAGGAGGATTTTTCTTTGCTTGAGATTCTGGAAAACCCCTACTGATCACAGAGGAGAATGTTGGGCGAGATGGACCAGTTGTCTGATGTAGTATAAGGTGGACTGGCTTCTTAAGTTTCTTTAAAAATCACCTTTTCTGTGAAGCTGGGAGCTGAGCCTACAAGTCCCCATCCTCACCTGCAATGAAGTCTGCGAATACTTGCGTTCACCCCTTGCTGTTAATTTATCAGTTTGAACCAGTTTGAACTCTCCCCCCAAAAGTCCAAGTAAAATCACAGGAAGAAAAAACCAGACTCTGTCAAAACCCTACTGAAGAAGGGCAGTTTTTAAACTGTTCATCTCAGTGCCCAAAGTGATGGGGTTGAGTGAACTTCCCTAAGGAGAGAGTTCCAATGACTAGGAGCCACCACCAAGAATGTCCTGTCTTGCATATATTTCCCTGCCACATTTCTGATCACCAGGAAACACAGGGCTGGGCATCTGTAGAAGATCTTAGTCTACAGGTACATCGATAAGGCAGTCTTCGCTGTCCCCAGACCTCAGATCCTGATCTCGGATAATTCCTTGCATGTTATCCTTACATTTCCTCCTCCACTGCTATCTTCCCTACTTGGTTGATTTTAAGACTTAAATGTGACACTGGTGAGGGAGAAGTCCTCTTTACGTGTGGGGTTTGCATGTACTCAGCATTGCATTTAAACACAGCTGCTGTGTGCGCGAAGTGGCTACAAGGGCAACATTAAGCGTGCCAGTTCAACACCTGACCAGATTATGGATCTCTGGTGTGTAGATGCATTGTGGCTGATGGCTCAGTTTAACTGGGATGCTGCATGCATACAAAGTTGTGCAGGGTAGTTCTTTTGTCCTGACAGCCTCACATTCAGATCAGGCCTAAGTGCTGCAGGGCAGGGACCTTGTCTTTCTCCCATTTGCTAGTCTGGAAAGTGGCTTCGAACACTGATGGTGCTATGCAAACAACAGTAATAACAATAATCTCCTCTCCTTTTGCCCTCGTCAGAGATCCTGCTTCACTCTCTCGTCCGAGGAGGTTCAGCATCCTTCCATTAGCCTTTGTTAACCCTCTGCTCCTTTAATCTAGCTGCAATATTAAAGAAATAACTTTTCACACATGCTGGCTGTCCTCAACAGATGAAACCAGGCTTCCGATGATGTGATTGAGTACTTCCATATCCTACCTGATTGCGGTCAGATCCCCAAAGCTACCAAAACGGCTGACTAAAGGGTTTGATTCTACCTAGCGCTTCAATCGAGAGTGCATGAAAAGCAGTTCTTGTCGCTGGCTCTCTCCTCCCTACCCCCAGCTACTATTATCATCAACCCTTTCATAAATTCCCTGGAAAGTTTAGTGGAATTTTGATGGGGAATGTGTATGTGAGTGTGTCTCCCCTGCACCTTGCGGCAGCTGCTGAAATGTCATATTGTGTCGGCCGATCGCTACCAAAGTTGACAAGTGAGCGACACCTGGAGCGGTTTTTAATTCTCTTTGAGGACGCGGAATTGTTTGGACGACCTGCTGCTTCTCAGAAAACTATGCGCTCTTCCCTCCCCCCCCTCCTATAATCTGAATCCCTCTGGTCTAACCAGCATAGTTTGAAGGTTGCAAACTGCGCCGCTTGCACCCTCTGGCACATTTGTGCATAAGTGCGTGCTCTTTTTTTTTTTTTTTGCAGGCAAGAGAAGCGCGTTCTCTCTCGTTCTCTTTTTGGCTTTGCTTTCGCTGTGATTTGTGGAGGCTCGTTATGTGCCAGGCAGGCGAGGGGGACATAGCGGGAGTGATGTGAAGTCGTTTCTTGAGTCCTTACAATACTTTCCTTTTGATGCCTAATGTATGGCCAGAGGTAAATCCTTGCTTTCTAATGTCGGTCGAGAATGCTGTCGGATTTTAAGTGCCTTGTTATATGTAAAGACCAATAAATATCTCATTCAAATGACAGGCCTGGTTGAAGGGAATGCAGAAAGAAGATGACAGCCCTTTGCTCCTTGGCATGCTGTCCCTGGTGACAATTCTTTTGCTCCCAAACCGGCCAGTGACCGGGCATCTTATTTATTTATTTGCTTGCTTGTTTATATTTGACTGTCACCCTCATCACCCCAGAGGTTTTGGGCAGATAGCATCAGCTTAAATGCATGCTTCTCTGACGGTCTGTCTCCTATATACCTAAGATATTTGGGCCATGCTAATTTGCTTGCCACTGGGGAATGTCAAAATAGCTATTCCCATGACACACAGAAAGCTGAAACTGAGTGTGCATACCTTAATTACTAGACTTGTGAGAAAACTACCTTTTCAGCCTTGCTGTCCTTGAAAACCATGAATCTTGTGTCATAATAAGTACCAAAACTCCATCACAGAGCAAACTATAGGGTAGAACATTGGGTCAGGAGATTTTTTTTGACTCCGTTCCAAAACCTTTGAACCAGGTTTAGACTAGGGAAGACGAGTTTTGCAGTGGCAGCCAGGAATGTAAATCCGAAAATGAAAGAAGCCACCTGTGTGTAATGGGGGCCTCTTCCTTCTCATGGTTTAACCAGTGGCAACCATTGCTCCTGCCTGAACTTGAAGACTAGTAGTAGTCAGGAATGCGTCTACATTGACGACCATAGCTGCTGTGGGGGTCGGCAGGAGATTTCTTGTTGGTGAAATAATATAGAACAGAGGCCCCGGATTTTGCTGAACCTGTGAACAGTTTTGGAACTTTGTGAATGGGGAGTGGGAGCCACCACAAAATGGCTGCCACAGAATGCTTTGCATCAGTCACAAGCAGTGAAGCTGCAAGCTGAGCATGTCCTGTGACACACGCAGCTGTTCCCCAATGGGTGCTCACTGCAGATGCAAAGGTGATTGATCTATTTATTTATTTTGTTTGGTTTTTATCTTGCTCTACCCCGCGAGCGGGCTCAGGGTGTCCCACAACATGCAAACATAACAATCTAAAAGGATTAAAACATAACACAATAAAAGATTAAAATTCAGTTCCATACATCAATCACACGATGGCGATCGTGCAATTAAAGTGCTCTCAGAAAAAATTAGCCCCTGTTTGTGCACTAAATCGATTGATTTTTAACAAGTGGCAAAGAATGCCCACCACTCAATGCATAGGAAGTGTCTGTGTGAAGCACAGATAAATAGCATGGGTAGGTAGGGAAGGATGGTGATGGTCTAATGTGGTGTCTGCCGCCTCAACCTACAGCCTGGTGGAACATCTCTGTTTTACAGGCCCTGCGGAATGGCTGTAAGTCCTGCAGGGTCCCGTTCTCGATTAGGAGGCTGTTCCACCAGGCTGGAGCCAGAGCCAAGAAGGCTCTGGTCGAGGCTAAGTGGACATCCTTTGGGCCAGGGATCACCAGTAGATGTTGATCTGAAGAATGCAAAGCTCTTTGGGGGACATAGCGGGAGAGATGGTCTTGCAGATATGATGCTTCTTGGGCTCTTCTGGAGCACTGCCTGCCCCAGTCAGGTGGAAGGAAACTGGGATTGGCTCTTCACTTTGATGAAGACATGCTTTGTTGAAGAAGAAAATGTGTGCCATGAAACTCACTGACAGACACGATGGCTCACAGGAGCTACATTGGGCTTCACTGGGATAAAGTGAAGGCACAGGATGGGGCACGGGGAAGATCTGGGTTCAAATTTCACCTAAGTGGAGGAGGTTAAATTCGTATTTCCCTGAGTGTCTTTCTCAGCGGGCACAATGTCAGTAGTAATAAACCCATCATGCTGGTTATTAGAGAAGAGAAATGAACTAAAAATTATGAGAGTACTTGTACACCAAATAAATGATTAATAATAGGATGCCAGTGTGGGTTGAAACGGCTATTACTTAGCAGAAGCTGCTGAAGTCATAGAAACAATTATGCTGGACAGGAGGTGAGGCAATTTCTCCTGCCTCAGGTCATTTCTAAGCAATATTCAGCACCGTTTTATTCTGCTGACTTTGAATTTCTCCTGCTGTGGTGCAAATGGCACTTACCGCAGCTTGAGCCTGGTTCAAATGTTCAGGGTTTCATTTTTGGCTTCACTGTTATAAAAATAATAATTTTAGAAAGCCTTTATGAGTTTGAAATGCACTTTCAGTTTTGTCGGCGGGCGGTGCCTGTGCTTGCTTTTGAAAGGCAAATCAAAGCTCAAGACCTACGAAATGTTTTGTATCATTTACGGGGATGGTGGGGGTGTTCTCCTGAGATAAGACAGCCTCAGTAGTTGACAGATGCACAGGTGGTGGTTGTGGCTTCTCACTGGGAAGAGAGCCAGTGTGTGTGGAGGGTGGTAATTAGAGAGACCGACTGGGACTGGGTAGCCCTGCGTTCAAATCCTCCCTCAGCCATGATCTTTGCTGGGTGCCACTCACTTCCTCTCAGCCTAACCTGCCTCACAGGGTGGTTGTGAGGAAGGGAGAACTATGCATGATGCTTTGAGCTGCTCAGAGGGAGTGTGGGGTAAAAACGAAATAGCCAGTCTTTTTTTAGCATTATTCAACATGGTCTAGGGTTGAGTTCCAACAACAAGTTTGGGGGAGAGGCTACAGCCTAGTAAACCCTAGCTTTGGTTAAGCACAGCTCCTAGTCGCTGTCCAGGCCTAGTGGATCAGAACCTTCCAGAGCATGGGCTCGCCTCAGAAAAGAGCAGGAGGCTGCTGGCCAGGCTGACATCCAACACTAGACCAAAAGCAGAAGAGTTACTGGGAAGCAGGGAAATAAGAGCCGGTTTCCAGGTGAGCACTGCAGGACCCTGGACAGTTCCCAGCCAGCAAATCAGTTCCGTTGGGTTAACATAGGCCGAGGACATACTGGAGTTCTGCCGTGCCTCCGCGGCGTGGCAGAACAAGGCGAGGGGAATTGCCCCCGCTGTGCGGTGTCCGAACACCGTGCGGCTCCCCTGAATGCAGCGCGTTCACACCTGCCGGAAGTGGGTGGAACGCGCGCCGCAGCAGCCGGGATACCACTTTGAAGTGGTGCCCGGCTGCTGCGGGAGGAGCACGGCGCCGGATGCGTTGCATCCGGGCCGCCTCCTCCGGGGAGATGCGGCAGTCTGAACAGCCGCTCTGCCTCCGCTTTTAAAGTGGAGGCAGAGCAGCCCAGACTGCCAGTCTGTCTTCGGCCATAGAAGGGACACTGGGAGTTCGGTGTTTGGTGCTCCCAAGCAATTCTCTTTGTATACAACAGCCATATTTTTTTGGGGGTGTGTGTGTGTGTGTGATTTGGATCAGAACAGTGTGGAAAAGGTGGAATGTAACTTTCCCCTTGTACCCTTGTTCCTGTTTCAAACAGCCTGGTAGAGGTACTGTTTGCTCTCTTAGGGCAAACCATAGATTTGTTGACCATGTGTTTCCTATGATAAGGCAAAAACAGCTCTATAGGGCCTTTTCAGATTGGTAAAACAGCACAGGAAGGGGTTAAGACCAGTCTGGTGTAGTGGTTAAGTGCGTGGACTCTAATCTGGGAGAACCGGGTTTGATTCCCCACTCCTCCACTTGCACCTGGCTGGATGACCTTGGGCAAGCCATAGCTCTGTACCAGCTGTTCTCTCAAGGACAGTTCTGGAAAGAGCTCTTTCAGCCTCACCTACCTCCCAGGGTGTCTGTTGTGGGGAGGGGAGGGGAAAGGAGTTTGTAAGCTGCTCTGAGACTCGTTAAGGTAGTGAAGGGCGGGGTATATAGCCAATCTCTTCTCTTCTTCTCTTCTTCTTCCCCTGCAGTCAGTCCTGATCTGGATCTGCCCCCTGCACAGCTGCTGTTTACAAAGAAGAACGAAATGCTTGGGTATCCCAAACAAGAAATTTTCACTCTCTCATCCTTTGACCCTGAGGCCTTATCTGCTGGCTGTCTTTTTCAGGCTCCAAACCGTTTCTGAGGAGGGACCATTCTTGCTTGGAGCTTTTCTGGAGAGACAGGCATTGAATCGCTGCTGAGAGAGGAATCAGATCAGGAAGGTCACAGAGTAGGATGTGGTACTTCCTTAGAGCGTTTGAGTACTAGGAGGTCCTGGCTTGCCTAAGACTGGATTTTCAATGTCGATAGTGCTTTGCTTCTCCACAGCGTCAGCTGCTGGGCCTTTGGGACCTGTTTGGGGTAGTGGTTGAGAGCCAGTTTGGTGTTGTGATTAGGAGCACGGACTCTAATCTGGGAGAACTGGGTTTGATTCCTCACTCCTCCACATGCAGCTGCTGGTGTGACCTTGGGTCAGTCATAAGTTCTCTCAGAGCTGTTCTCGCACAAGCAGTTCTCAAAAGAGCACTCTCAGCCCCATCTACCTCACAGGGTGTCTGTTGTGGGGAGGGGAAGGGAAAGGAGATTGTAAGCCATTCTGAGACTCCTTCGGGTAGTGAAGGCTGGGGCAGAAATCCAACATCCTCCTCCTCCTCCTTCTGGATCACCAGAACTCTCTGGCAACTCTTCTTCCAAAATGGTCTCCTGGTCACTGCTTGAGGCTGGGGTCTTGATGACTGTGGAAAGAAAAAGGGAACAAGCTGATTCTGAGAAAAACCTCTCCAAGTGGCTCAGAAAAGGAAAGGGCTGTGAGCAGCTCGCAGAAAAAGTGTTGCTCGCAAACCCTTGGTGAGAGTTCCCCCCAGACAGGAAAGGAATAGGGAGATTTAAAGGCTAGAAGCTGCTAAATAAGGGGCATGTGAGCGTGTCTGAAATTCTCTTAATGATTTTGAACTAAGAAGCCAATGCTTTGGCTGCAGGCCTCTAGTTTCACAATGCATAGTTCATAAATAACATCCCTTTGGAATATTCAGCATAGGGAAGTTCGATAATGTTACACAGAGATTCAAATGTCAAAATTGTAAATGTGCAGCAGTAAAAGGCGGTGGGTGGCAGGAACCGCAAGCTGCAGGAGTCTTCCTTTTCCCTTCGAATGACTTTAGTTCTTCTGCTCTCGTCTCGTGGGCTCGTTAACATCCATGAGAAACCTCCAGCTCATCATCTAATAGGTCAGGTTTTATGATGTCACCCTGGAGTTCTTTCAGCTGGATCTGCAGTCTTAGGGAACAAAAAAAGGAGAAGTATTGCAGGAGCATCCTGGCGACTGAAGACAGGCAAAAGGAAATGGTTATTTATTCAATAGGTAATTAAGCTATGGGATTAGTTCCCAGTGGACATGCAGCTGGCGGTAAGCATAAGGGGAAGAGACAGATTGAGGGAGGAGAGAGCCATCAGTGGCCACTCGCCATGCTGAGTAAAGGGACCCTCCACTTCCAAAGGCAGCAACCCTCTTAATACCAGTACCAGGAGGCAACATCAGCAGAAGGACTTGGCCTTTCTATGCTGTGTTTTCTGTCCCTCCAGGGCAACTTATTGGTTTCAGCGTGACACATAATGCTGAACTAGATAGTTCACTGGCCTGATCCAGCAGGACTGCTGCTATGACTTAGTGCAAGTTTTGGTTCCAAAAGGGGCTTGTCGTTTCATGGAGGTTGGCAACTGTGCTTGCAGCCGCCATTAGGAAAAGTCCTTCACTTTCTGTTCAGCCAGTTTTGCACACGCTCCACAGGGTATGGTAATGAGGGGCAAAGGAAGACCAGACTCCTGTCTCTCTATGGCCTTATTCACATGACATGACATGGCAGCGTACTCGAGGGGATGGGGAGCCACAGCCACGCCTGATGCTCTGAGGACTGTTTGTGTATGATCGGCACTTGCAGCAACCCAAATGAGAAGTCGCTGCCGCCGCCGAGTATCTATTCTGAGAGTCTGATGCCCTGCGAATGTTCTAAAAATGAGCCCAGCTTTGCAAAAGCAAACAGATAAATTTTAACAATCAACATTCAGGACAACGTTCAGTGCAAATATGTCTGGTGCAGTCATTTAAAGCAAAGCCGAACGTTTAGTGTGAAAGAAACAAAGCAAAACCCTGAACGTAACTAAAAGGAGCAACACATCTCTATGTATGGCTCTTCCCAGAAGGGAGAGAACAACATATTTTTTTTTTAAAGAATAACTCACAAGATGCCTTTTAACTGTGATAAACATCATGTGGCGGCAGAGTCCTATGAGTTTGTACGGAAGAGGAGGTTTTGATCACTGCGGTTTTGTTTTTGCAGGGATGAGAAAAAAGCTGGAGGTTCCCACTACTGTGCAAATAGTTAAGACAACAGGAATGCTGTTTTACGTCTGGTCACATCAACCACTGCCCAGATTCAGGGCCCATACCTTCTGCCAGACTCAAAAGTGACCACATCGCTTGCTTCAGTGCTCCCTTGTGGCTGGAAATGTCTACAGTGGCCAACTTCCAGATGGGGCCTGGAGTTCCCCCTGGAATTTCAACTGATCTCCAGATATCAGTTCTGCTGGAGGAAATGGCAGCTTCAGAGGGCGGACTCTATGGTGTCACATCCCAGCTGAACTCCCTCCCTTCCCCAAAATCTGCCCTCCTCAAGCACCACCCCTAAATCTCCAGGAATGTCCTAAGCTGGAGTTGGCAGCCCTAGAAAGAGCAAGAAGAGGAGAAGGCCAAGAACGAAGACAACAGAACCTGACAGCTACAAGGGGGCCCTTGAAAAGTTTGGGCTGGTTGGTGCTGACTTACTTCAAGGCCCAGAGGCCTTCAGGCCGGTAAACCTGGAACTCAAATCCTTGGGAGATCAGGGAGTCTCGTGAGATCAGTGGTTGGGGCTGTGTAAGCTCTTCCAACCATAGGCCAAGGAGAGAGAGAAGAAGAAGAGATTGGATTTGTACCCTGCCCTTCACTACCCAAAGGAGTCTCAGAGTGGCTTACAATCTCCTTTCCTTTCCCTGCCCCACAACAGAGACCCTGTGAGGTAGGTGGGGCTGAGAGAACATAGGAACAGTCCAATACTCTGTCACACAGTGGCCAAAAACACCAGGTGCCATCAGGAGGTCCAGCAGTGGGGCCAGGACACTAGAAGCCCTCCCACTGGATCCCCCCCCCCCCAAGCACCAAGAATCCAGAGCATCACTTGCCCCAGAATGAGAGTTCCTATTTATACCTTGTGGCTAATAGCCACTGATGGACCTCTGGTCCATATGTTTATCCAGTTCCCTCTTGAAGCTATCCATGCTTGTAGCCGCCACCACCTCCTGTGGCAGTGAATTTCACGTGTTAATCACTCTTTGGCAGGGGTCATTTCATAGAAAAAAAGGTGCAGGAGCTCATTAGCATAACTCATTAGCATAACGTATTTGCATATGCTACACCACCTGACATCACTAGAAGTATGTCAGAAGGCAAGAAAGAAAGAAGAGAGAGAGAGAGAAAGAAAGAAAGAGCTGGCAGAGAGAGAACAGCTACTAATCCAAGCCTCAGAAATACCACGATTCTGGGAGGATAGCTTCAGTGGTGGCTGAAGCCTTCAGAAGGCTGGTTGGAGGAACAAGGACCTTTCCAGGGGACGGGGTCATTTTGCTGCAGTCAGATGACACAAGCAGGCATTCCCTCGCGGGGGGGGGGGGGGCGCTGGCACCAACTCCCGGAGCTGTGCTCCCCCGAGCTCCTGCTTGAAATAACCCCTGTTCTTTGGGTGAAGAAGTCCTTCCTTTCATCCGTTCTAACCTGACTGCTCAGCAATGTCATTGAGTGCCCACGAGAGAGCGCTTTTGAGAACTGCTAGAGAGAGAACAGCTCTGAAAGAACTTGTGACTGACCCAAGGCCACACCAGCAGCTGCATGTGGAGGAGTGGGGAATCAAACCCTGTTCTCCCAGCTTAGAGTCCGCACTCCTAACCACTACACCAAACTGGCTCTCAGGATGGGCAGGAGGAGGCGAGCAGGCCAACTCTTCTCCCAGACAGAAACCAGCAGCACAAGAACAACAGTTTGAAAGGAGGAGGAGGAGGAGAACATGGGTGAAGACAGTATCCCAGGTGGGTTGAAGCAGGACCGTGGCTGGCCCTGAGCAGACTCGAGGCCCTGCAACTCCCACAGTGCAGAGTGTTTCTCCTTCTCTCTTGCACAACCATGTCCTTGGGATGAGAAGGCAGTGTTGGTCGAAGCCAATGGGCAACAGAGGCAGCTGCCCCCGGCTTGGAGGGGCCTTGACCACCCACAGCTCTGCCCCATGAGGGAGCAGGAAAAAGAAGAGCAGGCTCCTATTGCCCCTCATGCCTGCCCCATTTGGGGCTAGGACAACAGGCTTGTGGTGGAGGTTGTGGTTCTGCTCACCCCGCATGGGTGAGGGCCACTCCTTTCTCGGCCCCCGCAAGAGGCTGGCGGTGGGGCGGGGGGGCACTGATTCTGGGGCCCCATCCTGGACTTCTCTCCAGGGCTGCAGAATCATCCAGGACCATTCCTGACAGAGAAGAGCTTTCCATGCAAAACTCCGGGGCAGGCAAGTCCCAGCATCTCTCACTTGGAGAAGAAACGCCTGGCTTTTCAGTGCACGAAGGACTAGTTTCTGCTTTCTCCTAAGCAAGCTTTGTCAGGAAGCAAGAAAATATGACAGGCATAGTAGGGGTTGTGCGGGGAGGGAAGAGGAATGAAGGACACAACAAAGTTGTACTTTTTGGGTTTGGGGGGAGGCAAAGGGGGAGGCAGAGGAAGGCAGCTTCCTTCGTGGAGTTATAAGCAAAGAGAGTTCAAAGAGGCCTTCTGGAGTAGCGATCCCAGTGGGGGGAAAAGAAACCAGCAGGAACCAAAGGAGAAAGCCCCTCTGGCATTTGTGTGTACTGCAAGATACTTATTTATGGCAAATTTGAGCTTGTTTATTTCTGTTTACTGAAGGCCAGACTGCCGTCTCTGCTAGAATTCGTGGGAGATCAAATGGAGGCTCTTGCAGCCTGGTCCTGTTGAAGAGAAAGGAGGAAAGGAGCATCCACAGGGAAAGGAAGGGGCTGGGCTGGCCCATTCTCTGCATCACCCAGTCCTTAGCTCCAGCAAGAGGCCCTGTGCTGGGCAGTTCCTCTGCAGAGATCTTTTTGGGAGAGACAGGGACTGTCTGTTTTTTGTGGGATCCGCATACACCCTTCCAGGCTTTGCAGGCTCAGGCGAAAGGGAAACACTGCTGCAATCTCAGTACATGGGTGATTGCCATTAAGTCGGAGTGTTTGCGTTGTTGATAAGAGGCAGCTGGCAAAAAGCAGACGCAAAGGTTACTAGCTCTGTAAACAGCTCGGCATCAGGAATGCAAATATTTTTAGACACGGGGCTGCATAAAAATACCCATGCTTCAGTTGTCTCTGTTTGCTAGGAAGAGTCCTTGCTTTTTGGCTCCTGTCCTTAGTAAATTACTGCCACCTTATTTTGCCTTTTAAGGCGGGGATGAAATCGGGGACATCAGAATAAGACCTGAAAGTTTGGGCGAGGCCAGAGCTGCCCTTTGGCTCTTAACCTGTGGGTTATATCTGTTGCCCTGTGTGACTGTTGGTTCGCAGAACTGTCGCCGCCTGAGGATGAACATGTGATATTACCTGCTTCAAGGATGTTTTGCAGATCGGTTGAATTGGGTGTCTTTGCTTAAAACTGTAACTTCGTAGTCTTTATTTCGCAAGCTGAGACCCCAGCATAGGAGAGATGGGGTAAAAACAAACTGATTCAATAAACCAGTTACTTAGGGAGATTTGGAAGGATGCAAAAACAAACAAACAAACAACAAGGCGTGAACGTATACACTATTTTCCCGTCTAGCTTCACCATCCCATCTGGTAACCGCCTGTCCAGGGCTTCTTAAAAGGTGCATCCAAACACAAAAAGTGCAGTTCCAAAAGAACCTTTTTTGCTGTTCAGGAATTCAAGCCTTCTGCACTGGGGCTGTTAAAATCCCTGGTTCTGCATATTTTTTTCCTAGTTTATGTAGGCTTCTAAATCTCAATGAATGTGGCTCTAAACAGCAGTGCATTGCACACACATGACATGGACAGGTGCATTGTAGCAGAGCACACTATGGGTGTGAATTGCAATCACATACCATTGAGCAGTCCCCAATTTTCCTTTAAAAAGGCCCTGACCCGTACAGCAAATGTTGCTTTATGTGCCTGAGCTGTTGCTGCTCCATAATTACAAGCAGATCTACTGTAAGATAAAGCTCCAGGACTCCTTGGTGTTTTTTTTTTTTAAAGGGGAATGGAGACTTTACAATCCAGTTTTCAGAAGCAGTGGCGTATGGAATACTGCAGTGTCAATTAATGCAACAGGAAAAGCCACAGCAGTGGGCAGTGGGATTTGTGTGTATGGGGGTGGACATGGTGGCAGTGATGTTTGGTGTGAGGATTGTGTATTATAAGAACACAAGACGGTCCCTATTTTCATCTTGAATGCTGAAGAGTATGAAACTGTGGCAGGCAGGGTGAGCATTGCAGCTATCTGTCCCAAGGAGTCTGTAGTGTTCCCCACACAGGGAAGGGCTTGTGTTGTTTCCCTGTTGCTACCAAAGCAGCACAGTGGCAATGAGGCTTCTATGTGACTGGTTTCCCCCTATTTTTCCTGTTCTGGTACCTGTTGTATCCATTTTGATACATACTACCAGGGGGCTTTCTAATTTTTTTTAAATGGCAATTGCTATAACACCTTAGCATTGTAACAGCCTCTCTCAGATTTTTTTGTACCACTAGCGTTCATTAGCAACAACAAAAAAGCAAGTGTCGGCGGTTTCCGGCCGGAGGAATGGAGGTCTGACACGCTTTGCAAATGCGCAAGGCGGACAGCGGCTCTTCCTGACAGCTTGGGTGGATTAATCCACCTGATGCAACCTCACACAGGTAGTGTGAGGACCAGCAAGCAATATAATCCAGGTTTGAGCAACCTCGGTGAAGGGAAAGTCTCGGAGGAGACTTTTCCGACACCTTGAGCACTGCAGCCGAAGAGGATTCTTGTGAGTATCTCTAAGGAGCCGAGCTGAGCTGAAAAATTCAGCATAAAACCTCCAATTCCCCTGATTCCTTAACAAAGAAGACAAAGTTTAAACGTTGGGACCACATCTGAAGCGAAGTAACAACAAAAGGTAACGGGAAAAAGTTTTTTGCCTTACCACCGCCGCGTTTTGAAAGACGAAAAGCAGATCGGGTGAAGCAATAGACTATTGTTGATTGGATGAGAGCAGTTTTGAAGCGCTAAAAAACCGAATTTGAACTTAAAAAGCCAAAAAAACAAGTTGTTTAACATTCCTGCAGTTAAGAAGAGTCGGGAGGGGAAGCCAAGCATCGCGAGACAAAGAGGGAGAAGGGAACCAAGCATCGCGAGATTAAGATGTGAGGACTGAATCAGGAAGTGACGGCTAGCAGAGCAGACAAGAAGGGAAAAGGAGAAGAACCGGAAGAAGGTAAAGGGGACTCTAAATACTGCCGGACCAGAAAGGGGACTCTAAATACTGCCGGACCAGAAAGACCATAACAGGAAGTGACGTGCAGAGAGCAGACAAGTAAATAAAAGGAAGGGACAAAAGGAAACTACGGCAAGCCAGAAGCAAGGTAAAAAGACTATAACCTTTGACATTAACCATAGAGAAGTCGCGCCCGCCATTTTGGATTTATAAAATTTTTAAACTGCAATATCTCAAAGATTATATAATTTAGAAGGCTGAAACCAACATAATTTGACTTGGCAAGATTAGCTTGTTTGAATGCACTAATTGGTGTTTGATTTGGAAAACAAGATAAAATCAATCTTTTTTAAAGAGGCAAAACGGACCGCGGACTAAGATCGAGAGCAGCTACATGGTCCTCTCCTACAATGGCAGCAAAAAAAGAAAAAGAGCTACTAGCCGTTATGGAAGCAATGGAAAAGAAAATGTTAGACGCTATAGGAGAGGTAAATGTTAAAATGAATAATATAGCGGCTCAAGCAGATAAAAATTTCATGGAATTAAAAGCAGAATTTCAAAAATTATCCACAAGAACACAAGATATAGAAACTAAAGTAAAAGAACTGGAAGAAAACACCCATAAGACAATGAGAGAGAACGAGAGGATGGAAAAGATGATGCACTATAAAGATATGCAAAATCATTTGAGATTTCGAGGGATCGAGGAAAAATTGAATGAGGACATTTTTACAAGAATGCAAGAAGCAATAGCAGATTTTTTACAAGAACAGGAAGAAGTTGTTAAAGAACACATGGATCTTGTTTATAGAGTTAATTCTACATATGCAAGAGACAAAAACATACCAAGAGATGTGGTTGTCCAATTTACAATGAAAAGAACAAAAGAACAAATCTACAGGAAGTGCTTTACTGACCCTTTTGTAATAGATGGAAAGAAAATCATAGTAATGAAAGAATTGCCTAGAGCAATACTGCAAGAAAGGAAAAAATTCAAGCGTCTGACGGATAAACTGAAGGAGAAAAAAATCAGATTTCGTTGGGAAATACCTCAAGGACTAAGCTTTTATTATGGCAACTCCAGAGTAGTGATTAAAAGCACAGAAGAAATGTATGCATTCCTGGGAGAGAATAAAGATGATTTTGGAGATATTTAAGAATATATCAAAATGGATTACAAAATACTTATTAATGGACTAAATTCACCCCAAAAACGTAGAATGGTAGGTCATTGGTTGGAAAAACAAAAATGTAATATAATTTGTTTGCAAGAAACTCATCTTAAAAAACAAGACCATAAATATTTAATAAGGAAAAAATTGGGAGAAGAATTTTATTCTTTAGCAAGCAACAAAAAAAATGGTGTTGTAACATATGTCAAAAAAGATTTGGAACCTAAAGTAATATTTAAAGACAAAGATGGAAGATATTTAGCTACTGAAATTTTACTGCAAGGATTGAAAACTTTGATTGTGAACATTTATGCTCCGAATGGAGCTAAGGAAATTTTTTTTAAAGAACTTCAAATGGAATTGGACAATGTAAACTATGATCAAATTATGATGTTAGGGGACTTCAATGGAACTGTAGATAATAAACTAGACAGGCGCTCTAAAAGAAAGGATGAGACATTAGGGAAGCTTCCAAAAAATTTTTTTGAACTGATAAAACAAGAAAAGTTGGAAGATATTTGGAGGAAAGCTAACCCACAAGGAAAAGATTTTACCTTTTACTCTAACAGACATGACTCACATTCAAGAATTGACATGATTTGGATGACTACTAACCTAACCTTTAAGACAAGAAAAGTGGAAATTTTACCCAGAATAATCTCAGATCACAATCCGTGTTTATGGACAGCTGGGCAGATTAAAAAACAAAAGAGATGGAGAATAAACGAGGACTTATTAGATAATCAAGAAATAATTAAAAAATTATTTGAAGAAACAGACCTATACTTCCAAGTAAACATGCAGAAAGAAGTTAAAATTCAAACCGTATGGGATGCATACAAAGCAGTGATGAGAGGACTATTGATATCGCTAAATGCTAAAGATAATAAAAAGAAAAAAGAGCAATATGAAAATATTCTACAAGCCATTAAAACAAAGGAAGAAGAACTGAAGAAAAAACCAGGGAAAAAGAAACTGCAAAAGGAAATTTGGATGCTACAAGACCAAGCAAAAGCCATTTTGAACCAAGAGATGTACTGGAACTTAAAAAAACTTCAACAAAAAGCATTTGAAGGTGCAAATAAACCCAGAAAATACTTAGCATGGCAATTAAAGAAAAAACGTGAAAATAAATTTATCACTAAAGTGATAAGAGATAATATTGAGATAATAGATAACAAAGGAATAAAAAGAGAATTTTTAAAATACTATGCAAAACTTTTTAAGAAGGAAAACAAAGACAGAAGAAAGATTAAAGAATACCTGCAAACATTAAAGTTACCAAAACCAACAGAGAAAATTAAAGAACTATTTAATAATCCAGTATCATTACAAGAGATCAAAAATGCAATAAATGACTCAAAATTAGGTAAAGCACCTGGACCGGATGGATTTACAGCGAAGTTCTACAAAACGTTACAGGAGTCAGTTTCACCGGTGTTACTGCTATTGATGAACGATATAAGAGTTACTGGAGAGGTACCAGAAACCTGGAAAGATGCATCCATCTCACTGATCCCGAAAGAAAATCAAGATTTGACCAATGTTAAGAATTATAGACCGATTTCTTTACTGAATAATGATTATAAGATTTTTGCTAAGATTATAGCGGATAGTCTAAAAGAGCACCTTAAAGAGACTATACAAACAGAACAAGCAGGGTTCTTACCTAATTGACAAATAAGGGACAATCTAAGAGTAGTAGTGGATGCTATAGAATACTACGACAAACATCCTGAAAAGGAAGTGGGCTTTTTCTTTTTAGATGCGGAGAAAGCGTTTGATAATTTAAACTGGGATTTTATGTTTGAAGTTTTAGAACATCTTGAGATTGGTGAATATATGCTTAACTTCATTAAAGCAATATATAAAGAACAGAAATCCTCATTAATAATTAATACCGAAAAGACAGACGATTTTAAAGTTGAAAAAGGAACAAGACAAGGATGCCCACTTTCGCCGCTGCTATTTATTTGGATTTTAGAAGTTCTACTGTTAAATGTGAAGGAAGACAAAGATATTAAAGGCTTAACAACTAAAGGTTTTTCTTTCAAATACAGGGCCTTTGCAGATGATGTGATGTTTATAGTGGAAGACCCCTTATCCACATTACCACATTTGTTACAGAGAGTAAAAGAGTTTGGTGACTTAGCAGGATTTTATGTAAATAAGAACAAATCGAAAGTAATGTGCAAAAATATGTCAAATAAGAAACAAAACGAGTTACAAAAACTTACAGAATGTGAGGTGGTGAAAAAGACAAAATATCTGGGTGTAAACCTAACTATGAAAAATATTGATCTTTATAAAAATAATTACGAAAAATTATGGTTGCAAATTATGCAGGATATTAAAAAGTGGAATGTATTGAATTTGTCATTGCTGGGTAGAATTGCGGTGGTCAAGATGAATGTGTTACCACGATTAATGTTTTTGTTTCAAACTATTCCAATTGTGAAAGATGTAAAAACATTCAAATGTTGGCAGAAGGAGCTGTCTAAATTTGTGTGGGGAGGGAAAAAACCAAGAATTAAGATGAAAATAATGTGTGATGCCAAAGAAAGAGGAGGGTTTCAACTACCAAATCTAAGGTTATACCATGATGCAATATGTTTGACCTGGGTAGGGACATGGACTATGTTACAAGATAGAATGTTATTGTCCCTGGAAGGTCATGATTGTAGATTTGGGTGGCATGCATATTTGTATTATGGCAAAACAAAAATGGACAATATGTTTAAACATCACTATTTGAGAAGAACACTAATGGATACGTGGACAAGATATAAAAACTTTTTTTCAGAAGAGATACCCATGTGGATTGTACCCGCAGAAGTCTTACATCCAACATCAAGATATAAAGGACAAGATTGGCTGAAGTATAGAGACTTATTAATAAGACATGGTAAAGATTTCAAATTGAAGGAGCAGCATCAGATTGACTTTGATTATGGTTGGTTAAAATATAGACAAATATATGATTTGTATAGAAGTGATAAAAAACACGGTTTCAGGGAAAAAATAATGAAATAGAACAAGTTTGGGAGGAAGGCGGAAAAAAAATGATTTCTAAAATGTATAAAGTCTTGCTAAAATGGTTTAATGCAGATGAAATGGTAAAAGAACAAATGGTAAAATGGGCGATAAACTTTAACAAAGACATTGAAATGGAATCTTGGGAATTTTTATGGAAAAATGCTATGAGTATATCTACGTGTTATAACTTAAAAGAAAATTGTTTTAAAATGATGTATAGATGGTATATGACACCAAAAAAAATTGCAAATATTGGTCAGAATATGTCTAACAAATGTTGGAAGTGTAAAAAGAAAGAAGGTTCTTTTTATCATATGTGGTGGACTTGTGATAAAGCAAAGATGTATTGGTCCAAAATACATGCAGAAATGGAAAAAATCTTGAAATGTACATTTAAGAAGTTGCCTGAAATGTTATTGCTAGGACTTAAACTAGAAGAGATAAATGTAAAGAAAAGGACAATAATATGGTATATGATTACAACAGCAAGAATGGTGTATGCACAAAATTGGAAAAATGAAAAAATACCAGAGGTGTGGCAATGGTTGAAAAAACTGTTATATATGGCTGAAATGGATAAATGGACTAGAAAATTGAATAATCTCTACTCAGAGACCTTTCTAGAAGACTGGAAAGATTTGAAAGAATATGTTGAAAAATACTGGGAAATGAAAAACTACATTTATACATGGTTATAATAGCATAAAGGAATAGAAATATATTATATGAAGGTTTTAGTTAAAATTAGACAATGAAGCTGTTTTTATTTAGAAATATATAAGAATATAGAAAATAAGAATTGGTGTATAAGTATTTTAAAGATATATAACCGTTACCAGAAATGAAACATAGATATAGTATTACTATTTTGAATAAAATGGAAAATGTGTTATGCTTCAGAGGTGGTGGGAAACCACCAAAACAAGATAAAAATAGAATGTACAAATAGAACAAAATGTTATATAATATGGAAAAAGGGATTTGTATAAGGTAAATGTATTATTTTTGATGGGTTTTTTTTGAAAAATAAAAATTTCTTTACAAAAAAAAAGCAAGTGTCTCACCTCTTCTGTTGGGGGATATAAGGGGAAAGCATATTTCTGCAACCAAAGAGGCTACAGACTTTATTTTTGGAAAAAAAAGGAAGCTGGGGATTTAGGGAACCTGATAGATTGTTATAGTGTTCTAACACTATAACAATATGTCAGTTGCCATTTACAAAACAATCTGCCTCCCCAAAGCCCTGCAGTGGTGGTGGGAGAAATGGCCTGTGCCCGGGACTAGGGCAGGGAAAATGGCACCAATGGGGATGGCGCCAGGAAGACCCAGACCTTCCTGTCCACATGAGTGCCACTCTGGATTGCTTCAATCCTTTTTGAAACTTTGCAGCAAAGCAGGTTTGGGAAACTGCGGGAATAAAGGGGAAAGCCCAGGAGGTGTGTGGAAGCACTATGATGCTATGGGAAAAAGCAGGGGAAAAACCCACTTCCCAATAGCATCCAAACTGGGGCAAACAACCTGTGTGTAAGTGTCCCAAAGGACCTGAATGGTGTGCTATATGCATGATGTCTTACTTTTAACCCAGGTCAAAAGCCAGTTTCACAGCTGGCTGGCATGCAGAAGTCTTTTGGAGCTGTAAAGCCATGTGGTTGCTTCTTTAAATTAATTATGATTTATGCAGTACCATCAATATACTTGGCACTTCATCAGGTCCAACCACAAAATAATAACCTCAGAAAAGAAGAATAGGATCCTGTCCCAAAGAGCTTACAGTCTACATTTAGACAACAAAGGAGGAGGGTCATAGCTCGGAAGTAAAGTGCTTACCTCATATACAGAATGCTTCAGGGATGGATCTCTAGGGTTTTTATTACATGGATCTCTGTGTGGAGGTGTGGGGCAGAGCTGGTGACAGTAAGCATACTGGACAACAAGTTCTGATAGTTAGAATAAGGCAGCTTCAGGAGCTGAGGAACCAATGCTGCTTTGCCACAAGTACAGCCAGTGTGGGTGCTGGCTTGCTCCCCCTTCCTCAGCTTGTGCATAAAGGGTACCTTAAGGCCTTCTCCTTCCTCTGTCTCCCACTTTGTCAAAAATTAGATTGGCATGGCCAGGGCATTCTTGACTGGGTCCTAAATGCATTCTTGTTTCATTTGGTTGGGAGGAGGAAGAGGCATTCATTGCTGCTTTTCTCTTTGTAGCCAAAAGTGAGTGTTCATTGCTTCCCTATCCATTTTTTAATTATTATTCTGATTGTGCAACTGGGATCATGAACAATAAAAGAAATTTAATGAAAACCACATGGCCACAAAAGGAAAGGCAGAATTAAACTCCCCTTTTCCCCAGGAACATTATGGACACTGAATGAACAGGAAGCCTGCCTATTTTTACGGAGAGGCACAGTTATGCTATGAATCAAAAGGAAGACCGTTACAACATTTAAAATAACAGTTGCATTGGAGATGCAAGACCTTTGCTGAATGGGATTTACTTACTTCCAAGTAAACACAGTAGTGAGATCTTGGTTGTGCAGGGCACGGCATTGCCAAATCTTTATAGGAAATGTAGGCCGATATTAAATGCTGTGCGGAATAACTATTTCAATTCCCCTGGTAGTGGATTCTGGGAAATGAACAATTGATTTGTGCAAAAATATCATCGTATGGGAGCAACCTTAGGTGGTAAATTTCTGTGAGCAGGGGACACATTTTTTTGCGTATGTGCCTTTGTAAAGGGCCTTATAAGAATGACACTATATTACTACTAATGAAATTTCTCCATTCATTATCTTTATGATAAGGGAATTTAGCCTACGTAGATGCAACAGAAGGGGCCATATTACTGATCTTCCATCCCTTGGAATCAAACTCGGTGTACAATGCTCCTGTTGGTGTAGTGGTTAAGTGCGCAGACTCTAATCTGGGAGAACTTGGTTTGATTCCCCACTCCTCCACTTGCATCTGCTGGATGACTTTGGGCAAGCCATAGCTCTGTACCAGCTGTTCTCTCAAGGAAAGAGCTCTCTTAGCCCTGCTTACCTCACAGGGTGTCTGTTGTGGGGAGGGGGAAGGGAAAGGAGTTTGTAAGCCGCTCTGAGACTCCGAGTGAAGGGCGGAGTATAAATCCAATCTCCTCCTCCTCCTCTTCTTCTTCCTCTTCCTCATCAGAGTGCGCAGAGAGGCTGAAATCTTTGTTGTGTATAGGCTAGGCTTTAGAATTTGAACACATTTTGCGTCCATTATCAAGGTGCATCAAAGTGGATCTGCTGATCTCACCTTTAGCTGGAATAAGCGTTTTGTTGGACAGATTCCGAAAGAAAGCATTAACCTTGACTCCAGCTGCTTTGCCAGGGATTCTCTCTCCTTTTGCTAATGTAGCTTCCATCATCCCATTAAAAGAAAAAATCCCCCAGTATGCTGCATCACAAGGTTAAGTGCCAATGGAGACAGAAATATTGGCTTGGAGGTGGATTTGGATGGGAGATGCCCATTATTCAGCAGCCGTGGAAGTTGAATGGGTCTTTGGTGGCCCAGTGGAGAGAGAGGAATATCCAACTTTTCCATTTAGCCAAAAGGCCACAGAGATGATGCTTGGTGGAGAATGCAAAGATTCAAGGCCCCAATCAACTGTAGTGTGTGAGAACAGACAGCATCTCTCCACGCACCACAATGGAGCCATAATGAAGCTCATGATAATGTATGTATATTATTGAGGCATTGCACTGATAAATTTGGCTGGAGGTTTAGACAAAAAGTTGACAGATGTGTAGAGAGGATTGGAGGCTTAAGCAAGGACCCATGAAAACTCACAAGGGTTTTGCCATTGAAAAGATTACTGAGGGATAATTGGATTCTGAGGATACTGTTCCTGTCCCACCCCCAGTCCTTTCTTTGGCACAGGGGCTAAGCCTCCCTTCACTCATAGACACGATGTGTAAATGGAGCCTCTGTGTTCAGAGGCAGTAGCCCTTTGACTAACAGCTGCTGGAGGGAAGCAACAGGGAGAAGCTTTGGCCTCTCCGTCCCGGCTTGCAAGCCTTCTGGGGGATATGGTTGGTCGTCATAGGAAACAGGATGCTGGACTAGATGGACCATTGGTCTGAGCAAGCAGGGTTCTTCTTGGGGTCTCACAGCTGCAAAGACTGTGGTGTGTCCAGGGGGAATTGGACCCTGTGGTACAGTCCCCCCTTTCTTATGATCGTTTCCATGTGCGCCATTAGGACTGCAACTGGGGGCATTCCTTATATGCAGCAAAAAAAGCATACATGTGCAACCAGTGTGGTGCGGTGGTTAGAGCTGGAGGACTTGGGTTCAAGCCCCCCCATTCTGCCATAGAAGCCTGCTGGGTGACCGTAGGACAGTCACCTACCCTCTCAGCCTCACCTATCTCACAGGGTTATTGTTAGGATAAAACAGATAAAAGGAGAATTATGTAAGCTGCTTTGGGTCCCCACTGGAGAGAAAGGAAAGGTATAAGTGACATTTTTTAAAATTAAAAATAATGCTGCCCCACTGTGTGTTTTAAGGGTTGAGCAATAGCTTCTCTCACTTCTCCCCACGTGCTATCCTTCTGCAGTGTTTTCTTCTTAACATGTCCCCCCTCCCCAAGTGTTCTGCTTCTGAGTCCACCTGGCTTTTGGGTTTCTTATGTCAGGGCAGAAATACTTTACATTTAAATTGACCTCTTAGGTCTCCCCTCTTTTCTTAAAGGGCCAGTTCACACACTTTTTTTCCCACTGCAAAAACTTACATGGATTGATATTGATACCGAAGTTTCCCCAATGGGGAAATAGTGGCTCGTTGGGGCTGTTTCAAGTTGGGAAAATAGAAGGGGGGGGGGCGCCACACTGCAGCTACTTCTCTTTCCACACTATAGTCCCAGTCTGGGAGAACTGGGTTTGATTCCCCACTCCTCCACATGCAGCTGCTGGTGTGACCTTGGGTCAGTAATAAGTCCTTTCAGAGCTGTTCTCTCAGGGGTGGTTTTTGGGAGAGCTCTCTGAGCCCCACCTACCTCACAGGGTGTCTGTTGTGGGGAAGGGAAAGGGACTGTAAGCCACTCTGAGACTCTGAGTGAAGGGCGGGGTATAAATCCAATCTCCTCCTCTTTCATTAGACCCCCAAGTAACTGAGAGTTAAGTCTAAAGCAGTATATCTGATCTAAAGTCCTCAAGGCAGCCACATGGGAGACATGCGGAGTTTGTATTGTGTGAACAGGCCTGAATTGACTTCATCTACCTCCGGTGATGTCATCACATAGTCAAATATGACTGATGCACAGTGCATACAGAGGTATTATTGCCTTAGTTACATAATACCTGCTGAGCCATGATCACCCCTGTGACTAATCTATCTGTCCCCCACCTCAACGGACTTCATTTCTGCCCAGTGAAACCCCTTATGTAGCTCAGTCTAGCTATGTAGCATGGTGATAGACAATGCTCCCTCTAAGCTGTGGAGTCTTGCGAGCAAAAACTCTAATTTGTGAGCTGCTGGCATTAAAAATCTGAGTGAGCAATTTGGGTACTCCATAAATTAGTTTGTTCTGGAGCCCTCCTTCCTGAGCGAAGACAAAAGCGTGTGAGCCGGAGGCTAAAAAACTGTAATCTAGCTAACACTAACTCAGCTTAGAGGGGACACTGGTGATAGATCCAGTGGGTCAGCCGTGTTGGTTTGAAGCAGTAGAACAAATGTAGAGTCCCGTGGCACCTTTAAGACCAACAAAGGTTTATTCAGTGTATGAGCTTTCATGTGCATGCACACTTTATCAAATATAGCAGGGTGTTTACCCTGTTCAATCACTCTGTAATTCTGGGATCATCTGGGTGACTAATTGAGAGAGAAGAAAGAAGCAGGCAAGGGGCGGGGGGAAAGATGTTGCCGATGAAGCAGAAAAGCAAATTAGAAAAATAAGTGAATATTTGCAGAATCAAAGTGGGTTTTGAGAAGTATTTCTAAGCCCCCCAATCACTATTTGCTTTGACTCAAAAACTGAAAACAGGAGAATTTCCAAGAGAGCCTTCACCCGCGCCAAGTAATGACCTCCTCAGTTCTTTTGCTGGAGAAACAAGTGCAGGAGCCTGATCTCCCATTTTGGCTGACATCTCCTCCCTCCCATCTTGCCAATTGTCCCCACTTTGCTTCCCCTCCCCCAGTAGATGCATGGCTGGCTTTATAAACAGCTCCCTTGGACTCCCGTCTCTAGAATGCTTGCTTTATTTGCGCTCTCTGGAGGCTGCGACGCCCTCGGGGAAACTGGCAGCTCCCAGCCAACATGAAGTTGCCCACTCTAAAAAAGGAGGGGAAAACCTTCAAACCTGCCAAGCAATTTGCTGCCCCGGGCAAACACCTGTTGTTACACAATCAGCAGCCAGGCCTGGCATCGCTGCTTGCCAATCCAGAGGCTGGATTGGTCCCGCAGAGGAGTCCTGTCCACCTGGCATCTTCTGGAAGCTCAATATGAAAGCTTGTTGTGGAGCCAAAGTAAACCCGAGCAGACAAGTATTCACTGGCCTGGATTCTGCCATGCAAAAGTGTCTGCCAGCCCTTCCCCTCCATGTAAAGTTTGCTGTTTGGGAGTCATATAGATTATTTGCGGTTGCAGCTTTCTCTTTTCCCTCTTTCAGGCCATGATCCGTTGAGATCTCTCAATTTTCTTTTCTCTTCTTTTTTGAATATTTTTTGATATTTTAATAGTAATACATAGTTACATTTATATCAGTTCATTTTACAAAGCTTCTCACGCTAGAAACAGAATAATTGTCAACACATTACTTCAGTTATAACTATAAATTATTATTTCTTATCACAGTGTTGTCTTCTACTTTCATACCAATTGTTTATTGCATCTTATTCGATGTGCTTTTTAAATCTAATTATCTAATTAAATTTAAAAAGTTGTTAGTAATTAAACCTGTATTTTATCCTTTGTTTTATGAGGTCATACAATCATGTTGTCTGTGATGTATCACAGACAGTTCTCTTTTGTCTTATTTTGTATTTACTTATGTGTGTAGTAACTTAAGGTATATATATATATTGAAGAAGAGAGGAGATTGGATTTATACCCCGTCTTTCACTACCTGAAGGAGTCTCAGAGCAGCTTACAAACGTCTTTTCCTCCTCTTCCCCACAACAGACACCCTGTGAGGCAGGTGGGGCTGAGAGAGCTCTCTCAAGAACTGCCCTTGAGAGAACAGCTCTGACAATACTATGGCTTGCCCAAGGTCATCCAGCAGGTGCAAGTGGAGGAGTGGGGAATCAAACCCAGTTCTCCCAGATTTGAGTCCACACACTTAACCACTACACCACGCTGGATTAGATGGTTATTGGATTAGATGGTTGTATGTCCGCTGCCATTGTGTATTCTATGAATGGTATCCATTTCATTTGAAAATTAGAGTTTTGAGGAGAGCAGTCATCTTGTCTTATGATACCTGTAATCTTTTCCATGATAAGTAGATCCCAGACTTTTGTTATCCAGTTATCTATCATGGGAGCCACCTGTGCTTTCCATTTTGTTGCTATACTTGTTCTTGCTGCTACAATAGGGCTCAATATTAGTTTTCGTCGAACAGACGTGCAAAAATAATAGCACACAAATAAGGAGATCTCTCAATTTTCCATCCCTGCCTTCCAAAGCTTTTCTGCATCCTACCTGTTCTCCCTTCTTAAACAGCCCAAGAAGCTGGGACAGAGGACCACAAATTATTTATTACGGACTTCTTGTGATTTCGTCTGGGTGCACAAGTTTTTTTAATTTTTATTTTTATTTTGCACAAAGTCGCCTGGGCCAGCGGCCTCGGAGAAGGAGGCGGACAAGCAGGCTGTTTAATCGTTTCCCTTCCAGTCATTTTTTCCCAGCTCATAATTGCTTTCCCCATGTTACATTTTCACTTGCAGGGAGGAAAGAAATGTGGACCTTGTACCTTTCCCTTTACAAGCAGGGAAGCAGTAAATTTCACGTCTGGCGTGTTTGACAGTTAAACCTACCTTGTTCAACTGTGATGATCTGATGGGAGCCTCAGTCTACTCGGTTCTCGGAATACCTGGCTTTCATTTAGAAAGCCTCCACCCCTTTTTCATTCCAAAGCGATTATCCCCAACATAGAAAGTACTACAGACTTTTAATATTTTTTAAAAAAAACAAAAGCTGGGAATTCAGGGAAACTTGCAAACTGTGGCAATGGATTGTTATGATGTTATTGTGCATTATCACAAGAGCGTTACTGATTTTTTAAGAACATAAGAGAAGCCAATGTTGGATCAGGCCAGTGGCCCATCCAGTCCAACACTCTGTCACACAGTGGCCAAAAACACCAGGTGCCCTCAGGAGGTCCAGCAGTGGGGCCAGGACACTAGAAGCCCTCCCACTGTTCCCCCCCCCCCAGCATCAAGAATACAGAGCATCACTTTTTAAAAAGCTGTCTGGGGACATGGAAGAAGCAACCTATTTAAACCATTGTCTATAGCAGTGATGGCGAACCTTTTAGAGACCAAGTGCCCAAACTGCAACCCAAAACCCACTTATTTATCGCAAAGTGCCAGCACGACAATTTAACCTGAATACTGAGGTTTTAGTTTAGAAAAAAGAACTCATTTACATCTTTTGTCTTAAAAGAAAAACACAATAACAGAGCTTTCAATTATACAAACAACTTCTTATTGAAAGGTAAAAGTTTGCATTTGGCATGCTTTTGAACAATTAATGTGATTTTTGCTGTTGTATGCATGCTGATAATTTGTCTAACCTTGGCTCATACTTTGTAAGTTTTAGAGCAGCCCAACCTCGAGTCTCTGTCATCTTTTTCCTTTTAGAGACTGAGTGCCCAAACTGCGTGCGTGCCCACAGAGAGGGCTCTGAGTGCTGCCTCTGGCACGCATGCCATAGGTTTGCCACCACTGGTCTATAGAGTAGATCAGGGTGAGTCCAGGGGGGTGGGGGTGGAACTCCGTTGTGCTGTGTGAGAACAGGCATGTGCAGAAAGCCGATTGCATTGTACTATATTTATTTATTCATTACAATATTCACCCCCCACCTTTCCTTGTGGCTCAATGTGGCTTACAACTCATAGTGAAAAACATCAACATTCAAACTCAATAAAATGACCCCTCTAATGACTCCCCTCCTCCCAAAAGACACCTGCCGTTCATACCGGGTTAAAAGCCCTAGCAAATAAGAAAGCCCCGTGGTGCCCCCTGAAAACCTCTGAGGATCCTTTTTGATTGATTTATTTTAAACATTTCTTAGCTACCTTTCTTCCTTACCAAGCTCAAGGCACAGATAAAACACATCAAATAAGATAATAACATTAAAGACATAAAACCAAAGTCTTAAAATCACTACTCAGGACTGCTGCTCAGCTTAACCAAATGCAGTCCTAAATGAAACCATCTTCCGCTGCCTCCTAATGATCAAAAGTGGGGGTGCCAGCCTCCAGGACCTGGGGATCCCCCAAAATTACAGCTCCTCTTCAGACTCCAGAGAACATGGATTCTTTGGAGGGTGGACTCTATGGCATTGTACCCCCACAGAGGTCCCTGTCCTCCCCAGGCTCTATCCCCAAATCTCCAGGAATTTCCCAACATGGAGCTGGCAACCCTTCCCCTCATCCCCCACCGGTGGCCAGGGGGGACCTGGCAACCCTACTTGCTGGAGAGGTTGTTCCAAAACTGTGGGGCTGCCACTGAAAAGGCCCTCTCTCATGTACCCTGTGGTCTTAATTCCCCGGCAGGAACATGAGGGAGAAGACAGTCCTTCAGATAACTTGGCCCCAACCAGTGTAGGGCTTTAAAAGATAGTGCTCCCCTCTCCTCTTCAGACAGCATGCGCTATAGTGTAGGAGCTACAGTGGAAAAGCCATGAACAGATCAGCTAGGAATGCTCTTGATACAGTGAACAGTGAATTGGAAGTGGTGGGGGGGGGGAAGGGCTCCATTGAATACCCCAGATCTGGTGCTCTTGAAGTCTAAAAAAGGCCTGAGGCTAACCCTGCACTCTGCTATGGATGACCTTGCCATGAAGAGTTGAGCGTGTTCCTCTCTGTGTACCACCCTCACGGCTTCTCTTGGTCACTCTAACATGTGACTGGCATTTACACAGCCGTGGTTCAGACAAAATGGCAGTTTGGTCTGCCTGTAAGTGAACTTGCCTGGGGGACCTGCAGGCGCATAGATTCCCTCATTGTTTTTCCCCAATCTCCCTCCCTCCTTTGCCTGAGCGCAGCTAGCAAGCTATAGGTATATCTGAACTGGCAAAACAAGGTTTGCACATTCTTGGCACAAATTAATTCCAAAAGAAGGAAGTCTTAACTGTGGCTTTTCTTCCTTTCTGTACATGCAAACTTTTAGCATTTTGCAGAAAAGGGGTAGGGGTTCAGCTTGGAGAAGAGAGAAGGTCTAGTCCAGAGACAAGTGTCTGAGATGTGGACATGGGAGGAACTCAAAGCCAAGGCTGTGCAAATTTGGGCTTGTCAACGTGGGGCTGGGAAATCTCTGAGGTTTAAGAGTGGTGCCCAGAGTGGGATGGAGAGGGCGCTCAGCAGGAACATGATTCCATAAAGTCCACTCTCCAGTGCTTCCCTTTTTCTCCAGGGAATCTGATCTCTGTGGTCTGGAGATCAGTTGAAATTCTAGGACTCCAGCCCCCACCAGGAGGTTGGTAACCCTATTAATCTGGAAGGCAGCTCTGCATATGGAAAAGCAACTTGGGAAGGGAAGGATTTAAAGCAGAGAAGCAAAAGGAGCAGTCATTTAACGTTTCCCCCTCTTGCAGTTCTTCTGCTCCAAATTGTCCCCCAAACTTGCTCCCCATTCTGCGGTTCCATATACACTCATTTATGGGGGTAAGCATGTCAGAAATGTTGCTAGAAGAAAAATGGCTGTTAAGGATTTGGAAGCACACCTCCCCCATGTCTCTGCTTTAAACTTCCTTCTTCCAAAGCTGCTTTTCCAAAACCCAAGCAATCATAGGGTTGCCAGCTTCAAGTTGGGAAATACCTGGAGATTTTTTTGGGGGTGGAACTGTAAAAAATCCTGCAGGGCCCTGATCTCTTCCGAGAGCTCATTCCACCAGTATGGAGCCACCACTGAGAAGGCCCTGGCCTGGTAGCAGTGAACCTTGCATCCTTGGGGCCCGGGAGGGTCAGTCGATTTTGAGACCCTGACCATAGTGCTCTCTGAGTATATATGGGGAAAGGCGGTCCCTCAGGTATGTCAGACCCTGGCCATATAGGGCTTTAAAGGTGAGTACCAGAACCTTGAAGCTAATTCAGTATGTTATTGGCTGCCAGTGCAGGGTCTTCAGCACAGGCCGGATGTGCTCCCATCTGGGAAGGCCCATCAAAAGCCTCGCTGCGGCATTCTGCACTAGCTGCAGCTTCTAAAATTGCGACAAGGGCAGCCCCATGTAGAGAGCATTACAGTAGTCTAGTCTTGAGGTGACCATCGCATGGATCACTGTAGCCAGGTCATCGCGGTCGAGGAAAGGAACCAACTGCCTAATCAGCTGAAGATGGTAAAAGGCCGATTTAGCAGTGACTGCTACCAGGGCCTCCATTGTTAAGGAGGTATCCAGGAGCACTCCAAAGCTCCTAACCTCCAACACTGGCACCAATGGTGCCCCACCAAAGGTTGGGAGTGGGATACCTACCCCCAAACCACCCCGACTCAGGCACAGGACCTCTGTCTTCGCTGGATTCAGCTTCAGCCAGCTCAGTCTAAGCCAACCAGTCATGGCTTGAAGTGCCCGTTCCAGATCTTCTGGTCTGGCGTCTGACTGGCTGCCCAACATCAGATAGAGCTGGGTGTCATCAGCTTGGCAACCCTAAGCAGCCACCAGGATTTAAAACACTTGGTATCATGGGTTGTCTGCTCCCTGAAGCACAGCTGCATACACGTGGACTGATGGCCACTTGGGCCCTTCGGTTTCAGCCTACCTGCCGTACACCAATGCCACTGTGGCAGAGCACACACAAAACATCCAACCTTGCCAGTATGGGTGGCTTCTGTTGGAAAAGGCAGTGTCTGGTGTACAAAGAAGAAGAAACGACCCTGCAGGGGGCAGCAAGAAGACAATTAGATAGGACAAGGCCCCCCCCCGCGATATTCACGGGGGGGGGAGAAGCTGACAGCTCCTCCTCCTTCCTCCGCCCCCTTCCCCCTTCCTCCGCCCCCTCCCCCCAGAGACTCCTGGCGGGCCTCGGCGGCTCTTGCTGGGCCTGCCACTCGCCCCCTTCCCCCCCGAGACTCCTGGCGGGCCTCGGCGGCTCTCGCCGGGCCCACCGCTTGCCCCCTTCCCCCCCTTCCCCCTCCTCTGGCCCCGCGTACCGAGCCTCTACCCCGTCCCCCCTCCAGGCAGCTTCCCCCCGCCTTCAAAATGACGGTGGCGGCAGGGAGACAGCCACCCGCCGAGGCTCCCCCCCCGTAAGGCGGTGGCGGCAGGTAGACCGCTGCCTGCCGAGGCTTTCCCCTGCCTTCAAAACGGCGGCAGTGGCGGCAGGGACACCCGCCGTCCACTGAGGCTTCCCCCCCCTGCTTTCAAAACGGCGGCAGGGGCATAGAGACCTGCCGCCCGCCGAGGCTCTTCCCTCCCTCCCCCCCACAAACGGCGGCAGCGAGGCCTCGTCACGCTGCTTCCCACCCCCTCCCCTACAGCGGCCACAGCGTTCTCTGTGCACGAGCGGAGAACGCTTTAACTTTTGGGGGGATTTAAAGATCCCCCGAAAAGTTTTTTAAACATTTAGGATTTTTCTGCACATGGGGGGAGTGCCCCCCGTGTGTAGAAACCCCACCCCACCCCCCAAGTGCCCCCCCGGTGCGGATTGAAGTATCTGCACGCAGGGGGGGGCACTTGGGAATTAGATATATAGATAGTGAGGTCAGCACCTTCTCTCTCCTGTCAAGTGTCACTTCTTGTCTGTCTCCAGATGGCTACTCTCAGGGCAATTCCACTCTCCTTCTCAGAAGGGCCACACTCAGCCTCACCCTCTCTCTCAGCTAGAGATGTCGTTAGGAACCCATCTCTGTCTCTTCTCTTTCCTATCAAGTATGTCAGTTCCTAAGTAAACCTTTATCTGCTCTTTGATCAGGTTGTGCACGGTAGCTATGTTAATTACTCTGCCAACAGCTTCCCTCTTCCAGCTGTGATTGGCTGACTCTCCCATTGCAAGCGGCTCTTCACGGGAGTGCTCAGCTTTGCTAAAAGCAGTATGAGTGGGCAGATGAGTCCAATTTCTAGCTCTCAACCAGCCTATTCACTCTGTTCAGCCTCCCAGAACTGACTCTGTGTTCTCCAAATTGAAGTGGTGTTTATGAAGAGAGGCTCCGTCTCTGGTTCCAACACTCTGATCTCTTCTTTCCCTTTCTTTTCTGCTTGTTAGAGAAGCATGTCTCTGGGGCTTTTAGTCCCCTCTCTGTTCCGCCTGTGTGAAAATGAGTGCAAATCCAGAGAAATCCCGTGGGAGATCATTTGAGCCAACTAACCTGCTGGAGAAAAGAACTTCCCAGGTTTTGGAACCCAAGAAACAAAGCTGTGAATGTTCCATACAGGGCAAGATTTGAACTTGCATACTAAGAAAACCAGCCTCTGTGCGCTGTGCAAAGTGCAAATATGGGTGATAGATTCAGGACAGACAAAAGGAAATGCTTCTTTACTCAGCGAGTAGGTTAAATGACGGAATTCACTGCTGGAGGATGTATTGATGGCTTTGAGCATAGACGGCTTTCAAAGAGGGTTGTGAATTAGAGGTCCATCAGTAACTGCTAGATGTAGGGTTGCTGGCTCTGGGTTGGGAAATACCTGGAGATTTTGGGGGTCAAGTCTGGGGAGAGTACGGTTTGGGGAGGGGAGGGACCTCAGCAGGGTATAAGGCCATAGAGTCCACCCTCCAAAGTGGCCTTTTTTTCCCTAGGGCCAACTGATCTTGGTTGTCTGGAAATCAATTGTAATGGTGGGAGATCTCCAGATGCCACCTGGAGGTTGGCAACCCTAAGCAGTCATGAGGACTACCAGAAACCCTAAGCAGTCATGATGACTAAAGGGAAGGCAGCAAACTTCTGAATACCAGTGCTAAGAGGCCTTGGCCTCTATGTGCGGTTTGTTGGCCCTCCAGAGTAACTGGTTGTCTGTTGTCTGAGGCAGATTGCTGGACTGAATGGACCTCTCCTCCATAACTGTGCCCAATGTCCCTTTAAAGGCATCTGGGTGCATGCCTATTACAACATCTTCTGAAATTGGCAGTGAATGCAACAGATTACTTAGTCCTTGAGTAAAGGACTGCTTCCTTTTGCCCCTCCTGGATGGTGTGCTGGACTGAAGATTATACTGATTTAAACAAGCTTTTTGATTAATCACATTGGCCCCCTCCCTCTGCTCTCAGTATAACTGTGTCTTAGATGGCTAGCAACAGGACCCTGATTGATGGGCTGTGGATATTCCGAGCGGCTGGAATTCATGTTCCTTTCCAACTAGGATTGCCAGAAGACCAGGAGAAAAATGTCCTGTCCCTGTAATAGAGGCCTTATGGGTAGAAATGGGCAGATGAATCTTTTTGTGGCATCCCATTAAGCCTTTATTAAAGGGCAGGGCATTTTTTTCTCCAAGCAATTGTTAGCTCTATTCCCAACTCACTTGTTGGAATGAAAATGGAAAGAAATGGAGATTTTCTCCCCCTCCCAGTCTTGATTTGCGTAGGAGATTGCGAGTGAAGTCTGGACCAGGCCAATAAATGTTAAGATCTGCCTTGAGTATTGGTGAGAAAGGTGAATGAAGTAAATACTTCTGGGTGGGAGAAGCAGCTTCGAGGGTTGTGATGATCAAATGTTTAGCCTTCTGGCAGCAGATTCATGGAGGAGAGGTCCATCCAGGGTGGCAACACATTTGTCCATTTGTCTTTTAAGACCCTCCAGAGCATCTGGAGTGGAATGCTTGCACCCTGCAGAGGACTGTAGCACATGATCGAGAGAGATGGTATCATGCAGTGGTTAGAGCACGGAATGAGCACTGGCAAGACTTGGGTTCAAGTCTCTCCTTGGCCATGAAGCTCATGGAGGGGTCTTGGGCCAGGCATTCTCTTCTGAGCCTACCCTACCCTATAGAGTTGTTGTGAGGATAAAATGGGAAGGAGAGAAACCTGTGTACTGTCCTGAACTGTAGGATGGGATAAAAAACAGTCCAGATGATCTAGAACACACATTCAGGTTACACACTGTACTGGTTGGACCTCATTGTTACCTCATATGGATCGAGTGTGTTTAAGAATAGAATAGTTATTCCCAGTGTGGAGTCACCTTTATGGGGGTGACTGGGAGCAAACAGTCTTTGGTGTAGTGGTTAGAAGTGTAGACTTTAATCTGGGAGAACAGGGTTTAATTCCTCACTCCTCCACAGGCAGCTGCTGTTGTGACCTTGGGTAAGTCGCAAGTTCTTTCAGAGCTGTTCTTTCATGAGCAGTTCTCGAGAGAGCTCTTTCCGCCCCACCTATCTCACAGAGTGTCTGTTGTGGGTAGGGGAAGGGGAAAAAGATTGTAAGCCACTCTGAGACTCCTTCAGTAGTTAGTGACGAGCGAGGTATAAATCAAATCTCCTCCTCCTCCTCTTCTTCTTTTATGTCACTTCTGCCCCACCTTTCTCCAAAATAGGGACCCAAAGTGGCTTACATTGTCCTCTTCTACAAGCATTACAAAAGGCATCACTTTCCAGTCCTCTCTTGTTAGAAGAGAACTAACTAAAGGCTGCTTTAGAACTTCCCATCACTTGTGTATGTGTGTGTGTGTAGGGAGGAGACACAAAACTATACAAAGCCCTGAACATGGACTGATGGTTGTATCACAGCCTTTTCTCTCTCTGTCTGTCTCACATTGTTCCTGATTATTCAGCACTGCTTTATGAAATGACAGCTCTTGTGCTCTGCCCCACGGCCTCTGTCTTTGGCACATCTGCCGGGAAGAAAGGGAGTCCTAATCTGTCCTCACCCCATCTAGATCTGAGCAGTGATTGGAAAGATGTGGATGGAAGTGTTAGTAATAGCACGGAGAGATTACTGTGTGCAATCCCAAGCAGAGTCCCACTCTTCTAAAGCCACTGAAATAAATGGGCTTAGAAGGGTATAAGTCTGCTTAGGAAAGCATTGTTAAGTGTCTTCCATCAGACACAGAGCTTAAAGCAACACTTCTTCCTTTTCGCAAAAGCAATTATTTTCCTGAGACTCTGGATGGGGTTTTCTTTATTCTCCCGCCTCCCAAAGGAAACAGGATCAAAATCCTGCTTCAAAAATCCAATAGCTTTTTGTCCGTCTTCAAATGAATCAGCTATATCCTGAGTCAGACCATCAGTCTACCCAGCTCAGCACTGCCTAATTTGGAAGCTCCTCTGCAGGGCTTCAGGTTATAATCCCAAGTGCACAACCCATTGCATAAAACAGGGCTTACGTCTGAGTAGACCCATTTGGGATCGCTCCCTCCGACATGGAAAAATCAAGAAAGATCAGAGGTGACCTCCAAAAGCAGCTTCTTGCCTGGAACACAGCCCTCCCCAGCGGTCAGCCTGCCTGTCCCACAGCTTGTGGCTGCCTTGCTGATTCCTTCTGCTAACTCCGATTATCCTGGGGGGGGGGGGGGAGCCTGCCTCTGCCGTCCCTCCCCATCCTCCTCTCTCTTAAGCCACCCAACAACAATACACCGCAGGTTTTGAATGTTTGCAAATAAGATGCTGCAACAGGAATGTTGATTTGGATCTATTTGCTTGTTTGCAAAACGTGAGCTCCGCTTGAAAACATGTCCCCCCCCCCCTCAAAGTGGCATAATACAAACATGGCATCATTTCTAACACCCACACCCTTCCCAGAATTAATTATATCAAAATCCAGAAAACATACAGCACGATAAAACTAAGTGACCTGGGGGAAAATTGACCAAAACCTCAGAAAGGGTAAAACTTCCAAAGACTGACTAAAACAGAAGCCACTGTGCAGGAGACAGGTGGTAGCGCAGCTGTAGACATCTGCTTTGCATGCTAAAGGTCCCAGGTTCCATCCGTCACCCCTCCAGTTAATGGATCTTGGGTAGTATATTTGTTTATCTAGGTAGCTATACTTCACTTTGCTCCCCAACGAGCACCCAGAGTGGCTTCCAGTTTGGTGTAGTGGTTAAGAGCAGCGGACTCTAATCTGGGAGAACTAGGTTTGATTCCTCACTTCTCCACATGCATGGATGACCTTGGGCAAGCTATAGTTCTATCAGAGCTGCTCTCTCAAGGGCAGTTCTCGAAAGAGCTCTCTCAGCCCCACCTACCTCACAGGGTATCTGTTGTGGGGAGGGGAAGGGAAAGGAGATTGTAAGCCACTCTGAGACTCCTCCTCCTCCCTCTTCCACCATACTCCCCACTTTCTCATAGGAGCAACTTTGTGAGGCAGGGAAGGCTGAGACAGACTTGTCCAAGGTCACCTGGTGAGCTTTTGGGGAAGAGCAGGGATTTCAGTCCAGGTTTCCCAGACCGTAGTCACACACCACACTGGTTGTAAAGACCTTTCTCTGCAGATGACCCGGGAAAGCCTCTGCATTCAGAATCCGTAATACGGGGCTAGAAAAACCCATCGACTGCCTGAGTTCCTTTATTATATTATACAAACAAGAGAAATGTTTTATGTGAAGGAGGTGCCCGGTGAGTTGCTGGTAGAGGGCAGGTTGGTCTTTAGGTAAGGGGATGCCTGTGATCTCTAACAGTGGGAAGGCTTGTATGGGATCGGGGTCTTCCTGAGGCATTTACGGCTCCAAAGCTGACATTCAGAACAGAGCCTAGAAACAGATCAGTAGCTTGTTGCGACTGTTTCATGATGCAACTGTACTGACCTCCATCTGATGCCAGCACCAATCTGCCGCAACAGCATTTTTTGCAACAGCAGCCTGCACAAGCCAACTTCGTGGAAAGCCCCACACTGGATAAGGACCCTGTCCAGCTTTGATAAACCAAAAACAGGTTAAGGCCAATGCTCCCTCTAAGCTGTGGAGTCTTGTGAGCAAAAAAATCTACTTTGTGAGCTACTGGCATTAAAGTTGTGAGCGAGTGATTTGGCTCCTGCATCAATTATTCTGCTCTGGAGCCCTCCTTCCTGAGCTAAGACCAAAATGAGTGAGCCGGAGGCTAAAAAACTGTGAGCTAGCTCACACTCACTCAGCTTAGAGAGAACACTAAGTCCCTTTTGTTCAAAGGTAAAATCTGCTCCGTTGAATACTTTTTTTTGACGGAGGTGGTCACGGCCGCAAGCAACCAGGCAAGAAAAGTCTTCTGCCTATACAGGGTCTTTGTATGTGGAAATGGCAGCTGAAGCTTTTTTGTGGCATGGAGGTAAGGACCACCAGCTGGCAAATAAAACCCCATTAAGCCTCTATTAGAGAGACGGGACATATTTTCTCTAGGTTGTTGGCAACCGTATGGGTAACCCCTAATCTTTTCAGTTGGAGGAATGCTGAGCTCGGAAGGTGGGTTTTTCCCCTTCTAATGCAGAGTGGCTTTTCTTTTTCTGGCAGAGCTCTTCTGCATGACAAGCCATGAACTCTGCTGGATAAGCCACCTGCCACTTAGCCATTAAATGCACAGGAACCCTTTGAAAAATGAAGTTGGCAAGGATACTCTGGCAGTTCTGTAGGAGAGCTACCGGTTCTGTCTGTCTATTCCTGGCCCGAACTTAGGCAGGTCCCTGCCCAGCTTCTCCACTCGCAGGAATAATGGGCTACTTTAATGGGCTGCTTTTCCAACCCACCCCCCCTACTCTTTATGCAATGAATGTTTAATAGCAACTCAATATGTTGACAGCTGGTTGATTCCTCCCTTTTAAATATGAACGTCTCGGAGCTGGAGATTTTGTTTTTGACAGGTGTACGCCAGACAGGTATAAACGCTGGGCTGGAACGGGAAGTCATTTCTCATTAAAAAGAATGCAAAAAAGCCCAGCCATAACGGCGGCGTCTAATTAAAGGCTTGCATTCTTCTAGAGTTTATACAAAGCCCATATTACAAGGAAGCGGCAGTGGCAGTGATGAAGAGCTCCCCATCTATCACCAAGCCCCGTGAAAGCCCACAGGCTGATGAGGCTACCGGGTTCGGAGCCTTGCTTTGTCCCTGGAAATCCAAAAAGTCCAGAGGCCCTTTAAATACACACACACGACATTTGTTTCCACCTGACTTTTGCCACAGCTCACCTCTTGACACAGCTGAAGAAAAGTGAGCTGTGAATTCTTGAAAGCTCATATGGAAATGGGGTTAGCCTTTTAAGGTGCCACTGGACTTTTGTCTTATTTTGTGACAACAGACTAACCCGGCTTTCCCTTTGCCACCACCTTGAAAACTATTGATCTTCACTGGGGTTGCCAACTGGCCAGAACTGCCCCCTAGGTTGGTCCCACTCTCTCTTGTGTCTTTAATACGAGTTCAGAAATTTGCAAGGAAAGCTAGCAAGGAGTTTTAGTATTGCACCTAAATGGCTGCAGATCACATTGCGTTTAAAGGGATACCCACAGGAGGAGGTCAAAAAGTCAGCAACTTTTATCTTCTCTCTTTAGTGAGAAAGACTCTGGGAATGCTTCCTAACAGGCATGGAAAGGGACAGAGGAAAAAAGGGGTGGGAGAAGCTTTGGGAAAGAAGGCATCTCTGGATTGCAACCAGGAGCATCTATGGAGATAAGTTGTGGTGTGGGAGTCACACGTTGCAGCAGTAATGTCTATGGACAGGGACCACTTAGGATGGGTGGAGACTATGGTTACTTCCAGGCCATCATACCATCAGCTCCCCACTTGCTTTTAAAATGCATTGTCTAAGGTGGGCATACATCCATACACACGTGGCCTCCTTCATGCTACCCTAAGGTTGCCACCCAGAGATCCACTGTGTCTCCTAGAAACCAGAAGAAGCACCAGACCCATCTTCTGTTACACATTCATCTCCTTTTGTTCACTACCCTTCTATCTATGTTGTGTGCCATCCCTAACAGATTCCTGCCCTCCATGGCAGGTGGGAAGGAAGAAGAAGAGATTGGATTTATACCCCGCCCTTCACTCGGAGTCTCAGAGCAGTTTATAATCTCCTTTTCTGTCCTCTCCCCACAACAGACACCCTATGAGGTAGGTGGGTCTGAGAGAGCGCAGAGAGAATAGCTCTTTCAAGAACAGCTCAGAGAGAACTTTGACTGGCCCAAGGTCACCCAGCTGGCTGCATGTGGAGGAGTGTTGAATCAAACCTGGTTCTCCCAGATTAGAGTCTGCTGCTCTTAACTACTACACCAAACTGGCTCTGCTACCCTGATGAAAGGACTGCCCGGATGGGGTTTATGGTTTGCCAGCCATTGGAAAAATGGCTCTTCTTCCTTTGCTTTGGAAAAAGGCATTTCCCCCTAAGTGGAAGCTTTGGGCAGCTCAGGGTAGAGAAGAAGAGGAACATTCTTTGAAGCTGTATTTAATTTATTAGCTCATGATATTTATAGACATCTTTTTTGATACCAGAGTGTTCTCAAATCAGTTTACATAAATGTTACATTTTTTTCCAGCTATCCTGCTCATATACATAAACAAACTGGAGCAGCAGTGAACTACAGAGTCTACTTCCCAAAGGCTCAGCAGAATAAGAATTTGGTTTTTTTACCTGCCTCAATGAGACAGACATCTGGCCATCTTGGTGAAGGCGTGCCACCGCTCTGGGGACACCACGGAGAAAGCCCAACTTCTGCTTCATGATCCTCTGGGATTTGTAAAAGACAATACCAGGAACAGCTTGATTGGCTGGTCTGAAATCTCAGGAGAGAATCATAGAATGGTCCTTACCAGTGTGACCCTCTTTAATCAACGTTCACTCTTCTAAGTCAATTGAAGTCAATGGAATTTGAATGGTGTAACTCTGTTTAGAGTTGTGCCGTAAGAAACCGGGGACACGGACTATATAGGGCTTTAAGAGAGCAATCCTAAGCAGTTCTACTCAAAATCCTACTCAAGTCTATTCAATAAAGCTTATTGCCAAGAAAATGTTCTTAAATTACGGATTGCATGGTAACAATACAATCCTAAACAGAGTTACACCCTCCTGTGCCCATTGATTTCAGTGAGTTCGGAAGAGTATAACTTTGTACAGGATTACTTTGTACGGGATTACTTTGCAAATGTCAAAACCTGCAATTTGAATAGAGAATCAGCCTGAAAACTAATTATGCTGTTCCGGGATAGGTGTAGTATGTTCACACCGGCTTATACCTGTCAAGTGGAATTCTGAACCCGCTGAAGTTTGTAGACCCTCTACACTGGGAAAATCTGGATAATTGGACCATCACTCCAACCCCCCCCCCTTCCCCATTGTTTAGTATTCATGTGCTCAGAGCAGAAAGAAAGCAGTTCTCAGGCGCTCTTCGATGTGGGTGCTGGTCAGGCCTAGAAACATCATTTTCCTCCAGGGCTACACCAAAACCTTCTCTAGGACGGGGCTAGGCATTCTGGACAGAGTGCTGAACCCTCTACCCATAAAGACATTTATCTGCCAAGCAGAGAAAAGGGGGGGGTACAAAGTTTGGACTTGACCAGCCATGCTGTTCCTATAAAAGAACAGCTTTTGTTTGCAAAAGAGGGGGTGCTGATTTCTGCCGATCCCCCCCCCCACCACTGCAGGCCCTCACTTTGTCCTCTGGACTCGTCCTGACATTTCACTCACCTCCCCCCCAGAACAAAACTTTCAGTGGGGGACTCTGTGGGCTGCAACAGGAAGGGCAACTGGGAAAAGTCTGGCTTGCCTCAGGCCTGCCTGGCAGCCGTGCAGATGCAGGAGGCGATAAGGGGCATCGGGCCATGCTCGTAGCCTTCTCACATGTGGCCGTCTCCAGCAGCACCGGCAACAGCTTGGGCCCGCCTGGGCAGAGAACTGGCCCTGCATGCCAAGCAAAATGGGCTGCTGGGCTGCCAGTCAGCATGCATGCCAGGGGTTGCCTACCCCTGCTCTAGGGGAGACCTCTTTGGCAACATAATCAGCTTGGCTGGCTGTTGTTCGGGCAGAGTAACAGGAAGGGCTGGCCACCCCTTACAAGGCCCAACAAGGGCAGCCCTCGCCCCGGGAAGGATGGGTGGGAACTGCAGCTGGAAGCTATCTGCCTAGGCCTGCCCTTGACAGCCACAAGCAACAGTGGCAAAAGCCTGCTCTTCTTCCTTTCCCCCCTCAGTCAGGGGACTGGTTTGGTGCCGTGGGCCCAGGACAGCAGCCCCAGTTCCCCATTGGCTAAGACTGCCCCTGGGCTTGTCATGTCGCTTAGATTCTTAACACAGGTTGGCTGCATCCCAACATGAACCTAATGAAAACTTATTTCACCAACAGTGCTGGCAACATATGGTGGGGACCCTTTTGAGTTGCAGGGGATTCTTCTTCTCACAGGAGAATTTTTGTCCCTGTCAAACTGTCTTTCGTTTGCCGTGATGGATGGGGTGAGGGAAATTCCTGGGGTGTCTGTGTGAGTGCCTGAGTGTGTGAACTGCTATGCTGTAGATGCTGTAACTCTTCATAAGATACCTCCCGGCCCAGGGATGACCTTGAAGCCAAAGCTGTGCCTCTTTTGCTGTCTTAGATAAGGGATTCATCATGAATTCCCAGGTGGGGGGCGGGTAGAACCGTAGAAGCACGAAAGTTAGGCAGGATGTATGCAGAGTGGGATTGGTGCATTTGAGGGGCCCCCTGTTTGAATGGCCTACAACTTTGGATTTTCCCGCCAGACCCTCACTTCTGACACGGTACAGGCCTGGCCTGGAACAGGATTCTTTCTCAACAAACAACTGATGAGAGAGTGTTGTTGAGAGGAACTTTGTCCAGGAGTCTGACAGTCCCTCATAAAACTTATATTCCCACCATTAGACGTTAAGGCAGTGTGGTGTAGTGGTTAGAGTATCAGACTAGGATCTGGGAGACCCACATTTGAACCCACGTTCTGCCTCGGGAGCTCACTTGGGGGCCTTAGGCCAGTCACCCTTTCTCAGGCTAACCTACCTTGCAGATTGGTTGTTGTGAGGGTAAAATGAAAGAGGAGAGAACAATATTGTCAATTGCTTTGGGTCCCTGTTGGGGGAGAAAAGTGGGTTCTAAATGTCTAAATATTTATGCCTCTTCCATTCCTGCTCTCTGCCATATTTGTGACTTCTTCCCTTCCCACTGATGTGCTTCCCCCCATAGCAAAACTACCATTATAAGCTCTTCCAAGGCAGGGACCTGTCTTCCGGGCTCATGTTGTTCTGTAGAGAGCAGCGTCAATCGATGGCACCAGATAAACATACGAAATACATCCTTGACCTGGCAGATCAAATAAATAATAATTAACAATTATCATATGGCAGTGGGTATGGTATAGCCAGGAGATCCGAAGATTGTCTGGCAGCCTGAAACTCTAACTCTGTGGTGAGCTAGGTTTATTTTTTGGGCTGAGAGAACTGTGACTGACCCAAGGTCACCCAGCTGGCTTCAAGTGGAGAAGGGGAACTGAGCCTAGTTCACCAGATTAGAGCCTGCCGCTCTTAACCACTCCACCACGCTGGCTTTGAGTCATCCTGGAATCCTACCCAGTTTTCATTGGTGGTTAATCTCAGGCCAGGCAGGAACAGCCTTTGTGAGCTGGCCAAATCTAATGGCTTGGATTGACTGTGCACATTTTAGCCTCATGGCTAACCTGACTCAATTTGGCACATGGGAGGACATCGCAATGTAACCGCACATCAAACCGAACTCCTTGGATGCAAACCCAACGGCCTCGGGAAGTTGCGAGGGAACCAGATGCTCCTTCTGGGGGGATCTTTTTCATTTTGGAGCTTCCTTTCCTTTGGCATCCTTTCCCCTGCTGCTGAAGTGCCAAAGAGAAGCGAGAAGAGCTAAATTACAGGCAGCTTGTGCTATGCTCCTATCAGTGGTGGTGGACGTACTGGGAGGCAGCATTGACTGTCTAGTGCTTTGGCTTTAGCAAAGCTAATTATGTGTCAAGGGGAAGGGATGGGCTCTTTGAGATCAAACCCCCTAATGCATGGTTATCTTTATTTTTGTGCAGACTTCATTTGGCTTGTATATGTGTGTGTGTGTGTGTTTATCTGGACTGGTAATAGGATTATTAATCCATTTTGCTTGGAGTGTTTGCATACATCCAGTGAGGCAGGGTGTGTAATGGGGGTGATCTTAATTCCGCAGCGGCTAAATCTACTTTGAGTAGCAAAGTGGATGTGGTATTAATGGCTCCAGCTAAACCCATCCCTGTTAGGGGTGGTGATATCGAATAATGAACTCACTGTCTCCCGGAGTACTTCTCCTTAACTACTGACCTGACCCCAGCTTTGCACTGAGATTAGCCAGTGTCTATAGGGCTGCTATTGTGTTTTTACTGGGAATCCCATGATAGCCGTGGTGGTGATGGGGGCGCAAACTGATGTGTGTGTGTGGGAAAAGGGAAATTACACATGAGCCCAGCTGCAATTAAGATCAAGCTTGTACAGGAAGATATTTAACCCTTCACCCCCCATTTGGTTTTTTACAGTCAAAACTTGGCTTTCCATACTTTTATTAGCATTTTGAAAGTCAGAATACTTTTTTTAAATAAAAAAATGAGACTTTTTTTTTTTGGCTTGGAACACTGATAACAGCACTTAATCCCCCTTAGGGTTGTGCACTTGCAATTTGTATGGATTATTCATATTTTGGGAGTTGTATCCCCATTAAGTAGGAAATCTGTTACAGATGGAAATTTGTTCCCATTTTTTGTATTGCTGTGAGGCGTTCCTCAAGAAGAAGCAAAAAATCCCAGTGGATTATTGTTTTGCATAAGAGGTGCAGAAATAAGTGTTGCATTCCCTCCTTTGATAGAGAGCCAGTGCAGTAGAGTGGTTCAAGTGCTGGACTACGGTCTGGGAGACCCAGGTTCGAATTCCTACACTGCCATGGAAGCTTACTGGGTGATCTTGGGCGACTGCTATACTTTCAGCTTAACCTACCTCACAAGGCTATTGTGAGGATAAAATGGAGGGGAGGAGAATGATGTAAGCGGTTTTGGGTTCCTGTTGATGGGAAAGGTGGGGTATACATGAAGCAAATAAATAAATGGTATAGAACATATTGATCAATACATCCTTGTCAATACAGAGCATTTCCACTGATGTCATATTATCCGGACAGATAAACTCCATATTTAGTGTTTAAAACAATGTGACTAGATATTTGACAATGGCTAATACTTTGGTTATAGAAAGACAAACGATGATAATATCATTTATAGAATGCTTTTGTATCTGCAAATTGTTTCACGTCCATTAACTTGTAATTTGTACTACAGCCTTTAAGAAAGGCCAGTGTTTTTATCATTCTCACATCACGAATGGGTGGCTGAGGCGGAGAAAGCCGAGACCCCGGAGAGCTGTAGCTGGTCGGAGTAGATGATAGATGTTGGAGGGACCATAGCCTGACTCAGTATAAAGGCAGTTTCTTAGGTCTTCAGATGTAGCACGGCGCACTAGTATTACAGGCCGCAGTCACACGGCCCTTTAATGCGGGAGGAAGAGCTGTTTCCTCCGGCATTTAAAGGGACCGTTCAGAACGGCCGGGACAACTCCTGCGTCGAAGTGGGCTCAAATGTGGGTTTCTCCCGCGTTTTCCGACCCCGGGAAAATCAAGTGTTTTCCCGGGAGTCGCGCGAGGAGCTCGCATTTGAGCCATCTAGACAGCCCTCTCTCGCAATCATTGCGAGAGCAGAGCTGTCCAGATGGTTCCGTTCGCCATTCCCCCCCCCTTTTACACTTGGGCGCTTTGCCACTCAAGCGCCCAAGTGTAAAAGGGGAACCCCCCCCCCAACTTACCAGGTGGCCGGCAGGGCTCGGGGAAGGGTGCCTCCCCCAGCCACTGCCGCCAGCCGCCACCAAAGAAAAGCTGCCGCCAGCCACCTCCTCCACCGCAAAACACCAGAGAACGCCTCCTTCTCCTCCTCCACTTTTCCCACCTCTGCCTCCACCGACTCCTTCACCGACTCCTCTGTCTGCCGCCGCCGCCGCCCGCCTCCTCCTCCTCCTCCTCCTTCGCCCAGTGCTGCCTGCCACCGCATCCCAACCCGCCGCATCCCAACCCAAGGTAAAAAAACACAGCCCCTTTAATCCAGGAGGGCTCCCGGATTTAAAGGGGCCGTGTGACCACAGCCACAGAGTTCAACATGGGAGCCTTGGAGCTCGGATGTCTATGGTTAGAGGTGCTGGTCTTTTCTACATCTTGTGGCACCTTTTCTCATGTGGGGTTGGGAGGGTGCTTTCTGGGAGTAGGGGGGCAGGGTGACATCACTGACATGATGTTGTCATGCAGAAGTGACATCGTCATGCTGGGGACATCGCATGGTGACGCTCTGGTTTTTGGGCAAACTCCATGGTAAAATTGAACTCAAACCACAGAGTTTCACTAAAAAACCAGAGTGTTGCCACAAAATGTCGCTGGTTCCTTGAACAGTGGGATCTGGCCACGATGACCTGTGCCCTGATTAATATGATGCACTGTATATGGGACTGCTTTTAAAATTTGGAACTTCGCCTGGCTGTTATGAATTCTATCACCCCTATGTTGAAAATTCTGCACTAGTTGCCCATTTGTTTCTGGCAACAACCCAAAGAGTTGGTTTCACATGGAAGGCCCTGTATAGCTTGGGGCCGGGGAAGAAGAAAAGAAGGATGAGAGAAGAGATTGGATTTATATTCCACCCTTCACTACCCGAAGGAGTCTCAGAGCAGATTACAATCCCTTCCCCTCCCCACAACAGACACCCTGTGAGGTAGGTGGGGCTGAGAGAGCTCTGACTGAGAACAGCTCTTGAGAGAACAGCTCTGAGACAACTTATGACTGACCCAAGGTCACACCAGCAGCTGAATGTGGAGGAGTGGGGGAATCAAACCTGGTTCTCCCAGATAAGAGTTTGTGGTCCTAACCACTACACCAAACTGGCTGTCTTGAGAGATCACCCCCACCTGTTCAAACCATCCTGTCAGGCCCTGTTTTCTATGCCACTACCTGCAGACATGAGGTGAGAGGTGACTAGAGACAGGGCCTTATCAGTAGTGACACCTCACCTGTAGAATGCCCTTCTCTTTGTGCCTCTTTTGCCACCTACCCTACTATCTTTCAACTGTCAGGCCAAAACACTTCTTGTTACCGAGGTTTTTAACTAAAGGGTTTGATCTGTTAAAACTGTTTTTGTGTGTCCTACCTGAGGACTGTTGTACAAGGATCATTTTAGGCTAGTAAATGTTTTTTAGTTGTTTTTACGCTCTGCCTGAGTTTTTAACAACTTGACAATTATAATTATTTTTACGCTGCTATTATGATTTTCTTATTTTTAACTTTGAGAGCCACCTTGAGCAGGCCTCTGGAGAGGCACCATCTTTAATTTTCTGAATGAATAAATAAGTGCTGGTTTTAGGGTTCCCAGGTCCTAATCTTGCGCCAGTGGGGGGTTGGGAGGGTGCTTTCTGGGAGTAGGGGGGCAGGGCAATGTCACTGACATGATGATGTCATGCAGAAGTGACATTGTCATGCTGGGGACATTGTATGGTGACGCTCTGGTTTTTGAGCAAACTCCATGGTAAAACTGTACTCGAACCATAGAGTTTCACTAAAAAACCAGAGTGTTGCCACACAATGTCCTGGCATGATGACGTCACTTCCTCACAATACAGTCACTTTGGGGGACCTCATGCAGGGTTGTAGTTGTTGGGGGCGGGGCGTTTCCCCACCAGCCAGGAGCCCATGAAATCAGGGGATCCCCTGCTCCCACCTGGGGACTGGCAACCTGAGCCGGTTTCCTATTCATTGACTGATACTGAAATAGCACATCACATTAGGGAACTGAGGACCAGTGTTCCCTCTAAGCTGAGTTAGTGTGTGAGCTAGCTCACAATTTTTTAGCCTCTGGCTCACACGTTTCTGTCTTAGCTCAGGAAGGATGGCTCCAGAGCAAACTCATTTATGCAGCAGCCAAATTGCTCGCTCACAACTTCAATGCAAGTAGCTCATGAAGTAGAATTTTTGCTCACAGGACTCTATAGTTTAGAGGGAGCATGGCTGAGGACCCTTTGAGAAAGGCAGTTAGTAGGAACCTCGAGTCAGAACTCACTCAAGCTCAAACGTTACCTGGACATCATCTGGGGAAGGAGGACCATAGCTCAGTGCTGGGGCCTCTGCCTTATATGTAGAAAATCCCCAATTCCGTGCCTGACACGACCACTTTAAAAGATCTCAGTCACAGCAATCAGTATTAGAGTAAGCCAGAACAATGATCCGACACTGTGTAAGTCAACTTCATAGGCCTGAAACTTGCCAGGTTCTATCCATTTCAGCCCTCTCTTCTGTTTCTGCTGCCATATTTGTTTTCTCAAGACCTGTATCTTGGACCTTCGCAGATATTTGCTCAAGAAGCTTCCCTCTGTATCCTCTCTTCCCACTGGCATCCCCAGAATCATCTGGTGCCTGTTTCTGGGCCAGGACCTTGGGTTTCTCTCAGTTCTTACTGCTTCATGGGCCTGGCTGTCGTAGCTGTTGGGTCTGATGTCCAGGTGCTCTCGCTTGCCTCTCTCTGAATGGCTGGCCTGCTTTCTAATCTCTCTCGGCCTGTTTGTATTAATTCTCTCTGCTCGCCAGTGTTCCAAAACGCCTCCCAATTTACTATCATCTGCCAAATTCATTAACGTGCTGTTTACTCCCCTCATTCAGGTCATTAATGCAGGTATTAAATAAGAGCAGGCCGAACCCAGATCCCCACAGTACCCCATAAACGCCTCCCCCTGTTTCTAATTACCTTTTGTATATGGCCCTTCAGACAGCTCTCAATCCACACGGAGCTCTTCAAGTGATTGGAATTAATTTTTCAAGGAAGACTTTGCGGAGCATAGGAGCGATTAACGTGGCTGATTCTTCCTGCGCCGCAAACGCAGCCTCCTTCTTCCCCCTACTGTTCTCCTTTTCCATGGCTCGTGAGCGGCTTCTTTTCTGGAAACTCAGCAACTGGAGCTGCCTTGTACCGTCAGACAAGGACGCGTCCTGTCTTCCTCACTAAGTGAGGCTGCCACTCTCCCAGGTAGATTTCAAAGAAACAAACGAGGGAGAAAAACTCAGTAATTTCTTCAGAACTAGGATTATCGGGGTTGCAACCTGGAGATTTGCTCTGTCCCTTTGAAACTATCAGCTGAGCAGCAGATGTGGCACCTGCTGGTTCTCTTATTCAGGGGGACCTCTGTAGAATTGTCAGCTGGCCAGAAAAGGCCTTGCTTGGGCCTTGAACAGAGGCCTGATGTACTGAACTCGGCAGGTAAAGCTGGCACAGAGTTAAATGTCATAATGTCCAAACCGCTGCAGATCAAATTGCTATCAAAGGGATAAGTACAGGGGCCCTTGGATGAAGTTATCAATGCCCCCTCCCCCATGACTGCAGAATAAAAGGCAGAGGGGGAAACAAAGGGGCCAGGGGATGTAGGATTTAATGAATAGATTTAAAGGGGGAAAGAGGCTCTCCAGCGCTGCGGCCACACACACTAAATAATCCACTTTCAATGCACTTTCCAATTGGATTTTGCCAGTTCACACAGTAACTTGGCGACCCATCTGATAACCAGCAGAAACTTCTAGACCCTTTCACTTGGACATCTTCCTATCTCTGTGTTTTACCATCTTTGACTTGTTAGCTGCAGGTACGTGCCGGGTGAATAAGAACAGCTGTATTTAAGCTTGAGAGATACTTATCTACTTACAGTGGAAAGCCTCCTGGAAGAGCTGAGATCCTTAGTTACTCTCCATCCAGCTGTGCTCACAGTCACGGCAGCTGAAGGGGGATGTTTTTCGGAATCATTTAAGCACGGTAAAGGATCATCCTGATCTTGAAAAGTCCATGCTGAGCTAAGGGGAATCCAGACAGGGCTGATCTGGCCGGTCAGATTGGAAGAGTCTGGAAAATTTCCACGCTTGAGAGGTATCAGCTGCCACTGGTTGGTCTGTCTGTCTGTCTCTCTTTAACCATCGTTATATTGAATAGTTAACTGGCTGGCCCCTGCATGGATGATGAAAGCTGGAAAAATCAAGCCACCTACAGACAACTCTTTACATGCTTGGGGTCTCTGAACATAAGCAGGAAAATATCACCCTGGAAAGAAAAATAGTTAAAAAAAATTAGCTCGAGGAGGGCAGAATCTGCTCCAGGAGCACAGAATGTTGAGTGCAGCTAAGAGTTATTTAAAGGGAACAAATCAAGGGGGCTGGGGAGGTGGAAAAATCAACATTCAAACTCCCCAGAGAGAATGCTTGAGGGTGGGGAAGCATTTCCAGGTTTTTCCCATCCTCCAATTCCTCCTGAACCCATGCTGGGACCATTTCCTATTCTAAAAAACAGCCCCCCTCTTTTTAAAAAAGGTGTCAGGTGACACATTGAGGGATTTTATTTTAAGAGCCAGTTTGGTGTAGTGATTAAGTGTGTGGACTTTAATCTGGGAGAACTGGGTTTGATTCCCCACTTCTCCACATGCAGCTGACCTTGGGTCAGTTACAAGTTCTTTCAGAGCTGTTTTCTCATGAGCAGTTCTCAAAAGAGCTCTCTCAGCCCCACCTACCTCACAGGGTGTCTGTTATGGGGAGGGGAAGGGAAAGGAGATTGTAAGCCACTCTGAGACTCCAAGTCAAGGGCAGAGTATACATCCAATCTTCTCTTCTCCTTCTTCATTCTTGGGGGGAAGTAAATTAGTACCCACAAATTTAGCATGTGATGATAACTTCTGGCTTGGAGATAAGTAATGGGAAGAATGAAAGAAAGGGTAGCCAATTTTGGGTTGGGAAATTCCAGGAGATTGGGGGGTGGAGCCTGGACAGCAAGGAATTTGGGGAGGGGAGGGGATCTCAGCAGGGATGTAATGCCATAAAGCCCACCCTCCAAAGCTGCCATCCTCCCCCCCCCCCCAAAGGAACTGATCTTTCTAATTACGATTGGTTATAGTTACAAGATAACTCCAAGCTCTGTCTGAAAGTTGGCAACCATAGTATAGGACCAATCCCATGTTCAATGAATGCCATTTTTAGGCTGCTGTTTTATGCTGTTTTTATACCCTGCCTTGTTTACTGGTTTTTATTGACAATGTTTATGGTGTCATTTTTATTATTTTGTTGTATTGTTTTGTTCTGTGAGTAGCCTTAAGAGGTCTCTCGAGAGGCAGCGTATACATTTTCTAAACATATAGTTTGCCTATTTTATTTAGCTCCCTGTCCGCGGTACCAAAATTCCAGGGTCGCCTGCCTCAGCAAGGTAAACAATTCTGGAGAAACAGGGACGGCCTTTGTTTTGGGATTTACCCATTTTACTCCCCCGCATGTAGGCTTTCAAGTGTCATTGGGATTCTAATCTATGTTTGTGATCCGGCGCCCAGGAATCTGGAGGTCATAGTCTCTGCTGATGAATTACTCTGACTGGAGCACAATAGTGAGGTAATCAAGTTACCAACATTTGAATGAAAATAAGGAAAAAGTATCCTGGCAAACACTTGATCACTTAATGTGCAGTTGTTATCCTGCTCAGCACACATGAGTGTGTGTGTGTGTGTGTGTTCAGTTTCTGAGGGTGGCAAATGATTCCATGCTGACCCTTCAAAAGCGTAGCCTGCTCACTCTGTGTGTTTCCCCCATGTCTGAGCCAGGAAGAAACTTTACCTTCTAAACTTCTGTTAAGAAACCCAGGTGTATGGTTGTCAACTTTTTAACTGGCAGATGATAACTCTTACCTCTGTGCTATAAAACCAAGTTCGCATGTTGGATTTTGCTGCTGGGGAAGACGGAGAAGCGCAGCAGGTTGCTTTCCCTCCCTTGTCATTTGGCAACTCTGCCCTGAAGGTGAGCCTGGTAAAAAAGGTGGAGCTGGGGCTTGAGAGCAGGGTTTGCCATATCAGGAGGTGGTAGGTAGGAGGAGACTTGCACTGCAATAGCAGAATCACACCCTCCTCAGTCCACACACTAAAAAGTGCTAGAATTTAACAGCTGGCCCACACATGTAGTTGCCTGACCAATGTCCAGAGATGATATGCATGTGTGAATTGCCATCACAGATTTCACACCACAGTCACAAATTTCACACCACCGAGAAAGCTGCCATTTAATCTTGACTCACCTCAAGAACAAAGCTTTTTGACATGGTTGATTGGTGGATTCAGCTGCCCTTCAGAAGTGTAACAGTAATCGGACAATGCTGAAAATGCCTGCATGTGTGAACCGGGCTCTCTGTTGATCTTTTCAATTGAGTTTAGTTACTGTGTCGGCTTGCCTTTCTCCATTATGCCAGAAACTGACTGGTAATTCCACCAGCAGCGGGTAGTAAAGATCTTCAGGTAAGAGATCGGATAGCAAATCATCTTCTCACTCTGGTAGAATCTTGGCAGGGAGGAGAGCCAGGCCGGCTTAGAGTGCTTTCCCACCCAGAGCTCACACTGGCTTTGCTTGAAATTGGTTTCTAAAACGAATGGCTGCAGCGTACATTTGATTTCTCTTCCAGATCCTCTCCCACATGAACAGCATTCATAAGCGATGCAAAAAGCACAATACTGACCCAAATGTGCACGGGGGTGAGTGGGGATGCGTGGGGAAATGCTCAGACAAAAGAAAGCTGGAAATTAAATGAGATGACTTGAGGCAAGCTGCAGTATGAGGTTAACAATTGTAGGCATTAGGAGTGATTAAACACAGCCAGCCTATTACAAGGGTGAAGCGTTTGGAACAGTCTAGAACACTATACAAATTATTAGGGCATATTTACATAATAGGAAAACTGGTTTAGTAGTAATTTCCTCTCCTCAAGGAACAGTGATGGGGCAGCCATCTTTGTTGTACATTACAGTACAACAGTTTCTTCGATTGCTAGAAACTCTGGGAAATGTTGTTCTGTGGGATGGGCTAAAGATCTCTACCAAAGAATTGCCAGCTCTAAACTACAATTCCCTGAGATTATCTGGGAAAGCAGGGACAGTCAAAGAGAGACAAGTGAACCCATGAAACTGCCTTATATTGGGTCAGTCTTGTCTACTTTGATTGTCAGCAGCTCTTCAGGATCTCAGGTTAAGGTCTTTCACATCCCTTTTAACAAACACAACAAAACTGCTGGGTGTGAAACCTGGGATCATCCCCATACAAAGAAGATGCTCTGCCATGGAGCCATGGTCCCTCCCTAGTAGATGAGCCCTAAATGGCCTTCAGTGCGTGTGTAGATCCTGGCTGGTACCAGAGACACTGCAACTGTTTTTCTTTGTTCTGGCTAACCCATTTTTCATCCGATGACCTCAAGGCAACACACAAGTCCCCTCTAGAGTTGCCAAACTCCATCTGGGGCCTAGGGTTCTTCCGGGATTACAGCTGATCTCCACGCTACAGAGAACAGTTCCTTTGGAGAAAATGGCACCTTCAGAGGGGGACTCTATGGTGTCACATCCCTGTTAAACAACCACCCCTCTCCAAACACTGCTTTCCTTCTTCATACGCCAACCCCAAATCTCCAAGAATTTCCCAACCCCAACCTAGCCCTCCGTTTTATCCTCACAACAATCCAGGCAAAGGCTTTTTTGGCTGTTGTGCCCAAACTGTGACATTCCCTCCCTCAGGAGATTTCTTTGCCCCCACATTGCAGGTCAGGGGTTGTGTGGTGTGTTGGCTGAGTGCCAGATTAGGGCCAAAGAGGCAATGGGTTGAATCTCTACTCAGCCTTCACTGGGTGACCTTGGCTAGGGCTGCCAGGTCTGGAATGGAAAATATCTGGAGACTTTGGGGGTGGATCCAGGAGAGGGTGGAGTTTTTTGGGGGAAGGGGCCTCAGCAGGGTACAATGCCAGAGAGTCCACCCTTCAAAGCAGCCATTTTCTCCAGGAGAGCTGATCTCTGACAGCTAGAGATCAGTTGTAAAAGCGAGAGAGATCTCCAGGCCCCACCTGGAGGCTGGCAACCCTAACCTTGGCCCATATACTTTCTAGATTCAGGTTAACAAAAGGAAACATAAGAAACATAAGAGAAGCCAATGTTGGATCAGGCCAATGGCCCATCCAGTCCAACACTCTGACACACAGTGGCCAAAAACACCAGATGCCCTCAGGAGGTCCAGCAGTGGGGCCAGGACACTAGAAGCCCTCCCACTGTCATCCCCCCCTCCCCAAGCGCCAAGAATACAGAGCATCACTTGCCCCAGACTGAGAGTTCCTATCTATACCTTGTGGCTAATTGCCACTGATGGACCTCTGCTCCATACGTTTATCTAATTCCCTCTTGAAGCCGTCCATGCTTGTAGCTGCCACCACCTCCTGTGGCAGTGAATTCCATGTGTTAATCACTCTTTGGGTGAAGAAGTACTTCCTTTTATCCGTTCTAACCCGACTGCTCGGCAATTTCATGGAGTGCCCATGAGTTCTTGTACTGTGAGAAAGGGAGAAAAGTACTTCTTTCTCTACCTGCTCTATCCCATGCATAATCTTATAAACCTCAATCATGTCAACTCTCAGCCATCATTTCTCCAAGCTAAAGAGCCCCAAGTGCTTCAACCTTTCTTCATAGGGAAAGTGTTCCAACCCTTTTATCATTCTAGTTGCCCTTTTCTGCACTTTTTCCGATGCTATAATATATTTTTTGAGGTGTGGTGACCAGAACTGTACACAGTACTCCAAATGAAGTATTTCTTCATGCAGTGGAACTCACTGCCACTGGATGTAGCAGTGGCTTTTGCTTAGGTAGCTTTCAAAGGGGGTTAGATGAGTTCATGAAGGATTTTCCTGCCAATGGCTATTAGGCATAACAGCCAATCAGAATCTCCGAGGCACTATACCTTGGACTATCAGTTGCTGGGATTGGTGCAGCAAAAGGTGGAAGCTTTGTCATTTGTATGCCTTTCTGGGCCATTTAGTCAACCACTGTGAGAAAAAGAATGCTGGAATAGCTAGACTAGGATCTGGGAGAACCAGGCTGGAATACCCACTCTGCCATGAAGCATTCTGGGTGTCACTGGGCCAGCCACACACTCAGCCCTGCCTACCTCTCAGGGTTGTTGTGAGGGTAAAAGGGTGGCGATGAGAACATTATAAGCTGCTCTGAGTCCCCACTGGGATGAAAGGTGGGGTATAAATGAAGTAATTAAAGAAAATAAAAGGGCACATTGATCTGATCACATACGGCTTTTCTTCAGGTCTTTTGACATCTATTGAAGACTTACTTGTTTCAGAGGACCTTTGAATGGGCATTGTATGCCTGGCTTCCTGGCTTTGCTAGCTGTCCTTCTTTTATTGTGGCTTTATGGCTGTAGTTTTACTATTTTAAAAAAAGTCTTTTGTGCGCTGCTTTGGGCGTTTGTCAAGGTTCATGGCTTGCACAGAGTCTTAAAAACACTTTAAACAGGTGGTGGAGGCCGAGACAGTGTTGATCGTTGTGGATGTTTCTGTATTTTCATAAAACATTTGAAAGGAGCAGAATTAAACCGGCTAGCAGCTAACAAACTCTTGACCTATTTACTACTGGTGGTGGAAAGTGACATCAAGTTGCAGCTGCTTTATGGTGACCCTGCAGGGTTCCCAAGGCAAGAGATGCTCAGAGGTGGTTTGCTATTGCCTGCCTCTGTGTCGCAACCCTGGACTTCCTTGGTAGTCTCCCAACCAAATCCAAACCAGGGCCAACGCTGTTTAGCTTCTGAGATGTTGCAAGATCAGGCTAACCTGGACCATCCAGGTCAGGCCATGCACTACTACCATACCAAAATAATCAAATACCAAAAGCCTCCAAATGAGATTTTTCCTTGTATGACCACATAATATTTTACTACTTTTGAGCATGACTCATGGTTTTCCCGGGGCTTTGGACTTTAAATCAGAACAAAGGGAAACTTTCTTTGATGGGATTCAAAGGAAGAATTGCTGGCTGGCTGCTGGCAGGGCATTCGTGTAGGGTGTGAAGAAATGCATTTTTTCTTTGGAGGTTTGAAATGAGCAAAACCTTCACTGAGTTTTAAAAGTCCCCCCCCCCCCCCCCGGCAGAGAACAGGCAGGAAGGGAGGAAGTCAGTTCAATTGCTTTCCAGACTTCCCTCAGCCCATCTTCATACAAATGCTAATAGGTCAAGCTAGAGACAATTGGATGGGCCAGTTCCCCCTTTCAAGCAGGGAACCGAAATTTGGAGGAATTATATACTGGAGAGACTTCCGGAAGGAAAATTCTAGAGACTTCAGGAAAAGCTTCTCTGACCTGGCCTGGCCTGGTCAGTCAGTGGGGTAAAGAGAGGTGATAAAACTCAGGGGAGTAAGGGGGAAGGACTCCTGGGTGTGGAGTCCTTCAGAGCAGGCAGAACTCTTAACTGAGGTCTGAAGGAGGCAGCCATTAACCATGTGCTGGCCTGAGGAGCTAAAAGAAACTTCAAGGTAATTGTGACCCTGTAGAGATCTGTAACTTCCTAAGCTAAGGAGGCTGTTGTATATTTTAACATCTGATAGGACATGTATAGAGAGAGCGACAGAGGAATTGCATTTTACCCATTTCTTTTGAATCCCTTGCTTAGTCCGGTGCTGTGCCAAAAGTATGCTTGCAAACATTTTCTTTTTAATAAATACTTTATAACTTTGGATGCTGGTAGTGGATCTCTGTACCGCATAACCTCCACCATCTTGGACATGCTATTTTAAAAGAAGTGCCGGGGGCAGGCAGGCAGTTGGTAGGTGGCTATTCCTTCAGGGCTACACAGGGCAGTAAACTGTCCCCGTGGTGACCAGGCACTGGGCAGCGGGAGACACAGAGACAAGGCCTCAGAACTTGGAAGGGAAGCTGGGAGTCCTGACCCTTCCAGCAGACAATTTAAAAAAAAGACATGTGGTGGCAGCAGGTTACCAGAGAGAGAGAGAGAGAGAGAGAGAGAGAGAGAGAGAGAGAGAGAGAGAGAAGCCTCTCCAGGTGTTGGGAAAATCTTAGAGGGCAGAGAGAAACAGAGCCTGCAGGTCTGAGCAGGCCCATTATGCCAAATGGATGTTTTGCCAACAGTTAATACAGGGGTGGAAGGCAGGGAGACAAGCCCCACTTTACATGGCAGAGCTAAGTTCAGCATTTCCTGTTCCCCTTTTGACCCTTTAAAAGGATTTTTCCCTTTACTCTGCTGAGCCACACAATCTAGCTGTATGGTGTGGCTTGGCTGTAGGGTTGCCGACTGGAGATCTCCTGTTGGAGATCTCCTGCTATTACACCTGATCAAGGCAACAGAGATTAGTTCACCTGGATAAAATGGCCACTTTGGAAGGTGGACTGTACAGCATTATACCCCACTGAAGTCCCTCCCCTCCCCAAACCCCACCCTCAGGCTCCACCCCCAAATCTCCAGGTATTTCTGTTCTTGGCTGGAAAAATGGTTCATGGGAGGGGGTTTGCCAGGCCACAGAGGGGCCTCAGTTTGAGTTGCCATCCTCCAGGTGGGGCCTGGAGATCTGTATGGTTTTGTCTGAAAACTTTCATACTGAGGAACTTTGTTCTTCATTGGAGGCTTTGGTCCCATCAGGCAATGTATACTTCAGACCATTCCACTATCGGTTGCTAATGCTGTGCCTTTGTAAAAACTGTAGAGTAAGTCTGACCCTTGACACTTGGAGGAAACTCTGGCTTCATGAAAGGCTCTTACAGAATTGCCGGCGTGAGACTATTCTACTAGGGTGGATAAGATCTTTTGTATTTTGTATTTGTACTTATTTTGTATATGGAGGGGATCTGATGTTATACAGAATGTTGCACTTAAGTTTATAGTTCTGTACGCTATTTCTTTAAATCCTGATTTCTTAGTGCCTGCGAACACGCTAATACAGAAGCCAGCTTTCGGAGGAGTTCAACCGAATACTTCAAACATAGTTTACATAGTAAAGTTGGCTTAGAATAATATTGAAGACAGAGATGATGATAATAATAATAATAATAATAATAATACTAATAATAATAATAATAATAATAATAATAATAAATAATAATAATAATATTTTTACTGCATGTCGGTTTGTTTACAGTTTTGATGGTTTGTTCTCAGCATTTTTCTTCCTTGGCTCAGTCACACACGCTGAGAGTCCCACTTTGGTTTTCTAATCCCCTGGAGAAAATGGCAGCTTTAGAGGGTGGACCTATGACATTATGTCCTTGCAGAGGTCTGTCCCCAGGTTCCACCCTCAAATCTCCAGGAATTCTCCAGCCTGGAGTTGGCAACCCTAGCTGCAGTGCAGCATCTTTTGCATTTGTGCGCACCTGATGAAGAGAAATGGGGACAGCAGAGGCAGAGCTGTGGAAGAACTCTTGGGATCCTCTTGTGTTACTCACTGTCGCTTCATTCCAATATACCAGAGCTAGGGTGCTTGGCCTGGAAATGTGGCCAGTACTCAGGTTTTAGGGGGCCCTGGGCAGAGAGTACTGCCACCCCCAATTGCACCACTTCCCATGCACATCCTTACCCAACTGTGGGTCTCCACCACTGCCCAACAATGCGTCCTTCCTCTGTGAGCCTATCTGCCACCTGTGCTCCCAGCCAGTGCTCCCTCTAAGCTGTGGAGTCTTGTGAGCAAAGATTCTACTTTGTGAGCTACTGGCATTAAAGTTGTGAGCACGCGATTTGGCTGCTACAGAAATTAGTTTGCTCTGGAGCCTTCCTTCCTGAGCTAAGACAAAAATGTGTGAGCCGGAGGCTAAAAAACGGAGCTAGCTCACACACTAACTCAGCTTAGAGGGAACACTGGTCCCAGCCACATGCGTCACCTGCATGCCCTTTCCCTGGTGGTGCTGGGCAACACGTGCAGCCAGGTGGCAGGGCTAAACATGGGCAAAGGGGGCAGTAGCAGCTGCTCCACTCTGGGGTATGCTGATGCCGGCCCTGCAAAGAATTGGCCTGAAGAATTAAGTGATGTCACACATCTCATACAGGTTTCCCTGCAGGGCATCTACTAGGGTTACCAACCTCCAGGTGGGGCCTGGAAATCTCCCACTATTTCAACTGCTGTCCAGTCAATAGAGATTAGAGAACAGAGGAAAGGGTCGCTTTGGAGGGCCGATTTTATGGCATTGTACCCTGCTGCGATCCTTCCCTATCACTGGTAATAGGTTCAGGTGGGTAGCTGCATTTAGTCTGAAGCAATACATATCTGATGAAGTGTGCGTGCACATGAAAGCTCGTACCCAGAATTAAACTTTGTTGGTCTAAAAGGTGCCACTGGACTCGAACTTCGTTCCAAGATCACTGGCATTAACTTCATGGCAGAATGGAAATTTGAACCCAGGTTTCCTTTTCCAAGTCTGAGATTCTCACCACTTCACCTCATTCACATTTTTTCTTGAAATGCTCAGCAAGGAGAAAGAGAGAGAGGAGAAAAATGAGGATGAGTGGACGGTCTTATCGATCCTACAGTTCTGAATGGGTTAAGGAGGAGGAGGATTTATACTTCACCCTTCACTCAGAGTCTCAGAGCGGCTTACAATCTCCTTTCCCTTCCCCTCCCCACAACAGACACCCTGCGAGGCAGGTGGGGCTGAGAGAGCTCTTTCAAGAACTGCTCTTTCAAGGACAGCTCTGACAGAACTATGGCTTGCCCAAGGTCATCCAGCAGTTGCAGGTGGAGGAGTGAGGAATCAAACCCGGTTCTCTCAGATTAGAGTCCACACTCTTAACCACTACACCAAACTGGCTCTCCTCAAGGGAATTCTGGGAACTGTAGTTCTGCAAGGGGAGGAGAGCTCTCTCTGTACCTTGCCATATTATAGGCTTGGATCCAGCAAGGTGTTTTGCTGGGTGGAAGGACTTCCACCCAAGAAATGTGTCTTCATTGCCTCCCACTACAGCCCTAAATGCCCCATTTCAGGAAGCATTTTGGGCCGCAGTAAGTTGGTGGTGGTGGGGAAGGATGTGGAATGGTACAGGATAGCCTGGTCTCATCAGATCTGGGAAGCTAAGCAGCATCTGTCCGTGGGTGAGAGACCACCAAGGAAGACTTTGCAGAAGCCAAAGCAAACCACCTCTAAACACCTCTTGCCTGGAAAACCTATGGGGTCACTGTAACTTGACGGTAGACAAAAACACACGCATACATCAGGGGGTGCTGTGTTCTAATGGCGACGGTGCACGCAGTCGGAAGTTGCACACGTGGTCGGGCAAATTACCGGAGCTTTGCATTGGTAGAGAGTAGCCCATGCGAATTGTAATTTGGACCAATCGGGCACTCAGGATCCTCAGGGGGACCTAGGGTCAAAGGTGCCTTGTAAATAACCCTGTCACGGGGATCGGGTGTGACCGGGAGTGTGGTTTGTACCTGCATACAAGCAGACCCCTGAGTCCTGCTCCTCAGTTTGTGTTTGCATGCTTTAAATAAACTAGGAGCTAAATTCACTGCAAGGTGTTTGGACCCAGTACTTTTCTGGGGGGGGGGGGGGGGGGGGGAAGCAAGAAAAGTCCCATTCTGCAGGTGGAAATTCTGTGGGCATCCACCCGGCAGTTGTCAGGATCCTTGAGGGGCAGGGGGAAGCCATGACACTTAAGCTGATCTAAAACCAATACAAGTTTGTAGTGAAGGCACAGAGAGGGGGCGGGAGACAGAGAGGGTCAGAAATGAAAACTGGGTTGCAGGCTGGGGTGAAGGGTGAAGTCCCTCGCCCCCCAGAGGCTTGCTCGCAGCCAGCATCCCAGGTTATCCCCGGCGCTGGCGAGAAATGCGGGCGAGCAATGCCACCATCGGCTGCTAGATGTCCCTCTTGCGTCTTGGAAAAGGCAGCTGAGTTCGCCTCCCTCCCCCCTCCCCGCCCCGCTCCCAGAGAAAGAGGCGCTGGAGAGCGAGCGAGCGAAGACTTCATTTCTGCCGCGGCGCCTTAAATGCTTAATAGGTTTTATTCACTTATAATAAATTCCAGCTCCAAGGATGTGCTTTCAGTGACCGTTTTGTCGATATAATTATTAAAATGATGATTATAATATAAACAGATGACAGGGTAGGACTGTAATTACCAAGAGATAAGGGGAAGGGGGGGGGGAAATGTCCCTTTGCCACTGTGAGTGAATCCATATGGGATGATAATCGGGACTTTCCGTGTGTCGCTACCTTTATTCCTCTCCCCCCACCTTTGAGCTCCGGGGCTGGATTTGGATGTGTATTATGGGGGCTGGGGAAGGCAAAAGATGGGTGATTTGTTTGAAAGGGGATTGATTTCCTTGTTGTTGCATGGCATATTCTTTTGACTGAGATTCTTCCCTAATAGCAACTTTCAAAGTTAGCCACATGATAGAAGGGTTGCACTAACCTCCCCCCCCCCCCCCCCCTTGGCTTGCCATTTGCCAACTTCTTTGATTGGCCCTGCTTCAGTGCCTTTTCCAGCAGCCTGGCGTGAAGACCTTAAGTAGATGCAGCTTTCAGTCAAAGGGGCAGAAAAGCTGTCCTCTGCTTAATTTGCTGCACGTTAAAAGCCCAGGAGTGGGGGGGGGGGGGGCATGAACAAGCCGGCAACCTACCTCCTCCATCACCTTGTTCAGATGGCAGGGAGGAGGGCCCAGAAAGACCCGGATCCTGTGCCTTTAAGAACCAAGTAAACAAGGGATTGTCAACACAGCCAGCTGCCGGTCATTGCAGGAAAAGCTGCATGGGTGGAAATTCTCCTTCTGAAGCAGATATAAAAAGGGAAAAGATGGGGTCCTCCGCTGTGTCTAGTTATCCCCCAAATCAGCAGAGGATGCTGGAGAAGAGATTTCAGATTCTGAAACTGAGAATCCCTTTTTGGAGGGGCTCAAGCTTCTGACGATATTCAGGGAGTTGGGGAGAACAGTCAGGCGGATGAAAGGGTTCTGGAAGGAAGAATCCGGGCCTCTCCCAGCCCTGGTGTGCCGGCCTTAAGGGTTCCTGGACAGCGTCTCTGCTCATCTCCACGGGTGCCTCTTTTGCAAAGGCCACTGTACCATTAATAATATTGTTTTACCTGTGCAGTTCTTCCATTTCTCATAACCTGGGGGGATTGCTAATGGCTGAGCTAGGCCTATTCAGGCTCCCTTTCTCCAGCTCAATCAAATCTTGAAGGCGCCAGTTTACTTTTATTGATCAGTGAGTTCCTGACAAGGTTGGCCACAAGAAAGCAGCAGCAAGATTATCCTCCTACCCCCCCCTTTTTTGAAAGAATATCCTTGAAGGAGGGGAGAGGCCTTAAAACAAAGAAGGGCTGCTTTGAACACTTCCAGGCAGAGCCCTGCCCGGATTGGAGGAGCCGGTCTGCTAATTGTTCCTTCGAAGTGATCCAGGCAGTATTTTAAGAGGGCTGCCAGGCCGCATTCACAAGCAGCCTGTGTCTGAGTCGTAAAAACCCAATGCTCTTGCTAAGCCTTTTTAATTAGACCTACATGCATTTAATTGCCACATGCTCCAATCAAAGGTAAATAAGTTGGGTAAGTCGGAAGGGGAAGAGGGGCTCCTCTCTCCCCCTGAATCTCTCTTTCGAGGTGCTTTTGTGTCAGCTCCCCCCCCCTCCCGGTTGTGCCATTCTCTCTGCATTCCTGAGACAGGCATTTGGAAACCTTGCTTAACGTCCTCTGTCAAAGGATGTTTGCTTTGACATGTCTGCTATAGGATCGAGCCCTCTTTCCTGCCCTTCCCCCACCCCATTCTTTCTGATCACCGAGTCTGATTGAGTGCACAATAAAGGCCTCTGTGGACTAGTTTCAGACGTGAAATACTTTGCCTTGTACTGTGGTAATACTTCCCCCCCCTTTGTTTAGCAGTTACGCAGCAAACTTTGCATTATGTAATGGGGGGGGGGGAATGCATGCTTTTTTTAGTAGACATGAACATAAGTTGTTACTTCTTAACAGTACATTAGAGCATGTAGAGTATCATAATTCTTACAATTATCCTGTGAGGTAGGATAGTATCTTCATTATTGCAGATGGGAATTGCTGAAGGGACAGTGGTATTTTTGTGAGTTTGTTGTTGAGGGAGGTGGGATTTGAACCAGGGACTTCCAGGTACCCTCTTGGATTCTTAGCCATTACACCACCTGAGTTTTACATTATGTACATAGGTGGGCGTTAAGTCTTCAGAAATGTGGTGGTAGGCTCACTGCAAAAAAACTGATCTAAACGTTCAGTGAGGGTGCCTTGTACAGACTGTGACATCTCAGAATCTGTATTTGGGGATCTCTTGTCTGAATGGCCTCCCCCTTTCAAAATCTTTCTGCACTTGGAAAGCTAGCATCTCAGGGAGAAAACTTCTAGATCTCTCTTCCAGAGGCAGAAAGACTTGGATGGGTGTGATGCTTTCAAGCAACATGGGGTCGTGTGATCTTGTGAAGAATAGAACGTTTTGCTGCTGGAAACATATTCATGGGCTGTGTGAGCAAAGTGTCTCCAGAGCCCCAAAGGGCCTTGCAGCTAGAAGCCAGAGAGTACATGGCCTTTTGTCTGAGTCTCAGTTGTTGAGCACTTTCAGGTCTTGGATACATGTACTATCTCCTTGCAGTAGTACTGGCAGTCTCTCAGTTGGTCTGGTGGGTGATTTGGGTACCTATTGCTTTCTGGTATGGGCACATGCCTGATTTTAATCAGTTGTGCTGTCCTACTGAATTCAGTCCACAAGAGGGGATTAGCAGGAGTCACCGAAGCACCTCCTAAGCCAGAGAGGTTATGCAGCTCTCTACCTGGGCAACATCCTACCTCCTTGCACCTTGTTGACTTGGCAAACATCAGGTATGGCAGATAAGTCAGCAACTACCCTGAAGCGCCCCCCCCAAACCAGGCTGTTGGTCGATACATTTGAGAGGCAGTACACTTTTCTCTCCACTAGGGGCATGTGTGTGCAATGGACGTGACCACATTGGGCGTGGAGGGAATTGCCTTCCAGCCTTGGTCCCTACTTTCCCTCTCATAAGATATGGAGAGCCATTAGATTCAATGGGGAATTTTACAGAGGATGTAATCAGTTTGTGGGTTGTGTGTGTGTGCAAGCGTTGCCTCTTTCTTCTAGCAGCATGAGGCTTGCCTAAGGCCAACTAGGTTTTGTTCCCTGTACAACCCTGTTCCCAGTTGTAGCCCTTTGATTTTTTCCTCCCATGGAAGGTTGAAAACGGCCACTTCAATGGGATAAACTAGGTATGGGTTATTGAGTAGTAGATTCTGATATATGATGGGTAGATTGGCTCTTTCATGTCAGCAACTAGGCTGTCTGGTTCCAAATGGTCTGCTGCCATGTCAGTGGGGCTCAACCCACACTGAAATAAACAGATGGGCCTACAAAATGCATGGAAAACCAACACCACTGTATTCCACTGAATTACTACAGAACACCTGCACTCCAAAACAAATGATGGAAACAGAGAAATATGGATATAACCTTGATCCTTCAGGCACCTCACTGGAGGAACACACAACGACCAATTCCATAGAGGTCCCAAAGGCATCAGGTAGAAAATGCAATCAGTCAAAGGTTTTAGACCCAGTATGTTCGAGTACCGACTAGTTTAGAGTTTCAGACTGGGATCTGAGAGATGCAGGTTCAAATCCCCACTCTGCTCTAGAAGTCTGCTGGATGGCCTTGGACCAGTCTCTCTCAGCCTAACCTACCTCACAAGGTGGTTGTTAGGACAATGAAACAGAGGAGAAGGTCTCCAGTGGGGACAAAAAAGTGGCATAAATAATAGGATAAACAGCTAGCATTGGAGAACAACTCCCCTTGGTGCATCATGGATCACAAAACCAGAGCCAGATCTTTCATTAAGGCCAGCAGGATATACTGCATGCAAACTGAAAATCTTGAAGACTGGCACATCAGCTAGACCATTCCTGGGCCAACTGTATGTGTGTGTGTGAATTTTTATTGTTGCACTGGATTGCTGCTTTGCTGACATATTTCATCTCTTGTGTTTTTAATGAACTTGTGGCTTTTTCATGGTTTTATTGTTCTTCTTCTGAGCTGCCCTGAAGTGACAGATTGTTGGGAAGGGGCTCGATTAGATAAATGAAACCTTGGCTGTAACTTTGGCGCACTGTTAAGTGCACTGAAATCAATGCGTGTTTAATTGTGTGATGCATTGTGGCCGCTGAGGTAGGGAATGTGTCCCGTCCCCCCCCCCCCCCCGCTCGATCTGTCTCTATCTTCCTTATCTTTAGAAACCATTGCTGCTTGTCCTTATGAAGAAAGGATGAAGAATCATTCTGTTCTCACAGAGGAGTGGAGTCTCTTATAAAAGCATTCCCCAAAGCCCGTTGGAGGTTTAGTGAATTGGTTTCCTTTGAGGTGCATTCTGCAGTCTTCTGGCACATCCTTATCTAAGCAGAAGATGTTTCAGGTGATTACAGCAAGCAAAAAAAAAAAAAAAAAAGGTTGCTTCACCAGTGCTTAATTATTAGTCGACTTGTCTGCCCTGTCCTCAGTATCAAAGGCATAGACGGCCTTGGAGGGGGTGCGTGTGTTAAACTTTGATCACATCTTTGCTTTGTTTATCACATCTTTGCTTTACTATCTGTCCACGGCTCTCCCAGACGATTCGCCCTTAGCTGTTTGCCAGAGAGAAGAATGTTGATTCTACTAAGGCAGACTGGGGAAAAACCCATCTTGATGTGTCCACAGGAGGGTTAAACCCAGACTGTTTGCTCGAAAATGGAAAAATACCTGCACTCTGGGGGCAGATGGCTGGTAATTAACCCTCCTGCTTTCTCCCTTTTAAAAATTCCTCTCGGTCGCTCCCCCCCCCCAGGTCTTAAAGAAAGGACCCAAATTGAAATATACAAACCACAGAAAGCAAGAAACTGAGCCGAACTCAACTAAAAATCAAACAGAAAGAAGCTTAGACAAGGCCCTTGTTCACTGAAATCAATTCCCAAGGCAGTCTGATTGATTTATAAGCATACTTTTTGGTTTCATTGATTTAAGGATTCAGCTTGTTTGAAAGCCAGTCATGGAAGAGCTCCTGTAAGGCTGGCTTTCTATTCATCGGTGACCGTAATTAACAAGCACAGACAATGAGGCAGGGGGGCGGCTGTCCTCTCTTCTTTTTATAGTACTACATTCATTAAGGAGAGCTGACCTCATTCAAGGCACATTCCCATGTTTGGGATTAAGATAGATTTGGGCAACAGAAATATTTGAATTAAAATAAAGCCAGTAACCGCCCTTCCAAATGTAATAAAGCCACTGGCAGGCTCAGAAGCAGAGTTTCCTTTTTCCTTTTTCAGTGGTCCAACCAGTACTTTAGTGACGTGCAGGCTTCTGAGTTTACACTAAACCCTTCATCTGGTTTTAAATAAAAGGTTGTAGCACTATCAGTGGAACTAGACCCTCATGTCTATTTGGATTTTTGCCTTTGATTTTGTGTGCGCGTGCAAACGAGAGATAGGTTTGGCTGCTAAGGCGATTTTCTCTTGGCCAGAAGTGGATGGTTCTCACTGATCTTCAGATAGCACCCAAACAAGCACAAATTCTCTCACTAAAGAAATGTGGCCGTTGTGATGGTTACCTTCCCATTTTCCAGATCTCCTCTGACTAAGTGACAAGTAGGTTGTTCCAAATGATATGGGCAAGAGACGGTGTGGGGTAGCAAAGTGCTGGATGCGGACCTGCAAAGCCCCCCCCCCAGCTCCGCTCCGATGCTCAAGGGGCGGCCTTTCCCAAAGTCACCCTCTCTCATCCTCGCCTGCCCTGCCAGGCAGTTGCCAGCGTAGCCTGACTCTGCCTCCCAGGCCTTTGGCAGAAATCCCGGCTTCACCTCTGCGTATTTTCCCTCCTGTGCCGAGACGGAATGCTGTGTCTGCAGCAGGTCCAGTCCACCGCGGGCGTGCGGGCTGTTTAAAGGCAAGTGGAAGTGTGGCGGGATTTGGCCCCCAGCAAGCAGCCACGCGTCTCGTGATGTCGGAACAAGTGCTTTTCAAAAAGAGTTTGAGAATAATAATTTTAAAAAGCTACACGCCCCCCCCCCCACCAACTCTGTTACAGTTTCTGTAAAAAAAAAAAAAAAGTCCTGTCCAAATCTGGGAATCGCTGACAGCGTCCAGGTGTCACGGAAAACAAACCAACCGCCCTCCCCTTCCCGAGGCACGCCAGCGCCTCCTTCCCAGGAGAGCCCCCGAAGCGCGTCCCCTCTTCCCCGCATCCCGGGCGGAAAGATGCTCCCATCCTCTCCCCCCTCCTCCTGGGTACCACTCTTGTACATTTCAGCCACCGGGCCCCGCCCCCTTTCGCCTCGTCGGCTCCGCCCCTTGGGCTTGGAACGCGCTTCCCCGGGCTCCGATTGGCTGCCGCCCTGCCGTAGCTCGGGACCGGAGCCGCTGTGTCTCTCTCGCTCGAGTGTGGCCAGCAGTTTGCAGCAGCCGCGGCGAGCGCGCCTGGGGGGGGGAAGAGAGGCGAGGCGCGGGCGAAAGCCGGGCGGGAACCCCCAGCCAAGAAGACCGCGAGGGGCGTTTTCTATCCGTCTCCCCCCCCCAAAAAGGACCGAGGAGCGCCCGGCCCGAGAGCGATGCCAGCCGCTGCGGTCGGGGCTGGCCTCTGCAAAGGCTCCCGCAGCCCGCCTGGTGGAGCCGCGGCTTTGCGAACTTAACGCCCGAGCGAGAGAAGAGGAGAGCCGGCGATCCCGCTGCCCTGCAAGGTCCTCCCGTTCCCCGGCGCCCGCGGAGGCTGGCTGGCTAGCCGCACTTGGCCCGCAGGGGACGATGAGGCTCCCCGGCAAACTTTCCTCGCCGCCCCTTTGTTTCCGTGGGCAGCTGGCAACTTGGATGCTGCACGCCAGATAATCATGGGGGGAGCAGAGCGAGGGACAGCCGGCCAAGGAGCGCCCCAGCCGCCGCCGCCGCTCTGAGCCGAGCGCCACCTGCCCGAGCCGGGGGCCGTGCCTTCTTCCCGCCGCCGACCGCCGGCTGGCCTTCTCCTCCCCGACTCCGGCAACTCCGGATTGGCGCCGGAGCCCGAGATCCAGCGTGCCTCCCGCCCGCTCCCGCTGCAGGCTGGGCTCGTCGGGGGATGACACCGCTGCCTTCTTCGCCGGCGCGTGGAGGAGCTTCGGCGGCAGTTGCCTAACACGGCGGACCCCCCTCCGGAGTAGCTTCAGCTTTCGCCGGCCTGCCTTCTCCCTCCCTGCCTCCCTCCCTGCCTGCCTGCCTGCCTGCTTGGGGCTTCGCCTCGGTAGACGCGGCGATCGGGCGAGACTCTTCCCTGCCTCGGCTCGCCCCCCCCGGCCCCCCCCCATCCGTGCCCGCTGGCAGCCGAGCCTGACTTGCACCCAGATCCCTGACCTCCCTGTAAAGCCCGATTTTTAATTTCTCTCCCCCCCTCCCCGCTCAGTATTCTCTGTCTTGTCCGAGAGGATGTTTTCCCGGAGTGTCCACATTCCTCCTTAAGGTCTGTGCTGGGGTTTTTTTGGGGGGGGAGGGAGGGAGGGGATGAGGGGGAGAGATTTGCGCATGCCAGGTGCACATAATTTGAGGCCCCTCCCAAGACACCGACTGCACTTAATATCTCTCTGTCTGTGATTTAGGATTTTTTTTCTTCAGAAAAATGGCACTAGATTTGCCTTGCCTGTAACTTAGAGCTTCCCCTTGACCTGGCTGAGAGAAAGACAAGTATTTTGGTTTTCTCTCTTGATTTTTTTTGGGGGGTGGTGGTCCACCCTATCTTGAGGAGTTGCGGATGGAGAAGAAAGAGGCGATTAGCTGTTGAAGAAACCACATCCAAAGCCCCCCCTTCCCCTCTCCCTGCTCTCCTGGGTCTCTCTGTTGCTCCTTCCTTCCTTCCTTCCTCTCCGTTGTTCCTGAAACCACCCCAAACTAGTAAACCCAGGTCCCTCCCTCCCTCCGTCCAGCCGCAAAATCAACAGGCAAGGAGAGAGAAGGGGAGGAGGCAGCGGGTGCGCTGAGCCGTGAGCTATGGATATTCTGTGCCCCCTGCTCCGGTTTCTGTTCGCTCTCTTGTGGACTGGGGCAGGTGCCCTGATCAACCTCAAGTACTCTGTGGAGGAGGAGCAGAGAGCTGGCTCGGTGATCGCCAACATAGCCAAAGATGCACGAGACGCTGGCTTTGTGCTGGATCCTCGGCAGCCCACTGCTTTTCGGGTGGTCTCCAATTCGGCGCCGCACCTGGTGGACATCAACCCAGGCTCAGGGTTACTGGTGACCAAGCAGAAGATTGACCGGGACTTGCTTTGCAGACAGAGCCCCAAGTGTGTGATCTCATTGGAGGTCATGTCCAGTTCCATGGAGATCTGTGTGATCAAGCTGGAAATCAAGGACCTCAACGACAATGCGCCCAGTTTCCCCACGGATCAGATTGCCCTGGAAATCTCGGAGACGGCTAGCCCGGGCACCAGGGTACCGTTGGAGAGTGCCTATGACCCGGACTCGGGCAGCTTTGGGGTGCAGAGTTATGAGATTACACCCAATGACCTCTTTGGGCTGGAGACCAAGACGCGTGGAGATGGTTCCCGCTTTGCAGAACTGGTGGTGGAGAAGAGTCTGGATCGCGAGACGCAGTCTCATTACAGTTACATGATCACCGCTTTGGACGGTGGCGACCCACCCAACTTTGGCACCGTGGAGCTGAACATCCGGGTCATCGACTCCAATGACAACAACCCTCTCTTTGAAGACCCGTCCTACACTATTAGCGTGCCCGAGAACGCACCCCCTGGCACTCCAGTGATCCGCCTCAATGCCACTGACCCTGACGAGGGCACCAATGGACAAGTGCTGTATTCCATCCACAGTTACGTGTCTGAGAAGGCCAGGGACCTCTTCCAAATTAACCCTCAGACAGGCCTGATCACGGTCAGCGGTGCAATTGACTATGAGGAAGGGCATGCATATGAACTGGATGTGCAGGCCAAAGACCTGGGCCCTAATTCTATTCCCGCCCACTGCAAGGTGACAGTCACTGTGCAGGATGCCAATGACAACCCTCCTCTCATTAATTTGCTCTCTGTCAACAGCGAGTTGGTGGAGGTTAGCGAAAACGCACCGCCGGGCTACGTGATTGCCCTGGTTAGGGTCTCGGACCGGGACTCTGGCGCCAACGGCAGGGTGCAGTGCAAGCTGCTGGGGAACGTGCCCTTCCGCCTGCAAGAGTACGAGAGCTTTTCCACCATCCTGGTGGACGGACGTTTGGACAGGGAGCAAAGGGACCAGTACAACCTCACCATTCAGGCCAAGGACAATGGGGTCCCCTCCTTGCAAGCCACCAAGTCCTTCACTGTCAAGATCACGGATGAGAATGACAACCACCCTCACTTCTCTAAACCTTACTACCAGGTCATCGTGCAGGAGAACAACACCCCCGGGGCCTACCTCCTCTCTGTTTCTGCCAGGGACCCTGATCTAGGCCTTAACGGCAGCGTCTCTTACCAGATTGTGCCCTCCCAAGTAAGGGACATGCCTGTCTTTACATATGTCTCCATCAACCCCAACTCAGGAGACATCTATGCCTTGAGGTCCTTCAACCATGAACAAACCAAGTCTTTTGAGTTCAAGGTCTTAGCCAAAGATGGAGGCAACCCGTCCTTGCAAAGCAACGCCACCATCAGAGTTATTGTTCTGGATGTCAATGACAATACCCCTGTGATCACCGCCCCTCCTCTCGTCAACGGGACTGCGGAAGTGTACATCCCCCGGAATGCCGGGGTTGGCTACTTGGTGACAGTGGTCAAGGCAGATGACTATGATGAAGGGGAAAATGGAAGGCTGTCCTACGAGATGGCGGAAGGAGACAGAGGATTTTTCGAGATAGACCAGGTCAATGGCGAGATAAGGACCACCAGAGCGTTTGGGGAGAATTCAAAGACTACGTACGAGCTGATTGTGGTGGCCCACGACCATGGGAAAACTTCTCTTTCAGCTTCTGCCTTGATTTTGATATACCTTTCCCCGGGCCTGGATGCCCAGGAATCCATAGGATCTGTTAACTTATCCCTGATTTTTATTATTGCCCTGGGTTCTATTGCAGCCATTCTGTTTGTCACCATGATCTTTGTAGCAGTAAAGTGTAAACGGGATAACAAAGAGATCAGGACCTACAACTGCAGGTAAAGTCAGCTTGTTTCTTGGTATCAGCAAAAAAATGTGAACATTGACATATGTCGGGGCAAACCTTCATCACGTGTATTTTTTTTTTAAATGCTACCACCCCTACTAATGGATCAGAGTGTTCCATGAAAAAAAATGCTGTATAAAAATATCAACTCTCTTGTTCCCACTTTAAATATATTCACTGAACTGGAGGTAAAGTAGGTATGCCTTGCAATCCTAGGTAGCGTTACTGCAATCTGAGCCTATATCCATGGGCTAAGACAGGGGTAACTCTGTGTAGGACTGCCCAATTAATGGCTGTGCTTGGCAGCAAATTGCCTGTAATCTAAAACCTACCAACCATGATCGATCTTAAATCTATATGGGTGCTTGTCCTTGGTTGGAGAGAAGGGGAAAAGTCCCGTAGTAATTCCAAAATATACAAAAAGGGTTAAAAAAAATCTTAAAAGGGTTGTGATCGGTATTTGGCTTGGCTGTGTAAGTGCACGCTTCTCTGCAGCTGTGCTCAGAGAAACCCCTCTGTCTTTCTAAAAGCAGAGTGGCCAGGGAGAGGGACCAGTGTGTGTGCACGAGGGTGTCGGGAGTTGGGTGATGTGGAGATGAATTAAACCCGCACTCTTGGAACATTGCAATGGGTGGGCATTGGCTTTGAAGGGCCTCTGCATCGTTGTCAATAGCCTGTCCCCACCAGATGAGGTCACTGTGGGTGCTTTTGAAAATCTGCGCTTGTTTTCTCCGGGCGGGTTGGTTGTAAAAGGAACGTGGGATCTGGCAGAATAGATGAAAAGGGGGGGGGGGGAACACTGGGTTCAGCGAGAAATGTACCAAGGACTGGAAAAAAAGCTCTTGGAAAGCCCTTAAAAAAGCCCTGGGGCTTCCATTTATTTGCGCTGGAGATCACAGCAGCTAAACCACGCAAAGCCACGCTACCAAAGCCACGCAAAGCAACCAAAAAAATACCCCCCCAACTTTATATCTGATTCACTGCTAACCCTCCCCCCCCCAAGGTTGTGCTGAGGTCTTTCAGTTCATAGCCAAACACCCTTAACTTATTATGGATCACCTTTAAAGTCTGATGTGTGGGGTTGCGTCTGAACTCCCTCCCCGCCTCCCGAAACCGGCCTCCTTTTGAAAGCTTAATACATGGATTTGAGCCCCTTGAATATGTAACAGCCGGCCGATTATTGTCTGTCTCTTGCTATTCTCTGTGTTGCACAAGTTAGGAGACAAACGTAAACTGCACATGAATATCAATTGGGCGCCATAAAGGAGCAGCTGCAATAGCCCATAAATGGTTTAATCCTGTTATGGGCAAAAGAGCCATGACTCCTCTGTTCCTCCAGTCCGAAGTCATTTCTGATGGAAGGGATGAAAATTAATTTTGCCCTCCCTTTAGAAATGTACAAATGCCTCTAGCCATTTTTTTTTTTGGGGGGGGGAGAAAGACTGAGAGAATGTGTACCCTTTTAAGTTTTATTTGCATGGCTTATAATGGGGGACGGGAGAGTTCAGAGCTTCTTTCCCTTGTGTCTGAACCACTACACTTTCATAGCTTACAGCTTCATTGAGCCATAGGTTTGCATGGGTGAGAGCACAGAGAGGGGGAAAAATCATCTTCAAATAAAGCTGTGGCGTTCGCTGTTCTTGCAAGTGGCTTGGCTTTCAAACTAGAACTAATATACTGGATTTCTTGCCTGCTCAGTCCATTAAGCAAGAATAGGCGCTGAACATACGGGGGGGGGGGGAATCCAGTCGTGTTGACGCCCCTAACAGATTTGCACTTTTGTATGACCAGTTGGTTTGGTTTGATGGCTCAGAGATTAATGAAGTGCGCTTTAATTAAATAATTGGTCAATAGGAGGGAGGGAACCCTGAATAAGACTGCAGAAGGAATTCCTGTAGGGAACATTTGGGATCCTGCCTTGCTAACCTGCAATATTTAGATAAACAACACAATTAAGACATCTTCAAGTGTCAGTAGCCCACACAATGTGCAAGAGATACCCCCCTGCTGGGATTACCTTTAATTTATTGAAAAACACAGTGGGATGCACATCTCTTGATCTGTATAAACGTGATCAGATGGATGAGTAACAAAATGTTCTTTGTAGCTGCCACAGACAAGCTTAGAAAGAGGAGGGGGAAGAAATGCCCTCTTTGCAACCTATATGTTCCTTATGGGGAGGGGGAATCCAGTGTCGGAGGGGGGGGGGATGATGGGTCTTTGATCCTTCTGATTTGGAACCAGTGACCGTGCATCAGTTTTGCCATGTTTCATCTCCAGATTTCTCCTGAGTGAACACCTTTCACTTCTTTGCCCCCCTAAAACCAACATCTCCTTACACCGATCCCTTGTTACCTATTTTCTTCCACTCATCCCCTTCCTCCCTTCTTTCTCTTCTGTGTGTCATCCCCCCCCCCCCCACTGGTGGCTTTTAGACTGTAAGCTCTTTGGGGCAGGGCAGCATGTTCCTCTGTTTTTGTTGGCATGGCTCTCGAGAGCACCCTGGACTTGGATGGCATTCTGTAATGTGTCAGGAATGCTACATTAAAAAGTGCTCTTTTTCCAGGTGAAAAAGAGATGATGGGGCCCTGTGGTTCACACCCTTCCCTCCTGGTACCAAGGAGCTTTGAGCAAGAATATTAACAAGATATTTATTTATTGTGCAAACATGGCCCCGGCAAATCCATCTTCCTGCTTCATTCTTGCAATTACTGGGTTTTGAAACAATGCAGTTTTGAAAGTAACAGACACTACTTTTGGAAATGGGTATTTTCAGGCCTTTCTTCACGACAAACCCATTTTCTTTTGGAAGATTGCAATGCCTGGCATCTTCTCTGCATATCTACATCTGTGTGGTGCTGATAACGATACACAGTCCCCAACGGTTATATCGAGCCACAGTTATTTCAGTCTAGACTTACCAAGATAACGCTGACTGCGCTCATGTTTTTAATTATATTCCTGGTAGTTGTTTACTGATAACTTTCCTCTTGTCCCCCCACCCTTTCTCCATCTTCTTTCCTTGTGTACGAGAGACAAAGCAAAACTACATTCTGTAAATCAGTTGAAGGTCAAAAAAGGAGAGAATTTCTCCATCCCAAACACAACACTTTGGCCTGCAATGATACATATTGCTTAACAGGAAATGTTGTGCAAAGAGCGACTGGGGATAGCTGGAAGCTTCCGCTTGTCCAATGAAACATAGAAAGTAATTTGGATACTACATCAGTCTTGCAAATAAGTTTATAAAAAGTTGCAGGCATTATTTCTGTTATTTTTTACTATCCCATTTGGCTGAACTCATTTCCCTTCCTTTTTAAGAATTTTTTTCATGGTCATCTGGAGGTGATTTTTTTTCACTCTAGGCGATCCAACAGGGCCCTGTTTATATGCCTGTGTTATGTGAGTAGATAAATTGCCTTTAGGGAAGGGGTAACGGAGTGTGTTTGTGTTCAGAGTTTACTGCTACGGAAGATGGCATGGAAAAATCCTTCTCTGTGCTGAGTCTCTCCCCCCCGCTTTCCGCATTTGCATTAATCAATTTTAAATAACTTTAAAAATCCTTATTACCAATGGAAATGCATTCATGTACCCTTTTCACTTCATGGATTTTTACATCATTATTTTTTTCCCCTTTTCTGCAGGCTGAACTATATCTCTGGTAACTAGATCCCGACAATTCTAAGCAGCAGACAAAAAAAAAAATCCAGGGGGAACTTATTTTTTTGCCCCTTATTCCTCGCTTGTTTTCTTTATGTATTTGAGCGACAAACTTTTTATGCCTATGAAAAATAACCCTGAGACCTTCCATTATCACAAGAGCCGAACAATGACCCTGCATGTGGATGGGAACCGGTTCCTCTGGGATTCTCTGTTGGCTAGCGTACAGTTTGAGGATGAAGTAAGATATTCACTTTGCTTTCTTGTGTCCTGCAGAATTGCAGAGTATTCCTATGGGCACCAAAAGAAATCCAACAAGAAGAAAAAAATCTGCAAGAACGACATCCGCCTAGTGCCAAGGGATGTCGAGGAGACCGATAAAATGAACGTTGTGAGTTGCTCCTCCCTCACTTCGTCTCTCAACTACTTTGACTATCACCAGCAGACCTTGCCCCTGGGCTGCCGCAGATCTGAAAGCACCTTCCTCAATGTAGAGAACCAGAACAACAGGAACACGGGGTCCAACCATGTCTATCACCACACCTTCACCGGGCAGACCCCCCAGCAACCAGATCTCATCATCAACGGGATGCCACTTCCAGAGGTGAGCGTGGGTGGAACTCAAGAAGAGTTGAGCTTCTCCCCAGATCCTGGGGGAGAAACAATTGAGGAAGTCCGTCACCTTCATGCTTGTGAAGAAGGCCAAGAGGTATTTGGTTGATTGTGGTTGGGTTGTCTGGTGGACTCGATGGACCTGAATGTTTTGAATGTGGTGATAGCTTGTAAAAAAGGATGAGGCAAGTTCATGGTGGATAGATTCTCTGATGACTATGAGTTCTGGTAGCTACGTAAGATTTCCATGTTTGGAGGCAGCTGATGCTGGGGCCTAACAGCAGGCAATCATGTTGACTTGTTTATGGACTTCTTGGGGGCCCCTGGCTGGTTGCTGTTGGAAACAGAATGCAGGTCTATAGGTGAACCCTTTGGTCTGACCCAATAAGACAGTTCATATATTTATTATTTATTAGGACTTCTTATCTGAGGGGGGCCCAAGGGCTGTGTCCCCAGCCATTATGCTGTCCATTCATTGGGACTTTCTGACTTTGGTGTTGGCATGTCAGCTTGACACTGTTTTGCTGTGCTGTGGCTTTTTATACGGTGGTATTCAGCCTAAGTAATGAATGGCAATTGGGACTGTCATTGCAGAGATCACAAGTTGTTGTTGCAGAGCTGCTTGCAAGATGTGGCCCATGTAGGATTAACTGGGCTGAGGCAGGTTTGTTTTTTCCCCTCAGTGCTTTATTTCCATGATGTTTGTCAAACATGGCCGCCCTCTGCTCATGACATCATTCATAAGTGTTCCTGGACAGAAGATTAACCCTTAATACTCCAGTTTTAAGCAAGTAGAGGAGGAATAACTTAGAAGAAAGGATTTTTTTGTCCTGACCAGCCTAGGCCAGGCTAGCCTGATCTTGGAAGCTAAGTAGGGTTGGTCCTGGTCAGTGTGCCCTCTAAACTGAGTTAGTGTGAGCTAGTTCACAGTTTTTTAGCCTCCAGCTCACACATTTTTGTCTTAGCTCAGGAAGGATGGCTCCACAGCAAACTTAATTTATGCAGTAGCCAAATTGCTTGCTCACAACTTTAATGCCAGTAGCGCACAAAGTAGAATTTTTGCTCACAAGACTCCACAGCTTAGAGGGAGCATTGGTCCTGGTTAATATTTGGATGGGAGACTACTAAAGTAGTCCAGGCTTGCCATGCAGAGGTCTGGCAATGGCAGACTACCTCTGTGTGTCTCTTGCCTTGAAAGCTCATGGGACTGTTGTAAGCCAGCTGTGACATGACGTATAGATGCTTCATGTAGCATGAGAAAGTTCAGCTGGGAGAGATATTTCAGTACGGCATCAAGTTTTGATTGACAGGGTCAGGCAAAATTTTTGCTGCTTAGGAGGCGGGGGGAGATTTTAGATGTCTGGAAATTCGAGAGTCTTCTTTTGACTTCTGAAGTTATTGGGTCCCACGGTGGGGTTAAAAGGCATCTGATCAAGCAACCTCACTGAAGCTAAGAAGGTCTGTATCTGGGCAGTACCTAGTAGAGTTGCCAGGTCTGGGTTGGAAAATACCTGGAGACTTTGGGGGTGGATCTGGGAGAGGGCGGGGTTTGGGGAGGGGAGGGGTCTCAGCATGGTGCAATTCCATAGAGTCCACCCTTCAAAGCAGCCATTTTCTCCAGAGGAGCTGATCTCTGTTGGCTGGAGATCAGTTGTAAAAGCAGGAGATCCCCAGGCCCCACTTGGAGGCTGGCAACCCTAGTACCTAGATACCTAGACAAGAGACTCTTTGGGAACTCTGTGTAGTCTGCTTTCAGTTCCATAATGGAAGGAAGGTGGAATAAAGAGAAAAAGGTTGTGGCTCTTTTCTGTTATAGTAGTAGGGATTTTTTAAAAATTAAAGATGGGCTTTCCTTTCTAACTGTGAGGGGACAATGTTTTGCCTCTGGGGTTTTGGAGTTATCTTCCCTCACTGACTCAAAATGGCACCTATGTTGAGGTTTTGGTAATTGGTTTCAATGTAATCAAATGAGTCCAATTAACTGGTTAAAAGACAGCTGGATACTCAGCCAATTCGATAGGCCTACTTGGCACTTTCTGAAGAATGGTACTTTCAAATCTTGTGGCCCAAGAAAAGTTGAGAATTGCACCTTTTGGTTGTATGATTGCTCGATGGGCTTTAGCGCTGAGGAGCTGGGTGTGGGGCCCCCCCCTACTGTGGGATGAAATCATAGAATCCTCTTGCTTCCATCCCAGTGATTTCACCCAGTATTTCTAACTTATCATGGGTGAATAAAGGGAGGGAAATGTTTTAACATCATTGCTGATTTCTGTGAAATGCAGCCAACACCCCAAGGCTGATTTCCCGACATCCGTCCTTTACATTTGAAAGATGAAATATCTTATTTTTCCCCCTCCTTTGAAAATGGTGCCGTGAAATATTGCTGCTTTCATAGAGAGATAAGCCATTTTCTCCGCTGCTAGGGAAAGAAAGTAGACATCCATACCCACAACTCTTCTGTTGGGCATCCTTGACTAATGCATGCTTGTTCGCTTTTGAATTATTATTTGGTATTAAGTGAAACAATCAAAGGTTTGTCATGTTTTCTACATTAAACAGCATAACAAAGCTAGGAAGCTGTTGAAATATTTATGGGCTGCTCTGTGCTGCTCTTTGTTGTCACCTACATTTACCCAGGTAGTTTGGATTGTCCCTGTGTGTGGCATGGGATATTTTGGGGTGACAGTCCCCCATTCTCCAGTTTAGGGAAGGGGAAACAGTAGAGTTGCCAGCCTTGCAGTGGAAACCCCCGAGAGCTTTTGGGGGGCAGACTGTGGGGAGGGGGACCATTGCTGGTGTGATGATGTCACTGCCCTCCTGGCAGTGCTCTAGGATTCCCCTCCCTGTCCTTATGGTAAAGACCACAGAGACTGGGAAAATTCCTAGAGCATCACATATACAGCAACTGGAAGTGACATCACAGTGTCCACAACGTAATTTCCTCCTGTTGTGTCTTTCTGTGTTAGTTAGCAAGAGCAGGGGTGGAAGGTAAACCTAGGAAACTATGCCCCCCAGGTTCCAGCTGTCCTCATGAACTTCCTATCTTGCCCCTGGCAAAGCCTCCCATCTTCAAGGGCACCTCTCTGCTTTGTACACAAACTCCTTCTGCCTGTGTAAGCCAAGATCCATGCCAGAGGCTCTTTATCCTCCTTGTCCTTGGCATGAAGAGTTGTAGCAGCTTTGGCTGAGCCCTCTCCTTGCCCAATACAGCTGCTGTCTTGAACATATTTCAGACAGGAATGTGTCAGTAGAGGGCTCAGCCAAAGCTTCTGTTGCAGTTTTTTGGGGTGGGGGTGATTTTGTCTATTGGGGAAACCATGTGTATTGATGCCCAAAGGGGCAACAATACACCGGGGGCCCTTTCAGGTTGGAAAAACGGCATGGGGTGGAAGGCCCCCCCCCTCCATGCACCATTGTACCAATTCAAACCATCTGGAGTATATCTGGCAGGGGTGTAGACTTTTTAAATCCCCAGGGGGGGCGGGGGCTCTCTCGTGCGTGCGCGCAAAGCATGCGCGTGCGCTCGGGACCATGTCCCCGCCGCTCTCTCCCCCCGCCCCAGGGAGCCGCCGCTTCCCTCCCCCGGGCCGTGCCCGCCTGCCGCGCTCCCCGCCCCCCTCCCTCCCTCTCCCCGCTCACCTCGGGCGCCGGTGGATTACTGCTGCTGCTGCTGCCTGCAGCCGGGGGCCGGCGCATCGCCCTTGTGGGCCCCTGGCTCCCGATCCGCCTCGCGCTCTCTCCCCGCCTCTCTCTCCCCCCCCGCCCCAGGGAGGCAGGAGGGCAGGCCGGGGGTGGGGGGAAAGGAGAGGCGGCGACGGCCAGCTGACTGGCCACCGGGCGCTCCATTTTGCCGGGGGGGGGGGCTGAGCCCCCCCGGGAAATTTCGGGGGGGGGGGCTCGAGCCCCCGCGCCCCCCGTAGTTGACGCCCATGATATCTGGGAATTGACTTTCATCTCCCAGATCGTATCTGGCACTCTAACCACCACAGCACACAGGCTCTGAGCCCCTTCAAGAACTGAAGGCATTTCAACTGAAGGATTTATTTTGTCAGGAGTTGATTTAAAGCAGGGGCTCCCAAACTTTTTGAGCCTGCAGGCACCTTTGGAATGCTGAGGCAGCATGGTAAGGCACAGGCACAAAATGGCTGCTGGAGGAGGCAGACCCCACCACAGAATGGCTGCTGCAGGAGGCGGAGCCAGCTATAGAATGGCTGCCACAGCTTACCTTCAGTCTTACAGTGAAGATCTTTGAGCGGTGGTAGCAGTCGCTGCTGAATCAGTGCTTCTAAAAATCTGCACAGCCAATCAAATGTCCGGTGGCCGATCAGAAGCCTTGCTGGGCAAAAGCCCCACTTGGCCCTGGCCTAGGCTTTCCAGCCCCCAGGTAGGGGGCTCCCCTGCTTTTGTGGTCTTGGTCTGGCTGCTGCTCAGCTGCCCATCGGGGGAAACCCCACCCCCAAAACATCCCTCAGTGAAATTGTTGATGTGATGATGTCACTTCCGGAAGTGATGTCATAACATCGGTAATGTCAGGGGCGACACTCTACTTTCTGGGCAATATTCTATGGTTTGTAGCCATTTTTACCACAGAGTTTTGCCCAGAATAGTAGAGTGTTGCCCCAGTGTTGCCGATGCGCTGAGGTCACTTCTTGAAGTGATGTCATCGTGGCGCTGATGTCCCCTCCCTCCCCCAGAATGCCCCCCAATCCCCCCGCTGGCAGCAGGTAAGGACCTGGCAACCCTACCCTGCCCACTTTTTTAAAACACTAGGTGGGCCCCAGGAAAGGCATCAGCAGGCACCATGGTGTCCACAGGCAGCATGTTGTGGACCCCTGATTTAAAGCACCGCAGCCAAAGTGGTATGCATCAGAATGAGATGGTAGAATCCTGAGATGGTTGTTGTCCCCCGCATGCAGTCTGAAGTGGGCCACTCTGTCTCAGCACTTGACAACCTCATTCCCATCTCAGTCTGCTACATGTATAGGCCAGGGTGGTGGAGGGCTTCGTTGACTTGCAGCTACTTCAGCACACAGGGCTTCTATGGCTTCTTGCAGTTCCTTGCCTGTCTCACATGACTGCGATTTGATGGCATCTATCCTGGAAGCAGGGTACCTGTTACACAACAGATGTGCAAAAGTGCAGAGTCAGTGTGATGCAAGGGATAGACGTCTGAGTTCAAGCCTGGTCCGTGCACGTAGCAGAATGCGGCAGGAGAAGACTGAGGTGGTCAAATGGACTAAACCACATTAGAGGGCAGGTGGGGGGGAACCCAGTTTTAAGGTTTCTCCCCCACGTGCAAACTTTTTGCAAACAAAAAGCTGGTATGGGGAGAATGAGTCTATCCCCACCTAGTACCAGCTGTTCTAATTTTCCACTTGCAGAGACCTTTCCTAAGGGAAGCATTAAAAAAAAAAAGGCGATTTCTACCTGCATTCAGAAATTATCCTGACCGTTCTACCATTTCAGAGCTCTGCCACCTCAGTCTTCTCTGCCTGGAGACCAGGCTTCAAGGGTGGTGTAAACACAGTGAAAGAAGATCTTACCTGTACAGCCTTCACATGCTCATTTAAACTGGCTCTTGGCTAACTTTGCATGCGGTACTGCAGAGATCTGTAACCGGGGCAAGCATGGAGCTGGCATGCCAGTGTTGCATGTGCAGCGGTCGTGCATGCATATCTGTGTGTATGGTTTAAATGAGATTCTGACTGCATGCAATATCGCATGGGCATGTTCTCCTTGCCCACTGCTATCACCTTCCAGGTGGCGCCTCCAATTCTGGCTCAGTCATTCCCTAGGGATATGCATGGAAGTCCATTGCAGGACTAACAACAAAGTAGCCTGTGGACCCTGAACAGGTTCATTGTGGCAGTAGTGTCCATGGACAGGACTCCCCTTTGTTGCATGCTCAGAGGTGACCCTTCTGATGAAGTACCCCATGGAAGCTGATGCCACAAGAAGTCTGCTCATCTTTAAGAGGGGGGGGGGGAGAAGACTAAGCTGAATGTTTTCATCCTGGTTTTCGGCATCCAGGCACAGCCTGGTAAAAATCGAGAACTGAGGCGGGAGCAGAGCGGTTGCTATCACCCTGGTGTGATCTCCAATAAAGCAGCGTGCACATTTCCTGCAGTATCCCTGCTGCCATCAAATCTACGTTTTATAAGCTATCCTTTGGGTGTTGAACGTACTGCCAGAGGAGATGAAGTAGCTTACTTTTGTTGTTCCCTAAGAGGCTGATAAGAGACAGCGCAGATGACTCTAGAACACGGAGCTACTATTTCGGTACTCTTGATTTCCCCCCATGGTGGGACTCTTGTGTCTTTAATAGCTGCGCAGGTGACATTTCCCCCTTCCCTACATCTCCTTGCTGGGAATTGATGCATGTGTTACATTTCTGCCAGTCATGTCGCTGTTAACGGCACAGGCGCCCTTGCCAAGGGAGAACAAGAAATCTGGCAGACACAGTCCTCCTGGGCATAAATACGAGGATAGAGTGTCCTTTCCTCAAGCAGCCCCTTCCAGCTTCTCCTCTCTCACTCAGTCTCATAGAGGCGACTTGTTGTCCCCCCCCCCCCCACTTTGTGGTGGTCCTGAAAAGCTGAGTGGGAAGAGCGGCACTGAATGGGCTGTGTGGCTGCAGTTGTTACCGCCGCAGTTGGCAAAGGCAGGTGTGAATGCAGTCACTGGAGCATCGAAGCGGGTGCCGATTTGTGATTCGAGAGCTGCTGCAGCCAAGCAGCTAGGGGCATGCCTGCAGTGTCCAAGCCTGTCTGTGTTCCTGCACAGACATGACTATCCCTCAAAGAATCCTGGGAAGCGTCAGTTCTCCCAAAGAGTCTTGGGGAGTTGTAGGGTAACGCAGGCCCATAGCCAGGCCTTTAAATAAGTCAGGGGGCACCCCCACACATACACCCAAGCGACCTGCCTCTTGGGGGGAAAGCCAACAGTCTTCTCCCAACTCGGGCCAGGAAAGCCTGGACCCAGCGTGCTGTGTCGGGAGACCTGAGCGAGATGGGAAGCCATGGGGCCTTGGCGGTAGGTTGGGGGGCCAGGCCCCACAGGGCCCTACTGTAACTACAGGCCTGGGGTAACTTCGGCTACTCACTCACTATGATTTTAGGGGGAAAAACACAGTATCTCAAGGATTACCAAAATGTTTGATCTCCTACATTTTTAGCCTGCCATTCCTCCAAGGAGCTAAGGGTATGGTGCATGGGTCTCCCTTCCCCCAACAATCTTGTGAGGTAGGCAAGGCGGAGAGCAAAGAACTGGCCCAAGTTGACTTCTGTGCCACAATGGGGATTCGAAACTGTGTCTCTTGAACTATTGCACCACACTCTGAATTGTGTCCAGTGCTTGGATCCTGTAAAATATGCTAAATAGTAGAAAAGGAGGCACCCTTCTGATTAATCTGGCTGGTACTTCGCCTTTTTGTAACCTTGATGCCGTTTTCCAGATTTTGCCTATCTTGCACTGTCTCCTGCCCTCGCAAGCTCCAGATTCATACAGGGGAGAGTCAGCATTTGGCCTTTTCAAGGTTACCTGCTTGGAGACAGCACGGAGGCAACTTCTGCATCATTGCACAAGCGCCTTGCGCCAAGAATGAATGCAACAGCCTGTAGCTGCTGGTAGGGAGGGAGAGCCTGGAATGCAATTAGGAGAGGATAGCAGATGTAATATAGCACCGTTCCAGAGAATTAATGCTCCATTTTGCTGTCGGTGTCGATATGGAAAATATAATCTGGTTTCTCAGTTACACCTGAATGGTGCTGACCTCTGAATAATAACTCAGATGCTACGCCTGTCCTGGTGTCCAATGGACAACTGAATTTGGGAGGGCAGCGTAGCAAGCTTTTGAGTCACACAGAATTCTTCTTCTGGTAGGATGAAGGATAGGAAAGCTGAACTGGTCCTATGTCCTAGAGGAGGCTGATAGCAACAAATCCGGCCACGGCCTCTTTTCTTTGGCAATTTTGGGAACCAGGAGATGAACCCTTAGCTGGATGCAGCAGAGCTGCTCTTGCAGTTCTTAATGGCGTGTTCAAGTTACCAGTGGAGGAACTTAGAAGTGGCAAAACAATATCTGCAGATGCTGCTGCTGTAGATTCCTAAAGTAGGTCTGTACTACCTGGAGGGTCTTTGCTTCTTGTTTCCTGTATTTCGGACATAGCGCAGAGAATTGCTTTTATTTCTTACCTGCATCATAGCAACATTATCTTATTAATAATCATAACAATTGTGCATTAGTAATTATCTGCTCACAAAGCAGGTCGTTACCAAGCCCACTGGGTGGAAATGGTTTTTTTTGTAATTGCCCCGCTTCCTAGCAAGAAACCAGATAATAGAACTGGAGCCGCCGGAGATGAGGGAGGTTGTGTGTTTGTGTGTGGTTGGGTTCATCCAGCCAGTCTCCCTACGGTGTATTTTCTAGGACTCTGTCCATTCTCATTTTAAACGACTGTAGCAGCCGAGCCTCTGCTGTTTCCCCGGGGAGGCTGCTGAACAACAGACTTATAGATTTGAGTGTCAGGAAGATTTTCCTAATGTTTCCTTCGAACGTGTGACTTTCCCCTTATTGCCACAATGCTCAAACAAAACATTGTTTGATGCAGGATATGATGCAAGGGTAAACACGGTAAGCTTTATATGCCACTTAGCATGAGATGTTTTGTGTCTAAGAAGTGCGGGGGTGTTTTTCTTTTTTCTTTTTTAACAAACAAACAGCTATCTATCTTTTTTAGCAAGAGGAAGGTTTTGGATTGGCTACCCAAGTGCTCTTTTGAAACAAGAGTCTCTCTTTTTATTTCAGCAGTCAAGATCCTTGCAATAAAAAGTCCCCAAGGACTACTTGTTTTGTAAAGATTCGTTTGTGTGCTACAAATAGACTTTTCATGTCTGTGGTTGGCTGGAGCCAAATTATAAATGGGTAGCAATTGCCAAGGATGTGTGTACAGGACTGGCAGGGGTGGAGCTCCTCTCTACGCAGAAGGAAGTATCAGAATTCTGCACGGATGCAAATTTGAATTCTCTGAATTGGAATACATTCCACAGATGAAGTGGATTGGTTATCTCTTGCTTGTTCTTCAGGTTTTGCTCTATTTATGCAAGTCACAGGAATTATGCAGGGAATTTGCCCCTGTCCACTAGAAATCTTATTATGGCAAGACATTTCTCGTACCTTCTGAGATTTAGCACATACTCCTCCAGTTTTTCATCCTTATAGGCTAGAAGTGTGCATCATGTTTTTAAAATGGAAATTCTGAGAAGGCTGACATCACGCACCCAGTGCCCTATCGCATACCTTCCAACATGTTGCAAGTGAACATAAGGACATTCATCCGTATGAATAACACCCTTATGCTCACGTCCAAGATTACTGCCTGGAACCTGATTGTATGTTGCCCGGTGCCTTAATGTTCATGCACATGCCTTTATATGCATATGCAGTAGTCCAGGGATTGCCAGCATCTTTTCTGGCACCCCCAAGTGTTTTTAGAAAGTGGGTGGGGCCCTCTGCGGCGTTTGCCATTGATTGGCTGTGCAGATTTTTAAAAGCTGTGCAGCAGCTGCCACCACAGCACAAGAATCTTTGCCATGTGACTGAAGGTAAGCTCCTGGCAGCCATTTTGTGGCTATGCCCACCACCCTGCGCCAGGATTCCAAAGGTGCCCGCAGGATTGAAATAGTTAGAGACCCCTGTGCTAGTCCATCATCGAGATGCAGGTTGCAGGAGCTGAAATACCAAAAACAGAAACCTTGGTTCGCATGCCAGAGCAACATTTTGTAAAGTTGCATTCTCCAAAATGTGTCTCGAAGGTAAAAATAGGGAGAATGATTTACCTGGAACAAGTACCAGTAATGGGGCTCTCTCTGGTAAAGGGACAGTTGGAGCCGGTGAGATCCAGAACAATAGCTTTGCGTCTTACTGCTGTATCCCAGGGGAATGGATTTTTTTTGTTGGTATTTTGCTTTTAGAAGAGAAGAAGAAGAAGAGATTAGATTTATACCCCGCCCTTCACTCACTTGGAGTTTCAGAGCAGCTTACAAACTCCTTTCCCTTCCCCTCCCCACAACAGACACCCTGTGAGGTAGGTGGGGCTGAGAGAACTCTTTCCCAAGCTGTCCTTGAGGGAACAGCTGGTACAGAGCTATGGCTTGCCCAAGGTCATCCAGCCAGGTGCAAGTGGAGGAGTGGGGAATCAAACCCGGTTCTCCCAGATTAGAGTCCGCACACTTAACCACTACACCAAACTGGCTACACCAAACTGGCTTTTAAACAGTGACATCCTTTCTTTCCATATGTTTGAGGAGACTAACGATCACTTCATTAAAAAAAAAATCCTGTTAAAACCACTTTTAAAAACTAGATGGGATGTAGCTAGCTTCCACCAATCCACAAGCCACTGGATAGTATTACAGTTCAAAAGAGAATGTGTCCCCCCAGTCCTTCGTTACGATGCTTTCAAGACATTAAGAAGGAAGATATTCTGCCCTGATCTGGATAGCCCAGGCAAGCCCTATTGCATCAGATCTTGGGAGCTAAGCAGGGTCAACTGTGGTTAGTACTTGGATGGGAGACTTCCTTGGGATACCAAGCTGGGAGAGCAGAGGCAGGCTTTATTCAGCCACCTCTCTGAGTATCCTCCAAGCCCCCAGTAGGGGTCAGTCATCAGAGGTCGACATGACTTCCAGGTGCACACACACACGCAAAATACCAAAAAAAGGAAGATATTCTCTCCAGACCTCATCTGGAAGTGGGCTGGAAGAGAGAATGTACCATTAGAACAGACGGCACAGGGAGGAAAAGCTATTGGGAGGACCTCAACCAGCATGAGGACCATTGAAAGAGAGGTGGTCTTTCAAAATCTTTCCATTTAGAAATACTAGTGAGATAGTCATTTAATGGCATCACTGTCTCCATACCCCTGTTTTGTCTCAGAAGGGTTGTGCTGCTTGGAGGGCTTAATTTGTACCAGTGTAAGCCTTGGGTGGCGGCCGCCATTTTGTGTTTTGACCATAATGGGACACATGTGAGGGAAGAGCAGTCAGTGTGAGTTGAATGTACTGTATGGTTAGGGCAGTGAATGCACAGAGGCAGAAGGAGATGAACAGAGGCAGAAGGAGGTGGTTGAGAGAAGGGACCCTCCCTCATCTGACCTTCAAGACACTTTGTTCATGTTCATTCTTCCCTCAAATGTCACCTGCAGAAGTTATGAGTTATCCAACATGAATTCCCTGGTTTAGCAGAGGTTCCAAATGTGGCCTGTTATAGGGGCCACTAGTAATCATGTGTACCCAGAGCCTACTGACTGAATATAATTGGAATGTTCCCTACTTGCAGTCCTCCAAATATGTAATGGTCACCATGCTGTATGAACAGGAGCAATGTGTGTACCTAACATCCGGAGCAAGATCTTAATTCCATGCAGGGTTGCCAGGTCCCTCCTGGCAATTGGCAGGGGATTGGGAGGGGGGAGACTTACTGGGAGCAGGAGGGAGGTCCAGTTGAGGTGTAGCGATGTGCCTACGTCACTGCCTACGTGACCTGGAAGTGACATCATCATGTCAGGGACGTCAGGGGACGCTCTGATGTTTGAGCAAAAACTTATGGTAAATTTGGCTTCTGTCATAGAGTTTTTGTCCGAATACCGGAATATCACCCCAACATGATGATGCCACTTCTAGGTCACATGGGCATTGATGTAGGCACACTGCGGCACATTGGCTGGACCTCCCGCTTTTTCAGGGTAAGTTCCCCCTGCCAGCCAGCTGATTGGTGGCTGGATGGTGGGTCCTGTCAGGGGACCCCCACCCCCATGGTTTTTTTTTTTTCTGGCAACCCTAATTCCATGGGTCAGTTCCACACAGTGGCTGCAAGATGTGGGCGAAAAACCATGTGGCTCATGCTCAAGGAAGCCCACTGGCTTTAAGTGCATGTTGATAGGAAGAAGTCAGTCAGCTAGATGTTATGCAGCTGGCAAGGTGACCCCCAAACCTCTCTCCCTCTGGCCCACTACACCACTCTGGCTGAACATCAGCACCAAGGCTGCATAAGGCTGTCTCAATGCTGTCTGTTCCCACCCTCAGTTGTTCACCTGTGCTCACCTTCAGCCCGGCCACCCATGGTCCTTGTAATTAGGAATACCAGGGATTGAACCTGTGATGTTCTGCATGCTAAGCGTATGCTCTCTCATGGAGACATCTCCTTGCTCTTAGTAGGCATGTCTACAGGAATGGGAACAAACAGTAAGCTTATCCCAGACAGATTCCCAGCTGTCTTTAGGGCGGTGAACAGACATGGAAAATTTGCATACACTTAAATGTGTTAGATTATGCTCATGAATAATCAACAGTTTTATTCTTCTCAGGGAAGTAGAAACTGTTTCTGGTTTGGGAGGCAAGTCTGGGACCTGCTTGTAGATGTCGACATATTTTTCCAGACAGCTGAAATGAACGCGCAGAGAAATTGCACTTCAGCAAAGGCGAGTCATCTGAGTGGCAGGGACTGGAATGGGAAGCTGTCTTGAAATGGACGAAATCTGAGATTTCAGTCTCCAGGAGGATTCCGTTCCCTTCGTTCGAATGTGGGGAAACGTCCATTACTTTCCCACAGCACTTCTCAAGCGTCTGTTCTTTGTTTTGTTTTGTTCTTTAAAAAAACACCCTAAAAAACCTCTCAAATCTAAAAAGCCTAATAGCAGGAATCAACAAAAAATTGATTACGCCTTTAATTAGAATTTAAAGGTGAGTTGTGATAATTAAAAACAATAAATTAAAGGGCATTGCGTTATTCACATTTGAATTTAGATGAAGATTTTGTTTCTCTAAAGATTGCCAATTAAAAACTTTGCCTGCCTAAGTGGTTTTTGTTGTTATTCTGGGGAGAGAGCAGGCTTCGGTGGCTTTTCTAAGTGCATTATGCTACAGCCCCATGTAAAGGGCCCCAATGGTGGCCCTCCCTTCGCTGCTAAATGCCCATGGCAAGAGGCTCCTTGAAGCAGAGGGGAAAGGGGATGCTTCATCCTCCCCTTGATGACTCATTTCCTCATTCAAAATCCCCCCAGCTGCTTCTTCAGGGTTTCAGACCCAGGTCTGCCTTGCAAATGTAGATCTGGAACCCTGCAAGGATTTGGCATGGCAGGGGACGGTGTGTTCCAGGAGTTAAATGCTGGCAGAGGAAGAGTTAAATGCCCCCTTCCTCTCCTGTTCTTTCCCACTTCAAAGCAATTTGAAAAACACACAGGAACACGCTGAAACACCATCCGGCTGCTTTTAAATGAAGACGCTAATGCTAATGGTGATCATCCGGTGTAGCAAGCCAATTCTTATGAATTTAGAAGCAAGCTGTATAGAATCGTGGGCTTCTGTGCAGAAATGCGGCTCCGAGCTAGATGGACCGGTGGCTTGGTGCAGGATTATGCAGTCACACAGTCAGTTAGTTGGGTCTGCAGTGGTGGCTCTGAGCTGCTTCCTCTCCTTCCAGCACGGGTTCTTGTGTGCTTGCCTTGCTGTGCTGAATGATCTCTGGCTACCCAGAAAGGAGACAGGTCCCTAAGCCTACACCAGCCCCGGGGTCTTGATGACCCAAAATTCCTGAGCCTTTGATGGAGACCCTGTGGAGATTTGAGTCAGTAGAAGAATCTGCCAGTCCAGTTTGTGCCTAAGGTCCCAGTCCCTAGTATGTGTTTCCCGGGAAGGACATGTCACATTGTCTGGTTAGCTCCTGCAGTTCTACTGCAGAGTAAACTCCATCATGATGCATTTGGCCTTGTCAAGGGAAGGATGCATCCATTTTCTTTAGCAGCCTCATCTCACTTCAGGCTGTTGTGGATACATGAGGCTGCTTTATATTGATTCAGGCCATTGGCTTCTGTGGTTCGGTGTTGTCTGCTCTGGCTGGCAGTGTCTCTCCGGGGTCTTGGGCAAACAGAGGTCTTTCCTGATGTGTGCTATCTCAGGTCCTTTAACTGAATGCAAAGGGTGTGCTCTACCACTGAACCCCACGTCCTTCATTCTTCCACAGATAGAAATAGGACACTCTTGTGTGATGTGACAGTCTTATCTTGCAGCTAGGATCGCTGCTGAACTGGGCTACCTCCTTATATTGCGAGAGGGTTGTCACTGCCTGCTGTATGTTGTGTCTGTGTTACTCCATTCAGACTTTGTGGCCACATGTCTTTTTTAGTAATGGCCAAACTTGGTAAATGGCCACACTCTCATGCTCTTTCCCTCCTCCTCTCATGTATGGAGCATGGGTGAAGACTTCCTGGTTTCACAAGGTTTCATTCACATCTCATTCTTCCATAAATTCCAAATGTGGGTATACCTGGACAAACTAGAACTTCTTTTACTCCATGAACTGGGATTTTACACCATAAAACCCAAACACCCAATTTTGCATTTGACCATCATGACGAACAGACTTCTGAAATCAGGAAGTTTTCAGTTGCTTGATGCGAGGAGGAAAGGAGCATGCGAATGCAACCCTTAGCCAGATTTTTGCCTATTATAAATAGAGGTTTGTTCAAGGAAGTGATATCAGTCCTCTCTAGGAATTGCTGGAAAATCTTTGGCCCTGGAGAGGGCTGCTTTCACATCTGAGTTTTCCTTGTGACATCATGGTCTTGGGTTGATGGCTTTTAAAAAATTTTCTCCTGCCACCACTCAGGGCAAGGGCATAAATCTCATGCCCCACCAGGGGCTTGGCAGCTCTGGGTGTGCATGAACACTACAGAAGTTTGCGCAAAGTCACCCACAATATGTCCTGAAAAGACAGGCAAAATAGAGGCAGCAGTTTATTAAAAACAGGTATATAAAAACCTAGTAAATAGGAGGCCATGCTGTTTTGGGCATGCTACCCTGTTGATAAGGAAGCGCCTTTGGGCTTCTCCAGGTTATTTTTTCATTGGTCCACCATAGAGGAATTTCCACTTGAAGCTGGAGCATTAAAATCAGATTGTACCACAAGATCAAATCAGATGTGCTGCTGAAAGATTCATGCACTCCGGTGCATTTTTCCTCTGTCTGTGGGAGTTCTGATCAGAGCCATGGAATGGGGATGGTTGTCATTGGTTTCCCACCCGAACTGTTATTTCCCATGTTGGAGGGAACAAATAGGTGGCTTGAACATTCTGCCCAGTGGGACACATAACAACTGCTGTTTCTGTGTTTGTTTGAGGTCATGAGAACTTAGAGTTGCCAGATGGCCTCTTCGCACCAGCAGGAGCAGAAGTGGGGAGAAGTGGAAAGCACAGTTGTATCTGGAAGTGACATTGTGATGCTTTAGGTATTTCCCAATCTCTATGGTAAAAAACATAGATATTTGAGAAATTCCTTGAGTTATGATGGCACTTCTGGGTACAAATGTAAGTGACACCACAATGTTGTGTGACCACGAGTGCAGTCAGGTGTGCTCTTTGCTACATTGTCATTGATGGAGCCCCACGGATGCATTTTCAGACATCCACATCTGTAACCTGTTCCCTAGTCACTGGCCTCCTGTACTCACCATTCTCCCGGCGCATTCTTTTCCGAACCTGGAAAAGTCCAAGGTTTATGGATTCCCAGTGCAGTTTCAGAGGTCTTGACTTCCCCCTGTGCAGTCAAGCCAGTATGGGAGGGAACTATCCCTTCCGTTTTGGTGCAGTTTCCCCTCCCACTTAGCAATATGCGCATAACTTCATAAATGCCCCAGGATTGAAATCAACACCTGTGCGCTCCTGCTCTGCAGTACCTTTTTGCAATCTGGAGCACCGGGGAGAGGGGGGTTGGTTGCCAGTGGGAAACTCGAGGAATGCCTACCCTTTCTCTTGTTACTGGGGGCTGGACAGCTTTGAAAATAGTCTCTAGTCAGGCTTGCATTTCAAGGGCCATTTTCGTAAGCCGGAACAAGAGTCAAAGTCACATGACAGTGTTCCTCCAGCAGGATGGTCTGTACGGTCACCCACGGGGTAAGCTCACAGTGAAGCAGGTAATGGGGGAGAAGTCTGAATGTTTCTCTCTGGAACACACAAAAAAGGATGAAATTAGAGGTGCGGCCGTATCTTGGGAAGCATTCCTTCTGACTGCATCCCTTGTTTCCCAACGCCCATTTAATCGCACTGGAGTGAAGAATGTGTCGGCTGAGAGCTCGGTGCAGGAGAAGGCCCGCCATGATGGGCAATCTGGTAAACCTAGTCAGGACAGGACAACTGTTAACCTTGCTGGCCCACTGTGCCAGTTGCAATTAGGGCCCGCTGTAGCTGCTGTTTGCTGAGGAGAAAAACAGTACAGTGATTTCCCGCAGTGTCCCTTGCCCTTTTTCAGTCCCCTGCCTGTCTCCGTTTTTGGGCCACAGGCCTATGATCGCAGGGATCTTCCTTACCTGTGGAGACACTGCTAGTTGTCCGTCAAAGCAAAATGGATGCCATTTTGTCTGAAGCCATCCAGACCACGGCCTTCCCCCCACTGCACTGACTGTCTCACTGGGGCTGCCAAAGTCGATGTGTCTGCAGCTTGCGAAGGATCAGTATGTGGCAGGAAGGGAAAGCAACCTCTGAGTGCTTGTTTTTTCTGTCATTTGCTTGCTTGTCAGGACTTCCTCCACCCACCCAGCTTGTCCTCCTGTTCAGTGCCTTTCTTTAAAAAAAATTGTCAAAGTGTCTGTTATTATCGCATTTTTTTTGCGTATTCCAGCCCCAATGAATGCATTTCCTCTAATATGCTCAGTTTGTGGAAATCAGCTTGCGTCTGGCATCGGAACTTTTTCTCTTTTAACAAATCATGCCATTTGAAAGCAGGCATGTGGGGGGGGGGGGGGTTTAGTAGAATGCCAGGCAATTATCATGAGAAATAATTGGAAGGAGATTGGGTATGAGTAATGCTGTTTATAGAGCTTAAAAAAAAAGCAAGAGCTCCACCCTTCTGCCGAAACCAGACACTTTTCAGTGCTTTAATGTGCTGTTCTGTCACCACAGAGCTTATTTTAAGAATGGCTCATTCAAGCCAAAGTTTAAAATTTAATCTGATTGGGGGTGGGGGTGGGGATACAAATCCTGCTGTGGTTTCCAGTCACAATTTCCTGGCCCTTGTTTGTGCACTATGGTGCCAGTTTGGTGTAGTGGTTAAGAACGGCGGACTCTAATCTGGAGAACCGAGTTTGATTCCCCACTCCCCCCCATGCAGCCAGCTGGGTGACCTTGCGTCAGTCACAGTTCTCTCAGAGCTGTTCTCTCAAGGGCAGTTCTCAAGAGAGCTCTCTCAGCCCCACCTACCTCACAGGGTGGTTTTTGTGGGGAGGGGAAGGGAAGGCGATTGTAAGCCGCTCTGAGACTCTGAGTAAAGGGTGGGGTATAAATCCAGTCTCCTCCTCCTCCTCTGCAACCTTTGCCCATAAGTGGGTGGAGTGAATGAAGAAATGTAAAATATGAAAGGGGGTTTTGTCACTGGCTTGGTTCAGATGTCACACTCATGGGCTGGGGAACAGGATGTCTGAACCGGGCCAGCATCTGGCTTCCCTTCTGGTCCTCCCATTCTGGGAAGAGCCATGAAGGATCTGTGTTCTCATCCTGATGAGGACCCAGCAAGACAGGCCTTTCTTAGACCTCTAGGTTCTGTCTTTTCCTGTTCTGTTGGTCCTACCGGCTTGCTTTAAAACTTAGACTCAGTAATTAAATCATTCTAAGTGGTGCCGTGCAGCTTGCTGGAAGACTTATTTTTGCACAAGACCCTGCCAAAGCCTGTTTTCTCCTTGGGAGGTCACCGTATCTCATCACTGTTTCTCAAGATTTACAGTAAGTGAGACCTGAGTCCACAGGTCACTTCTCTAATTAGCACATCTTCGTTTGCTTCAAGCAGCTGCCTTTGATGCTCGTTGTATGTTAATGCCAAGGATATATATATATTTTTGGTGTGTGCTTTTGAAAGCCTCAAAAAGATGAATGACGGCTTTAAAAATAACCAGGACATGGATCTGCTTTCTTTTGCTTTTGCTTGGCTGGGATGATATGACATCATTTTGTACCGTGATGTAAAATGGACTGGCTTATGGAAACCATGATGGAATTTTCATCCTAGTGTTGTTTGCTGATGTCGTCGTTTTACAGCTGGAGGGATGTATTTTGGTCCCCGGAGTTTGTTTTGCTGTTGATTAGCAGAGTTCAGAGGGGCATGTATAGGATTTCCTTTCTTGTTTGCGCGGTGGAACGATCAGATGGGGGAAAGTCTGCCATTGGTCTGTCGGCAGGCATTAGCCCAGACTTTCACCAGTATCTTTAAATTATGGTTCCCTGGCAGGGGTCGATGGGCTGATCACGGAAGCAGCACCTTTCCCAGATGTCTCTGTCTGGATGTTTCCTTTAAATCCGCCAGGTACTCGTGCCTGGGTCAGATCTAAAGAGCCATCTGATTGTGACCTCAGAGTGGCTTACCATCTTATTTCCCTTCCCCTCCCCACAACAGACACCCTGTGAGGTAGGTGGGGCTGAGAGAGCTCTTTCGAGAACTGCTCTTGAGAGAACGGCTCTGCAAGAACTTGTGACTGACCCAAGGTCACCCAGCTGGCTGCATGTGACGGACTGGGGAATCAAACCCAGTTCTCCCAGATTAGAGTCCGCGCTCCCAACCACTACACCAAAGAGGTGGAGTAAAACCATCAGCATCTCCCTGCTGTGGTAAGGGTTTTACTCTCTCTTCCTAGCAGCTCACTTTCTCTCTGCCCAACAGCTGCTCAGGTGCTGGGACGAAAGCGGGGAGGCAGCAGGCAAGGGGGAGTTCTTTACTTCCGTCCCGTGCATGAGTCCCACAGCTCAGGGAGGCTTGGAGCTTCCCTGTCCTCCAGTCCCTCTGGCAGAAGCTGTTTCAAAGGGGGAACTGCCTGCCAACCATGAGCCCTTGCCCACTTTTTTGGAACATGGGGCATATGGGGGACATATTGGGGAATGGTGCTCAGAAGAGCCACAGGTGGCATGTCAAAGAGCCATGGCTGGCTCCTGAGCCACTGAATGAATATCACTGAGCTAGAGCATTGGGCACCCTGACCTGGATAGTCCAGGCTAGCCCAATCTTGTCAGATCTCAGAAGCTAAGCAGGATTGACCCTAGTTAGTATATGGATGGGAGACCACCAAGGAATACCAGGGTCGCGACCCAGAGGCAGGCAGTGGCAAACCACCTCCCTGAAATGTCTCTTGCCTTGGAAACCCTGCGGGGTCACCATAAGTCAGCTGTGACTTGACAGCACTTTCCATCACCTAGAGTGTTGGGCTAGAATTTGGGAGATCCAGCTTCAAATGTCCACTCATCTATGGGCCAGTCAACCCTTCTCAATCTCACTGATCTCAAAAGTGGGGTCGCCAGCCTCCAGGTGGGACCTGGAGATCTCCTGGAATTACAGCAGATTACCAGACAAAGAGGTCCCTCCCCTCTTCAAACCCTGGCCTCTCCAGGCTCCACCCACAAATTGCAAGGTATCTTCTAATCTGGATCTGGCAACCCTACTCAAAAGTAGGGTTACCAGCTCTGGGTTGGAAAATACCTGAAGACTTTGGGGGTGGATCCAGGAGAGCACAGGGTTTGGGGAGGGGAGTGACCTCAGCATGGTACAATGCCAAAGAGTCCACCTTCAAAGAAGCCATTTTCTCCAGGGGAGCTGCTCTCTGTCAGCTGGAGATCAGTTGTAGAAGTGGGAGATCTCCAGGCCCCACCAGGAGGCTGGCAACCCAACTCAGAAGTGGGTTGCACAGGAGAAAGGAGAACCAGGCATAGGCGTAGACTACGGGGGGGCTCGAGGATGCCATCACCCTGGGCACGTTGCTAGGCAACGTTGTAGCAATCACCCTGAAACTCTATGGCACCATAGAGTTTTTGCCCGAAAAAGAGGGAGGGAGAGGGAAGGAACGGCCAGGGCGGGGTGGGGGGAGAGAGGCACCGGCAGCAGCGGCTGGCGGGCCTCAGAAGGGCCTGGGGAGGCGTGGCGGTTTCCCGGGGGGGATATCGCCCCAGCGCGTGCGCGTGCGCTTCGTGCACACACTAAGGAGCCCCCCCCCGGAATTTACAAAACTCTACGCCCCTGGAACCAGGTATACCACCCTGAGTTCCTTGGAGGAAGGACAGGTTAAAAATATGCTAGAGGGATACAACATTTTGCTGATCGAAAGATGTATGCTTTCCCCAGTATGGGAGAGTGCACATAATTGCAGTGGGGAATATGTACATCTCTGGATGATTCCTAGACAGGCGGTGATGGGGAGCAGGGGAAGAGAAAGTTCCAGTCAGTCACATCTCTGATCTCTTCACTTCCTTGGAAATCTGAAGTGGCTCAGAATATAATGGTCAACAATCAGACGGAGGGGAAGGCAAGTATTTCTGTGTCTTAGGGAGTATGTTAAATCGCTAGTATCTAGAGATCCAGCGTGGAGTAATGGTTAGAGGATCTGGGAGACCCAGGTTCCAATCCTGACTCTACCATAAATGCTGCTGGGCGCTCTTGGGCCAGCCACATGCTCTCAGTCTGGACTGCCTCACAGGGTTCGTGTGAAGGTAAAGAGGAGAAGGGGGAAACTGTTGCCCTGGAGTCCTTGGAGGGAGGAAAGGTGAGATAAAGATGTGATAAAGAATTATTTTTGGATATATCGCCCCTCAGACCGATGTCTGGCTCACCCATCATTCTCTTCTGGCCCTCCCTTCCATAAGCCATGGCCTAATTGCAAGCCGATGAGAAGCCCTTTTGGTTAATGGATCTCGAGTGTCTTTCTAGATCACTGTACATACATTGACCTTTTGTAGCACTAGAGGCCAGCGTGATGGAAATCAGATTTTTTTTTTTAAAAAAATTGCATTCTAAAGTCAGCCTAACCAAATTAGGGACCTTTGAATGTAATTGCTCTCCCTGGCAAAATCCTCATTTTTAATAACTTGCTGCAGAGAGAAAACACTGCAGTGTGTCGCCAAGTGTAGTTTTCTGGTCACTGTCCTTTTCAGTATCCCTGCCTGCCCTGATTGCCTGTTCAGTATAAATGGCTTGCCATTTGTGTTTCCCGTACAGATGCAGGGCCTTGTCACGTGCTGCAATGTCCTTGTGTCTTCCGCATGTTCTGTGGACAGATGTGCTCCAAGAGGAATTATTTTCTTGGAGCTTATTTCCCAGGCACATGGGGCCCAAATTCACCATGGTCCTGACAACCCTGGGAAGTTGCAGTTTATCCCACTGGTGAAATTTATGTGCACTGATGGGCGACACCAGTGGGATGAATGCAGCTTCCCAGGGCCATTTGGCTTAAGCTCCCTCTCCTCGTACCCCATGGTCATGATCCAATTCAGGTCCAGTGCACACCAGCGAACTAACGTCCGAGCTCAGAACTCTGGGAGTATGTTTGTTGTCTGGACTTGCAGTGGCTCCGTGGGGGGCGCAAGCGCTTTGTAATGTATGGTGAGGCCGAGAGGCTTCATGCATATGTGCGATGAGTCATTCTCATAATGTGCATCATTCAACATGTGTAGATCAGTAGGCACAGTCTTCAGGAAGTTCACAAGCTAATTACTCAAGGAGAGGGAAGGCATGAAAGGGAAGCAAGTTTGTATCTGCTGGCCCAGCCCTTAGGTGTATATGACTACTAAACAGGTGTATATATAATTGCAACTTTGCCTTTGCCACAGCACAGACAAAGCCTATGTCATAGGCTCTTGTTCGTAGTTATAGTGAATGCGTATAGGTTTAATAGCTTAGGGTACAGTCCTGCCCCCCCCCAAGTACTCTATCAGATAGTAACTTATGACCTTGGTTTTTTTCAGGGTTTGGTCCCCTGGTGTGAAACCAGAATGAATGTGCATTCAGATACGCGCTTGCGCATAGAAAATGTTGTACATAACATGTGAAAAACCAAGTTATAACTTTGCACTTGCTAATTGCAGGAAACCCCTCCCCCATCTAGGATTAAGGGCAAGATTTTCAGGATGTGTGTGGCTCGAATCTTGAACTCTCTCATTCTACATTTCCTGGCTGGCAAACACACCTTCATGTCAGTTCCATTTTACTGGAAGCAGGGATTCCAAGAATGAAGGAAGGCTTCCATTATGAAGTTGCAGGCACCGACTGGAAGAGTGTTCCCAGAATTCCTAGTAGCTAAGCGACGCTTTCTTTTCTCAATTAAAACTGAAAGAATGCATCTTTCTTGGAGTCCCCAAAAAGTTGACTTTTGGATGGGCTGTCAGTAGAGCTAGAGCCCAGCTCTGTGTTTCCGAGTGAGTCATTGCTCTGAGTGTGTTTTTTGACTGGAAAGGGGCCTGCCCTGAACATCCATCCACTCATGGAGAGATGCAATAGGCAACCTCATCAAAAAGTGCATAGCAGTAATTCTCCTGTATCTTTTTATTGTGACTGCCTAAATGGTTTTAAATGCCCCTGATATAGCAAAGGTTGGTTGGAAGGAAGTTGAGACTAGAGAAGAGGGGATCATGCAGAAATATTTCTACCCTCTGTAGGATGGGAGTTTGGTCTGACAGGAATCTTCAGTTACTTCATTAATTGATGTTGTTCTCAGGGTACACAGTTTAGGAATTGTGGTGTCAGAACAAGTGAGAGTCTCTTTTCTGCCTCCCCGAGCCCCACAACCCAGAGGTTGTCTTGATTCGGGACTCAAAGCAAAGGCTAGAGAGGAAACATCAGTGCAACTTAAAACCTTGCCTCTTTAAGGCCAAACTAGATGTCCTGAGGGTGGGGGAGGTGAAAACCACATGCATTTATACATGTGCCTGTTAGGGATGCTAGCTCCAGGCTAGGGAGCTCCTAGAGATTTGGGGATGGAGCCTAGGGAGGACAGAGACCTCAGCGCAGTGTGATGCCACAAGATCCACCCTCCAAAGAATCCATTTCCTTCAGGGAAACTGATCTCAGTAGTCTGGAGGTGAGCTGTAATTTCGGGGGATCCCCAGGTTCCACCTGGAGGCTGGCTAGGGTTGCCAGGTCCCCCCTGGCCAGTGGTGGGAAGTGGGGGTAGGGTTGCCAGCTCCATGTTGGGAAACCCCCGGACATTTGGGCTGGAGCCTGGGGAGGACAGGGACCTCAGTGAGGTACAATGCCATGGAGTCCACCCTCCATAGGGTTAACAGATCCTTACCTCCTGCTGGCAGGGGGTGGGAGGGAAGTCTCCAGGAGTGGGGGGGGGACCCCAACGGGATGTTGTGTGTCAATGCTCTGGTTTAAGGGCAGAACTCTATAGTTTTACAGGAAAAGCTGAAAGTTAAAAGTGGCTGCAAGCCAAGTGTGCAAAAGTCATCAACGTGCAGCAAAGCAAATGCCTTTGCCTTAAAAAAGCAGTGAACAATTGTACAGAAAACTTCTTGTCTGCTATACTTTCCATTATACTTCCCATTCAGTAGTCAGCCAGAAGGGGAGACTAACTTGTATGGGCAACAATTGGGGCAGAGGATAGCAGGGCTATCCAGCACACACCTGATGCACTTAAGCAAAGTCATTGAGGAAGTCAATTGGGAAATTCCGCCCCCCCTAATAAAAGGGCTAAAAAAGACAGCCGTGCTGGCCTGGCAGCATTTTAAACAGCCAAAGATTTGAAGTGAACTAATCGCTTATGTCAGCCCGACAAGTGATTATGACTTGGCTTGAAAGCGATTCTCTGTCTAACTAGGAATTCTCGAGTCCTTACCAAAGCGACCGTGTTTACAGCAATGATTGTTAATGAGACGGTGGTTTTGGGGGGGGGGGGGGAGGGAGACATGCCGCGGAGCTGGAATGGCTTATTAAAACCTCCTTCCCCTCCAATGGAGAGCAGTCAGTGCGCTGTAAGTAAGAACCCGAGGTGGGAGGAGAACTCCCTTGTTAAAAACAGACTCTATGGAAATTGGAGTTGATTTCTGCCTTTCAACAGCCTGGGGAGGCCCCGGCCTGCCTGTCTTGGATCTGCCACGGGAGATCTGGACATGAATCCTTCATGGCTCTCGCGGGAGCTTTGAACGTGTTGGATTATACCATCTTTTGTAGTGGCAGGTGTATGCCACAGGGCAGGCTTTAGAATCCCTACGTTGGCGGATTGCGTTAACCCACCCTAAATCAGGTATACGAAATTCCATTAAGCTAACCCCCCTCTGGCGTTTTTCTCACTGAGGCTAAAGATCTGCAGGCCTAAGAGCATGCAGGCAGGGCAGCGGGTCTATTAGGGAAATGATGGTTTTAAAATAATGACGGTCGTCTTTGTCCCGTCGACCAGCACTTGTCTGTGTCAAGGGTAATTTTGGATTTATTTTTGCAAAAGATATTGCAGATGGGGCTTCAATCTAGGTCAGCGGTGGGGGGGGGAAGATGGCTCAGAATTGTGACTGCTAGACAGAGAGATTGACAATTCTGTATTAACTAGACAATTTTGTATTTTTAAATGTGATGTATAATGTTTTGGGGAAATGATTTCCCCTGCTGCTAGATCAAATGAAGAAAAAGCACAAACTTTGGGCTACCCTGAGTCCCGTTCTGTAGAAAGGGCCTTGATTCTGCGAGGGTGCAGGGTAGAATTGCCAAGGCAGGGTAGGGAAATACCTGGAGATTTGGGGGATGGAGTGTTAGGAGGACAAGGTTTGGGGAGGGGAAGGACTTCGGCAGGGTATATTGCATAGAATTCACTCTCCAGTGTGGCCATTTTCTCCAGGGAAACTGATCTCTGTTGTCTGAAGATCACTTGTGATTCCAGGAGATATCCAGGCCCCACCTGGAGGTTGGCAACCCTAGTTCAGGGGTGGGTCTCTGATGTGTTGGACAGAGGAAGACGGTAGTGGAAGGCTGCATGGGGAGTCACACCAGAAGTAGCCGCCCTCTTGTGGATGTAGCAGGTGGTTGGTCCCCCCCCCCCCGCGCTGTGGCTGACCCAAAGCAAAGTGAGACAAACGACAATAGCTGTGTTAAGTCTGTTGCAGTGAGGCCAGAAAGGAGCCTTCTGGCACCTTAAAGGCTAAGATTGTCTGTGGACTAGAGTCTACTTCATCAGATGCATGAAGTGCATTTTCAACTGGGAGGATATATATACATGTGCATAGAGGGAAAAATATTGTAGACTGTGGTGGGGGCAGGGTCTCAAAAAAAGGCACTGAAATGCAGTGGATGCTAGTCCTCTGAAATTTTCCCCATAATCAATCTGCTGGTCTTTAAGGTGCCACAGTACTCCTTCTTGCATTCCCTCTGGAGTAGCCCAAAAGAATGCCTTGTCTCAGAGCGAGGCCTCCCTGTGAGTAGCAACCTGCTCTTTGGTAAAGGCCTATTTGTGGGCAAGGACCTACTTTGAGCAAGGCAGCGGACCCAGGGAACAGGTGTTATTGGAGAGCTGCATTCCTTAGGGCTTAGGGAACAGAAAAATGCTTTCATGTCATAAGAAACTGAGATATTCCCAGGGCTATTTTGGGGCAGGAATGCACAGGAACAGAGTTCCGGCTGGCTTCCAAGTTGGCCACACCTACAGCCCCCCCCCCCCCAGATTCCCCAGGCACCTCACAAGCCTCAGGGCACCTGGGGAAGCCAAGCTGATCCAGGGAGGGAAGGCAGTTTAAACTGCCTCCCCTCCTTGGGTTCCCCAGGTGCCCTGCAAGCTGCGGGGCATCTGGGGAAGCCAATCCCGGGAGAGAACTGTGCTGTCAGGGGTGTGGCCTAATATGCTAATGCATTTCTGCTGTTGGGTGTGGTCTATTATGCTAATGAGTTCCTGCTGGGCTTTTTCTACAAAAAAGCCCTGGATATTCCAGACGGTAATGTTTTATCCCTTTCAGTTTTTTTGTAACATGCTTATATGTCTGGAACGATAGCTGGAACCCTGTTGCTGTGAAGCCCATGTGGCTAGATGGTGAACCATATGATGGGGCTTCTTCATTGTGGAGCTTCACCATTTGCGAGGAGGTCTGCATGTTCAGCAAAATATAGTTCTAGTCTTGGATCACTACGTGTTGAATAGAGAGGTCATCAAGAATGCTGTAGCCACCCATCCTAGGGTTGCCAGTCTCAGGTCCCAGCAGGGCTTTCCCCCACTTTTTGGGGCTTCTGGCCACCCCCAGCCTTCTGTCTGTTGAGGGGAAACCTGGCCCCCAAACAGCCACGTCCGGGTGCGACGTCCCCGACGCAGTGACATCACCTGGAAGTGACATCATCACGATGGGGATGCTGAGCGCGATGCTCTGGTTTGAGGGCAAAACTCTAATGTAAATTTGGCCTAAAACCAGAGTTTTGCCCTTAAACCAGTGTTGTGGTGCAACATCGCTGACCTGATGATGTCACTTCTGGGCTACATCATTGTGTCAGCGACTTCCTGGAACGCCCCCTAAATCCCCCCGCCAGTGTGGCGAGAGGACCCAGTGACCCTAATCTATCCACATAGGTTGGCCAACCTCCAGGTGGGGCCTGAAGGTCTCCTGGAATTACAGCTGATCTCCAGACTGGAGAGGTCAGTTCCCCTTCAAAGAAACGGCTGTTTTGGAAGGTGATATTATACCTTGCTGAGTTTCCTCTCCAAACACCACCCTCCTCAGGCTCCATCTCCAGATCTCCAGGAATTTCTCATCCTGGAGTTGGAAACGCTGCATCCGTAGTTTATATTATTGGCTTGCAAACGAACATCTAGAATAAAATAATTCTGTTTGTGTGTGTGTTTGTGTGTGTCCGCTGTCTCTCTCTCTCTCTCTTTGTCTCTATTTGTCTCTCTTTCTCTCTCTATATCTCAAATAGAAAATCTTAGAAACTGGCTGCGTCCATTACTGGGCTTAAACAAACGATTGGGAAAACACAAATGTTTGCGATCTCTTGGTCTGTTGCAAGAGAACGTTGAATTCTCTGCCATTGATTAGGTAATTGATTATTGGTCTGCAAAAGAACATACACTCTAATGTGTGGAATCAGAGGGAACAATTAACAAATTAGTCTTTCTTGTTTTCTTGAGGCTTTCAACAGCCGGGAAAATGCAAGCGACATTTCCGTGTGCAAAGGCTGTTCAGCCGTTTCCAAGAATCCTGGGCAGAGCTTAATCGGAAAATGGATTCAGCTGCAGAATTTGTTCCTCTGATGCCAGAGCTTAGCATTAGAATGTGAAAACTGGTAGCAGAAAAGAACAATGCTTCTGAGCATGTGCAGAACACCATTATCTTCCTGAGGAGCCACACAGCCTTTCTTTACACACCTTTCTTTGCATGGATATTCTTGTCTCTTGTAACAATACTTTTCTTACACCAAAGACCCCTGTCTATTCCAGGGAGTCCTGATGTGCTGCCCATGGGCGCCTGGACCCCCCAACATCTGTCCTGGTGCCCTCCAAATGTTTTTAAAAAATGGGTAGGGCCAGTTGGGAAATTTGATTGGCTCTGCAGATTACTAGAAACATTGCTTTGGCAGCAGCTGCCACCATAACAAGGATCTTCTTCAGAAAGTGACTGAAGGTAAGCGATGGTTGCAGCCATTTTATGACTGGCTCCACTTCCTGTGGCAGCCATTTTGTGGCAACCATTTTGTAGTTGTACCCACCATGCGGTGTCAGAAAGTTGGGGACCCCTAGTCTATTCAATCTTCCACTACACAGATATATTATGGATGATGCTTTCCACCTTACTTGTCTTTCTTCCTAGTAACTTTGTTTAGGATTGCAGCTTTATCTTCTAATCTCGAGCTCTGTGGGAAGGGATGGAAACCCAGAGAATTCATGCACTGGAATGGACACTAAGGGTGTTTTGCGCTGGAAGCTGCAACCTCTCTCCCAAAGGCTAAGAGGTGATTAGAGCAGGGGCAATGCTTGATCAGCAACCGGTAGGGTTGCCTGGTCCTCTTCGCTTCCTGGTGGGGGTGGAGGGAGCTCTCCGGGAGTGTGGGGGTCAGGGTGATGTCGCTGTGCATGATGTCCCCAGCGTGATGACATCACGTGGAAGTGACAGCATCACACTGGGGGAGCCGTGTGGTGATGCTGTAGCATTTTGAGCAAAATTCTATGATTACCATAGAGTTTTGCCCAAAATACTAGAGCAGCACTGTGTGGCATCACCAGCGTGATGGTGTCACTTTTGCGTGATGTCATCATGCTGGGGGTGTTGTGCTGGGTGGTGGGGTGGGGCTTTCCTCCGCTGACCAGCTGGCTGGCGGCTGATTGGAGCCTGCCAAATCAGGGGATCTCCAGCTCCCACCTGGGGGTTGGCAACCCAAGCTGCAGGTAGTTGAAGTGAGACTGTAGTGTTCCTCATAAGCAGGGACACTGGGAAGCTTTAGATTTAGAGCCAGACTAGTGCAGCAGTTAAGTGTTTTGGACTCGGATCTAGGAACCCCCGGTCCAGATCCCCACCCTGGCGTAACACTTGTCCCACTTCCTCAGCCTAGTCACTTTCCTAGTCACGTTTCCTCAGCCTAATTTGCCTGAAAAGGTTGTTGGGAGGACGAAATGGGTACGGGAGAATTGTGTATGCTACCCTGCCCTCCTGGGAAGAAGAGTGGTATAAAAAGGCACTAGATAGATAAGCATAATCTACACATTATGGAGGCTTATTGACATTGTTGTGATGCGTCTGTTGCCACAGGCTCCTGGCTCCCCAAGCAGCTGCTATGGCAAACGTGTCTTTTTGGATGTTATTGGTCAACCCGGGGGTGAGGCGATGGCTGCCGTGTGGAGATTTAAAGCAGCCTCCCTGTGTTTTCTGCCAATGTGCAAACTTCTCCTCGGCCCAGGTTAGACAAACAAAGGAGGGATTGAAGCTCCATGGAGGAGCAGTAGGGTTACTAGTGCTGCCTTGGCAAAAGCTGGGAGATTTTGAAGGAGTTGCCTGAAAGCCTTGGATTCAGTTTCTGACATGTCCCGTTAAAAAGGACCTTGGATAGCGTGGCTGGGTTTGGGCTTGTCTAAGGACCTAACTATATGCTACATTTCTTAGGGGACAGCCCTAGATTGGGTGTAGCATCGTTTTCTGAACTTCTGCTGTTCCTAAGCATGTAGAGGCTTGGTTGGATTAGTACTGTGATACTTAGAAAGAGGGAATAGACCATTAGAAAGAGGGAATAGATACTTAGAAAGAGGGAATAGACTGTGCTGTTTTCCTGACCTGAAAGAGCTCTGTTGGGGAAACCTTCATATTGTCCATTGGAGCACTGAGAGCCCCAATAGGGAAAATGGTACTTCCCTGGGCCTTTTCAGGTCAGGAAAACAGCATGGAGGAAAGAAGGCTGAAGCTCTTTTGCCCCATGTGCCATAGGCCCAAACTGAATTTGGCCCATGCATGCCTAGAAAGTATAAAGTTTCAGAACACGAGTCTCCACCCAACCTGGGGATGTCCCTGAGGTAAACACAACTTCTTGTTAGACCCCAAGACCACGGAGAACGGCTGCCAAAAGGAGTACCTGGTGCCGGTTAGATGGAACTGGTCTGGCTTGGTGTAATACAGCTTCATATGTTCAGTGGTTCTATTTTATACATTAAGCACAGGATGATATTTGCAAGGGATAGCCTTTTGTCTGATAGGTGGAATCTGTAAGAGTATCCATTTTGGGCTATGAAAACACATGTCTGGAGAGTCTTTAATGGTAGTATATAGAATTATACATGGTGATTGGAATGAAATGCTGCCATGTTCTCAACAAACTGGGAAAAAATATTGCTGCTAGGAGGATGGTGGTGGAAAATGTTTCCTGACAGAGCCCTTCTGACAAGCTAGATCCTCTTGGGACCCAGAGTGGTAGCTGCAAAAAGTCACTTTGCCATGGACCTTACTTCTAAGTAAACATATTTAGTTGCTAGAATAACCCACCATTTTTTACCACTCTCTTCTGAGTAACAACCTTTTGCGATTGCTGAACATTTTTTATACAATAGTCAATAGTCTAAAAGTGTCACCTGTTGATTTGCAGTCCCATCTCCTGCCACTGGTGGAGCCACCAGTGAGTTTCTACAATGTAACAGAATGAGAGCCAGTTTAATGCAGTGGTCAAGTGCGCGGACTCTAATCTGGGAGAACTGGGTTTGATTCCCCACTCCTCCACGTGCAGCTGCTGGATGACCTTGGACAAGCCATAGTTCTGACAGAGCTGTTCCCTCAAAGACACTTCTGGAATGAGTTCTCTCAGCCCCACCTACCTCACAGGGTGTCACTTGTGGGGACGGGAAGGGAAAGGAGTTTATAAGCCGCTCTGAGGCTCCGAGTGAAGGACGAGGTAAAAATCCAATCTCTTCTTCCAAACGTGGCTGCTTGGAGGGAACAACAGCAACGATAGAATCTTGACCAACGGGACGACTTTGGAGAAGGAAGAGAAAGGCCAGCTTGGATGGGGATGGGACTCCTAGGAATGGAAGAGCCTGTGAGCTGTTGGCAGGAAGGGAACTAACAAGTGTCCCGTCCTGACTAGTCCGGGCCTTGCCCCTGCCCCCCTGGGGCCCAGACCCACTTACTGCTGGCTGGGGGCTCAGTCTCCCGCCTGCTCAACCCGCCGGGGAAGGAGGCAAGGACAGCCGGAAGGCCTCAGCCGATGGGCGCCCAGAGCAGCGTCTCCAGGAGGGGAGAAGTTCCGCTGCTGCTGCACACCTGGGACACCTGCGGCTCGCCGTGGCCAAGCTGCCTGGACTGTCGGGAGCCCGGGGCGATGGCCTCTCTTCCTGGCAGCCTGCCTGCTACAGCAAGGTGCCCTGTGGGCTGGGAAGGGGTCGTGCTGGAACGCCGGGGTGGGGAGGGAAGAGGAGAGCCCTCCTCCCAGGGCAGCCCAGATGCAGCACGGGGGTGGAGCCGCGCTGGATGCAACGGCGTGGCATCTTCCCTTACAAAAGGGGGCAGAGCCAAAGCTCGGGGGGGAGAGGGGCCGGACAAGGGGCGGTCCTGGCAGTTGGGCTGGGGGAATATAAGGCAGCCACTTGAGCAGGGCCGGAGACGAGAAGTCGGTGGTGGAGCACGCCCTGGGGCAGAGAGAGCGAGAGCGGGCGAGACTTGCAGCAGCAAAAGAGCTCCCCTGGCGGAAGACTGGGAGGCGGAAGAGGGTGCAGTAAATCCCTGCCCTCGGCCTATCTGAGGCCCTTTTGCCTTGGAAAGCTCCCACCGCCCTCCTGGACCGTCCCTGAATGCCCCGACGTCACGGCCACTGGCAGACCGGCTGCGGGGGAGAAGGTGGAGCCCAACAACAAGACTTGGACATTCTGAGCTAAACTAGAAGTGGTGGTGATGGCCAGCTGCTGTTGGTCTCTAATGAACAACTGACATATTTGCTATGCTGTCCCAGAGCTGATGGCAGTGAGGTAGAGAGAATATACATACATATGTACCAAGTGCATATTGGGTGCATCTCACTTAGTGTTGTCTACTACCACTTAGTGTTGTTAACAACTACCTTCGTATTTGGTCTTTCCTAACACCTACCGTCAGAGATCCTTCGACTGGAGATGTCAAGGATTGAACCGGGGATCTTTTTGCATGCAGAGAAGACTAGAGCCAGTTTGGTGAAGTGGTTAAGTGCGCAGACGCTAATCTGGGAGAACCGGGTTTGATTCCCCACTCCTCCACTTGCAGCTGCTGGATGACCCTGGGCAAGCCATAGCTCTGGACCAGCTGTTCTCTCAAGGACAGCTCGGGAAAGCGCTCTCTCAGCCCCACCTACCTCACAGGGTGTCTGTTGTGGGGAGGGGAAGGGAAAGGAGTTTGTAAACCGCTCTGAAACTCCCTTGGGTAGTGAAGGGCGGGGTATAAATCCAATCTCTTCTTTTCTTGCTCTGCCTCTGCACCGCAGCTGTCTCCCTCTTGTAGCTGCAACGCACTGCAATGCGCGTCATACCCACTGTGGCCCTCTCTGCAAAGAGATCTAGTTGGATGCAGAGTGTCACATGCTGCAGATCCAGCAGAGGGAGCTCAGAAGCACAATAAAATGTAATGCAAACCAGCTAGTGACTGTATCTAGCGGCTTGTTTGTTTGGCGTATTTTCAGGAACACAGAATGACTTTTTACTGAGAATAGAAAGAGTTGTGTCAGGGTTTTCCTCTGATCATCAAAACATCGCTGTCATTAACGCCCAAGTCTCAGGCACACTCACTTTAAGTGCAGAGTGACTCCATAGATCAAGAGCGAAAAGGCTTATTCATTCCTGACAAATTGCAACAATGTGCACTGGGGGAGGGAAAGGAGGTTGGGAAACCACGGCTCTCAATTGGCTTTTGTGCAGTTACCTCTCGCTGGCTAAATAAAGGTGCTTGTTTATTTTTTTTTTGTTACGCAGTGAGGGATTGATGTGGCTGGGAGGATGGATTAAAAAGAAGCTGTATGGCTTAAACCTGTTTTATAAATGCCTCACGGGCAACTCTGATTTTCCAGGACAGTTTATTTTGTAAGTAGTATGCTCCGATACACAATACACATTGCAGAGACCTCTGGGAGTCCACAATGTGACACTATACACTGAATGTTTGGAAGGGGTTACCTGAGAGTTCCTTCAGCTGCCATGTGAATGCAAAATGGTGGAGGTCCCGGCTTGGTGATTGCTGGTCTTTGGGCCTCAACAAGATTCTGACTATGATAACTACTACAATGTTGGTCACACTGTCAGCTGGCTGTGAGGAACACCTTGTACTTGGCTTGGTTCCAGTGGGTTTACAGGCAAAAACCAGTTTTATTTTCATAGCCTCCCTCCCTCCCTCTTCTTTCTTTCTTTCTTTCTTTCTTTCTTTCTTTCTTTCTTTCTTTCTTTCTTTCTTTCTTTCTTTCTTCCCTTTCCTTTCCTTTCCTTTCCTTTCCTTTCCTTTCCTTTCCTTTCCTTTCCTTTCCTTTCTTTCTTTCTTTCTTTCTTTCTTTCTTTCTTTCTTTCTTTCTTTCTTTCTTTCTTTCTTTCTTTCTTTCTTTCTTTCTTTCCCTTATATGTGAGAAAAGACCTTTTAGATAAAGGACATTGTGGAAGCCTCCTGCAGGGAGAGTATGGAGCAGGCCTCAAGCCTGCCTTCTATTACCATAGGGTTGCCAGCCTCCAGGTGGGGCCAGGAGATCTCCTGCTTTTACAACTGATCTCCAGCTAACAGAAATCAGTTCCCCTGGAGAAAATGGCTGCTTTGAAGGGTGGACTCTATAGCATTGTATTATGCTGAGGCCCCTCCCCTCCTCAAACCCCGCCCTCTCCCAGCTCCACCCCCAAAGTCTCCAGATATTTTCCAACCCAGACTTGGCAACCCTATATTACCATGCTCTGTCCAGTGATGAATTTTTCAGGCAAGTGTGGTACATATCAAGTCCAGAGAATGGGAGACTCTCAGCATCCCAGCCAGTTCATTCTGCACAGCAAAAAAGCGTTATAGCTAACAGTGAAACATTTGAATCACCTCAGCAAGTCAGCATCTCCTTCTGGATATCCTAAGATGGAACCCTGGCAGAACAAACAGCATGCTTATCAGCCTAATTTCTTTGTATCTGATAACAAACAGATAAACTGTGAAGGCAGCTGATTCTGTTTCTAAGACATGACCCTCAAAATGCTTCATTTAAATAGATAGAAATGCATATAGCTGCAGGTACCTCTAACATTTCCTGAACTGTGCAGGCAAAGCCTTTCTATACATGGAATAGTGGTCTGTCTGTGTGTGCGCTACAGTCTATCTCTCTAAGGGTGGCTCTAGCCATTCTGCCTCACCCTCCTCCTGTGCTGCCATGGCAAGTTCCAGGGTGGCAGGAATGGGTGGGGGGGATATGCCACCTGAGCAGAGACAGCACCCCCTGGACCCAGGCAGCAACCAGACCACTCTGCCAGGCGACAGTGAGCACAAGCATCCTTCTCAGTTCCTCTTGACTTGCCCCCCTACCCCCGGTGTGCCTCTTCAGTGATGAACCAGCGCTGTTATCTCTTGATGATATTTTGACTCTGCCATTACTCCAAGGGGCCAAGGGTGATATACCTGGTTACCCTATCCTCCACTTTATATATTTATATGCAGAAGTTATATCCTGCCTCTCTACCCTCACGCGGGCTACCAAAGCGGCCAACAATTCAAAACGTACACAATAAAATCACATTTTAAAACCATTAAATATCAGCCCCTCCAATGCACATTGTTAGAGCAAAAACAGAGTTGAAATTTGGGGGGCATTCTGGAGGTGGGTGGGGATGTTGCATGATGCCCCGATGTGATGATGTCATGCAGAAGTGATGTCATGATGTTGGGGACATCACACGGCAATGCTCTGCATTTTGGGCAAAACTGTATGGGGTTTTTTTGGCTTAACACCATAGAGTTTTGCCCCAAAAGCAAAGCGTCACTGTGTGACGTCCTGATGTGATGATGTCACTTCTGTGTGATGTCATCATGTTGGGACATCGCTGTGCAATGTCCCTGTTTGGGGTGGGGCTTCCCCTACTGGCTAACTAGCCAGCAGCAGGCAGAAGCCCCCAAAATTGGGGGAACCCCTGCCCAGACCAGGGGTCTGGCAGTCCTAGTACAAAGACATAAAAATGGCAATTAAAATATTTAATTCTCACAGAGCTTTGAATTAAGCTAGACTGAGAGAGAATGACTGGTGTACAGTCAGGGGTCATTTTGTTAAAAAAGAGGTGCAGGAGCTCATTAGCATAATTCATTAACATAACTTATTTGCATATGCTACACCACCTGACATCACCAGAAGTATGTTGGAAGGAAGGAAGGAAGGAAGGAAGGAAGGAAGGAAGGAAGGAAGAGGAAATAAGGGGAGGGAGGGAGAGAAAAAGAGAAAGAAAGAGAGAGAGAGAGAGAGAGAGAGAGAGAAAGAAAGAAAGAAAGAAAGAGCTGAGAGAGAGGGGACAGCTACTAATCCAAGCCTCAGAAATACCACTATTCTGGGAGGATAGCTTCAGTGGTGGCTGAAGCCTTCAGAAGGCTGGTCGGAGGAACAAGGACCTTTCCAGGGGACGGGGTCATTTTGCTGCAGCCATGACACAAGCAGGCATTCCCCCTCTGGGGGAGGGGGGGGGCTGGCACCAACTCCCGGAGCTGCGCTCCCCCGAGCTCCTGCTCGAAATGACCCCTGTGTACAGACATGCATCGTGGTTGGGTGGAAATTTGAACACTGGTCTCCCCATTTGTAGTCTGATATTCTAACCACTGCACTGAAATTGGCTCCTCCGTGTACACCCTCTTACCTTAGTATGCTTTTTCTCTCCATCCACTGAGCAGGGAAGACACCTCCAGCTTAGGAAGAGGCAGAAATAATGCAGGTACTCAGGCTGGGCTTAGAGACAACTCCGTTGAAGGGAAATGGGACTTGCTGCCACCGTATTGATTTCCTCCCAGTGGGTGGAAATGGGGCAACTCAGTGGCCGTAGGAAACAATGGAGAAATCAAGGACTTCAGTGTAATTGCAAGGACACAACATCTTTTCTGTTCCCTTCCTAAGAAAAAAGTAGAAACAAAGCTAGGAACCCATACTGTACCTAGGGATGTATTTCATGTTGAAAATGTGAAGTTTTTCAACATTTGTGTGGGGATCCAGAGGGTCTGTGACTGCTTGGACCTCCCTGTCGGCCTTTGTGGTTCCAGCCAAGACCCTAGGCCCGGCACGTCCTCAGATGTGGAGAGGGGAGGAGCAATTCTCCCTCTAAGCTGTGGAGTCTTGTGAGCAAAAATTCTACCTTGTGAGCTACTGGCATTAAAGTTGTGAGTGAGCAATTTGGCTACTGCATAAATTAGTTTGCTCTGGAGCCATCCTTCCTGTGCTAAGACAAAAATGTGTAAGCCAGAGGCTAAAAAACTGTAAGCTCACTCACACTAACTCAGCTTAGAGGTAACACTGGGGAGGAGGTTAACCACACCTTTCCCCTTCTCTCTTCCTTAGTCTCTCTTCCTCAGCCTAAAGAAGACCTGGAGCCTCCTCATAGAGTTGTCAGGCCTGGCCTGGCAACCAACAGCATACCAAGGTGTGTGTTTAGGGGTGGTGGTAGCTGCCAGTGATGATACAACATTACTTCTGGGAAAAACCCAGAAGTGATAATCCTCTCTAGGAATTGCCAAAAACTCTATGTACCATGTACCATAGAGTTTCTGGCAATTCCTAGAGAGGTATGATGACTCTTCCAAATTTTCCCCAGAAACAATGTCATGTTTTTAATTTTTTCTTGGCCTCCAGCTGGTGGAGTGTTGGCAGGCAACATTCGCTGGGGGTGGGAGATCCAGAGGCCTCTCAGTGATGTATAGGAGCTACGCATTACCTTGTCCAGCAATGCTGGCCCTCTTGCTGTTGAGGTAGCTGTAGGAGTGATCTGGGCTGAGCTCACGGCCACCTGCTGCGTCTCGGTTAAGTCCGATCGGAAGGTCCAGTCTTGAGCAACTTGAAAAAATATTTAAAATACCTCTGATTGCAACAAAGTGAGTTTTAGTTAGGTTGCCCCACAACAAGCAGGCTATCAGTGGCATGCAGGCATCTTGCACTTTCCCCCATTAGACAGCATAAAATGAAAAATCCAATCCAGAAACTAGGCAGGGGGTGCAGCTTCATTCCAGCTCTCGCTAGGGCAGTCTGGACTCTGTGCCTTAGCCAATCCTTTAGCCTCTGCCGGCTGACCATACCGTGTGCGGCTTCCATGCTGCGGATTGTCCACCCGTGGCCCAAACAAACAGTTTTTAGGTTTGTAGGCACAGACTCAGTTTGGTGTTAATGGGTTCTGCTTTCCACTTGATGTTCACACCATTTCCTGCATTTAAAATAAAAACTTGAAATGACAGGAAAGTGCCATTTCATAAGAGGTGTATTTTAGAAAATGACTTTGCTATTAAAGTTGTTTCGTTGTGCTATTAAAGCTGCCTAAAATGGAAGATCTGGCGTATTTTTTAAAAATAAGAGCCGGTAAAGAAATTGGGAGATTATATATATATATATATATATATATATATATATATATATATATATATATATATATATATATACATACATACACACACACACACACACACACACACACACACACTTCCCCCCCATATGCGGTTATTAAAGTGAAAGGACCCCACTATCACAAATTCCAAACCATCTGAGCTGGAGCGATTCTGAATTGGAAATAATTGACATGCCTAGTACTTGTAAAATTCTCTTGGCGCCCTTCTTCCATTCTCCCGCTATAAGCTGCGTTACACTGTGCTCGAATCATCTATAGTGCCTCCTAGCCTAGCCTAATCGAATTCCATGCTCAAAGGGGATTTGTGGTCACAGAAAACTGAGGAAGAAGAAATTGTCCATAATCTTCATTTTCAGGCTCTTTTGCTCTATGGGGGTATCCCAGAATGCTCAGTACTGCTGTGAGGAGGCCCTGATTTATGGGCAGCCAAGCCTTCAGTGTATGAAACCTTGGCCACCAGCCACTTTTCTTGAGGAGCTACTTAGAGATGCACCACTCTTAAAGGGTTCTGTCAGCAAATACTATTGCCATGCACCCCATTTCCATCTTCTAGCCTGACAAGATGCTGGCTATAATAGTAATATAAACAGAACAAGGAGTGGCTTCAAAGGACCTTAATATGGATAGCGACTAAAACCTTTTGTGTGGCATACTCTAATGCTTTGATCCTAAACAAACCAAGGTCATGTGATCTTGGGACAAGTCCACAAATTACCAATTCCTTAATTTAAGGGGCATGTCTCTGCATAGTAGATTCTGTCACTATGTTGGTGGTATGAGAAGGAGCTGCTATGATAACCAGACCAGATGAAATCTGCTTCCACTGGCAAATGCTCTCAGGAAGGGCTAATCCTAGTATTGCCACCACCATGGTGGAGCTGCCAAAACCACCATTAGCGTAGGTGAAGGAGGAGGGCAGTTCCACCCAGCTGTCTGCTGTGAGGTTTCCAACGGCTGTAATGTCCACTGAAGAAGCAAGATTACATGAACTGGCATTGCCGGAGGGTAAAGTTAGAGGGTGCTAGCCCTTTGTCAAGGATCTCCATGGTGGTCCTCAGGCACAGTGCAAGGAGTGTTTCAGCTTGTGTTAGGGTGGGAGATCTAGATATGAAAGCCCATCATTGCTGGAATCGAAAACATATTCATGAGCTGTGTGGAAGGCCTCCATGGCAGGAGCAGAATACGTAAACAAGGGAATGAATGAAGAGCACTTGGCCAGTCGTCAGATGGCTGGATGTTTGCCATGACTTCTGGTTGCTGGGCCCTAATTTAGAGGTTTGGAATTAGGTAATGTATACATCTGGCACTAAAGCCCAGTTCTTGCAGAATGATCAGAGGGCTACCACGTCCCTATTGGGGAGTCGAAATGGGAGGTACAGTGCTGAAGACCAAATGGCCATGTTTGAGTGGAAGAGTCAACCTGAATCGGCATAGTAAGGCACCCTGGTGAAGGCCGTCACTGCATCAAGTGACAGAACTGGGCCGCATGTTTGACACCCCTGCTCTAGGTCATACCCAGAAGTGACGTAGTGATAGGGATGCCAGACCCCCTGGTGGGGGTGGGGGTGGGGTTCCCCTGGTTTTGGGCTCTCCTTTCCACCAGTGTCCAGCTGTCCAGCAGGGGGGAAATACACCCCCAAACAGGCAAGAAGCTGGAAATAAATGTGACATGCCTACGTCACTCAGAAGTGACATAGGCACGTCAGTCACATTGGGGGCACGTCTAACACTCTGGTTTTGGGGCAAAACTCTATGGTAGAAGCTAATTCTACCATAGAGGTTATGCCCACAAACCCGAGCATCGCCCCGGTGTGCCTATGTCACTTCTGAGTGATGTAGGCATGTCATGTTTATTTCCAGCTTCTTCCTTCCTCACTCCTGGTAGGTTCACACTCAACCTCTGCCGGCTGGTTCTATGGACCTGGCAACCCTTCATAGTGAGGTCATCATCACATGCCTCCTCCTGTCTCTGTCCCCAACCCTGCTGATCTTCATGGGTTCCCTTCCCCTATATGTCCTCAGAATGTCACTGTGAGTTAGGTTAGGTTGCAAGAGTGTGACTGGTCTAAGATCAGCCAGCATGTTGCATGGCAGAGTAGGGATTTGGATCCAGGCCTCCCAGATGATGGTCTGATGCTCTAACCACTATGCCACACCGGTGAAGTTTCATCCAAAATCTGGGTCAGTGGTTGTCATCAGTCCCAAGATGCACAATGGGAGCATCTCAAAAAGAGGTGAAGAACAGCAAGGAGTTAGAAGCAGGATTTAATGGTCAGGTAAAATGTTGGGGAGTCGCTCCAGTTTATTTCGAAGGCACTTGCACAGAAGATATTTTGGATGGATTTTACATTCCCTGCCAACCGTAAGGCCTGATCTAGCCACGCAGCAGAATGAGGCGGTGGACTTCTGAAGTGGATAGAATGGATAGAACCAATTCAGACTGCAAGTGGGAAGATTCACATTGTTAATGTTCTTCCAAGTAAAAAAACTCTGCAAATGGAGCAAAAAATAGCACGTGAGAGAAAGAGAGAGAGGTTCTAGCCTAGCCCTTGGCATGCTGTGCTAGTTTTCCATTTGCAGGAAATTATTAATACAGGGGGATTTTGGAAAAAACCTCCTGCAGCACCCTGAAGAACTGTCTGTTCTTCCACCTCTGCACTCTGCCACCTCATTCCACTGCATGTCTAGACCAGGTCTAAGTTAGGATATGTAATATAGAAATCACAGGACTAGAGTGTATGTAATGAGACCAAGAGACCAAGGGGCTACTCTTGAGCAGTTGATAAAGAATGGAAGTTGGATTTGGAAAACCTACATTCAAGGTCCTCCTCTTCTACAGATCCAGCATGCAGCCTTGCTCTGTCTCCGAGTTCGTAAAGCTGGGCATGACCGGTTGCCTAGTGTGGAGCTTTTTGCACGCAACCAAGATTGTAAAGCACTTGGCAAATTGCAGTTGCTACTTAGCGATTAGTAGAAGGAAAAAAATAATTCCCTGTTGCAGAAATGCATTTCTATGACTTCTGTGGTCAGGCGAGAGAGCAAAATCTGTTATCATCTTCCTATTTGGAAGGAATCAGAAATGAATGAGCACTGTGTATGGTGGATCTGAACTGGATTTTTTAATTTCTTTCGGGTATTAGTCTAGTCGTGTAAGTGGGGATTCTTGATTTTATGGGAAAAACCTTATTACATTATTGCTAATGCCCACCAAGCGTAGGATAAACCTTGGGCTTAAATCGTAGAAACTGGGCAGATTTGTATGAAGGGAGGGGGGGGGGATTCCTTTGCTGTAGAATATAAAGTGTTACATGTTAACCAAAGACTGTTTGGACAGAAAAGCTGTGGTTAGGGGAGGGTCTTTCGTGCATGATCGAGGGCTGTAACGTTAAGTTAAACATTGTGTGAAGTTCCTAAGTATTGTTTAAAGGCTACGTTTCTTGTCATGATGGCCGAAATGGGGAAACTTAGGCTGGAGACAGACAGTAGATTATTTTTAAAAAGAGAGTTGAAAATGGCATGAGAGAAGCATTAGTGATTCTGATGTGCACAAAAGTTACTTTGATTGTACTGTTGCTTCCTGTTAAACACATGCTATGCAGCAAAAAAAAAATAAAAATCAAAGGAGCCATATGTTCTGTACAGCTCTGGTTTTCTCATTGTACTTCAAACACTCTGCTAAAACTACTGCCTGTTCCAGCTTGTGTAGTTCTGGGTTTTACATTTGCCATCTTCAGCAGAGTTTCCTTCTTCTAACCCCACTGAAGTCAATGATCAGGTGCTATTGGCCTTGATCCTGAACCCTCCCTTCTTTAGCCCCATCCCCCCCCATATTTGATGGTACACTTTGTATAAAGAAATGCATATGAAGACTTACTACCGAGGGTTGCTGACCTTGGTCATCTCCTTTTTTTGGCTTCCCTTCCAAGGTGTGTGTGGGGGATCTTGATTACAAAGTCAGGGTGAGGGTTGGATGGTCTCTGAGAACCTCCAAGGTCTCTCTCAACCTTCTTTTCCAGCTCCCAACGGGAAGCAAAGAGATGCTCATCCGTGTCACGCTGAGCCTTGGAGAGGTTCAGGCATCCCACAGCTTTTTGATCCTTTCTGAAGTCAGGGATGAAGGGGCCTCAGCAGACTGGTGGGGTGCTTCATCAGAAGAAAAAAGTGCACTTGTCACTAGCGAGCTGAGCACATTTGTAGACCCCCCCATTGTGCAATAAAGTTCCTTTGAGCGTTTGCAATGGGCCCTTTCCCTACATGCAAGCCACAGTGGGACGCACCCCCCTCCCATTTAGAATGAAAGAGCAGGGCTTTCTTCCAGGGCAGGTGGCAGCCTCCTGGTCCCCCCCCGGGCCATTGCAACCTTCTGTACCTGACGCTCCTTGCTCAGTTTTACTACCAGATAAGGCTGGTACAGAGGATGAGTGCTAGAGATTTAATCAAAGGCTTCCCCAAACGTTTCTCCCTCCCTGGTCCTCCTTAAGCTTCTGCTTTGTTCTTTCCCCTTTTCTTGCAGCCAACTTCAGAAGAAACCCCATCGCTCACCTGAGCAAGGGCCCCCTTTGATGCCCTGTGGAGTAATTGCTTAGAGACACAGATTGGCAGTCAGCGGTCAGGCACCTGAGTTCTAATTGGCCTGCATTTTCCCTCTTATTATTTTATTTTTTCCAAACTTGCATAATTCTGTCCTGCCCACCTTTGGCCCCTCTGCTTGCATCCCGCAGATCAAAGAGGCGCCGTTGAGTGAGGTGGAATCTCATTGTGTCCCTTGATGTTTAATAAACACGGGGGGTGGGGGGGGGAGAGAGGAAGAAATTGGACTTGGTTGGGCACATCGTAGGCGACTCACCCACTCTCCACGTGAAAACGTGCCATTTGGAAAATGGTTTTGCGTGACCTTTCGTCCAGTGGCGCTCGTTATTATTATCACCCGAGCCCAGTAAACTAGCTTGGCAATTATCAGGGATTGATTTGAATGGACAGCAAAGCTATTCTTGGCAGGTTCAGCTAAGCAGTTGTCATGACAGCTGCATAAACGAGCCTTATGAATCAGGTTAATCAAGGGTAATTAATAACTGCTGTTTTGCCCTTATACTTGTTTCTCTCTCTCTTTTTTTTTATAAATAAGATATTGCCAGGGCATTACCAACAGGGAAAATTGGATGTATTTAATGAAGGGCCCTGTGCTATGCGATGGACTATTATTAATTAACTTTGTTATTAATGATTTTTTACAGTGCCATCACTGTCCATGACACTCCCGGTCTCTCTCCATTTTTATCCCATCCTTCTGCTCACAGGAGGATTGATATCCTCCAGGTGGGATGTGTTGTTCTCCCAGAACGACAGCTGATATCCAGAGCACAGAGATCAATTCCCCTGGAAGAAATGGCAGCTTTGGAGGGTGGACTCTATGGCACATCCCTGCGGAAACAGGGTTGCCAGCTGTGGGTGGGACATACCTGGAGGTTTTGAAGGTGGAGCCTAGGGAGGGGAGGAACCTCAGAAGGGTATAATACCATAGAGTCCACCTTCCAAAGCATCCATTTTCTCCAGGAGGTCATCTGGAGATCAATGGTAATAGTGGGAGATCTTCAGGAGCCTCCTGGATGTTGGTAACCCTATTTGCTGAAAACCTTCCCCTCCCCAAACTCTCCACTGTCCGGGAATTTCCCAACCTGGAGATGTCAACCCTATGTAGAGTTGCCAACTCCAGCTTTGGAAATTCTTGAAGATTTGGGGGTGAGGCCTCGGGAGGAGAGGGTTTGGAGAGTGGAAGGAGCTCGGGGGGATGTAAACCAACGCTCCCATCTGGGAAGGTGCTCCCACCAGCCTCTCCCTTGCTGAAGCCTAGTCCAGATACAGGTTTGTGGCAGATGTAGTTGTCCTCCACCCTTTTCTTCCTGTGCCTTTATTTGTGGCCTGCAAGTCAGTTTGCAAGACGTTTTGGAGGTAATTAGTTCAGAGGGTCTCCATAAGTTGGAAGCAGCTTGTCAGCACTTAACCCCCCCCCCCCCCAATTTAGCATGCAATGATATTTTCTAGCGTGGAGAAGATTGCTAGTTCTGTGTCCTTACAACAACTCTGCGAGGCTGGCTAGGCTGAGAGAGAATGGCTGGCCCACGGTTACTCGGTGAGCTTTCTTGCCTGAGAGGGGATTGCTGTGCAGAGCAATGTTTGCTGATCTGGTGTAGTGTTAATATCGAAGAAGCAGAACTAGAAATCATGAAGTCTCTGGTTTGAATGTTGCCACTGTTGTGTGCTGCTTGGATGGCTTCAGGCACTGTTTCCTGTCTGCTTCTGCAACAGTGTGCGATTGTAATACTGACCTACCTTGCATGTTTGTTTCTCTGAAGTAATGCATGGGAAGGGCATTAAATGTATTAAAACCTTGTTATCCTGCTTTTCTATGCTAAGCCAAAGTACAAGAGGGCTAACAGTAAACGATAGCCCTAAGAAACCCCTAAAATATCCAAAGCATAAAAGAAAAATGTGAACAATACAGTAGCAAGAAGACCAATGTGCCACAGCTCAAGAGTTCCAAAGAATTAACTGCTACCCAGATCAAAGGCCCACTGGAATGGCAGCATCTTGACCTGAGGTCTGCCGACATTCAGGGGCCACTTTAAACATTCAGAAGCATGTTGTCAAGTCTGGAGGAGGTCTAGACCTGCATTCAAAACCTGACTCAGCTAAGAAGTTCACTGGATGACCTTGGACCAGACGCAACTTGTCTCACACGGTTGGCACAAATAGGGAACACACAAGTTATGTCAGCCATCCTTGCTTCCTTGGAAGATGGGAGGATAAAAATATAGTAAATGGAAGTGCTTTGAGCACTTGGAAATGCTGTATAAACACTAATCACCACTCCTTTAATTAGCAAATGTGCTGCGTCTTCTGGGCCACCATAAAAATATCACTTTCTACCGATGGCTTGATGATCACTGAGCATGCTTGCTCATTGCCCTCCAGAAGCTGTGGAAAGTTGGGGGCAGCTGAAAATCAGCTATTAGGAGATGCACAGAGGAACGGTGGAGTTGGCTTGCGCTTTCTCCAACAATATATAGCGTCCTGCAATGTTTGTGAAATTATGGTCAAAGGGGGCTTATTGCCTTCAGAATGTTGACAGCTGTATAGACATATAGAAATTGACTTACTCAAACCTCCGAGTGTAACCTGGAGGGAGAGGATTAGAGTCTGAAGGGGTGACTTTAAAATTTGTTTTCCCTTTCCCGCAATTCTTCATAGCCCCCCCACTTATTATCATCGTCATTATTTGTCGTAAACACCCCCTCTGGTCTCTTTTCTAACATACTTGCAGTCTTAAGTTTTGAAGGAGAGAGAAAAGAGAAAAAAGAGAAGGCAGGGAAGGCGAGAAACCAGGGTAACAGGATTTGTTCGATAGGCTGTGAGACTGAGCAGGTTAGGCTTTAAAACGCCACCACCAGAACTGCAATCTGTTTCCCCCTCCTTTCAAAACCAATTAAAAATTACATTACATTTTCTTTTTAGTACCTAAAACCGGTGCGCTTGAGCATTCTGCCTGCCCGAGCCCATTCCCTTGACAGTCTTTACAGTCCTTTAATGGCTCACGTTGTTTGTGATTCCCTTGGACATCTGCTTCTATCTTTGTTCGGGGTGGAAGGAGAGTCCCCGAGGCTGTGAAATGTGTTCAGAGGGTTTACAGAGCAAACATATGAACAGAAAAGAGGGGGAACCTTCCATTATTTAATGTTTGAAGGTCACCACTAGCTCACTTTCAGAGGCTAATTTCTTTTTGGAAAAAAGATATCCTGAGATTTGGAAGCTCATTGGGGGGCTCACATCATGTGATGACAAACCATGGTTTGGTATTCTGGGAGTGAGCCCTGCGCTTGTGTTCTGGCCGTCATGTGGTCCAGAGACAGTGAGTTAACTTACTTAACACATGGAATTCACTGCCACAGGAGGTGGTGGCGGCTACAAGCATGGACAGCTTCAGGAGGGAATTAGATAAACATATGGAGCAGAGGTCTATCAGTGGCTATTAGCCACAAAGTATAGATAGGAGCTCTCAGTCTGGGGCAAGTGATGCTCTGTATTCTTGTTGCTGGTGGGGGGTGGGCAACAGTGGGAGGGCTTCTAGTGTCCTGCCCCCACTGCTGGACCTCTCGAGGGCATCTGGTGTTTTTGGCCACTGTGTGACAGAGTGTTGGACTGGATGGGCCATTGGCCTGATTCAACATTGGCTTCTCTTATGTTCTTATATTGTTAAAGAGAGGACCTTCTGCAAATTGGTTGAGTTTGCCTGATCTCTTTAGGTTACTGAGTTGGCCTTTGGTGTAGAGTATATCAATTTTCATCGGACTGGGGGTGCACAAAGCTCTGCTGGGGTTGTTATGAGGATTGCTTGCAGAATGAATTTGAAAAAAGGTTGTTGAGACTCACGGGGTGGGATATTAACGGTCGTACTCCTGCACCTTGTACCATGTACTGCAAGGTATCTGTGAATGTGTGCACTCAGCATAAAATATAGTTGAACTATTAGTGCTAGATTAAGCAGGCATGCGCAAAAATGTAGAAGAACCCTATCATGAAGTGCATAGAGTAATTTGGAGGAAGTGTCATATAAATCAAAAGTGTCATTGATGCTGCTGTTGTTGTTATGCTGCTGCTGCTGCTGCAACAAATGCATTAGGCCCTGAGAGCCCCTGTTGTTCTTTTCTTTCTACTGAGCATTTGGTTGCATTGTAGGTTTAATTGTCTTTTTTAAAAGAATGACTTTGTTAAGAATAATATGCTGCCTTGTGTAGTCCGTGGAGGCTGTCCCTGCTCTGAAAAGCAGAAAGAGGAACAAAAAAGACCCGACACAAGTCTTGGTGGCTGATTATTAAAAATAGCCAAGATAAAAGCTATGGCTGAGAGAGATTACATAAGCTTTGGAGAGAAAATGACCCGAAAATATGATTCAAGACAATGATTGGTTTTTTCCCAGTCATGTCTATTTTTAATCGCCTCCAGGGCTTTCGAAGACCCCTTTAAACTGACGCTTGTTTGAGAACAGAGATCTTTTAAAAAGAGGAGGCCAGGAAAGAGAAGAAAGGGGTTGGTGGTGGAGGGAGAGAACTCTACAGAGACAAGGGAGTTTTTTTTAAAATGAAGAATAATTTCCCCCTATTCTCCAGCAACCCAAAGGCTAATAGCTTGGAACTTGTACTTTGGTTCCTTTTAAAAAAAGCCCAACCAAACAAGCCAATTACATATTTTGATTTTTTTCAAAAAAAAATTGTAGTTCCTTGTTAATGGAACTTCATCCTTTGTCACGGACCATTAACTGAAGGGACCCAGTGAGATGTGGAGGGCTTGGTGTTTTTGCAATAAATAACTGGACTATTTATTAGAAAGCCAGTAGAGCAGGAAAGGGGATTATAAAAGAAGATGTAGTGGGGAGGCAAAGACAGAAGGGAGCTGGGTGAAAGAGACTCAGTTATGTGGGTTGAAGATTTAACTCTGCTGCAGGCTGCTATCTGGAGAATGACAACAGGGTCTTTTTTTAAAAAAAAGTCCACATGCTGTATGTGATGTCTTCAAGAATTCGATTACATCTCAGGAAAATACACTAATTCAGAAACCCAATTCAGTCCTTGGTCTCTCTAGCTCACAACTATCTACTTATCCAGGATGTCAGGCAGAGAACATTCTTTCCTAATAGGGTTGCCAAGTCTGGGTTGGAAAATACCTGGGGACTTTGGGGGTGGAGCCAGGAGAAGGTGGGGTTTGGGGAGGGGAGGGGCCTCAGCATAGTACAATGCCATAGACTGTACTCTTCAAAGCAGCCATTTTCTCCAGGGGAGCTGATCTCTGTCGGCTGGAGATCAGTTGTAAAAGCGGGAGATCCCCAGGCCCCACCTGGAGGCTGGCAACCCTATTTCCTAATGCAATACCTGAGATCCATGAAGGGACTGAATGTGGTTCCTGCAGTAAACGGAGCATGCTGGCCCTGAGCTCCACCAACTCCCACTTAGAAAATTCTTGGAGATTTGGGGGTGTAGCCTGGGGAGGAGGGAATTTGAGGAGGGATTTCACCCAGCATCTATGGTATACCATACTGCGCACTCTCTGAAATGGTCATTTTCTCCAGGGAAACTGATATCTGTAGTCTGAAGATCAGTTGTAATTCTGGGAGAACTCCAGGCTCCACCTGGGGGCTGGAAACCCTAGATCCAGCACCTTCAACTTTTTAATATATTGTCCCAATTTTTTTTTACCTCAGGCCGCAGTGGAACGAACAAAGTGTGTATCTGTGCTAATGGAAATGGGGCCTTTCTCAGACCATGTTCTCTTGAAATCGATGGTTTCCTTCTCTCATTTCTCTGTCTGTAAAATGGGTTAGAGACGTTCTTTTATGTTGATAGGGGAATAATTACAAGCAGGATTACTAACTACCATGCCAGTTGCGTTATTTGTAGGAGGAAGCAATGATGCAAGCACAGGACATTGGTGACTAAGTCAAATGTACCGTATTTTTTGCTTCATAAAACTCAATTTTTCTCCCAAAAAAAGTGGGGGGGAAAGTGTGTGCGTCTTAAAACCCCCCCCCCCCACTTTCCCAAAGCAACGGCACCGAGCAGAGCTAGATGTGTCTTATGGTCAGGTGCGTCTTATGGAGCAAAAAATACGGTAATCATTTCTCCCTTTTGAGGTATTGCGGCTGGCAAGTGCATGGTAGGAAGGTTCTTAATACAGCGCCCTTGCTGAAGCCAAGCCGATCTGGGTCTGTTCAGTATCTGGCTGAGAGACCACCTTGGAGACCCTCTCTGTGCATGCCCCCTTGAGTTCCATGATGGAAGACCAATGTATTTGGTATAGTGATTGGAGTAGGACTTAATCCAGGGAGGCCTAGACTGAAATTTTTGTTTAGGAGATTTTTTTCTGCTGCTTTTCAGTATAAATTTCCAAAATCCAGTCAGGTCATCACCAATGCTTCCTCTAAGCTGTGGAGTTTTGTAGAGCCAGTTTGGTGTAGGGTTGCCAAGTCTGGGTTGGGAAATACCTGGAGACTTTGGGGATGGAGCCAGGAGAGGGCGGGGTTTGGGGAGGGGAGGGGCCTCAGCATATTCCAATGCCAGAGAGTCCACTCTTCAAAGCAGCCATTTTCTCCAGGGGAGCTGCTCTCTGTCAGCTGGAGATCAGCTGTAAAAGCGGGAGATCCCCAGGCCCCACCTGGAGGCTGGTAACCCTAGTTTGGTGTAGTGGTTAAGTGCATGGACTCTAATCTGGGAGAACTGGGTTTGATTCCCCATTCCTCCACTTGCACCTGCTGGGTGACTGTGGGCAAGCCATAGTTCTGGCACAGCTGTTCTTGAAAAAGAGCAGTTTCTGTCAGAGCTCTCTCAGCCCCATCTACCTCACAGGGTGTCTGTTGTGGGGAGGGGAAGGGAAAGGAGTTTGTAAGCTGCTCTGAGACTCCTTTGGGTAGTGAAGGGTGGGGTATAAATCCAATCTCTTCTCTTCTTCTTCCTGTGAGCAAAAATTCTACTTTGTGAGCTACTGGCATTAAAGTTGTGAGCAAGTGATTTGGCTACTAGATAAATCAGTTTGCTCTGGAGCCATCCTCTCTATGCTAAGACAAAAATGTGTGAGTTAGAGGCTAAAAAAGTGAGCTAACTCACTAACTCAGCTTAGAGGGAACACTGGTCATCACACACTGTACAATTCCACAGGACATTTCTAAATCAAGCATACAATGAGCAAAGCAATGCTGGTGATCAAAAAGGGAAGCTCTTAACCTGATTCTACGAGGATAATCAAGGGGAGGCCGCATGGGCTGCCCAGTGTTCTGGTGCGACGCCAGAAAAGGCCCTGCATCTAACAGAGACCATTTCTATTCCATTTAAGATAGCATCTACAGTAGGGCTTCATTAATGAATCGGGTTGCCAGCCTCCAGGCAGGGCCTGGTGTTCTCCCAGAATCACAACTGATCTCTACACTACAGAGATCAATTCCCTTGCAGAAATGGCAGCTTTGGATTTTCTAGCATCCCATCCTTGCTTCTGGGCATACACCTGAAGCTGCCTTATACTGAATCAGACCCTTGGCCCATCAAGGTCAGTATTGTCCACTCAGACTGGCAGCAGTTCTCTGGGGACTCGGGTGGAGGTTTTTCACACCACCTGCTACCTGATCCTTTTAACTGGAGATTCTGGGAACTGAACCTGGGAACTTCTGTGTGCAAAGCAGATACTCTGCCACTGAGCTCCCTTTCCCAAACTCTGCCCTTTCCAGTCACTGTCCCCAAATCTCCAGGAATGTTTCAAGCCAGAGTTGGCAAACCTATTAACCAATTCTAAATTAGTATACCTTAATTGGAATAAGTAAATAACGTATGTGTATGAAGGTTATATGCAGGGCTCATTTCGTAGCAGGAACTCCTCTGCATATTAGGCCACACCCTGAATGTAGCCAATCCTCCAAGAGCTTACAGAGCTCTTCTTACAGAAGCTACTGTAAGCTCTTGGAGGATTGGCTACATCAGGGGTGTGTGGCCTAATATGCAGAGGAGCTCCTGCTACGAAATGAGCTCTGGATATGCTATAGTGATTTGTGTAGGACCTGCACTCACCGGGAGAATCATGGATCCTTGTAAGGGTATATTAGCCTGTTCTACAACTGCGTGTCATTCATTCGAGACCATCTTGTAGAAGCAGGGGAGCGTTTCTGTTCTTCCATGGGCTTCTTGTCATAATTATCCCAGGCGTTTCACGTTACATCAAATCTATGTTATGTGCAGCGTGGTCTGCAAAATGAACGTATCATTTTTGACCCTCAGCCCCAGAGAATGGATGACAATGAGATTTATTTAACCCTCGAGACAGAAACCTTTAAAGAACAGCGAATCTGTGATTTTTTTTTAATTGAAGCATTCATTCATGACACAAAGAGGCAGGGAAAGAACTGCAGCACACTGAAATGCTCTTGAAAGGTTCCTTGCGTCATCCCCCATTAGTTTTAAACTTACTGAGGAAATTGGGGTCTTTTGGGTAGCAGCGACACTGTAGTAGCCAGGAAAGTACATGTGGAAGGCTAAGCCAACATCTGCCTTGGATTTTTATGACTCCAGGGTATTAGTGATGGGGGGGGGGGAAGAGGCAACCAATAGGAAGCCATCTCCCCACATGTAGGGTGACGCTAAGGCTGCCTAATCTGAGTAGGGAAATTCATGGATATTTTTTTTGGGGGGGGCAGCCTGGGGAGGGCAGAATTTGGAGAGGGGAGGGACTTCAGCAGAGTCTAATGCCATAGAATTCACCCTCCAAGGCAGCCATTTCCTCCAGGGGAGCTGATCTCTGTTGTCTGGAGTTCAGTTGCAGTTCTGGGAGATGTCTGGGATCCTGAGTTGAGTTGGATGTTGGCAACTTAAGGTGACACTGGTGGCCACTCAAGTGGTCCACTGGTTGGAGCTTCCATCTGTCAGTCCAAGGCAAGGAAGAGGGAATATTACCTGCCCTTACCAGTAATCATCCAGAAGTTATGGTGCAGGCTGGGCATTCCACATTGGCACTGTGGAAGTGTGTGGTGGGCAGGACTGCCAACCTTCAAGTGGGGCCTAGAATTCTCCTAGTATTACAAGAGATCTCCAGAAGGGCAGATCCTGTGGCATCCTGTGCCTGCTGGGCTCCCTCTCCTCCCCGAGCTCCACCCTCCTCAAACCCTGCCCTCCAATCTCCAGGAATTTCCCAAGCTGGAGTTGGCAAGCCTGATGAGTGCTGACTGGCTAGGAGCTCTTGGATTGGGAATGAGCTACTGGCATCAGTGAGTGAGGCTAGCCAGTCAGCAGCCACGCACATAAACAGTGCTGTCTGAGATGCTCCCTGCCTGCAACCTGTTTCCTAAAGACTACCAGTAAAATGAAGGCAGGGATCGTGGCCTTTTAACAGATAAGGAACTATTGTCCAGAGCTGTTTTTTCCTTCACCCTATTGCTCTATGATCTGTCAGTTGGATTTTTCCTTTTTGCAAACAAAGACCAGGATAACTTTCTTGTGTGCTTGTTGTAGTGGTTAAAAGCAGCAGACTCTAATCTGGAGGACCAGGTTTGATTCCCTACTCCTCCACATGAAGCCAGCGGGGTGACCTTGGGTCAGTCACAGTTCTCTCAGAACTCTCTCAGCCCCACCTGCCTCATAAGGTGCCTGTTGTGGGGAGAGGAAGGAAAGGAGATTGTAAGCTGCTCTGAGACTCCTTTGGGTAGTGAAAAGTGAGGTATAAACCTCCTCTCTTCCTCCTCCTCCTCTTCGTCCACCACCACCACCACCACCACCACCACCACGCGTGGAGGACAGGTTCTGTCAACGACTATTAGCCCTGATGACATCTAGTTACCTCCATATGCAAAGACACTATACCTTTGAATGTCAGATGCTGGGAACAAATCACAGGGGAAAGCCTTCATGCCATGTTTGCTGTAGCACTACCCTAGTAGAAATGGAATGCTGCATCAGATGAAATTTGGATTGATCCAGCATGGCCATCCTTACATTTATCTGGCCACTCTACCCACAAGACATATTACAATGGAGTAATTCTCCTAGGTGCAATTAAGAAGAAAAAGAAGACACAGAGGCGCTTTTTATACCCCACTTTTCTCTCCCCTAGGGAATCTCAAAGCAGCTTACAATTGCCTTCCCTTCCTCTCCCCACAACAGACACCCTGTAAGGAAGGTGGGGCTGACAGAGCTCTGAGAGAACTGCTCTTGAAAGAACAGCTCTGAGAGAACTTTGACTGAACACAGTCACACCAGCAGCTGCATGTGAAGGAGTGGGGAATCCAACCCGGTTCTCCAGATAGTAGTAGTAGTAGTAGGAGGAGGAGGAGGAGAAGAAGAAGAAGATGAAGAAGATGAAGATTGGATTTATACCCTGCCCTTCACTAGTCTCAGAGTGGCTTACAAACTCCTTTTCCTTCCCCTCCCCACATCAGACACCCCACATCAGACACAGGTGGGGCTGAGAGAGCATTTTCCCAAGCTGTCCTTGAGAGAACGGCTGTGCCAGAACTACGGCTTGCCCAAGGTCATCCAGCCAGGTGCAAGTGGAGGAGTGGGGAATCAAACCCGGTTTCTCCCAGATTAGAATCCGCGCACTTAACCACTACATCAAACTGAGTCCGCTGCTCTTAATCATTCACCACATCACACTACACACAGAAACACAAACCTCATTCTCTAGCAAGTTTCGGATTCCCTGGCAGGGGAAATTCTGCCTGTGTTGAAAAACTGAGTAGGCTGCAAAAAAAGGGAATCCCCTGATGGAAGTAGAGCAGTCAGTGTCTTCTGGCCCTTTTCCCTAATAAGTGCCCTACAGGCCACATCAGTCCTTATTATCCATCTCCTTCTTTGCTTTGTATTTGTACTCTTTACCTCTTGGCGGCTGCTGATTCTGGCTGCTGCAGGGTCTTACGCAATGTAGCACGTGCACACGAGTTTATCCTGAATTAACAAGCCTTGTGTGTATTAACTCTCCACTGTCTTGGGACACACTCTGGTAACACTACCCAACTTTACACACCCCAGTTTTTGAGGGTTTTTTGTTGTTGTTGCAAGAACTGAAATGGCAGAATGGTGAAGAGAAAACGAGCGGAGAGATTCCCCCATTCAAATCTTGCCTCCGTCACGGGCTTCTTCAGTGGCAAGGCACTCTGTCTCTCAGCCGCCGCTCTGCACCATCAGAATGGGGAGGATGCTAAAACTTTCCTACTTTGCAGGGTTGTTGGGGGGATTCAAGATAACATATGTGCAAACACTTTAGGCACCTAAGGTACTGTGCAAGTGTGAAGCACCGGTGTTAATGATGAAACAGGTCAAGAGTCCCTGTTATTCAGGGCTGCTTTCCCTTGCCCACTTTGCTTTAGCTTGGGTTACATAAATAAATTCAAGTTAAGAATTGTTCGTCAGGGTAACACAACAATATTGTGTAGGGGGTAGAGTGTTGGGCCAGGGAGTGGGAGACAGAAGTTCAGATCTTCACTATCCCATGAAATTCACTGGGTGACCTTGGGCCAGTCACTGGTTTTCACCACGGCCTACCTCACAGGGTTCTTGAGAGGATAAATGCGGGGGGAGAAAGAACCACATACGTTGCCTTCGGAGGCAAGGTGGGATGAAAACCCTGGAGTAAATGAATTCCATGTAAACAGGCGGAAATCCTTGTTCCATCGTCAGCTTAAATCCTACGTTTGTAACTCCCGCATCCTCTTTGTTTTGAATACTGCCGGCGTGACAACTATTTAGCTGTCTTCCAAGCCTGACAGCCTTCTCTGAACATACATTCAGTTCTTTCCAACAGTCTCATTTTCCCCCCTTCATAGATGTCAGTGATTATACTTACTCCATCCATCAGGACAGCCTCTCTCCCCCATTTGATCCAATTAACTTGCATAAAACTACTTTACCTCTTTATGATCCCTGCCAGCTTTGTAGCCATTTGAATAATTTCAGTGCCTGCTCTCTCTCTCTCTCCCCCCCTCCCCCCCCTATTGTCTCTTTGTGTCAGGATCCAAATGAACACGGGAGCTGCTTGAGAGGAGGGGGGGAGGGTCATCTCTTCAGATTGTGTGTGCATGCGTGTTTGCACACGGGGGGGGGGGGGGAATTGGAGGAAGCAGGGGATCCTCACTGAAGCACATGTTGAGGTGCACACTTAAATGAAACCTTAAGTGGGTGACGTCAGACTTGCAGTGCAATCTTGCTCCCAGATATCCCGGAGGCTTTTGGAAATATGCAGGGCCAGCCAAGTTTTCTTAAAACACAGAGCCAGTTTGGTGTAGTGGTTAAGTGTGCGGACTCTGGGAGAGCTGAGTTTGATTCCCCACTCCTCCACTTGCACCTGCTGGATGACCTTGGGCAAGCCGTAGTTCTGGCACAGCTGTTCTCGAAAAAGAGCAGTTTCTGTCAGAGCTCTCTCAGCCCCACCTACCTCACAGGGTGTCTGTTGTGGGGAGGGGAAGGGAAAGGAGTTTGTAAGCCACTCTGAGACTCCCTTGGGTAGTGAAGGGCAGGGTATAAATCCAGTCTCCTCCTCTTCTTCAGTACAGTCCCCAGCTGATATATTTTTTTAAATTAAAATTTATTAAATTACAATGCCAAACAGACAGAAAAGAAAAACATGCCAAAAGATTTACCCATTACCTACAGTCCAACTGAGCCTAAAACCAAAAACATGAACACTGAGTGATCCTAATTCTACTTTTCACTATTCTGTTGCCAGTGGGACTTCACCGGCAGCTTGTTCTCCTCCATCTTCTATGCATCTTCTGTGTCTGCCTGGCTACATGCCCGCTGTTTGGTGAGCATCGCGTCAGTACTAGCAGTGAGCTTTAAATGATTCGGTTATGAATGGTGCGAACCGAACAATGGAGAGAAACTGGAAAAATGGAGGGGGTCTACAAATTATTACTTAATTAATTTATGATTACTTTGATTTCTACCCTGCCCGCCCTGCTGAAGCAGGCTCAGGGCAGCTCATAAATTAAAGTGAAACTTAGACCCCCCTCCAAAAGCTAAACTTTTGGGGAAGCAGCCTATAATGTGGCAATGGGGGCACACCTGGAGCTCCAGTGCTGGGCTGGTGAATGGGCCCGTATGACACCAGCCTGCAAAGACCGCTGGAAACAGTGATACCGAAGGAATCAGAGGCCCTCTGACATTTGATGTTACACATGGGGAGAAGGAGCCTGGTGGCGCTGCTTGGATCCCGCAGTGCCCCATGCCCCCAAAGACTATGCCTTGGGTATCTTGCCAAGAGCAGAGAATCATACAGCTGTGACAACACACTCTCCTATTAAAGCATATGCATCAAAAATTTCAAAAACATACAAAAATATTGCAAAATATGATTAATTTAATATAGTAGGTGATGGGGGTCCAAAGTCATCAACAACGAAACATCCGGTAGATACATTCGTTTCCAAAAGTCTTCATCAGGTGTGGACCAACAATTAGCTATTAAAAGACAATATACAATATGCAAGATTACAAGACCAATACAGGTTACAGGTTACAAAAATATGTAATATTCATAAAGCTTAAAGAGGACTTACAATGTCTTCAAATGTAATAAAAGTACCTCTACTATATCTGGTTGATTCAACAATGGCATTTTTTCTGCAGACAAACAATATTTAAAAATTCAAAAGCATGGATCAAACAACTTTGATAGTATATTAATACTAGACAAACAGTACAATTCACCAACTCATAACATGTCTGGAATACTCCTAAATTAATGCATGTCACTCAAAGACTTTACAGTGTAATGCATCCTGCATCTAACAACCATTTAAAAGGCAATCTCAGGGTATACACCCATCAACTCAAAGATGTAGCATCTAATTAGATGAAAAAGGACTTAAACACAACTAGAAAGTTCCAAAGGCATATTTGACCCAAATGGATGTATTTTTAATCTATGTATACATTTCTCTCAGTGCAAGTTTCTTCCTGGTCTCTACTCTGTTGAGTCTGGGCACATGTAAAGTTGCCAAAACCAGAAGCTTAAAAACTTCAGGCTTATGATATTTTTACAAGATGTGAGACCAGGGAAGCCTCAAAATTCAAAAGCATACAACAAACAACTCCAATAGTATATTACAGTTAGTAGTAGAACTCACCAACTCACATCATGTCTGGAATACTCCTAAGTTAATGCATGTCACTCAAAGTCTTTACAGTGTAATGCATCCTGCATCTAACAACCATTTAGTAGGCAATCTTAAGGTATCCACCCTTCAACTTAAAGAAGTAGCAACTGATTACATGGAAAGGGACTTATAGGCAGCAGGAGCCCGGGGGCTACTTAAGCAAGCCTGCGTGTGTTCCTTGGCCTCTTTTTCCTGGCTTGCCCACCCACCGACCCTCGTATGATGGTTGTTATAATTCATGTGTTACTTGTTTTTGTTTTTACTGTTGCAGCTCAGCATTTTAGGCCTGGGTGGAGAGATCTGTTTGGGGAGGACGCTAGGCCTGGGTGACTGCCTCCTCCATTTGGGGGGCTCCCGTAACGGGCCTTGGGGTGTGGAGCCACTCAGCTTGGAGACCAGGCAGAGGCCAGCGCCCACATGTGTCCCGGTATCTTGCTACTCCATGGTTTTACCCCAGCAGGCGGGCTGGGGAAGGGGTTCATCAGGTCGGCGGGGGGGGGGGGGGGTCGCCTGACGCTTGGATCCATCCCCATGTTGTGCCATTGCTCCTTTGTCTGTCGTCAAATAAATAAGCCGTGGCCATGTTTTACCAAGAGATGCTGTGTATGTGTTATTCCTTCCAATGACTTACCCTCTACCCCTCCTTGAACCCGCAAACTGAAGGGGGTGGTACAGCTGGCACCATCCCATTCCTCTCACAACTACAGCAAAGTCAGTACGAGGCTATAGTTTTTCCTGTTACAGTATGCGCACACCTCACCGTGACATTTCGGATTTTCGGTCCTGCTAGCCTGACCGATTCAAAATAACTGATATTATTAGTCAGTTTTGGAGAGTGTAATTATATCTCCATTGTAAGCGGCCCTTCTCCGGCTCGGGGTTTCTAATGCAAGCTCCTTTTTGACAACCGAGTCACAGCAGCTCCTTGCTGTGTCTTTTCCTAGCCATTTCCAGATAAAAACGATCAAAAGCAAAAAAAAAGGACGCCCCCCCCCCCCCCAATTTTTATTTTGGAAGGAGACGGAATTCGGAATGGATTAGTAAATAGGCTTGTGCTGACATATATGTATAATCTGCCGTGATGCTTTTTCTCATTACGGTACAGTGGGTGATGCCAAGGGATAAACTCTCTGCTTTGCTTCGAATATGACTTTTTTTTTTTTTTTTTACTGCAACGCTTTTTGTTTTATTGGGAGAAAATGGAAACTCGACTGAGTTCTCTCACTCTCTTTAATAATCTCTGTCCGAATCCGATGCCCTTTATGTAAGCTTCAGCAATAATTAGGGGGTTGCCGGAGTTAAGCAGGCACCGAGGCTGACTCTGAGAAACATTCATTGTGGCTCATTAAATTTGGAATTAGGACTTAAAAGGTCAGGAATAAGTATTCTGTTTATATTTCTGGACAGTAAATCTAAATGGACGCTGCATTTGCACATCATTCCCCCCCCCCCCCCCCTTGCCTCTCTCTGCTCCTTGCGTTGCTCCGCTGAAGTTGGACAGCCATTGGGATGTCTGATGAAAACAAAATTTTAAAAACCGGGTACGGATGCATTGATCAAAGGCAAAGGGAGAGGATCTCTCGTATTCCCTGTAATTAGAAAACATCGATATCAGAAGCAGAATGCACTTACTGTTTTAGAGAGGGGGAGAGAGAGAGAGAGAGTGACTCTTGATTGCCGCTGTTCGTTTTGCAATCTTGGGTATTACCAGGGGTAGCAATAAGCACAGAGAAAAATGGTTTCCGAGGGAGATAGGCAAGATCAGACCCTTTTAACTGTTATTGAACCTGTTTGGGTGACTGGCACTTAAAATGCTGCTTAATAATAGATGGTCCAAATGGTCTCCAGCCTTTTTTCTTGTTTTGGGATGTTGAACCAGTGTGGGCTTGTAATGCTCTCTCCAAAGAATAGGACTTGGTAAGATCAGGTGGAGGGTGAGGTTTGGTGTGTGCGAGGTGGCCATAGGATCAAGAAGCTTCGTCTTAGGGCAGTGAAGGTTGCCAGCCTCCAGGGGGTGGCCAGAGAGCTCCCAGAATTACAACTGGTCTCCTGACAGGCCCATAGCCAGGATTTTGGGTTTGTGGGGCAATTTTTTTTTCTGGTGGGGCTGAAGTTCCCAGTGCAGAAAGAAAGGCCATTTAGCCAATAGAAAGCTCTTACCAGGATAGATCTCTCAATTGCATGCTGTTAACCACTTTAGATGACTGTGCTCAACTGCTGCAAGTTAATCACTTCTGCCAGCCTAAGCAACAGTTCTGATAACAAACCGGCAGGTGAGGGCGATGACTTCTATAGTCAAGAAAGCTAACACTTAGGCAGAAACTAACACCCTGGTTGCAATCACACTCACAGTTCGCCCTGACATAGGAGCGAATGGTGGGCGGAGCACGATCAGACAACAACATCTGGGAAGCACACTGCAGCCGTCGGCAATCTGTTTTGCTCTGCCGCAGAAGCGGAGTTAAAAAACACCTCCAAAAGTCTGGTAGCAAACAGGTTGCTACGGGCCACAGACAGACTTTCCTGCATCTGATTGCTCCAGTGCGCTCCCATGGCATCAGGATAGTCTGATCAGGCTATCCCGACTTTGTGTCGTTGTTTCCCCCTCTTCGCAGTATGCTCATCAGCTCCCCCCCCCCCGCACACTCCATAGGGAGACCTCAGTGTGAAAGTGCGATTCCTCGATTCCTTGTGTAAGCGCATCAGAAACAAATGGCAGCCCCCCCGACTCACCCGCAGTCGCATCTGATCATGCAGTGGCAGGCTGCACCCACATCTACAAAAGTCCATGTGATTGCGCAAATGCGCGTCAACTTATGTCGGAGGGACTAGCCTCTCCCCCCCCCCCCCGCTTTATCTCGCGTGTGTGATTGGCTACATCAGGGGTGTGTGGCCTAATATGCAAAGGAGCTGCTGCTACGAAATGAGCCCTTTGTGTTCCTGTTGTCCACATTTTGCCTGGATTCTGGGCTTGGAGCAGGGACGCCAACCCCAGTGGGGGCAGAGATCCCCTGCCTCCAGCTCCTGTTTCCTGCCACTGCTCAAAGCTGCAGCAGGAGAATTTTTTTTTTTTTTTAAATGGCCATTGGGCTGATAGCATGATCATTTCTGGGAAAACCCGGAAGTGACACAGCGCCTCTCTAGGAAGCACTGAAAACTCTAGGCAAAGCAACAGAGCTTTTGGCAATTCCTAGAGAAGTATACATCACTTCCAGGTTTTCCTGGAAGTGATGCTGCCAGTGGCCACCCCCATGTCCCCCCCCCCCCCACTCTAGCCTGCAGTGCCTGTTTGAGCCATTACTTAGCTCAGGCTCCTAGTCTTCCTTCCCCTCCTCAAGTCAATTTTTACCGTTTGTAAATTCAGAGATAAGGCAAAGTGTGCCGGGCAGAATTCTGATCCTTTGCTTAGTGAGAAAGAAGATGCTGCCGCCTAGCCAATGAAGAATATCCGAGCTTGCCTGACGAGTTTACTGCCCTCACCTGCAAGCTTCGTTGTTGTCTGAGAAGACAGCCTGAGCCAATCCTGTCATGAGGAAATGGTGAGGGAAAAATGATCTTTTCTGTGATCTCTCACCCCTTTTTCTTGTTGAAGTTGCCAGGGACAGACACAAAGTAAACCGGGAGATAATTCAACAATTGGTGATTTGCATTCTTCCCTCCCCAGACACAGTTCCCAAATCTCCAGGAGTTTCCCCAGGCTGGAGTTGGCAACCCTAGTCCCAACTATGTATATGCGGGTGAGGCTGGAGCACAAGTACTGACACTACCTTTCACTCTTTATACAGATTTTGAAATTCTGTGCAGGGGAATGTCATGATAAAGTCACAGATGTTGGACTCTACTGCTTTGGGTGCTGGTGGAAAGTCATTTGCTGGTGCCGCCGCCACCGCATCCGCTGTGTAGTGGGGCAGAGGTCCCCGAGGAGTTCATGGCGGTGGTGAATCACAACCGTGACTGGCACTAATTGGCTGGCTTGTTGGCAGTCTCGACAGAGAAGCCGGGGTCCAGAATGGTCACGGCAGGTAGGATGTCCTCTCTGTTCCTCTGGTCAAGGTTGGGGCTTTTAAGGAGAGCTTACCGTGTTGCTGTCTGCTCTGGGAATAATTAGAGACCTCGCTTTGTTCAGGACTGATAGACTGGCACTAAAAATGTACTGGAAGAGGGTCTGGGGGACTTTGATACGATTCTGCATTCAGTGGGTGAAAGGACTCGGTGGACAGAGAGTCAACTCTGCCACGATCACTGGGCTAAAATAGCACGTCTTTGTCAAAAACAAAAGCGAAGGGGGGGGGGGGGGAGAGGAGAAACAACGTTTTTATTTGGCCCATGAGGAGTGGCGAGAATTTGCCCGCTGCCTGCTCACTTGTACTATGCACCATGTGGGGCTGCCAAGCCTCCTGCCAGCAGCCTTAGTTGCCTTCTACCACTCCAAGCAGTGGTGGGTTAACCCCCCCCCCCACATTGACATCAGCTATAGGCTCCCCCCCCCCCCCCCCCGCCGGTTTGGCAGGGGTCACCCACCCCCAAGCCCCAACACCCGCAGCCATCCCACTCTTTAGAGAGAGGAGGGAGAGGGGCGGCTGCGGGCCACGTGCCTGATCTCTCCTCGGAGATCGGGCAGGCAGGAACCTCTGGCTGCTTGCACTTAAAGGGAGCCCCTTTAAGTGCAGGCAGCTGGTGGGAAAGGGCCTCGCAAGATGGTATCCCTTTAAATGCAGGCAGCCGGCAGGAAAGGGCCTCGCACGCCTGATCTCCGAGTGGCACTGCTGCTCGGAGATTAGGCAGGCAGGGCCCTCCGGCTGTGGCTCGCAACTGGCGGGATCATCTCCACAGGGGGCGGGGCTTAGAGCCCGGATGTCCCCAACATGATGTCATCACGTTGGGGATGCCCCCTCCCCCTCTAGGAACGTCCCCCAAAGTCCCCCACTGGGGACGAAGATGGACCTGGCAACCCTAATCAGCAATGCTGCTATATCTCTTCCAGAGAAAACCCAGACATGACAAAGGGTAGTTCTAGTACTCCCCCCAAACTCTATGGTTTTGAAATTCTGTGCAGAAAAAATTCATGATAAAAGTCACAGGCACCAGACTCTACTGCCTTGGATATGCTGGTGGAAAGTCATTTGCTGGTGTCGCCGCCGTGGCATCCATTGTGTCCTGGGGTAGAGTTATTGCTGGATCTACCCTGTGTCACTTCTGTTTCATCTCTTCCCTTTTTACTTGCTGTGAAAAGCAAATCTTGTTCCAAATTTGGCCCTGACCCCGAACACAGCTTCATTTCTGAAGATTTAAAACAAGTGGCCATTGTGATCAGCTTCTTTGACCTGATGAATTGTGGGGGAAAGATACCGGGTAAATTGCACCGTGAAGGAGAGTCTACTGGGCTTAGGTGCAGGAAAGTTTGGTTCAAACATCTCCCTGGGTAGTCTGGGTCAAGTTGTCCTCTCAGACTAAACCTCTTCTCAGCTCATTGTGAAACTTGAACACCACTCTGAACTTCTTGGAGGAAGATAGAAACGTAAAAAAGAATGAAAGCAATCAGACCTCCTTCCCCCCGCCAAGAATGCCAGGTCTGAGTTGTGAGCCTTCTGTTCTCATTGGTAAGCGATTACTCACATGGGAAAAAACCACAACGAACCAGTGGGAATACAAGATGAGTAAGCGTTCACAATCTAGGCTATGGGGTTTGCTATCGTTTTTCAACAAAGGAGGCCCTTTCATTGATAAATTCATGAAGGCTTCTGCCCAACTGTGCGGAAATCTGATTTTTGTGCAATTTGCTTTGGACTCCCTGAGACTTTGTATCAGCTTGTGAAATTACCAGAGCACCAAAGCTAACGGGTCATTTTGACAGAAACTACGTCTTATGTTCAGCCTTATTCAGATCCTTAACATTCTCCAACCTTGATCATTTGGAACTGAGCACAGCACGTCTTCAAAGCTCTTGGCTTTTACCAAATGAGTAACTTCTGAGCCAAAATGCCCTCCCCGCAAGTTCAAGAACATGCCGAAGATGGAATTTTATCGTGATGAGCCTAACCACATAAACATGTCTGGAGAGATGGCAGGGCAACCGAGAGAGTGGTTTCCTTGCTTCCACAAAGGACGAACTGGGGTTCACTTGCTGGGCTCCCTTTGATCCTTGAAGAACTGAAAATGAAAGGGACTCATCTCTTGAGTGATGTTGAAAGTTGGAGTTGAATCAGCTCTCCATTAATCCCCTCCTTCATCTCTCCGCCTGTTTGGAGCTTGACCTTTGTGTCTCCTTCCTCTCTCTCCTGCTTGATGATAAAACTGGAGAGCTGGTGATTCTTTATGTTGTGTTCTAATGGCGACTGCACACGCGGTCAGGGACACGCACGTGGCCGGGCGAGATACAGAGCTTCACTCTGGAAAACAATAGACTGGCCGGATCATAAAATAAACCAGGGGTCCTTTTGTAGAAAAAGAGGTGCAGGAGCTCATTAGCATAACTCATTAGCATATGCCACATCCCCTGACATCACCGGAAGTGTGTCAGAAAGGGAATGTCAGTTTTAGCCCCATTATACCCTATGGGCCATTGAAGTCAATGGCAAAAACTCATAGGGTATATGAGGGGCTGGAGGAAAGGGGGTTTGAGGGAGAGGCTCCAAACTTGCAGGATAGCTGCTGGGGCCTCTCCTTGAAATACCCACCAAGTTTCAAGAAGATTGGACCACGGGGTCTAATTCTATGGGCCCCCAAACAAGTTGCCCCATCCCCTCCATTGTTCTGTATGGTGGGAAAAAACATTACTTTTTTCCCACCATAGAGAACAATAGAGGGAATGGAGGCAACCTGTTTGGAGGCCCGTAGAATTGGACCCCCTGATCCAATCTTCTTGAAACTTGGTGGGCATTTGCGGGAGAGGTCCCAGAAGCTACCCTGCAAGTTTGCAACTTCTCCCTCAAACCCCCTCCCCTACAGCTGCTTTTAAAGTTGCCGCCGAATTTCGGCGGCAATTCAGTGGTGGGCCGAATCAGATCAGAGAATCTGATTCGGCCCGTGGCTGCCCTACTGCCCCTCCTGAGCTAGCGGAGCAGCGCTCCGCCACGCTTTGGCCCCAAAGGACCCCTGAAATAAACCAATCGGCTGGTCGGGATTCAAAAAAGGAACCAATGGGTTAGGGTTACTCTCGAGTACCCCCGCAGTATGTTTGGGTGAGGCTGGGGGCGCGGTTTAGAGGTGAATATAAGCAGTCCCCTGCGCCCCGTTAGGACATGTGTTCCTGAACCATCAATAAACCTTATGAGCTGATTTCACAAGACCGCGTCTCTGAACTCAGTACTTTATACTTTAGCACCTCACACATTAGAAAAACAGCCCCCAAGTTGATGGGGGTGTTGTTCCATTCATGGGAGGAAAAAGAACTACCCACGCAAGTGGAACGATCGGAAGCACAAGTCTGCATGAAGATAAATGGGCCGGATGAAGCAGAATGTATCACGTGACCTTATTCTGAGTCAGGCCATTGATCCGGGCAGCCTTCTTCACTCGCGACACCGTGTTCGGCAGCAGCTCTCAGAAGCTTGGAATGGAGAACTTTCCTACCCTTGCTACTGAAATCTTTTTAAACTGGAGGTGCCAAAAAGGGTGTGAAGCACATACTTGTTAGGACTGTTGTTCAGTGGTAGAGTCGATGCTTTGCATGCAGATGGTCCCAGGTGAAACGATCAGGTAGTTGATGATGTAACCCCCCCACCTCTGTCAGTCAGAAAAGCCAATGCTGGGCTAGAAGGACTAGAGGCCTGAGTCTGCATGAAGTAGCTTCTTGTACCCAAACCTGTGGCCTCTTCCAAGATGCCTCTGGACTTAATTTGAAGAAGAAGAAGAAGAAGAAGAAGAAGAAGAAGAAGAGATTGGATTTATACCCCACCCTTCACTCACTTGGGGTCTCAGAGTGGCTTACAAACTCCTTTCCCTTCCCCTCCCCACAACAGACACCCTGTGAGGTAGGTGGGGCTGAGAGAGCTCTGAGACAACTGTCCTTGAGAGAACAGCTGGTACAGAGCTATGGCTTGCCCAAGGTCATCCAGCCAGGTGCAAGTGGAGGAGTGGGGAATCAAACCTGGTTCTCCCAGATTAGAGTCCGCGCACTTAACCACTACACCAAACTGGCTCATTTTAAGTGAGTTGTCGAGAATCTCCTTGTTAAAACGGTTGCCTGTCAATGGAGAAGTCTTAGTGTTGATCCACCCTGACTTGGATAGTCCAGGCTAGCCCAGTCTTGTCATATATCGGAAGCTAAGCAGAGTTGGTCCTGGTCGGTATTTGGATGGGAGACCACCAAGGAAGTCTAGGGTGGCTGCGCAAATGCAGACAAGGGCAAACCACCCCTGATAGTCTCTTGCCTTGAAAACCCTGTGGCAGGGGCGTCAAACATAAGGCCCGGGGCTCAGAACTGGCTCGTCCAGGGTTGCTATGCAGCCCACGAAAAACTAGTGCAAAGGGGGAACAGGAGTCTGCACAGGAAGTGAGTGGTTAGAGCCACTCCAATTGTGGCTTCAGCATGGCGGGACAACCTCACCTTTCAGTTTGGGGACTGGTAAGTCGGGAGCCACTGAAGCTGCCTTCATCCCTCTCCCCTCAGCCTGCAGCTCTGGGGATGCTGTCCCAGATGGCTGCAGGGATCAGCGTTTGCACCTGGGGGGGCGGGGGGGGAGACAATCCTCTGTTGGGGCATGGGAGCATCTACCCAGCATGGGGCCTTGCAGTGAGGACATACCAACTCGAATCTTACCGGCAGCTGTCCTTTGTAAAGTTTATATCCCAGGTACCCGGCATTATGTTTTATGGCAAGATGGCCCAGCCCAACAAAGTGACATTAATGTCAGATCCAGTCCTCATAACAAAAGAGTTCAACACCTCTGCCTGATGGGGTTGCCATAAGTCGGCTGCCACTTGGCGGCACTTTCCACCATCATTGGCATTGATCCGTCCATTCAGGCTATATGATTTTATCAATGTAGGTTCTCGGAACAGAACCTGGGAGACTCATGCAAAGCAGATACTCTGCCACCTTCTGCTTGCCTTCTTCTTTTCTGGAATGTGTGCCCTTCTGAATCTGTCTTGCGAAGGAGAAGGCGTAGAGCACCCACTGATGGAAATGCGACGTGGCCTTCTGCTGGCAAACGACAAGGAACTCGCCATTTCTAGCTTATATGAACCCTTTCGCTGGTCAGGATCTGGGACCACGGCTGGCCTGAACTGCATGCTAAAATTACCATGTTTTCTAAATAAGGCCAGCTGTTTTGATTTAATGCATGTACTTCACATTACATGTAATCATAGCAATTAAGGGCCGGCATGGTTATCCCAATAGTTAGGAATAAATGTGCACAAGGCTCTGCCGTTTCATGATTGATTGCCCCACAGAGAACCGGGCGGACGGACGAAGGAAGGAGAGAACAGCGTGATTGAAGGGATATTACAAGCTTGGCTTTCCCCACTGGGAAGGCCCTGTGCGCTTTTACGAACGAGCTGACATTTTTTGTTGCCGTCTCCGAGTATGCCTGCAGGCCTGACGTAAGCTTGGAACACCTGTTCTCATGATGAATACATGCATCTCGATATGGGAACGCTAAGATAAAAACAGGGGTCTGTTGTCGTTCTCCCCCCCCCCCACCCCCGGGGATCTACTCTAATACAAATGGGATGGATCTGGGATTTGGCACTGGGTAAAGGTCTGTGTTGTTTGTTTGATAATAAAGAATGACGTGGAAACGTTATTCATCAAGCATGCAGACAAAAGGCTGTGTCAAAGGAAGGTAATGCGAAATATGTAATTTGTTTTAATGCACTCTGTTTACCACTCTTCATAGAAAGGCAGGAATTCTGTGCCAAAAGGGAAGGCGGTTTCCCAAATTGTAGAAGGCATGATTGCTGGATCTACATCAGTGTTGCCCTGGGCAAGCATGTAAATTGTGAATTTGGGAGTTCTTAGGTGCATGTGCACAGATGTTTAAAGATGTGCTCATGCTTCATATATGGGCTGGGGGTAGCATCAGTGTGCTGTACCTGCAACAGTTGCATTAGGCACATAAAATGCAGAGCTGTCCTAAGACAAAGGAGAACAATAATAAGAATGTGCATGTACTAAGTGCTTTCAAGTGCCCAAAGCGCTTCATTTCCATGCTCCTGCTGTAAATCCTAGCAACAACCTTGAAAGGTAGGTCAGTGCTATAGCCATTCCCATATTGCAGATGTTGCAAAGAGAGAGAGAGTGGGTTGCCTGGTTACCTAGTGAGATCCAGACTGGGGACATCTCTGGGCTGCAGCTCTGAACAGGCTGATCATGCATAGGTGGCCTTCCAGCCAGCCTGCAGAGGGAAGCATTTCTCCAATCCAATCTCTCTCGATGACTGCTTGAAGCCGATCACCTCCTCTCAGAAAGGTCCAGGAGAGCTCAGAAGAGGTGCAGAAAAGAGCAAGCAAGTGAAGTGCCTTCTGGACAAGAGAAGGCTAAAGTATATGTGTACGCCTCCACATGCAGCTGCTGGTGTGACCTTGGGTCAGTCACAGTTCTCTCAGAGCTGTTCTCTCACGAGCAGTTCACGCAGAGCTCTCTCAGCCCCACCTACCTCACAGGGTGTCTGTTGCAGGGAGAGGAAGGGAAAGGGATTTGTAAGCTGCTCCGAGACTCCTCAGGGTAGTGAAGGGCGGGAAATAAATTCAGTCTCTTCTCTTCTTCTTCTTAGGGGAACATTTTTATCTATCTATTTACTTTATTCTATTTCTAGCCCGCTCTCCCTGCACAGCAGGCTCAGAGCAGGGTACAACAAACATAAACACAGACAATTAATATGGGTAGAGTATAAAAACACAACTAAGTCATTAAAACCTATGACATCAGATAATTAACTACCAATACATGGCCATCTGGGGCTGTAGTGGCTCAAGCGGTTAAGACACTGAACTGCAGACTGGAAAGTCGGTAGTTCAGCAGTTCGAGAACCAAGTGCTGCATGACAGAGTGAGCTCTCATCTCTGGCCCCAGCTCCTGCCAACCTAGCAGTTTGAAAGCAAGAAATTGCAAGTAGATAAATAGGTACCACTTTGGTGGGAAGATAACAGCGTTCCGTGCACCTCGGTGTCTAGTCAGGCCAGCCACATGACCACGGAGACGTCTTTGGACAGTGCTGGCTCTTCAGCTTGGAAACGGAGATGTTTACCGCATCCCTAGAGTCATATTCGACTGGCTTTCGAGCAGGGATAACCTTTATCTTTACCTTACATGGCCATCTATGATGCCATTCACAGGTGCCGTGGATGGAATAACACATGCAAGGGAGTCCGTCTCAATAGATGGAACAATAGATGGAACTGGGCAGGGGATACCAGTGTAGATGGTTTACTGCCTGGCAGAACACCTCCATTGGCTGCGGGTGGGAAGGATATGACTGAGGTTTATAAAATTATGCATGGCATTGGAAAAATGGGTGTAGAGAGAACTTTCCCCTCCCTCTCTTGTAAAACTAGAACTTTGGGGGCGGGGTCACTCAGTGAAGTTGATGGGCAGCCGATTCACGTCAGACAAGGATGCACGACCACACAAGGCGTGATTAATTTGTGGAACTCACTGTAGCAAGATGGGCTGATGGCCCCCAGAATGGATGTCTTTAAAGGGGGACTAGATGACCTGGATAGTCCAGGCTAGTCTGGTCTCATCAGATCTGGGAAGCTAAGCAGGGTCAGCCCTGGCTATTATTTGGATGGGAGATCTCTGACAAATACAGGGGTGTGCCATGGAGGCAGGGAATGGCAAACCGCCGCTGCGTGTCTCTTGCCTTGGGAACTCCACGAGGTCGGCATGAGTCAGCTGTGAGTTAACAGCGCTTTCCACCACCAGATGAACTCATGGAGGAGAGGGCTTATCAGTGGTTGGTTCGGCATGATGGCTACACACAACCTCCACGTTTGGTAGGGTTGCCAGGCATGGTTTTCTTAGAGTTTCTGCACGAGTGTCAGAGCATCGCCCCAGTGGGATGCTTGTGCTTTTTGGTTGTGCTGGAAGTGACACCCAGTTTGTTTCCACCTGTTGGCCAGATGAGCCTCAGCAATAATTACTGGGATTTTGCCCACCATTAGTGGGCACCTTGTAAGCCTAATGTTTAGAGACCATAGAGCCAGTTTGGTGTAGTGGTTAAGTGCGTGGACTCTAATCTGGGAGGACCGGGTTTGATTCCCCTCTCCTCCACTTGCACCTGCTGGATGACCTTGGGCAAGCTATAGCTCTGTACCAGCTGTTCTCTCAAGGACAGTTGTCTCAGAGCTCTCTCAGCCCCACCTACCTCACAGGGTGTCTGTTGTGGGGAGGGGAGGGGAAAGGAGTTTGTAAGCCACTCTGAGACTCCCTTAGGTAGTGAGGGGCAGGGTATAAATCCAATCTCCTCTTCTTCTTCTGTTGAACACGAACTGCTATCAGTGAGTGCCAGTTGGGGGAAATCATGGAGGAAGGCCACTGCCCGTGGGCATCTTGGATTTATGTGATTGGCCACCGTGGGGAAAAAGGATGCTGCATCTTTATGTTTTTATGTTCTTATTTTATTAATTCAGAACCGTTCATTTTGCTGTGGTGGTTTTGTAGCAAAACCCCCACACCCCTTTATGCAAGATGAAAGAAGAATTAGGAACTCTTTCTAGTTAGTCCTCCATAGCTCTTGGGTCGCTTACCACAAAGGTGCCCGATGGCACCCGATTCCAGAAAAGCATCGCCGTTATTATGGATTCATTCGTCCTTAATTAGCACCATTGTTCTCATGGGCAGAAAGCAACAATGGGTTAAATAAGCAAATAAATAAGTGCAGATTAGTATGTCTAAAATGCCCCCGCTGGATGTGCAATTCAGAGGGTTTCTGTTGATGTATTTGTGTTTTGTGTTGCTAAGACAACAGCTAAGAGCACTTTGAGAAATTATATATTAGTTAGCTGCATGGGGGCTTGAGGCTTTTTGGTTGATGGAACTGCTGTTAAAATGCCTGTCTCCAGAAATCAAATCCTAAAAGTCTTTTTTTTGGTGTGTGTGTGTTTGTGTGTGTGTGGTTGGGGTGGGGAGAGGCACAATTTCTTGCGTTCCCTCATTAGACTTTTCCCCCTTTTTCTTTTTTGAGTTTCAGTTTAAGAGTGAGAGACAGTCAACAGATTTCACTTCACGACCCCCCTTTCTAGAGGGTAAAAGCGGCCATCGCTGTTTTAGAGCAGTGGGGCCACTCTAGTGCTAACTCTGAAGCTGAAACTGACTGTTCTCTGTGCTAATTGGCTGGCTACCCATGATGTCACTGAGAAGCTACCCCCCCCCCCCCAAGCCACTTCGCACTTTTAAATAAAGCTGCCTTTTTGAAATATTTCAAGTGATGAACAGATAAGCATGGCATCTCAGGAAAAGATGGAGGGGCGAGGGAGCTTCTGATTTCTTGGCTGTGCGCGTCTGTCATTTCAGCCTGGAGGAAACTGGGTTTGCCTCATGACTCAGGGACAAAGTGTGATCTCTCTTTTTATATTATCTGTCTTCACCCATAGTTTAATAAAAGCAGGAGATATGAGCAAAAGAGGAAATGGATTTACACCGACTTGCCGTTTCAGGGGGTCATTCCTCTGTATGACAAAGCTGCAAAGAACTGGGAGAGGGAGGTATTTTGCACTCAGATCCTTCTGACTTCTGATTGGTCACTTAAACTTTAATGTCCTGTCTTCTGATCGGAATGCCTTTACAGTTTGTATGATACTGGATTTAGTAGCTTTGCAGTGCATTCCCAAACAAAGTTTCATTGATGGGTGTAATCCTTCACTGAAGGGCATACACCTGTGAAAGTGTATAACTCTGTCTAGGACTATTCTTCGGGGTGGAATGATATTAAATTTCAAATGTTAATAGTTAAAGGCTGCGGTCACACACACTAAATAATCCACTGTCAATCCACTTTCAGTGCACTTTCCAACCGGATTTTTACGGTGTGAACTGGCAAAATCCAGTTGAAAAGTGCACTGAAAGTGGATTGACAGTGGATTATTTAGTGTGTGTGACCGCAGCCAAAATGTAGCTTTTCAAAAAAAGTCTCTTCCAGAAACTCTTGATTTTAGAAATAGAATCCAAACAGCCTACTTTTGGTTCTGAAATTTCACCAATTTCAATTTTGCATGCATACTGGAGTTCCCCCATCCTTGCTTGATTCCTTGCGTCAATGACAGGTCAACCTGTTACTCTAGGGAATTCTGCAATCCATCTTCCTCTGCAGATCGGAGATAAAAGAAAACATTGCTGTTTACAGGAAATGTAAGAGGATATCTGTTTTGCCTAAGCGGAATGCAGTCTCCCTGTGTGGAAAGGTGTGTGTAGGGGGTAGACCCTTCATATATCAACACTTACTAAAGATGATGGCATGTCAAAATTATGGGATGTCTTAATGATAGATAAGCTCTCTCCCTAGATTTGGCTTAAATACAGTAGTTCTGAACAAAAAATACAATGTCATGCAGGAATGCTGTCCTCTTACTGAATTTGTGGAAGCGACAGAACTGTTTTATATATAAAGCTACACATTTATAAAAGATTATATGCATACATATTGATATTAGCTTTCTTTTTTCTTTGATAAGCATTTACGGATTTGATAGGTGATGACTATAAGTATGGCATGAGTGATGGGGAGGATTAGTGGATTTTTCAGAATGTAGGTTATAGCTGTAAAGTTAAGTTATTGGGGTTGCTTTGTAATTTGACGACAGACGAAAAAGAGTGGAAAGCACTTTTCTTAAACGGCAAAAAACCCGGGCGTGCGTGTACACTCAGACACTGTGTGTCTGCAAATGTATATAATGCTCTCTGTCTTCTGTCTTGAGAATATAACAGTCCTACGTTGCTCTTTCTGCGTCCCCCTCCCCAAATCTGTGCCCTTTATTTATAGCCTTGGCTGGGCATTTCACATTTTCTCCTGTCTAGCAGGAAGACTCCCATCTGCTCATCCTTTTAACTCCAGGCACACACAGAGAGCATCTTTGGACTTCTTCCCTGTCCCTTCCACCCCCAGCGGGATGAGCAGGCCTGCGTGCACACGCACGTATGGCACATGTGTGTAGAGCTGGCACTGGAAGCAGCTTTGCGCAGGTGGGAACAAAATGACTTGGGCATTAGCAGCTGGCATGCGGAGGTGGGGACGAGGCCAGTGTCGCCAGAGCCAGCTCTCCGTCTGACAGCACAAGATCGTTCGATGCGTTCCCAAAAGAGAAGCCAGGAGGAGAAAGCCCTTGCCTGTCCTGTCCTCTACGGTTCATCTCCTCTCACAGCTTCCTTATGGACTATGTCTGCCCTTTAAAAGGGGAAAAAAAGAAACTTGCCATCTGCTTTTTAGATCCCTCTTAGGGAGGAAGAAAATGCAATGGAAGGTCCTCTCGAACTGTTGTCCCGTGGAGGGAAATTCAGGCAGGCCGCCGGAAGGGATAACGTTCTAAGCAGAAAGTTGTGTCCAGCTCAGCCCCAAGGCAGCTTGTTTCTGTGTTTAGATATGTTTATGTAGAATATAGGATCAGGGACAATTCACATGAACTCGGAGTATATGGGTAGCTACTTTGGGGAGCCTGGATTGCAGTTAGCTCATGCCAGTTGAGTTGTCTGAGAACCGTGAGCCCCGATTACAATGGGCTACTGTAGCTTTTGGCATCTTGCTGGGGAAGCATTGGAAGATGCTTCAGGAGCCATTCTTGGAGCCAAACCAAGAGCCAACTGGCAAACATAGGTACAGTCTGGAACTGACTACCGGGTAGGTAGATTTTAGCAAGCACATCATGGTGGATCACTTAAAGGCAGCAATGGGACCCAACCAAATCTTGGGGGGGGGGACTCTTGATTTCGCTGAGAGATGTTGAAGCAGGAGCTATGTGGACAAATGGTAACCATTGTGGTGAGAAAGTGGTTGTGCTTAACCCAGCATGGGTCAGGGAGGACCAATCGGCATTCGAACATTAAAGACTGGAGGACTCTAATCTGGAGAACTGGGTTTGATTCCCTGCTCCTCCACATGAGACCTGTTGGGTGACCTTGGGTCAGTCACAGTTCTCTCAGAGCTCTCCCAGCGCGACCTGCCTCACAAGGTGCCTGTTGTGGGGAGAGGAAGGGAAGGAAATTGTAAGCCACTTTGAGACTCCTCAGAGTAGAGAAAACCTGGTTATACATTCCTCCTCCTCTTCATCTTTGTCTTCTTCGAGTGGGGTAAGGATTAGAAGGCACTGAGTAGAACCTTTTCCCAGGATAGCTCCTGAGGATGGATGGCTGATCAAGAGGTGATGAGGTCCCCAGCTTGCAGCTGGCCAGTTTTAACACTGTACAGCTCAACTTTGGAAAGTATGAGGCATTGTGCGTGATCTGTATGACCCATAGCAGAGGTCACCCAGTTGCTCTGCTTTTGTGCAGCTGGCTCTCCAAGTTTGCATTCAGCTGCTTCTCAGGCCCCATTCTCAGGGCCAAGTGATGTTAGAATTTGAGGACTGTGATGACTTCAGATGCGCAATTGGGTCAGAAGCAGCCATGGAAATGCTCTGAATTGGGGTCAAGCCTTGAGGGAATTTTTTTTTTTAAATGCCCCACCCCCCAATATATTCTGATCTGAAATGACCTCCTTGTGGTATCTTTAAGCCCTGGTAAGGGGCGGGGGAGTCAGGTACCTGTTTTGTATCCATCTTTCTCTGGACTTTGGAGCATTCCAGAATTTCAGCCACACCCCCACAAGCCAGTTTGGTGTAGTGGTTAAGTGTGCAGATTCTAATCTGGGAGAATCGGGTTCGATTCCCCACTCCTCCACTTGCACCTGCTGGATGACCTTGGGCAAGCCATAGTTCTGCCAGAGGTGTTCTTGAAAAAGAGCAGTTTCTGTCAGAGTTCTTTCAGCCCCACTTACCTCCCAGGGTGTCTGTTGTGGGGAGGGGAAGGGAAAGGAGTTTGTAAGCCGCTCTGAGACTCTCTTCTTCTTCTTCTTCTTCGTCTTCGTCTTCTTCTTCCTTACTTGGGGTTAAAGCAGTGTAGTGTCTACATTTTCTGTTGGGGAAACGGTATATGTGGAAGAGCTAGCTCAGTTTCCTCCATGCCATGACCCTGATCTAGGTTGACTCTCCTGAAGAACATAGGAGAAGCCAGTGTTGGATCAGGCCACTGCCCCATCCAGTCCAACACTCTGTGTCACACAGTGGCCAAAAACACCAGGTGCCCTGAGGAGGTCCAGCAGTGGGGCCAGGAGCAGTGGAGCTTCTCTGAAATGGCATTTATGGCACTCCTTTGTGCCATGTTTGGTTTGGTGAATTGGGAAATGTGTCTGGAGTTTACCAATTTAGATTGCTTGTGGGGGTGGTGCTGGTATCCTGGAATGCTCCAAAGTCCAGCGGAAAAGCAGCAGCGGGAAGGAGGGTCAAGTATACCCTTCTCTCCCCCTGCTTCTTCTCTGCAAATCCCTCCCCTTGCCCCTCTCCCAGTTCTCCCCAAGTGCAGGGCTACCATTGCTCCACCTTCTCTCCTCCCCCCCCGCCCCACCCCGCCCAGCTAAAGCAAGCCCATTCTCCCAGTAAGGCTGGCAACTCTCCCGATGACCTGGTATCAGGAAGAGAAGGCCGTGTGATTTTACACAATAAGTGCATGTGTTTTCCCTGCTGAGACCCCAGGCGCTTGATAGTCAAAGTCATCTCGCAGGAATGGGGAGGAAGGAATTGCATGGCCTGACTCCCCCCCCCCCCACATTCAGTCTCCAGCTTGAGCGTACAGCAGTAATTACAAAGCAAAAGTAATAACTGAACTGTGCCATCGATGAGACCGACTCCCTTCAGCCTTTTCTGGGTAATGTCTCTCTCCCTGGGAGGTGCCTGTTTTTCTTAAATTAGATATTGTGTTTTGGATTTTCGAAAAAGGTCACACTTAGCCAGCATGGCTCTCACTTTATTATCCTGGTACTGAAGCGTAGACTCCACCAGCACACCCCCTCCCCCCCCCCCCTGCTCTGATCCGCACGTCCTGCCACTGTGATTGTGCTCACAGGAGATGCAACCCTCGTTCCTTATTTATTGCACCATTAAAGATGCATATGTTTATTTTTTGCATTGTTCATAATGGCCATAGGGAGGGGTGGAAAAGTAGCTCTTCCAGGGAGGAGGGAGGGAGCTGGTCTTACCTCTGCGCCATCAAAAGCAGTGGTAAACCTGGGACATGGCAAAGACATGAGGTCTCAGATGAGCACCTCTTTTCACCATCTTCCTACTAAGAATATATAGTTCTCCTGTCTCTTAGTGTGGAGTTTTTCTTCATTTTTTTTTGCCTGGCTCCTTCTCTAGTAGTCTCCTTGCTTTGCTCTTGTTTCTCACAGGCTCCTGCCAGCTCTCTCTCCACCCCACCACTCCACAAGCTGTGTGTAAGATTTTTTTCTTTCATCAAAACTGACCTTTCCCTTACGGAGGCTGAAGCACCTGTCACCTTCCTCTTGGTAATGCCTTCGCCCTGAGCAGTTAGAATGTTTGTGAACTTTCCATGACACCACAGCCATGTGGATGGTGGCTCATAAACGATAGGCTGAAACTAGAACACATTTAGAGTCCAGTGGCACCTTTAAGACCAACAAAGGTTTATTCAAGGTATGAGCTTTCGTGTGCAAGACACATTTTTTCAAACGCAGTGGAATGGGAGGTAAGGTTCAAACTTACAGATGGGCAGAACAGCAAATTAACATGTCACATGATGAAGATGTTTTAAGCTATGAACCTTACCTCCATTCCACTGTATTTGAAAAATACACAAAATTTTTGTGCACGAAAGCTCATACCTTGAATAAACCTTTGTTGGTCTTAAAGGTGCCACTGGACTCTAAATTTGTTCTCCTGCTTCAGACCAACACGGCTGACTACCTGGATCAGACTAAAACTAGTTTTCCATCTGTTGTAAAAGTACTACTAAGGAACACACTTTAGACTCAGACGCAAACTGTGCGGGGTGGGGGAGGATAATTTTTTTGTGGGGAGGGGGAGAGAGGAGATCTTATGACTAACAGAGCCACAGATTTTTGAGACAGAACAGCTGTCAAATCTTCTTAGCCAACACACATTGTTCCTTGCTGGATATTCCTTAGCGCTTTGTCCAGCTCTATTCTGAACAAGCCAAGCAATGCAGGATGCCTGTTGCTTCCCCCTGGGAACCATTTCCACAGCCTAATAGACTGTGACACGAAAGCTGTTCTGTTCCCTTTTGTTCTGGTTTTCATACCTGTTCTTATGAAAAGGAGAAACAAAGGGGTTCTGAAGGAGGAAAAATACACTGTGTTAAACAGGGGCACAACTGGAATAACCACGCTCAAGGGCCTGTGCCTTGTGCTCATGAATCATACATTAGGAAGCCTGAGAAGAAGGGAAGCAGCTACAAAAAAATGGGAAGTGAGGTCATGCTTTCATCATCTGGCATGGGAGACTTGTCAGGAGACTGTGTTTGGATTCTGAGGCTCTGACAGAGAGTGTCTTGAGGGGGGTTTGAAGATTTTGCACCCTACCAGCCCTGGAAAATTGTAGGGGTGTGTGTCCCTCTTGGTTCTCTCCATCCCAAGCAAGTTATTGTGTTGTATTTCATTCCTGTTTATATTTTTTGCCTATAGTTTTGGTCCTCCGCTTTCCACTTGTAGTTTTGCAAACACATCTGTATCTGAAAATATATTTTGTATATTGTGTGTGTTTTTTTTTAATTGTATGGCCCAGGCTGGCCTGATCTCATCAGATCTTGGAAGCTCAGCAGGGTTGGCCCTGGCTAGTGTTTGGGTGGGAGACCACTAAGGAAGCCCAGGGCCGCTATGCAGAGGCAGGCAGTCTCTCTTGCCTTGAAAACCCCACAGGGCCCTTTCCACCACCCGTATGCATTCAGCGGCTATAAAGCTGATTTCTTCACACACAATTTCTTCCTGTGTACGTCTGACAGGAAAAACTGACTGTGAGGGACTAGAGAATGGCACTGAAGGAAAGGGTTGCAGTTTCAAGTAGCACAAAGGAAGAGCAAAGTCCAAGTCGAATTCAAGCTGAAACAGCAGGAGTGGGAAATCTAAAATGATCCCAGCCGCCATCTAGCAAAGTTTGGTCTGGAAGAAGTGTGCAAACATAGCTGAGGCAGAGACAACAAAGGCTTTTGCTTTTGGCCTACCAGGCCCAACTGAGTCAACACAGTGTAGTGAGTCAAGTGTCTGACTGCGATCTGAGGGGACCCAGGTTCGAATCCCTGCTCTGCCGTGGAAGCTTGCCGGTGACCTTTGGCCAATCCCTTGCTAACTTACCTCACAGTATTGCTATTAGGCTTGCCAAGTCCCCCCAGGGGGCAGGAAAACCCCTGCTGGATTGGTCCTTTTCCCGGAGGCCCAGATTGGGCTGCTGGGGGGAACCCCGCCTTCAAATTGCCGGGCTGCAGCGATGTACCCAGCACGATAACGTCACCCAGAGGTGACATCATCGCGTCGGGCACAGTTTTTTTGGGGGGCGCTCTGTAATTTGAGGGAAAACTCTATGGTTTTCCCTTGAATTACAGAAGTCCCGCCCCCAATGTGCCCAAAGTGATGACATCACTTCCGGGTGATATCATCGCAGCACACGCATATCATGCGCGCTCCAGAAGACTCCCAGGCTGGGAAGGACTCCCCCCGGCAACAAGGCAGGTAGGACTTGGCAGCCCTAATTGCTATTAAAGAGATAAAATGGAGGAGAGGAGAATGTTGTTGTAAGCCAGTTTGGGTCCCTACTGGGGATAAAACTGTGGGGTATAAATATGTGAATAAATAAGCTCTCGCTTGGTCCCTACCACCTGCAGCCTAAAGTGGATGTGCCATTGGGGCTCTCATTCCCTTGGAACTTTTACCATCAGTCAGAGCCTTGGGAGATTGCCTGTTTGAAGGCAGAATGGCCAGAAGGGGTGTGTGCGCTTCATTCTTTCCTGTTCTGCTGGTTTTCCAGTCAGAATGGCTCCCCCTCATGTCTTTTCTCCTGAGAATGGAAAAGCAGCTGGAAGGACAGGATTTGCAGTAAATGAAGATACATCTGGCATCTTCTGTATGGGGAAAAAAATGGACAGAGGTGCTTTGTCTTTTTGGAACTGCATAGAGAAGCAGGGATTGAGACATGCAGCGTCTCCACAGCACCACACCTGAAAAAGGCTCACAGGTTTTACACAGCCTCTGCCCATCCGAAAGAGATGACAAATCCTTTACATGTTTCCTCTGCTACTAGAAAAACCTTCATGGTTCGGTCTGCCCCCTTCCACCCACCCTGCAGCCTTTAAATCTCATGCACTGTTTTCCTTGTTCACTTCAGTGTTGAAAAAGAAACCTCAGTCTATCGGCATGTGCCGCCCCCCCCCCCCCATTTAATACAATAAAAGGGTTTCAGGCGCATTACCGAGGTCCTATTTTAACTTTTTCCCCCTCCAGCTGGGGATTTACCTTGATTGCCATTTACATATCTATGCGGTAAATATTTTAGCACGCTAATTATACACTAATAAGAAAACACCTTTTGAACTTTCAGTCAAATTGACACACACAAACGGGGTCTGTCGGGGAATTAAAAAGCAATTAGTTTTTGTAACAGAGTGTGGTCACATTGTTTCTTCCCTGCAAATGGTGCCGTGGTCGCCAAGCCAGCCAGCCAGCCAGCCAGCCATTTTCTGCCAAATGTTTATGGAATGATCAGCGGGGCTTGGAGTGTTTGAATGCCTTAAAAACAAACAAAGCAGACTCAGAGGTTGCAGGCTTTGGGGTAACTTGGTCTTGGTTTTCTGGCTGAGAGGGGACTGTAATTCCACCATAAAGCCACAGCTCATCAGCAACAAGGGCTTTGGTTGGCCCCTTGGGATCTTTAGTTAGCGGCTCTCAGCAAAACAGGTTCTGCTCGAGAAATCTCAGGGTGGCACTGCCAGTCGGACATCATACTTCTGTGCTGGATGGGCCAGCCTCTGTGATGCTGCATACGCCAGCTCCTCTTTCCCATCTGCGGGGTCCAGGTGTTTCTGCTCCTTGGCATAGCTGGTGATGAGCAGGACTCCTAGCCTGCGAGTCTTTTCTTTTTAACAATCAAGTTTCTAATCCTTTTGGCTGCAACTGGCGAATATGTGGAATGCTGCTTGGCAAAATGCTGGTACTCAGAAAGAGGTCTGAACAGGACTGGCAGTCTGGAGGGACGGAATGGGGTTTGTTTGTTTACTTCTTAATTTTGCGGCATTTACGTCCCACATTTTCTGTGAGGTGTTCAGGGTGTAGTATACATGGCTTCTGGCCTGCTTCCTGTTTTGTTTTCACAACCTGTCTGTGAGGAGAATAGACTCGGCCAGTGGCCCAAGGTCATCCTGAGAACACTGAGGCTGAATCAGAATTTAAATCATGGTCTCCCGCGTCAAGCAGAGTCCACTTCACACACACTGTGGTTCAGTGGTAGACCGTATGTCTTGCTTGCAGAAGATCTCAGATTCAATCCTTAAGAACATGAGAACATAAGAGAAGCCAATGTTGGATCAGGCCAGTGGCCCATCCAGTCCAACACTCTGTCACACAGTGGCCAAAAGCACCAGGTGCCCTCAGGAGGTCCAGCAGTGGGGCCAGGACACTAGAAGCCCTCCCACTGTTGCCCCTCCTCAAGCACCAAGAATACAGAGCATCACTTGCCCCAGACTGAGAGTTCCTATCTATACTTGTGGCTAATAGCCACTGATGGACCTCTGCTCCATATGTTTATCTAATTCCCTCTTGAAGCCGTCCATGCTTGTAGCCACCACCACCTCCTGTGGCAGTGAATTCCACATGTTAATCACTCTTTGGGTGAAGAAGTACTTCCTTTTATCTGATTGCTCCTTTTACCTGACTGCTCAGCAATTTCATGGAGTGCCCACGAGTTCTTGTATTGTGAGAAAGGGAGAAAAGGGCTTCTTTCTCTCCTGCTCTATCTCATGCATAACCCCTCCACCATCGTTTCTCCAAGTTAAAGAGCCCCAAGTGTTTTAACCTTTCTTCATAGGGAAAGTGTTCCAACCCTTTTATCATTTTAGTTGCCCTTTTCTGCACTTTTTTCAATGCTATAATATATTTTTTGAGGTGTGGCGACCAGAACTGTACACAGTACTCTAAATGAGATCGCACAATTGATTTATACAGGGGCATTCTGATACTGGCTGATTTGTTTTCAGTCCCCTTCCTAATAACCCCCAGCATAGCATTGGCCTTTTTCATTGCAGTTGCACACTATCTCGACATTTTCATTGAATTATCTACTACAACTCCAAGATCTCTCTCTTGGTTAGTCTCTGTCAGTTCAGACCCCATCAACGTGTATTTATAGTTAGGATTTTTGGCTCCAATGTGCATCATTTTGCACTTGGCCACATTGAACCCCATTTGCCACATTGATGCCCACTCACCCATCCTCGACAGATCCCTTTGGGGTGCCTCACAATCCTCCCTGGTTCTCACCACCCTGAACAACTTCATGGCATCTGCAAATTTAGCCACTTCACTGCTTACTCCCAACTCCAAATAATTAATAAACAAGTTAAAAAGCATTGGACCGAGTACCGATCCCTGCGGTACCCCACTGCTTACCTCCCTCCACTGAGAAAATTGCCCATTTATATTCACTGTCTATTTCCTTTTAATTAGCCAGTTTTTGATCCACAAAAGGACTTGTCCTTTTACCCCATGACTGTTAAGCTTCCTTAGGAGCCTTTGATGAGAAACTTTATCAAAAGCTTTCTGGAAGTCAAGGTAAACAACATCTATTGGGTCCCCCTTGTCCACATGTTTGTTTACTCCCTCAAAGAACACTAACAGGTTAGTGAGACAAGATCTTCCCTTACACCGTTACCAGAAATGTAAACATAGATATAAGTATTACTATTTTGGATAAAGTGGAAAATGTGTTATGCTTCAGATGTGGTGGGAAACCACCAATACAAGATAAAAATAAGACTATACAAATAGAACAAAATGTTATATAATATGGAAAAAAAGGATTTGTATAAGATAAATGTATTAATTTTAATGTTTTGAAAAAATAAAAATTTCTTTACAAAAAAAAAAAAGATCTTCCCTTACAGAACTCATGCTGAGTCTTCCTCAATAGATTTTGTTCATCAGTGTGCCTACTAATTTTTTCCTTAATAATAGTTTCCCCCAACTTACCCGGTATTGACTTCAGACCGACTGGCCTGTAATTTCCTGGATCTTCTCTGGAACACTTTTTAAAGATAGGAGTGACATTCGCTACCTTCCAGTCCTCAGGAATGGAGGCAGATTTTAAGGAAAGATTACATATTTTTGTCAGGAGATCCACAAGATCACATTTGAGTTCTTTCAGAACTCTCAGATGTATGCCATCCGGTCCCGGTGATTTATTAGTTTTTAAGTTGTTTGTCAAAGGACCTCCTCTCTTGTCAACTCAATCTGACTCAGGCTCTCCAGTTAGGATTAGGTAGCAGGTGATGTAGAAGACCTCTGCCTGAGACCCTGGAGAGCTGCTCCCATTCAGGGTAGCCAGTACTGACCATGATAGACCAAGGGTTTGACTTAGTAGAAGGCACCTTCTTGTGTTTGTGTGAATGGTGTACATAGCTTCTCCAGCTTCTCTGTGCTTAGTTACTGCATATCGATTTTGCCTTTCCCTCCCTCCCTTTCCAGCTCATGAGAACTACTCTGGGGACAGCCACCACCACTGCAGCCCCTCCGTTTCAGTCATGAAGTACTCAACTTGAACAGAAAGGCCATGGCAAATCTTTCTCAAGACTTCTCCCCATCATTTCAGCAGCAGGGACAGCTCCCACCCAAACCCACACCTCTAATGGAGCCTCTGGGAGCCAGTGTGGTGTAGTGGTTAAGAGCAATGGACTCCAATCTGGAGATCTGCGTTCGATTCTACACTCTTCCACGTGAAGCCAGTTGGGTGACTTGGGTCAGTCACAACTCTTTCAGAGCTCTCAGCCCCCAAAATAAGTCTAGCTCACCACCTAGTGGTGCATAACGCTAAAAGAGCTAGAACTTAAGACTGCCAGACAATCTTAGGATTTCCTGGTTATACTACACACAATGCCATACAATAATAGTTATTATTACCGGACCCTCTTGAGACCAGAGGGCTGTAGCAGGTCTTGCTGGGCTCACTTCCATGAATATCTGGAGCCAACTACCACTGCCCAGCCCTTCTGCGAAATCTGAGAAGAGCGTGGCCCCAGCAGTGGTATCACGGCAGGTCTTCTTGCTGGACTCTGAGGGTGTGCATTCTGCAAGAGCAATTATCTCACCCTACATGGTTCTTTAAGCTGCTAGGGAACAGCTCCCATTGCAACTGAAAGGGATCTGGTTGGGAACAGGTTTCACAAGAATTGCTCTCTCAGGTGTGCATTCCCCAATAACCAGCTCCTTCCCTCTAGCTCCCGGGCTGAAGGGACCAAGCAGCAAGCTACTCATTTCTCTTGAGTGTAACTCCCAGCCCCATCTAGCTACGACAGTCCATGCCTACCTCGGAATGCCATGTGCTGTGTAGTGGTCATAGTGTCAGGCCACTCTGCCGTGGAAGCTTTCTGGGTGACCTTGGACCTACCACGTTCTCTCAGCCTACCCTTCTTCACAGGGTGGTTGTTCTCAGGTTACGGTGGAAGAGGGGAGAACAACGTGAAGCTGTTTTGGGTCCTCATCAAGGAGAAAAGAGGGATACATATTTGTTCAAACTAGCCATGGGAGAAGGTTTTTTTTTTGGGGGGGGGAATCCAAGATCAGCTGTATATTTTAGGGGTCTTCCCCACCTATAGGGACCCATTTCTATCCTCTCCATCTGGTTGCACAAAAACACCAGCCAAGCGCTTTCACACACTAGCTCCCTAATTAAAGGAACCATAATGCCACCCGTTTGCATGCTGGGTTGCAGAATAAATGAAACCCAACGGCGGGCCCCAGCCCTGGGGAAATTACAGTCTCCTGTAGACCAGTGTGCGTGGTGGGGAGACAATAAACAGTGGGAGAGGTGAGGAGAAGAAGAGATGAATGCCAGGCAATGTTTTTAAACACATTTAGGCTTTGTTTCAGCTTAAGAGGAAGACCAAAGGCTAATGCCAGAGGCAGGATCGCAGAGCTAAGTTTTGATCTGGGCGCTGTACATGGAGTCTGTTCAGTGCAATTTGGGAAATGTTTCTGATGCTGCATTCTGGTAACCATGATTAGAATCTGTGGACAGTGCTTCTTTAGTAGAAAGGAGGTACCTTGTGGGTTGAAGGGATGTACTTCTGTTACTCTGTTTTTCTCCTTCGTAGTTTTCAGTGGCACCGGGTGATTGCAGATAATCGTTGACTACAGGGTAGCTTGAACCCTGGTGTGCATGTCAACTGATCTTGTTAAGGCCTGGGACTATGGTGGCTTTTCTTAGGGCAAGTCATATGTCCCTCTCCAGCACAGTAATGGCTAGCAGAGGTGGACTGGCCATTTAAGTTTCAGGGGACCTTCCTGGTGGGCCACTCCCCTGGAAAGCCACTGGCACCTAGAAGCAACCCCCCATCAAGCCCTAGTAGCTTTGCCAGCACTGCGATGGTTACTCGGCAGAGCCCTGGTCAGTGGTGCCAACGATGGCTGTTGGCTCTTCTGTTACCTCCTGGGTGCAGGAGGATTCAACAGGAGACCCAGTGCCCTTTGGTGGTATCCCTGGCCAGGTCTGATCCCGCAACACCAGCATGTAGCACAGCCACACAGCCTTGCTCTCTCCCAGGCCATTTGAACCTCCCAATTTCACTCCCGAGGTCATATGCTGAGATCATAAGCTGATGCAGTTGGAGATGGCAGACCCCGCACGGAGAACACTGTGCGCCTTGGCTCTGGGCATGCTGGAGATGAATCTGCAGCAGCATTCTGTCTGCACTAACCTACTGCCACTTCTGGGCCGCAGTTGTCACATGAGCCTCAGTCCTGAGCTGGCCGTTGATCTATGGTGTTTTTGCTCCAGAGTGTCGGGCTCTTCAACACAGCGGATGAATAATGTGTGTAACCATCTCTGTTTTCTTCCTTTCTCTTCAGACTGAAAACTACTCCTTTGATTCCAACTACGTGAACAGCAGAGCCCATTTAATAAAAAGGTATGTGGGGGTGGTGTTTTTTGCTTTTTTTTTTTGAGGAAGCAATCCACGTTGAGCCAAATTTCCATTGTCTAAAGTTCCTTTCTCCCCATCCTCCTATTATATCCTCAGCTGCTGTATGCAGAATCTGTTCCTTTGATAATTTTTTTTAAAAAACCACAGAATGTACATCCTATTAAAATCGCACTGTTTGCGGCTTTTAGGGGATTTTGTATGCATGCACCTCTGATTCACATGGGGTGGTGGTGGTGGTGACGAGTCAGGCAGAGCCCTGTTACCCTGACAACTTAAACATTCATAGAGTTTACGCTGTTTGAATGTGAAAAATGAAATGATAGATGGAGATGGAGAGCGAGAGCTCCCTGTCATGTGAGGAGAGAAAAGGAACTTGTATGGGAGTAGGTAATTGGGCTGCATGCGTTCTCACTTTTTTCCTCCAGTCTGAATGGCAAGGGGAAACATTTGTATTGCAATTCATTCCCATCCACTGTCCGCTCCTCCTGCGTTATTAAAATAAATCTGTCTGTGGCCTGGTTTCATCCAAGCATAAACTCCGGGATGAATCTCCGGTCTCTGGAGAATTTTTGTTTATAATAATTACTAACATTTCAGAAGCACTTTGGAGCAGGCTAAAATGATTTCTAATTTCCTGCTTGCAAGAAGCTGATGGCTCTGGCTGCAGCAATGAGAACTGTCTGGTTTTGCTCCTGACTTGGGTTCAGCTGTTTCCCTGTTCACATGCTGCATATGTGCCCGTGGCCAGTGTGCATAAAGGGGAACCAGTGCACTAGTTCCTCCCTTCCCATGCATGTTTGCCTTACATGGGCACAATTCCTTCCCAGGTACAAACTATACACATCCTGTCCCTTTGATTAGGAATGCTGCTCCTTTAACTTTCCCGGGCAGGGAGGGCAGGGCCCATGTATGCACAGTTTATATGCATATGCATGCAAGCTTGGTCATGAACAGGGGAATGAACCAGCTTGTTCTCACCAGCTTTGTACGTGGCCCATTGAATTCCCTTCCATTTGCATTTTTAAAGACTCAGTGAGTGTGGCACTTGTAAGCATATGGCAGGAGCAACTTCTATTCAGAAAAGAGAAGGGAAGGTATTTGTCTGCATTGTTCATGATATTTAACCACAAATCGTGTAATTGCTGGTGGGGGAGAAATTACTGCCTGTGTCATATTGTTCCTTACAATCCAATGCGGAGTTTGTCCTTTCAGAGAAGAGATGTATTCATCTCTTCTGTTTTTTACATACCGTTAAACTAGCCTGTGTCGTCTGTTCCAATGGTGAGCTACTGTACAATCCTAAGCAGAGTTATACCTTTTTAAGCCCACTGACTGGAATGGATTCAGAAGGGTGCAACTCTGTTTAGAATTGCACTGGTAGATTCTGATTTAGAGGGGAAGGATAATTATTTCATGAGAATCTGGCCATACTTCTGAAATCAGATAAGTTTAGGCAACTGCAAAACTTGAGTCAGACTGAGTCAGAAGTCATCAGGACCATGGACAGAGTACAGAAGACCAGAGGGGGTGCCACTTGGTTGTTGCTCCTGCAATGGCCAAGGAGCTCTAAAATACTGTATCACAAGGGTAGGTGGCTCAAATTCTGTACTCCTGAGAACAGTCTGCTGCTGTTACTGCTGCTGCCGTTCCTCCTCCGCTTCTTCTGCTACTGCTTCTTCTTCTTCTTCTCCCCCCACTCCTCCTCCTGAAGGGACACCAGCCCAAGCTTCATGATGGGCATGTTGGAATTACTGGAACCGATGCTCCCTCTAAGCTGTGGAGTCTCATGAGCAGAAATTCTACTTTCTGAGCTCCTGGCATTCAAGTTGTGAGTGCGTCATTTGGCTACTGCATAAATTAGTTTGCTCTGGAGCCATCCTTCCTGAGCAAAGACAGAAATGTGTGAGCCAGAGGCTAAAAAACTGTGAGCTAGCTCACACTAACTCAGCTTAGAGGGAACAGTGAATAGTGTCCTGAGACCTTGTCTGGTGGGTCCTGGGATATGGCACTGACTGTATCCCAGACCCACAGCTATCACATAATCCCCCCAGAGTGAAACGATTGCCATCCATGCAAGGAGGGTAATGCAGGGTAGTCTGTAAACAAACCTAGCATGTAAACCACATCTGAGCCCATCCTGAAGAATAATGATGTATGTACCTGAAAGCCCCAAAATGGTGAACCACATGGCTTGTGTGCAGAAGACCCTAAAATGCAGTCCGAGGTTGCCCTAGTTAAAGGATCTTGGGTGGTAAAGCTAGAAAAAGGTCAGTGCCAGAGAACCTGGGGAGCCATGGCCAAAGAGGACAGTTGGGGGACAGAGGGACAAATGGTCTGATGGGCACCGTCATATGTTCAGGGTGTGCCAAGAGCATCCTTGGGCTGTCAAGGGAGGAACCTAAGGGGAAAAAAGAGGGAAGAACTGCAACAAAAGGGCACAGCTGCAGACTTACCCTAATGAATGTCGTGAACATGATGTAGTCATCAGAGAATTAAAATGTCAGCCATTAATCCTCCGGTGTGTTTTTAATCCAGCAAAACGTCGCTTTTGGGGAAGCGTGATTGCTGCTTTAAGTTTGTGGTGTGAATCTTAAAACCTTGCTCTTTAATTAATCCGTTTGGTCTTTTTGAATCAATTTCTCTCCGGCTCTCTGCTGTGCAGGCACGCTGGCTAAGTCCTGGCTTTAAAGGGCTTCTGCAGGGATGTCTTTATTGAAAAGGCCAGGCAGAAAGATGTACCAATTGGAGTGCATTTGCCACGGCCCTCTCCTGGCTCTTCTTCCTCTCCAGTCACTCTTCCCCCCCCCCTCCTGGTTCTGCAGAAGATGCCAGGGTAGGTGGTCCAGTTTGTTTCCATGGAGACCTGGAAAAGGCTTTGCATATGGGTGGACATGCATAATTCTCTGAACCTTTGAAGCATGAGCCAGTCCCATGGCCTGGCTGGTTTCAACACAAAGTCTGGTGATTTTGTGGTTTTAGGCTAGAGCTTTAGACAGAAAGCTTTTACTAGATCATTTACACCAGATTATGCCCAGTGTAAACAAGTTTCACATTCAGGTTTTAAGGAAAAGAGAATACCTGTCTAAGTTTCTGAGAGTCCTGATCCAACGAGGTGCTCTATAGAAGGGATAGTGCGTACACATTGGTGCGTTGGGGGCTACTTTATTCCCAGGAGATGCTCGGTCTGCTGACTTGCAGACTGACTTTTCAGTGCTCTAGTCTAGTATCTTGCAAGGCTGTGCTGCACGAACTAGAAGCTCTAGACTGGTGGAGCCAGACTTGTCATTAGAAACCTCTGGATGTGCCCCAACTGTCAGCCACAGTAGTGATTCACAAGGCATTTCCTTCCCAGGGGAGATCAGCAAGTATGCTTGAGCTTTGGCCTTTTCAGAAGTCCTTCGGAGCCGTATCCTGTACAAGCGCTTGTGCCTGGGGTCTGCAGGGAGCTGACTGGCAGTTGACTGGGTGGAGATGTTGAACAGCCTAATACAAAGTGGGAGGGACAAACATATCCAAGAATGGCAACTGAAGGATTAGAGACAGGCAGGACAGTTCTGGTCAAGTTGGAGATCAAGAATCCAAGAAGCAGCAGCACAGGGAATGGGGGCAGGTGCTTAGTTGGGCATGGTCTTCTTCAGAAAGACCAACTTTTCTGGCTGAGGAGCAGGTTTAGAGGCTGGTGCTGATAGGGCTTGGTCATCAGACACGGGATCAGGTGGAGGTACTAATACAATGACGTCATTGGTATTCTTGAAGCACACGCTCAGTCTGCAATTCTTGTGGTGGTAACAAAACATTGGTGGTACAGACAGTAAGGCTGGGTTAAAGGGAGGTCTGGTTTGAGACCTCCTTTACCAGCACCAGCACCTTAACCAGCCTTGTCTACTGCTCTATATTTGTGGCAAACTTTTGTCTGGGGAGATGTGGGTCAATTGGAGGCTTTATGTCTGCATTTAAAAAGAGGGATTCAGGTGGAGTAGCCGTGTAGGTCTGAACTAGCAGAACAAAGCTTGAGTCCAGTGGCACCTTTAAGACCACCAAAATTTTATTCAAGGTATTTTTGTGGCAAGCACACTTCTTCAGATACAGTGTGCTTGCACATGAAAGCTTATACCTTGAATAAAATCTTGTTGGTTTTAAAAGGTGCCGCTGGACCCAAACTTTGTTCTCCTAAAGAGACTTACATTGTTCTCCTCTCTGTTTTATGCTCACAACAGTCCTGTGAGGTAGATTAGGGTAAGACTGTGTGATTGGCCCAAGGTCACCCAGCAAGCTTCCACGGCAGAGGGGGAATCTGAACCAAATTCTAGTCCAACAAGCCAACCCACCCCCTAGCTTGCACTCGTAGGGCTGTTGCTTATCCCATTAATCTGCTGTTACAATGGCAATTTGGGCCTTAATGCTGGCCGTGCATGTAGTCGTGCACATACTTGATGCCATAACGAGTCATGGCATCCAGGCCTGGAGCTCTGACAGCTACCACATACAGCTGGCGCCATGTGCAGTGGTGATGGGGGGGAAAGTGAAAAAGTCTTTCAGGACTGGTTGGAGAAACTTGGGTTGGCCTCATGTGCTGTCAGACATGGGCTTTTATGGGGTGAGATAGGCAGAGAAGGGACAAGGTAAAGGCAGGCAGCAAGGACAGATCACCTAGTTGCTCCGACCTGTGAGCAAGCCATGCAAAAACCCTGGAAAAATAAAAATAAAAAAGAGACTACTGTCTGATTCCTTGGCTGGTCTCCTCCTTGAGGACCAAACTAGATGTTATGTTTTTTCAACCATTTTGGTCGTGGTTTTCCTGACCCAGCTCTTGTTGCCCTCAGTCAGCTGGCAGCTGCTGGGAACTAATTCCTTAAGCATTGCAGGGGCCTAATTTTGATTGGGACTGTAGCATGGGTGGAGAAGAGGCTTCAGCCTTCTGTGCTGTTCAGCTGACCTGAAACAGCTACAGGGGGCAGTAATTGTCCTGTTGGGGGGCTATAAGTGCACACTTCTCCCCCCATGTTATAGTCCCACTCTCAGTTGGGCTTTGGGGATGTTGTGGATGTTGTCAGGCCACTGACTGTGCCACTACGTTACTTCCCATATAAACCAGGAGACATAGGGTAGCTCTAGGAATTGTCAAAAGCACTATTGTTTTACCACAGAGTTTCTGGTGACTCCTAGAGCTACTGCATGCCACGTCCACGTTATTATTACTGAAAGTGCTACCTTAAAAAAATAAATTCTCCCACCACCACTCTGAGGAGAATCCCCACCTGCCAGACATCCTTCAGATCCTGAGTTCAAAATCCACTGAGGGTTCAAGTTCTGCTACACTTGTTTGTTACTGTTAATCACCTTTTCCCTTAATGGAACCCAAGGAGGAGTGCATGAGATTCCCAGGAGGTCTCCTATCCATGCACTGACCAACTTCCTTAGCTTCAGCAAGTTGCCTATGCTGTGTGCTTTCCAAATGTACCCCAGGACCATATGCATTTCAAGCTGCCTGCCAGGGAAAGCTAGCCTTAAAGGACGTGTATTGCTTAAATATTACATCAGTGACATGGATGCCTCTCCCAGCTGCTGTGTACTGCTCGATGTTTCCTGTACCCTTACTTAACCCAGCCTGGGAGTTCTACTTAAGCAAACCTAGTAATGCTCAACCTTACATTGTTCATAATCATGGGAGACTTTTGTTCCTCTGCCGTTGGAGGAGTTCAGAGTTGTACGTGTCACACTGTGCTGAATAAGTTGAGTTGCGGTTGTACTTTGTCTCCTCCGATTACTCTTCTCGCACAGAAGGTGTCTCTCCCCCCGCCCTCCGCCCATCTTGCCTCTAGTGTAGCTTTGGCTGTGCTTTGCTCAGACTCTCTCCTTCTTCTCGCTTTGTTCCACGAGCAATGACTTTTCTTTTGCTAGCAAGAAGAAGAGCGACGATCATCTGTAATCCCCCCCTCACATACCTTGGGGCTGCCTCCGGTTCTTGCTAGCTTTAGTGTGTGATGAGTGTTCAGATCAAGGGGTGTAGCTGCTGCTCTCTTGTCCTGAAAAGATCCTCTTGTGGCTTCTGACTGCCCTGCTGGAGAAAGATTTCTTTCTCCCTCTTGGGTGGCAGAAACACAGCAGATCGTGCCTGAGGCTTCCAGCAGTCTCTGGGCCAAGAGGGACTTTCACCTCCTCTGATGTGGTTTGGTTGGGGTAAATCATGTTTTTTTTTCTTACCCCCAGCAGTTCAACATTCAAGGACTTGGAGGGGAACAGCCTGAAAGACAGCGGACATGAAGAGAGCGACCAGACAGACAGTGAACACGATGTCCAGCGCGGCCTGTACTGTGACACAGCTGTGAACGATGTTTTGAACACTAGCGTCACTTCCATGGGGTCGCAAATGCCTGAGCAAGGTAGGTTGGATTCTTTGCCAGTGCCACATAGCACAGTGATATATATATCTAGAATACAGGCTCACAGCTGGTTTGCCACTTGTTTCTTGTCAGCTGTGGTCCCTTCCCTGTCAGCCGGAGCCTGTGGACTGGAATGATATGGAATGTTTGCAAACGGTCTAACTTCTCAACAGAGAAGTGAACGTAGATGGACTGTGTTATTCTTGGGAAGGAAGTGAGGGATTTTCAGTAAACCTTATGCAAGACCTAAAGGAGGGGTGGTATTGGTAAGAATTCGGGACGGACAGCCTAGAATGCTAGCCAGAGAGCCGCCGCTACTGGTAAGTCAAATCTAAGGGGAGGTGGAGTTTGTGACAGAAGGCTGCTCCTCAGTTGCACATTAATCATTTGAATGATGGGACTGAGCATGGGGCTGCCAGTTGCTATCCTATCCTTCCCTAGTGCTTGGCATCTAAAGAGCTATGGGGCGCATGGTCCTATGAACTTGCTGTTCCAAGATGTTGCTGGGCCTTCCTGCCGTGTTTTTTTTAAATAGAGGCTTAGGGACAGGGGTCATTTCGTAGAAAAAGAGGTGCAGGAGCTCATTAGCATAACTCATTAGCATAACTTATTTGCATATGCTAAAAACCGGAAGTATGTCAGAAAGCAAGAAAGAAGGAAGAGAGAGAGAGAGAAAGAAAGAGAGAGAGAAAGAGCTGGCAGAGAGGGGACCGCTACTAATCCAAGCCTCAGAAATACCACTATTCTGGGAGGATAGCTTCAGTTGTGGCTGAAGCCTTCAGAAGGCTGGTCGGAGGAACAAGGACCTTTCCAGGGGGCGGGGTCATTTTGCTGCAGCCATGACACAAGCAGGCATTCCCCCACGGGGGGGAGGCTGGCACCAACTTCCGGAGCTGAGCTCCCCTGAGCTCCTGCTCGAAATGACCCTTGCTTAGGGACAGTATAAGTACTTTAAAAATAACGCAGCCAACATCTTCCAAACATAGCAGCGATAGAAATCTTGGTGTGGCCTTGCTCGGAGAAGAAGAGCTGTGCAAAAAAGGCTTGATTTCTTTTTTAAAAAGAGGACTTTCAACTATGGAAGCCCTTTTGCCTCTTTACAGATGGGCGGGGGTTACCCAGTGATGAAGGCTGTGATCTTCATATGTACTCAGAGCCCCTGTCCTCTTGATTCTGTTTCATGTGTAAGTCCTGATGCTGGAAATATGTTTTGGTAATACACTAGCCCCTCCTTGCCTGTATTTTAATTTTTCTTATGGGATGTTTCTATCATTTCTCATACATACTTGGAGCCATTGGGTCCTCCAGGCTAGAGTCCAATGCTGAAGTCATTTCAGGCTGCTTCTTGCAGATGCCAAATTTTGGCCCATTCATAAAAAAGAGAAACTTTAGAAGCACAGGCATCTGTTTCTCATCAAAACAGGCTGTTTTGTTCTTGCTCCTTGATAAATGATGCTGGTTTGACCTGCTGCAAAATGTTTCACTCATAACAACAAGTCCCTGATGAGCCATTTTGCCCGTGACGGAGGTGTTCTGCAGCTCCGCTCAGTCCCTTTCGAAACCTATTTCCTCCCTCTGGCTATTACAACTTTACATCATACTAGATGAGGTTTATAAAACATACGGGGAAAGTATAAATATGTATTTAAGGGACACTGTGCTTCTGCGTCGTGGGGTTCTGACAGCAGTACACACCTGGGAATGCATCTGTGTATGTATGTGGGCGGAGGTGTGTAAACTGTTATTGTGGTGGCAACAGACACAATCTGAGGCTCTTCAATCTTTAACAAGGAATGGTTTATTTAGAAAAAGCTACCTGGGCAAAATGTAGATCGGTGCAGTCAACCACATAACACTTCCTTTATTCCTTTTGGGCCTAAGTTCCTCTTGTAACCTTTTAGATCGCAACCGGTGATTCATAAAGCTACCCCATGTCTGCGTTTTCCCTGGAAGTTACATAGTGGTGCGGATGACACTGGCTTTTAACTTTCTTTTTCTTGGACAGTTAGGACTGCTGGCGGGAGACCTGGCAGCTTTTGGGTAGTGCTGAAATAGGGTCATCAGCTGGGATCATTTGGGGGGTGGAAACTGTGGAAGACGGCATCGTGCAATTCCCCAATCTCTGTGCCCTGACCTGATTGGTACAAGCTTGCCCAGTCTTGTCAGATCTCAAAAGCTAAGCAGAGTTAGCACTTGGATGGGAGACCACATCTTGTCCTCTAATCTATAACCCCAATATTTTCTCTGTTTTGAGATCTCCTACATGGATATTTTAGGAGCTATATCTCTGATCCTTCTGTATTCATCTCATGTAACACTACCCTGGGCTGCTTCTTCCTCAGGCGTTTTTGGGTCTCTCTCAACTGTCAGAAACTTTCCCTAACTGGCCAAAAGGCCAAAGAATTCTTAAACTTCCAGCCAACCAGTCGTGTTTGCTGCTCGCTAACCCAGCCTATCACAGGCAAGCAAAGTAATCACCAGTCCCCTCCAAGTTCGACACCTTCCTCAGGCAACAGGAATGCAGTGTTTTAAAACCCTTGTCTTTTTTCCCACTCTCCTTTCTTCAGTTTGTGTCCCCCCACCTCTTTTTCTTTGATTTTTAAAGTCTACTGGTTGCACAAAACCCTACTTTTTGTCAGAACCGGCATTAGAAAAGACCTTTCTCAGTTTGAGATCATACAATCTCACACAAATATATACACACACCACTGTTTCCCCTTTGCTGAAATAAAAGAGGGGTGGTTGTCATTGTAGTTTTTATTGATACAAAGGTAAAGAACACACAGATTTTGGAAATGTGTTTCGAGATTGATATTCAAAATACTCTAATAATAATATTACTGAAAATCCATTAAACAAAAAGGTACGCAGTTGGGGAGCTTATACTACCATCATTTTGGACAATAGAATTTTCTCCCAGTCATGTCAGTTGAAAATTCTGAGGGGGAAAAAAAGTGTTTTCTGTGGGGTGTTTCGTTCCCTCTAAAGAGAATCTCAAAAGGGGTCAGCTGGTGTCTGCTATTTTGAGCAGTGGACACCCTTCAAGGTTCAGTTTGTATTCAAGGAAGCTGGCAAATCCTTGACATGAATTCTTAGGAAAACAGCTGAGGAATTTGAGGGTTCCAAAATTGGGGGAGGGGAGGGGAGGGGAGTCCTCACACTCTGCTCATCACGTTTTTAATTCTAGGTGTTTGGATTTGGGGACAGTTAAAACTTCAGTAATGTGAAAATCCTTGGGCCATAATCGGAGACCGATAGGGTCAGACACCATGGATAGCAATTCTCTGTTTCTTCAAATCATATGGAAGGTGAGGGTTTTCAGGAGGTCTTTAAATTTCTCTCTCAATCGCACTGGAGTCCCTCATCCACAACCTTACCTTCTTTCCAGATCTCATGCAATGTCCCAATCATTTTGGGTGGGGCTCAGTCATATGAGGTTCTAGGGACCATAGCACTACAGTCTTGTTCCAGTTACACTGACTCCCGATTTGATTCTGGGCTCAATGCAAGCTGCTGGTATTGACTTTTGAAGCCCTATACCGTTGGGGGCCAGGATACCTGAAGGATTGCCCTCTCCTATAGGAACCTACTTGACCACTCCAGTCATCTTTAGAGGCCATGCTCCAGGAGCTTCCACCAGCTGGGACTAGACTGGTAGCAACTTGAGGAAGGGCCTACTCAGCGTTGGCACTGAAACTTTGGACCTCCCTCCCTCGGGATATTTCTCTGTGTTTTTCTGTTGCTGTTTTCTACCAGCAGGTGGAGACTTTTTTTATTTCTTTTGGCATCCCTTCACTAACTCTTATTAGCCCTCCTCACTGTTCTTGTGCTTATGTCTATGTGTTTTATGTTTCATATAATTTTCAATAAATATTTTCTCTATATTTGTACCTTACACCCTGTTATAATGTTTGAAATGTCTGCTGGCTAGGGGACCCAGAGCTGGGTGGAAAGGCAGCATAGAAATGTTCTAAATAATTAAATGCTAGCACCTGAATAGCCCCGGCAAGCTGGATCTCATCAAATCTCAGAAGCTAAGCAGGGCCGGCCTTGGAAGGTATTTGGATGGGAGACCTCCAGAGAATACCAGGGACAGGAGGCAGAGGCAGGCTATCAAGCTGCTCCTCTGAATTTATTCATTTATTTATTTAATTTATACCCCGCCCTCCCCGCAAGCAGGCTTAGGGCGGCTTACAGAGTTGGTCTACAGTGACCGTTAATATACAGAAAATCAATTTAAAATGATCAACTACAATAAATACAGTAAAATTTCAAAATACAATACAATACATCAGTCAAAGTGCCGGTGCTACTCCTATGTCCTCTGTGCTCCAGTAGGAGTTGCCAGAGGTTGCCATGACTTCCAGGCATGGGTGTACATGCATGCGCACACACACACACACAAAAATACCCCCCCAATAAATGTGGGATCTCGCCGCAGAATCAGTACAGTGTCCGTTATGACGGTACTGATTCTGTATCAAAGAGCCAAATAATTGGGCTAGGTCCCTCAAGAAATTCAGACCTGTTCATAAGTCATGCCTGGGGGAACATCTGAAAAGCACCTCAAGGGACCTGGTTCACATATTCCATGTGTGGTTATGCATCAAGTGTTGAATATTCTGAAATCTGGCAAGATGCAAGCTGATTCTCACATTACAGAGTATGTGTTTTTATGGCCTGGGCAGTCCTGGTGGGTGCTATCACTTGGAACACATGGATTTCCCAGGAGGCCAAGTAGCCCCCCCTGGAGTGTTCCAGGCCAGCAAATTGTGCAGGGGGGACGTTAAAGCCCCTTCTTCACATGGTTTGTAGTCCTGATCCAAATCAGGCAGCCCACGTGTGAGAACTGAAATGAATCAGCAACTCACGCTGATAAGGGTTTCCAGCCACCAGGGGGTGGCTGGAAATCTCCTGGGATTTCAACTGATCTCCAGGCAATGGAGATCAGTGCCCTTGGAAACAATGGCTGCTTTGGAAGGTGGACTCAATGGCATTGAAGTCCCTCCCTCCTCAAGCTCCACCCCCCAAATCTCCAGGGATTTCCCAATCCAGAGCTTGCAACCCTACACAGGAGGAGGACCCCAGACTTACATATGTGCACTCTGATGTGTAACTCAACCTGTGCATGAAAATATGCCCCTTGGGGAACTCTTATTTTTTTTATTGGCATGCAAGAGATGTCCACTACGCTTTGTTCTTTCACCGTCCGAGTAGCAAAATTCTTCCGCCAGGAGAAAAAGATGCCTGAAGCCTCAATTCTGGGCGTACGCTGCGAAATGACTTCAGTTAACCCTGTAAAACTTCCTAAATGGGAGTTGGCCGCGGTCACTTTCCAATTCCCCACCGCCAGCCGTGCTTAATGGGAGAGCTGTGATATCTGCAGCAATAATGTATTTTCTAGACAACCTTCTTATGGGTAGAGATGAAAAAATTAAACATTTATAGATCTGTGCTGTGGAAGTTTAAAATCTTCCAGACCCAGACTCTTTCGGAAAGAGCTAGCATTTATTATACTGTTATAAAAAAGGCAAGGTTTTTTTAAAAGAAAGGTTTATAGAGGGGGAAGGGAGGGGAGGGGAGGGGGAGGCAAGGGAAAAGTGATTGCTCAGCCTTAAGACTGATCAATTATTATGTCTTTTATATCATTTATGATATACTTTTATATTGTTCACCATGCCCGTTCACTCAGAAATAAGCCCTGGTTTGTTTAGCAGGCCTTACTTTTGGATGAATTTGCTCAGGATTGCAGCCTTAATATTGTTTCAGGTGCTATTGTCTATATTTTATACTCATTTGATTTTTAAATAGTTTTTGAAAACTATCTGGGACATTTTCAAGAAGGTCTGAGCAGGATTCAGGGGTATAACTAGCAACTGTGCATTCTCCCGAGCGATGAGCAGATTTATCTGGAGCCAGTTTGGTGTAGTGGTTAAGTGCGCGGGCTCTAATCTGGGAGAACCGGGTTTGATTCCCCACTCCTCCACTTGTACCTGCTGGATGACCTTGGGCAAGCCATAGTTCTAGCACAGCTGTTCTTGAAAAAGAGCAGTTTCTGTCAGAGTTCTCTCAGCCTCACCTACCTCACAGGGTGTCTGTTATGGGGAAGGAGTTTGTAAGCCACTCTGAGACTGCTTTGGGTAGTAAAGGGTTGGGTATAAATCCAATCTCTTCTCCTTCTTCTTCTTTAGCTGTCCTAAATTTTGCTTTGCCTTGAGTTTCACCACTTCTGAATTCTGGCTTGAGAAACCTTGATAACTAATTTCAGAATGGGTACATGCACAGTATGCTGCAGTCTCTGGTTCATTTGCATCTCCCCCTACCATGTTCCTGATGCTCCCATGTGCACTGATAAAGTATTTTTAAAAAATCTCGATGTAGCATTGAGATACCGATTTTGTGCATTTTATCCACATGCAGACTCTGCGTTGGTGAGACACTATGCAGAAAGAACCTTGATGCAGTTGTGTGTATGGTCACATCCAAAATTACTTTTGTTCAGTGTCTGACCAATGCACACGTGCACATTGGTGAGGTTGGGGGAGGAAGGGACCATGAAAATACAGAAAGTTGCTGTGAATTGCATATGAACAGTCTTCTTTACCAATCCAATATTTAAAAAATGGAGTTCCTGTTCAGCACAGATAGATAATCAGTCTCAGATCAAAGCAAAACCAGACTGTTATGAATTCCAAAGTACAGAGAGAAATTCAGAGATGTCTGGAAATATCCTTACTGACCCACAACTCTTAACACAGGATGTGTGTGTGAACTGGTGGTCTTTACTTAGCCGTGGTGAGCGAACATGCTCAGAGGCACATACAACTTTTATTATAATTATGCACAGGGCTTTTTTTGTAGAAAAAGCCCAGCAGGAACTCATTAGCATAATAGGCCACACCCAACAGCAGAAACTTATTAGTATATTAGGCCATACCCCTGACAGCACAGTTCTCTCCGGGATTGGCTTCCCCAGGTGCCCCACGGCTTGCAGGGCACCTGGGGAACCCAAGGAGGGGAGGCAGTTTAAACTGCCTTTCCTCCCTGGATCAGCTTGGCTTCCCCAGGTGCCCCGTGGCTTGTGAGGTGCCTGGGAAACCTGGGGGGGGGGGGGCTGTAGGCATGGCCAACTTGGAAGCCAGCCGGAACTCTGTTCCTGTGCGTTCCTGCCCCAAAATAGCCCTGAGTATGCATATACCAATGCAGTTTATTTCATAAACTCAGGAGGGATTTGGAATTGGAACTTTTCAGACAGCAGTCATCTTTCCATGTTGTATGCCAAGTTACTTTTGAAGCTGAGGTCCCCCTACCCCGAGGGTATGATATGGTATGTTTGTGTGTGCAGGGGCTAGGTCTGCTTTCCGAGGGAGAAAAAAATCTTCAAAAGTGAGCTTAAAATAGCTCTTCAGATCCCATCTCAAGTGTATATGCATGGTTCTATATGCTTTAAGTCAGGGGTGGGCAATTGTTTTGGCTCGGGGGCCACTTTGTGGGAGCGGAGGTTAGCGGAGGGCTGCACCTTTTAAAATGATTGCATTCATTAGTCAACTTTGCATTTCCGAAAAGGTATAAATTGTATCATAAAAATCAATAAATACAAATAAAATAAAATAGTGGTGGTTCTATTCAATTTATTTATTGTGCTAATTTCATATCATCTATAGCTGCAAGCACATTTAATTTTAGAATCAGTTTGATGTAGGGAAGATCTGAGACTGGGATGCTAGCCGGGCCAAAGTCCATGCTTCTCCCCCCTCCCTGCTACACAATGAGCATTGTCCTCCTGAAGCTGGCTGGCTGATAAGCCCTACTGCAAACAGCAGGCTCCTGAGACAGTTGTCTCATCTCCTCCTTATCCCCTCATGTTGATTCCATGATTGATTATTGTCTACTGAACGCTGACGCAGCAACCTAAGGGCGTGGCGTGTAAGTCTGTGTATGTTTAAAAATAAACTGCTCACTGCCAGGGGCAGACTTGAGTTTTTCTCCTTCCAACTCACTTGTCTCGTGTGCAAGTCCATCTTAATGAGACAAATGTACCATATCACACTTTTCTACAATTTGTTTGAAATCAGGAGTGAGATTGCTTGTTGAGATTCTCATCACAGCCTGCAAGTTAATGTCTGTCAAAGAGCATCATTATTTACTCTTGTTGATCTTCATGCAAGAAAAACTTTGCTCACAAATATATGTAGACCCAAATATAGAGAACATTTTCCCAGCAAATTTCTTCATACATGGAAATTTTTTCAGCAGACAAAGATTTGTAAAAGTCAACTAATGTCACAGCATTAAACATTTCTTTCCCAGTGTGATCTGACTGCATGTCAGTAAGTTCAAGCTGCAGCTCCTCAGGTGCTGCATCAATATCAGCAGTGATGGGATAAGAGAGCAAATTGAATTTAGGCTCAGTTTTCTTGAAGTCCTGAAATCTTCTTGGCGGGCCGCAAAAAACTCTGTGGTGGGCCGCATGTGGCCCCCGGGCCGCCATTTGCCCACCCCTGCTTTAAGTAGATGTTTAAGAGTCTCCACTCCACTCTGTTTCAAGACGCTGGTCTTTGTCTCTGCATAGGGATACTTTCATACATAGAGTTGCTTCAGGAACTTCAAATGCTAAAAAGCATGTGTTTTACAGGTTTCTGAGTCTGGCCACTTTAATGGCCACCAGCAGGGGGGTGGGGGTCATAGAGCTGCCACTTCTGGGTTGAGAAACTCCTGGAGATTTGGGGGTGGAGCCTGGGGAGGACAGGGACATCAGTGGGGTGCAATGCCATAAAGCCCACCCTCCAAAGCTCCCATTTTCTCCTGGGGAACTGATCTGTTTGGTGTAGTGGTTAAGCGCATGGACTCTAATCTGGGAGAATCGGGTTTGATTCCCCATTCCTCCACTTGCAGTTGCTGGATGACCTTGGGCAAGCCATAGTTCTGCCAGAGATGTTCTCTCAAGGACAGTTCTGGAAAGAGCTCTCTCAGCCCCACCTACCTCACAGGGGGCCTGTTGTGGGGTGGGAAAGGGGAAGGAATTTGTAAGCTGCTCTGAGACTCTGAGTGAAGGGCAGGGTATAAATCCAATCTCTTCTTCCTCCTCCTCTTCTTCTTCTTCTTCATCATTGTTGTGATCATCATCATCATCTGGAGATGAGCTGTGATTCCGAGGGATCCCCAGGTCCCACCTGGAGGCTGGCATCCCTGGGCCACTTAGATAGTGGTACTCAGGAAAGAAAGTTGGCAAATGTGAACTGGGATGCTGTCTGCCTCCCACAAGACAGTGGCTGCAAGTAGCTATGCCAGTCCACAGAGAATTTCTCTCCCGACTCCCCTTTCTTTGTTTTTTGTTTTTACTGAACATCCAGTCCCGTAAAGAGTTCTAGAGAACCCAAGAGCTTAAACCCTGCTTTGTGTTTTGGTTGGTCCGACTCAAAGTCTGTGCATGACTTCTGCTGCATTCTCAGTATGCCAGAAATTGTTTCTTGAAACCCATAAATTGGAGTCCTCGTATTGCTGCTTCTTGCGTGAATGAACATTTTCATCATGGTGCCTAAGTACCTGTAAATTGAGATTGCTGATGATCTCGAAAAGCTTTCCAATAAAGGTGGCTACTGCTAGTCTCTCACCTAATATTGCGCGGAGGAGGTGCAAAATGCCGTAATGTATTCCATGCAAATATTATGTAAATGGCATTCATGTGTGAACAAGATATGCAAATGCGATGTGGTTGTACAGGCTGTGATAACTTTCTAATGGGAACCTTGGGGGTGATCCCTGCCACCTTAATCGCCCTGAATCCAGTTGCTACTCCTGTAGCTGCAGATATCTAAAATGTTCTTCATTGATGCACACAGGGGTGCTTTTATTGGATTCAGGGGAGGCTGCTTAAATGCTTATAGCTGGTGTGTGTGGGGGTCTCATTGGTCATTGGAGAGCCTTAACTTAACCCAACCCAACTAGGGTTGCTGGCTCTGGGTTGGGAAGTTCCGGGAGATTTGGGGGGTAGAATCTGGAGAGGGTGGGGCTCTGAGAGGGGAGGAGCTTCATTGGGGTATAACGCCATAAAGTCTGCTTTCCAAAGCAGCTATTTTCTCCAAGGGAACGGATATCTGTTGCCTGGAGATCAGTTGTGATCCCCGGAGATCTCCAGCCACCACCTGGATGTTTGCAACTCTACTGACTGCTCAGGTCATTTCCCAAGGTTCTGCTTTGGGTCCACCCACCTTCTGAGGTTAGGTGGGTGGCAACCCAAGAAAAGGCCTTCTGGGTCATGGCAACAAATCTTCAGACCTCTCTCCCAATGGGGATCTGATTGTTCCCTTCCATAACTGTCTTCTGCCATCAGGTGACGCCATTTTTGTTTGGTCTGGCATTCCCTCAATGCTCCCTCCTTCCTCTCTTGTGTTTTCACTGTTGCCTTATACACTTAGACATGTATTTTAGGTTTGGTTTTAATGGTTATGAAGATTAATTTTTATTGTGCCTTGTTTGAACGCTTCACCCCCTTGGTGGCCCTGATTGGGCAGAAAGGCATCAAGCAAATCCTGAAATAAAATTAATAATTGAATTACTTTATTTATAAGTCTGCCCTTTCTCACTGAGATATTACAACAGAATTACTTGGAGCAACGAAACAACATTGGGGTGCTGTGAAATCTCTGGGTTTTGATATTTATTGATTCGCCTTGCAAAATTCTCATTAAAATAAACAACACTTCCAAATTGCCGCCTGTTAAAAATTCTTCCTGTTCTGATTCACGTCATCACAGAACAGAATGGCATGAGTATTCTCTTCATCCGTTTGCCACTGGTGGGTTCCACTTTTGGGTGGTTGGAGGTGTATGCATTTGAATACCTATTATCATTGTGGAAGTCTGGATTGCAACTAGGGATGGGCAAGAGCCTCATTTTTGCAGTTCTGTTCGTGGTTCATGGCTGACCCACAAATTGAACCACGAACTGACACGCTGGTTTGTGAACCAAACTGGTTTGTATCGGTTCGTGAGCCAATTAAAGTTTAAAACCCTGCTTTCTGCTCCCTGCAGCTTTTCGCAGGGAGCAGAAAGCAGGGGTTTAAATGGCTCCGAGCCATTTATACCAAACAGCTGAGCTGTTTTTTTGTGAAGAACAGAAAGCCTGCTCTTCACAAACCACCACAAACTGCATCAAAACTGCATCAAGATTAGCAGAAGGTTATGGCAGTTCTTCACAAACTTTGCTTCATGAACCACAAACCGCTCAAAGTTTGTGACGAGCTTTAGTTTGTCAGCTGGCTTGTGCCCATCCCTAATTGCAATGCTATTAAATGCTCAGAAAATGAGGTGTGTGTGCACACACATGTATACAAACAATGCTCACAGAAATCTCCAGTGGATCACTGGAAGGATAGGGAATTATATACTGTGAATAAAAGAAGTTTGGGAGGAGTCAGAATTGGATGAGTGGTGTGGATTTCTGATAGCCGTCCTGTGTTTTGCCTTGAGAGGATGGCCTTTGCAGAGGAATCTGTCTGAGGGGAGGTTCACAGCCCTATTTTATAGCCCTGTTCTAGACATGACATAAATGTATGCGTTCATCGCAACCCACAAGAAATCTGTCTTGACACAGCCGACATCTCTGCGATGCTCTGGGATGGCAGAATTGCCAATATCATTGTTTGGGATTTGTCAATGAAAGCAGAACTGATTCAAGCTGACGGTGGAGTTAAGAGATTGATTTGAAGGCGGGAGGGGAGGGAGAGTCTCGTTCCCAAATTTGTATGCTCTCCCCCCCCCCCCCCTCAGCACTGAGAGTCTTGACAGGCCTGGGTAGACTTTTCCATTGCGGTAAGGCCTGTGACTGCCGGAATAACTTGCTGTCGTCTGTGTTTTAATGGAATGGCTCCGAGGCCTGACCCTCCGTGCTTGCCTTCTGACTTTACAGGAAGTCCCTGGCTCTTTCCCTTTCCCCTGCTGAACTACTGAGGCTTCCCCTCCCTGGCGGTAGAGTCTTTTCCAAAGCAGAGGCTGTCCGTGCGGAGTTGGAAAGGCGGGGTGGTGGTGCTGAAGCATCATCTTGGGGCCTGCCACTCAGCTTATTTTAGCAGTCGGAACTGAGCCTGGTCCCTTTTTTTTTTACTTTTTGATGGTCTTAATGATTGATTAAAATAATTTCATCAGTTGGGAAGATTGCTTTTAATTGCTCTAATATGCACCCAATTTGGAGTTCATTACCGCACTGAATTGTTTTCCTTCCCGTGTTAATTGATACCAAATGGAACATACCGGAACCCACACTAATGCGCCATGCCTTTGGTGTGCAGGCAGGAATGTGCCTGCCTTGGAGCTAATAATCTGTTTATTTCTGAAGGTGCAGAGCGATTGCCTTGAATGTACTCAACATATTTATTTACCAGCTCTTTCATCAACTGAACTTTCACGTAGCAGGTTTGTTTGGGGGAAAACAAGGCTCCGGAAAAACCTGATGATGCCTTCCTAAATCTAACGTCTGCTAGGAACTGGCTGTTTCAAAAATTTCCAGTGTCGAATATGGAGCTCTTTGAGAGTGTATATGTTGCACTTCAAAAATAAACACCCACCAAATCTCTTAGCTAAGGTTATCCAGACTCTGTGCAACAGAAAACCTGGATGGTGCTACTTGTATAATTTATGCATGTTATACACATCGTATGTTCCTTGCTTTGCCGCATTTAGTCTACTTCTGCTCATCGTGGTGGGGGTGGGAGACGATAGCCCATGTATTATACTGAAGCCCTGCCCTTGGATCCCTGGATGACCTGCTCACATACATTCAAGCCTGCCATTGTATCCTTGAGGGCTAGAAACTTGCTTGCTGTTTTTGAAAGAAAGAAAGCTAAATTTAGTAGTTGGTTGCATGGCAGAGGAGTCACTGCCTCCTTGCTTATGAGTGTATAAGTAGTCTAGGAAAGCCAGCTTTATATTAAAATCTTTGTTATTGCCTCCCCCCCCTTAACGTTACATATTTAATTCTGGTTTTCAAACGGAAATTGTCTCCCCCAGGTGGCTTATGTGAATTAAAATTTGATAGCCAGTGACAGGTGCTGTAAGGGAATAAAAACCAGACACAAGCCATGGCCTCAGGTTTATGGTCTAAAACACAAGAAATACCAAGAACAAGGGAAGGGAAGGGAGAGAAAAGTAGAAGATGGAGATTAGCTTGACAGTGCCAGAAAGATGTAGAGAGGGGTTAGCAAGCATTTATATATAGCAAGGGCCAGGTTGAGTTGTCATTGCTGATATTTTTGGAGAGATGGACCCTCCCGCCCTTTCTCGTATCTCTGATCTGACTTGGCAGAGTACATGGGCAACAGCAGGGCTTCTAAGAGCTCCTATAGGCCCCCAGACAAAGGTACATCCTGGGCTTTCCCTCGGACCACACAGACCCCCCCAACCCAAAGATCATATGAAAATAAATCACCTGCCTTGTTATCCACTCAAACAGGGAAATGCCTGGGATCATCTCTCTGTGTGCTGAGGACCTCAGAACATCATACTTTCCTCCTCCCAGTTTTCTTCACAACAGCCTTGTAAGGCCGAGAGTCACTCTCCCACCTGCCTCCCATTCCCCTCAGCAAAAAGGCCTGCTGAATTTAAAGCTGCATACCACCAGCACTGTGCCCAGCCTCCCGGGGCCATGGGATTTTGTATCCTGAGTCACCTCTCCTCGAGAGCTCTGCTACTTAGTTGCATATGGGTTAGGCGGTCCACTGATGTTACTGTTGCTCAGCAACCTTCTGGAGATGCCTTTGGACAGAGAAAATCAGCTGGTTCTAAACATCAGGCGAAGCAGAGTTCCAGTGTATTGATCAGTAGGCATAATAGTGTGCAGGAACCACTGTCTTCTGTTGGTGATATAGCTCGAGCTGCAAAAGCTCTAGGGTCCAGAGTAAACCTGTACAACCTCTGAACTACCAAGATGAGCACAGTATACCTGGCATAGGTGACAGTCTATTAGAGGCTTGATAAACCTTCTACTTTGGCTTGCTGTAGGCCAGCCAAATCTGAAGTTGTCCCCAGAGTGTGGATCAAAAAATCTGCACAATGAGGCCAGGTACAAGAAGGAGAGAGAGTTGTACAAATCTGGAAAATGCCCCAGATTTCCAGAAAAATCCTATTTAATATATATATATATATATATATATATATATATATATATATATATATGTAGGAGCGTTAATCCCCCTCAGACAGAGAAAAGACGTGTGCACTTATCTCAACTTCTTATGGAGGTCAATGGAAGTCTCACAATGTCTTAGTTGTTTTTATAGTATTGCCTGGCAAATGGCAATATAGTTTTCTTTAATTTATTTGGTTTAATCTTTCCCCCAAGGATCTGGGGGCAAGCTTACAGGGAAGGTAAAGCTGAGAGAGGCAGAGAGAATTCAAGGCCACTCCCTGTGTGTTTTCATGGCAGAATGGGGATTTGAACCTGGGTCTCCTCAGTCTAGGTCTAATCACTGCAACACAATAGCTGGCTCTTGTTAATGCAGGATAGATTGTGGAAGGGAAAGCAAATGCACATTCTCGTCAGCTGTAGGTTTTATTTACATTTACACAACAAAATGGCTCAAGCAGAAACCGATTTAAGCATCACACATGAAAATGCATCGAATGTGCGTACCTTCTTTCCCCGAATAGGTCCCCTTCCCAGCCTCTCAGCAAAGCGGGAAGCTGCCTGTGTGCAATAGCTTCTGACATTGCAAAGCTGCGCGGCGCCGTGCTCCATAAACGATGGCACGGACCAGATGCTCATAGCATAATTGAAAATTCCATTTTATCAGAATAGCATTTGCTGTCAGAAAGTTTTATCTTTACTTCAACAAAGAGGTTGATTAGATCCCTCAGGGCCTGAATTAGCATCTCTGTGGCTGGATACCCTCTTTTGCAATTCATGGAGTTATTCCTCCTTTGGTTTTTCTCACACTGAGTGCTTTTTAAAAAAAGGAAAAGAAAAAGAAAAAAACAACAAATGCCTCTGCCCTCTTGCAAACCCATTTGTTCCAAAAGTTTAGCTCCTTCATTGCAGCTGAGTGCAGAGAGACAAAGATATGTTTAATTTCTTCAGTGGCCCTTTCATGTTGCGTTACGGAGCACAAACACACGCATTGATTGAATTTTTAATGTTAATAAATAGGTCAGTTTACAAAATGTGTGTGTGTGTATGTTCAGTTTTTATATTTAGAACATGGGTAGCAGTATGGAGAAGTAGAAGGCAGTTGGATCGGATGAGACATTTGTCAGCACTGGTGGATCTGTCAGACACAGAGAGCTGAGTGCTGAAAATGCCTGGATCATGCAATTGGTCAGCTGCCTGGTCATTCATGCCACTCAGAGGACTAGAAAGCTAGGGTGGTGGGTCTCCCTCAACAACAAGCTGCCCAGATGGAAGGAATTCAGCAGGTCTGAGGGTTTTATAGCAGGTCATAACATGGGATTGGCTTTCTGAGATCACCTGATTTCTCTGACCAATAAGATTCTAGTCTCTGCTTCTAGTATCTCAGCTTCAGCTGCTTGTTTTCTCCTCTAGCCTGCAGCCCTACTAAGGTGATGCCTGATCTACAGGACTGTGGATCTGTATTACATGACAGTATCCTTGCCTAATCCCATACTTGTTGGGGGCACGGAACTGTGGTGCTCATGCATGCCACCCCCCTTCTGTTCACCATGATTTTTACATGGAGTTCAATGGAGAAGGCATCCCTGTAATTTTTTTTGTAGATACAAAGCTGCCCTCTCCATGGAAGTGAATGGGGAGACTTGCAAGAGTGCCAGGTACCTCAGAACACTTAGTACTCTGAATCAAAGCAACTCTTTGTTCAGTTCCGTTCAGTTCTGTTCAGATGTTCAGAAAGCCAGGAGAATTTGTGAAGGGGCAGTCCTGGTTTGTCATGGTTTAATTCTGGTTGAGAATCCCAGTTACAGAAAAAGTAATAATCCTCAAATTTGAAGGCACCTAGATTAAGACATTGTAACAAACTGGAGTTAGTAGAAGACTTCTGTTTCTAGTCCCAGGTAGGAGTGCTTGAACACCTTTAGGGCTGGCATATGCCCTGTTAGCCAGTCATGAACAGAGAGCCAATTTTTTGACCAGCTGTTTGTGGCTTCATTGACTTGTTGTGTCACTGTATTCCTTAACAGTGCAATCTGTTACAATAAACTTTCCAGGCATACATTCTCACTCAGCCTGGGTTATACTCCCCTGTCTTTGCTGAGTTGCTGCTCCGCTAGGCAGGAAATTGTTTAAATAGACAGTTAAATGAGTCACAAATCATATAAACTAGTCATAAATAAACACTTCGTTAAAAAACAACCACCTTCCATTCACTTTTCATTTAGTCCTTTGTGATGTTAATCATTGCTGATCTGTTTGGATTGGCAGCATTTTCACGTATGCAGTTTTGGAAAAAAAAAAACCTTGATGGAAACTTGTCCGGCAGGCATTTGAATCATTCAGTACCAATTCAAACAGACCACCTCATATCTGATAACTGCAGCTCAACATGGTAAGTTCAACCTTTGCAGTATCCCTAGAAGGGGTCTGCCCTGTGGGGGACAGATGTGCACACCTGGCCATTAACTCGATTTGTTCCTGTTACAAGCAAACTCCAGTTTGTTCACATTATCTGAATTGACCATCACATGCAAAAGAAGAGCAGTTTGTTCTTTCAGCTTCAGATGGCCATTTCCGAAATCCTGCTTTAACACAACAACAACATCCATTGCCGGCAGGAAGAAGTGTTAAACTCATGCCTGTAGATATAAACTGTAGCCAATTGGATTTAAGGGCACACCGGTAAACAGGTCGGTAATCTCCTTTGTTTGCACGTAGAGCTTTATTAAATATCACAGGCATTTGGAAGACTTAGTCTAATTTGTTTCTCCCTACACCTTGTTATGTGAAATAACATAATGTTGGAATGTGTCTTTCATTGGAGTTAATGAATCCAAGGTCACCGGAGTTAGATAGAGATTGCAGCTATAATTGCGTCTCTTTGCTGGCAACTGCAGGAAATGGTATCCCAGATGGGAACCTGCTGATGATTTCCCTTCTGTTTAAAGGCCACCTGGAAAGGAAAATGAAAGTTGGGCATGTGGCCTTTCAGGCTGAGACCCGCAAGGTGTTTTCCATTTTTAATATATGTTTTTCTGCTGGTTTGTTCCCTTTAGAATGACGTGCTACAGGGATGTCTGGGTAGCCAAAGAATCATTCAGGTTTTGAAAGTGCACGTACCAGGGGAGCATCAGCTAACTGATGGAAAGGGAAAGTGGGCTTCATTTAGAAGCTCACCTTTTCTTTCGTGTTTTCATTTCTATTAACATGTACATAATAAACCCGTTCCCCCCCCCCCCCCCGGCCGCCATTATCTACATCTGGATTATCAGGAAAGCGTACAGCACAGTTAAATTCAAATGGATGTAAAAAATCCATGAGTTTTTTAAAAAAGGGTCATCTTTTTTAAAGGCCTTGGGCTGGGGTGGGCAATTGGGTGCATTGTGAGAGTTTGAACTTACCAATGGCAAATGGCTGGTGGCCAACAGGTTAAGTCTGCCCACCTCTCCTTGCAGCTCCATTGAGAATTGCAGTCTCCTGAGAATATTTCTCATTAAAAAAAACAACAAACCCTGTTGGGGCTTTCTAACATGCCTTTGTACATAACATGTTGTTTTCTGCTGCCTTCCTGATTATGCAGGTTTGGTTTCTGTCTTGTCCATGGAAAACTTTCCGACGTTGGGTAGAAGCAAACAATAGCAGAAAAATAGCTGTTTTTATTTTAAGGGAACATCAGGGTAGACTCAGCTGTGACTCATCTGATTCTTTGATGTATAAATAATCTATATGTTGCCTAGGAAGGCACATCACGTGCTGTTATGGACTTTTAATGTCCATAAATCTGAACTTTGGGATGTTATGCTTTAAAGGACTACATGCACTCTTCGTTGCTGTGAGAGGCTCCAGTCCATTCTGGGAAGCAGGCACCCGACATAGTTCACAGAAAGAGACAAAGACCCCATTGCAAAAGGGTTCTCCTGTCACCTCTCGCTAGGCAAACCCCAACCCCCTCCAACATTCCGATACAGATTATGCTAAGTGAAGTTACCTTGCAACTAATTGTCCGCCAATCAACTGGCCAGACTAGGGCCATTAAGGAACAATGGAATGGCTCAGTGACTCATCGCAGACTTGCCCAGGTGTCAGTTCCTGTTTAGCCTCTAGTGTTGCAATATTGACCACCCCTCTGCATCCCCTCCTCTTTTTACTTTGACCAATAGTAGGGTTTGTAGGGACGGACTACCTGGTAGGTGTGTTAGTGGGATGTGGTTAGCACTGCCCACCCCCCAAACTCATCTAATAAAAGAGGTTGCATTCCATGCAATCGGTCTCTTGAGCCTCTACGACCCCTATCTGCTTTAACTCCCCTCATGTCCAGCTTGCTATCCCAATACCCTGCCTCCATCTTTGATCTCTGGATTTGCGACCAGAGTCAAGCATGCTTCTGCAGGTTCAGAAAACATCCCCCATTTTTCCTTTCTACCCCTCAGTTCTTCTTTTGGAATGGACAGCCCATCTCCAGGACAGGTAACGTATCTCCCAATCAATGAATCTCCTGCTCATGCAAAAGTGCTATTTCTCTGTCTAATTTTCTTAGGCCTTGTGTGTTAGTGTGTGTGATTCTGTTTTTGTATGCTTGAAAACATTTTATAGTAAAACATCATTTAAAACTGACCTCTGCCTCAGTGCCTATTTTCTGGGAACTCCTGGAAGGGATGGGACCGTGGTATAGTTGGCTAAGAGCCCAGTTATTTGCCAGTTGCTAATCTTAAATTAAAGCAATTTGGCTAACAGATAAATAAGAAGGCCATGGTCCTTTGGAACTTCATGGTGGAACAACAGGAAGATCTGGCTTGTGTGACCGAGACCTGGGTGTGGGAAGGGGAAACTGTAGCACTTTCCCAGCTTGCCCCACCTGGATTCTCAGTCCTGCACCAATCCTGAACTAGTGGGCGGGGGGGGGGAGGTGTGGCGATGCTCATTTGAGAGGCTTACTCTTCAGAACACTCCCGCCATTGGAGATCATGGGCATCGAGTGTGTCGGCTTGGTGTTGGAGGCCGGGGAGAGTGTGGCGATTTGGCTGGTGTACTGACCGCCTAACGCACTGGCCAATAGCCTACCGGCCCTGATGGAGGCCATAGCAGGCTGGGCATTGGAACATCCAAGGCTGATTGTCCTGGGTGATTTCAACATCCATGCTGATGACGCAGTTTCCACTCAGGTGGCAGGCCTGACATCATCCATGGTGGTGCTGGGACTCTCCCAGTTTGTTACGATCCCCATTCATTGGGCTGGACACATGCTCGATTTGATTTTCATGGCGGAAATCAGAGTGGACCGGATTACTGCCTTGGCGGTACCATGGTTGGACCACTCTGCTCTGAAGGCCCGTCTGGACATCCCACTCCAACCCTGTTTAGGTGGTGAGTGGATTTTAGCTCGCCCACAGAGACTGATGGACCCTGGGAGGCTCCAGATGGCTCTGTGGGATCCGAAGCCCCCTGGCGGCTCGTTGGATGAGCTAGTGGAGGATTGGAATAACCAACTCTCCGCAGCCATTGACGAGATCACTCCTAGGCGCCCTCTGCACTCCTGCACTAGGCTCGCTCCTTGGTTTACCCAGGAGTTGTGGCATATGAAGCGAGAGCTCAGACGGTTAGAGAGACGGTGGTGACGGGCTCACAGCTGGGGGAAACACAATATAGATAAGTGGGTTCCTAGTTGTAGTCTTGGCAGTTTGGGAAAGCCCACAAGCAACTGAGTGGATTTGCCCATGCTCTTAGCCCACTCCTCTGCTTATCCCAGAGAAGACTTGTTGCTCCAGTAGCACTTGCACTCAGCACACTAGCAGGACCATGTGTGGTTGCTCTTAAGACTTAATGGTATTGTAGTCATGGATTGGCTGATGGAAGCCAACAGAGTAGGTACAGTTCAGCAAAAGTCTCCCTTATTCTGGCATAAATTCCTGGAGTCCAGACCTGGTTCCACCACTTCCTCTTCCTTCAAAGCTCTCCTCCAAAGCCATTTCCTCCACTAATCCTTTGGTTTAATCCCCTAAACCTCATCTCCAGTTGTGGCAAAACCTAGGGTTGAGTCCAGTCAGCTTGTTCACTGAATTGCATTGGATTCCTCTCCTAACTACAGCACTGGTCCCACATGGTTTTTGCCCTTGCAGGTCTCACAATCTCCAGCATAGTCTTTTTGGTGGTTAAAGGGGGGGTCCTGAAGTCAGCAGTGGAAACGCTGTCTGGATCCAACCCCTGCACTTGTCCACATGCACCCCGTGGCGTCTTTCCCTTTTCCTCTCCTCCTCCTATTGCCTTTTCCCTACAGCCCCCCTCTTTAAAATGTAGATTGGAGACTCTTTGGCGTAGGGATCTACCTTCATTTACTTGCAAGGCTCTGAAGCACCAGGTACAGTGAGAGTGCTGGGAAAATAAGTCATCATCATGTTAAAAGCTTGCTCAAGATCTGAGACTCTCACCATATAATCCACCTATGCAGAGTCTCCCCAGTCCAGTACATGTGTGTCAATGGGCTTAGACTGCAGTAACTCTGCATAGGACTGCAGTGTCATGTCAAACATTCCTCAACACTCTAGCACGTCTTGTTCTCATTAAAAAACAACAACCCTATCAGCCAACTCTATTTTGAGTCTCCTAAGCTACCTTTGGAAGAACAAATCATCATGTCCTTTCTATGTTCTGCTTGGCTGGCTGTTCAGTTGAAAGACAAGATGGTGCCAGATCATTCCCCCCCACCCCCCTGTTGCCCCAAAGACAGTTGTCTTGGTACATGTTCTTGAAAGAGCAGTTCTTGAAAGAGCTCTCTCAGCCCCACTTACCTCACAGGCAGTGTTCCCTCTAAGCTAAGTTAGTGTGAGCTAGCTCACTGTTTTTTAGCCTCTGGCTCACAGATTTTTGTCTTCACTCAGGAAGGATGGCTCCAGAGCAAACTAATTTATGCAGTAGCCAAATCACTCGCTTGCAACTTGAATGCCAGTAGCTCACAAAGTAGAATTTTTGCTTACAAGACTCCACAGCTTAGAGGGAGCACACTGGGTGTCTGTTGCGGAGAGGGGAAGGGAAAGGAGTTTGTAAGCCACTCTAAGACTCCTTCGGGTAGTGAAGGGCGGGGTATAAATCCAATCTCTTCTCTCTTCTTCAACCTCTCTTTAAAAAACCCGCCTACAACTAGGTTAAGCATCTTGGGTCATGCTCTCTCTTATGAATAAGTTCCAAAACAAGAGTAAACCCAATTAAAGATCACTTTTAAGGAAGGATCCTCTTCCCTTTTTTGTCCAGCAGGCCGGGCCCTGGAAATAGTTAAAATCATCCGTTTCATATTTAGCAGTAGGGTAGGTGTAGGAATAAAAAGGAGCCTTCTGCTAACGCAGCAAGCCAGCCGTTCCTGATCTCAAACTGTAATCAGTCTACATAGCTAATGAGTCTGAAAACAGACTGAAGCGCTCGGAGTTGGCACCAGGAAGCACACGTTCTAAAACTAACAGTCTCTTGTTAACCTTTTGGTGTTTCCTTCGTGACATCAGTTAGAACCAAAATAAAACCGCAATGTATGGATCTCCAAGCTGAAATAGCATTTCCCCCCCCCCCAAAAAAAATTATGATCGACTTCGTAGACCAGCTTTGTGTGCGATGCATTTTCTTTTTTAATTGAGATTTGCGGATGGCCATGTTTGACGGAGGTTGCAGTGAGTAAGGCTGCAGCGCGTCTGGGCTTCAGGTGGCAGGAAAAAAGCACCCCAGTCGGATTGTAATTTATAGACGTGTCGTGCTTTGGGGGAAAGTACCAGGTTGCATTTGCTGAACTGGTTGGGGGGGACTTGGGGGGGAGAGGAGAAATGGTTCCAATTAAAATGCTTAGGATAACTTAATAATGAGGTGAGCCGTGCCACCTGCGCAGCACACTTTGGGATGAGAAATGTGCTCGCTCTGAAATCAGCGGATTGTACAAGACTGTTGATTATGCAGCTAAATGGGAAAATGTGTATTTGCCATGGCAACCTGCATCAATCTTATGGCTTCTCTGAAATCCAGGCCGGTTTATTAAGGAAACAATGGCTATAAACCCTGGACTGTCTCCAGTCTTACCTGCAGGTGTGTGTGTGTGCAAGAGAGAGAGACACACACAAAGAAATGTCATGTTGATATTGGTAGAAAGAGGAGGAGTTCTTTAAAATGCCAGCAAATGTAACTTGGAAAGTCATCTACCTTCCTCCTGGTAAAGTAACATGTGATTGTAGGTAAGTGAGGAAGGGAATGAATGGATTGGTGCATCCTGTTTCCACATCTGAGCACCTGAGCTGTCCCTGTGATACCATACATAAGAAGGTGACCAGATCAGAGCAATAAACTGTCTTTCTCAGTATTGTCTGCTCTGGTGAGCCAGTTTGGTGTAGTGGTTAAGTGCGCGGACTCTAATCTGGGAGAACCGGGTTTGATTCCCCACTCCTCCACTTGCACCTGGCTGGATGACCTTGGGCAAGCCATAGCTCTCTACCAGCTGTTCCCTCAAGGACAGCTTGGGAAAGAGCTCTCTCAGCCCCACCTACCTCACAGGGTGCCTGTTGTGGGGAGGGGAAGGGAAAAGGAGTTTGTAAACCGCTCTGAGACTCCCTTGGGGAGTGGAGGGCGGGGTATAAATCCAATCTCTCTCTCATCTCATCTGGTTGGGGGTGGCTTTTCAGAGTCAGGCAGAGAAGAGAAAGTTGACTCCCAGTGTTTTGTGTCTGAGACCCTTTAACTGGAGATGCCCCAAAATGAACTTAGTGAACACTGTATGCACTGTACCACTGAGTCATGGCTTCTTCTCACGCATGGGAGCCCCTACCAGGGGTACATGGCACACCTGTGGAATTGAAGGGCTTGGAATTTGCACCATGGGAGGATAAACAAAACTCTGCTGAACATCTTTACTGTATCGCTTAGAGACTGCCTTCCCTGCATGAGTCCTCTTTCTCCTTTAAGCCTATTTAGATTTTAGGGGATAGGCCTGCTGAAAAGTCCACCTTCCAGAGAGGCTAGAATAGTGGCTGGAAGAAGAAGGACCTTTTTGTGATGATGGCACCAGGACTATGACAGCATCCTCTCTTATGAGCTGGCACCTACCAGATTGCTTTTGGCAAACAACCGAAGGCCTGCCTTATCTCATGAGCTTCTGCTGTCTCCATCGATTATTCTCTTGCTTTAGCTTTTTCTGCTGCTCTTTAACATCACTGCATTTATTTTGTTTTGCTTTTTTTAATTTTGCAGCCCACCACAGATGATGGTAGTTGCACAATTAAAGATGTTTGCAATAAATAGAACATCCCTTTGGGGACCTGAGTCTGGAAACCAGCTAGGGCCTCTTCTCTCCAGAATATCATCCTCTGGAGATAGGATTACCCCTCATGAGACAAAAATGGGATCTCCAAGTCTATGCATAAAACCAGTAGGTTCCAGCCGGGGTGCTAAGGACCCCTGGGGAGCTGCAGAGCTATTGCCGGGAGGGGGGTGGTCTGTGAATTAGTACATGCACAAAGCATTGTCATTTTGATCTTTTTATCTATATACTAATTCCCAAGTTGCCCCCACCAGTAAAAAGAACTCCTCATAGTTCGTGGGGTTTTTTTTGTAATTTTTAATTTACAAATGTGCAGATAAAAAATGGATACAAGACACCCAAACCCAAAATTTTCAATACCCTTTCCCTGTATTCATTTCTAGCAGTCTGAGTAAGACAGGAAATCAATAACCCCCCTTAATGTGATACAGCTACCCCCTCTTTAAATGGCCCACATACTGCTTTTTGGGATTAAAAAAAACTGAGCGAGTTTTCCCAGATATTTGCACGTAGGGGAAATTCCTTCCCCAGCCTTAACACTCATCACCAACCAAACAGGACCAAGAACTCATAGTTAAAGAGGTTGGGAACCACAGCATTAACCTGCACCAGTTGCTGGCAGATCTGTGTTTGGGTCTACCCAGTGTTTTTACAACGCAGTTGCCACTGTGAGTGGCTGTGCAGGGAAGGGAGAGAGGACTTTCATAACCCCCTCCCTGCAGTACGGTTTTCCATAGCAAAACCATCCTCTGCCCACCACACTGCTAGCCCTGAAATGGAAACAAGATGGGCACCCTTGAGCAGCCTTTCAGTGCTAACCTCCCCCCACAAGCAGCGTGGGGAGGTATCTTTTGACTGGGAAAACTCAGAAGGAACGGGGAGGGAGGTTAAATCCCCTCTCCCCTAACCACAGATGCCCCAGTATGTCGTCTAGTTTTAATTCTGTTTGATTAAGTGCGCAGTCTCTAATCTAGGAGAACCGGGTTTGATTCCCCACACCTCCACTTGCACCTGCTGGATGACCTTGGGCAAGCCATAGTTCTGGCACAGCTGTTCTTGAAAAAGAGCAGTTTCTGTCAGAGCTCTCTCAGCCCCACCTACCTCACAGGGTGTCTGTTGCAGGGAGGGGAAGGGAAAGGAGTTTGTAAGCCGCTCTGAGACTCCTTTGGGTAGTGAAGGGCAGGGTATAAATCCAGTCTCTTCCTCCTCCTCGTTCTAGTTCTAATGCAAGGAGGGGCAAGGAGCATTCTCAGGGGAGTATTGGCATTCTGGAGGGGTGTTCCCCAGCCTGTTGATTCTATCCATTAACTCCTCCCCCTGACCATTCCCCATTAGTCCCCACCCCCTCCACAGGGACCACAGACTGAAAAAAATGGTAGCAGAAGAGTGAGGGGGAAAATGAGCTGGAGGCGAAGCATTTTGTAAGTGGGGAAGGGCTCTGTCTCCTGCCCACCGATTCTCTCCTGAATGTGACCTGCCCTGCATCCAACCGATCTCAGCAACTACAGCTTTGTCTTGCTAGGGTAATGTACAATTTAGTTTGACCTTGACTGGAAGGGTCAAATCCTCTGCCCACCGATTTGCTACATGTAACATACTGAAAGATGTGCCTCTCACACTCACAGATTGGCTTGAAAACCTCTTTAATTTTTTTGTTTGTTTGGATGCTTCTGACCTCTGTGGAAATAAAGGAGGATGAATTATAATAGGAGAGAAAGCTTGTTCGTTCACCTCTCTGCTCTTTCCAATTATCCATTTAAATTCAGCAGTAGTGGACAGAACAACTGCCATTCCTTATGGGAATACCAGGTCTTTCTCAGTTCAAATGAGCTGCCATCGGGTCAGCAAGTCACAATTACAAAAAGAAGCCACAAAAAGGGGTTGGTTTGGTTTAAGGGAGGAAAATCTAAGGTTGAGAATCTAAGGGAGAGGTATGAGAAACAGTGTGTTGTGGGGGTTAGAGTGTTGTATGAGAGCCAGCACGGTGTAGTGGTTAAGAGCGGCAGACTCTATTCTGGAGGACCGGGTTCAATTCTGCACTCCTCCACATGAAGCCAGCTGGGAGACTTTGGGCCAGTCACAGCTCTCAGAGCTCTCTCAGCCCCCCCCCCCAAATAAGTCTAGCTCACCACCTAGTGGTGCATAATGCTAAAAGAGCTGGAACATAAGGCTGCCAGACAATCTTCAGATCTCCTGGTTATACGACACACAATGCCAAATGATTATTATTGTACTGGGGTCTGGAAGACCGTGGTTCAAATCCCTCCTCAGCCATGGAGCTGACTGGGTAATCTTGTGTGTGTACATAGTAGCTTTTTAGTGTGGGTCCATTCATTTGTCAAGCCACAGATAACTTCTGGAGACCCCGTGGGGTTTTCAAGGAAAGAGACATTCAGAGGTGGTTTGCCTTTGCCTGCATAGCAATTTCCTTGCTGGTTGCCAATCCAAGTACTAACCATGGCTGACCCTGCTTAGCTTCTAAGAGCTGACAAGATCAGGCTAGCCTGGGTCTCTCCATTCATTTAGTGCCCCACAAAGTCTCCCAGCTGTTTATCAGTTGGATAAGCCTCCTGGCTTACTTGCCTGCTGGGGCCTGGAAAAAACAAAGGCCTTTTTAATACACCTGTCAGGCATCTGTATGTAGCTCGAGGGCTATGTTCAGCTCACTAGGTCATAAGTTGTGCAGAACCTGTAGGAATATATAAAAGTACAAGTGGTTATCCGATTCCTCACACCTTTGCTTCCTCCATTCTCCCCCTACCTCTCTCACACTCTTTCTCCCTTCTGTCCCCCCTTTCTTACTCTCTCTCTCTCCTCCATGTATGTTACTTCCTCTCTCTTTTGGACCCGTCATCATTCTCTTTGTTTTTCTGCCTCCCCACCTCATCGCCCTTTCTCTCTCTTTCTGCCTCCCACCTCAAATCCCACCCTCCCCAGGCTCCACCTCTCAAATGTCCAGAAATTTCCCAGCCTGGAGTTGGCAACCCTATTCCCTTCACACCCAACAGCCAATCTACCTTTATCTGTCTTCAGCTTTCCATCTCCACCCCCCTCCCCCGCAGCCTCTACCTAGGAAAATTACAGTCTTTCTCCATAGTGGGGACTAAAGCAGCTTGCATTATTATTTCCTCATTATCTGCGCAACAGCCCTGTGAGGTTGGTTAGGCTGAAAGTATGTGACTGGTCCAAAATCTCCCAGTCAGCTTCCACCGCAAGATAGGGATCTGAACTTGGGTCTCGCAGATCCCAATCTGAAGCTCTAACTGTTACATCACAATGGCTTTCATAGGGTGGCTGCTGATGAACAGTAGCAAAGCAGCTGGGCCTAATTAAGTCATGCAAATCAGGTGGTATCAAGTCACACAGAGGGTGCTGCCTAGGGATGCTAGCCTCCAGGTGGGACCTGGGGATCCCATGGAGTTACTGCTCATCTCCAGACTACAGAGATAACTGTCCATGGAGAAAATGGATGCTTTGGAGGGTCGAGTTTATGGCATTGTACCTCACTGAGGTCCCTGTCCTCCCCAGGCTCCACCCCCAAATCTCCAGGAGTTTCCCAGCCTGGATTTGGATCTGCTGCTGGTAGCCAGGGGGAGTACTTGGCAACCCTAGACTGCTGCCAGTAAAAACCCTGCCTTTTATTGACAGAAACAGTTAGAACCTCCCCCCCTCCCCTGAACATTCTAATCTCCTCACAGTTCATGCCTGGAGCTGATGTCACTTCGAAAGGTATTGGGAGGAATTCAACGGTCCCTGAAGTTTTTTTTTTAACTTTTCAGATTTTTCTGCAGGCCGAGGAAGGGGCCTGACTATGTAGGAAAAGCTGCTGGTGGAGAATGAGCTCTCTTTTGGCAGATATAAGCATCCACACAGAAAAAACCCCTTGGAATTAGAATATAGATAGCTTGTAGTATTGGCCACTGGAGTAAGTACCAGACTGCTGCCAGTGACTTGAAGTGCAACTCTATGCAGAGTGATTCCACTCTGAGCTCTCTGGAATCTGTGGAGTGTGACTGGTCACTCTGCATAGGACTGAATGACAGCAGCCAATAACAAGCCTCACCTTAGAGTGGCTCCACCCACTTTCTGAAAGGCTTGGGTGCCAGGGGGGAAGTACTGGCAGGCACAGTGTCCGGAAAAATGTGATTGGTTTCAAAAGGCAATGGCAGTGCTGATGATGAAGCCTGGAAGAGCCATGGAATGGAGCTCTGCTGCATGTTGTGGCAGTGTTGGAGAAGACAACATGGGGGCTTCGAGATAGTCCTGTAAAATGCAGATCAGTGTTTAAGGCACTGTGGGGCCTGGGATGCCATGAATCTTGCGGCCAATGTGTTTTGACAGTCCAGCTTACCCTGTTCAACTGTGTCGATAAGACAATGAGCCAGTCACCAGCTCTGTTCATTTTGACATGGAAAGACTCAAATGCCTGCTGAATAGGTTTGTGCTGGGTTTTTGCAAAACCGTGCATGCACAGAAACACAGCTGATCCAAACAAACTTGCAGCCATTCATGTCTCTAGGGACTACTTAGATCAGCAATGGATGGTAGCATTTTTTTTAAAAAAAAGCACACAGTGCTGATGTCTGTTTAAACCATTGTCTGCTGAATGGCGCAGCGGGGGGGGGGAGTAGAACTCCGTTGGGCTGTGTAAGAATGTGCATGCATAACAGGAGGACTGTGCTGTACTGTGCTGCTAGGAAGGAATAGCTGAAGCAACCTACCCAAGAGCTATAAAAGGGTCAACAAACAACCTGTCAAAAAATAGGCTCTGTCTTTACAACTGGTGAACAGGACATGAGCCGAACTAGCAGGTGTTGAAGTATCCCTCCATGGGATGCTTAATTTTTGGACAAGATACAGGGCTGCACAACCATCCCCTTGGGCCATCTTTTCCTTCTTTCTTTGATGGTTCTGTTGGGCGTGCCCAAGAGCCACCTTTTCTTCTGGCGATGCCAATGCGTTGATTCACTGGCTGCTCCCCTTCAGGCCCGAGTCTTGTCTGTTTGACCAGAAATCCACTGAAGTACATGTTTAATCCAGAAGCTCCCCCTACTTGAGCCAAACTGAATTCCTTTGCTCTTCAGTTTCACCATCCTTCTAATTTTGCCATTTGCATGTGTGGCTATCTTGGGATCGAAACTCACATTGAGCTCATTTTATGTAGCAGGGAAGGGAGAGCAGCTGCAGAGCCGACCTTTCTGCTGCTTCGTTTGAGTTGTGTTGTGTATCTTCTTCTGTTTTTTTTTTTTTTTAAATAACAACCCTGGATTTCTCTTTGCATGACTCCTATGTTTCCTGTCTCCCAGGACTTGTTTCTCCCATGTCAATCAGTGTTCCCCTATCAGCACGCTGCTGGGCTTTCGTAGCTCGCTGTGCGGCAGCAGAAACCCGTACTGAGTCAAATCCGGAAAATGTGTTGCCTCTGCTCCACCTTCCACCTGGGTCTCCTTCTTAGGGGATGTATTATTTATATAGGTGTGCTCTTCTCCTGACTGGGAGCATCTGGGAACGTTCTATTAATTAGAAATATGCAACCGGATGAACAATTTCTCTCCTACAAGGCAGTCAAAACAAGCTGTGTTTTGTTCAGCCTCAAAATTTCCTTTGCTACCCAGTAGGCTCCTTTCCTACACGGCTGGGAAACTCACCCCAAAGGCCTCCCTGCCTCTGCCTGGCCCCTGAGGCTGTCAATCTCTGCCTTTGACAAGCCATGCAGAGAAAGCAACTTCCATAGGCGAAAATCTTGTATTGAAAAGGCCCAATTTGCCCTGACCTGGATAGCCCAGGCAAGCCGGATCTTGTCAGATCTTGGAAGCTAAGCGGGGCCAACCCTGGCAAGTACTTGGATGGGAGACCTCCAAGGAATACCAGGGCTGGGACGCAGAGGCAGGCAATAGCAAGCCACCTCTCTGAAATGTCCATGCCCCACTAAGGGTCACCAGAAGTCAACCGTGACTTCCAGGTGCATGCGCACGTGCGCACATGCGCACACACACACACCAAAAAGAAAAAAGAAAATGCCCAGTTCAGTGTTGCTGCTTATGAGTACATCTCAGCAACTGCGCAGTCCAGCAGTAACCCAGTTTGTCTACTGCCTGACAGCTGCAAGTCTGCACACTAACAATACAGGAACACTAACAATGCAGTAACATTTGTGTGTGTACATGTTTTCAAGGGTGCAAAGTGCTTCATGTAATCCTGACACCACCCCTGTAAGGTAGCCAAATATTTGTATCCCCATATTCCTGATGGGGGACTGAAGCTAAGAGGGAACGGCTTGCCTCCCATACACAGTGCAGGTGAGATTTGAACTGGCAGCACTCTAATTGATTCATATAGTCCAAATGTTGATGACCTGCCTCTGTCTTTGCCTGAAGCTTCTTGCAGTACATCCTTATGCTCCGCTGTACTTGTAATGCTCAGGTTGTGCACCTGAATGGGAAAATATGGCTGCCCTGCCCATTGATGTTCTGGGTGCCAGGTCTTTGATGTAGTCTCCTCTTTGATCTGCTCACAATAACATTTCCCGGTCACAAACAGGTCGGCCCTGTGCGAGTATCTCTCTTGAGCATACGAAGCTGTCTTTTCTTTGCAGGTCAGTGGGGACGGTTAAAAGCTGGGATGTGCCATTCCTTCACAAATGGGGAGTTGTCCTTGCCACTGAACAAATGGGGAGGGGGGAGATGAAGCAGATGGCGCTGCCCTTGCAATGGCAATGCGTGGCCACAAAGGCCAGTGGAGATGCTTTCACTGTTGAAGTGGTAAGAAGGAGAATGGGGGCTGCTATCAAAATGAATGGGCGCGCTCCGTAAGATATGCAACTCAGGCAGATGCACGCAGGCGCAGGAGGCCAGTTTCTCAGGGGCAAGCCATGAAAGCATATGAGCTTTCTAGGAAGGTTGCTCCTAAAGGCTATTTCGTAGCAGGGACTAGTTTGGGGGAAAGAAATGGGTGGCATTTTCTCCAGGTCCGTAGCTACGGCGGGGCATCAAGGGGCTAGGCCCCTCGACTTACTGGCAAGCCCCCCCAACTTCCCATCCATCTCAGGGCCCCGGAGTGGCAAAGGGTGTGGGGGAAGGAGCTGGATATTCCACTGCGAAGGGTCAGATTAAATTACCTTTCTTTTGATTAACCAGTGCCCCCTAAGAAATTTAAATGCCCCCCAACTAAAAAAATCCTGGCTACAGGCCTAGTTTTCTCCTGCAGTGAATGCTGGGGTGGACAATATGTCAAAGCATCCATGCCTGATACCCTCCAGGAAGGTCCTGCAATTAAACCATGACATGTTTTCCCTCCCTGCACTCATAAAGGATGTTTCCTAGTGAACCACAGATTCCAAAAATGTTCCGTCACCTCGCCCAGGAAGAGCGTTCGTGCAGCGTCCCTTTGCAGAGGACGAGGGCTTGTAAACATCACATAAAACCCAGCGGTCGCTCTCTTACGTTTCCCAGCCCTTCCCTTCCTAACAGCATCCTGGAAAACGGCCCCTCTCGTGTGCCTCATTGCCACCCTGCCCTTGGCAAGGAATCAGCGGAACTGTTGCCAAAAGCCTTCCCCCCCCCCCAGCACATGGAGCCCCCTCCTGCCTTTGCGACATTGTGGGCATAATTCAACCCGGCCTGGTGCTTCGTCAACTTCTAACGGTTCTAATTGCTTAATTATCTGTGCTGATTCAGTCGTCAGGCTTGTTAAAGCTTTGCCCCCTCGGAACGTTGAGGGGAAATGAAGTTCCAGCTCTGCAAAGCTGTTGCCGCTGCGACTGCTGTGGCAAAGGATGTGTTTTTTGGCTTTGGCCGATGCTTCCCTCCGTCTTCACGCAGTTCGGCTTTTGTTCCTTTTTGTACATCTGCATTTGCAAGAGTGTCCTGCTTTGTGGCTCTGGTTTCCCTTCTTTTGTTTGAAACACCCCCCCAGCTTTCACTACATAGTTTAGATAATATGTTAATCACCCGGCGTTGTCTTTGATTGGCGTTCGACTCTGCTGCTTTGCGTACCCCAATGTCTATTTTTCTGGACTCCCCTCGAAATCTGCCTTTCTCCCAACTGTCTCCGGCACGGCTGGCTGCGGTGTACGAATCTGTTCACTGAGCGATGCACAAAGCCTGAGAGCGTTACCAGCCCACCATCCTCCCTGCCATTCATGCTTCATCCAATTTAATTAATTATACTTAGTATGTATCTGATGCAGCTTGTCAAAGTTTGAACCCTCACCCCCCCTTTAGAAGTTTAATGCTTTTTTAATTCTCTTGCTTGCTGCACGGTTAAGTGTTTTCTAAATGATGAGACGCCATAGTGACATGAGGCGGCAGTGCATCTGTGAGCGCCAGACAGGGAGGAGGCGTAGGGGAGGCTCCCCACGGAGACGCTCCGGTAGAATTTCCATAGGCCCATTCGCCCGCTCCAAAGAGGAAAGTTTGTTTCAAAGTTCAAATGGGGAATCCGGCTGGTATCGCTTGCGGAGAAACTAGATGCAACCTTAAAATATTCACCAGCTCCAGCTGGGGTCCTTTTTTCCCTGAGAGTGTATTTTAACTCCTGCTGTTCCTGTAATGTGGCGGTGTCATCTCTCCCTGTATTAAAACTCCTGTTGATTCCTTAACTAGGGAGATCAGGAGAAGGCCTGCCGTGAACTCCGATAGAGCTCAAACCAGCTTTCCATTTAAATAAGTGCATGGGAAAGTTCCCAAGTCCAGGTCTGATCTTTCCAGTATTTTTTGTTAATTTAATTCTTTTATAGTAGTCTTTTTCCCCCTAAAGTCCACAGAGGGTAAAGTCCAACAGCTAAGCACTTAAAGGCACCAGGAGGGGCTGTGGCTCAGCGGTAGAGCATCTGCTTTGTTCTGCTTTGCATGCCGATAATCTCAGGTTCAGTCCCTGGCATCTTCAGTTAAAAGGATCTTAGGTAGCAGGTACTGGGGGGGAAACTGCTCTCTGTCTGAAGCCCTGGAGAGCCACTGCCAGAGTAGAATACATTGAGCTAGTTTGTCGAATGATCTGACTCGGTGTAAGGCATCTTTGTGACACACAGAGCACAATCCTAAGCAGAGTTACACCCTTCTGAGTCCACTGATTTAGGGTAGTATTTGTTTGTTTTGACTTTTATTTTGCCCTCCCCGCGAATGGGCTCAGGGTGGATCACAACAACAATATAAAATAATATGAACACAAGAATTCAGTAATTAAAACAGTTAGAACAATATGAATTAAAACAGGTAGCGCTAACAAGTAAAGTGCAATAGTCGCAGATGCTGGAGCCGCTGGGCCACTAAAACTCTGCTCAGTCTGGGCTGTGTAGAGATGGAGAGCTTCAGCAAGGGAGGCCGACTTGATTGGATGCCCACCACCTCATCCAAAGACCTGGCAGATCAGCTCCATTTGACAGGTCCTGCGGAATGGTAGTAGGTCCCACAGGGCTCTGATCTCAAGCTGGAGCTTGTTTCCCCTTGTTGAGGCTAAGCAGATGTTCCTTGGACCAGGGACAACCAGCAGATGGGGCACATATGGGGAGAGATACGTTGGTCCCAGGCCGCACAGGGCTTTAAAGGTCAGTACCAACACCCTGAAATGCATCCGGTCCTCTTAGGACTTTACTGACACTCATTCAACAAATGGTCAGTTACTTCTGAACAAGAACCACTATTTTAAAATCCGAATTATGTATTAGGAAATAGGAAATAGGAAAGGGCATAGAACCCTCATCCCAACTCCTGAACCTTTCTGTACATGTACAGGTATGGTATAGTTCTGGATTTGGGGTGCCTGGGACAAACATTCAGAGCTGATGTCGTCTTCACTTTCTGCTTGTAAGTGCCCAAGACATCTGGCTGACCACGAATGCTAAACAGCATGCTGGAATCGAAAGACCTTGATCTCATCTGGTAAAGGAGTTCTTATTTTCAGCCAAGTGGCAGGAAAAGTCTTTGGCTCTTCCAATATCGTGAGTCACCCAGAAACAGACAATCTGGAGAAGCTGCTAGAAATGGCAGCCAGTTCCAGGGGCTCACCACCCAGTTTTCGCCATCTCTCGGTTTTTTTAAAGGTAGGGCGTTGTTTACTTTCTTTCTTTCTAGTCCTCTGCCCCCCTCCGTCTTTGAAGCGACAACTCCCATTCCCATCTGAATGGTCCAAGCTGAGCGTGAACGATGCTTCAGGAAGCAGCTTGCTCGTTTTCATGGACGCGGCTTGAAACGAAGATTCCCAACTTCTCCCAACAGAACCCTGCACTGAGACGGAAGCCTTGCCAATTCCTGCTCTCGCCCAGCAGTCTCTCCTTCTAGTAACTCCAGTGTAGTTCCTTTTGATTTTCGCCCTGTGGTGGGTACAGTTTTGAATTAGAATTAATTGAGTCTTTGCGAGCGTCCCTGTGAGCACCGTAACCAAAGCTCCTGAAACGAGGGAGACAAAAAAAGCGAGAAAGAAACACACTTGGCCCTCTCTTCCTACACAATCACTTACACTTAAGCTATTGATACTTGATTGGGATCTGTAGACTCTTGGCCCGCAGCCACGGAGCTTCTAAGCATATTCAGTGGCTGAAATAGACAGAGCGAGGCTGTAGGAATTGGCAAGCGGGAGGTCTCATTAGTCAGACTGACTGTATCTGACATGAGAGAATCCCATCTTGCTTGGAGAGGCACTCCCTTCCTTCGGCTTTGGCTCATGTCCCAACCATATTTAGAGGAAGGACAACAGAGGACCTGTGTTCCCCATGGACTGCCATTGAAGGGGGCCATGAATACACTTTTGACTCTTTTTGGTTCAACGGGACGTTGATCCTTGCCTTTGAGAAATGTGGGAAATGAGGGAGGGGGTATTCTAAGAAGGATGAAACATCGTCTTTATTGGTAGGGAAGGAGGGATCAGTAGGTGGTGTTGGGTAGTGGCTGGGGCTGTCGTTCCTGTTTACTGGGAAGCAAGCCTCAAGGAACTGTGGGGACTGACTTCAGAGTAGATGTGCATTTGGTTGGGCTTCCAGGAGCACAGTAAACAAGTCCCTGGTTCAAGTCTCCCCCTCCGCTCATAAGACGGCCTTAGGCAAGCTACTGCCTCTCAGCCTTCTCTCCTATGCCTCCCGGCACTTATTAATTAAAAAGTTTTTTCTTTAATCTCCCCCTTCAGCACAGACTTCCAAGGTGGCTAAGGACAACAGTTAAAAACCATTAGTTAAAACATTAAAATATCACGAAACCAAAAGCAACGTCATATCTTTTATTGTCTCCTGCTCTCCACAATCCTTTGACTGGAAACACCAGGGATCAAATCTGGGGACTTATGATGGACATGGGCTATATCCGCTCCCTTCTAAAAGAGCTCCTCTTTACATTGTGCATTTTTCAGACACTGCCTTGCTAGTCTCAGATGATGTGCTTGGGGGTAGCATGGCATTTACCAGTGGCAGGAGAAAAACTGAGTGTATGTGTGGTGTCTTGCAACATGGGTGGCATTTATACCTAAACAGGGTGGTTCTGTTGCAGCTGTTCCCCCTATAGACAGTTGACCCTCTTACATTCTACTACCGAATTCCCATACCTCTCTCTAAAATGTCTGAGAACCAGAAAAATTGGGCTCTGTTTCCACGCTGAACTTCTTGGGAGCTGGGCAAGAATGCTGGCAGATCTGTCTATTCTTCCTCTGAGAAGCATGACTACCGTAAATAAAGCCAGTCCCCTTTTATGAGCTTCATGGGAAGCATCATTATTTGCACGTCAGGTTTTCCCTAGTGTGTGGAAATACCTGGTGGAGGCCTAGGTAGGAGCCTCTAGGGCAAGGACTCAGCTGATAATCAGCCTCTTGGAAGAACGGCATGGATCATGATCTCCTATCACAGGGATCCTCAACCTGGTGTTTGTAGGTGCAGCTGTGGTGCCTGCCTGCCAATGCCTTTCCTGGTGTCCCAAAATGTTTTGAGAAAATGGGTGGAGCCAGGTGGGGCTTTTGCCCAGCAAAGTTTCTGATTGGCCTCTGGAAATTTGATGGCCTGTGCAGATCTTTAAGAACCTTGTTTTAGCAACAGCTGTCACCGTAGCACAAGGGTCTTCACTGAGTGACTGAAGGTAAACGCTGGCAGCCATTTTGTGGCTGGCTTTGCCTCCTGCGGCAGCCATTTTGTGGCTACACTCACCACACCATGTCAGAACTCCAAAGGTGCCCTCAGGCTTAAAAGGGTTGGAGACCCCTGTCATATCATGTGGCCAAGGTGCAATTCAGACTGCTGTGTCTCCAAGGAAGCACTGCTACAGTCAGTCCTGAATTTCCTTTCGGCTTGTAGCCTGGGCTTTATGGCTCCAGATCCTCCACACAAGGTGCCCACATGCCTCCGGCCAATTTTCCTTTCTGTCTTTCCTTGCTTTTGAAGGTCTTTCCACATAGTTGTGGACGGCTTCCCTACCCAACCATCGGTGGCCCCACATCACTTCCAGCACATTGGCATCTCTGTCTGTCTGGGCCACGGTGATTCCAAGAGTCCCGTGCAGCTCTACCAGCTCGTGAACCATGCCAACTACTGCTGCGTGTACCAATTTACAGGCGGTGTGTTTCCTACCCTGACTTCAATGGATAAAAACGGTTTCATAGGTGCCAACGGGACAGAATGGAAGGATTCATGGGGAAAATATTCTGAGCAAGTTGATTCCGGTTGAAGCCAGTTAAATATGTAGCTTGTCACTGCTTAGTTTAACCTTGGAATCTGTTCCCTTATCTTACACACACGTGCAACCCCCCCCCCCCCTTCCTGTTGTCTGTAATTTCTGATGAGAACAGTCAAGCGGCCATTTTCTGATGGACGCATAATTTTGAATAGGATGTTCTAATAATTGGATTCATTGTTGCAAACTCTGATTTGAATGCCTGGCTTACGTCGAATCAGACAGAGGCGAGGAATACTTGAATTTGTCTGCGTGCGATTTGACAATAGGATAGGAAAAAAGTCACCTTTTGGATTAATTTGCTTTTATCTACTCGGTCCCCATTAAGCTGAAGGCAGCCCGGTGTCAAAGGCATAAATGGAGACAAAGGAGTTGCTTCCAATTGTGGCGAATGTGTTTTAAACAGCCTCGAAAATGTTTCCTACGCAGCAGGGTACGGTGCTCTCAAATGGTTGCATTAACAAGGAAATATATAACAAAGAGAGAGTATTTAGGGCAATCCCTCAGTATCCCATGATAATGAATTTTAAATTTCTGTAATGAAGTCAAAAGGCCTGTATTTCTTCTCTCCCGGCACGCGATACAGTAGCTCGCCATTAGCATTAATGGGAATTGGGTATGTAAACTGTAGAATCATAATGGATTGAGATGAGAAAGCCCTATCAGATTATTGAGTTCATCCCCCTTCTTAAGGCTCACCTTATTAATGCAGGCAGGCTCGGTGACAGTGTGTTTGGTACAGAATACCCTATTAAGCACAGAGATGGCTTGAACAGTCTTGCCATGGGTAAGACGCAGAGAAGATGACACTGGTGTCCCACCATCACTTCTGGCCCACCATTTAAAGATCTGGCCGAACCCTGGAGCTGCTAGGAGTCTAAGTGGTGTTCCCAGCACTGGGGTCCCTTGGTTTCCAGCGGATTACCCCCAAACAGGCAAGAAGCTGAAAATAAACCTGAGCAGGTTTTTTTTTTGGTAGGAAAAGCCCAGCAGGAATTCATTAGCATAACAGGCCACACCCAACAGCAGAAACTCATTAGCATATTAGGCCAGACCCCTGACAGTGCAGCTCCCTCCCAGGATCGGCTTCCCCAGGTGCCCCGTGGCTTGCGGGGTGCCTGGGGAACTCGAGGGAAGGAAGGCAGTTTCTGGATCGGCTTCCCCAGGTGCCCCGCAGCTGCGGAGCTCCTGGGGAACCCAAGGGGTGGGGAGGCTGTAGACGCGGCCAACTTGGAAGTCAGCCGGAACTCCTTTCCTGTGCGTTCCTGCCCAAAAGTAGCCCTAAACCCGACATGCCTACCCGGAAGTGACGTAGGCACATCGGTGACATGGGTTGTGTATGGAATAGCTCTCATTTTGGGGCAAAACTCTATGGTAGAATTAGCTTCCAATCATAGAGTTTTGCCCAAGAACCAGAGCGTGCCCCCCTGGATGTCACTGATGTGCCTGTGACCTTCTAGGTGATGTAGGCACGTTGCATTGTTCTGGCTTGCAGGAAGCTCCCCCCCCTCCACTGCCCACGAATCCTAGGGTCCTGCCAACCCTATGCAGTGGTCATTTCTCCCGGCTGCCTTAGGGGGAGTAGGGATGCCAGGTTCTCACTTGGGGCAGAAGATCTCCTGCCCCCAGCTCTTGGTGCCTGCCACTGCTCTGGTTTTACCATGGAATTTCTGGTGATTCCTAGAGTGGAGTAATGCCATTTACTGGTTTCCCCAGACAGTGATGTAACATTGCTTACTGACAGTGCTCCTATGTCCTTACCCCCACAGGCTCTCCCTGGACGCCCACTTCTGGTGGGGGCAATGTTAGAGGAGACCACGTAGATTCCTTTATTGGCCTGTATGGAACCAACTGCTGTGTCTGAGACCAGTCCCACCACTTTGGCTTGCTCTGAGACTGCTGGCCCTGGCCCTGACGATACCATTGCGGGAGTGAGGGGAGCTGGAGAGCAGGAAAGGGTCCCTGGGCCCAATCTGGAGTATCCCAAGGGCTTCTGTCATTGCGTTGCCAACTCTGGCTTGGGAAGTTCCTGGAGATTTGGGGAAGAGCCTGGCAAGGGTAGAGTTTGAGGGAGAGGAGGGAGCTCACTGGGGATGTGATCCCGTAGAGTCTACCATCTGGAGCTGCCATTTCATTCCAGGAGAATCCCTGTCCCAGCCACTCAGAAGACAGAGGATGTGGCATGTGTGGTGTGGGGAGGGACCAGAGACAGAGTCCAGTACTGATCTGGTTGCCGAGGCAACGTGAGCAGAGCAAGGATGTGAAGCCTTGTGAGGCTGGGCAGGGCAGGCCATGTGCTGCCGGGTGCTGAGGCTATTTTAAACCTTTGCTTCAAGGAGATCAGGAGGACACATCAGGCTGAAACTCTGGGAAGCTAGAGAGTGCAGGAGCAGCCTGAAGAGAGCAGGAGGACCTGGGTGACCAAAAACACCCGCTGCTCCCTAGGAGGTTCTGAGGGGGCCCCCTCTGGCAGCATGCATTTCCTGGGGAAGGCAGCCTGCAGCAGCGACTCCCCAACCCCTCCCTCCATGCTGTTTGATTCCTTTTCTCCTAGATGTGTCTCTTGAGGCAACCATTTTGTCTGGTCATTAGGAAGCAGTTGTAAAAATAATCTAATTCCTGGATTTGTTTGTTTTCCTGTGCAGTGCTTATTATATTGTGAGTGGAATTATGCATTGCAGTCCCAGTGGAATTCGGGTTGCCAGGTCCAGGCTGCGAAATTCCTGGAAATTTGGGTAGGGTTGCCAGACCCCCTGGTTTGGTGGGGGTTACCCACTTTTCGGGGGGTTCTACCTGCTGCCTGGCCAGTTGGCCAGTGAGGGAAGCCCCACCCCCCAAGCTCCAACACTCCCAGCCACCCCTCTTCTTTCTCTCTTGAGAAAGCGTCCAATCTCTGAGCAGCATTGCCGCTTGATCAGGCTGGTGGGGCCTTCTGACTGTGGGAACTTAAAGGGACCCCTTTAAGTGCTTGCAGCCAGCAGGACAGGGCCCTGTGCGCCCAATTTCTGAGAGGCATTGCTGTTTGAAAATCAGGTGGGTAAGGGTGGGCAGGGCACACAGCCAGCAGGACCATCCCTGCGGTGGTGGGACTTGGAACTGGGACGTCCCCAACAGGACGTCATCATGTTGGGGATGCCCCACTGCCCCCTCCAGGAATGCCCCCCAAAGTCCCACACTGGGGACGAAGATGGACCTGGCAACCCTAAATTTGGGGGTACATCCTGGGGAGGGTGGGGTGTGTGGGGAGTAGAGGGTCCTCAGTGGGGTATAATGCCATAGAATCCACCCTCCAAAGCAGCCATTTTCTCCAGGAGGACGGATCTCTTTAGTCTGAATTTCAGGAGAGCTTCAGGCCCCTCCTGGAAGTTGGTTACCCTGCCTGAATCCACCTGTACCCCAAGGTCTTGTTCACACGCACTGCTACCCAGAAGTGTATCTTCCATCCAGTATGCGTGTTCATCCCCCCCTTTTTCATTCATTTCTTCATTTTCCAATGTGATGTGCTGTTTTGTTTCTAGCAGGCCTAAATCTTTATCTTCTGTATGAAGTTGCTGCAGTGGTCATGCTTTTGATAGCGAGTGCCTCCTTCCTTCTGAGTCTGTCATTTCTAGATCCATCATGTCGTTCCCATGGGTGTATGCTGTGTTATGGCACGAACAGAGGCCTCTCTGTGACCTCAGAGCTAGTGCACCCATTGGAGGCTTTGCCGTTCCACCACTACCCCAAAATAGCATATACTTTTAGTATGGTGGGCCATTACTGTTTCCGTTTGCAGGATGGGCAGCGGACGCTAAGTGAGGAATTTGCGAATTCATGACCAAGGAGGGAGACCTGGACAGGTTTCACACAGCATCTCTCAAACACCCGAGCTTTCTCATTGATTTTTCCAACTCCAAGCTGCTATTATTTCTCCCTTGCTTCCCGCCTTACAGGCCCAATATATCAGTATGGTGTCAGTTTTCATTCATTACATGAGTACAATAAACTACAAGGGAACAACATTAGTAATGGCTATCTGGGCTATGGGGGGAGAAACCCCAATACGACTGATTTTGATGCCACTGATTTTGATGAGCTTACACTGACTTCGGCAGCCCAGGGATCAAGCCTGCTGTGTTCAGCTGGATGAAAATTTCTGCTCGCTGAGGTGGGTTCAGAGCCCAGGCTTGCTCGACGGCTGCTTAACAAATTAGCATGATTCAAATGCTCTTTCCCATCATTAAAAGAATTTCATGCAAGGTGCGGCTTGTTTTGTCCAGATAATATTGATCTCCTCCTAATGGGGGACAGCCTTTGGTGAGGGCGGAAAGGGCCCCCTAAAAGCCTAAAACAGAGCTGAAGAAGATGAGGGGAAAGGTTCTTTCTGGCCCTGGCAGGTCTTTGTCACCGTTCCCCCCCCCCCCCCCCCCCATTAGTATTCTCCAACAGGAAGCTGTGGTTGGATTATGTTCCTGCAGGGTCTGAGACTCTCTTATTAACAAATGGAGAAGGACGGGAGTTGAGAAATATTATGCAGTATTTCCCTCGCACCTTGTTTCCTGGCATTAAACATGCCGGAGATAAGGAAGCGAGGCAGCCTCTCCGTTTATGAGCATGCAGTGATCTTCAGCTGTGGGCAACTCGGTGCTGAGCAACGAATTGTAGTCTGCCAGCCAAAATTATGGGGAGAAAATGGACAAGCAGTGAGCGGTGTGAGATGCTTTGGTCTCTCACTGAGAAAATAAGCGGGGTATGTAGAAAGAAAAAACGAAAACATAATTTCTTAACACATATCAGGAGTACAAAAGAGGCTGGGAAAAGGCTTCCATTTGGCCCTGGCCTGGATAGCCCAGGCAAGCATGATCGTGTCCGATCTCAGAAGCTAAGCAGGGCAAGTACTTGGATGGGAGACCTCCAGAGAATACCAGGGCCGGGAGGCCAGAGGCCGGCAATAGCAAGCCACCTCTCTGAAATGTCCAAGCTTCACTAGGAGTCTCCAGAAGTCAATCAGGCATGTGCACGCACACACACACACCCTACATAAATACAAAAAGAAAAAAAGTCTTCCATTCCTAGATCTGCTTGCTTCATTAGACCCTTGCAGATATTTACTCAGTTTGGTGAATGGTCAAAAGGTCTATCTTCCTTATTACCCGCTCATTGCTGTCCTTTACTTTCCTTTTTTTTTAAAACAAACGTTTTGTGTTCAACCAATGCTCCCTGCATCTCTTTCTCAGTTAACCATTCCTTTTCCGGGGCAAGAGGAGCCATTGGGAGGTAGGGTTGCTACCCCCCAGGTGGCACCTGGAGATCTCTCTTGAGTCTAGAGAGATCAATTTCTGTGGAGATAATGGCTGCGCTGGAGGTTGGACTCTCTTGCATTGAATCCTGCTGAGGTCCCTCCCCAAATCATACCCTTCTGAGTCTCCGCCCCCTGAATTGCCAGGAATTTCCCAACCTGGAGTTGGCAACTTGGCCTCCCAATGGGAAGGGAATATGGAGGCTTTCTCGGCAAGTGAACATGGCTCTGGGGATACCTGATAGGTACACCGATCTGCAATGAACGCAGGGGGGACGTCTGAAATCCATGAGAGCCCACGGATACTAATGACTGATAACAGAAGAATGCCTGGCCAAGGAAGTGCTGTTCCGGCACACTGCTGCCCTGCCACGGCTTGTCGATCTGCAGCTTCCTCTGTGCTTTGATTGCGGTGATGTTTTCTTTCCCCTAGCATGGGAATAGCTTCAGACGACACCTGTGTGACTATTCCTCATGATTTCGCCTGCGCAAATGCAAACTGGGGAGGGGACCGGTCACTCCGGGTGCATGAGCGAGCTCTGGGTGCAAAGGATGGAATAAAAACCTGATAGAGAGGTAGGAGCAAAACAAACAGCACTGTGTGACTTTTCAGTAGGTTTCAATGCAGAGCTGTGGGACGTTCTCTTTGCCCTTCCCCCTCAACTCCTCCCCCTCCCCCCCCCCCCCCCCCGGCCCAAGCCAAACATAAAGTTGCCATCCTTAAGCTTTTTGGAAGAGAGGGAGAGACACGTGCAGCGTTTGATCCCTTTATGTTTACTGTTTATTCATATTTATTATTCATAAATTCAGACACAAATGTTAGGCCTGCACCCCAGTGACATATTTGCATTTTATTTTTAAGTTTGATATTTTTTTTCCCCCTACTGCTACCCAGTTTTTGCAAACAGGGATTTAATGATTTGCCGTTACAGTTTTGGTGGTGCGTTTCCCCCTCTTTCCCCTTCCTCAGTGTTTTCAGGGAAGAGGTTTCTAACATGGAAAAGTGATATTTGAATACATTCCCCTTAGGCAATCAATTTACTTTTAATTTGTCTGGAACTAAGCTTTTCTTTGTTGCCATGAGAAAGGATTGAGCGTGCTGTAAAATTTATTAGCTTCCAGGAAGATTTTGAAATGAATTTTTTTAATGATCATGCCATTTGCTTGCATCCAGACGTGGTAACATACTGATCATGGTAGTGTAGTGCCAGACAGTTGCCAGATTTCCAAATAGTCAGTAGCGAGGTGTGCTTGTAAGAAGGTTCTTACGATAAACCTATCTAGCCCTTTTCCAGTGGTACCCAAAAGCCTGTGTGTACTACATTTCTGTGATTGCACCCTGTAAGAATGGTATTTTCAGAATTCCACAATGAAGGAAATACTGAGCTAGGAATATGGATGGCATATGCCTGCTTTGGCCCTCCCACTTGCCTTCACCCCTGGGGCCTGTGGGAGAACATGGGGAGCAGAAAGGATGTTCTGCTACATGTAGGGTTGCCACCTTCCAAGTGGCACCTGGAGATCTCTTGCCTTTACAGCTGATCTGCAGACAAAAGAGATCAGTTCCCCTGGAGAGAATGGCTGCTTTGGAGGGTGGACTCTGTGACATTGTACCCTGCTAAGGCCCCTCCCCCCCACAGGCTCTACCCCCCAAATCTGCAGATGTTTCCCAGCCCAGAGTTGGCAGTCCTAGCTACATGCCATCAGGGCTCATTTCGTAGCAGGAGCTCCTTTGCATATTAGGCCACACACCCCTGATGTAGCCAGTCCTCCAAGAGCTTACAGAGCTCTTCTTACAGGGGCTACTGCAAGCTCTTGGAGGATTGGCTACATCAGGGATGTGTGGCCTAATATGCAAAGGAGTTCCTGCTACGAAATGAGCCCTGCATGCCATTATCAGTCTGAGTGAAAACCAGATGTGACAGTGCAGTAGCCAGTTTCTAGAATATAGGCTGACATAGTTATGTCATGTTGTGGAATGATATTTCTGCAGCCTCCCCCCCCCCCCCCCCATTTCTGTTCTCCATTTGGCCCTGGATGCCCGCCCAAAATGAGTGTATGACCCCATCCCCCATTCCTAGCTTGGCATTGGTCTCACTTTGAATAGGTGAATGCTTCTGGCTCTTTTCCAAGCAACACCTGAAAAATCACTGAAAAGGAGGGTGGTTTTATTTGCAGATACCAATAGGTTTTACAAATGAATGAACAAAAACCTTCAGTTCAGCTTAGACTTACATTCTCGTTCTGTGATTAACCACTGCTATGCATAATTCACTCCTCAGCCACCCCGTTCACTCCAAGTTTTCCTGTCTTCCGAGGCAAGGGGTTAGGGTTGCCTGACCCCCCAGTTTGGCAGGGGGGTACCTGCTTTTTTGGGAGTTCTACCTGCCACCTGGCCAGCTGGCTGGCAGGGAAGCCCCGCCCGCAAACCCCAGCACCCACAGCCACCGCTCTCCCTTCTCTCTTGAGAGAGCACTCTCTCTTGAGAGAGGCACTTTAAGTGCCTGCAATTGAAGGCCCTGCCCACCTGCTCGGAGATCAGGCACGCGGCCCACAGTCGCCGCTCTCCCTTCTCTCTTGAGAGAGAGAAGGGAGAGGGGCGACTGTGGGCCGCGTGCCTGATCTCCGAGCAGGTGGGCAGGGCCTTCAATTGCAGGCACTTAAAGTGACCCCTTTAAGTACTCGCAGCCGTCCGAACAGGGCCCTGCACGTCCAGTCTTCAAATGGGAATGCCACTCAGAGATTGGGCGTGCAGGGCCCTGTCCTGCTGGCTGTGTGCACTTAAAGGGGTCCCTTTAAGTGCTTGCAGCCAGTGGGACCGTCACGTTGGTGACACCCCACCCCCTCTGGGAACGCCCCCCAAAGTCCCCCGCCAGGGATGAAGATGGACCTGGCAGCCCTGCAAGGGGTGCAAAAAGTGTCCTGATCGGGTACTGGGCCAGACTCTCAATGCACATTTCCCTGACTTTTGAAAGTGTTAATCAAAAACTGAAACAAACGAGAGAAAATAATACCAGAGCCCCTAGTTAACCGGGTCACCTGTGTCTCTTCTTCCAATGACGATCTAGATCATTAGCAAGCCAGCCATTTTGAGCATCCGTAGCTTGTCAGAGTTCAACATTCACTGCAAGTATAAAGTCATGAGACGGTCAGGCAGGGGTCCGTTGGAGCGGGAGCGCACAGGAGCGCGGCTCCGGGAGTGAGGAGCCCAGGGGGCGGGCACCTGACCAAGCCCCGCCCCCTCCTCGGCTTCCCCGAGCAGTGCAGAGGCGCAGTGCCACGGGGAAAGTCCTACTAAAGTCTTTATTGTTTTTACTGTTTTGTTTTAATATTGATAATTTTATCATTGTTCCTTTTATGAGTGTGTGCTGCTTTTCCAGAGACTTGCTCAAGGTGGCATATAAATTTTCTAAGTATACCATTTTTATCTGGACACATGGCACATAAGTACTGGAGAAATTTCACCAACCCTTCAGCAGCTTCCACCCCATCAGTTTGGTGTAGTGGTCAGGAGTTGTACTCTAATCTGGGAGAACCGGGTTTGATTCCCCACTCCTCCACATGCAGCTGCTGGTGTGACCTTGGGCCAGTCACAAGTTCTCTCAGAGCTGTTCTCTCATGAGCAGTTCTCAAAAGACCTCACTCCGCCCCATCTACCTCACAGGGTGTCTTGTTGTGGGGAGGGGAAGGGGAAGGGATGGGTGGTGCACATGTCCTGGGTATCTCAAGTCTACTTGAAACCTGATGGTTTCAAGGGAGCAGGAAGAGAATGAGGGTGTGTTCTTTATGCTTATTTTTATTGCACAAAGTATTGGATGGGGAAGGGAATGGAGGAAGAGCAGGTCAGTTTCACTCACCTGTGGAGTGGAGCCTGAGGGTGGGTGTTGCCTTCTGACACACTTCCGGTATGTTAGGGGGTGTGGCATAGGCAAATGAGTTATGCTAATGAGCTCCTGCACCTCTTTTTCTACGAAATGACCCCTGCGGTCAGGCAAGGGTGAAGGCTAAGATCCCCATAACTGAGCCTAGAGTCTCAGTTTTGCCCAAGCAAGCTCCTAATAAAATCCAGTTTGCCTGCCACTTACTTCAGTGACGGTCAACATTAGGTAGACTTTTCTGTTCCCTCTTCCCTCTTTCCATTTCAAAGAGACCCTGCTGCTTCAAGTTTCCTCTCCCTATGTAACAGCCCAAATGACTTCTAGTTAATACCGCTCTCCAAAACCCTTTTGACATGGATTGGAATGAATTGTGCTTCTCGCCGGAAAAATGGAAGCTCTGGGTCTATTGTGATTGCCCAGACTGCATAACCGTACATGTCATCGGAGCATTTATCAGAGATATTAAATCCCCAAGCACTTGTACCTCAATACGTTTCAACTTTGCCTCTGTGGCTGGTGCTGGAGATTCCGTCGGCGATAATTCAATTGCTCGGGGAGCTGAACAGGTCAGTTTTTCAATCTGTTTTCTTGTTGTGCCAAGCTACAGTAAATTTGGGTTCTGCCGGAAATAAAAGGTCACGTGAGTGTCCAACCCCAAGCTGATATGTATTTAAGCAGATGTATTTTTGGGAAAGGAGGGCACTCTGCTGTCCCTTTTCATTTTAGCATAGATATAATAGATATAGATAGATATAATACAGAAAAATGAATTGGCAGTGCGTCTCCTAGTTCCATAGAGAGCCCGGCTTCCTCTCAGTTTCCAGCACTGTGAATGACAGATGGATAAAGAATAAAATGCTGATTCAGCCGTGAGTCTTGCTCCTGTGCAGACTGCCTACCTTTTAAAATTATTTTTATTAAAGCATTGCATGTGCATTTATTTATTTCCTACACGTTCACTCTACCCATGAACATGAGACAGAAATTGGCTTTCAAAGTGATGTATAGTAATTTTTTAAAAATCCCCCCCCCAAATATAGTATCTTTACAGAGAGGGGTGGTGGGTCCTCACCTCCAAAGCAGGGCCTGGCTGGTAACATAATGATTTCTAACCATAGAATTTTTACTGATTGCCCAGAGCATTGGTGGCAGCACGCTGATGTCACTTCCAGTTGTGCAGGAAGTGATGTCAGAATGTAGGGACCCTGGAGGATGTCCCCCATTTCCCCTCCCTGTCTTGTCCCACTACCTGGCTGAGAGGCGACAGGAAAGTCCACAGGAAAGTCCACTGATGTCACTTCCAGTTGTGGAGGAAGTGACATCAGAATGTAGGGACCCTGGAGGATGTCCCCCATTTCCCCTCCCTGTCTTGTCCCACCACCTGGCTGAGAGGCGACAGGAAAGTCCACTGGGGGCAGGAGTTCTCCTGCCCCAAGCAGGCATAGGTCAGCCCCAAGCCTGTGACTCAGTGGCAGAACACCTGCTTTTTGTGCTGAAGGTCTCAGATTCTGTCCCTGGCATCTCCAGTTAAAAAGTTCAGGTAGCAGGTGATGCAGTATAAGGTAGCTTCACGTGAGGTCTCAGTCCAGGAAGGGTGTCTGTGGCTGGATCTTCTCTCTCCAGCTTTGCTGATGGTAGTTGGCAGCTCCATTTTCATCTTTCTGTTTTCTTAATTGCCTTATTAATAGAAGAGACTTTATTTGTCAAGGACAAAACTGCTTCTGGGGATTGGGGTGTGTGTGTGTCTGTGCAACATCACATATCACTAACCAATCAATGTTGTGAACAGCCAGCCTAGTATGGCAGAGCTATCCCTCCCTACAACTTGATCCAAGTTGAGTGATAGAAAATGTGATGCCAAATTTCAGAGGTCAGGGAGCTCAAAATATAAAATAGAATGGGAGGGGCTCAAAAAGTTTAGACCGATTTCTCACAAGGCGCTGCCCCAGCATCGTTCTTCTGAGAGCCAGTTTGGTGTAGTGGTTAAGTGCGCGGACTCTAATCTGGGAGAACCAGGTTTGATTCCCCACTCCTCCACTTGCACCTGGCTGGATGACCTTGGGCAAGCCATAGCTCTGTACCAGCTGTTCTCTCAAGGACAGCTTGGGAAAGAGCTCTCTCAGCCCCACCTACCTCCCAGGGTGTCTGTTGTGGGGAGGGGAAGGGAAAAAGAGTTTGTAAGCCGCTCTGAGACTCCCTTGGGGAGTGGAGGGCGGGGTATAAATCCAATCCCTTCTCTTCTTCTTCTTCTTCTCTTTGCCCCAATTGCCTGCTTGAATTTCCCACTATTTGCCATGGGGTGCATTTTGACCCGCAGCTCAGCTCAATTTCCTCCGATTTCCTCTGTGGCTTCAGTGATCCTCAAAAAACAGGAGCACTGAAGCCGCGGGGGGAATTGCGTGAAGCCACAGGTCAAAGTGCGCCTCGTGGCAAATAGTGGGAAATTCAAGCAGGCAATCGGGGCAAAGAGAAGAATGACGCCGGGGCAGCACCTTGTAGGAAATCGGTCTTAGTCTTGATTCCTGATCCGTTAAAACTACCTGCAGAGATTCAGTCGTGAGGGAAATGCATGCTGTCTGTGCTCAAGAAGACTCCGACTAGCTTAGGTTGCGGTCACACACACAAGATAAAGCGGGAGGGGGGGGAGTGAGGCTATTTCCTCCGGAGAAATTTGACCCGCAGTTGCACGGTGACACCTCCCTTTGAAGCTGCGGGTGCAGTCTGTCAGTTGTGATCAGACACAACTGTGGGTGTTATGTTTTTTTTGTGCTGTTTGTTTCCCATGCACTTAAACGAGCTCTGTCCTCTTCTCAAACTCCTCTGTCCTAGGTGTCATAACCCCCAAATCTCCAGGAATTTCCCAAGCTGGAATTGGCAACCCAACCCCCCACCTGTTATTAGCTTTGGAAGGGAAAGAGGTCAAGCAAAGGGGGGCAGGATCCTCCTGGCACTGCTCTGCTGCTGCTGGTCCTCCTCCTCCTCTTCTTCTTCTTCGTCTTCCTGAATTACAGCTCTGTGTTGTACTGATTAGCTTTTTAAAATATGCTGAGAAGACTTGAACACAGATCTGAATACATCTAGTTAGGCCTTAACGTGACACAAGAGATGCAAACCCCGATACTGAGAACAGGGGAGTTGGCTCTGGCTCGATCTGTCTTTGCTCCTGTGAGTAAGAGATTTTAATAAACTTAAGACTGAAGGCTGGTGTGGAGTTTGCTTGGCAAAGGAGGCTTGTTTTTCCTCCCCTCTTTCTCTTCTACAGCTTACCCAGGGAGCTAGTAATGCGTTTCTGTAATAGACTTCTATAAATGCTGTGAAACTGAGGGGAGCCGCACTTGTGAGGCAGCCAGGCCCAGCACACACTGTGGGCCTAACCGTGGGCAGTTCTGTCATGATTTCTGCTCCTGCCGGGCCCCGTTTGCTGCTTCCTCTAACTACTGCTTCAATATCTTCCCGTTGAATCGGCATCATTTCATGCCGGGGCTCTTCCTCATCAGGCTTCTGCCCCCTTGCCCTTCCGGCTCTTGTTTTAATAACACAAGCCCAGCTCTGTTTTTATGCAAATGAAAAAAGCTCCGTCCTCGTTGCGCTCAGGCTTTTCTGAAGTGATTTTGCTGCTTGCTCTGCCTGCCCACCTGTCTGAGAGCTTGATGGCTCAGACCTTCCCGGATCAATACGGACACAACATGTCTGTGATTGGGGACCGTTATGGGCTGCCTTTGTGACAGTCCCCTGAGGTGGCAAAAGAGGTGGCTTGAAAGCCAGGGCTGACTTGGGGTTGTTCATTGTTTTCTCTGAGAGAAAGATATTTGTTCTGGAGTCAGTTGGCTTCCTTTCAGGTGTGCTCAACTGCTACCATGCTGCTCCCCTTGCTTTTCACCTTGCCTGTCTTTAAAGAGACAAAAACATGGCGCTGATTGATTTATTTGGAGATTTCGTACCTTGGGCCTTTAACCCCAAAGGGTTTCTGAGGCAGCTCCCATAACCACATGTGATAAATAGTACAGAATATAACCACAGTGCGGTCTGAAAGGCACAAAATCAAATGGAACCTGCCATTCAGTTAGGCAAACCAGTCATAAAAGTCAGTAAATCTGTAGTTAGAGAGCAAAATGTACGTCTAAAATGCCCTAATGCTGATAAAACGGTGTCTCTGGGTTGGGAAATTCCTGGAGATTTGGGGGATGGAGCCTTGGTAAAGTGGGGTTTAGGGAAGGGAGAGACCTCATCAGAGTGCAATACCCTCCAAAGCAGCCATTTTCTGCAGGGGAACTGATCTCTATCTCCTGGAGAGCAATTGTAATACTCGAGATTCCCAAACCAGTGTTCCCTCTAAGCTGAGTTAGTGTGGGCTAGCTCAGTTTTTTAGCCTCCGGTTCACCCATTTTTGTCTCAGCTCAGGAAGGATGGCTCCCGAGCAGACTAATTTATGCAGCAGCCAAATTGCTTGCTCACAACTTTAATGCCAGTAGCTCACAAAGTAGAATTTGTGCTCACAAGACTCCACAGCTTAGAGGGAGCATTGCCCCAGACCCTACCTGGAGGTTGGGAAACCTAGTGGTTGTGCGTGACCTAGTGGTTGGCACTGTTTGGAGCTGCTCTTTTGTTTCTCCACATGGTTCTCTGCTGTTGGGCCAGCTAAGCCCCATTTGGGCACTGTATTCATGCTGTTATATAGTGAGGATTGCGACCATCTCCCTAATGGCAGTGCTGTTCTGAGGCAGCCACAAATAGAGCTGAGGTGACAAAGGATCCCTTTGAGGGAGCTATGAAATGTGTCTTTGCCATCATTTCTGATGCTTGAAAACCGTAGTGTCACAGTAGACAGGGAGGAAGTGATTGTCTGTAAATGCTGTTGTGGGTGAGCCCCTGTGATGAATACCAGACTGGCATGTGGAGGTACAAGGAGATGGACTGCCTCACAATTGCTAGGAGAGTATCCTGGAGATTGGAACTCGTCAGCCAGACACCTGCCGTGGTATGTGATGGGCAGACTGATTTTTACAGCAACATTAGACTTGGAATCTTAATCTGCTGTGGTAATTTCTAAGTTAGACTACTGTGATGTGCTGTGCATAGCGGTTGCCTTTGAAGATCATTCAGAATCTCTGCAGTGAGTTCAGAATGTGGTGGCCAGGCTGTTGATTGGTACTTGTATTTTTATACGTATACTGCCTGTGTTGAAACATTTGTGCTGGCTCCCAGTTAATGTCACCCGGGAGTGATGTCATCGTGGGGGATGACGCTCTAGGTTTTAGGCAAAACTCTATGGTTTTGAGGCCCCAAAACCCCATAGAGTTTTGCCCAAAACCTAGAGCGTCACCCCCAATGTCGGAATCGCAATGACGGCACATTCGGGTAATGTCATCACGGCACGCACGCTTTACGCACACTCCAGAAGAACTGAAGGAAGGATCAGGAGTCCCTCTGCCAGCAGCCAGATAGAACCTGGCAACCCTACCAAGGGGAGAAGAAAGAATAGGATCACCATATGCATTAAATTTTTTTATTTATTTTGTTTTAAAACTTTCATAATCTGACTACTTGTTAAAGGGCTCAAGGTGGCGAGCAGCAAAAGAAACAAATCATTATATATAAAACCCCAGTCCCCCAAACTGAAGACCTACAAACTTTCATTGTCCTCAAAATCCCCACCACTAAACAATAAGAGGAATACAAGTGTCCCTCCAGTCTCCCTTCTTACATATTCTCATGGCTGGCTGAAAGGCTTTCCAAGAGAGCTTCCTGGAAGTGGGGGGCTACACTGAAAAGCTGGCGTTTTCTCCAGGGGTACAGATCTCTGTACTCTGGAGATCAGCTGTAACTTCAGGCCCCACCTAGGGGTTGGCAACCCTATGGGAGATGTGACATGGATACGGTTGCCAGCCTCCAGGTGGGGCCTGGAGATCTCCTGCTTTTACAACTGATCTCCAGCTGACAGAGATCCATTCCCCTGGAGAAAATGGCTGTTTTGAAGGTTGGACTCTATGGCATTGGACCTCAGCTTGGTCCTCCTCAAACCTCACCCTCTCCTGGATCCATCCCCAAAGTCTCCTGGATCTAACCCAGAGCTGGCAACCCTAGACATGGACTGGAACACGACAAGGCCTTTTTCTAGTTGGGGTTTCCCCCAAAATTCCCCCCTCCACAGACAACACCTCCATCATAGATACGTTTATTATTGCTAGTTTCTGATCTTCCTTTTTATGACCTTTAAAAAAGAAATCCCGAGATTGACCCTTCGTTATCAGTTTTTTTTGTTGGTCTATTTTCTGGTTGTCTGTTCCAAATGCATTTTAAATATTTAATTGTAGCTTTTGTCATAAAATGTAGCGTTTCTCCCATGTTTCCAGTAAACCGTGATTCTGATTTGCACAAGCCAAACCAAGTTCTACGCTTGTCCAGAATCATGGGATATCACGCCAAGCCTTGACTTAAGATGTTCAGTTGAGGCGGGGGGGGGGGGAGAGGAGGAGTTGGCAGTACTTAATCCTTTATTTTTTTGCTCAAATAGCTGAAAAGAACAAAATCAACATGTTAACAGGCAGCGACATTTAGACAGCTCCTAGTGCTGGCTGGGGTATGCATGCCTTTCTATGTGTGTGTATGTGTGTGTGTGGCTCGTAGCCTCACTCTCTGAAAGCAGACAGGCTCTCCCCCCCATCTCAGACCCCCTACCCAGGCACTTGCGACTGCCACTCACACAATGGAGTGGCCGCTGTGACGGACAGAGAAAACAGCTAACGTTTGAGATGCGGGGTTGTGACCGATTGGCTGGTTTCTCCTTGGCTCCCTCTGTCTCCCCGCAACTTCCTTAAGGTTTGCTTTTCCACAAGCCGATTCGCTCTAAGAGCTAAAGCTGCTCATATTTTTTGCTGCATTGGGATATGTGCCGAGAATTTTTATCAGTCGCCTTTTTTTTTGTGTGCTTGCGCTAGAATGTGGTAGAAATACAAATGGAGCAGAAAAGCCGAGGTTACATACACAGATGAACAAAGCATCCAAATGAACTGCCCTCAGACAGCTGGGATGCCGATCTTGGCTGAGTCGGCAGCGTGGTGGGTGTTCAGCCCGGCAAACCTGAAGGTGCCGTTCCGTTGCGTGTGGTTAGCGTTAGCTCCTGAGGGCCCAGGCGTGCCTGGCTTCAGAAAAGACCACCGTGAGAATGAGCCAGGGAGGGGGCTAATTAAAGACCCTTCTAGCAAGAGGGGGTGACGGCATTCCAGAGAAGACTGTTGTAAGCCAAGGATTGGTTCGGTCCAGCGGAATGAGCCCTGGCCCATCCCAGGGGACTTCAGCTGTGTTTCCTGGCAAAGGCAGATGTAATATAAAATAGACATCATGGCGGATCCCTTGGCCACAGTGTGAGCCTACCTGCTTCCCATCTTCAGTGTTTGAAGGACAGGTGCCATTCACAGGCTGCTTCTGTCACTGGTTTCGCTTTAGCTTAATGGCGGCTCACCTCTTTTTCCATCCCGTTCTTATGTTCATCAGTTTACCGGTTCCTCTGTTGCCAAGCTAATAAAAATTAGAAATGTTTTTAAAAAGTGCAAAACTCCTTTGGGGATTGGAAGGAGATTTCTTGGTGACATTACAGGCACAAGCCAGTCAGTGCCATTCACAGTCTGCAGAACAGTCCCCCCCCCCCCCCCCCCAGGTTGGAAAGGAAAGACACATTCGGACTGAACAAAGGGAAGGTGCTTGCAAGTCAACTCCACTGCTTTAAAAATATTCTGTCTGTCTTTGCCCTCAGGCTATGGCTGGTAGGTGGGCACTTTTCACCACTCCACTGCACACAAAATGCTTATGGTTGAGTTGGCAGCAGTGCCCCCTCTTGCTGTCCGCTGCTCCCCGTGGCAGCCTTGTGTCCCCTTGCTTCCTGCTCCGGTGCGTTCTCCTTGTGAACCACTGTGCTTATTTCTCTTTGGGATCACAGCCACAGCTGATCTGCATTTCCTGTTGCAAAGGGCTTCTCAGTTTCAAAAGTAGTTTGTGGTTGAGGTCTCCTGTTTGAGAAAAGCAAATGTGAACTCCCCGTTAGCTTCTGAAACGACTACTGTGGTTTGCTTTGCCGGTGTGCTCTTATTCTTTTATTGTCATTCCCCTTGACTTTAGATGTTCCACCTGTAATGTTCCAGCTGTATTAAGTTAATGTGAGGAGTTAATGGGGAGAAAAAATAATCTTTGCAGGGCTCGTGAATATCTCTGGAGAGAGCTAGATTTGCAGAAGAATCTGTCCAGGACTAAATATACGTAGTAGTAGTAGTAGTAGTAAATATATGTAGTAGTAGCAGCAGCAGCAGCAGCAGTAACAAGTAGTAGTTAACAATTTATATGTTTTAGAATGCTCTAAATGCTGCATATCCTAGCTCAGTAATACAGCAACCCTGTAAGGCAGGTCAGTATTATTGCCCCCATATTTTCAGAAGGAGAACTAAGGATGAGTGTGAGTGGCTTGCCTTATGTGTTCATGGCCAAGGTGAGATTTAAACCAGGGACTTTCTGGTGCTGAGTCCAGTTTCTTAGAGCAGAACTGGGTAATATGGAGAACAGCAGCCTCATTTTCCTCCTCCCGTTGCCCTGCTAACATCTGGTGCAGCTCGACATGCAATATGATGTTGGGTTGGGGCTGTGGCTCAGTAATATGCCAGCTGTTTGGCCTGCAGAAGGTCTCAGGTTCAATCCCTAACATCTCCCAGTTAAAACGATTAGGTGGCAGGTGATGGGAAAGGCCTCTAGTTGAGACCCCGGATAGCTGCTGCCAGCCTGAGTAGACAATACTGATCTTGATAGGCCAGTGGTCTGACTTAGTAGCCCTGTGCAGGTGACCTGTCTGCATGGTGTGTTGGAGCAGAGGGAGAGTGGGCATGAATGAGCTAGCCCCACCCCCACCTTTGCATGGTGCAAATGAGCACATGAAGTACTTTTACATCTGCCCCCTCCACGTGACCAGTGCTTTCTGAATGTTGCTTACTGTGGGGATGGGGCACGCGTATGGGCACTTCCCCCACACATTCACACTGTGCAGATGACTCGGCAGTTGTGTGAAGGTGGGAGTTGAGGCCAGGGTGCTGATGTCCACTCTTCTCCAATGAACAGTGAGCCAGTGTATGGACAGGTTATCTACACTGGGCAAGTACAAGGCATCTTCATGTGATCATGTGACCATGCCAGCAGGAGCCATGGAGCAGGGCAGGGATAACTTTTAGTATAATAACATCACATTACATCACAACCAACTAGACATTACATGGAGGAAGAAGGGAGTGGAGGAGAGGGTGCAGAAGTTCTGCAGCAGCTACACTTTCTCTATATTGTCTGGTTCACCTTTAGCCACAGTGCAAAACCATCGGCCATCAGTGGCTCCATTCTGTACATGCGCAAGATGCTGAGAAGCACTCAGGTAGCTGTGAGTAGGCAGCCTCTCTGCATTCCAGTAGGAAATCAAGAACAGATCAACTGAAATGGGCGTGGGGGGGAAGAGCCAGCAAAAACCATGGAGGATGTCTCGTGCCCAGAAAGATTTGAACCACTGTTCCTTTTAGTGCCGGCAGTGGGAGGAAGGAATGTCCTGACTTGGAGCAGTGAGGCACGCAGGCCCAAACTGGTTTAATTTATTTCCCTTCGTAGCTTGTTTTCCTTTTGCTTTTTTGTTCTGACAGCAGCGGCAACAGCAGCAGAAACTGCCAAATGACACCTCACCTGTTGGAGGTTGAACTTCAACCTGTGCAAATAACAATGAAAGCCAGGGGTGGGGTTGGGGAAGAGGAGTCTTTGGTGTGTAGTTGCTATTGGTTGATGGTAGCTTGTGCCTTATTTTGGAAAGAAACTGTAGATGTCATCAGCCCTGTTTTGTTTTCTGTCCACAGATCAGAGCGAAGGATTCCATTGCAGAGAAGAGTGCCGGATCCTTGGCCATTCTGATCGATGCTGGATGCCTCGGAACCCTGTCCCCAGCCGAGCTAAGTCCCCTGAGCATGGAAGGAATGTCATGTCCCTCTCCATAGAAGCCAGCACTGTGGATACAGAGCTTTATGAAGACTCTAGCACAAAGAGAACTTTTGCGACGTTTGGCAAAGACGGGAGTGAGCCCATTCCCGAGGAACCCAGGGGCCCAGTCACCTTGAAAGGCAAAAGAACTGTGGATCCTCCCATCTGCAGTCCAAAGGTCAATGGCGCAGTCCGAGAGGCGGGGAACGGCTGTGAAGCCGTCAGCCCTGTCACGTCACCCGTCCATCTGAAGAGCCCCTTGTCTAGCAAACCATCAGTGTCCTACAACATAATGCACTGCCCGGCAAATCGTGACCTGGAGCCGTTTGTAAACAATGGCCCTTCTCGGCCCATGGAGGCAGAGCCAAGGGGCGCAGACAGTGAAAATATCATGCATGAAATTAACCCTCTTCTGCAAGAATGTAGAGAGAAAGACTCACCCGGAGTGAAGAGGCTAAAAGACATAGTACTCTAAGCGATGCCGGAGAGGAAGGGAAGCAACACGATGGGACGTGTGTATTGTTTTTAACAGCTTACTGACGGTTCACAAATTTGCTGTATTTAAGAGCTTCCCCTAAATGTATTGTTTATAAATGAAGCTATCGTTAACGTGACAATCCCACATGGTTCAACAGGCGGCAGGGGTGTTTGTCAAAGCAAACAGGGCGGGTTTCCCGTTTCCTGTGGCAAGGGAGTGGTGGAATGGCGGCAGTCCAGTTGATGGAAAGTATTAGCGACGAAGTATTTTGGATTTATATTTTTGTATTAAAAAAAACACTCTAATGTGAAATTCCATTCTTGATGAAGAATTGAATCTTTAAAAAATGAGAGAAACCCTACTTGTATCTGGTAATCTAGAATATTTACCTCGATATGCCTCTGGTTTAGACAGTGGGACAGCCGTTTCTCACGGCACGACTGTGGACTTGCAATTCATTTGCCTTGATCCAGCGGTTCTGGTGCACATGTGGAAGGTCTTGTGCGCCAAGGGGGGCTTCGGTGCTCTCCGTGCTCATAACTGCTGTGTGTGCATCAGAACCCCGTGGAGCTGTAGACTCGAGCCACTGTGGTTTCTTCCCCGCCGGGCACCCCAAGCCCACTCTTTCATTTGAGGTCTTGCTCTTTTGCTGTGACCACCCCTGCCTTCGAAACCCTTCCGCCGCCACTTGCTTATCTGTACTCTTATCGTATTTGATATTGCAAATTCCTGTATGTCTAGTGATGGAAAAGGCTTTCGAGTGTATTCATTCATTTCTTTGCTTTTTTTTCCGACAAAGAGACCGAGCCCCAAAACTTAGGGAAACTGCAAAAGATAGATACAAGTTTGCCGCAGCTCTTTGTCATCTGGGCCGATGATTCTCCCGCATACTCCCATTTCCCCTCCACAGCACCGTTCACTTTTTCCTCCCGAGATCTTTTAGGGGTTATTCTAGCATCTCATTTGCACTTGTTAGATATGCTGTGCTGAAACTTTTATGAGATCAAGTTCCTTCTTCCTTCCTTCCTTCCTTTTTTTTGGTGTCTCAAGGACCGATGGGTCATTGTTTCTCCAGGACTGCTGATTGGTTTTCAAACAGATCTACCTTGGTTTTAGGAGAGACCAGAAGACAAGAATGATTTTGAGGTCCCATTTATAAGTCAAACCAGCCATGGGTATCGGTATAAGCATTCCACATGTGCCCTGTTGTGTTTAAACACACTGACTGTGCATTGGCCTATTCGCCTGTAGCAATTTTTATCCTGCCTTTTTTCCAAGGTGCTTAAAACAGGGAAAAGATTCCCCCATCTTCGTAGCAGCCCTGTGAGATAGGTTTGGCAGAGAAAGAGAGAGAGAATGACTGGTCTGGGGTCATCCAGGGAGCTTCATTATGTGCACATGTAATATGTGCATTTAAACATGATGGAGAACGGATGGAATGCTTTACCCTTGGCCCTCATCGGTTGTCAGATCTGCGTGCTGCAAATTAGTATTCTCCTTAGATCTGTTGTTCCAAAATTGTCTGATTCCTAACTGCAAGCAGGTGAGCACTGTTTGGCTGCCATCCTCACGGCTGTACTCTTTTTTGGAGGTGGTATATACTCATAGTGAACAAGTTGTCTGTATTGTTCACTGTGAACATTAGCTGCCTCTGCAGATAGGAGGTGGTGTGAAAGACAGCTGTTCTCGCTCATTACTAACTTTTCCAGGTTCCCCTAAATTTATGATAGAAGAAGTCTTCTTTCCCCTGAATTAAAACTGGAAACTTGCTTCACTCTTCCACGCCGAGTTTTATTTTAGTACGTGTAAGAGAAAAGGATGCACCCCATTTCAGTCAGTAATAATAATCACTCATCTGGACATGCCTCTTGATTGGAAGGAGGCAGCCCCAGAACATGCACTGTTACAGAGGCACAGTGGGCAGCCTCTGCAGAGGAGAAGGAAAGTCTGTTTTGTCTTTGCATTAGCAGTAACTGAATGGCCCCGTTGCATCCGCTGTAGAGACCTGGGGAAATAGTGGGGGCTGACTGAGAGGAAGTTGGAGGGAACACAGAACAATGAATAATACAGAGATGCAGAAGGCAGCCTCCTGTATCAGTAGTTGCTTTGAGCTTAAAGGAGTCATAATTTATAGCTCACTAGCAGGTCTTTCAGGTGCCCTGGGATTTTCCAGAGTTTTTCAGACAACCTGTTTAGTTTGGGGGAGGGAAAGGGTAGGGAAGGTTGGGAAGCAATGATCCAGAAGTGTGCACTTTTACCTCCATGCTGGGGGAGATGTGGTGGAGAGTACCAGCATCACTTCTGTTTTCTCCATGTATCATGGAGGTAGATCAAGTAAGCAATAGAGAAGATGCGTTGAAGAGCAGGCAGTCTGAATGTAATAGCACTGCAGATGAAGTTTTGGGTGCCTCCTGTTTGGAGAAGGCAAACCAGTGGATGGTTTTCTCTCTCTCTTTTTATCTAGTGCTTATTTTATGTGGCAACAGGTTTGTGAAATTATCAGCCCCCACCCCACCCCGGAAGATAAGACTGCTCAGACTTCCGTGGAAGAGATATTTTATAGAAGTGAGGGACACCTTGTCCCGAATGGAATCAAGTCTTGTTTTGTTCCCCACTGGATAATTTCTCAGAGAGGGCTGGAAACATCGGCTCTGTTGCTGTCATTAACCCTACATGTGATAGAATTCTCTGCCCCATAACATACTCCTTTGAGTCCAGAGATCACTGGGAGGGAAATATATTGCTATTTCAACACTTGCTCTGCCAATCAACAGAAAATAATGGTTTCCAGAGAAACAATCTTCCCGGCTCTAACCTATCTTGATAAAAAAATTTTTTTTAGTCACTTTTGATTTATTTAAATTAAAAAATGGCTACAGGAAAAACAGCCTCCAATCTTTATCGCCCTGGAAATCAAATAAGCTGGAGTAATTTCTTTTCTTTAGAAAAAGGTGGAGAAAATGGATAGGGCTCGGTGGTCTGCTTTCCCCGTTTGGCGTTCTAATTTATATACCACCAGGGTGTTCTATTTGTCCTGTCATTTGAAACTTTTTTTTTTAACAAAAGAAGAGACATTAGTAATGAAATTACACCCGCTTTAATTGCTGCAAGACTATAAACTCTTGGAAATCATGGTCCCCTGAGTGGGTTGATTCACTGAGACTGCCATCTGGCATCTGGAGAGCCTTGGGGGCCCCAAAGTCCTCTAAGCCTCATACAAACTATGACTTGTAATACGCCCCATCTCCCAGGTGATTCCATCCTACACACATAATTCCATAAGTCATAAAAGAAACAATCCAGTTTAGTATAGTGATTAAGAGTGGCGGACTCTGATTTGGGGAACTGGGTCTGATTCCCCACTCCTCCACATGCAGCCAGCTGGGTGACCCTGGGTCCATCACAGTTCTCTCAGAGCTGTTCTCTCAAGAGCAGTTCTCTCTGGACTCTTTCTGCCCCACCTACCTCACAGGGTGTCTGTCATGGGGAGAGGAAGGGAAGGCAATTGTAAGCCGCTTTGAGACTTGTTTGGGTGGAGAAAAGCAGGGTATGTAAACCAACTCTCATCCTCTTCCTCCTTTTCTTTCTTTCTTTCTCTCCTCCTCCTCCTCCTCCTCCTCCTCATCTTCCTTCTTTCTTAAAATGACATAAATAGTCTCTATCATGGTAATAGGTTTGTAGCCCAGACGGGGCACCCCGTAAACCCTCAAACCCTGATTAAGCATGCTCATCTGACCCTGCTCTCCCACAGCTTGGGCTCTGCATATTCTTTACATTTGCACCAAGTGCCCTGGCCTGAGTGCTGGCAAGGTCCACCCAACGAGCTGGAAAAGGGATGGGGGCAAGAGATAACCAGTAGAGGGTAGCGCCTGATGTCAAACTTCAATGTTGTGTTGAGTCTGAGAGAGTGTGATGCTCCTGGCTGCTGTAAAGAAGGTGGCGGCACGAGATGGGCTCTTTATGACCAGCTGATTCCCAAGTTCTTGCGGATTGTGCATTGTGCTGTTCACTTGAATTAACTGCTGTTCCCATTTGGAATCCGTGGTCCTTGGACCCCACAGGTCCTCTTGGGAGGCACTTCAGTTGGACAGAACACTCCTGCCTCATTGCAGCCCACTAATCTCCCCAAAGTGCTGCTCCTAGGAGCCAAGGGAACCTTAGGAAAAGCATTAAAGGCAAACTGGAGAAGGGGGAGGAGTCTGTGGCAGGAAGGGGAGGGGAACCAGTGGAAATTGCCACACCTCTTCTGTTAGCGGAAAGTTTCATCTAGATCCAACCCATAGTCTACAAGTTTATTCTCTCCTTTTTAATTTCATTTCCCCCATATATACTTTAAAACAATTTTAGGGTCTTAATGTCTTTGGGATATGATCATAAGATATATTGGCCTTGGTCCAGGGGAGGGCAGGCCCAGCTGCATGCTCTGTAACAGAGTGCACCAGTCCTCAGTCCAAGACAGTTGCTGCTGATGGTGCTTATCAGTTTGTCGAGGGAAGGGGCGGGTTTCAGTGCCCTCCAAATGTCTGGTGCCATCAACATTGACAGGCATTCATCATTTCAATAGGGGCCATGTTCCTAGCTCAGTACAGCATTGGTTCAGTGTGCATAAATTATTGGTGGACTCAAATGTACAAGCAATTCTCCCCCTCTTTCCATCAGCATGGACTTTTCTGTTCATTCTGATCGGAGGTATAAATTTGTGGCCAAATTCCTTTGAAATGATCAGGAGAGCTCCATAGGTACTTGGAAGAGCATGCAGGGCTCGGAATTGGGGTGTCAGCATGTCAATTTGAACCGTCTAATGTTGCCTGTACTGGAGACAGACTTCTGAGTGTCTTTTAAAACTCCATTTCTCTGTAATTTTAGTTTAAGGAAAGTCATTTGAAGGAGCTGGTTCGGCTCCCCCCCCCCCGTCCTACACGATGTTTCCTGCTGTCAAATGTGCTCTGCGAACCTGTTGAATCAGCTTTCTGTTTTCTGCCAGTTATAATAAGGATTTGATTTCCAGTCATGCTTTTTATACACAGCTGTAATTTAATCAATGCCTATTCTCTGGAATCCTGGCTCCAAAGGTATATACCATAATGTGAATGAATTTATGGCTTCCTTTCTTCAGGGGGGAAAAATCCTCTTACCTTATTTGCTAGAGTAGCCTGGGCCAGTTGTTCTGTGCATCAGATCACACGTTTTTTCCTCCTTTGAAAATCCAGGGTTTGGGCTGGGAAGGCTTGATAAAACATGATTTGTGGCTGCAATGGACATGAGCATTTAATGTATCAGCAAGGTGAAGCTGTTGCCATTTCTCTGGTTAAATCGTGAAGCTGGAGATGGCCTGTGGACCCCACACGTCGTGCAGAAGTGAATTACTTTTAGTTTGCTTTCTTTCTTTTTTTTTCCAAATAGGAAACAAGTTGTAAAGAACACATTATCCAATTAATATGTGGAAATTACTCTCGGAGTAGAGGGGAAAATAAGAACCTCGTTACAAATGAAAACACATTTGTCAATCAATGGGGACAATTGATTATCGTGTTGGTAAGGCTGCGTTTGCAGCTTTTGATAATTGTTGACCCAGTGTATGTTAACTTTAGCAGAGGAGCCCGACAAACTTCACCGTGGCATTGGTGAAAACGGATTTGTTACTGGCATCAGCTGACGTTCAGCTGATTCAAGCTGGGATCGTGTAATCTTTATGACAAAGAGCTGACCTGGTGGAAGCTTGTGTTTTTCAGCAACAAATGCCACCTGGCTTAAATCAAGTGCTAAGGTCTCAAGTTGCAACAGCAACTTGCAAGGAGGACAGAAGTGCTGCACCATGCTGACGTGGACACTGTTTTGCTTGCAGAACTGAGGAACAAGTTCAACAGTACTTGACTACAATTCCTCATCGCGTCTCTGTTGCTGATAGTCCGGAGAACAAAATTCGTTGTATATGCTGATATGTATGTTATGTACATTTTCACAGTGATTGAATCATTGTAAATGGGGGGAAAAGGGGGAAAAAGAATCACCATGCTGTCTATTTTATGAAGATGATAAAGCAGCTTTATTAAATTATTACAACTCTTGTTTCAAAAGAACGGTGTACCTGCCACGTTGTTTTTTTTCCTCTTTTTCTTCCTTTTTTTTTTTTTAAAAAAAGAGAAAACTGATGCAAATTTTGTTTTTCCCACTTTGATGTGACTTTATTTCTCTGCTTCAAAAAAAAATCTAATGCATTTTAGTATTAAAGGCAATTATTGAATAAAATGGAAAAAAATAAGTGTTTGGTTAAATACGCCTATGTGGGTTTGCTTGTCAACTGAAATGGATTTACGTCTGCCGATCGACACGTTGAAGTTTGGAAGTGCAGCTGCTGCTTACATACTTTTCTCTGTTCCTTTCAGTGAGGTTCAGATTCAGGCCCATAGCCAGGATTTTGTTGTTGGGGGGCATTTACATTTTTAAGGGGGCAGTTAAATTACTCGGAGTGCCTGTCTTTAAATGGGGAGGCTCCGAGCCTGTTGCTACCCCTTCCGTTCAAGGAACAGGGCAGCAAACGCATTGGTTCCCAGGAAAGAACAGGCCAGAGGGCATTTAAGTGCCTTTGGAGTTCCCTTTAGCAAGGCAAGAAAGCACAGAAGGGCACGCAAGGGTGCTACCTTCAATACATCTCCAACAATCCCCCTTTCTGTTAGCCCAGTCCTGCTGTATACCACCTAGGTCACGGTGAGCCTTTCAAAAGCATTCCCATGAGCCTTTGGGAAACATGCAAAAATAAGATTTCTGGCATGGCTATTTGTGGGGCAGGGCTTTTAATTAAGGGAGCAGGCCCCAAAATGCCCCACAGTAGCCTGTTCAGGTTAACCTTGGTGTATTCCACTTACATCGCTGATCCCATATCTCCCGTGCTCTGCAATGTGCCCATGGAGTACATATATGCACAACCTGATTCCTCTTACTGAACGCGTACACAAATCTGCTTCCCCTGTTAACAGGGAGGCCCCTAGAGGAGGTGGAAAGGCCTCCCAGCTGAGTCAGCTGGCTGAGGATTCCACTGTCTGCCTTCCATGAAAATCATCCCTTTCGCTCCTTGTGCCTTCTGCCCTGCCTGCTTCCCATCTGGCAATAGCTCAGTGGCAGAGCACATCCTTTGCACGAAGAACATCCCAAGTGCAGTCTCTAGGTTCTAGTAGCATCACTGGGAAAGAGCACATCTTGAGACCATGGTGAGCATCTGCTAGCCGGAGCACAAAATACGTGGCCTGGATGGACCAGTGGCTTGAGTCAGCATACGGATTTTTGTCTCTCTGCTCAGAGAAACAGCACCAATGTTGCTGCACTGCCTCCTCCTCCATTCCTTTCAGAGGATCACTCATAGGCATACCTAGGGTTGCCAGGTCTGGTTGGAAAACACCAGGAGACTTTGGGGGTGGATGCAGGAGAGGGTGGGGAGGGGAGGGGCCTCAGCATGGTCCAATGCCACAGAGTCCACCCTTCAAAGCAGCCATTTTCTCCAGGGGAGCTGATCTCTGTCAGCTGGAGATCGGTTGTCAAAGCAGGAGATCCCCAGGCCCCACCTGGAGGCTGGCAACCCTAGGCACACCAATAAATGATGAGGTCAAAAAGCAGTGTTCCCTCTAAGCTGAGTTAGCATGAGCTAGCTCACAGTTTGTTAGCCTCCAGCTCACACATTTTTGTCTTAGCCCAGGAAGGATGGCTCCAGAGCAAACTGATTTATGCAGTAGCCAAATGACTCGCTCACAACTTTAATGCTAGTAGCTCACAAAGTAGAATTTTTGCTCACAAGACTCCACAACTTAGAGGGAGCATCAAGGGAATATATGTACAGCAGCCATGGAGGACACCCTGTTATTGGACACTTCAGAACCTTGGGACCCAGATACACTCCTGGACTCACCCCATGATCCCGCCTCAGCCCAGCAAACAAAGGTAGTGGTGAACCCAGACAGAAGGAGCTCTAACCTGGCACTATAGGCCTTCCTTTCACAAGCCCTGACCATGAAGAAGAGTCCATGATTTAGGTATTACCTAGATCACAGCTCCTATTGTGACACCAGAAGCAGTGGGACTGCAAGGTATGCTACAGAAACCCACCATTCGTGCCTCCTTCTAGCTCCTTTTCTCTCTCTGCAGTCCTTACCCCAGAAGCTGGCTTTGCAGTTAGTCACGTGGCCTTGGTGAGGACTAGCCCCACTGTTTTGCTTAGAAGACCATGACACCAAGCCAACCAGCTCCTGGTTTGATGAGAATAAGAACTGTGCTTGAAAGTCCCAACCATTTATGTTCGGGAGGGAGAATCAGGAATTTTAGTTGTTTTTAACCTCCTTTTCTCACAAATGGGGACCCAAAGCAGCTTACAAAATACAATTCATATAAACAAATGAATGAACAACCCTCACTCTCAAGAATACTCCAAATCTCAGGCAAGTGTGGGAGCCACAGGGCCCCGGGGGGGGGGGGGGGCGGTGGAAGCCAAGAGCAAAGAGCCCTTGGGCTTATACCATTGGCTTGTGCTTTCGACCCAGATCTTCTTCAGTAGCTGCTAGCAAGATGTTCCTCACCTGCTTCCCTTGCGAGAGTTGACAAGAGGTGACAATGGGGCAGTGTTGTGTAGTGATTAATGGGCTGGGCTAGGACAGGAGAGACTGCACTATGAAGCTTACTGGCTGACACTGGGCCTATCACTTTCCGCTTCACCTACCTCAGCCAGTTGTTGTGAGCGTAATGTGGGAAAGAAACAGCTGCTTAAAGCAGGGGTGGGCAAATAGCGGCCCGGGGGCCACATGTGGCCCGCCACAGAGTTTTTTGCGGCTCGCCAAGACAGTCGGCCACATGGTGTGATAGGGTACATTTGTCTCATTAAACTGATTCTAAAATTAAATATGCTTGCAGCTATAGATGATATGAAATTAGCACAATAAATAAATAGAATAAAACTACCACTATTTTATTTAATTTATACTTATTTATTTTTATGATACAATTTATACCTTTTCTGAAATGCAAAGTTAACTAATGAATGCAATCATTTTAAAATGTGCGGCCCTCCACTAACCTCCGCTCCCACAAAGTGGCCCCCGAGCCAAAACAATTGTCCACCCCTGGCTTAAAGGAAGGGTAGAGTCAAAATGACACAGAATAAGGTCTTTTCCACACTGTGTTTTTGATGCCGCTTTGTCCCTCCCTTACAGACATTTTTATTTGCTGGTCACTGCTGTCCCAATTTTTCATCCATTTTCCCCTGGGTTTTGGTCTGGAAAAAAAAAATGAGGAAAACATTTTTTTGAGAAGGGCAAGCAGTGACTGCAAATGATACTGTCTGTAAGGAAGGCAGTTAAGAATCCAAGCTGCATAAAAAACCCGGTGAGGAAAAGTCCTGACTGGAAAGGGGGTAAGTGAAATCTGGCCAGTTCAAGAAAGGGTTTGATGAAACAGCAGCAGAACAGGAACATGATCTCTCCCCCACCCCAAGATGACTGACATTCTGTTCATTCCCGACATTCATAATTTGAAGTTTTATGTAAAGAACAAGCTGACCTGGAATGCATAAATCATAACTGGAAATTTGACTGTTCGGCTTGAATGAAATTAACTTCACATTTTGCTAAGTTCCATGGTGTCGCTACTGGGGACTGTCAAACAGATAAACAAAGAGGTAGAATGCAGAAAAATGCAGGTTACAAGTTGGCTCAAATGCTGCTTCCCATAGTGCAAACTCTTTTACACGCTAACCACTGAACTGAAAATATGTGCCAAATATTCGAAAAGCCAGACAATACTTGCCCTCAGAATTCACAGGGGAAAATGTGAACATATGGGAAAAGTGATGTACGGCAGGATGAAGAGATCAGCAAACAGGTCAAGGTCTTCTTTCATGCCATCCTCTTGGCCTAGGCTAGCCATCAGGAAAAAAAGCCAGCCAATGCCAACTGTATCATCCTGGCATGATCAAGTACCAGCCTGGACCAGCTTTTGATTATATCATGTTACCTCTTGAGTCGGGAGCAGCTGGACAGGTGTGGACTATGCCTCTGGCCTCCATACCATCACCCATGGCAGGTGGGACATAGGGCCCCAACACCAAATTGGTGCCCTCTTCATTGTGGTTTCCCAACCGGCCACTGAGATGGAGACTGGCCCTGTCCCACCTGAGCCCATCCACAGCCATTCTCTTTGCATCTGCTGAAAGCGGGAGAGAGAAGAAGAGAGAGAAGAGACTGGAATTATACCCGCCCTTCACTCGGAGTCTCAGAGCGGTTTACAATCTCCTTTCCCTTCCCCTCCCCACAGTAGACACCCTGTGAGGTAGGTGAGGCTGAGAGAGCTCCTTCCAGAACTGCCCTTGAGAGAACAGCTCTGCCAGAACTATGGCTTGCCCAAGGTCATCCAGCAGCTGCAAGTGGAGGAGTGGGGAATCAAACCCGGTTCTCCCAGATTACAGTCCGCACACTTTAACTTCTTCTGCTGGCCAGTTCTATTTTGTACCTTTTGTTGTTAGCCACCTTGTGTGGTCCTTTGAATATACTAGGAGGAGCGGCCTCAAATAATTATTGGCAGCAGTGGGTGCAAGCTCCAGCAGTGAGATGTTCCTTATTGGCTTAATATTTACACCCTGCTTCCCCCCCCCCCCCCCAGTGGGGAGCCAGAGTGGCTAACAAAATCATTCTCCTCTTCTCCATTTTAACATCACAACAACTTTGTGAAGTAGGTTAAGCTGAGAGAGAGTAACTGGCTCAGGGTCACCAAATGAATTCCATGGTCAGTAGGGTTGCCATCCTCCAGGCAGGGGCTGGAGATGTCCTGGAATTACAACGGATCTCCAGTCTACATAGAGAGCTTATTAATTAATTAATTAAACCATTGATTCCACTTCTCCTGGAGAAAACGGCTGCTTTGGAAGGTGGGCTATATGGCATTATACCCTACTGAAGATGAGGTCATTGGATTTATACTCCACCCTTCCCTACCCGAGGGAGTCTCAGAGCAGTTTACAATCCCTTCTCCTCCCCACAGTAGACACCCTGTGAGGTAGGTGAGGCTGAGAGAGCTCCTTCCAGAACTGCCCTTGAGAGAGCAGCTCTGAGAGAACTTGTGACTTACCTTAGGTCACACCAGCAGCTGCATGTGGAGGCGTGGGGATTCAAACCCGGTTCTCCCAGATTAGAGTCCGCACTCCTAACCACTACACCAAACTGGCTCTCCCTTCCCAAAGCCCACCCTCCCAGGCTCTACCCTCAAATCTCCAGGTAGTTCTGAACCCGGAACTGGCAACCCTAAGTTGCTGCATGGGGATTTGAACCTGGATCTCCCACGTCATAATCCAGCTCCCTAACCACAACACCTTGCCGTGCTGCCAATTCTCCACCTCTGCCCAAGTTTTTTAAAAGAGCTGCTGCCCAAGGGAGAAAGTCAGTCCAGAGGAGGTCTGGCAGTCACTACCAGATGACCTGCCCCTCTTCCCTGATTTCAGAGGCATCGGATGATGTGCCAGCAAGTGGCCCAACCTTCAGGGAGTAACTGGAGAACCAACTGGAGCGATGAATGGCTGTGTAGCTCCAAACACCCCCTCATTGCAGCAGACTACTAATGAAGAAGCCAGTCCCCCCGCCCTGCATGAACGACCCTCATTTCCTATTACCAAGACTGTTTATAAGAAAGTGCCAGCCACAACTAATACATTTTGGGGGTGGGTGGGGTGGGGGGAAGAGGATTATTTCTCTGAGAGCCTGGATTTCATTTTTGAGGCTGGTCCTCTACTCCACCACTGTCAGACAACTGGGGGGGGGTATAAACTTTCAAGATTAGCCACCAGAGAGCTAGCTTGGTATAGTGGTTAAGAGCACGGACTCTAACCTGGGAGAACTGGGTTTGATTCCCCACGCCTCCACGTGCAGCTGCTGGTGTGACCTTGGGTCAGTCACAAGTTCTCTCAGAGCTGTTCTCTCAAGGGCAGTCCTCGAAAGAGCTCTCTCAGCCCCACCTTCCTCATGGGGTGTCTGTTTTTGGGAGGGGAAGGGAAAGGAGATTGTAAGCGGCTCTGAGACTCCAAGTGAAGGGCAGGGTATTAATCCAATCTCCTCTTCCTCTCTTCTTCTCTCAGTATGGTGTATCCAGTTCCCTCTGCATCTCTTTTAAACCGAATGGGAAGAATGGGAAGGAGTGGGATTGGGCTGGCGATCTCCATGCAAATGTGTCTTTGCCCAGAATCCATGCATCTGGCCTGCCACAAAGCCCCCACTTGCCATCAGCAGAGAGCTGTCTGAAATGTCAGCGCTTTGATATCCTTCCCCTCCTGGTTTCCTGGCCAGCTGTTGACAGCTGGCATCTTTTCCAGCACTCTTTAGGAGCTCTCCGGGTCTTAAAACTGTGGTGTGCTCAGATGATAATCATGTCGGTATCGAAGTTTGCATAAACAACAGGCCTTGGGGATGGAGCTTAGGTGAGACGGGCGATTTATAGCCTTTGGCAACAAAGGGATTCCAGAATCCTGCAGTTGGCCGGCAATAATGGGCTAAATGTTATTCCTTTCCAGGACAGCAGCCACCAAAAACAGAAAGAAAGAAAAAAAGAGAGAGAGAGTCTGATCCTGACACTGGTGTCAAGACTTCTGGATTCTATGATAAACCAGTGATTTACACCAATTTATGCCAGGTGAGGATTGTGACTGTGACTTCTAATGGGCACATGATCTATAGCTTATATACAAAGCACGTCCAATAGCTCACTAGTGCATATAAACACAGTCAATGTTTACTGAAAAATCTTTATATTTCATATTTTCAATTACATCCTCAGATATATCAAGATTCTACAAGGCACAGGATCATAAGAAATGTTAAAGAATGTGCTGTGGAAAGAAGGGGGGGGGGCGACTCAGTTCCTTGTGTCTGGTGTTCAGGTAGTTGGGTACAAAAATACCAATAATAATACAAATACCAATAATACTAATACTCATCTTCCTCCTCTTCCTTCTCCGGTTATATATAATTCTGTTTTCACCATGGACTCTCCTGAACATTCTGCATGCTCCAAAATCAGTTGGCTCCCTGATATGTCACTTAGAAGCTGTCCCTATCCACTGGCTGTGAGTACTCATGTGCCATCGGCTGGGTGCTGGGTCTGCTCCTCTTCCCCACCCACTACTTCAGCTACTGTGCCCTGTCAGAATTTCTGGCAGACTGCCTCTTGACTAAGATGCTTCTCCTGTTTGCCTCCTGTGTGGGACCAATGGTTACCTCAGTGGCTGTTGGTAGGCATAACAAAATGGCAGTTACCTCTGTTTGTAAGACGGCTGCTGTCTGTGGTTGTTTGTTTAAAATGTTCCCCCCATAAGGTTCAATTGAGCTGTAGTTCCAGAAAGGGGCCAGCAGGGGTATCACTCACTGGATTGAATGGGCTTCCTCATCTGCTGGCCCACATGTCCCAGGTGCCCCAAGCCCAAAAATTGTGGGGAAAGAGGATGAGTGGCAGTCAGGGCTTCAGAGCATGGTAGAGGCTGCAGATGTGGGGGGCGGGGAGATGGAAAGCTGAACAAGGAGGGGGAAATAAAGCTAGGTTGATGCTTGGCTGGGAAGGAGAATGGGCTGGAGATTTGAGAGATGGAGCCTGGAGAGGGTGAAGTTTGAGGAGGGGTGGGGCCTCAGACAGGTACAATGCCATGGACTCTGCTCTCCAAACCAGCTATTCCCTCTTGGGTAACCACTGTTGCCAATCTCCAGGTGCAGGCTGGAGGTCACTCAGAATTTCAGCTGCTCTTCAGGTAGCAGAGATCAGTTCCCCTGGAGAAAATGGTGGACTCTGTGTCATTATACCCTGCTGAGGTTGCCACAGCAAATTTGATGCTGAGTGCCCAAGACCTTGGCACTCTCCCAGAGCCTCTTTCTAGAGCCTGTTGTATTTATTTCCACAACTGGTATCATCATCATCATTATCAACAACAACAACAACAACATGCAATTCATGTTGCTTTGCCAGTTCATACCCATTTGAGAATAGGTTCCTCTCTCTCTGATCAGGTCTTTTTCAGGCTCTCATTGTCATTCTAGCAGGCTCTCATTGTCATTTGCACTTTGTATCACATACCTATCATTTATATTGTTTGGCTTTCCAACCTTGCATTTTCCTATCCCCTCCTTATCTCTATCATAGCTTTATCCCACCCTTCCTCCGAAAAGCTTGTGGTAAATTACATGGTCTCCCCACCATGAGCTCAGTTAGGCTGAGAGAATGAATGGTCCAAGAATAAGGATCAGTCCAGTGGTCCCTGTAGCCCAGCATCCTGTTTCACACAGCAGCAAACCATTCCACATAAGGGGCATAGAGGTCAAGGGCATCCCTTGATGTTGCCTTATAGCACTGGTATTCAGATGTGTACTGCGTTTAGATTTGAAGGTTTTTGCCATGGCTAATAGCCAGTGATAGACTCTCCTCCATACATCTGTAATCTATAAAGACATCTATGCTCATGGCTATCACAATGTCCACAGGCAGTGAATAACACAATTTAATTACTCATGAGGAGAAGGAGGAGAAGAAGAAGAAGAAGAAGTTGGATTTATATTCTACCCTTCACTTGGAATCTTAGAGTAGCTTGCAAGCTCCTTCCCTTCCTCTGTGAGGTAGGTGGAGCTGAGAGAGCTCTCTGAAAACTGCTCTTGAGAGAACAGCTCTGAGAGAACTGTGACTGACTCAAAGTCACGCAGCTGGCAGTATGTGGAGAAGTGGGGAATCAAACCTGATTTTCCAAATTTGAGCCTGCCTCTCTTAACCACTACACCAAACTGGCTCCCATGGCAAGTAGATCCCTGCCCTTGGCCCCAATCTCCCACCCTTATGAAACTGAGGAGTGTTGGGGGGGGGGGGGCGGAATGGTGGGACAATGACCTTCATATTGATGCTCTAGGAATTTCCCCAGGTCTCTATGGTCTTTACCATAGAGATTAGGAGAAATTCCTCCCCAAACCCCACCCTCCCCAAGTACTGCCATCAAAAATCTCCCTGGATTTGCTAAGGCAATGCTGACTACTCTATGCTGAAGTGAAAATTTCACTTTTGTCCATCCTGGGACTTCAGTCCATTCTGAGTTTATTGTTCTTCAGTTTCATTAGGTGTTTTGGTATCATGGGAGAGGGAAAAATATCTATCCACTGTCTTATCCATGCATAATTTTATAATTAATTAATATGCATAGTATTATAAACTCTAGGGGCCGCGGTGGCTCAGAGGTTAAGATGCTGAGTTGCAGACTGGAAGCTTGGTAGCTCCGCAATTTGAGACCAGAGTGCTGCATGACAGAGTGAGCTCCTGTCTCTGGCCCCAGCTCCTGCCAACCTGGCAGCTCAAAAGCAAGAAATTGCAAGTAGATAAATAGGTACTGCTTCGATGGGAAGGTAACAGCATTCTGTGCACCTCGGCGTTTAGTCATGCCACATGACCACGGAAACATCTTCATACAGCGCTGGCTCTTTGGCTTGGAAAAGGAGATGAGCACCGCCCTCTAGAGTCGGATTCAACTGGCTTTCGAGCAGGGGAAACCTTTACCTTTTTATTATAAACTCTATCATTCCCCCATAGTCAGATTTTTTTTCTAAACTGAAAAGTCACAAACTTTTTAGCCTTTCCTCATAGCTATTCTTTGAACCCAAGTCGCACCAGGCCTATTCCCAAACTCTAAAAACATCATGTTGATGTTTTTTAGTATGGGGGAGGGCAGTTTAAAAACCCAATAAAAATGAATGAATGAATGAATGTACTCATGTCTGTTCATCTATCCATCTATCAACTGAGATGAAATTTCATGCATCTGTGGAAGTCAGATCTAGTCCATCAAAGCATCGATCATAAGGAACCTTCTTCTTTAGCTGCCTTGGGACTCTTTGTTGTGTCTGTTGCCTTCCCATCCCAGAATCCTGGGAGATGCAGCTCTTCGGTGCACATGACTTTCAAGCAGACTGGCGGATAGCTAGCCTAAACATATGGAGGCACTTAAAGCCGTTGCCATCAGGGCACCATTTAGTTTCCCATCAACTCTACAAAAATGGTGAGATGTTGCATCTCTCTCCATTGCAGCTTCACACGACTGGGGAAAAGGCCAACCCCTTCTGTTCTAATTCAGAATCGCCTGGAGTACAGGGACAGATAGGGTTGCCAGGTCTGATCGTTGCACCAGCAGGGGGATTGGGGGGCGTTCTGGGAGTGGGAGGGGATGTCATCGGACTTGCAGTGATGTAGTGACCGGAAGTGATGTAGGCATGCCAGTGATGGGGGTGGTGCTCTGGTTTTTGGGCAAAACTGTATGGTAAAATTGCCTTCAAACCATAGAGTTTTGCCCAAAACCCAGAGCGTCATCCCCCAATGTCTTAAGTCACTTCTGGGTGACATCAGCACGTTGTGTACAGTGTTGCTGTTTGGGGTGGGGGGAATTTCTTCCCAGTAGCAAGCTGGCTGACGGCAGGCATGAGTCAATGAAAAAGGGGGATCCCCCGTCCCCACCTGGGGAATTGTAACCCTTGGGGCAGAGCTGGTGCCAACATGCTTTGAAGTGGGACAGCTGCCAGGACCCAGGGCTTCTGGTGGGGCCCACTGCTGCTGACCTCCCCCACTCCTCCTCTGCCACCTGTCTGCATGCCCTTCCAGTCTGGTGCAGTGGTTAAGCCAGCCTGGTGCAGTGAGAGCCAGTTTGGTGTAGTGGTTAAGCCAGTCTGGTGCAGTGAGAGAGCCAGTTTGGTATAGTGGTTAAGCCAGTCTGGTACAGTGAAAGCCAGTTTGGTGTAGTGGTTAGGAACGCGGACTCTAATCTGGGAGAACCGGTTCTGATTCCCCACTTTTGTGTGTGTGTGTGTGTGAAAAAGCGGTGCTGGAACTCTCAAGAGGGAAATGAAGTTCTCGATCTGTATACTGAAAACTCATGAACTTTCAAACGTTTTAGAAAGAATTTTGTCAAAGAGGTTTCAGAACTCTGTTCCAGCACATTCCCCCAGAAAGAAAGCCCTGGTTAGATACTTGGTACGATACTTTTTAACCAGATACTGGTTAGATACTTTTGCGACGGCAAAATGCCACAGGAATCTTAGTGGGTGAGCAACGGTTGAATGCCTGCTCAGGGGAAAATAATATTTAGCCACAAACAACCGCTGGATAAAGTTTATGCTTTTTAAAAATAAAATCTCCAGTCTTCACCTGGGAAGCTCAGAACTCTCTGATTCTCAGGAGACTTGCAAATGTGCTTTTGCTGGTTCATTTGAATTCACAGCCAGCTTACAAGCTACCAATCGCGAGTGAGGAAAACTCCGATTACTTGTCTATTTCAAGAGAGTGCCTCTGCTGTCTTCCTCCCAGCAAATGCAGTGTGTCAGCAAAAGGCTTTGGACCCAAACGGCCCTTATTTATTCCCTCCCCCCCTTCTTCAGGTGAGGTTTACAGAGCAGAGGGCAAACGGCTGGTTATAATCAGATTCCTCTCAGCTGCCGGCCTGTGAGACTAAGGGACAACCTGGTCAGGTCCCCCACATTCCTAACCAGCTGGCCTCGAGCCTGGGGAGGGACGGGGTCAGGGGGCCTAATTGGAAAATAAGCCAGGCCGAGGAGGAAAGAAATCTTTTCCCCACCGCAGAAAGTGTGGAATAATGCATGGCTGGGTTTCAATTGACAGATGCTCGGTCCACCGGCTTCATTTGCACACCACCCCTAAAGTCGGGGGCCTTTTGTGATGGCTTGAAAATGCTGATGCTCGGCAACCTTGTGACACCGGGAGACGGAGGTCCATCCATTTCAATGTATTGGAATGCACCGATCAGCAGTCTCAGGGGCATCACTCGATATTGCTCAGAGATGCTCCCGGCAAACCAATCAAGCTTCCCCTATACCTGCTGGCTAGTGACCTTCTTCTGTTCTGTCTCAGGCCCACAGCATTGCAGAGGCAGCCTTTGCTGGCATGAGTATATATCGAGAGCCAGTTTGGTGCAGTGGTTAGGAGCGCAGACTCTAGTCTGGGAGAACCATGTTTGATTCCCCACTCCTTCATGTGCAGCTGCTGGTGTGACCTTGGGTCAGTCATAAATTCTTTCAGAACTGTTCTCTCATGAGCAGTCCTCAGCCCCACCTACCTCACAGGGTGTCTGTTGTGGGGACGGGAAGGGAAAGGAGTTTGTAAATGGCTCTGAGACTCCTTCCGGTAGTGAAGGGCGGGGCATTTATTTATTTAATTAAATTTGTTATCCTGACCTCCCTGCTGTAGCGAGCTCAGGGCAGCTTACAACATAAATATAGATGTATACATTAAAAGTCCAAAATGCTAAGAACAGAATTAAATTAAAATCACTATATAAAACCATAACCACTCAGAACCAGTGCTCCCTCTAAGCTGTGGAGTCCTGTGAGCAAAAATTCTACTCTGTGAGCTACTGGCATTAAAGTTGTGAGTGAGTGATTTGGCTGCTGCCTAAATTAGTTTGCTCTGGAGCCCTCTTTCCTGAGCTAAGGCGAAAATGTGTGAGCTGGAAGCTAAAAAACTGCGAGCTAGCTTGCACCAGCTCAGCTTAAGAGGGAACTCTGCCCAGAACATAAATATAATAAAAGATGGCAACATTCTCTCAGCGTTTGAATGGTCATCTACCCCCTAATCCAGGCTCTTTCCAGGTGGTTAATCATCAGGCTGGTGGTAGTGTTGCTATTTGGGCCAGGGCCATGATGTTAAAGGCGGCACCCTAGTTGAAAGCCTGGTGGAAGAACTCCATTTTTCAGGCTTCCCTTCCTTTCCAGTCTCTTCTCGTCTTCTTCTCTGAGGAGCCCTAGTAAAATGGCAGAGGCTACTAGGATTGCCAGTAGGTTGGAATTGGACAGACCTAGCAAGATTTTGACTCACTTGGCTGGAGTATGCAAAATCGAAATTGCAACAGAGCCTTTTTTTTTTTTTTTGCTGTCAGTGCACGTTTTAGGGTTGCCAACAACCTGGAGAAAATATGCCCTGCTCCTCGAGGATGGTATTTACCAGGTGGTGTTACTGACCTCCGTGCTATGAAAACCTTCAGCTGCCCATTTCTACACATAAAACCTCTGTTAATGGGGAGGGCCATGGCTCAGTGGCAGAACATCTGCTTGGCATGCAGAAGGTCCCAAGTTCAATCCCCAGCACATCCAGTTAAAAGGACCAGGCAGTAGGTGATGTGAAAGACCTCAGCCTGGGACTGGAAACCTCTGTTAAAGGGGCACAGTGTTTTTCTCTCCTCCGTGTTGGCAACCCTAGCAGGCACTTTAATAGAGCACAAAGAGGTAGTGTTTGTGTGTGGAAAGTAGTGTGCATTTATTCACTGGGGATGTGGGGTCAGCAAGGGTAAGCATGCCGTGATGAATAGGTGGGGAGTCAGCCCTAAGTAAGAGGTATGCAGAAGTAGCTGATGTAGGGTGGAGGCAGATGCTTACCGTGAGGAGAGCAGCAATCATTGTTACCACACAATGACATCACTTGCAGCATGGCCTGGAAGTGTTGGCCTTGTGCTGGGGCGACACACTTAGCACTTGTCCAAAAAATCTATGGAAACCATAGAGATGGGTACTTACTGTGGGGATAATGATTGCTGCCCCAACATCTGGCTGGCTTGTTTCTGAGCTGAGCATCAGTGGTGTGAAGACCCTGCCCCCTCCTCCAGCTGAGAGCCCCTTGGGTAGTACAGTCTCCCTGTTATTTTGGACTTAGTTGTTTTAATGGGGAACCCCCTTTACAATCATAGAATCACAGAATCACAGAGTTGGAAGGGGACATACAGGCCATCTAGTTCAACCCCCTGCTCAATGCAGGATCAGCCTAGAGCATCCCTGGCAGTGGCGCAGGGCTGAGTCAGTGGCAGAGGCAGGCGGTGGGGTGCAGGAGGGCTAGGGAGGGAGGGAGGGGCCGGGCAGGCCAGCACGGCATTTCCATCAAGCTGGCGTCCCTAGGCAACTGCTTAGCTGCGTCTATGGACGGCCCTGAGCATCCCTGACAAGTGTTTGCCCAGCTGCTGTTTAAAGACTGCCAGGGAGGGGGAGCTCACCACCTCCCTGGGCAGCTGATTCTATGTTGCACAACTCTTATGGTAAAAAAGTTTTTCCTAATACCCAGCCGGTACCTTCCCACCCTTAATTTAAAGTCATGATTGTACTTAAAGAGAGCAATCAGTGACAGCCTAACTGTCAAGGGGATCTGAAACTTGGGAGTCTCATAAAGGGACCTGGGTACAGCCATGACATTGGAAAATCCCAGGAAAGAAGCGGAAGGGTATGCCGGAATTAGAAACTGATTAAGTGCCGTCTCCCCCAGCTCACTGGCATATCGTCCTCAAGGACCAAAGATTTTTCAACACTGGAGATATTGCCTGATATACTGACATACCCCAGAGGGGTCTGCCCAGCCCAAAGAAGTTGCTATTTCATTAACCAATGCCCAGTTCCTCTTTTCCCATCTTTTACTCAGTGATTAAATTGCCCTCCTTCCTGTTTTAGGAGCTATCTTGATTCACCCAAACTTTTGTGTTCATGCAGATCTGGCTCACTTCAATCTAATTAAGGTATCCGTTCAAGTAGGTAGCCATGTTGGTCTGAAGCAACAGAACAAAGTTTGAGTATTCGTCAGTATCTGAAGAAGCGTACACGCACCCGAAAGCCTAGACTCAGAATTAAACTTTGTTGGCCTTAAAGGTGCCACAGGACTCAAAACTTTGTTCTAATGAAAGGATGTTAATCATGGGGCCTCACCCAGCCTCTTTGGACCCAGGCAGATTTGGCTCCCAATAGCCTCACCAAGGTATTCCCGCTCACTTTCTCCTGCCAAAGTTTGACAGCAGTTAACTTTAAATCAGCCAGTGAGATTCAAACTTTGTATCGTGACTCAGTCCAAAGCCAGGATGGCCAAACCCCACCTTCCCTGGGGATCTTGTGTTCGTAAAAGAAGGACCCCATGCCCTAGCAAATGGTTCCTCAGATCGCTGGTCCAGATCTCTGCTGGTCCGAATTCTGGTTTCCTGCTGAGAACCCCTGCTGCACTCTGCAGGCTTTTCCTCCTTTTTCCTCCTTGCTTTGCTGCTTGGACCTCAGCTGCCTTTCCCGCTGGACTCTCCAGACCTCAAGCCCAGGATTTCAGGTTGTATGTCCCTTCCCTAAAACTTTCCAATTTCCTCCTTTCTTCCTTTCATAAGTGTGGCCTCTAGATGGTGTGTGCATGCATGCATGATTACTTAGGGAATCAGTTGCCAGGTGCCTAGTGTAGTTTCTTTACATTTTAATTCTTTTTAAATTTTATTTTGTATGCAATAAAGCTATTTGTGTTTGTAATTACTCTCTCTCTCTTTCCTCTCTTTCTTCATAATTTTATTGTAGAGTACCCCTACCGAGATCCACCCTGGTATACGCAGACTACAAGGTCCTGCGTTATTCCTTTCTGGAAACCCTGTAATCAGTTAATTTCCCCTTCTTTTGGTCCAGTTGGGGTAACAGTGGGGAGTGGCCAAGATTGCCAGTAGTTTGCCTGCCATACACAGGCCTAAGCTGATGCCTTTTTGCTCAGCTCCAACCCATGTGCTGATCTTTAAGCCACAGGACCCAGAATGAGGAATCCACTGATCAGTGTGTGGTCCACTCATGTGATGAATCATGAGAGCTACAGGATGCAGCGTACCCTAAGTTGTGAAGTCGTCCTAGGCTCTGGATGCTAAGCTGTTCCTCTTTGGGCTAGACCTGCTTTGGGGGATTTTTGTCTGGATTTCCCCCTTCTTTCATATTTGGACGCTGACAAGGAAAATAAAATGAGGAATTGCCTGAAGAGCTTCACTGTTCCCAAGTCTCCGTTTTGCACCGACTGGCAGTGAACCTCTATCCCAAATGCTCAGATCCTCCCTGCCAGATCCAGTGTTAAGTGGAGGAGGCCACCTACCCTGCACATCAGATAGAAGGAACACTTTTGGGTCATCTTGTCAAGGTGAGTGGAGAGAAGATCTGCAGAGCTTTCAAGGGGAAAGCGCAAAGCCTGAACTCCATACTGCTGGAGGCTCAGAGATGCAAGTAGGTGAGAGTTAGAACTGCTGCACAAAAAAAGGAGAGATTTGTTTCAAGTCAGACACTTCGAAATGGCTTCTTTTGCAGCCAAACGAAGGAACAATGAAAAGGCGTCAACTTGAGTCTGTCTGCAGCAGTCCACCTTGATGGGTCAGACTCCGGTGGTTGCAGGCAAGGGGTCTATGTGGAGTTTTAAGAAAGAGAGAGAGCAGCTGGAAATGGGACACCGCTTGGAAAGCACTTCAGTTTAGACTAAGAGGTTTCTCTCGCTTAGTTTTCTACCCAAGAACAACTGAAGGGCTGCTTCGCACAATCCGTTTTTGCAGAGTATAATCTTTTTAATAATTCCAGAGGAGCAACCATGGTCACCTGTTGTAGGACAATTAAACAGGAGTCTAGTAGCACCTTGTGCTGGGATGTATTTTATTAATCTTTAATGTGCCACTTGACTCCCATTTAGTGTTTTTTTTAATGGTTCACCTGAAGTAGAATGTGTGATTGTAATAGTACCATGTTTGCAAACATATGAGCTGGGGAACTGTGATTGGCTGGTTCCCCCCTCCCCCTAACACAGAGTGACAGAGCTAACCTGACTAGAGTTACACCCTTCTAAAGCCACCAAAGCCAGGAGTGTAGAAAGGTGTAACTCTGGCCAGGATTTTGCTATCAGTGACAAAGCCAACTTTTTCTCTGCATAAAAATGTGAAGGAACCCAAGGCCAATAGCTCATATCTGCTCAAGTATTAATTTTCATTTCTAGCTTTTTTTCATCCCTGTCACAGGGCTCATGTACTGTTATAAAAGAGCCGTATTTCTTAACATGCCTCTGTCTCATTCTGGCTGCGGCCACACACACCAAATAATCCACTTTCAGTCCACTTTCCAACTGGATTTTGCCAGTTCACACAATAAAAATCTGTAAAGGCTGTGGAGAGGGCCATGAATGATGGGCCTGTGAATTTAGGAGTGTATAGCACTGGTTTTACAGGAAGTGTGTCTGGCCGGGATGAAAATAGTCATCTCCAGGATACAACTAAAAAAGAAGCAAATGATGGAGCAACTAAACAAGTGCATCACATCCTTTGTGCATGTCTCTTAGGATGACACAGAAGACATTCAACCATCTGCACAGCATCCTGCTAGTTGAAGAAATGGACAGTGATGCTTTCCATCCACAGTGTTCATCCATATCATGGAGGGTGACTGAATTTCCATGATCTCATCAGAGACTTAACAGCATGCTTCTCTACACAAGGGTCCAGAGATTACCCCTTTCAGCTTCAACTCTCCTGACTGCTAGGGTATTCTGGAGCAAATACCTTGCACCTTGTATCTGCGAAGTTAAAGTACAGTGGCAAGCATTCTGCAGGATCTCACAACTGCTGGTCATTCCAGGCCACCTTATAACCATGGTAATGGCAGCCAGAGTCATCAGAGTGTCTTGCCTTCAAGTTGGGAGCTGGGAGTGGGATGGAGTTGCTCCAGAGATTCCAGCTTCTGATGAGAAACTGGAGAAGGCTCTGAGTCAGTGGAGAGCATTCAGAATATACAGGGCACTGTGAACTAAAGGAGGGATCTTAAAAGTTTGATTTTGTAGGGATTATCTTGTGGTTGAATTCTTTGTGATGGTGTTTTATTCTGTGGCAGGGTTTTTATGAAGGGCCTGCATGACAGAAGACTCCCAAGATGGAGATGGCCTCTGTTCAAGAGGCTACCTCAGCAAGCAACACAGATTGTGGAATGAAAAAGAAAGAAGAATTTCAGTGTTATATGATTGCAGACCATTGAAGTTTACTTTAATGATTAGATAGATGTTTGTGTCACTTGTGGCATCTTCCACAGCTTCATAGTAGGGATCCTTAAGGGGATTCCTGGCATTGTTGGTGGATCTACTGAAGAGCATGTGACATGTGTGTGTGAAGTCCTGCAATGATTTGCTGATGGAAGTGGTCACACGGCAAGCTTACTGCGATTTGTTCTCGCTGTATATTTGATCGGGGGTATCTTTTGCAGATTGGGATGATCACACATCCCTCCCTGAACCACTTGCATCATGCAACAAGGCTCCAGGCATCATCCAGATAGCCCTGCCGCCCAAGCAATGGCATGGCATGAGGTTTTTTTTTTTAATTTTTTTTTGTGCATGTACATATGCACATGGGCGAATCACCACTCCCACTTGGACATGCGGTACTCCCTTGTTTTTGCAGTCCCCCCCCCCCCAACAGCAAACAAAATGAACTTCCAATGTACAACTGAGCGCTGGAGTCTATATATGTGTGCTTGAATGTTCATGCACTGAATATATTCAGCGCAGGATTGCTTAAGGGCACAACGGCAAAAGCTGGGGGGAAAATTCAGCACGAGAAAGACGTTCAGACAACATAATCACATTAATAGTGAGAGATGGCTGTCCAGGTTGGCGAAACTGCAGACCCACAGCACAAGTACTTTTCCCGGTGTTGGAAAAATCCCTAGGAAACCGGGAGGATTGCGGGGCTGAGTCCATCTCGATACAGGAGACGGATGCGGCTGTCTGATCAGCCCTTTAAAATGCAATAGTGAACAGTGGCGAAACCTGATCACAATGACCGTGTGACCACAGCCTTTGTCTTAAATTAGAAAATTCGATACCTCCCAGACTGAAGTTTTGGAGGCTATCTTATTGATGTGGATGGTGTTTGCTCTGTTTTAGATGAAAACAATCCATGGGGCCCCTGTGCAGTGGGCCAAACAGAAGCTCTTAAGGAACATGTTTCTTGGGGGGCAACAGGAGGACTTCGTATCAGATGCTAGATGGGAGTTTTGTGCCTCCCAGATGTCCTCTGGGCCCTTTCACTTTGTGACTGCAGTGTGTGGGGAGACACAGATTCCCATTTCCTCCCATACAATTTTTGAATCCTCAAACTGCTCCATGAAGCTGCCATTGGTTGTGTTATGAAAAGTACATGATTTCACAACACAGCCTATAGGTGCTGCGTGGGGCAGTGTGAGGACACAAAAACAACACCAGGAAGTATGTGTGCTGAAGCCACATCTCTCTGTGTATTGTGGCCACAAGCTGAAAAGGGCCAGCATGCACCTGGAAGGCACAAAAGTCCCAAATCTGATACGAAGTCTTTGTGTCACCAACTCCCCAAAACACAAGGACTTTGTAAAGTGTGATTGGCTCTAAGCTTTCTTGGAACTCTTGGATTTTTTTGCATCCCTTCAGCATAAAGCCATGGTAGTGGAGTCTTTGTATCATTATTTGAGAGAGACTTTATTCCTAGACCTCCCAGGGTGGGGAATTACCTGCAGAGCCCATTTTCCACCCCATGAAACTGAGAACTGGGAGAAAAATTGACCTCCAAATAGCGATGCTCTAGGAGTTTCCCTTAGCCTCGATGGTAAAGACCATCGTGACTAACAGAGGCAGCCTAGAGTGTCACCCAGAAGTGACATCATATCCTCTCAATCTCTACCTTCCCAGGCACGGCCTCCAAATCTCCCAGTATTTGATGAGAGAGTACTGGGAATCATTTTTGAACACTGACACCTTTTTTGTTGACATTAAATACTGGAATTGAGCATTAAGCTTGTATTACTGAAATGAATTTGACCATTGAGCAGGCCTCACATATGTGTCTGTTGCAGTACTGGCAGGCAGCCTCTCTGTCACTGTTCTTGGATGGGAAACCCCATATTCCTGGTCTCGCATGTGTTTTACAATCAGAAATTTGGGGAGGAGGGAAGAGTTCTTGGACATCAGTCATGTCCTTCGTCTCATTAGAACTTCTTTCTTGTCTTTCTTTTCTAAAACCCAGATGTCTCCATTGGTCTCAAAGATGACTCAGCTTGCCCCTAAAGTGTGGGGCACGTAGTTTAAAATTCTTTGATTTTTGTAAGGCCTTGCGAGGAATCGGCCTGCCATACAGCTGTGACCTTCTTGTGCCATATGGCTTGTTTCTCCCCTAGGGACTTGGGGGAAAGCTTTATAGGTAGCACTGGGCACTCAACAGAATGTCGGAGGCAGGCGTTTTGGCAGGCGCTTTTCCGCCGTTGCCGAATGATCTTCTTCTTGCCCCCAGGAGCTCTGAACCCATGCGGCAATTATTTAACAGCAATCTCCCGATGTTTTTCTAGAGGAAAAGCTTTTAAGCTTGATTGGTGATGGGGTTAATATTGTTTGCCATGTGTCTCTATTTTTTATCTGTATTAATGGAACACACCAGGAGTGGGGTTTTCTGCAATGGTGGTATGAAAATGCAGCTTTGGAATGACTGAGTGCACCACTGCATCCCAGCGCTGGCTCTTTAATGTTCTCCTGCAGGACTGACTATCCCCCTACACACACACACACACACACACACTCCATGCTGCTGTGCCGTTCACAGTAATCTGCCTGTGTACCTTTCTCCAAAGCCATTCCTTACTTTAAAAAATATCTGTCTTTTCCTATTTATTTTGAATTCATGGCTGCTGTCTTGGCTTCTCTGTGTTATAGGATTGCCAGGTCATGTCTGCCCAACCGGCTAGAGAATTTGGAGATCGGGACACAGGTATGTGTGTGATGTTGACTGCATCACTATGTCACTTCTGGAGAAATTCCAAAAGTGATGTATAGTAGCTCTAGGAATTGCCAGAAACTCTATGGTAAAGTCCCTGTGATTCCTAGAGCTACCCTGTATCATTTTTGGGTTTTCTCTGGAAGTGACTTAGTGATGCAGCTGCTGTCACCAGCAGGAGGTCTCCAGTGTGAGGTCTTCCATCACAGTGTAGTGTTATGAATATACAAGGCTACTTTGTACAAATCAGACTCTCGGGCCATCTAGTTCAGCAATGTCTCCATTTACTGGCAGCTGCTCTCTAGGTTCTTAGGCAGAGAGGAGTCTTTCTCAGCACTTTATCCTTTAGCTAGCGTCGTCAGGGATTGAACCTGACGCTGTGGTGATGACTCCAGAGAGTCATCACCACAGCCCAGAAGATAATTGGCTGTCCTCTCCCACTTTTGGAGGAACTGTACAGTTCTCAATGTCTGAAAAAAGTGAAGAACATCCTACAGGATTTATCACATCCTGCATATTCCTTGTTTCCTTGATCCTCCTTCCATAAAACCCCGGAAAACTGGGCTAAAACAAATAAAATGAATTTCAATGGGGATAAATGTAAAGTTCTGCATTTAGGTAGGAAAAATCAAATTCATAATTATAGGACGGGGGAGACTTGTCTTGGCAGTAGTATGTGCAAAAAGGATCCAGGGGTCTTAGTAGACCATACACTGAACATGAGTCAGCAGTGTGATGCAGCAGCTGAAAAGGCAAAATGTGGTTTTGGGCTATAGCAACAGAAGTATAGTGTCTAGATCATGCAAAGTGGTGGTATCGCTTTACTCTGCTCTGGTTAGACCTCACCTAGAGTATTGTGTTCAGTTTTGGGCACCACAATTCAAGAAGGATATAGAGAAGCTGGAATGTGTCCAGAGGAGGGCAACAAAGATGGTGAGGGGTCTGGAGACCAGATCCTGTGAGGAAAGGTTGAAGGAGCTGGATATGTTTAGCCTGGAGAAGAGATGACTGAGAGGTGATATGATCACCATCTTCAAGTACTTGAAGGGCTGTCATATACAGGATGGTGTGGAGTTGTTTTCTGTTGCCCTAGAAGGTCGGACCAGAACCAGCAGGTTGAAATTAAATCAGAAGAGTTTTCGGCTAAACATTAGGAAGAGCTTCCTGACAGAATGATTCCTCAGCAGAACAGGCTTCCTCGGGAGGTGGTGGGCTCTCCTTCCTTGGAGGTTTTCAAACAGAGGTTTGATGGCCATCTGAAAGCAATGCTGATTTTGTGAACTTAGGCAGATCGTGAGAGGGAGGACAGGAAGGGCTGCCTCAGTGCTTCGTTCTTGTGGTCCTTTCTTACACGCCCAGGGAAATGCTAATTGCCACTTTGGAGTCAGGAAACAATTTTTCTCCAGGCCAGTTTGGCTGGAGATCCTGGAGGGTTTTTTTGTCATCTTCAGGGCATGGAACAGTGGTCACTGTGTGTGTGTGTGTGTGTGGGGGGGGTTTATTTATGAATGTCTTGCATTGTACCGGGGATTGGCATGGACAGCAGCATTTGATGTCGTCGTGCTGTCACGTCATGGTGACTCTCTGGTATTTGGGCAGAAACTCTGTGGTAGAATTGGCTTCTAACATAGAGTTGTCCCCTGTAAATACCAGAGTGTTGCTGCAGCATGCATTGTCAATGTGAAGACATCACTTCTGGTCTGGTCGGTCTGATGGTGAGGGATCTCCTGCCTCCACTGGGGTGTGGTGGGGGCTCACAACCCTACTTGTTGACATCACTGCCCTTCACAGTGGTGGGAATGAAAGCCTCTCCCCTCCTCATTGTTGGGATGTGGTATGCCTGGGTTGCTTTTTTGTCTCCTTTGTAATTCCAGGGAAAAGTTGTTTGACTTGCCCTGGAAATGTATGGAGTCACCTTTGCCTGTAACATATGAAACAGCTCTGAGTCTATAAAGTGCGCAGAAATTCACTTCACAACCCGCCTCAGAAAACCCATCACGAAGGCTGAGAGGACCTGTGTTTGGAAGCACTCTGGAGAAGGGGGAGGAGGTGAGGGCTTGGGTAAGGAGTGATGTGTCATAAAATGTAGCGTTATTGAGGGATTCTTAGATTACTTGTCTCTCTTCTGAAAGCTCCCCCCCCCAAAAAAAAACCCGTGGAGGTATATTTTTTTTGATCCACTCTTAAATAAGTCATCACGACGGCTGTTCGCTTGCATTAAGCACAGGAAAGGCATCTTGCTCAGGGAGCCAAACGTGTACATTTTATCTCTGTGACAGGAGAAAATACCCAGACCTCACAGGACGTTGGTGGTGCGGGCGACGTTGTCACTCACAGGACTTCAGATAGAGTTGCAGATGCCCCAAATTGCGTGGCTTACCTGGGCAGGGACAGTCCCCGTGTTCCAATTTTGTTTGTGTTAAACCACCCCTTCACATTTTGCTTTTGAAGAAGAAGAGACTGGATTTATACCCTGCCCTTCACTACCCAAGGGAGTCTCAGAGCGGCTTACAAACTCCTTTCCCTGTGGGGTAGGTGGGGCTGAGAGAGCTCTGACAGAAACTGCTCTTTTTCAAGAACAGCTGTGCCAGAACTATGGCTTGCCCAAGGTCATCCAGCAGGTGCAAGTGGAGGAGTGGGGAATCAAACCCAGTTCTCCCAGATTGGAGTCTGCACACTTGGAGTCTGCACCAGTTCTCTTACAAAGGAATTTAAGAGAGAGATCAGAAATTGCAACTGATAATGCAGCTCAAGACAATGCATCCTCATGGACTGAATCTAGACCTAGGTTTCCTGTCCTGTTACCAGTGCTGATTTCTCCATGCCTACTATCCCTTTGCATGCCACACCTCTCCTCCCCTCTCCTCACCCCGGACCCATTCTGTCCTGACTGCAGAGTCACCCCTGAACTGCCATAAAACGGCCATAAATCTATGCAGACAGTACCATAAAACCTGAGAGATCAAAGGAAGTGGAACCGGCACACAGTGTGGAGGCTGTCATAAAATCGGACCATCAAAGAAAGTGAAAGTGGCATGCAATGTAGAGGGGAATTTCTGTTCCAACCTGGGTTTGGTAAAACAATGGAGCGAATGCTAGATGCAGATTGGGCCTCTTGTGTATGGGCATTGGAGGGGTGGGAGGTCCGAGCGTGTTGGATGATGGGGTTGTGAGAAGTGGCTTTCAGTTGCATGGTGCTTATTTTTAGCCCTCTCCAAGCCGGAGCTTCTTTGCCTCTGAAATGTCACTGGGGCGGGGAGTGGGGAGGAAGGAGCCGGAGCCGTTTCCCCGAGATGAGGCTGTCATGCTGCTAGTTGAGCGACATTCTAACTGTAGATCAACATGACAGAAGAAAGCACCAAAGGCGTTTTTAAGATTCTGGCCCATCTGCATTTACGAGTTTTTACACAGAGTCAGCACCAGCTCCCATCTCTGTTAAAATATAATGGGCATCCTGCTATGCAAGTCAATGAAAGCCACGGTGTGCGGTTTATAACCCAGACGTGTCCTGTGTCCAGTTCAGATATAATACCAGAGACTTATTAAAAACTCAGATAATACAGTCTGCTTTGCCGAACGTGCGCGATATTGCTAATGCAGAGTGAGTCTGACGTGCCTTCCCTTCTCGGTGATTGGAAGCCCTCCCTGGGGGAGGAACGGCAAGAACGGAATGTTGTGGCTCAGTCCTGATTGGCTAGTGCCGTGCGAGGGAATGATGTTCAGTTTTCCAAAGTGTCACCTTGTTATGCTTTTTAAAAAATACATAGAGAAAACATCATATCCCTGCTCAGCTTCTTCCCCTCCCAAACTCCACCCTCCCCAGTCTCCACCCCCAAATCTCCAGTTAATTTCCCAACCCAGAGTTGGTACCCCTACTCCAGCCTCTTAACATTTAGGGATGTAAAAGTATCCGTCAGCACTTTGAATTGTGCCCGGTCAGTGCAAATCTATACTCACAGGGGTGAGACTCAAATCAACAACAGGAGCACTCCAGGACAGGCAGGTGGGTCCTTCTGTTTGTACTCCACACATTTCATTTGGTGCAGAGGTCATTTCGTAGAAAAATAGGTGCAGGAGCTCATTAGTATAACATAGTAGCACAACTTATTTGCATTTGCCACACCCCCGACCTCACTGGAAGTGTGTCAGAAGGCAAGACCCAGTGCTCAGGCTCCACCCCAAAAAACTTCAGGTATTTCTCAACTCAGAGCTGGTGAGCCTACCTGGAGAAAAACTGCTTCAAAAGCACAAAGAAAATAGGCGTGGAGGGTCAGTGCAGACGACAGCAGGAACAAGCAGCAGACCCCCATGTGTCGCCACAAGTGAGGGCTGCTGGGAGTAGGGTGCCCTATAGCTGGGAGGCTACTAATGAGGGGGCGGGGCTGCTGTCCAAGCCCAGCACTCACTCCTCAGACTTAGAGCTGGAGACCTGGGTGTGCTGGAGCTGCGCTGGCAGCAGGGGAAATTATTGCTGTGTGCCAGCACGCACCATAGAGGGAACTGGGCTCTGAAGTGAGCCTGTGACACTCTAGCCCTGGGCTTGTTACTCCTGGAACACTGTTCCTGCTTGTTCCCCCTTGAAATGACACCTGCATTTGGTCCCATTTACCAGGAACAGCCCCTGCTTTCTGTCTCGAGTGTTGGGCAGGCTTCCGAAAAGGGTGTGTGAATCAGGGCTGGTGTTGATCGTACCCTCAGGTGTGAGGAGCCCAGGGTTTCTGGCAGGGCTCTTTGTTGCTGGCAGCCCCCCCATTCACTTGCTAGTGCTGCACGCACGCGCCCTGCTGCATGCACTGCCTGGTGCCACGGGGGAAAGGGCTGCAGGCAGCTGTGAGCACAGGCAGCCGGAGGCTTGTGAGCAGCGAAGACAAGGACACACAAGGGAGTGGCAGGGAAGGAGGGCATGAGGGCCTGATGGTGGGCAGAGAGGGCCCCCCAAAAACCTGGCTGGCCCTGGGGTGAATAAACCGTTTTAGGAAATTTTAGAATGTGAGCCTTCATTCTTCAGGGATCAGCTCCCTGGCCGGAGGTTCTAGGAGTTAAATTGCAAAGTGGAGACTGGCTGGGCCTTGTTTCTGGTGCACAGTCATGTAAATAAACACCAAGGCACACTGCTGGTGTCAGCGAATGGTATTGCTGGGGTACCAGCAGGGCCCATCATTGAACTTGGAGCCCCACTGCTGTGCAGTGGCAAGTTGCTGACATTGCTGCCTGCTAGGGCTGCCAAGTCCAACTTGGGAAATATCTGGGGACTTTGGGGGTGGAGCCAGGAGACTTTGGGGGTGGAGCCAGGAGAAAGGAAGTGACATCATTTTGTGATGTCACATCCTGTGATGTTGCTTCCACATGCTGACACATGAACTCATGAAGTTTCCTAATACTGAATCAGGCCATTGGTCCATCAAGGTCAGTATTGACTACTCAGACAGGTAGTGGCTCTCCAGGGTCTCAGGCTGAGATCTTTAATGTCACCTATTACCTGATCCTTTTTTAGCTGAAGAGGCTGATACCTCCTGCATGTCAAGCAGATGCTCTATCACTGAGCAACGGCCCTACTGAATCCTTCCTCATCTCGGCAGAATATGAAGCACTAAGTGCTACACAAGTGCTAAATATGATTTTCATATCATAAGAACAGGAGAGAAGCCACAGTGGATCGGCCCATCCAGTACAGCCCATCCAGTACAACACTCTGTGTCACAACAGTGGCCAAAAATACCAGGTGCCCTCAGGAGGTCCAGCAGCGGGGCCAGAACTCCAGAAGCCCTCCCACTGTTGCCCCCCAAGCACCAAGAATTCAGAGCCTCATTGCCCCAGACAAAGGGTTCCATTTAGACCTTGTGGCTAATAATAGCCACTGATAGACCTCTGCTGGATGGGGACAGAGAGAGACAGACAGACAGAAAAAAGAAAAAGGGAGAGAGAGAAGGGAAAAAAACTGGCAGAGGCACTTACTTCCATTTAGACCTTGTGGCTATAATAGCCACTGATAGACCTCTGCTGGATGGGGACAGAGAGAGAGAGAGACAGACAGACAGACAGAAAAAAGAAAGAGGGAGAGAGAAGGAAAAGAGCTGGAAGAGAAACTCACCTTGCCAGCCACATGCAAAAGCAGCTCCTTCAGTCGCTCCTTAATCTCTGGGCGGACCTCTCTTGGTGTGGAAGCTCTCTTGCTGACTTCTTAAAGGGGAAATGTCTGGCGAGGCTTTTTACTGCAGGGCAGGCTCTCTGCAGACATTTCCCTTTTAAGGCAGCCATTTTGTCCCCCCGGTGGGCAACTTTGGAAAAGCGGGAGGGAAGGACTAAAAATCAGTGTTTCCCCCGCCCTACCGGGGGACTTGGCAGCCCTACTGCCTGCCCTCTTTCTCCGGATGGTGGCCAGAACAGCAGGATTGCCCCCCAAAGTGATCGGGCCTTTGGTTTGCTCCTGGAGGGAAGATACGTGCATGTCGATAGATGAAAGGGGATCCGGTGCTTAGTAGGGAGAGACATGAGCTGATTTGGACTTGGGATGCTTCAACCCTGGAACCGGTTTGGCTCAGGTCCCCTGCAGTTTACAGCCGTCATTCCACGTACTGAAGCTGACACCAATGCTCCCTCTAAGCTGTGGAGTCTTGGGAGCAAAAATTCTGCTTTGTGAGTTACTGGTATTAAAGTTGTGAGGGAGCGATTTGGCTACTGCCTGAATTAGTTTACTCTGGAGCCATCCTTCTTGAGGTGAGACAAAAATGTGTGAGCCGGAGGCTAAAAAACCGTGAGCTAGCTCACACTAACTCGGTTTAGAGGGAACACTGGCTGCCGGAGGGTTTTTGAACTGTTGCTGTAGTACAATTATGCTCCCTCCCTCTCTAGTCTATCTTTAACCAAAAGAACAATCACCCTCTTGGCTTTTAAATCAGCGGTGGACAGGATATTGCATAATAAATGAATGCAGCCGGCAGAGAAGAGCCACCAATAATGTGTAGGAGTGGAGTGGCTAAGGCTCATGAAGGGGATCCTCAGCATGAGGACAGGAGAGCCATGAGCACATCCTTATTTCCATCTGTGAAATGTTGGAGGGGACGGTGCACCCTCTCCCCTCCCCAGCTCCGTGGGAAACGCAGGCAAGCCAGCAAGGGAAATTCTGAACTCCGATAGGCTGAACTGGGTCAGGTGATACCCCCTGACCTTTTATAAATGCTTCCAGGTCAGGCTTGCTGGCTGGTTTTGTGTTAGTTCAGTACTGAGGGGCTTTGCCCTCCTGTCTTTAGAGGAGCAAGATTGACATCCCTCAAGGTTTAAGAAACAGGGACATTGTGGTGTATTTTTCATTCCAGTAGCACTGTTTGGGCCCAAGTTTCCCTTCCGCCACATATCACTGAAGGCTTTTCTCCCCTGCTGTATTCATTTCCTGCATATTAGCCAGGCTTGCACAGGCTTTAGAAACAAGGGGTGCTAATAAGTTAGTCATTACCATGATTTTTAAAAATAGCGGAACGCAAGGAATGGCTGCAGCTTGTCTTGACTCAGAAGGAAGTGCAAACAGGATTGCATAGCCTTGGACAACTCCGTGGGGTAGGGATTTTCCTTCTTCAGTCCCAAAAGAAGTCTTCATGAATTAGGGTTGCCAACTCTGAATTGTGAAATTCCCGGAGATTTGAGGACAGTGCCTGGGGGAGTGTGGAGTTTAGGGAGGGGAAGGAGCTCAGCTGCCCTTTCTTCCAGGGGAACTGTTCTCTGTAATCCGGAGATCAGTAGTAATTCTGGGAGAACTCTGTCCAGTCCCCTATGATGGTGATGTCAAGCACACTTAGGGTGATTCCACACCAGACGTTAAATCCTGGTTCAACCCTGTTCCCGAACCTACATTCTACACTACACTCGAGTTCACCCCTGTAATTATCTCAGGGTATTTTTTGTTTCCACATTACATTGTGGTCACCCCGGTTTTGCCCCACACTTGTCCTGGGATAAACAGATGCTGTTATAACCAGGGATAAATGCAAGGTTGAACTCTGTCACGAGTTGAACTCTGATAAAACCAGGGATGAGAGCCAAGTGCAGAAAGGACCTAAATTTGGAGTCAGTCCAGTTGACCTTGTCACAAACCCAGCCTCAGTCTCTGTGTTCCCACATGTGTGCTGTATGTTTGCCTGCATGTGAAACTGTGTTCCTCTTCTGTGCCACCATCCTAAGATATAAAACCCAGCCCATCACATAACTAGTGCCTTGGGGAACTTTGAGCAGTACAAAGGGTAGACCTTCCAACTACTTCAGCTCCTCCCATGCATGCATGTCCTTAGCATGTAAAAGCCGTCTTCACCACGTGAGTAGGTTTTGAATGACAATCTTAAACAGGAAAGAAACTTGATTACTAAAGATTAAACTAGAGCACGTACATGGAAAATAGGTTGAACAACCCCCCCCCCCCATACTCCCTGCTGCCCCTTTGAGTCCCTGCCTCTGGGCCAAGTATTCGAACAAAGAACAAAAGGAAGAGCCCACCTTTTAAACCTTCTGCCTGTTTTGGTGACCTCCCCCCCCCTCCAACCAGAGTTAGTAATCCTGCCTCTTGTGGGAGATACCCTGAGCTCTCCCAATCAGGTCATTTGTCACATAGCTCTCATCTCCCTACTCTGACCTGTTTTTTATGACTGCATTATCTTCTTTGTTTAGCATTTAGTCCAAATGGGTTCTCTCCAGTAGAACCCAATTCCTATTTCCTAGCTCTCCCTGACACATTTTTTAAATGCACCCTCTCATGTGAAAATAAACAACTGCCAGGGTTTCAGGGTCCACCCTTACAACAGATGGGGGAGGGGATGTGGCTTAGGGATGGAACGTTTGCTTTGCATGTAGGAAGTTCAGTCCTTGGCCTCTCCAGTGAATGGATCATAGATACCAGACACTGGCAAAAATCTTTCCCTTTCTGAGACTTGGCAGAAGCATTTCTAGTTGTTGTCTGCAATGCTGGACTAACTGGACCGAAAGGTACATGTAATATAAAACAGCCTTGTATAGTGCCTAACTGAGCGGACTTCTCCCCAAAGGGCAAGGTAGGAACCAGGGTCAAGTGTGAGAAAACAGGAATTGTCCTTGGGAAACAGGGAGAGTGGGAGTGTATGCATGGAAGTCATGAAGAGGCCCGGAGAGACCAGACATTGAAGGCTCCCATCTTCTTCCTCTCACACTGAGTATTAGAAATCCCCAGGTGTTGTCTGTTAACATTCAAAATCATTTTATTGGTCATGAGGACTGGTAACTGGTGCTCTTGGAATGATCACAGAACCATCCCCAACACTTTTTTGGTTATTTCTTTTATGCTTCACCTTTCTTCTCTCATGGAACTCAAAATGACAGATGTAGAGTTCTTAGGAAGTCTTCTGTCTAGTGGTTGACCGGGCCAGATTTGCAGAGCTAGATGCGTTGAGTTATGTCTGAAGTTAATGTGCAATTTCAATATAGCATCATTAGTTTGCAGGCTATAGAAGAACATGTTGTCAAGTTGGACATCCATGGGGGGTTCCAGGCAAGAGACAAGCAGAGGTAGTTTGCCATTATGGTTGCCAGGTCTGACCTTCGCTGGAGCAGAGGACTTTGGGGAGCGTTCCAGGGGTGGGCGGGGATGTCATGTGATGACCCTGACGTGATGACATCACCCAGAAGTGATGCCATTGTACTGGGGATGCTCTGTTGTTTGGCCAAACTCTATGCTTTTTTGGGCTTCAAAACATAGAGTTTGCCCAAATACCAGAGCATCCCTGTGTGATGCCCCTGTTTGGGGGTGAGGTTTTCCCCACCAGCCAGCTGGGCAGGGCAGACTGAAGCCCCGAAAATTGGGGATTCCCTGGTGCCCCAGGGGGAATGGCAACCCTATTTGCCATTATCTTCCTCCATGTAGCAACCCCAGTCTTCCTTGGTGGTCTCCCATCCAATTACTGACTACAGTCGACCCTGCTTAGTATCCAAGTTCAGATGAGCCTGGGCTCAGCAGGCCTATTCGGGCTGCTTTTCGGCTGTCAGGGAGAAAAATGAGCATCACTTGCAGATATGGATTCAAAGTTCGCCCTGTTAAAATTTAACCATCCTCATTATTCTACTGCCTCCCTTCCTGGTGGCTTGAAAGGAATGAGTTTGTGCTTCAACAAAGGCTGCAGCTGTACCCTGTTGGTATCCTTGAGGTATTGCATTTTAAACAAAAGCGTTGACAGGTTGGGCAGTGTTTTTAAAATGTGGCTTTTTGCCTTCCCTTCTCGACCATTGGAACCAGGTTCTTCCAGCACTACCTTAAGTGTTTATTGCATCAAAGGTCTCTAAGCAGATTTTTATTGCAAAATTTATTGCATCTCAGAGAGCTGTGATTTTCAGGCTGGCTTTAACAGGCCTCCATATTTGTTACCGTTATACGACGAGGGAAAAGCAGACTCGTTATGAGCTCCTTGTTTTAATTTTAAGGGAAACCTCCAAGAGAGAGGTACATATTGCTTTTCACACCACAAGTGTCAGCGCCTTGACCAGAAGGTAGCTCAGAGACTCTGCCATCTGGCCGACTTGTACACCTGGGCACTTCATAGTGGGAAAGCAGCATGGTTGGAATCAGGGCTGCCAAGTGCCGACGACTTACCGGCGGGGGGGGAGTTGTTCTCCCCCTGGGAGCTCTTCTGGCGCGTGCAGAAGGAGGATCCAGGAGATGGTGGGTTTGGGGAGGGGAGGGGCCTCAGCATAGTACAATTCCATAGAGTCCACCCTTCAAAGCAGCCATTTTCTCCAGGGGAGCTGATCTCTGTCAGCTGGAGATCAGTTGTAAAAGCGGGAGATACCTAGGCCCCACCTAGGCGGGGGGGAGTTGTTCTCCCCCTGGGAGCTCTTCTGGCGCGTGCAGAAGGAGGATCCAGGAGATGGTGGGTTTGGGGAGGGGAGGGGCCTCAGCATAGTACAATTCCATAGAGTCCACCCTTCAAAGCAGCCATTTTCTCCAGGGGAGCTGATCTCTGTCAGCTGGAGATCAGTTGTAAAAGCGGGAGATACCTAGGCCCCACCTAGGCGGGGGGGAGTTGTTCTCCCCCTGGGAGCTCTTCTGGCGCGTGCAGAAGGAGGATCCAGGAGATGGTGGGTTTGGGGAGGGGAGGGGCCTCAGCATAGTACAATTCCATAGAGTCCACCCTTCAAAGCAGCCATTTTCTCCAGGGGAGCTGATCTCTGTCAGCTGGGAATCAGTTGTAAAAGCGGGAGATACCTAGGCCCCACCTGGAGGCTGGCAACCCTAGTGGGGGCTGGGGGGAGTGTAGGTTTGTCAGATCCAGGTTGGGAAACTTCTGGAGATTTGGGGATGGAGCCTAGGGAGCATAAGCGTTAACTACGGGGGGGGGGGCGCTCGGGGGCAGGGGCCACCACTGAAATTTTCCAGGGGGGACTGAGCCCCCCCAGTGAAATGGAGCGCCTGCACACCACCACACCTCCCTGTCTTCAAGGCCCCCTTCCTAGGCCCGCCTGCCACCGCAAGAACCTGTCCCTCTGCCCGGCTCCCCTGCATCCACTCCTCCCTCCCAGGGCCATCCGGTCGAATGCTCAGCATGATGACATCACCTGGAAGTGATGTCATCATGCTGGGCATGTTGCCAGGGTGACGTTCTAGCAATCACCCCGAAACTCTATGGCACCATGGAGTTTCAGGGTGATTGCCAGAGCATTGCCCTGGCAACATGCCCAGTGTGATGACGTCACTTCCGGGTGATGTCATCACACTGGGCAGTCGCCCGGATGGCCCCCGGAGGGAGGGAGAGAGAGAGAGGGAGGGAGGGAGGGAGGGAGGGAGGGAGGAGTGAGTGGGGAGAGGGGTGCAGGGGAGCCAGGTGGGGGGGGAGAGGCTTTTGAGGCGGCGGTAGCAGGGACATCATCCTGGCACGTGCGCGCAAGAGCCCCCTCTGCTAGGGAGGATGGTTGGATCAAGTAGTCAAATTACACTGGGTTGGTGGTGGAGAACTACAACTCCCATAGGGCTGTACCGCAATACTCATGGGCAAACTGCTGCAGACCCAGGCAGATCAGCAGCCATTAATGTTGATGCACATCAGCCACACTCAGAAGAACACCAAACGGCGAGACGTTTACAAAGAAAATTACATAGTGTTCATATATGAATGATGGTTTCCCCTCGTTTAAACAACTGGCTGCAGAGCGTAGTGAGGCATAAGTGACGGGTGGGGGGTTAATGTGCACTGCGGCTGACTGTCTGAGTGCGAGGGAAACAACCCAGCAAACAGGCTTAAGCTGTTTGCAGCTGGCCTAAGCTGCCTGCTCAGTGATTGGCTCCCTGTTCACAGCGGGCAAAGAGGACACGAGCTGACCCAGAGGCTGCTCCAGCATCTCTAGCTGACAGTTCAGTGCAAGCTCTCGTTGCACACAAGTGTTTGCCAACTGGCCCCATTCTTGACTTCTCTCTGTGTTTTTAATTACAGGACTGCTTGTCTGGGTTAGTGGCTAGATTAGAGGACTCCTGGCATCCCTTTGCCCTGACCTGGATGAACCAGGCTGGCCTGATCTCATCAGATCTTGGAAGCTAAGTAGGGTCAGCCCTGGTTAGTATTTGGAGGGAGTCCCTCAAGGAAGTCCAGGGCTGCTACACAGTGAAGAAGAGATTGGATTCATCCCCCGCCCTTCACTTGGAGTCTCAGAGCGGCTTACAATCGCCTTCCCTTCCTCTCCCCACAACAGACCCCCTGTGAGTTCGGTGGGGCTGAGAGAGCTTTGAGAGAACTGTGACTGACCCAAGGTCACCCAGCTGGCTGCATGTGGAGGAGTGAGTAATCAAACGCGGTTCTCCAGATTAGAGTCTGCCGCTCTTAACCACTGCACCAATGCCTCTGAATGTCTCTTGTCTTGAAAACCCTACAGGGTCACCATAAGTTGGCTGCAACTTGACAGCACTTTCCAACCCAATGGCATCCCTTTTGCTCTGCACATGCGACCCCACCATGTGAAGACTGGAGCTGAGGAGAGGGGCAGTGGGCATGAGCATGCTAGCCCTGTCCGTGCCTCCACATGGCCGCTGGGTCATCTGCGTGGTGGGAACACAAGGAAGAAGTGTCCATGATGAGTATGCTCCCTCCCCCATGATTGGAGATACTGCTTTCTGAACACTGCCGATCGTGGAGAAGGAGCATTCACATGGATATTTCCTTCATGCATCAGTTCTGAATTCAAGATCCAATAACCACACAGTGGTAAGGGGCAGGGCTACCATGCTCAGGCTTGCTCCCTGTGTGTTTAGTCAACACGTGGAGGGGTTGTGTGAGCTTTTCTATGGGCCTAAAGCATGCAAGGGGGCCGCGGTGGCTCAGAGGTTAAGACGCTGAGCTGCAGACTGGAAGGTCTGTAGTTTGGCAGTTCGAGACCACGTGCCGCGTGATGGAGTGAGCTCCCGTCTCTGGCCCCAACTCCCGCCAACCTAGCAGTTCGAAAGCAAGAAACTGCAAGTAGATAAATAGGTAGCGCTTTGGTGGGAAGGTAACAGCATTCTGTGCATCTTGGCATTTAGTAGGGTTACCAAGTCCCCCCAGGGGGCAGGGAAACCCCTGCTCAAGCAGCCTGCTACCTACCAGCCCAGATTGGGCCCGCTGGGGGGGAACCCCACCCCCAAATTGCCAGGCTGCGGAGATGTGCCCGGCACAATGACATCACCCGGAGGTGATGTCATTGTGTTGGCATATTTCGGGGAGGGATGCTCTATAATTCGAGGGAAAACTCGAATATGGTTTTCCCTTGAATTACAGAGGTCCCGCCCCAACATGCCCAATGTGATGACGTCACTTTCCGGGTGATGTCATCACAGCGCGGCGCGCGCAAAGCGCGTGCACCAGAAGACTCCTGTGGGCAGCAAGGACTACCCCCCGCCGACAGAAAAGTAAGCCTTGGCAACCCTAGCGTTTAGTCATGCCAGCCACATGACCCCAGAGAAGTCTTCAGCAGGGCTCCGTTGGGGGCCGGGGCGCGCCGGAGCGCCCGCTCCGGGAGAGAGGAGGCAGGGGATGGGCACTTAACACAGCCCCGCCCCCCCTCAATGCTCCCTTCCTCCCCCTCGCCTCCTGAATACTCCTGGGGCCGGCGGCGCTCCGCCGGCCCCAGGAAAGAGAAGCCCTGTCCCTCCCGCCTCCCACTGCTCCCAGGGTCGCGGCAGAGCGCCGTGAGCCCCGGGGAGCTCCCTTCCTCCCCCCCCGCCCCCTCAAGAGAAGCCCTGTCCCTCCCGCCTCCCCACTGCTCCTGGGGTCGCGGCAGAGCGCCGCGAGGCCCGGGGAGCTCCCTTCCTCCCCCCCCGCCCCCCTCAAGAGAAGCCCTGTCCCTCCCGCCTCCCACTGCTCCCGGGGTCGCGGCAGAGCACCGCGAGCCCCGGGGAGCTCCCTTCCTCCCCCCCGCCCCCTGAATACTCCTGGGGGCTGGCGGCGCTCCGCCAGCCCCAGGAAAGAGAAGCCCTGTCCCTCCCCGCCTCCCATTGCTCTCGGGGTCGCGGCAGAGCGCCACGAGCCCCGGGGAGCTCCCTTCCTCCCCCCCTCAATACTCCCTCCTCCCTTCCTTCTCTCTTTCTCCCCCCACCTACCTACCTACCTACCTTCCTGTTCCTTCCTTTCCCCCTTCCCTTCCCCTCCCTCCCTCCCTCCCTCCCTCCCTCCTCCCTCCTCCCTTCCTTCCTTCCTTCCTTCCTTCCTTCCTTTCCTTCCTTCCTTCCTTCCTTCCTTCTCTCTCTCCCCACCTACCTACCTACCCTGTTCCTTCCCCTCTCCCTTCCTTCCTTCTCTCTCTCTCTCCCCACCTACCTACCTACCTACCTGTTCCTTCCCCTCTCCTTCCTTCCTTCTCTCTCTCTCCCCACCTACCTACCTACCTACTCCTTCCCCTCTCCTTCCTCTCCCTCTCCCTTCCTTCCTTTCTTCTCTCTCTCTCCTCCACCTACCTACCTTCCTGTTCCTTCCTTCCCCGTCCTTCCCCTCTCCCTTCCTTCCTTCCTCCCTCTCTCCCCCCTTCCTTCCTTCCTTCCTTCCCTCTCTCCCCCCCACCTACCTACCTACCTTCCTGTTCCTTCCTTTCCCCCTTCCTTCCCCTTCCCTCCTTCTTTCCTTCTCTCTCTCTCTCCCCACCTACCTACCTACCTGTTCCTTCCCCTCTCCCTTCCTTCCTTCTCTCTCCCCCGCCTGCCTACCTACCTTCCTGTTCCTTCCTTTCCCCGTCCTTCCCCTCTCCCTTCCTTCCTCCCTCTCTCCCCCCCACCTTCCTACCTACCTTACTGTTCTTTTCTTTTTTCCTTCCTTCCCCCCTTCCTCCCTTCTTTCTTCCTCCCTCCTTCCTTCCTTCCTTTCTTTTTCTTTCTTCTCTCTCTCCCCCACCTCCCTCCCTCCCTTCCTGTTCCTTTCCTTCCTTCCCCCTCCCTCCCTTCTTGCCTTCTGACACACCTGACGTCAGGGATGTGTGGCCTTATGACACTTCCGGTGACGTCAGGGGGTGTGGCATATGCAAATAAGTTATGCTAATGAGCTCCTGCACCTCTTTTTTTACGAAAGGACCCCTGGTCTTCAGACAGTGCTGGCTTTTTGGCTTGGAAAGGGAGATGAGCACCGCCCCCTAGAGTCGGATTCGACTGGCTTTTGAGCAAGGGAAACCTTTACCTTTTACCTAAAGCATGCAAAGAAAGTTCCCTCTTATCTGAACGAAACCCCAAGTGCGTGTCATTTCTCAGCTGGCTGTTTTCAATGCATATATGAGTTTCATTGTTTTAAAAAAGGTTTTTCATCTTAATGGGCTACTCTTCTGCGGCAGACTTCCATATGGGGAGCATTTGGAAGACTCCCCAGACAACTCTGAAGCTGCCTCTCTCCGTAAAATACAGCGTTAATACCATGCAACAGCAAATTGCTAATACAATCCTGCTTCTGCAGCAGTACTTCCGTGTTGCAAGAGAATGAGATTCGACTTAAGAGATCTTTCTTCACAATTCAGCCCAAGAAGGCTTTTATTATTTCGGGGGAAAGCAGCATATCACAATCCGAAGGATAATAGCATCTGAGAAGGGAGAGAAAAAAAAAATACAATAGGCATTTCTTTTACTTTCAGACAAAGTAGGGATGAAGTCATTCCTGTAACTTTATTAATGGACTCATAAGAGGTGGGGAGAAGCATCCAAGTTCTCTTCTAAGACAAAGAGTTGTTTTTCAAATTTTCCCTTTCCAGCCCACCTTAAAACAAGCCAAATGATGCGATTCCCATGTCTCTGTATGGCGTCTTCTATCAATAAAACTCATCTCTTGGAAATACAGGCAAACTATAAGACCGATTTCCCACAAGGTGCTGCTCTGGCGTCGTTCTTCCCACTAATGGACCTGGCAGGCTGCGCCAAAGAAGCCCAAGGCCGCCGCCGCCTCCTTGCAGCCCCGGGCAGCAGCAGTATTTGCGTGTTTGAATTTCCCACTATTTGCCCCATGCCGCATTTTGACCCGCAGCTTCACCTGAATTCCCCCGTGGCTTCAGTGATCCTGGTTTTTGAGGATCACTGAAGCTGCAGGGGAATTCGGGCAAAGCCGTGGGTCAAAATGTGGTACGGGGCAAATAGTGGGAAATTCAAGCACACAGTTGGGGCAAAGGGAAGAACGATGCCGTGGGAAATCCATCTAAGAGTGATGTTGTTTAGAAAATGTAGGGTATTTATCTGTATATGTTTCCTATGGAACAATTTGCTTCCCCCCTCTGATATTGGTGTGCATTGGTTTCGTCTCGTGGGGTGGAGTCCCTGCTCAGTTAGTTCTGTTTGTTAGTTAGAACTGAGACTGCGTGAGCTTCCTCGTCTCGAAATCAGTTGCTCTCCTCACTGTATCTTAGGGTTGCTAACCTCCAGATTGCACCTGGAGATCTCGCGCTATTAAAATGTGAGGTGGTACACATTGGGACAAAAATCTTCCAAGTCAAGTATAGGCTAATGGGGTCTGAACTTGCTAAGAGCCAGTTTGGTGTGGTGTTTAAGAGTGGTGGACTCTAATCTGGAGAACCAGGTTTGATTCCCCAGTCCTAGACACGCAGTTGCTGGGTGACCTTAGGTTAGTCACAGTCCTCTCAGAGCTGTTCTCTCAAGAGCCATTCTCTCAGAGCTTTCTCAGCCCCACCGATTTCACAGGGTGTCTGTTGCGGAGAGAGGAAGGGAAGGAGATTGTAAGCCGCTCTGAGTGAAGGGTGGGGTATAAATCCAACTCTTTGTCATTGTCCTCTTCGTGGGAAGAAGATCTTAGGTTCGTAGAGGATCACTCAATGGAAATGTCAACCCAGTGTGCTGCAGCTGTGAAAAAGGCAAACTCTATGTTAAGGATTATCAGGAAAGGGACTGAAAATACAATGGCCAGTATTATAATGCCCCTGTATGGTGAGGCCTCATTTGGAATACTGTGTACAGTTCTGGTCACTGTGTCTCAAAAAAGACATAGCAGGGCTGGAAAAAGTACAGCAGAGGGTGACCAAGATGATTAGGGGGCTTGAGTACATTCTTTATGAGGATAGGTTGAAGAGTCCAGGATTTTTCAGTTTAGAGAGCGGACGACTAAGGTAGGATAGAGGTTTATAAAATTATGCATGAGGTGGAGAGACTTGACAAAGAGAACTTTGTCTCTCTTGCCCAAAATACCGGAACTTGAGGGCATCCAATGAGGTTGATGGGCAGTGGATTCAGCGACTGATTAAAATGTGGAATTCGCAGCCAGAGGATGTTGTGACAGCCCCAGGAATAAATGGCTTTAAAAGGGGATTAGATAGACCTCTCCTCCATGAATCTGTCAGTGGCTATTAGCCATTGTGAGTGAGGGGAACCTCCACATTCAGAGGCACTAATCCTCTGAATCCCAGAGCCAGGAGGCAACATCAGGGGAAGGCCTTGGCCTCTGTGCCCTGTTGGCCCTCCAGAGGAACTGGTTGGCTACTATGTGAAACAGGATGCTGGACAAGATGCACCATTGGTCTGATCCAGCAGGGCTCTTCTTATATTCTTATGATCTCCAGACAACTAAGATCAGTTCCCCTGGAGAAAATGGCTGCTTTGGAGGGTGGCCTTTATGGCACTATCCCCCGCTGAGGTCCCACCCCCAAAGTGTACCCTCCCCAGGCTCCACCCCCAAATCTCCAGGTATTTCCCAGCCCGGAGCTGGCAATCCTACTGTATCTCCTGCGTAGTAAATGGACATTGATGCTGAGTGAACTCAAGAACAGAAATCTGAGTAAGTATCCCATTGTTAACCCACAAGCAAAAGGGCACATCACCGAAAAGAAATGCATTCTGCTTTCCCATGAGAACACGCGACCCAGCAGACAGCAATCCAATCGATGCAGATAACGAAGAATTAAAACTAACTGACTGATGGCAAACCAGCATGAACAAATCATGAAAACCAGTCACAGCAGCTGAGACAAAGAATTGTCAAAAAACCCTTCCCGTTTGGTGGTTTGCCAGCATCAATAAAACTCCAGAGTATCTATAACAAAATAGAACCATTAAATAATATAATAGACACTATACCTGAATCTGGGGAAGGAAGGATTTGCTACAGAGGCAAGGTACATTTGTGATGTTTGTGGTGAAAGACAGGAAAAGTGTGGTGCATCTTTTTTGGGGCAAAGAAATTAAGCTGCCTCTAGTTCTTTTTAATTTTATTTTGGGGGGAATGTTTTTCTTTTATTTTCTACAAGACTACAAAAAATAGGCTAAACTAAAAACTCTAAACTACCCCTAAGTATACAGTGACCAAGTTGTTACTATGTGTAAAATAATATTACTTCAGTTATTTTCAAGAAAATAGTTTCTATATCAAGGCATCATTAGCTTTCTATTAGCTACCAACCCTAAAAATTTAGGTTAAGTAAATAACTGCATTTAAGGCAAGTGAATACAGAGCCAAAAATCAAACTTTCAAAATAACAATGATTCTTCTTTCTTCTTTCTTTCTGCTTCTTTTAACAAAGTCTTATTTGACTTTCCGGGGTTTTGGAGCTGCTGCCTCTAGTTCTGAAGTACATCTGGGATCGCTCTTTATTTTTTTGGGTAGGCGTGCTCTTTACTGATGTGCGTCGTGATTGATTGTTGACAGAATGTTTTGGCTGAGGAAGTAAACCCATGCAAGTATACTCAGAAGTAAGTTCTATTTTTATTTAATGGGGCTTACTCCCAGGAAAGCATTTTTAGCTTTGCTGCGGCCTGTCAGTAGGAGGATCCACACATCCCGTTTCACCTCAGCCACAATCTCATGAGGAGGCTTCAATAAACACAGGTTTCCCCTGCCTAAGTGCCTTCATCAGCAAAATGGGGGGGAATAGTGTTTTTCTTTAGCTAGATTTGTAACCTGCCCCCCTGCCTCTTGAAGCAAAAAAACACCCAGATTTTATCACCCTTTCCTGATTTTACTTCACAGGTAAGCTCAAGCAGCTAGGCCTTTCAGATCTGTATCAAAGGTTCTCAGATTTGGCCTCCCTTACAGGGGTATTGTAATATTAGCATTTTAATGCATTCCACCAGCGGCTTCATAATGAGGACTGCTGAGATGATCTACATGAAGAACCGGCAATGCAGTCACTCATGTCTTCTGCCCACTCTTCCAGTTTGGTATAGTGGTTAAGAGCAGCAGACTCTAATCTGGAGAACGGGGTTTAATTTCCCCATTTCTCCACATTTTATTTATTAATTATTTAATTTATACCCCGCCCTTCCTGCAAGGCAGGCTCAGGGCAGCTTGCATTCATTAGTAAAAAGGTAAAGATTTCCTTTGCTTAAAAGCCAGTCGAATCCAACTCTAGGGGGTGGTGCTCATCTCCGTTTCCAAGCCGAAGAGCCAGTGCTGTCCAAAGACATTTCCGTGGTCATTTGGCCAGTATGACTAGATGCTGAGGCGCATGGAATGCTGTTACCTTCCCACTATTTATCTACTCACAGTTTCTTGCTTGCTAACTGCTACGCTGGCAGGAGCTGGGGCCAGAGATGGGAGCTCACTCCGTCACGCGGCACTCGGGTCTTGAACTGTCAAACTACTGACCTTCCGGTCTGCAGTTCAGTGTCCTAACCGCTAAGCCACCATGGCCCCACATTCATTAGTACATAGTACATAATACATAAATAATACATGCAGCCAGCTGGGTGACCTTGGGTCAGTCACAGTTCTCTCAGAGCTCACTCAGCCCCACCTACCTCACAGGGTGTCTGTTGTGGGGAGAGGAAGGGAAGGAGATTGTAAGCCACTCTGAGACCCTGAGTGAAGGGCGGGATATAAATCCAACTCTCCTCTTCCTCCTCCAGAGCACTTGATTCTCTCCTCCTCTCCTGAGACCCTGGAGAGCCACTTCCAGTCAGAGTAGACAAGAGGGCCCTTGATGGACCAATGGTGTCAGTGGATGGAAGACGGCTGCCTGTGTATCCATGCTCCTGTCTCCCAAATGACCCAGCTTTGATCATTTCTGCTGTGACTGATCTCCTGCAGCCTCTTCAGCCGTTCCCTTGTGTCGCTCTGATCCTAGTCTTTTGTGGACAGATTTCCCAGAAGAGTCCCCAGCCACATGTATGAATTACCCTTACCATGCCATCTTCTGTGCTTGATTACTTCCTTCCACAAGACTCTATGCTCCCTTAGAAACATAACCTGGTTTGGGTTTCACCAGGGCTCACATTTGTTTGCTGCGGCCTGTTCCTAACTATTTTTTTTTAAAGTCCCTTTTCTCAGCCACATGGTTTCCAAGGCTGCTAAAACAGAAGTAATCATTCCTAGAAACAAATGGGAACATAGCATCCTACCAATAAAACTTAATGTCAATAGAAATTCTGGTTAACGGAAAACTGACGATGCAGTTAACAACCAGGCTGAATAAAAACATAATTCAAAGAGCATGGGGGAGGGGGGGGGAAGCTAGCCCCCCAATGACACTCACAGCAAAATAACCAAACTGACACACGCACAGCAAAATAATCAAACTGATCCCCACACACTGAGACTGTATAACCACAGTCAACCGAAACATATAATACAAAATAACCAAACCAACGAAAATCATGGATGAAAAGAAAGCATCAGCCTGATGTTTGAAGGTTGGTAGGGGCCAGAGAAAAGGTAATGGGAAGGGTGTTCCATAATCATGGTGCCACTGCAGAAAAGGCCCTGTTGTTTGTAACTCCACACCTCGCCTCTGAGAGACGGGGATCACAGGACTAGATCTCAGTAGAAGATCTTAGTCTGAGGACAGACTGGCAAAATGAAGCGCAAGGGAAGCGGGGCAAAAAGACCTGGGCCAAGTTGTCGTGCGGCTTTCCATTCACACTGCGTAGACTGATGCAGGACCATACCGGGGAGGAGGCGGAATGGAGCGTTCACACTGTGGGGGGCCCCTGGCAGCAGCAGCGTGGTGGCGCGTGGCTTTGGTCTGTTTTGCCGACCTGTGCATAGGTGCATGGGTGCAGCAGCTGGACCAGCGGGTTCACATTACCGGCGCTGCTTGATCTGCGGCTTATTTGCATCCACACTGCCAGGAAGGGGGATGAACGTGCACCCAGATGGCTTGACACCGGTTTCACCAGGTACCTTTTTAACGCGGGATGAAAACGCTTCAGGACAGGGTGAGTGCAGCACGGCAACGTCAGACAACATCAGACAGCAAAGTGGGCCTATATCGGGCCAAACTGCCAGTCTGAACTTGACCTTAGATGAAGGGAGGGGCTGTGGCTTAGTGGTAGAGCATCTGCTTGGCATGCAGAAGGTCCCAGGTTCAATCCCTGGCACCTCCAGTTAAAAGGACCAGGCAATTGGTGATGTAAAAGACCTCAGCCTGAGACCCTGGAGACCCATTGCCAGTCTGAATAGATAGTACTGACTGTGATGCACCAGTGGTCTGTTTCGGTATAAGGCAGCTTCATGTGTTCATGTGGGAGGGAGGATCCTGGAAGAGCATCAGTTGTGGACTTATGTGCTTGGCAGAAGACGCATGAGTTTACCTCTGGACTTCAAAGAACTGAATGGCACAGACTGAGAACAGAGAAGTTCTGAAAGCATCAGCAAAGCTTCTGCTTAAGCTTAGGTTCCTTGGTTTCCAATGTTCTGTGACTGGAGAAGACATTTCCCTTCGTCTTCCTAGCAGACTTGCTGACTTGCGTACCTTCTCTCTGTGTTCTGAGCAGATGTTTCGGGTGGAAATCGGTTTTCCTTCCGAGGCGGGGGACTCATCACATTGCGTTACAGTCCAGACGCTTGTCTTGAGCTTTGTTACACTGTCTGTGCCGACAGAGCGTGAGACGCAAAACACTTTAAACGGAGATCCTCGCAATTGCAAACATCCCCAAATAAATATTCATGAAGCTGGGTTAAATAGAAAACCAGCGACGTTTGCACAGCTTTTGGGAATGCCTTGCTGGATGTGACACATTTGTGTTTTGCCGTTCAGTTTGCACCGTCCATCCTGAGGAGGCATGGCAGTTTAATAGTCTCTCTCTGCACAAGGAGAGAAGGGCTCCATTTATTTGGGCTTTCGTGGCATTGGTGCGTGGCATTTCTGACGTGTTTTAGTGCTAACAAGAAAGGGGACCATAACTCAGCCATGGCTTCCGCTTCCATTTTCTGGCCATCCGTTATCACGCCAAGTCGCACTTCTTTGCAGTAGATCTTGTACAGTGAACATGCAGATAGGGACCTAGGTGCAATGCCTGTCGTGGAAAGAAGGAAATCTGCCAGGCCATTCCTTAACAGACATTGGATAGAATGGGTCCTGTGGTATTGCCTGACCTCTGTATTCACTTCTGGGTTACACTTGGGTTGCATTGACCCCTTTTGGATACGGCTGATGATGCCACTACAGCAACTGGAATGCCTTCTCCACACAAGAAAATCCATTTATGAAGGATTGTGCTTAGATACAATAGAGACGATAACAACAGAGCTGGAAGCACTGCCTGCTGTGTGGTAGGGCAGGGCAACAGGAAGTAGATATGGCATGGGCCTATGCTGGCGATTCCTAGAGAGGCATGACATCACTTCCACTCCTCCCCCAGAAATGATGTCATGCCATTGCTGATGGCAGTCCTGCCATGTCCCCCCCGCCTCTGGTTTCCTCATGGTAATGCTGGGCTTTCTTCATCTTTCCTCACATACGATAGGGGTTAGACCTGATGGCTCCCTAATCCTTAGGATGGAAAGGGGGTTTCTTGCTATCCCAGCAAATATACTGGTTGGGGTTGGACTGGTACACTCTCAATATATATTCTGAAGGCTCTTCTGGCTATTCACAGAAGGGGCCCCTACTAAGAAAAGAGCAGCTGATGTGATTTCCAAACTGGGTGAGGCTCAGAGGGATTGTGTGGCCAACTGAACCTCACAAGGAAATCCACTTCCCATCTCTCACTTATGACATGGCCTTCTGGTCCTGTGACCTGGTTCAGAGTGCCACCATTTTGGTTGTACAGAGCTTTTAAGAGGGTGGAAGGCAAATTCATGGAGGACAGGCCTATTGCCAGTCACTTCAGAGGAGTATATTACTGACTGCATGCTGATAGGGAAGGTAGGGTTGCCATCCTCCAGGTGGGGCCTGGGGATCTCCTGCTTTTATAACTGATCTCCAGCTGACAGAGATCAGCTCCCCTGGAGAAAATGGCTGCTTTGAAGGGTGGCCTCTATGGCATTATACCATGCTGAGGCCTCTCTCCTCCCCTCCCCAAACCCCACCTTCTCCTGGCTCCACCCCCAAAGTCTCCAGGTATTTTCCAACCAGGACTTGGCAACTCTAATGGAAGGCAATTATCTGTCTGTCTGTCTAGATCAAGATGGGTAGCTGTGTTAGACTTTAGCAGTAGAAAAGAGCAAGAGTCCAGTAGCACCTTAAAGACTAACAAAATTTGTGGCAGGGCATGAGCTTGTGAGGCATTGCTCAGTTCTTCAGATGCAGCTAGAGTGTGAGTCCATCTGTTTTTATATCTTTGGGGAGTGGAGTGATTTCAGATGCTGAATGACAATAGCAAGCAAATGACAATAGCAGGTGACTGATACTAGCAGGCGTGGTTGAATTAGGTGTGGTATGCAGAGGGGTAGTAGGCATGGAGAAATCAGCACTGGTAATAGGACAGGAAACCTAGGTCAGGATTCAGTCCATGAGGATGCATTGTCTTGAGCTGCATTATCAGTTGCAGTTTCTAATCTCCCTTTTTGAATGTTGTTGTTTCTAATGTCAGACACATCCATTTATTCTTTGTCATAGGGACTGGCCTGTTTGTCTGTCTGTCTACCCAGGGCTGGTTGCTGGGTTTTGAAGAGCCCTGGGCAGAGAGTTACTGGGGCCCCATCCCCTCTTCTACCCACCACCAGGCCCCTCTGTCCTTCTTCCCTCCCTCCCACCCACCCACATGCTTCCCACCTGCCTGTGTGTCCTTCCCCTGCCTAGAAGAAAAAGAAGAGACTGGCTTTAGACCCTGCTCTTCACTTGGAGTCTCAGAGCGGCTTACAAACTCCTTTCCCTTCCCCTCCCCACAACAGACAGCCTATGAGGTAGGTGGGGCAGAGAGAGCTCTGACAGAAACGGTTCTTTTTCAAGAACAACGGTGCCAGAACTATGGCTTGCTCAAGGTCATCCAGCAGCTGCAAGTGGAGGAGTGGGGAATCAAACCTGGTTCTCCCAGATTAGAGTCTGCACACTTAACCAGTACACCAAACTGCTTACTTATGAGCTCTCCCGCTGTCCACACTCACTGCCGCCCGCAGCCTTTTCCCCAGGGCCTCTTGGTAGTACATGTCGCTGGAAGCACATTGGAAGGTTATCAAATAAGTGGGTGGGTGGGTCATCAGCAGTGGGCCCTGCCAAAAGCTTTGGGCCCTGGCAGCTGACCCACCTCAGGATATGCTAATGCCCACCATCCATCCATTTATCCATCCATCCATCCATTCATCCTCGTCATCTTTATTATTATTTCACCTACTGAACTCAGAATGAAAAGCTCTTTTGATGAAGGCCGCTTCACGTCCCCACAACCTCCCTCCTTTCTGCTCTTGGAGAATGTCCAAAAAATTGGCTGCGCTGACCTTTTCCTTTTCCTTTGCTTCTCTTGACCTGTTTGGAAGATTGCGCTGAAACTTACCCCACGTTGAGTGTTTTGAGAATCAGCGTCTGCTGAAGTGCCTTGAGACCTTTGGATTAAAGGCACTTCAGAAGTGCAAAGGAACTTTATTAATTAACATATTAAATTAATTTGAGTGAGAGGAGAGAGAAAAAGAGATCAAAAGCAAAGCTCAATTTTGATTTTCCCCCTTTGGGGGTTTTCTGAGACTTGTAAATAGGATTGTAGGGTCATTTCACAGGATTCTCTGTCCCTCTATTTCCTGTTAGGTGATGCTGTTATTGTCCCCAAGCAGGAGGTGAGGTTTTTTGGGGGGAGAGGGGGTGGAAAAAGGGAGGGGTCTTTTCCTTGTTTTGCTTTTAAGTTCAAGCACATCCAAGGGGAACAACTGGTTTCCTTTTCTTTTATTTTTTGTCTCCACGTCTCTGAGCCGTTCTGTTTGTGCTGCGTGATTGGGGTATTGCCAGAAAGATGCTTCTATTCCAGAGTCTTTGATGTTAGGCCTGTAAAACATGTTTGAAAGGTATTGTGTAGGTGATAAAACCTGCCACTGGCAGCATGCTGGGTTGTCACGTGGCTGTGCATGTTGCTCACCAAAGGGCAATAGAGATTAATCCACAAATTGTGCATTTTTTTCTTCCCCTGGCCAGTTGTTTGCAGTAGGGTGTGTAACTGAGGTATGTATGCTCCTATGAGATAGCACTCATAGCTTTTAAAAATGTGAATCCACCCCTCTGTCTCCTTTAATTTGCACAATTTCACATTTTGGAGATTTTCTGGTTGCGGTCACACGCACAAGATAAAGTGGCAGGGGCGGGGGGAGGCTATTTCCTCTGGTGGAAGTTGACCTGCAGTTGTGCAATCACACAGTCTTTTGAAGCTGCAGGTACAGCCTGCCACTGTGTGATCAGATGCAACCGTGGGTGAGTCAGGGTTTTTTTGCCGTTCATCTCCGATGTGCTTAAACAAAGGATCGATGATTCACACCTCAGCCCTGAGGGTTCCCTATAGAATGTGCGATGATGCGCATACTGAGAAGGGCAAAAAACAATGGCATGGAGTCGGGATGGCCTGATCAGACCATCCCGATGCCATGAGAGCATGCTGGAACGATCAGACGCGGGAAAGTCAGTCTGTGGCCTGTAGCAACCTGTTTGCTACCGGACTTTCCAAGGTGTCTTTTAAATCCACTTGTGTGGTGGAGCAAAACAGGTTGCCGATGGCTGCGGGATGCTTCCCAGATATTGTTGTGTAATCACAGTCCTTTAATCCACGCGGCATTCGCATCTATGTTGGGGCTAATTGTGTGTGTGAATGCAACCTCTAGAAAGGGAAATCTCTGAGAATAAAATGTGGACATAGTTGCTGGTCTGGGTTTGAAACCCTCTTGGTTTCCTACCTGATGGGTAATCATAAAAGAAGGAAATAATGCTACTGGATTCAGATGCAAAAGGGAACCGTATTGCTGATTCACACATGTCCTTCCATCAATCAGGGATTTGCATGTGTGAATGAGCTTTGTGATCTAACACCACCTACAGAACTTACGTATCACCTTGCATCACTCCAGCATTGTTCCCCTTCCAAGGGAGCCAGTTCACACAGTCACCTGCCACTCTTCAATTAGAGAGGAGGCAGTCAATGTGAAATGATGTGTGTACGCATCTAATGCATACATGAGCATTCCAAAAAACATCCAAATGTTCTGCTTTTGTTTCCCTGGTGGAACTAAACATGTGAGTGTGCAAAATACTAACAGGATTCGGGCAGCCTCGGGACTACGAAACCCATGATGCAGTGTGAATGTTAATGGAACATGCATGAATGGTAACTCCTGTAGCTACAAATGAGCAACCATGTATATCTAAATTACAGCAAGGGGGAAAAAACCTGGCCAAATGCCAAAAGGCAGATAATTTTCTACTGAAATAACATTTAATTTTTTTATAGAGTTCTCTTAATCGCTATGATACCCAATAACATAAGAGCAGCCCTGTTGAATCAGACCAATGGTCCATCTAGCCCAGCATTCTGTTTCAAAAATGGCTAACTAGATGCCCTCAAATGGCTTACAAAGCAGGTCATACAGTCTCCTATTGTGGCCCCCTAGCAGTGTTATCTAGCACACATATTACTGCCCCTGCACGGGCGAAAATCCCCCAAGACTTCCCCATTCCGGTCTACTCCTCAAGCTACAGCCAATGGTTGTGTTTGCCCTGATAATGCTCCATGTCGGAACTTAATTTCTGAATCGGACTGACTATCTGTCAGCAGCAAGAATGTGAGAAAAGCCCAGAAACGGACCCTTCGACTTATTTCCTGGAATATTGCTGGGTGGCCCAATAAAGGGGGCGATTCCAACTTAATGAACTTTTTTTTTTACTACTGCCCCTGAACATGGAGTTCCAATTAGTAAACATGAATTCTCATAGATTGCTCTGGCCCAGATTGTAAAATAGGAATTCTTTTTGAAGCTTGCACATTCTGATCTTAGCTAGCTGGTATCATAGCATCCTTGCTAGTCAGCTAGAAATTCAGAAGAAGGGAGGTGTTTTGGATACAGCCATCCAATGCTCCCTTCTAAGCTGTGGAGCCTTGTGAGCAAAAAGTCTACTTTGAACCATTTCCCACAAACTGCTGCTCTGCCCTCACTCTTCCCTTTGCCCCGATAGTGTCAATTTCCCACTATTTGCTGCGCTGCCGCATTTGGTCCCACAGCTTCATCCAATTTCCCCCGCGCCTACTCAATCCTCAAAAAACAGGATCGAGTAGACGCGGGTGAAATTGGTCAAAGCTGTGGGGCAAAATGTGGCCGCACAGCACATAGTGGGAAATTGACACTTACGATTGGGGCAAAGGAAAGAGCGGGGGCAGAGCAGCGGCTTGTGGGGAATCAGTCTTTGTGAGCTAGGGGCATTAAAGTTGTGAACAAGCAATTTGGCTACTGCATAAATTAGTTTGCTCTGGAGCCATCCTTTCCTGACCGAAGACAAAATGTGTGAGCTGGAGCCAAAAAACTGTGAGCCAGCTAACACTAACTCAGCTTAGAGGGACCACTGGCCATCACTGCTAGCAAAAATGTTCTGGGAGATTTGCACCTCTGCCTTTTATTTGCTGTACAGATGGGAACAGAGGATTACTGGATCATACTGTCGCCCAGGGAACAAGCTTCTGGTTTTTCCTATCACCTACGAATATTGGTCTTTGATTTAGTGGGTTCTGTACTGTGACTGAATGTTAACATGTTCTCCTTGACCTCTTCTTGGCCGCCTCCGGCTGCCATGGTCCATACCGTCACTTGCACATTGATTTGACACCTAAGCAGGAATGGATTTAAATGGCAGGACGAATGTTTGTTTGTTTGGCATGCATAATGGCTCTGTCAGCAGGCCTTGTGCCGAAGGATGGACCTGAAGTGGTTAAGAACAAAGTTGCTCTTCAGACAGAGAGGAAAATCCACACAGTTTATCAAATATCTATATCCCTTCTGTAAGACACATTTGTATCTGCTTCCTCCTTACTCTTTCCTTGTTCCTTTTTTTTAAAAAAATCTCCAGAACACCCTCTAAGGTAGGCTGGGCTGGGAAATAATACCTGGCCCAAGGCATGAGGGTTGAGCAGGGATTTGAATTTTGGTGGGTCTCTCCTGTTCAGTGTCATCTTGTCCATTTCTGCACTGCTTTAGCTCTAGTTTTAAGGGTAGTTAAAGGAATTCCAATACAATTAGCAAATGTTGGATATATGTTGCTGCCATTGAGTTTTTGCCCAGTGTGAAAAGAGTGACATTTGGAGATGCTAACAGTTCTTATGAAAACTTCAGGAGTCCCAACTGTCTTCACACTTTTTAAATAAGATTTTCAAGTGTATATGTGTGTGTGTGTGTGTGTGTGTGTGTATTCTTTCTCTCTATGGAAAGCTGAGCTCTCAGGAGTTCCTGAAATCACTCAGTTTTTTTAAAAAATAAATAAGGAAGAGATGCAACATCTGGGTTGGGAAATTCCTAGAGATTTTGGGGTGAAACCTGGAGAGGGTGGGGTTTGCGGGAGAGGAGGTTGCTCAGGGGATATGGGATTCCTTAGTGCCTGCCATCTGAAGCTGCCGTTTCCTCCAGCAGAACTGAGCTCTGCAGTCTGGAGATGGGTTGTAATTCCCGAAGATCTCTAGGTCCCACCGGAAAGTTGGCAGTCCTAAAAGAGGTGTGATGACTGCTTCAAAATGTCCCTTTCCACAATTTTTGACCTCTCTCATGTTGAGCCTCGCACTCTTCTGCAGCGTGTTTTGGAAGTTTACAGGGCAGGCCCATAGCCAAGATTTTGTGGCTCGTGGGGCAATTTTTTTTCTGGTGGAGCTGGTGGGGCTGCCATTATTTTTATGTCAGCTCCAATCTGCCCCCAGGCCTGACTGCCAGCAGCCACCACTTCCTCTCCCCTCCTGCAAGATTTAAAGGGTACTTCAGCTGATCGGCGGGGAGCACGTGGCTTGCTAATCAGCTGCAGGGCCCTTTAAATCTTGCAGGAGGGAGGGAGAGGGGTGTGTGCCACCACCCACTTCTTCTCAAAAACATTTAAAGATTTCCTTTAAATGCGTTTGAGAAGAAGCCAGCGGCCCGTGTGCTCTGCCCCCCCGATTCTTCTAAAAACCCCTTCTTCTAAAAAAATTTGTATTCTCAAGACAATCTTGTGGAGCTGGCCCTTTAAGGAAGGGGGCAGGGCTCCCAATAGCCCCACTATAGCTATGGGCCAATTACAGAAAATGACATAATCCTGAATCTCTCATTTTGCTGTTTTGATCTGGAGATCCTCTGTTTTGCTTTCACTCTTCCCTTGTGTGAATCAAACACACAAGTCATTATTGTTTTTCTATTTCTGTGCACTGAATTTTTCCTGTAAGATGTGCACGTATTTCTACATCATTTGGGCGCTGATAAATTAGCAGTATGCATTTTATATAATTGACGTACTTCATAGGTGTAAGTAGCTTAGAAACAGAGTATAAATACCATATAACGTTTGTAAACAGTACTCACGAATTGGCACAACCAACTACAAAAAGTGGAGAACTGAAACACCGACAAAAATATAAATTCATGTACCGCTGCTCGGTGTGCGAGTTCTTTTCAAAGTGATGAATATGCAAAGGCTTTCCCTTTTATATGTAAAGGCTGGCCCAAGAGATGAGTGCTTTGGAGCAGGTGCAAAGTGTAAGAATGACAATTAAACCAACACTCAGTTTGTTTGTATATCATTCAAACTGCAAACCCTGGGGACATCAGGATCAAATTTGTATCTGAAGAGCACTCTGTTAGGGCTGTGCCTTTGGGAGTCAACAGTATCCCCCCCCCCCCCCCAATCCCTACCACTGAGAATGTGTGCTTTTGCTGCATACACTGGCTGCCACTGTTCCTAATTTGCTTCTTCTTGGGTACTAATTTTTCCTTTGGTTAGAGCAGAGGTCCCCAGTGTGGTGCCCGTGGGAGCCATGGTGCCAGCCAACACCTTTCCTGGTGCCCGCCTATGACCCCACCCGTATACCCTGCATCAGAGGGAAGCCTGTTCCACTTGTATGTACAGGCACCCTCACCTCTGAACTACCCCAGGGTTCCCCAAAGCAGTGTTCCTGAGTCTGTGGGTAGTACTGAAGGGGATGCACATATATTCACGGGAGCTTGCCAAAGATATGGACCCTGGAGGTTACAGAAACAGACAGTCTGTCTTTTCTATGTACAATCTGCTCCCCATCATAAGTACCAGAGTTCTCAGCCTTCCAGCATGTCCCAGGATGGAGATCTTCTTTCTCTGAAAGCTCCTCAGTCTCTTTGATGCGTAAATTTCCTTTAGCGACATTTTTCTGCAAAACACCTACTCTGTCCTTTATGGCCCCTTTCCTGGGCCAAACTTCCTTTAAAGTGTAAACATTTATCCGGAAAGCAGATTAATGGTTCTCTTCCTGGTCTGTTCTCTGGATTACCAAAAACCACATCTGATATTTCAAAGTTAATATGTTTTTGGTAACCCAGCCATCAACGCTACATGCATATTCCAGGATATACCCATTAGGATGCTATCACACCTTTTGATCATAGTTTGGGAAACCTCTCGGGTCCTTTGTTTGGACTCGTAATTCTGCCCCGCAGGACACCTTCTCTAGCCTATAAAATGGCTGCCCAGTCTTGGGAGCCTACTGACAGCTCATCCCCAAATCCATCTGGGTTCCCTTCCATCTCTTTTAAAAAAAATTTTTTATTGCTTTTATCCTAAAAACTACAGAAATCAAAAAGGAGGGGATACTAACATCTATGGGAGAAAGAAAAGAAAACCACTAAAATCCCAAGTAGCAGTGGTCATATACATAAACATTTGCTTGAGCTATTGTTTCAATTACATTAGCTTAAATACAATGAAGCAAACCTTATATTGTATGAAGATTGTAGTACAGCAGGTATTTTAACCAAAGAAAGTGTCCAAGAGTTCAGTTTCATTTCCTAAAGATCAAGACATAGAAATAGCTAGCTTAAAGTTAGTCTTTCTTATTTCTGGGATTGTATCCTCGTCTGGTCTTGGGAGTTTTTGGGGCGGCCACCCCAAGTTCAGATTCTGATTCTTCTCCATTGGATTCAGATGATGAGTCTTTTTTGCTTCCCGTGTTGCTGTGGTCTGTTGCATTGTCGTTCCCTGCTGGGCCTTCCATCTTCTCAGTTTCCTGTAGTTGCTCCAAAAATGCTTTGGCTTTTGCAACAGAGTCTATTCTAGTTTTCTTATCTTTGTATTTGAAGGTGAGGCCTTCTGGTATAAGCCATCTGTAGGACGTGGAATTTTTTTGTAAAAATACAGTGAGGCTTTTGTATTGTCTCCTCCTCTTTCTAATCTCAAATGGAATGTCCTTTAAAACTTTTATTTCCTTGTTCTCGATTCTTAGAGTAGCCCATTAGTCGCTTTGAGTATCTAGTCTCTGATGCATCTTTTGGAGAATTTCACAAAGACTTCGCCAGGTGGATTATTTTTCTTGATATATTCTGGATAGGTCTGTAGACTATATCCATTTCACTTTGCAGGAAATCCGCTTTTAAAGCTGCAACCAGCCCCAAGGCATCACTTAAAGTTTTAAAAAGATTTTCTCCATCATGCTCTGGGACACCTTGGAATCTCAGTACATAAAGCTGATTTTTCCATTTGTAGCTGCAATAGTTGATATTCATCTGAGGTTCTCTGTTTTTCCACAATCTCCAGTTGTTTTTTAAGTTTAGTTGTCTTGGCATCAGCCTGGATAGGTAATTATAACCCCCCAAAACAACCTCCTTTCATTCCCGCTCACCTCTGCATTTCCATTGTTTGTGTGTGTGCCTGGAAAGGCATCTGACAAAACCTTTTGACCTGCCTGTGGCTTCATGGCTGAGGGCAGCTCCCCATTCTCTGTGAACTCTCAACAGCCTTTTTGTATCAGTGCTTTGGTGTTTGCTTGTGCTGCGGTGGCAGCTGCTGCTAAAGCAACATTTTAAAAAATCTGCATGGCCAGAAAATCTGCCATCTGCCCCAGCCCACTTTCTAGGCACACTTGGTGGGCAGCAGGAAAGGTGCTGGCGGTTTCGCTTTGTGGAACTAGTGGTTTTGCTTTGGGAATTAGCATCCCAGTAGCCAATGAATACCTGCCTTCATGGAACCCTAGGTTTTTTTTTTTTAAATCGAATAATAAATGCATTTGTGCTAACTCTGTTCCAACTCACTGAACTGAATAAGCCTATGGGTTCACTTCCATGACTTCCAGCTCTGTTCTGCTATCTCCTATGCCTTGCCTTCTTGGGAAGAACTCTTTTGGGGAGGGGAGCAGGTTCCCACAGCTGGTGGTGCTTTGCTATGCATGCAGCTGGTTTGTGGGAGTGGGGAGTTTTCTGCCAAAAAGCCTTGGGTGGTTTTTCTCCATGATTGCCACACAATGAAGGCATCCTCACTGAGAGGCAGCATGGCTGAGTAGTTAAAGTGTCAGACTAGTTTCAGGAAGAATTCCCATTCTGTAAGGTTGCCAACCTCCAGGTGGTGGGTGGAGATCTCCCGCTATTATGACTGATCTCCAGGTGACACAGACCAGTTCCTCTGGAGAAAATGGCCGCTTTGGAAGGAGGACTCTATGGCATTATACCCCACTGAAGTCCCTCCCCTCTCCAAACCCTGCCCTTCCAGGCTCCTCCCCCACAATCTCCAGGTATTTCCGAATGCGGAGCTGGCAACCCAACTGTTCTGCCATGGAAGCTCACTGAGGGATTTTGGGACAGTCATTCTCAGGAAAAAACTCACGTTGCAGGGCTATTGTTATGATGTAAGCTGGTTTGGATTCCCATTTGGGAGAAAAGTACAATATAAATTTCTAGATAAATTATCCCCCCAAAAACTTTTCCTTGTGGACAGTTGACAAGCTTCCCAACTCCACCCATCTCATTCTCTCCATGCTCCAGAGGACTGGGGGGGGCTTCAGAAGGTTTCTGCCACCCCTGGCTTCCTCCTGCCATCTCGTAGCACCCCACAGACTACGGTGTTAGCAGGGGAAAAGAAAGGTATTTGATTGTAAATGATTTGGCTCAGTCTTTTCTCTTGACAATGCCTCTGACCTCCCCTCTAGTCTCCACAGCCAGTTCTGCCTTGACTCCAGATAGACTTGATATGCCTGGCTGATCAAGCATATTGTTAAAGACTGATGGGCCACAGCATGCTCAAGGTATTCTCCAAAAGTAGTCAGGTTCTCTGTACTTGAAACATGGGGGTTCCCACTATGAATCTCAGTCATGGCCTCCTCCTTGTTTTATGTTTACAGAGATCCTGGGAGGATGAGCGAGAGAGTGACTGGCTGAAAAAAATTCCCAGGAGACCATGCGGTGAACCATATGTGTAAACAAAGGTCTCCTGGGGTCCTGGTCTAAGCTCAATAATCTAGCCACCACACTGGATTTCAAAAGAAGCTCCTGTTTGCATGAATTCTATTGCCTTGTGCCATCTATTCAGCTTTGTTTTCTTTTTAGCACTTTGTTATACTTTTTGCTGTATCTCGGGTGGGCCAGGCTAGCCCAGTCTCGTCAGATCTCAGAAGCTCAGCAGGGTTGGCTCTGGTTAGTACTTGGATGGGGGACCCCCCAAGGACGTCCAGGGTTGCTACACTGAGGCAGGCGATGGCAAACCACGTCTGAACATCTCTTGCCTTGAAAAAGTTATGGGGTCACCAAAAATTGGCTCTGACTTGACGTCACTTTTCACACGTGTTATGCTTTTGCTCTGAGAAGCCAAACAATAGGGACCCCAAGCATATGTAGTATGCAAAAATATAAACCACAAGGGTAGACCATCAAAAGATTCACAACTCACACAAGTAAACAGTAGACATCAGTCTATTGAAATACAATAATAAACTGAAAAGACAATAGAATTGGTGGTCACAATTCAAAAACACTATTTGCGAATTCAGAATACAAATTTGATGATAATGGAAAATATCCAACAGAAGACTCCTCTATATCCTTTGAATAGAATAGGCCTCCAAGTCCACAAAAAGACAGACCTCCAAGTCCACAAAAAGGCAGAGGATGTCCCAAAGCATAAACAAACTTGTAATAGCCGAAAACGTCCTTCCCAGATATGCCAGATGTTTCAAAGCAATCTTCCTCAGTTGTATGGCTGAAAATGGAACCCAATTTCCACAGTAATATAGGCACAGCCCATATCTCAAATGGAATCTATGGGCATTAACGGGGGTATTTGGCAACTGTTGGTTTTCAAGGTTTCGCCAATTATCACTTGCACACATTTCATAGTGACCTTCATAACCATAAGGACTAAAAACCAAGTTGCTTTAATCAAAGAAAATGGGAGGTTTTTATTTATTTGATGGGCGCATTCCATCCCACTTCTTCATTTATCCACTTTATATGGATAACGGGAAAAATGAACTGGGGTATTATATTTTCGGTACTGCATTATACAGGATGACAGTGTGCACATAGCTCTTTGTGGGCAGGTTGCAGTGATTCTAAGAAGAGCAAGGTAATGGGATTTGTCACTGCCCCTCCTGTAGCGATATAAGAAGAAGCCCCATGGAATCTAAGCCGGAGATTTCTATTGCAGCACCTCACCACTCGCAGTGACTACAAATTTGATCTGAGCCACGACAACAAGACATGCTGTTTCACCACCTTCCCACTGCTTGTCACTCAATGACAACTACGCTTCCCCCCCTGTACACTGCAGGGTTTTATGAGGCCCATGTGACCACAGGAAGAATTGATACGAGCATCTTCTACCACAGTTTCTCATGCTGGTCCCTTGTATCAGTCAAGGAAAAGTGTATAAACCTTTAATGCCTGTGTAAACTGGACTGTCCTGTACCTGGGATGGCTAACTGGTGGAATCTATGCTGGCAGTCCTCAGATTCACCATAGTCTGAATCCAGCTTGCCAGCTGGAAGCTATCTGGCCTTCTCAGCACCTCTTGCCTTTTAAGTAGTACATATGAGAAGCATTAAAAAAAAGAGGTTAAGCGTAATAATGAAACAAAATCTTCATATACAGCAACAGTAAAGTTCTGAGCAGATGGGTGAACTCCCTTTGGTTGGATTCAGAACTGGTTTGGTAGTTATGAACGTTCCCTAATATTTGTTTTCTAAGTGTTCTTGCAGCCCATAATGCTGTTCCGAGCACATTAATAGGAACATGTGCATGTGCCTTATCATATTGGCCCTTGGGAATTGTCATTCCTAGCACCAGCCATGGTGGTTGGGAATGTAACTCCCCACATTTGGGAACCAGGGTTTTGTTTAAAGGTCAGAATTGGCAACTACATAAAAGATATGTGAGAGCCAAGTGATTTGCCCCAAATAGAGATGACACTTGCCAAATAAAGGGATGCTTGATTGGATATCTAGCCATAGAGTCCACAGCAATCAACAAGACTTTCATGTAGGGCAAAGTGACAGCACTACAGAGCTTTTGTGCATGGGATTCTTAAATCAGGCGGGTCAGGCTGAATGGTCATGTACATGCAGAACATGTAGCAGAATGTAGTTTGACATTCTGACATAGAGGAGAACCTCTTGGGGAAATGAGGCTCAGTTTGTGACACAGATGAGCATTTTGAGGTGGGCAGCATCACATCCTGAACCACGTAAGTATGAACGCTTGCAGTATATGTGAATATTGGTTGCCGGAAGAAAAGCAATGGGGGAAGGTTGTTTCCGGTATGGCGTAATGGTTAGAATGCTGGACTAAGATTGAGGAGACCTAGCTTCAAATCCCTGTTCATCCATGAAGCTCAATAGGTAGCTTTGGGCTAGGATCAAATGGGGGAAAGAGAGTACTAAGTAGCTCCTTGGAGGAAACATAGATAGAGACGTGCAGTGCTTATGAGCTTCTTGGAATGCTGGTCTAGATAGAGCCAGCAAGGCGATGCTTCCATTCTGATCTGGTAACATACCCTAGTCTAAGGGACGGACTCTCCTAGAGACTTTGATGGTGATGCAAAGGCCTTTGGGGACATCACTGCATTTAGCACTGGGGTGCTGCTGGCTCAGAAATAGTATCTCTTACCACCAGTTTCCAAGGAAGTTATAAACAATATTGTTTTTATGGAAGTTTGTCTTTCTCTCTGGTGTATTTTCCCCCCAGAAAGCAATAATCTGCTAGTGCAAGCAGTTAGTTCTTTTTTTTCCCCATCCCCCAAGAAATTCATTTCACAAAGATTCTTCCTCCTTATTTCTTTGAAACATGACATCAAAAGGCTTTTTTGCCCCCTTCCCTCCCTACATCTACCTTTGCAACTATATAATCACTCTTCTTTCTTATCTGACTTCTTTGAATGCTCTTGTGTTAGAGGCCAAAGTGATGTAATTTCCCATCCACTGTCACTGGCAGGACTTGGATGCACACAGAGACACAGAGGGAAGATGAAAGAATTTAATGTCTATTTCTAAATTAGCAGGTTGGTCCCATTTACAGTAATTTTGTTATGGGCTACCAGTTCTCTTCCCCATCCTGAACTCTCCCTGTTTTAGAAAACTACGACCATAAAATTAATAGGTAGTACAATATAACCAAATAAATGATTGCTAGGGTTTTTAATGGGAAGTAGGCTGTAGGCATTGGGGGAGTGTATTTTTAAAGGGTTTTATTGTATGCTATATGTTTTAAATTTGAACTTCCAAGCTGCCTTGAGCTACAGGGAAAGTGGGATATATAAATAATATAATATAATATCATCCTTTACAAGGAAATGCCAAGGGCCAGATGAAAATGAAAGGTTTATAGCCCTTTTGGAAGGCAAGGTCTTGATTCTAGTAGGAGATACTCATATTGTATAGCTAGTTGGTTACACAAACAAGGACTTGGTATCTCAGGATCAACACCTGCCTTCCCTGGGAGCTCTCCTTGGCCCTGAACCACACCGAGCTAGTTGCCCTCGATCTGGATAACTCACCATGAAAGCCAGTTCCCTTTTGATGTTGCTTATTGCTCTGTGGGCTTATAGATCATCAGGTTTTGTTTAAAAAATTTTTCAGAGCCTTTTACAATGCTACTCCACCTTCCCTTTCTTAATACCCTCCCCCCCTTTGTATACGGTACTTGCAATTGCCTGCTGTTCTTTTTAAAGAAAAGATTGCGAAACAACATCTTCCAAATAATTAATTTGCATCCTCCTGGGTATAATTCATACTTGTTTTGGGGTGTATGCAATAGAAACCATTGAGAAAAATTTAGTTCAAGCTGCTGGTAGGAGGCAGCCTAAGTGTCAGTAATGTGCTACATTGGAGAAATGAAGTGCATCTAGTTCAGTGTATCAGATGGGAGGAAGAAAAAAGGTCCAAGCACTTCCCCTAGACCATAGCTGTTTCTTACATGGCCAATAGCCACATTATAGACCAGTAACTGATGTCTTCTAGGCACAAACATTCCCTTCAGTTCTTGATACAAAAGCAACAGCCTTTGAGTGTGTATGTGCATACACACACACATGTTTAAACACACATACATGCAATGACAGTTGACCCTGCCTAGTATTTAGACTGGCTTTGGTTAGTATTTGGATGGGAGACCACCAAGGAATTCTTGAGTTGCTACCCAGAGGCGGGCAATGGCAAACCACCTCTGCCTTGAAAACTCCATGGGATCATCATAAGTCAGCTGTGACTTGATATCTATCTATCGGTCTGCCTGTCTGTCGGTCTGTCTGTCTGTCGGTCTGTCTGTCTGTCTGTCTGTCATCTATCTTCTTCTTCTTCATCATCATCATCATCATCTATTAGTTAGCCATCTGTCTGTCTGTCTGTCTGTCTGTCTGTCTGTCTGTCTCTCTCTCTATCGTATCCCAACAGTTATGGTCATGGTACTTCAAAGCACCTTACTTCAGGGAGGAGGAGTGGACCTTTGTGCAGTGTCCTTCATGCCATCCAGAGAGGTTCCCTGACTTGTTCCCACCTCTGAATAGCAACTTGCAGCTTCTTCTGATTGGCAAGGCACATATTGGCAGGTGACAGGCAGAAGCAAGCTGTATCACACTGGTACACAATAGTGAGAGAAGGCAGTGGTCTATAGGAATGCAACAAATCTGACAGATGGAGGGCCTAACTACATGATATAATTTTTTGTAGGTATGTTCCTCACAGACTCCCAGGGCATGTCTGCTGTTCCAGCCAAGGTCAGCAGGATGTACCTGGGGACAATGTAATGTAGTTACTCCCTCTGGTGTCTCAAGTCAGATGCAAGATCTGCCTGACCATGGACAGCTCGAAAGGATGGGAGACAAGATGAGGGCTCCCCGGTGCCCGGCAACGCTGATGGCACCAGGGGGGGCCACTTTGCAGCTGCGCCTTGGCATGGCACGGAGCTGCTGGGGGCGGGGCTAGCTGCCTTTTGAGGCTGCGCCCCGCCCCACTCCTTGCAGCTGCTCTGAGTGTAGGTGGTGGATGAGTGTTAAATAGATTGGTCACTTGGCAGGTTTGTGCAAGCAAGAAAATGGAACTGGTGAGTGCCTTGTGGCATATCCCGTTTGGGAACAGGAGGTCATCAGGAACTGCCCTAGGGCCGTGCGGTCCGGGGTGGTGAATGGTGATCGCCTCTGGGAACCTCTCAGGCTAGGCTCCTCCCTGAAGGTCTGTGCAGTCTCAGGGGTAGGCACTCCTGGGGGGCTACCAGTATGCTGGGCTGCCGGTTACGAGCCAGAATTTGGCTGGCTCAAGACCGGAGCTAGGTGTCCCGCCCATATCAAGGGCAAGGAGGTTGTGTCAGGGAGTGACGCCTGCCTTGCCTGCTCCTGTGCTTGCTTAGTTTTGTCCGTTGCTGCAATATTCTGTTAAATAGTTAATAAAGTGGCCCTTGTTTAATTCCAAACTGTTGTCTGTCTCGTTATTCCGGCTGTGGTGGCAAGTTCTGATGAGTTACAAAATGGCCTCAGGGTGGTCCCTGATGGCCATTCCAGGAAAACAAACAGGGCTTGAAGGGGCTGCTCTGTGCCCAGGAACCTTGCATTCGGACAGTGATCTGTGTCACAGAAGGTGGCGGCGGCGGCGGCGGCGGCGGGGGATTTGTATGTCCATGAGGATGCTCCCCACTTTTCTTCCCCATTCCCACTGAGTATTCCAGGTCTGCCGCCACCCCAATGGATTTGCCTCTCCCTTGTTTACCAGTGGCTTGGGTTCTGTGTGCATGAGAGGAGTGCGGATGCTCAGGCGGGGCTCTTGAACACTACCTGAGTTCTTAAAAGAGAAAAATCATTATTCACTAGAACATGGTTTTATACTCTAGGACACACATACCTTGGGCAAAGGTGTATAACGACATTAGACCACTGCTGCCAGGCAGAGTAGAGAATCCTGACCCCGATGTCTGACTCAGTAGAAGGCTGCATCATGTGTTCGTTGTGCACATCGAGCTCTCCCACTTACCAAAACTTCTCCATTCATTCAACAGATTTCAAGGGATGCAAGTGCAAAGCCACCCTCCTTCTTTGAAGTGCTTGGGGCACCTCACTGGCGCACAACCCCGTGGCACGTGGGCCTCAGGTGGAGTGACTCTCGTGTGCCTATATGAGCAACGAATACTAGTAAAAAAAAAAAAGAACGTTTCCAGAAAGATTGTCTCATTCACCTCTCTGAGGAGAACACGATAGAGTGTGTCTTTAGGAGACAGGGACTAAATTTCTGTACAAATGAAAGGGTATTTTGAAAAAGAAACTATAGAAAATTATATACTTAATTCTTTCCTTTAACACCCAAACCCCCATGAGATGATAGGATGATAGCTACTTCCTTACTGTTTAAAGGAGCTTATTCTCTGGAGACCTGGTGTGTTAGCTGCTCTCGGTTTTTCCCAGCTGCTGCTGCAATTTGTACAGCCTGTTTGATACTGGAACACTGGAGAGAGCAACTAGGGGTATTTAGCTGTCTTGTTTTGAGACCTGCTTAGGCAAGAGGAGGATTTGGAGTTTCTCTCCTAGAACAATCAGCCAGCTATTTCGATTTGCATGGGAGGACCCCAGTTTGGGAGGATGTTCTCACTCCCTTTCTTAATTAGGGATGATCAGGTACCTGCCAGTTCAGATCATGTTTTGCTCACTGGTTGTGAACAGGAAGCTGATTTTTCATTGGGCAGTTTGGCTGCCCGTGAACAGCCTGAGCCTATTGAGCATGCGACTTCCTGCATATTCAAGCCATGCAGTGCAATTAGCAGCATTCCATGCATGCGTGTTCTGTGAATTTTAAAAACACATTTGGTGTTCTTCTAAGCAAGGGGTCCCCAAACTTGATAAGCCTGTGGGCAATTTCGGAAGGTTGAGAAAGGGGAGTAGGTGCCACCATAACTTGAGAGGCAGGGCCAGTCACAAAATGGCTTCCATGAGCCCAATTACAAAAAAGGTGGGATGTTCTGAAAGGGCCTACAGACCCCAAGGTGATGTGTTCTAGGCTCTTCTGAACCACCTCCTGTTCCATTGAGGTGTAGAAACCATGGTTGGCTCTTTGATTGGGGGAAGATATGTTCTGAGGAAGAGGGTGCCAGGAAGCACGCTGACGAGCACAGTGACACCCACTGTCACTAAGTCCACACTATTGTCATGAATGGCTGAAGATTTGGCTCGATCAGCAGCATTTTGCACAACTGCATGTTTTTACACAGTATTATGAAAGCTGTAGTTCTTCTCAGAGACCCACCACCAATTGTGAAGACACAAAACAAACAAAACCTGTCAACAAGCCAGTTATCTATAAATAAACACCATCTAAATTTGTATTTTGAGAACAGAAGGCTCCAAGGCCAATGACAATGACAAGACGAACAACAAAAAGGTGTTTTGGAGCGGTGTGAGTCATGTTTGTAGAAAATTGGACACTCATCTACAGGATATGTTTGGCTTGAGGTTCTGAGCATCCCTAGTCTTAATTCCTTCCTAGTTAGCTCTTTGCAAGCAAAGTGATAGGTGGCTAGATTAAAGGATAAATGCTCATTTCAGACATCATTGGAAGCCATGGTTTACTAACAGTGGTTTGTTGACTGTCTGAATTCAGGCCACCCCACTAATTGTGCTTAGGGTATCCCAAAGCAGGATCTGAAATGAGGGGTGGTTAATAACCTCAGTTTGCTTTAATTATAGTTTCACATGACATATGAAGGCAGACAGCCTAGCTTAGTCCCACCTTGTTCCCCAGCAGTGGATTGGCAAACATTGTCAAGTATAACACCCAGGCACATTTCTGGCATTTTGCTTTATCTATTGCTGTGTATAGCCCTCCGCATGTATTTTTCTAACGTTGACTCTTTGTTCATTTCCTGGCATGCTGTCTGCTGAGCAAAGGAAAAGCCTGGCCTCTTTTATGCCGTCCTCTGACAGATAAAGCCTGTGCCAATAAATCCACCTAAATCTCTTAAACAGCCACACCCTCCAATGCTTTCAGCCACATCTCACTGCATGACGTTTTCTCAGTTCATCACAGTTATAAACACACGTGCATTAAAATAATTTTGTAGTGATACATTGTGTGTGTGTGTGTGTGTTTGTAATCCACTGGTTTGTGGCTTTATAAACACATTTCATTTGGGACAAGCAATGCCCTCAAATGAATCGAAATAGAAAGGCTTACTCAGTGAACAAACGGACACAGCTATTGGAAGTAGGCAGCTGTTGTGTTGGTCACAGAGAATAAAGGGACTTTTCAGGCCTTGTTTTTAGATGTGTTCTCCTTAAAATATAATGTACAGCTGCTTCCCTAATTTATTGATATGTTTAGGAAATTTCTGTGCCACATGTCGGTGAAACCAGCATAAGGCAGTTTACAAAAGAAAACATAATGAAAACATAAAACACCACAGAAGTTGTTAATAAAGTGTCATCAAACAGACTGTAGCTCAGAGTCCCCCAACATGATACCCATGGGGACCATGGCATCTAGTAATGGGCACAAATCAGCTGCCAAACTAAAGTTCATCACAAATTTTGGCTGGTTTAAGGTTCGTGAAGCAATGTTTGTGAACTGAAGAATCGTCATGAACTTTCACGAATTTTGAAACAGTCATGGTGGCTTGTGAAAAGCAGAAAGCAGGGGTTTAATCCTCTGCTTTCTGCTCTTCATGAAAACCAGCTGAGGCCCTGTTTAAACCAAACAGCTGTGTGACGGGGAGCTCCCTGCTGCCCAGCTCTTTGGTTTAAACAGCTTGGTGCCATTTTAAACCCCTGCTTTCTGCAGGGTGTAAAAATGCGGTTCATTGACCATCCTCCTTAATGGCATCCACCAGGACCTCTATTGGTGCCTGCTGAGCTGGGCACTGTAAGGCAGGGCTTGTTATTGGCTGCCTTCATTCAAATTAAAGCATTTTTAATGACTGCAGTAGCAGCAGCAACCGCTGGAGGGTCAGGACCAGGAGGCCTTTCCTTAGTGTGTAGTTCTATTCTCTCACCAGACTTTCCTTTCTTTCCCCTATTTTTGCTTCTTTGCCTTTCCCTCTTGGGAGTATCCTCTTTGGTCTCCACAACCTATGCTCCTGTTATGTATTGACCATGCGGTCGCCATGTGCTCTCTTCATTGCGACCGCATGGCCAGAGCACATGGCCAGAGCATGGCCAGAGCACATGGCCAGGAAACTACCTGAGCTTCAGCCAGGTAGAACAAAGGCCAGGTGGATTCAAACCGGCCACCAATCCTGTACCTAGGTTTCTCCCAGGGAACCTATGAAATGTAAATAGACTTCTAATAGCCTATCAGGCCAGTTGGGTGAGGTCAGGGGATTGTCCCTGACCAGCATAAAAGGAGGGCTTGGAGCCCTGGGTTGTATGCTTCATCCGGACCAGCAATAAAGATCTAGCTGTTTCACTATTCCATGGACTCCCGACTCCAATACTTATCAGTGGCGACGAGGATGGGATCCCGATGAGCGACTCTCCAGCAGACCACAGCAGCACAGCGAGCTCCGTCCCGCCGGCCGCAGGCATCTCCGAGCTCCAGCGCTCCAACGCCTCGCCGCAAGCCGCTCTGAGCCCAATCCTCCGGCACTAGCCAGCGCCAAGCCTCAGTGCTTCCCGGCACCGCCGCAAGACACGAGGACATCGCTCAAACAGCCGCCGCCGCTCCTGCTCTGGTAAATATGGCAAACGCTCCGGGACCAATTACCCCTTTCAATACGTCTCGCCCCGAGACGTGGGAGTCCTGGCTCAAGACGCTGGGTTGTGCCTTTAAGGTCCGCGGAATCACAGATGCGGACCTGAAGAGTGCCTGGCTCTTGAGTTCCGGAGGGGTGGAGGTCATGCGGGTGGCCCAGAACCTACTAGCCCCGCAAGACCCCACCGAGGTGTCTTACAACGTGCTCACCAAGACCCTCGGCGATTACTTCGCCCCGAAGCCATCAAAACTGGCCAGGCGCTGGGAGTTCATACAGCGCCAGCAGCAGCCGGGGGAGTCAGCCGCCACTTTCCTGGCTGAACTCCGTCGACTAGCCGTGGGCTGCGAATTCCGCCACATGGATGACCATGTGGAGACCGCCTTCATGGGAGGGGTCCGGGAAGCCAAGCTCCGCTGGCGCCTCATTGCAATGCCGGAGCCAACCTTGGAGAAGATGCTCGAAACTGCGGCAGCCTTCGAGACAATGCAAAAGGACAAGGCAGCCACCAAAGTCCACCAGGCGGCTCCTCCCGAACCTGACTCAAGCGAAGAAGAGGACGTCCACCGGATGCAACCACGCTCGAAGAAGGGTGAGCCCGGCGTCCCCAGGCCCAAGGGCCGGCGCCCAGCATCTGTCTCTGTTCCCTCTCCTGCTTCCCTCAACAGGCAGGCCCCAACGTGCGCCAGCTGTGGGGACCCCCACGACAGACGGACATGCCGCTTCCGTGATGCCATCTGCCGCGCCTGCGGGAAAGCAGGACATCTCGCCTGGGCCTGCCGCCTGAGGAACAGCCATCGTGCCCCAGCAGCGAACTTCGAAGAAGTGGGTAGTGTCGTTCCCACGGCCACGGTAATGAACTTGCCTCAGCCCATCCCGGGCGCAATTTCCGTGTCTCTCCGAATAGAGGGAGTTCCTTGCTCCATGGAACTGGACTCAGGGTCAGCATATTCAATTGTGTCCGCAGCTACGTTCCGCCGCCTCTGCTCGAAGGGGGCACGCTGGCTGCGGCTGCCGGCTGGGTTGGTCCTCCGGGACTTCCAGAAAAACCCAGTGGCTATTAAGGGGCTAGCCAGGGTCCGGGTCCAGTACCATGCCTTTAATGGCCTGCTGGACCTTCTCGTGGTGGAGCGCAATCTAACCAGTCTCCTAGGTCGCGCCTGGTTCAAGCCGCTCGGAGTGCAGTGGACCGGAATACACCGCATGGGCTCTACTGACTTCTCATCCATCTGCGAGGAATTTCCCGCCGTTTTCGATGGCTCATTGGGCTGCTACAAAGGACCCCCGGTTTCCTTCGACCTGGACCCGGCAGTCCGGCCCATCCGCGTGGCCGTCCGCCGGCCACCACTCGCCTTCCAGCCCAAAGTGGAGGCAGAGTTGGAAAAGCTCGTGGCACAAGGGGTGCTCGAGCCGGTCTCCCACGCCAAGTGGGAGACTCCCATTGTGACCCCCCTCAAAGCTAACGGGGAAGTCCGCATCTGCGCGGATTACAAATGTACAATTAATAAGGCATTACAGGACCACGCGTACCCGGTACCGGTGGTCAGCCATGTTCTGGCCTCCCTCGCGGGTGCCAAAATATTTGGAAAATTAGACTTGGCCCAAGCCTATCAGCAGCTTCCCGTAGACGAAGCAACGGCCGAGGCACAAACGATTGTGACTCACAAGGGAGCGTTCAAGGTAAAACGCCTCCAATTTGGGGTCAGCGTAGCACCCGGAATCTTTCAAAATCTAATGGATTCTCTCCTAAAAGATGTTCCAGGAGTGAAGCCGTTCTTCGACGACGTCCTCATCGCCGCCCCGGACGCCGACACGTTCGCAGCTCGCCTCCGGATGGTGCTGCAAAGGTTCCAGGACGCGGGTCTCAAGGTTCGAAAAGACAAGTGCACCCTGGGAGTCTCCTCGGTGACCTTCTTGGGGTTCCAAGTCACCGCAGACGGCATTCACCCTACAAAGGAGAAGGTAGTGGCAATTACAGGTGCACCCCGCCCGTCCTCAAAGGCGGAACTCCAGGCATTCTTGGGACTTGTGAACTTCTACCACGCCTTCCTTCCGCACAAGGCGGCGGTCGCTGAACCCCTGCATCGTCTCCTGGACAAGGGAGCGGCTTGGGCCTGGGGTCCCAAGCATGATGCAGCCTTCCGGGCCGTCAAAGACTTATTAATTTCAAATGCGGTCTTAGCGCATTTCGATGAGAGGCTCCCTGTCATCCTGGCCTGCGACGCATCCCCCTACGGCGTTGGGGCGGTCTTGGGACACCGGCTACCCAACGGAAAGGAGGTACCGGTTGCCTACTACTCCAGGACCCTGTCGTCGGCAGAACGGAACTACGCCCAGATCGACAAGGAGGCCCTAGCAATCGTAGCTGGCGTCAGGAAATTTCACGACTATCTCTACGGACGGTCGTTCACCGTGGCCACAGATCACAAGCCGCTGCTGGGTCTCCTTGCCCCCCACAGGCAGACCCCTCACATGCTGTCCCCGCGGGTCCTGCGGTGGTCAATTTTTTTGTCAGGCTACTCCTACGAATTGGTACATCGCCCGGGGAAGGCGATGGGTCATGCAGACGCCCTCAGCCGTCTTCCCCTCCCGTCCTGCGACCCTGATCCGGCTCCCGCTTTCCACGTCGCGCTCCTAGAGGATCTACCGGAGCGCCCCGTACAGGTATCAGATGTGGCCCGTCGCACGCGGCGGGACCGCATCCTTTCCCGTGTCTCGGACTGGGTGGGAAGGGGGTGGCCGGAAAAACCGGGACCAGATTTTGCCGCTTTCACGGCACGCAGGCACGAACTATCGGCCCACAAGGGATGCCTGCTATGGGGATCTCGAGTGGTGATCCCCGGGCCCCTGCGGCCCCGAGTGCTAGAGGCCCTCCACGAGGCTCACCCGGGAATTGTGCGCATGAAAGCTCTGGCCCGGAGTTACGTATGGTGGCCAGGCCTGGACAAAGACATTGAGGGGCGGGTCCAGAAGTGTACCAAATGCCAGGAGTCACGGCCAGATCCGCCACACGCTCCTGTCCGATCCTGGGAATCTACTAACAAGCCCTGGTCCCGCCTGCACCTAGACTTCGCGGGACCGGTCCAGGGCCGGTTGTTTCTTATCGTTGTTGACAGCTACAGCAAGTGGCTTGAGGTAGTGCCGGTAGCTTCGACCTCCACCAACGCTGCCTTAAGAAGTCTCTGGCCGATCTTCGCGACACACGGAATGCCAGAAACTCTCGTGACCGACAACGGGACCGCCTTCACCTCCGGCGAGTTTCAACGGTTTGTGGAAGCCTGCGGTCTGCGCCACATCCGCTCCGCTCCGTTCCACCCCGCAACCAATGGCCAGGCTGAGCGCATGGTGAGGACAACGAAGGACGCGTTAAAGAAGATGGAGCATGGCGACTGGGAAGAGCAGCTGTACAAGTTCCTGTTCTGCCAACGGAACACACCCCACTCAGGGACCGGGCGCCGGCCAGCCGAACTTCTGATGGGAAGACGACTGGGAACCGTCTTGGACCGCCTACATCCCGACCGAGCAATCGAGGGGAACCCGACAACGGAGGACCGGCCAGCTGCCCGAGGATTTGCTCCCGAAGACCCCGTATATGCAAAGAACTTCGCGCGGGGTCCAACATGGCTCCCCGCGAGGATCGTCCGAGTCACAGGGCCTTATTCCTATGAGGTCCTTACGGAAGATGGCGTAGTCTGGAAACGGCACATTGACCAGATTCGACGCCGTACCCAGAACCACGATGATACCCAGGCCCCCGAACTCCCTGCACCAACAGACCGTGACATCGACACGACTCCAGAAGCAGCGCCAGACCCTGATCCGGAGACTGCGGAGATGCCGCTCCTGCCCGCGGACGAAGCAGTCGCACCATCCACACCTGAACAACCCCCGAGCAGACAGGCCCCGCCAGCAGAACAACTACCCACACCGCAACCTGCCGACACTAGCAACACGCCCCGCCTTACAACCCCCCGGCGCTCTGGACGTGAGCGCAGACGCCCGGACTATCTCAAAGACTATGTGTGCAGAGGGGTTCTGGACTATGGGGGGAGGGGTGTTATGTATTGACCATGCGGTCGCCATGTGCTCTCTTCATTGCGACCGCATGGCCAGAGCACATGGCCAGAGCATGGCCAGAGCACATGGCCAGGAAACTACCTGAGCTTCAGCCAGGTAGAACAAAGGCCAGGTGGATTCAAACCGGCCACCAATCCTGTACCTAGGTTTCTCCCAGGGAACCTATGAAATGTAAATAGACTTCTAATAGCCTATCAGGCCAGTTGGGTGAGGTCAGGGGATTGTCCCTGACCAGCATAAAAGGAGGGCTTGGAGCCCTGGGTTGTATGCTTCATCCGGACCAGCAATAAAGATCTAGCTGTTTCACTATTCCATGGACTCCCGACTCCAATACTTATCAGCTCCCTCCACAGCCTAGGCTCCCTTCTGGTCTCATTTCCTCCATTCTCATAGATGGCAGAGTACCATGACACTTATCTGTGAACCCTCACCCAATACCCAAAAGCCCAGCTGTCTCTTACAAGAGTTGAAATGGAATGAAGGCTATCATCTGATTAAATAAATAACAGGCCCATTTTTATATCTTGCTCTGCCATATATCCTGTACCAGTCAAATCTATGGCTTTTGTAACACACGGTTGCTTGACTCTAGAGTTGCCAACGCTATGCTGGCAAATGATGGGAGATTTTGGGGTGATTCCTGGGAAGGGTGGAATTTCTGAAGCTATGAAATGACTTCCAAGTGGAGGGCACTTCACTTCCAGGTGACAATCTAGGAATCCCACCAATCTCTCCTGATCTTTTCTATAGAGACTGGGGAATTTCCTAGAGTGTTGCCATCCATTCTCTCCCTCCTTTCCCCCCATTGCTCAAATCATTAAGGGTGGGGGATTGAGAGCAGGAGATTACCTGCTGTCAGTAGGCAAATGGTAAGCCTACTTGTCCCTGCTTTCTTCAGGGTTGTTTGTTCCAGTCTGCCTCTGAAATTCATAAATCTTCATACCACCACTCACCTCGCAATCATATAAGACTGTTTCCTCCTTCCTCTAGGAAACCAGAATACAAATCTTTACTCTCCGGGCTCAGAGTCAAACTACATGGGATACTGGTCTTAAAATATATCTGTGGATATGTGGGTGGGAGAATGGATCTGTGGCACTGATTATTTAGATACTTATACCCTTCTTTTCTCTTTATTGGGAACTAAAGTGGTTTACAATATAGATCTTGTCTTCTCCATTTTATTCTCACAGCAACAACCCTGTGCTGTAGCCTAGGCTGAGAGGGTGTGACTGGCCCAGTGTCACTCAGCAAGTTTCCATGGCAGAGTGGGGATTTGAAGCTGGGTCTCCCAGATCTTAGTGCCGTATTCTAACCACTAGACCATGCTCAGTCTCCGTAGCATGCTGATGAAAAGAAAAGAGTTTAATTCCTTCTCTCCACACTTTTTCCCAGTCAAAAATCCCACCCCAGGCTTCTCTTAAGTCTTTTCCCTAGTTCCATAAATCTCATATCTTTTTCAACTGCTTTTTAATGTCAATTAACACAGCAGAGATCCCAATCCTAGAATTGCTTCACATGTAGTTTGAGAGGAGGAGGAGGAGACTGGATTTATACCCCACCCTTCACTTAGAGTCTCAGTGTGGTTTACAAACTCCTTTCCCTTCCCTTCCCCACAACAGCCACCCTGTGAGGTAGGTGGGGTTGAGAGAGCTCTCTCAAGAACTGCCCTTGAGAGAACAGCTCTGAAAGAACTTGTGACTGACCCAAGGTCATCCAGCAGCTGCAAGTGGAGGAGTGGGGAATCAAACCAGGTTCTTCCAGATTACACACACTTAACCACTACAGGAAAACTATCCCTCTTTCTGAATCCTGATAAAAAACACCCACCCAATCACGCCATGGGGGAAGAAGAAGAAGCGGAGGAGGAGGAGGATTTATACCTCATCCTTCACTACCTGAAGGAGTCTCAGAGTGGCTTATAAACTCTTTTTCATTCCCCTCCCCACAACAGACACCTTGCGAGGTAGGCAGGGCTGAGAGAGCTCTTTCCAGAACTGTCCTTGAGAGAACAGCTCTGACAGAACTATGGCTTGCCCAAGGTCATCCAGCAGCTGCACGTGGAGGAGAGGGGAATCAAACCCGGCTCTCCCAGACTAGAGTCCATACACTTAACCACTACATCAAACTGGAAGGCAGCATGGTATAGCCTGATTTTGTCAGACCTCAGAAGTTAAGCAGGATCAGTCCTTGGCTGGGAGGCCGCCAAAGAAGGCTCTGCAGAGGAAGGCCAATCACCTCTGGCCAATCACCATGGCCAATCACCTCTGCTCATCTTGTGCCTTGAAAGCCCCATGCATGGGGGAACCAGTAGTCGGCTGTGACTTGAGGGTACATAACACCCCTCCACCCCACCATCTATATAAAGCGAATATAGAGCAAGTTTAACGAGAACGGATTCCAAAAGTCAGATCTTGATGAGTGAGTTTTGAGTTTGCTGAAACTGGGATGCCAATTTCCGCAAGGAAATTGGATCGCCGGCCTTTGAATGTGTAGTCTTCCTATCCAGTATTGGAATCTGTTTTCTGAATATTAAATTCATTTCAGCACTCAAGTTGCTAGGATCTGTTTTGATAGCAGTTTCCAGAGCAACAACACATTTTCTGTGGCCGTTTATGGATTTCAGGTGAGAATCTAACCATTACTGAACAATAGCACATCATGGAGTTAGCATCAGTTGCACTGATAGTTGGACATCGTGAAAGATGAGAGCAGCGTCAACAGCTCCCTTTGGTCGTGTGGGGAGGGATGGAGGTGGCTGGCCATTTCAGAAATCGTTGCTTCTATTTTGGTTCAGAAAGTTAAAAAAGGGGAAAAAAACCCCATTCTGTAGTTTTTGATCTAGTTCTGAATAATTATCTTCATTTAGGGAATCAAACTCTCATTTTACATTTGCGTGATTCAATAGCGGGAGAACTGCTGCTTTCTCTCTCTCTTTTTTAAAATATACAACGGATGCCAAGGTGAAGGAATCGTTCTTTAATTATCAGCCCGGAGTGAATTTTTACAACCGAGATGAAGGGATTCTAGAAATAATTGCTAGCTACAGTCTTATAAATCAGGACATATCCATCGCAGCATTACTGGGGATTGTTGAAATTAGAGGTGGAAAAGGGCTATTTTGTTCATCTGTCTGCCAGTGTGGGGGATTATTTCTTACAGAGTGGGATTTATTCTTTTTCTCCCCTATTCAAGTCCCTTCTCCGTGAATGATGGAGCTTCTGCTGCTTTCCTTAAAGGATTCGTTCACAGGTTAATAGGCCTGTTAGCAGATTAGAAGGTTATAGCCGTGCACATTCCTTGATATTCCCCAGAAAGCTGAGGGAAAGGTGTGGTTTCAAGTTCACAGGGTTGTAAAAAGCTTCTGTATCAGATCTACAGGCCTTCCGAAACGCCACCAGTTTTTGCTCTGGACTTAGGTGCAGGTGGAACTAAAATGGATACTCATTCTCAACGGCTCTGAATTCTTAAAACGTTTCACTTAGATAATATCAGCAGACCTTACAGCAACCTTGTAAGGCAGGCCAGCGTTATCGTTATATATCAGAATTGTGACCATCAGAGTGGTGTCGGGGCTGGAGGGCCAGACTGGGCCTTGACCCTGGCTCAAGCCATAAGGGGATCTTGGACTAGTCATTCTCTCTCTACCTAACTTGCCTTGCAGGGCTGTTGTGAAAGTAAAAGGGAGGATGGGAGAAGTAGGATTGCTGGAGCAATGGGGTTGCAATGCTCCCTCTAAGCCATGGAGTCTTGTGAGCAAAAATCCTACTTTTTGAGCTACTGGCATTATAGTTGTGAGCGAGCGATTTGGCTGCTGCATAAATTAGTTTGCTCGAACCATCCTTCCTGAGCTAAGACAAAACTGTGTGAGCTGGAGGCTAAGAAACTGTGAGCTAGCTCACACTAACTCAGCTTAGAGGGAACACTGGAAAACATCCCCGGCTGGGGACCAGGCAAGGAGAGACTGAACCTGCTTTAATATTGTTGAGAGACTGGTGTTTGATTGATGTGAATGGGCTTGGCCTCAGGGAGGAGACCTCCTGCCAGCAGTCTTCTTCTCCCTCCACTGCTTGGTGGGCCAGTGTGTGTGTGGGGAATGGGGGGAGTGGAATAATCTGTGCCGGTGCTGCGGCAACATCACTTCTGACATGACTCAGCAGTGACATCACCATTTAGGGTGACAGTCTAGCAATTACCCAAAATTCTATAGTTAAACCTACATGGTGAGATTACTACTGGGTCACACTGGAAGCGATGTCAATGTGGTGATTTCCACCAAGGCTCCCCCCGCTGGTAATTCTCTCCCACCAGTTGTCAGCCTTGGGCTGGTAATCCCGAAGGGAACTATAGTCCAAGCTTTTGACCAAAGAGTGACAAGGACCCTTCATGACTATGCATGTTTTCTCAATGGGTGTTCATGGTTAGGACATGGTCCATCCACCACTGAATGTCATCAGAGCTTGGGAAAGGTGACTCTTCCTCACTGGGCAGGTTTCTGTGAAGAAAGAACTGGTTTGGGCAAAGACCGAGAAAAAAAAAATCGAGCAGATGATTTGTGAGTGGGTTGAAGTCCCATGGTGGGGATGGAATCTCTTGTTCTGGGGATCTGTTGTGGGGTACCAGATCTGCTGCCTTGTTCCTTCACTTGTGCTCCACTTGCGTATTTGTAAATCAAGTAAATACTACAAAAAACCCGACCTCAAACCTCCCATGCTCTCTCCTCCAAAGGGAGATATCCTAGACAATGGTTGCCTCTGGAACTTTGGTGCAGTGGTTAAGAGCGCGGACTCTTATCTGGGGGAACCGGGTTTGATTCCCCACTCCTCCACATGCAGCTGCTGGCATGTCCTTGGGTCAGTCATAAGTTCTTTCAGAGCTGTTCTCTCAAGGGCAGTTCTCCAGAGAGCTCTCTCAGCCCCACTGACCTCACAGGGTGTCTGTTGTGGGGAGGGAAAGGGAAAGAGATTTTAAGCTGCTCTGAGACTCCTTCAGGTAGTGAAGAGCAGGGTATAAGTCCAATCTCATCTTCATTTCTTCTTCTTCCTTCTCTTCCTCTTCTCCTCCTCCTCCTCCTCCCCCTTACTTGGAGAGGTGGAGAGGGCATATCAATACCCCTCCCTGGGAACCCTCTCTTGTGTATAGGACAGTAAAGCATTTGTCACTGCCCAGCATGGAGGGTACATGGCTAAGCTTGGTGCCCCATTGGGACATTTAAATGAAGACCTGTTCCAGCACGTGGCTGCACATGGCACTGGTGAGGAGCAACGGAGGATATTTTACCTTGGCACATTTCTCACCTCAGCAGATGTGGCTTCTCCACTCCTCCCTCTGTCTGGAAACATGGTCTTCAACTGGACACTTAGTGGTAAATGGGAGTATTTGCCTCTGAGTTTTCTGTCCACTGTTGTACATTGGCAGGTGCCTCCTGCACTGGCTGCAGTTTCTGAACACTCTTCAAGGCATCCCCATGTAGACTGTTACTGTAGTCTAGCTGGAGGTCATGAAGGCTAGAGTAACATTGACCAGATAAGGACACAGGGGCTTCCTAAGGCCCACGAGTGAGTTCAGGGCTAGAAGAGTGTCATCAGGGGGGCACAGGGGCTAGAATGTTGGGTTTGGGGTTTGAATCCACATTCCGTTATGAAGCTGGCTGAATGACCCTAGATCAGTTCTGCTGTCTCTTAGCCTAACCTACCCAGCAGGTTTGTTTTGCAGTTAAGATAAGAACATAAGAGAAGCCATGTTGGATCAGCCAGTGGCCCATCCAGTCCAACACTATGTCTCACAGTGGCCAAAACCCAGGTGCCATCAGGAAGTCCGCCAGCAGGGCCAGAAAAAGAGGGAAAGGAGGAGATCTTTGTCTGCTGTACTGAGCGCCAGGGAGGAAGGGTAGGGTGAAAACCAACAAAATGGCGTCCAACCTTGCCAACAACTTTTGTGAAAGCAGAAACCAAGAACAAAAAAGGGAAGGTGAACCGGCAGCTGGGCGGAAATAGAAGCCGGATTGCTACCAGCTGTATGCGTGCATGATTCATAGGTAACACTGTTAAATGTTCTGAATTACGGCTGGATGCCTATGGGGGGAAGGGCAATTTATATAATTACCTCTTCTGCTGGCTAAAAGTAGAAACTCCCTCCCTTCCCATTCTGATGAGCTTTTTTTTCTTCTATATTCCCCCACTTCGGTTCTTTTTGTTCTTGCTAAAAAAAAAAAAAAGGGAAAAGAAATAAACTGGTTTGACTACTTTCTGAGTCAGCAGAGTTGTAAAAGAGAAGACGAATGAGGCTCTTTAACCCTTTAGCCCTGCTCACTGTTTGGATGTTTTCTTGCTTTTAAAAAAAACATACACAAAAAGCACGCCTTTATTTTGCAGTGCTCTCTTGCCCTCTCTTCAGGTCATCTGATTTGTATTTCCATGGGATAATGGTGATTCTCTAGTTGGAGGCTGTGTTTTCTCAGAGCTTTAAAGGAGGGGATGAGAAAGGTGTTGAGGCAAGGGCTGCTGCAGACTTGACAGGGAACATGTCCAGTGGGTGAACATCCTGTGCTCAACAGCTGCAGTGTCATGAGCCAAGCCTTGGATCAGTTTGCCTGCCCCCCCATTTGCTTTCCACAGCTGTCGAACAGCCTTGCAGCTGTGCAGGAGGCAGGGTGTCCTTTACTAGCACAGTAGGTGACATATTCTACACAGGGTCATGGATGGTTGGTTCAGGGAATTCAGTGATATGGGGGAGGAACTATGCCTCCCATAGGACTGTATGAAACTGTGTGCACGCATGACATTTATTTGATAACACAGACTTAAACATTAAGGCTTTAAAAATACAGTGCCTATTTGTAATCACAGGGTAATTGATTGATGGGATCATTCTTTGTTTAAAATGACTGAGTGCCAACCAGCATAAAGGAACAACAGGGGTTTTTTTTTGGGGGGGGGGAGGTGGAATTTTCACCAAGTTGTGTGAGAATGCACATGTGGAGAGGGCAACCAAAGGGATTAAGGCATCGGAGTATCTTTCGGTTGAGGAAAGGCTGAAGAGTCTGGGGCTTTTCCGTTTCTAAAAGTGATAAGTAAAGGGGACATGAGAAAGGTTATCACACACTATGACCCATCGAGTCAACCAGCATTAATTCTCTTAGATCTATGGCAAGACACATCAGTCCCCCAAATTCGTGAAAACTTGCATTCAGCCTTATCAGTAGCTGCCAAGATGGTCATTGCCGTTAAATGGAAAGATCCGAACTCACTTCGTTGGAACTTGTGGCATGCCAAGGTCTGGGAACTATACGCAGTGGACAAAACTGCAGATCGCATGGGCATGTTTAGAAACACAGGAAGCCGAGTTAACATAAGGAATAAATGGCTCCCATTTCTAGAGGCATCACTTCTACCTAATTCGACATTGAGATCCCGAATTCCACAACGTTTTAACGAAATAGTGAATTATATGTAACAATATATATTGTTCTAAGAACAGTCTGGAAGATCTCTACGGTATAACACCAATCTATACTACTGTTATTGTATGTAACCTTTTGTATTTCGAGCTGCTAAGCCTAGTGATTTTTCTCACATAAGTCGTTATGTATTCTTCATGATTTACATTGATTTTGTTGCTACGTGATAAGCTGAAATGGTTGTTGTTATATGAAAATTTAATAAAAATATATAAAGAGAGAGAGACTTATAACATTATAAACAGGGGACTCACAAAGTTTTTTGGAGGGCACTTAGTTTTCTCCTTCCCCACACTATTTCCTCTTTCCCTCCTCTTGGCAGCCCCCATATCTTCATCTTTCCCTGCTTCTATCTCTTCTTCTCATCCACCAGCCAACCAACATATTATTGGCCCCTGATCTTCAGCTTCATTTATTATTCCTTTACTTCAATTGTATCCACCTTTCTCCCCCAATGGGGACCCAAAATAGCTTACATCATTCTCCTCGATTTCATCCTTACAGCAACCCTGTGAGTAAAGTTACAAGATCACCCCATGAGCTTCCACAGCGGAGTGGTGATTTGAACCTGGATCTCCTAGATTCTTGTCTGAAACACTAACCACTACATCACACCGGATTTCTTTTGTAGTTGATGTTGAACAGTAGAAAGCAGCCAGTCCTGAGTAAGTCATGTAAGCTGTGCGGTAGCAAGTTGCCTGGTGGTTGCTGCCAGGCCTGGTCCCAGTGACTCCCCCTTCAAAGGCCGAAATAACCCTGAAAAGAGCTCTGCCGTCTCTCCCTGCCCTTTACTGGCAGAAACGAAGGCAACAACAACAACAACAGCAACAAATCCTACGCTCTCTGCTAAGGCAGGCTCAGGGCGGCTTACATGGAGTGTATAAAACAATTAAAACAAGAATTAAATAAGAACATAAGAAGATAAGAGAAGCCAATGTTGGATCAGGCCCGTGGCCCATCCAGGCCAACACTCTGTCACACAGTGGCCAAAAACACCAGGTGCCCTCAGGAGGTCCAGCAGTGGGGCCAGGACACTAGAAGCCCTCCCACTGTTGCCCACCCCCCACCAGCACCAAGAATACAGAGCATCACTTGCCCCAGACTGAGAGTTCCTATCTATACTTGTGGCTAATAGCCACTGATGGACCTCTGCTCCATATAAAATAAAATCAAATCAGAACAATACAATTATAAACATAATATAATATAAAGTGCTACTTTGTATCAGATGGTGGGCATTAGCAGCACCCTCAGCTTAATGATGTTAATATTGAGGCCAGGGCCTCAGTTTCTTGGGTGCGGCTCCCTAGTGGAAGCCCTGATGGAAGAGCTCTGTCTTGCTGCGGAACTGCAAAAGGGTCCCACAGGTAATCCTGGTAATGCAGTTGTGAATACTTAGCAATGACCAGTTAGGGCATTCGTTTTTAAAGAAACTACAGGGACTGTTAAATAAATATTATTTTAAAGGGATTTGATATTCCAATATTTTTTTTTTTAGATTTCAGATTTTTCAGGTTTGTAGAAATATATGCCTTGCCTGTTTATGGCTCCAGCCTCTGGATTTAAGTATCCACATATTTGGCCATGTTGAGAATTAAATATATTGATGATTCACGAAGTAGAAAGAGTGGAAAGAGAGCCTTTTCTCCCTTTCACAAATGAATGATTAAAACGTGGAATTTGCTGCCAGAACATAGGGATGGCCACAGGCATAGACAGCTACTATTAGATAGTAAGGCCAGCTTCTATAAGGAACTCAATAAGATCATAAATCAATTTATATGGTACCCAGGTAAATCTAGGGTTAAGAGGAAAGTTCTTCAAGATAGCAAAGAGAAAGGAGGAATAGGTTTACCCTTTTGGGAAATTTATGGTAGCGCGGCTGCATTAGTTTGGGTAAAGGAATGGGTGAAACTGGAAAATCCTAGAGTTCTTGCTCTAGAAGGCCATGATCATTACATGGGATGGCACGCCTACCTGAGGTATGGCAAACATAAAATTCATCGGAACTTTACTTTACACCCACTTAGAGCTGCACTTATGAAGTCATGGATGAGTATAAAAGAAAAATTTTATGTAAAGATACCTAAATGGGTCTCCCCTTTGAAGGCCTTTATCAAGCCCTCCTTAATGATTCCCAATAAAATCTTGAGTTATGAAGTGTTACTAGACAGTGAGGAAAATATTAAATCGGGGGCCCAAATAGGTGACGAAATGGGAATCACCCACTCCTTGGGTGGCTTGGATGTAGAACCAGGGGTCATTTCGTGCAGGAATGCTGTTCCGGGAGTAACAAGCCCAGGAGCGGGCACATATGGTGATGCGCTGTGGAAAAAAGCAAACGCATACTAACTTGATTTGTATTTTCATGCTTGTTGTAGGGTAGCTTCCCTGTAAGAGCAAAGGAAACCTAAAGTGTCTTTAGTCAAAGTGTAAAGCTGACTCACCAGCTCAGAGTTCAGAAATACCTGGAGATTTTTGGGGTGGAGCCTGAGCAGTGGGTGTTACCTTCTGACACACTTCCGGTGAGGTCAGGGTGTGTGGCATATGCAAATAAGTTATACTAATGAGCTATGCTAATGAGTTCCTGCACCACTTTTTTTTTTAACAAACCCCCCAGTTAAGAACTAGCCCTGCTGGGGTCTTAAAACATCCCTGCAAATACAAAACCAGCACAGCAAACAAATGGGGTGGGAAGAACCTTTCTCCTTATTCTATTTGTTCATCGCAATTTTAACTCTGTATTCAAATTTTACGACTTTTTGTTTATCATTTTTAACTGATCTAAGGCTGGCTGTGAACCATATTGGATCATCTAAACTCTTCTTATTGTGCTACTTTTTATGTTTGAGAAGGGGTTTTGCTTAATTCAAAGGGATATGCAAAGCCGGGATACACCCCTTGAATTCTACAGAGGTACAGTTCATTCCCCACCCCCCAAATACTCTGCTATCCCAGTCTGATGCATGTGTGAACCGGGTCTGATAAGATGGCTCTTTTATGCAGTTGCCCACTGGAATGCCTGGGGTAATGGAGCCTAATTTGACCTATGACTATAAAACTGCTGTCCTGCTTTATTCCAGTAATGGTTAAGACATCTAAAATATATGGAAAGTGAGGGAAAAATTTCTCGCATCATTTTTTTAAGCACCTCAGCATCTTAACAATATTTATGTCACTAGGATACAGGGTTCTTTTTTATTTCACAACCGTAAACGACCATGATAAGGCACAGGAGCAATTATTAAGGGATCTACATTTATTTACATTTTTTTAATATTTATTAATTACATTTCTAGACATAGTTCTCCCCCTCTTCCTTTGATCCTCACAACAGCCTTGTGAGGTAGGTGTCAGATCTCCGGTCAAGTTACTCTCAATGACTCTCTCTTTAACACTGATAAGTTTATTGAAGAGTATGCATGATCCAGAACATCACTGTATTAGAACTGAAGCACTTTGGTGGGTACATACTTCATATAGGTAATGCAGATATAAGCCCCCTCCCCAATCCCATGTCACTCACATGCCTAGCATTTCCATGCCAACCAGGGAGTAAAGATGCATAGTTATCTCCTTACCAGGCTGGCACCAATCTGCTTCAAGGACTCCTTCTGTGAGAATGCAGAAGCAGGTGTGCTTAAAAGAAAAATGTCTGCTAAAGTGAAAGGTCTCATTTATTCACACTCATTCACACACACCCCTCCCCGCAGGAATTCCCTCCCCCCTAAATTATGGCAAACTGATGTGAGCAATGCGAGCAAGGTTTGACAGAAGAAGAAGAAGAAGAGGAGGAGATTGGATTTATACCTTGCCCTTCACTCAGAGTCTTAGAGCGGCTTACAGACTCCTTTCCCTTCAGGTAGGGCTGAGAGAGCTCTTTCAAGAACTGCCCTTTCAAGGACGGCTCTTGTCAGAACTATGGCTTGCCCAAGGTCATCCAGCAATTGCAAATGGAGGAGTGGGGAATCAAACCTGGTTCTCCCAGATAAGAGTCTGCGCTCCTAACCACGACACCAAACTGGCTCTCACACCAAACTGGCTAGGTTAAGCTAAGGCAGAATGACAGACCCAAGGTCACTGAACAAGCTTCCTGGTCAAAAGAAGATTGGGAATGTGAGACTCAGCATCAGGTTTAACGCTCTGACCACCACAACACATTTTGGCAGCCTCATCCAGGCGTTGCTTCCATCGTTCCCTGAACACCATAAACTCTCATTTTAATTTAAGCAAGGCCATACCACACCGAAGCTTCAGAACTGTTTGGATGTTTGAGCAGAGCCCTCAGATGTGAAATATTAATCAAGGAGCTTGATGTTTAAAAGTACACTGTGAGATTAAAACCTTAAAACTGAGCACCTAATGCAATGCTGGCATATCTACATAATGGAAAAAGAACTGAACAAACATGTCTTTTCCCTGGGGAACCCTGGAGGTGCTGTGTAGCAGACTAGGGAATCTATTACGGAGAATTCTTAACACGCTCACACAACTACAACTCGTGTAATTCCTTGGAAGAAGTGACCAGGGAAGGACTGGGATGAAAAAAAGAAAAGGTCCTGGAAAAGGGCCCTGCCCCAGGGCTAAGCTCCCTCTAAGCTGTGGAGTCTTGTGAGCAAAAATTCTACTTTGTGAGCGACTGGCATTAAAGTTGTGAGCGAGCGATTTGGCTGCTGCATAAATTAATTTGCTCTGGAGCCATCCTTTCTGAGCGAAGACAAACATGTGTGGGCCGGAGGCTAAAGAAATGTGAGCTGGCTCACACTAACTCAGCTTAGAGGGAACACTGCCCCAGGGTGCCCTGCCCCCCCCCAAGGGAAGGAATGAGACTGGCCTGGGCCCTCACTACTGTTAGACCAGGTCTGATGCCTTCTTCCTCATGTTTTGCCACTCATGTCCATCCCTAGACTGGGATCAGGGTGGCCCAGGGGAGTGGGGAGGCAACCCCAGGGTGACCCCGGTAGGGGGCCATCCCCCTGGCTGTTGGCCCACTGGAATTTTTAATAGCCAATCCGCCTCTGGAAGGGACAGCGGTGAAATGGCTATGAAACCAATATATCACTTTGTGGTGCCTGCCTACCCTTATGCTGAAGTTAGTTACCTGAGGCGCATATTTCTTGTTATTCTGGGAAAACCTTTTCCTGTGCAACCCTTTGTCTGTTTCTTAACAAGCCCTTCACAGCGGTAGCATGTGTCATTCCCGTAGGTGACTTTTACACTAAAAAAAAAAAATCCCATTTAAAGCCTGACCTTTCGGGTAGCAGAGCATAATAGCCACATAGGATCTTCCTAGTCTGGGATGGCAGCGAACTGGAATATGTGTTTTCTAAGAGGGCATTTCAATTTTACAAATTCGTTTGTCAGAAGCTGGCATTTCTCACTAATGGCCCATTCATGGTATTGTTAGCAGGAGCCTTCCCACACGGAATGTGCTGCCGGGAGATCGTTGTGATCAAGAGCGATTCGTATGAGTGGGTGTCTTGCGTTGTTTGCATGCCAGCTCATGGTGATGTCAGAGACCAGGGATGGGGAGATATCACTGTCTAGGTTACTATTGAATAAACACATTCTTGGAGGTTGTATGCCTAGGCAGGGGAGGCAAGGGGGTGTAAGAACACCAGTTCTCTGTAGAAGAGAGGGCCAATTAAGAGAAGGAAGGCTGAGTGAGGCAAGAGTTTTGAGCTGGCGTCAATTGAAATGGATCATGTGGGGTGACTCAGTTGCAGTCAACACCAGGCCTGGCCCAAAATTTGGCACCTGAGGAGGCAGATTCAAAGGGTACTTCATTTCTCATTTAGGAATATGGGTAGGGACAGTTCCAGTATTAGGGGACACCTGGCTTTCTGGAAGGTTCCCCTACCACTTATTAGATAGCAAGGCTTCTCCTCATACTGACTCCCAACCCATAATGCTTTGGTTCTTTGATGGCCTCCAATGCTGTTTACGCCAGTCACTTTCTCTCCACCTCTTTCTCTCTCTCATAGGTAGGGTTGCCAGCTTTGGGTTGGGAAATATCTGGAGATTTTTTTGGTTTGGTGAGGGGCGGGTCCTCAGCAGGATACAATGCCATAGTGTCTATTCTCCGAAGCAGCCATTTTCTTCAGGAGAACTGATTTCTGTTGTCTAGAGATGAATTGTAATAGTGGGAGGTCTCCACTGGCAACCCAACTCATAGGGTTATTGTTGTAAGGATAAAATGAAAGATGGGAGTTGTTGTTGTTGTTCAATTGCACAGTTGAGTCCGACTCTTCGCAACCCCATGGACCACATCACACCAGGCCCTCCTGTCTTCTGCTGTCCTCTGGAGTCTGCTCAACTTCACGTTCGCTGCATTGATAACACTGTCTAACCATCTCATCCTTTGACCGTCCCTTTCTTCGACCTTCAGTCTTTCCCAGCATCAGGAGAGACCAATGCTGTAAACCGCTTTGAGTCCCCATCGGGGAGAAAAGTGGGAGATACATTTCTAACTGAACAGGTGTCTATTTATTCCTTCTCATGGAATCTCCCCCGCAATGCACATGATGTAAAAAGAACTTGAATGATCAGAGTAGAGATGCTCACTGTTTTGAAGACAGGAGTGAGATTCCACACAGCTGTTGAGAAGTTCTGGCTAGAATGCTTTTGTCTGTCAGTCAAGCCATAGGCGTCAACTACAGGGGGGCTCGAGGGCTTGAGCCACCCCCGAAATTTCCCGGGGGGGACTGAGCCCCCCCGGGAAAATGGTGTGCCCTCCGCTGCGCCTCCCCTGGCCCTTCCTAGGGCCGCCACTGCCGCCGCCGCCTCTCTCCTCCCCCTGCCTGACCATTCTGACCCTCCCTCCGTCCATCCAGGGGCCAGCTAAGCAAATGCCCAGCTGGCCCCTGGACGGACGGAGGGAGGGATGGAAGCAGGAGCGGTCAGGTGTGTGTGGGGGAGAGGTGGCGGCGGCATGGTCCCGGCGGGCGCGCGTGCACCGAAAAGCCCCCGCCCCCCCGGGAGTTTTTAAACTCTACGCCCCTGAGTCAAGCAGCTGATTGACTAAAACGTGTTGAAGTCTAAAGAAGACTGGCTTGTTAGCTTGTGAAGTACTATTTGTTCTATTTATTTATGCTATTAATAGTCCACCTTTCTTACTGAGACTCCAGGTGGATTACACAATACAATTATGCAATGTAATGTCTCATGACCGACCAAGAGAGCTTTGACTCTCGAAAGCATATGCCCTGAAAATCTTGTTGGTCTCATAGGAGCTACTGGATTCAAATCTAGCTGTTCAACCTCAGACCAACATAGCTGCCCTCTGAAACTACAGAATATATTAGGGTTTCCATCCCCCCGACAGGAGCAAGGGTTTACCCACTTTCAGGGGGGCCTGATCTGCCACCACCGAGTCAGCCGGTGGGGTGAATCCTGCCCCCCAAACAGTCCTGTCTGGGCCAACGTGCCCAGCGTGATGACATCACCCAGAGGTGACATCATCATGCCGGGCATGTTGCAGGGGGGACGGGACACTCTAGAATCTGAGAAAAAACTCTATGGTTACTGGGAAAAATCCCAGACAAGATGAGAACCCTCTATCCACTGGCAGCCAGGTAAGACCTGGCAACTCTATATATACCAGTGCAATCAGTAAAATGATACATCTAATAAGCAATACAATAGGACTAGGAATTGCAGAAATTTGAAATGGAGCTGCCATCTGCAGAAGCTGTGACATGTTGAACAATGAGGGACATGGTTGTTACATCAGTAGAAACACCGTGCATTTCCCTTTTTCCAGGGCTCATTTCGTAGCAGGAGCTCCTTTGCATATTAGGCCACACCCCCTAATGTAGCCAATCCTCCAAGAGCTTACAGAGCTCTTCTTACAGAGGCTACTGTAAGCTCTTGGAGGACTGGCTACATCAGGGGTGTGTGGCCTAATATGCAGAGGAGCTCCTACTACGAAATGAGCCCTGCCTGGGTCACTCTGTTATGACGTAGCCCTTTTTCCTTTTTAAAAATGCCCTCCTGAACAATTCTGTTTGATACAGTTTGCGAAATGCCAGGACTGGTGTGGGAGCTTTAGCAACAGGCCATGGCAACGAAAGACAGCTTTGCAGTGCTCCTGGCAGCTAAAGCCCTGCAGTGCAGGGAAGGGCGGGATAGAAATAGAAAGTAATAAATAAATAAATAAAGCAGGTTTCCTTTTGGAAGCATCTGAGGGATGCCTTGGTGTTTCCTTTCAGTAATATCTGCCTTGCTGGCTGCCTGGGAAGTAGATGAAACATTAAGATGCCCAGTCAGGGGGCATTCGCTTCTGTCCATGGAGCTGTTCTCGGCCTCCAACGGACCCTGAATTAACTTGATGTATAAAAAACGCTTTTCTTAAGCAACCAGCACTTTGCATGGCAGCCTCTCTGACCACTCTTGGGGCTGTTAATCCTCCAGAGGCATGCTGATCTCAAACACGTCCACTGCTATGTTAAATGTTTATGTTAATTGCTTAGCAGGCAGCCTTGGTGTGGGCCTGATGATTTGCGTCAAGACTGGGTTTTATGCTTGAAAGGAACTGCCTTCGAAAGACCATTACTGGACTTTCTGTTTCCCATGGCCTTGCGCCTTCCTGCTGTTCCAGCTTTTTATGAAGACATATATTTTCTCTGCTGTAGAGGCCGTAAAAGCTGTTTTTCAAGCGCTTGCGTTCAAGTCCATCAGCCTTTCCCATGGATTCTCCAAATCTGGCTGAAAGTGTCCTCCCCGGCTACTTGCTTGACCGCAAGAAGGGCAAAAGAAGCTGTCCCTTCCTTTGGCCCTTGGAAATGCAACACAGCAGTGCAATTCCAAGGAGAGTGAAACCTTTCTAAACTCACTGACTTAGGGTTGCCAGGTTCCCACTGGTGCATGGGGGATCCCCCAGTTTCCAGTGATCCCCCCCCCCCCAGTGCCAGCCACCTGGCCCATAGGGGAGAGTTACTTCCCTAAATACAACATATCTACATCACCCGGAAGTGATGTAGGAATGTTGGTGACATCAGGGGTGATGCTGTTTTTTGGGCAAAACTCTATGGTAGAATTAGCATCTAACCATAGAGTTTTGCCCCCAAACCAGAGCATTGCCCCCAATGTACCTACATCAATTCTGGGTGATATAGGCACAGTGTGCTTCTTCCCTCCCCTCTCCTGAAGCGTCCCGGTAAGTCCCCTGCCAGCTTGTCATTTGGACCTGGCAACCCTACACTGACTTCATGCATGACACTGAACTCTTTTGTGTCAACATCTGGCTCATTTATATTCCTCAGTGGAGTTCTCCTTCCTTGATAAGGCAACACTTGATGACTCCCAGCTGTGTGTGTGCAACCCAATTCCATTGAAATGCAGTTTGTTTAGGGTAAAATGCAAATTCTGTATACAGTGTTAAATCTAATGAAAGCTCATTTGCCCTGACTTCGATATCCCGGCTAACCTAATCTCATCAGATCTTGGAAGCTAAGTAGGGTCAGCCTTGGCTAGTATTTGGATGGGTAACTTCTAAGTAATACCAGGGTCGTGACACAGAGGCAGGCAATGGCAAACCACCTCTGCCATGTCTCTTGCCTTAAAAACAAGTCAAGCTCACCACCTAGTGGTGCATAGTACTACAAGAGCTAGAACTTTTGGTTGCCAGACAATCTTAGGATCTCCTGGATATACTACACACAATGCCATACGATAACAACAACAACAACAACAACAATAGCTCATTTACACATGCAAATTATCCCTTGATGCTGCTGTCATCAACTGTGTGAAGCAGGCCACATACAGTTGGGTTTGAGGCACGAAAAGGGGCCTTTCAGGTGTAAATCAGGTGTAGGGGTGGGTGGGAAGGGAAGAGCTGATGTAGAAGAGCTGATGTAGAAAGGTTAGGTGTGAGTGTATACTTGAAAGACTCATGGTGTAATTCACACCAAGCCTTGGTGCCCCCCCCCCCAACTTTCTCCATAAGATTTCCCAGTATGATTTTCCCTTCATGTATCTATTAAAAGAAGTGGACTGTGGCTAGGACTGGCAGGCTGAGTGTGGCAACTGGCCGTAGGCTGGGGGCAGAGAACCTATGAACCTACCTCATAATGAATCAGACCATTGATCCATCAGAGTCAGTATTGTCTACTTGGACTGCCAGTGGCTCTCCAGAGTCTCAGGCTGAGGTTTTTCACACCACCTATGACCTCATCCTTTTAGGTAGAGATGCCAAAGATTGAACCTGGGACCTTTTGTGTGCCAAGCAGATGCTCCACCACTGAGCCACAGTGTGGATTTGGGTGCAATATTGGTGATGTTGCTGTGTCACTTCTGGGTGCAAAGGGTAGTTCTAGGGATTGTTAGAAACTCTATGATAAAACCACATTGTTTCTGGTGATCCCTAGCCTACCCTTTGTTTTTGTTTTTTAAAAAGATGGACAATGGAGCTTGCCAGAGGGCAAGCTTAGCTGTGACTCATGAAAGTTCATATGGAAATAAATGTTGTTAGTCTTTAAAGTGCGTCTGGGCTTTTGTTTTACATAGAATGCTAAGCTGGCTATGTGTAATTCATGACCAGAACTTCTTGTCTGTGGAAGAGCTTCATAAAAAAGGATGTTCTAAAAATTATCCTTATTTGAATGTTGACCTGGACTTTGAAGTTTTAAGTCACCTTATCTTGTTTCCAGAACTGAATGAATGCACTAGGAATTATCCATTCTCTTTTTATTGCCAGACCTGTGTACAAAGCACCATGCATGTGTACTGTTCTACAGCTTTTTGTTTCTCCACGTGCTCCCGAAACCCTGCCCTACCCATGCTCCAGCCCTAAAATCTCCAGGAATTTCCCTACCTGAGGTTGGCAGCTCTAGCTAGGAACTGTGAACCTTCCCCCAACAGTAAGAGAAGCTGCACAAGTAGAATGCAGTAGAATTAGAACCCAGGTCTCCGGCGCTTTCTCCCCGCACCAGCATTAGCTGTCAAATAAAATGGTAGAGCTAAGTAGCTTCATGGCTGCCTATCTATAAGGGACTCCCCCCCCCCCCCCCCGCCTGTGCGGCATGAGAGAGATAGACAGAATGATCTTATTAAAACAAGTGCTATTTTTAAACAGCAAAGGAAACAAGGTGTTCCTCTGCACCCTATAATTAAGCTGTGGAACCTGCTGCCACAAGATATTATTGAAGCAAACGGCTTAGCAAGATCCAATAAAGGATTAGACATGAGGCGGGATAAGAACAGGCTTGGCAGTTCCTCTTGGTAGGATAACATTAAAAGGATTAGTTTCACTTCTGCATGAGAGCACAAGTAATATCAGCAATGGTGTGGGTCAGGGAAGAAATGTTTCTTTCCCTCCCCTTCTTCCCATTGTATCGTCTTAGTGTGGCTGAAGGATTTTGAAAATGACTTCCAGCCAGGGATCCAGAACATGAAGCGCGAACAGACTGGGGCTATATTGGAGTCGCTATAAGTTTCCCTTAATGTGGCACTCAGATACTGCTCCAGCCTTTAAAAAATAATTGCAGAATTTCCCAGGAAGAGAGAAAGAGAACAGACTTTCTCTAGCACCTGTGCAGGTGTCCCCGGGAATTATTATTATACAGTAAGAGAACCGTCATCCTGCACTGAATCCCATTTTCACATGCTCGTGCGCAACCGAGGAAACCCAGCTTGCAAATGCTTATTACTGCTCGCGGCCCATCGGCTTTGCTAAAAAACTATTTGTTGCTTCTTAAAAAGAATCCTTTGGCACTGTGACATTGACAAGGCTGTAGACAATTCTGGCATTATCTGGAAGATTCGGGCCTAGGGCACTTCCCTGACTGATAACTGCAAGCTTTTTGGGGGCAGGGGGATTATACGGCTTTCTCTCTCTCTCTCTCTCTCTCTCTCTCTCTCTGTGTACTTCTGTGCATCCGTGGTCCACTCCGCAAACGGTTCTTAGGGATGTTATCGAATTTGGTGACCAAGTTTTAAAAGTTCAAATTCCAAACATTCTTGTCCAGATCACTGAAATTCAACAGAAATCCTGAGGATAAAACCCATGCCTGTTGTTGCATCAGTTGTAGATGCCAGACACCAAATATAAACATGATGTTAAAAATCCATGAAAGAAACCAAAAAAGGAGAGAAATTTGCTATAGCCAGAGTGAAAATGGCTTTCCTAGCTGCATGAAAATTAAAACAAACCAGAGCAGCAACAAAATGAATTCCTGGTAGAGTCCCACAGCAATCAGTCTCAACAACGTTCCTTCAGAAGGATCAAGTTTATTGAAGAACAGTAAAGGCAGGTCATCTGTCATATATTACTTGTGTTAGAACTAACCCTGGGGGGGGGGGGGAGTGGGGTCCCCTGATAGACGGGAGCCAATCAGAGGATGTGCTTGAGCGTGCCTAAACTAATGGGATCACATTCCAAGGGAGGGAAGCCAAGCTGGTACCAGGGTGGAAAAGCTAAGCTAGCGAATAAGGCACAGTAGAAGAAACGAAACTTAACATTCCTGCACAATAAGGAGTTCACCCAGCAGCCTCCTGCCTCCCCCGCAACAACGGCAGTGTAGCTGACAATTCCCTGTATTTTTAGACACCCCTGATGAGGTATACAAGTTCAGGTTAGATAATCTTTTTACCTCCTAACCTTGTCATCTCACGAAAAAAAACCCCGCACACCAACAGGCTGGAGCTCTTACTTTCCTTAAAACTGCAGAAAGAGACGGAAAATGCATTGGTCATTGATGCCCAAGAGAGGAGTCCGTTGGCGAAGGGGACTCTGTGCTGTTGATCCTGTGTTTTTTCCCCCCTGCTTCTCTTGCTTCCGTCTAATTAAAGTCATTGCTGTTATTTAAAAGGTCCTAATGGATTTCAAGAGGCGGGTTCCAAAATTGTCCTTCCTTGTGGACTCTGCCTTCAGCAAGAATGCCTGTACATTTTGCCTTTGCTAAACTGTTTTGATCGCAATCCTCTGGGCTTCTTAGAATGCAATCCTACGGACACTTTCCTGGGAGTCAGCCCCGTTGAGCAGACCTGAGTAGGCTTTAAGTAGACTAGCTAAGGACTGCTAACTTAGTCTTCAACAGAGGGGCCCAATGTGCCTCCCCCAGGGAGATGAAACATAGCCACCAGCCACCTGTTGCCCGCAATTGCCATGCCAGGGCAGGTCTGCAAACCACAAGGAATTTTTCTTTTCACAGCCAGCGACTTTCTATTCATCAGGGAAAGGTGCCACAACAGCCAGTTGGAGGGGTTTGGATTAAAAATGTATGCAGGTTTATGTGGGCATGAAAGTGGGCATTAAGGCACTTCTTGGGGTTCTAACTTGGCATTCTGAATTTCAAACCATGCCGATCTCTGGCTTAGAAGGACAGGAAGCTAAATTTCCCCTACAAAAATCCTATCCCTCCCCCGCCTCTTCGAAATGGGAATTTAGGACTGGTAACATTGTCTGACAGCATTACAGTGGTTTGTGAATCTCATGGAAAATGCCTTGACACAAGAGCTGGTGGTACCTGCATTTAAACTACCCACAGGCAGAGGCAGGGGGAGGGAGAGACCAGTCCCTTAGGATCATCTGTCAGTCTGAGATTAATGTTGTTGGACTGCTGATATACAATAGAAATGGGCCCCTATTGTCCAGCCTTCTCCTTGATTGCGCTGATAGTAAAATGATCCTGACCCACCTGGGAAGTGAACACTGCAAGGATTGATTGGGTAGGACACCAAGAGCATGTTAGGAGATTTGGGATGATGAGCCCGATATTTCTATTGCTTTCTTGCCTAATAATAATGCTGCTCGCCATCCCAGACTCTTTCATCTGACTCTGGGAAAATAAGGCCAATTTGTATTCGTTTCCAGACCGGGAAAAAAAAATTGTATCCACCTGATAGTGAACTGGCTCAGACGATGCTTTACATCAAGGCAAAGATGAAGGGGAGAAAAAGTCGAAACACAGCATTTCAAAGCAACAACAAGAACCAGCCGTGCCTTTTACAAATTGGTTCTGTGTTAAACAGCCAAAGGGAGCACGTTCAACCCGAATGAAATCCTGCCCCCCCCCCCCATTTCTCTATTTGCGAATTCTGATAGAGAAGTTTTGCCAAATGTGCGAATATTCAGTGGGGATTTTCTTTTCGGCAATTACATTTGACAAAGATTTAGCAGTCGCCAAGCGCGTTTGACCAAATCTGACAGCTGGCATGCAGTAGCTGTCAACATTTGACCATATTTGATAATGGACATGCAGTAGCAGTCAGTATTTGACAGATTCTGACAGGTAGCTGTGGATATTGGACAAGGTTTGACAGCCAATGGCAGCAGCCCACATTCGACAGCATCAACCATACAAGTATCAAGATTTGACACCATCTGAAAGGAAAAATGCTGCAGCATGAAAAACTGGGCAACTGACTCGCTGTAGGAGTAACAATGCAATCCTAAACAGAGCTGGACTCTTCTAAATCAGCTAACATCCATGGATTCAGAAGGGTGTAATTCTGTTTGCACTGTTATTCACTTAGCCAATCAAAATAGCAGAATTTCAATATCCAGTGTAGATAATTGGGTTAGATCCTACAACTTCCTTCCGCCAAGTCTTCATCTGAAGTGCTAGATTGCAAGACTAGATCTACTGGGTGGAAATTACAAGGGAGTCGATACCGGCTAAATATCAGGAAAAACTTCCGAACTGTAAGAGTGGTTGAGCAGTGGAACAGGCTGCCTCGGGAGGTGGTGGATGCTCCTTCACTGGACGTTTTCAAGCAGAGTCTGGACGACCATCTTTCGGGTATGTTGTAGGGCTATCTTTCGGCTCTGCTCCTGCAGAATGTAGGGGGTTGGACTAGATGACCTGCAAGGTCCCTTCCAACTCTAACATTCTATGATTCTAAGTTTCCATTAAGTTAAAAAAAAAATCAGTGTAGAAGGAACCATTTCTCTATTAGAAGTTTTGACAAAAGAGTGTTGCAGGATCCAACCCACTGAAATTAAAATCCTCCATTCTGAGATAAAATTTTGATCTCTACCTTTTGAAATGTGTCAGATTTTGAAAATTTGCAAAAAGTTTTTCTTAGCTCCAATGTCTGAGTGGAGCAATGACTCACCAGATGAATCAACTGGTCTTACCTAGGTGCAAGGGAGGGGAGGCAGCATGGTATAGCCCGAGCTCATCAGATCTCAGAAGCTCAGCAGGGTTGGTACTTGAAAGGGAGATGACCAAGGAAGACTCTGAAGGCAATGGCCGACCACCTCTGCTTCTCACTTACCTTGAGAGCCCCTTGCTGGGGTTTTCCTAAGTCAGTCACGACTTGACGTCACTTTATACACACAGCTAGGTGAAAAAACCCCAGAGAGCCCTGGACCAGTTTTCTTCATGAAAGGAAAAAGCAAATCGGTTTGGGATTGAACATAGAGGGATAAGAACATCCATGAGCATCCCTACGTTCCTAAACATTGTGAAATGCTAAGCAGATTTTTATAGCCAATGTACTCTTTAACAGCCAGTCTGCAAGAAGCTTCCTCAGAGATTCTCCACAGAAGGCAAGTATGGATTGAATATGCCCTCCAAGTGGTACAGGTTTGGTGGCCAGCTGGAGGCCGTTCTTCCTCCCTCTTTGTTTCTGTATACGGTTCTGTGGAGGTTTTGTTCTCTCTGTGGCTTCTCATTTGATTCTTTTTACACCTAATTGAGGTCCAAGTTTCATTTGTAAAGTGCGGTTCTCTTTCCCTTGAGTGTGTTACAGATGGAGAACGCATGACCAGGCTCTCTGAAGGCAGCAGGCGGCCTTGTCCTAGACAACTGTGAAGGTTTATTACTTGTGATCAGAACATGGAGGCCCAACAGGGAAGAGAGAGAGAGAGAGAAAGAGAGAGCTGGGAGAAACGACGCTACAGGCACATTTGTATCTGCAAAGGAAGCATAATGTCCTTCTTGGCGGGATGGAGAAGGTCCTAACCTAGCTAGCTGGGCAGGAAAATTAAGCTGAAGAGAGAAGAGAATGGAGAAACATGAACTGAAATCAATACCCCCTTCAGCTCCTTTTTAGTGTTAGCTGTTTGTGCTGGAAACGATAGCGGTTCCTTGATACATCACAAGGATAGCCCCACAGAATCAAGAGAAAAGATGGAGCTCCAATAAATGCAGGAGACAAAGATATTGGTCCTGACAGTCTAAGTCTCAAATGTGTTTTGAGCAGTTAATTCTTCATTGGGAGACCCCAAAAGGAAGAATTGTCAGTAACTTCCACAAACGCCCATTATTTATTTGACTTTTTATCCACTGACACTGTATTCTTACCCTAATGCAAAATGTTGGCTCCCAAAGTGGGTTACAGCAACCCTAATGCAAGTATCTTTGCTTGAGGCCGCAGTACAATTGTGATGGAGGGTGTATCTGGCAGTGGTCTCTCTCTCCTCCCTCCAGCCTCACTGATAGCAGGTGGTAGCTAGGGAATTCCTGATGATTTGGAGATGGAGCTTGGAGAAGGCAGGGTTTAGGGAGGGGAGGGACCTCGGTGGGGTATCATGCCATGCACTCCACCCTCCAAAACAGCCGTTTTCTCCAGGAGAACTGATCTGCGCACTCTGAAGATTAGCTGTAATTCTGGGAAATCTCCAGGACCCACCTGATGGTTGGCAACCCTAGTGATAGCTGGGAGGAATGGCGGCTTTAAACAGGGGCATCACCCAGGCACACTGGAGGGATGCTTGCTGGCTACCACATTCCCTCTGATGACTCTCTTGATGGCAAATGGAAGTCGGGAGGGAGAGAGGCTAGCAACACAATGGACGACTGTTTCTGCTGCTGTTGCTGGTGGCCCTGATAGCTCAGAAGAGGAGATGGGTATGATGGAGGGATGTCTGGCTGCTCCTGCTTTCTCCTCTGGCCTCAGTGATGGTAGCTGATAGCTGGGATCTTGCGAACAACCAGGGTAAATGGTCACTGATCACTGCAGGATTTGGTAGGCTGGTAGCTCCCCCCCTTGTTGGAGTGATATATATAAGAAATGACTTCTTGTGCAAGGTCTCCCAATTTTTGGCTGACCACCAGAGGTACATTGGGGTCTCTGATGCTTTATCCATAAACTTGCCTTGGGCACCCGTGGTGCTTCTGTCTTTTCCTTTTCATGGAAAGGAAGACATTTGATTTCTCTTAAAGATGATCTGGACCCATTTTGCAAGGCCACCTTATGCTTGGTGGTCACTTGGTGGTCTACAATGAGCATAAGGGCTCATAAGAATGTAAGAAGAATCCTGTAGGATTAGACCCAAGGCCCACCTAGTTTGGCATTCTGCTCACCCAAGTGGCTGGTCAGCTGCCTCTAGGAAGCCTGCAAGCAGGAGGACTGCAACAACAGTCTCCCACCTGTGCTCCCCAGCAATCGATACAAAGAGGTGGACTGCCTTGAGTACTAGAGGGAGTAGATGTCCATCATGGCTAGTGGGAATTGATGGCCACTGATAGCCCTGTCCTTCGTTAATGTAAAGCTTTCCTGGTTGGCCGTCATCACCACCTCATGTGGTGTTCCACAATTTAACTATGTGCTGTCACTCGTTTGAGAGTTCCAAGAACCCAGAATGTGAGTCACTTATCTCTCTATTTCATGGGGGGGGGGGGGGTGTCCAAAGGCATTTCCCAAATCTAGAAAATCTGTCCTAGGAGAGCTGAGCAGAAGCAGTTTTTGGAGGCTGCTGGGCAAGAACAGTTCTGGGTTTTGGGAAACAGAAGTCGTTATTGCTGTGCATTTTCCTGCGCATGAATATACTTACCACTTCAATCTCTGCTCAGTGTTTACAGTTGTCAGTCAGCAAATATTGATGGCTATGACATCCCCGTCTCCAGGATAAGCTGCTGTGAATGTCTGACTCTTGTGAGAGACAGGGTGGTGTCGGGGGAGACTATTTAGAAATGGTGAGACCCCCCATTGTGTCCTGAGATCCAGCCATGCACTCTCAGACTGATTTATACCACAGGGTTGTTTTGAGAATAAAATTGGTGTGTGTGTGGGGGGAGGAACAGAGCTGTGAGTTCCTTGGATGAAGGGGAGGGTAAAAAAAAAAAAGATGGATCACCCTGAATAGCCCCCGAATCTCCTCTTGCTCAACAATATGTCTGCGAAGTGGCACTGAACAAGTCTTTCCCCCCTTTCCTCATCTCGACCTACTTCACAGATTTCTGGCTGGAGGACAGTTCTGGAATGTTCCATAGAAATGATAAATATCCACACAGACTCCTTGGCCCTGGCCCCCTCCCTCTGCCTACCCTCACTTCCTGACCCCCATTTTAGGGAACTCCCCACATGCCTTCTGTTGTAAGCCAAAGTGGAATAGAACATTTGTTCAGGTGGCGTCTTTTCCTCTATTTTCATTGCTCTCCTTAAGCATGCGGGCTTGCTGCTGATGTTTCAGGCTGAGGGAGAATTATTGCCAGCTCCCAGAATAAGGGTCATTCTCTGGAGATACTAAAATGTGTGCCCTTTTTTATAGAGCTGTTTTATTAGAGTCTTATTAGGGGCGAGTGAAGAAGCTCTCCATTTGTCTTAAGCTGAGCAACAGAGGCCGAAACTTGGTATTTGGGGATCTTGGAGGGGAGAGAATTTGTTTGCTGACATGAATAATAGATAGTTGGAGGCTGCACTGATTCCTGCAGTAAAGGAACAGTGTTAAGGGGATGTTGCAAAAACAAGGCCGAAAGAAAAAGAAAGGCAAGCACACCTGAAACTCTGGATTCAGGCAAGAGGCATTTTGGAGGATGGGGTGGTGAGAGAGGCATGCTGCAGCCAGTTGGGTCTCATAGGGCGACTCTGCATTGGCTTTTCTCTCCATTGTTTTATGAAACGCATTGGAACAGAAACTCCCCATTGTATTGCATGCTGCTTTCACTTCCTTTGATTGTCAGATTTTATGGTACCCTCCACACTGCAGGCCGCTTTCACTTTCTTTGATCATCGGGTTTTATGGTACCTTCTGCATAGATTTATGGCCATTCAGAGGTGACTTTGCAGTCAGTATGGCATTGCCCTGAGGTGTTTGAATGAGGTTTTGAGCTGCACTTTTTCCTCCCAATTGAGAAAATGTGGAGCGAATGCCAGATGCAGAACCACCCATATTATTGAGCCAATGGGGACCCACTCAGGGCCTAATGGATGCTATTCTCCTAAGCATGGTTGGAAGGCTTATGAGAGCTAGCAGGGTGCAGGAAGTGAGAGTAAAATCTGGAAGACTCAGGTTGGAATCCCCATTCGGCCACAGAAGCTTGCTTGACTGCTCTTGGGTCGGTCACTCTCATCCTAACCTGCCTCAGTGGGTTGCAGTTGCTGCTGCTACGAGGACCAAATGGAGGAGGAGAGAATGATGTTGCAAGGCACTTTGAGGCTCCCATTGGGGAGAAAAGCCAGGTGTAAAATATCTAAATAAATACATGAATGGTTTACAAGCTTGCAGATGTAAAGCAGGGCTGCATTGTGTCTGAACAGCAGAACAGGCGGGGAAGTCCATGTATGCCACCTGGACTGCCAGGAGAGATGGTGTGTTTATAACGCTGGACAAAACCTGGAGGATGCCCTAACACAAATTGTGGCTCATCAGGAAACTCACCGGGTGAGCTTGAAAAGACAGGTTCAGGTGGGTAGCTGTGTTGGTCTGAAGCAGCCACAGGAAATGGTGGTGGCTACAAGCATGGGCGGCATCAAGAGGGAATTAGATAAACATATGGAGCAGAGGTCCATCAATAGCTATTAACCACAAAGTATAGATAGGAACTCTCAGTCTGGGGCAAGTGATACTCTGTATTCTTGGTGCTTGGGGGGGACAACAGTGGGAGGGTTTCTAGTGTCCTGGCCCCACTGGATGGCCTCCTGATGGCACCTGGTATTTTTGGCCACTGTGTGACAGTGTTGGACTGGATGGGTCATTGGCCTGATCCAACATCAGCTTATATTATGTTCTTATGTTGTTCTAAAAAGTTCAAGTCCAGTGGCACCTTGAAGACCAACAAAGTTTCATTCAAGGTATAAGCTTTTGTGTGCATTCACACTTGTGTCTGAAAAGTGTGCATGCATGTGAAAGCTTATACTGTGCATAAAACTTTGTTGGTCTTCAAGGTGCCACTGGACTCAGACTTTGTTTTGGGTGACCTTGGGGTGACCTTGGGTTAGTCATGTTCCTTCAGCTTAGCCTCCCTACCAGGGTTGTTATGAGGGTTTAAATGGAGGCATGAAGAACCTCATACAGAGCCTTGAGCTCTTTGAACAAAGGGTGGGAATGCAGTAAACAAACGAAGAAAACAAGCCATTAGTGTCATAATTAAAATGTTGTCTACCATTGGAATGGTGGACAGCGTCATCAAGTTGTAGCTGACTCATAGTAATCCCATAGGGTTTTCAAGGCAAGAGATGAACAGAGGTGGTTTGCCAACCTGAGATCAGGTTGGCCTAAGCATCCAGGTTTAACATTTCAGGGAAGAAAGTCAGGATGTTCTTGTAGACATACACCTAAAGAGCAGGAAGTAGGGAAGAACCTGCTAGCTAGCTAAGTTGGCAGCAGCTGAATAAGATCTCACTGACTTTACTTCTCCTTCTGCTCACAATTACTGAAGTCTGGGTGTACCCCAAGGCATGAGCCAAAGGCCTGAGCCAAGAGCTGGGCAGAAGATTTCATAGGAGAGAGAAGAAAACCTACCTGCTCCTCCTCCCCTAATCTTCTTTGTTTCTATGATGTATATATATATTTGTTTGTATTGCGTAAGCCATTTGGGGTCCCCATTGGGGATCAAAGTGGGATACATATAAAATAAATAAAGACAGCGTTCATGGCCTGCCTTTCTACCACGAATGATACAAAGGAAACTGGTGAAGTTGAAACAATATTCCAGGTATGGTTGCCAGCTTTGGGTTGGGAAATACCTGGTGATTTTGTGGGGTGGAGCCTGAGGAGGGTGAGGTTTGGGGCATAATGCCATAGAGTCCAACTTCCAAAGCAGCCATTTTATCCAGGTGAACTGTTCTCTATCACTTGGAGATCATTTGTAGTAGCAGAAGATCTCCAGCCACCACCTTGAGGTTCAGACCGCCAAAGTTCACTGTGAAAAAAAAGGATTCCATTACAGTTACAGTCCACAAACATTGCTTCTTCTTTTATTCCTTTCCTTTACTTCACGCAATGCTGCTCCTGCTTCCAAACAATGATGGATTTCCTAGGGGAGTATTCCGTTTCCCCCAATGCTTCACCAGGTTGTTTGTTTATACATGGAGCTGTTTTACAGATAAATTATAATATGGTTACAACTCATATTCATTCATTCTTTTTCAGCTGTGAGCAATCAAGGACATGCTTACCCAATGCTCTTCGCCTCTTGCTCTGAATTAATCTTGTGTTTTCCTTTGGCATCTGCTGGCTCTCATTCTTTACTGTCGCCACAGCCACTCTATTGTCTGCCATGCCTGGAGGTTGGCAACTCTAGTTCCAGGGAAAGGAATGAATGAATGAAATTGGGGTGGAGTGCCTTGCTGGGAAAAGGGTGGCAACTATAGATGGGTGGCTGCCGTAGTGGTGAGGAAAAAGAACTTTGGGGATGCTTCGGGAAGGCTCAGCAGTGTCATTTCTGCACATGCTTCAGAACAAGGTCTGTCACTGCAAATGGTGTTCTGACAGTGATCTTTAGCTCGGAAGACTGCCGCTTTATCTGCTGCTGGGCTGGGCTGTGGGTTGCTGCCGGGAGTGGCGTGTGGTGATTTAGCCATTTACTTTAATGCTCATCTTTCTCTGCCGTCTTGTGAAGCTTCTGGGCTAAGCCGGGCAAATAGCTTAGCCGGTAGTTTTAAAGGTCACTGCGTAAGGAGGAGTGGGGGAGTTGTGCGCCATTCAGGCAAATGTCCTTAATAATCAAAGCCTGCTTAAGGGAGGAGCAAGCCAGGCGCTCTTTCAACATCTATCTTGCCTCCTGGATATCTGGCTGCAAGCCGTGGGATTTTTGGCAGCTTGAAATGTGTGAGACGGTCTGCTTTCTTTCCCCTTCTCTTCATTTTTCCTCCTTGCAGGCTGAAGAGATGTCAGCTGTCAAGCTGTCATTTGTTTCTGGGGCCTCCCCTTCTAGCCAGATAAAATGCACCCCCCCTTGATGGGTGATTGAGGGTGTGTGAGGCCTCTTTTGGAGCTTGAATGCAGCCACCTTTGGGGTGGGGGCTACTGTACTTTTTTACAGCTTTTTAAACCTTCAGGTATTTGACAGGTGCTTACAGTCTGCAGCCAGGACATTCAGAAGTGGGAAAAGCTTCACCTGTTGAATTTGTCACAGGTCAGAGGCAATGCTCCCTCTAAGTTGTGGAGTCTTGTGAGCAAAAATTCTGTTTTGTGAGCTACTGGCATGAAAGTTGTGAGTGAGCAATTTGGCTACTGCATAAATTAGTTGGCTCTGGAGCCGTTCATCCTGAGCTAAGACAAAAATGCGTGAGCAGGAGGCTAAAAAACTGTGAGCTGGCTCACACTCACTCATTTCTGCACATGCTTCAGAAACAAGGTCTATCACTGCAAATGGTGTTCTGACAGTGATTTTTTGCTCGGAAGACTGCCGCTTTATCTGCTGCTGGGCTGGGCTGTGGGTTGCTGCCGGGAGTGGCGTGTGGTGACAATGCTCAGGGGTGGCCAAACCTGCTTAACGGAAGAGCTGCATAGAATAAGTGCCAGAAGTTTGAGAGCCGCAAGACCTGAACAAATATTATGTTTTTATTGAAACATATGCAGATTTGCTTTTTTTTAACATTATAAATGAGACTGCCAAAATAAAAACAAAAGGGGTAAAAACAGATATTGATAATGATATTTATTTGTCCAATGATATTTGTAAAGGGGGGGGGCTTTGAGAACACATTTAAAGTTAAAGTTGCTTTCTTTCTCTGCTCCCCCCCCCCCCCCCCCCCGCTTCAAGCCTGCCCAGGGAGGGGAACACTGGCGGGGGAAGGGAGGACCGATCAGAGAGGCATACCACCCCTTCACTTCCCCAGCTGCCCTGCCAGGAGCCACAGAATATGTATGAAAGAGCCGCATGCGGCTCCTGAGCTGCAGTTTGGCCGCCTCTGTCATTGCTGTTCAAGGCAAAGGAACCCTGATGGGGAAAAGAAGATCCTTAAACAGATCATTGCTCCACCCAATCTGGTCCCGTCTGCTCCAACTGGCAACACTTCTCAAAAGACTGGTTCCCATAGGATGGCATTTACAGGGTATGAGATCATGAGGACCTCAGACCCAGCATATGAACTCCATCACTCACCCAATGTGTCTTGCATGTTCTACTTGCTTTTGATGCGCATTGTTCCCATGCTGGATTAGACCGGCACATGTGCAGAAGGAGCTTTAGCCTCCCCCCCTGCACTGTTACCCAAACCATCAGTTCATGGAATGAACTGCTTGGCCTGTTGTAGAACACCACATGAGCCCAGTCTCATCGGATCGTGGAAGCTAAGCAGAGTTGGCTCTGGTTAGTATTTGGATGGGAGACCACCAAGGAATATCAGGGTCACTACACAGAGGCAGGCAATGGCAAACAACCTCTGAATGTCTCTTACCTTGAAAATCCTATGCGGGTCTCCATAAGTCAGCTATGACCAGGGCTTTTTTTTCTGGGGGAACATGCTGGAACGGAGTTGTGGAACCTCTTTGACAAAAATTCTTTCAAAAAATGTTTAAAAGTTCATGAGTTTTCAGTGTACAGACTGAAAACTTCATTTCCCTCTTGAGAGTTCCAGCACCTCTTTTTCTAAAAAAGAGAGAGAAAGCCCTGGCTGTGACTTAATGGGACTTCGCACCACCACCAGGACCCCACAAAGTCTTCGGTAGTAGGCCACAGGGTGGGGAAAGAGGGCTAAAGCTCCATCGGCATGTATGCCATGGTCTGATCCAGAGCAGGAACGATGTATGTGTGGAAAGCAAGAAGAACTTTCAAGTCACATAAGATTGTGATGGAGATCGCAGGCTGTGACACTTTGTATGTGTGTGTGTCAAAGCTAGTTTGCCTTGGCGTGGAGGGCGGGATATAAATTAAACTAATAACAAACAAACAAACAAACAAACAAACAAAGTGAAATTGTCACATTTTGCATTGCCTGGCTCAACTCAGCCAACAAAGCAGGGCCAATGGGGCGATGCCCCTGCCGAATTTGTCCTGCCGCCTTACCTCTTGTCCTCTCCCTGCCCCCCTCACCCCCCTCCTTTCCCTCTCCCCCCACTCCCCTCCTCATCCCTCCTGGGAGTCTGGGCTTGTCAAGGCTCGCCTCGCCCACCCACTGGAGGGAGAAGGTCCTTCTCCTGTGAAGAAGGCAGGCAGGCAGGGCAGTAAGCTTCACTTCTCCTCTCCTGCCTGCCAGAAGGAGAAGGTCCTGTGAAAAAGGCAGGCATGCCGGCAGGGCAGTGGGGCTCTCCTCCTCTCATGGCCCCATGGCACCCGAGAAGGTCCCGCGGTGTGAAGAAGGCAGGCGGGCAGGCAGAATGGCCCGCCCTGGTGCCTATCTGCCCCTGTGCTAGGGTGGTGGGGGAGGAGCTTGCTGTCAGGTGATTCAGTGTCACGTGGGCCATTCTGCCTCCCTGCTGGGATGGAGGCAGAGGGGGAGGAGAGCTCGCACACAGCCCTGCCTGCCTGCCTGCCTCCTCCACGCCGGGACAGAGAGGAAGAAGGGGAGGCCTTTCCTGGCAGGCAGGCATGGTGAGGGTCACTCCCAGGTGATGTCTGAAGTGACATCACCACATCAGGGGCACAAGCACACATGCCTCCCCCCCAAAAAAGTGTCTAGCTACAGAGCTGCAACAAAGCAGTGCAGAAGCAGGGAAATTCCCAGTGTGAGAATGTGGTCATCACATTTTGGTATTGACCAAGCTTCTGGAAAACCAGGGCCTCCACAGATGATACCGGTATCAGGGAAATTCTTATGGGAGAAAGCAGTCCTTCAGACACCCCCGTCCCAACTAATTTAGGGCTTTAAAGATCAAAGACCAATTACATTGGAAAACCAAAGCAACTGCACAAACAAAGGGTGTAATGTGATTCTGGCGGTTGGCCCTGGACATCAGTGGGGGAGTCACCTTTTTTGATTAATTGGAGTTTCTAACAACTTTTCAAAGACAGCCCCATGTAGAGCACAGCACTACTGTCTAATCTGGAGGTTAACAGAGCTTGTGTAAATTGTGGCCAGACTTCCACAAAGGGGCAAAGCTGATATCCCCTCCAAAATAAGTTGAAATCCATGTCCCAGGTAGATACAGTCACAAAGCAACAGTATTTCTATCATGTCTGGATTCTGTTTCAGTATGTCACCCTCATATAGCCCATGACGGATTCAGATGTGATGTAGGCCATGATGGCATGGAGGAAAGATGAGATGTGTGGGGAGGAAGAAACTTGCGTCTAGGTTTATGTGGGAAAGCTAGAGTAAGAACATAAGAACCTAAAAGGTGTCTGCCAGATCAGTGGTCCATCTAGTCCAGCATCCTGTCTCACACAGTAGCAAACCAGCTGCTCTCGTGGCCCAACAAACCAGGCATAACATTCAAGGCCTTCCCCTGACGTTGCCTCAAAGCCCTGGTACTCAGAGATTTACTGCACCTGGGTATGAAAACCCCCTCTAGTCATCACGGCCATAGACATTGTCTGACCTCTCCTCCATTAATTTGCCCCATTCTCCTTTGAAGCCATCCTGGGCTCATTTCGCAGCAGGAGCTCCTTTGCATATTAGGCCACACACCCCTGATGTAGCCAATCCTCCAAGAGCTTGCAGTAGCCCCTGTAAAAAGAACTCTGTAAGCTCTTGGAGGATTGGCTACATTAGGGGTGTGTGGCCTAATACGCAAAGGAGCTCCTGCTACAAAATGAGCCCTGAAGCCATCTATGCTAGCAGCCATCACTCCATCCAGTGGCAGTGAATTCCACAATCTGATCATTCACTGAGTGATGAAATTCTTCCTTCCGTCTGTCATCGTTTTAGTATTATGGGAGACAAAGTTCCTTCTATCCACATTGGCAGTGGTCACACACATTAAGTAATCCACTTACAATCCACTTTCAGTGCACTTTCCAACTGGACTTTGCCCGTTCACATGAGTAAAATCCAGTTGAAAAATAAATTTAAAGTGGATTAGTTAGTGTGTGTGACGGCAGCCTTTCTCTACCTGATGCATAAGAATGATGAAGGATGGGTGGGAAAGGGTAAAGTGAAGGCATATGGTCTATTCCAGAAGCCTTCCACACCATCTGTGAAATGTCATCAGCTACACACACACACACACACACACACACACAAATACAGAGAGAGGGAGAGAGGGAGGGAGGGAGGGAGAGAGGGAGGTCCAATCAGGTTTTGTATGCAGTTGAGTTTTATCGAACATATTTGGTGTGATCAATATGGATTAGACAATTCTCCTGACATGTTGTATGTTGTTGTTTTTGAGCTCATCACCACCAGCTATCTGCTGATCCTAATGAAAATAGATTGTGTGTGTCTTTCTGTTATTTGAGGAATCCTGCGCACAGTAGAGATATTTTCCTTCTTCTCCCTGGTTGGTCTTATCACCAGAGGGGGATGAGATGGGGAGTATCCAATTTATCTCTGAGATGTAATTGTTTCAAGGGAAGCAGTGATTGCAACCTGTTCTCTGCACACTGTTCCTCCATCAAGAGTCTCTCTCTAGCATTCCTTCTGTCCTCTGTGCAGCCCAAATGGGATCTTGCCACTATGTTAGGATGCAGGGGTTTATTAAACCTCCCGTCGTGGAGGTGCAAACAGACAGGCAGATTACTGGGGAATCAAGACGCTGGAGAGGCAATGGAAAAGTTGCCACTTTCCAGAATAGCAGGCTAGGAACAGATCAGTATGAAATTTTCATTTTGAGGGTTGAGGAGACCAGAAAGGGGAACTTCCCACAGAAGTCTGTGTACTGAGATTGTTAAGACTGCTTTCTCTCTTCCCCCTGGCAGGACTCACGTGTCTCGAAGAGCAACCTGACAGGCAGGAATTCAACAGGTGTTGCATCCCCCCCTACAAACAACGATCTCTCCATTCACTCTGATGGAAAGGAAAGTACTGATATCTACTGTGATGCATATCCAGAGCTGCTGGAGGGTCAGAGCTGCTGGAGAGCCAGTTTGGTGTAGTGGGTAAGAGCGCAGACTCTAGTCTGGGAGAACTGGGTTTGATTCCCCACTCCTTCACATGCAGCTGCTGTTGTGACCTTGGGTCAGTCACAAGTTCTTTCAGACCTGTTCTCTCAAGGGCAGTTCTCCAGAGAGCTCTCTCTCAGCCCCACCTATCTCACAGGGTGTCTGTTTTGGGGAGAGGAAGGGAAAGGAGACTGTAAACTGCTCTGAGACTCTGAGTGAAGGGTGGGATATAAATCCAATCTCCTCCTCCTCCTTCTACCGGATGGAGTGGGAGGCATTTCCTTACGCAGGAGCTCCATTTGCACACTGAAAAACATATGAGGCTCTAAAGCCAGATGAATGACAGTTTCCATATGGGCAGGTGGTACAGACTGCTGACAACAGCTGTGAAACATAGATTACTCCATGGGTGACCACCTGTAACTCAACCCCCCCCCCCCCATTATGTATCTATTGGGGAGGTTTTTGGCCTCACTAGACTTGAACAGGGATCACTCACACCCTTGGCTGTTGTTTGCACTCCTACCTCCTTACTGGCTCGAACTGTTCCCAAACTTATATCACATGAACTACCTCACCCTGAGGCCCAGGGTGGTGTAATGGCTGATGAGCTCTATTTCCCCCAACCTGAAATGGTCCTGAGGAACCACTCTTTGTGCTACTGGGGAAACAGACTGGGTTGATGATCGTTAAGCTGGATTCCACCAGCTTTTTCATGCGATCTCAGCCAATTTCTCTCCTTATCACAGCCCCAGTCCCACGTGCTTTAGCGTGGCCTTTTTGGAGGTCTAAGGGGATTCTCTCCTCCCTTATCCTCCAGAAGAAACAAAAATGGATCCAACCCAGAACATGTTAAGTTCCTCCAATAGAGCAAACAGAGGCCCCTCAGGGCCATTTTATGCAGGGGAAATGGTACAGGGGGAAGTCTTAACTGCTCTCTCCTTGCATGATGTTGTCCTGATCTGAATCCATATACACTTAGAAAACACAGAACAAGAGGTGGTCTTAATGATGGGCCTGCAGAATCACCCCACTGCCATACCCCCTTCCAGGGCGAAGCAAAGAGTGGCCCTGGCCCAGTGTGGCATGGGCAGGAGCCAGCAGTGGAAGCCGGAGCCTGATATTTTTCTTCTTTCCTCCACTCCTTCATTGGTTGTTGGAATCCCTCCCAGTCTGGGGCCAGGGCAGCTGCCTCTTTTGCCCATGGCTAAGACCACCCCTGCACAGAATTCACAACCGCACTGGTCAACCAGGGATGTACTTGAGAAAGGTGGGTCCTCTAGTCAGACCCTGAGTCACACTTACTCAATGAAGTAATGCCCCTTGTAGGGTTGTTGTGAGGCTTAAGCATAGGGACAGCAGGCTTGCTTAGGCTGCCCTGAGCTCCTTGGAGGAAGAGTGATATAAAAATGTAAAAACCAAATACTCTTGAGTTTGGTTTGCATCACAGCTGTTGGCGAGCTTCCACTGGATTGCTCTTTTGGCTCCTCTGTTGATGAAACTGAACATTTCTGTTTAAAGCCACAGTGAACACTGGCTCTGAAACTAATTTGTAGAATGACGGGGGCCTAGCAATCAGTTTCCCAAGTATCATCCTCCGGACAACTAGACCATTAAAGCACAGTATATCTGCAGCAGGACACCTTTGCAAGGGCTGATCTTTGCCCCTGTGCACTCCATTCACACGGGTTTCATTGGAGGCCTCTACTCCAAGTGTTTTTATCATCAGCCGTGGCAGCTGAAAGGAGTTGTGAAGGTAAATAGCAATACTTGCAGGTTATTGCATCCAGCAGTAAGAACTTGATGGATCTGATGGCTTTACACACACAGCTTTAATAGCTTCAGAAAGTGGAGCTAATCCAGGGCACATGAGAGCAGCTGGATCAAGCCAGAATTCATTTACTGCTGGTTTGGCTTCTCTTAAGGACTCAGCCTCTTGATTTTTCTGTGTTCAGGGCCTGTCACTTTCCCAAAGTTTGGAGATCCAGCATAGGTAGAATTGTATCTTTCTGTCTAGCCAACGTACTTGGGTGCTGGGATATGGGAACTTTCCAGTTCCACGCCAGTCCTCAGTGGAACCTTCTGGCTGATGAAAAGGTCAGTGGAACTCCCAACCATCCGTGCTCCTGTGTATCAGTTTGTGAAGGACATGTTCAAAATGTTGCATGAAGACTCCTGGAAATGGCTGGTGACTGATGCCTCACTTCATGGCGGTTGTAACATCTAGCCCCCTCTTTTATGCCCTGACCTAGACGGCTCAGGATGGTCCAGTCTCATCAGATCTCAGAAGCAAAGCAGGTTCAGCCCTGGTTAGTACTTGGTTGAGAGACCACCAAGGAAGTCCAGGGTCACTACACAGAGGCAGGCAATGGCAAACCACCTCTCTTTCCTTGAAAACACTACAGGGTAACTATAAATCATCACCTGATGTGGAGAACCCCTATAATCTGCCTTCAGAGGTGTTTCTGTTGGCACAAGAAACTCCTGTGTCATAGATGTCCGATGAGTCAGTAGTTGAGTATGTGCTTTGCATACAGAAGGCCCCTTGGTTAGATCCCTGGCAAAATGTTAGATAACTGATTTGGGAAAAGGTCTTTCTCCCCCTGAGATCCTGGAGAGCTGCTGCCAGTCAGAATAGACAATGCTGAGTCAGATGGACTAATGGCCAAGTAATGTCACAAGCACAGTATTTATAAGGACCCGTGGATTCAACTTTATACACCTTTGCTCAGGTTCTTAGGTACCAAATGTTGGGAAAGATTCTCCTCTGCTTGAGAGCTGCTGTCAACCAGTGATGTACTAGGTGATTCACTGCTCTGACCTGATGTAGGGCAGCCTTATATACACCAAACGGTATGATGGGCAGTGCTATGGAATAGGGGGTAAGTCAGTGATACAAGTTATATAGATGTAGACATTTTCTCTGGATGTGAGCATCAGTGAGATTTTAGATCAGGCACCACGATATCCTGAAAGTTTACCCAACAGAGCTCCCATGTAACTATTCCCTGGCATGGGACAATGCTTGTTGGAGCCTCAGCACTAACTCAGCGCACCTGGCATTTTCTCAGATGGCTTTCCCTTGATATCTTATTGCCTGTGTCTCAGTGTTGGGCCTTCTGCTGCAAAGTACGTTGAAGGAAGGCAAATTTATTTCCCTTCCGAGGTCTAATATGTGAATGTGAGCTGCTACCGAGGTGACTGACTGTCCCCCAGAGGGGACGAAGCCAAGGATCAGCCAAGCTGTTCCCTTCGTCTTGTGCTACAACTACTTCCAACAGGGAAGCACTTCAAAACAAAGTTTGCCATCTGTATCTTCGTTCCCTTCTATACAGTCAGGACCAAGGGAACAGTCATTCTGTGGCACAGGACTGGGGTGAAAGCTCAAGGCATCTATGCGGAATATGGCCAGGACAATCACTTTGTAAGAATTTGCTGAAGAATGTGTCACGTATTCTGCAGTAGAGATTGCAGGGGGTGTTTTTTTGGGGGGGAGGGCAAAACTTTGGCCAAGAAGTAGTTCATCAGGAGAGAATGCCTATTGGAAGCATTATTATTCTATGCAATCTTACTGGCACATAGCTGTGAAAGGACTTCTCCACCATCATCTATTTAACCAATTCCTGAGAAGGAGTCATTTTAGGCTGTGGTCACATGGCAAGTTTATCCCAGTTTGTTCCCACTATAGTTTGATTGGGAATTTTTTTTTTTTGGTTGGGATAACCACAAATCCCTCCCCGAACCGCAAGCATTGCACAATGAGGCTCTGGGCACCGTCTAGATAGCTGTGCTGCCACTTGGGTGGTGTGGTGCGGGGTTTTTAAAAAAATTGCTTTGCACATATGCACACGGCTGAATCACTCCCCACCACCTGGACTTGCTGTACTCCCTTGTTTTTACAGCCCCTCTGAACAGCGAACAAAATGAACCGGCGATGTACTACCAAGCACGAGTCTATATGTGCGCCTGAACGTTTAAACATTGAATTTATTCAGCGCAGGATTGCTCATGCACACAAAGGTCGAAGCTGGGGGGGAAAACCCCTCATACCACGAAGGACAGTCAGACGACCTAATTACAATCATTGTGAGAGATGGCTGTCCAGATCAAAATCGCAGATTCAATGTGCAAATACCCAGAAAGTACTTGATTTCCCTGGTGTCGGAAAATTTGCTAGGAAACCAGGAGGATTGCACGAGTGAGCCCACTTTGGTGTGAGAGGCGGATGTGGCTGTCTGATCAGCAATTTTAAATGTGAGAGGGAACAGCAGCAAAACCTGATCAAAATGACGGTGTGACCACAGCCTTAGTCTTTTGCAGCAAAGCCACAAAGGAGCCAAGTGGCACTTTAAAGAATAACACATTTTAATGCCAGCATAAGCTTTCATGGACTCAAGCCCAACACGTACAAGGAAGTGGGCTTGAGTCCACCCAGGCTTATGCTGCAATAAAAGAATGTGCTATTCTTTAAGATGCCAAAAGATACTCAATTGTTTTATCATTCATTTTGGCAGTCTCTAGTCAAGTGCCAGTCATTCAGATGAGCAATCTGCACACGCGTAGGCTGGTCTACCCACTGTCAATGCTGGAGGGCAGGTTTGATGTCACTGCAATGGTAGCCCTGGAGGCTGTGTTTTACTTGGCACCACAGGAGGAGATGGCAACCAGGAAAAAAATAGTCATAATAAGGTTTAGCATTTACAGAGAGAGACAGGGAGCCAGGCCTTCAATTGAGGAGCTGCTGTGAGAGTCTGTGAGAGTCCTGTTCAAAGTAGTCAAGGATCAGATCTCGGTTGGTTAACCACAGTTCTTTATTGCCTATTCCTACATTAGTACAGCGTCTCGGGGTATTGTCAGAGATGAGACAAATAATACAAGCGGGTCTATTATACCATTCCAAGGAGTTTGAATTACCCATAGGTAGCCAATCCCCAGGAGGGAAAATTGGCGGGCTAAAAGGTGTCTTGACCGTTTGGTTCACACAGGAAAAAAGTGAGGTGTTAAGCAGTAAATTTCCCTTCCCAAACCAGACCCCTCCGTTCACATAACAATTCATGGCTCCAAGGTTCTTTAGCATAGATAAGAGATGAGAGTCTTTCCTCCCCTTGAAGTTACTGCCTGGGCAGCTGGAATGCGGAGGCAGGGATGAGAGGCCTCGTTGTTCTCACCCTAGGGGTTGTCAAGGAGAAAATACAGGTCCAATACATAACAGAATACATAGTGTGCATGCAAGATTACATTGACAGAATTAACTGATTCTGACACCCTGCCCCCCCCATGATTCCCTTCACCTAGCTTTTTCAGGGAACATTTTATGGAACAGTTTAGTTAACTTGGGGGCATGAACATGTTCAGAACGAATCCATTCATTGTGTTCCGGGCCAAAATCCAACCATCTAACTAAGTAATACAAATGGCCCCTCTTTGTCTTGGAATCCAGGATTTCAGTTATCTCGTAGTGTGGACTCCCCTCCTTCATCAGTGGAGGAGGAACTGGAGGAACTGGATGCCATGCATTCGGCCCAGGATCTTTCTTCAGCAAGCTGAAATGAAACACAGGATGTATAGAACTTAGTGATTTAGGCAGGTCGAGTTCAAAGGAGACATCAGAGATTTTTCGTAGCACTTTAAAGGGTCCAACATATTTCCATCCTAATTTTCTGCTGGGCTGCAGCCCGTGGATATTTTTGGTAGAGAGATAAACAGAGTCCCCGGGTTGAAGGTCCCATCCCGGTGCTCGGCCACGATCAGCATATTTTTTATAGTCTTCCTTGGCATGGTCCAAGGCTTTACCAATCAACGGCCAGGAGTCCTGGAGACTGGACCACCAGTTTTTGAAGTCTGAAGGGGGAGCCTGGGGGTCTTCCTTGAGGGTGGGGAGCGGTTTACCTTCAAAACCTCCCACTGCCATGAAAGGTGAGACCCCAGTAGAAGAATGCACTGCATTGTTGTAGCTATATTCTGCAAAGGGTAATAAGTCCACCCAGTTATCTTGGTGGTAGTTGGTGTAGCACCTTAAGAACTGCTCCAGAATTTGATTAGTTCGCTCGGATTGGCCATCGGTTTCTGGATGGTAACCCGAGCTTAAGGCAGGTTCTATGTCCATTAGCTTCAAAAGCTCCCGCCAGAAGGTGGCAACGAATTGACTTCCGCGATCGGACACCACCCTTCTCGGAAAAGCATGTAATTTTATCACCTGGTTAAAGAAGGCTTTAGCCATCCCTTTGGCGGTGGGTAACTGTTTGAAGGGAGTGAAATGGGCTTGTTTGGAGAACGTGTCTACGACTACCCAGATCACTGTTTTTCCTTTTGAGTAAAAGGAACTTACCCGGGACTTTGCCTCCCCGTTTTTTACACATTAAGCAGGTTTGACATGCCGAGACGAAATCCGAGACGTCTCGACGCATGCGCGGCCACCAGAATTGCCGTTGGATCAGGTTAAGGGTTTTTAGGAAGCCAAAGTGCCCGGCAAGCTTTGAAGAGTGACAATTTAGCAGGATTTCTTTGCGTTTGGTTTTTGGCACCACTAATTTGTCCCCACGGAACCAACAATTGTCCTTTCTTTTTTCACACTCTCCCATTGCTTCCAATTCCTCTATTTCCTCAGGGGCATATTCCCCCCCCCATTGACAGTCCCCAGTGGTGAGCTCGGTTTTCTTTGCTTTGCTCCTGGTGACAACCACTCCTCCTAGCTGCTGGGGGGAGAACATGGAATCGAATACCTCGTCTTTCAGACTCTCGTGTTGGGGCAATCTGGACAACGCGTCTGCCAGGGAATTAGCCTTCCCAGGAAAATACTTTAACACAAAGTTAAATTTTGAGAAGAAGTCCGCCCAGCGCAGTTGTTTGGCGTTGAGGGACCGCTGCGTGCGCAAAGCCTCTAGGTTCTTATGATCCGTCCATATTTCGAACGGAGTTTGCGCCCCTTCTAGCCAGTGGCGCCAGGTAGTGAGTGCCAACCTAATGGCCGCAGCTTCCTTGTCCCACACCGACCAATTCCTCTCAGTTTCATTGAACTTCTTCGATATGTACGCTAAGGGGTGTAGTTTCCCTTCAGAGTCCCTTTGTAGGATGGCCCCCCCCATCGCTACATCCGAGGCATCAACATGGATTATAAAGTCTTTAGTCTCATCCGGGTGCGCCAAAATGGGCTCTGAGGTAAAAAGAGTTTTTAAAGCCTCAAATGCCTTCTGACACTCCCCATTCCACGCCAGTTTCTCGCCCGGCTTTCCTGCCTCGGGACCCCTCCCCTTGGTTTTTAACAAGTCCGTTAAGGGGAGGGTGACTTTGGCAAAGTCCTTGATGAAAGTCCGATAGAAGTTACAAAATCCTAACAGGCTCTGCAGCTGCTTTCTCGTTCGCGGAGCCTCCCATTGCACCACCGCTTCCACTTTCCCCGGGTCCATTTCCAACCCCTTCTGAGAAATGCGGTAGCCCAGGAAGTCCACAGACTCGCGGTGAAACTCGCACTTAGACAGTTTCACAAACAGCTGGTTTTTTAGTAATGTTGACAGCACGTCTCGGACCAAAGTCACATGTTCGTTCTTATCAGTGGAATAGATCAAGATATCATCTATGTAACATAACACGCCCTTAAATAGGTGCTTGTGCAACACTTCGTTGATTAAACTCATAAAGACCCCGGGCGCGCCACTTAAGCCGAACGGCATCACGAGGTATTCAAACTGCCCCAGAGGGGTGTTAAAAGCAGTCTTGGGTTCATCCCCCTCCCTTATGCGCACCCTGAAGTAGGCATCTCGCAGATCCAACTTGGTGAAAATCTTCCCCTTGGCCGCCTCCGCCAAAAGGTCTTTTATTAACGGGAGGGGGTAAGCATTAGAGGTGGAGACTGCGTTTAGCCCCCGATAATCCGTGCACAACCGCAAGCCGCCATCCTTTTTCTTTCGGAACAGCACGGGCGCCGCAAAAGGGGACTTGGCGGGGCGGATGAACCCCCTGGCCAGATTTTTGTCCAAGAACTTCCGCAGCTCTTCTCTCTCCGCCGGGCTCATGGAATACAATTTGCCCTTTGGGAGTTTCTCGCCCGGGAGGAGCTCTAAGGCACAGTCCGACAACCGGTGGGGGGGCAACTCGTCCGCCTCGGTCTCACTGAACACTTCCAGTAAGTCTCTATATTCCTTAGGCACCATGGCCGGGACGAGAGCGAGGGCGGCCGCGGGAGACGGCGGGCTGGGGGGCCCGGGACCCCATCCTGGGTCCCAGCGGTGGCTCTGGCAGCGTTCGTCTACCCACGAAATCTTCCCCTCGCTCCATTTTATATAGGGGTCGTGCGCCCCGAGCCAAGGGCTACCCAACACCATAGGGAATTGGGCATTAGGGGTTATGACGAAAGCTCTCTTCTCCCAGTGGTTCCCCGTTCCCAAAATTAAGTTCTCAGTCTCTGCTATGCACTCCTCCTTCATTTCGGACCCATCCATCTGGGTAAATTTCAGGGGCTCCGCTAACGGGGTGACTTTGGGTCCCAGCCCCTCCACTACTAGGGGGCTGATTAGGTCTCGCGCACACCCAGAGTCAATTAAAGCGCGGACCCTCATGTGGGTACCTGATCCTGGGGTCACCACAGTCACTACCATATATAACAAGGGGCCGGGGATGCTCACCGGAGATGGCGCTTCGTTGTGGGGGACCTGCAGTTCTGCGCCGCTCACTGCAGGCCGTTGGAGTTTCCCGACATCTGGGTTTCCATCAGCTCCAGCTCTCCCTGCTCACTCGTTGCCCCTTCCAGCTGCAAAGCCCGGGGTTTCATGGGGGTCTTCCCCCGAGTCGGGGTGCCTGCAGGTCCTGGAGTTGAGGTCTTCGGGCCCTTCCCCCCTCCTCTTGGACACGCCGAGGCGAAGTGGCCACTTTCCCCACACTTCATACACAACCCTTGCCGGAACCTCGAGTCGCGGACGTCTTGCACGTTGGATCGGGGCTTCGCTCGTGGGCCCGCTCTGATAGCGGCGGTTGCGGATGCTCCCATCTTGATTAGGGCGAAACGTTCTTCCATGTCGGTGGCCGCCCTCATCCAGCTAGTCAGCGTGCCCGGGCGGCCTCCCAGCAGCACAGTCTCGTAGATTTCCGGGTTTAGACCCTCCCAATACTTCTCCATGAAGAGTTCCTCCGGCCATCCGTGGATCTTGGCAGCAATGCGCCGGAATTTTTCAGTGTATTCTCTCACTGACGATCTTCCCTGGAACAGCTTCCTCAGCTGATTTCTGGCTTTTTCCTCACCCAGCGGGTCTTCGAACTGGTGCCGAAGAGCCCACATGAAGTTGTTCAAGGAACGCAGCTCAGGGCCAGGGTTGTCGTGCAGGCTCACATACCAATCGCTGGCGGTGTCTTTCAGTTTGGATCCGATGTAGCCTATGCGATCCTTCTCGGTAGGATACAGGTGGCCCCAACTGTCCAGGAATCTCCCGATCTCGAGCGTGAAGAAACGTAGCTTCTCGGGGTCCCCATCGAAAGTAGTCGTCAGCGGGTCGGAAGGGGGTGGGCGAGCGGCCGGCGCGGCCGGGACTGGGGCCGGTGCGGGGACGGGCCCCGGGACTGGAACCGGGACGACCGGCTGAGCCGGCTGCGCGGGTACAACGGGCGCCTGTGGCTGAGCCGGAACCCCTCCGGGTGCTGGCGGCTGTTGTGGGGCTCCGACTCCTTGACCGAGGAGGGCGCCTTGCATCGCCACCATAGCGTCTCGAAATTGGTGCTGGAGATCGAGGGCCAGCTCGCGGAGCTCGGAGGTGAGTTGTAGCCTCAGGTCTCCCATCATCTGATCCAGCGGGACCGTCTGCTCCTCTCGATACGGATCGGGCCCATACAAATCCAGTGTCTCCTCTTCGGGAGGCGGGCGACGCGGTCCTCCACGGCGGACTGGCTCGCGGTCGTCTCCTAGGTAGCTCGGTCTCCCGCGATCGAGCTGGTCGCCGGTGAGCGGAACTCTCACCCCTTTCCTGTCGTGCACCCACGAAGTCACGGATCGGCCTCCGAAGTGGCTCCAAGTGTACTGGGGGGTCACGCTCTGATGGGTAATCGGGCGGCGCGGGATGTAGTAAGCCCCCTGGCTCGTGGTCACCGGCACCTCGGGACCTCCTCCGCCGCCGCCACCCCCGTTCCCCGGATCCGTCGGGGTAACCGGGGCCTCCTCTGGAGTGGTAGGTTTGAGGGGGACGAGATCGTCTTCTGACATGGTCAGGAACGATTGAATCCCAATCAAGGATCTCTGACAATCTGTGAGAGTCCTGTTCAAAGTAGTCAAGGATCAGATCTCGGTTGGTTAACCACAGTTCTTTATTGCCTATTCCTACATTAGTACAGCGTCTCGGGGTATTGTCAGAGATGAGACAAATAATACAAGCGGGTCTATTATACCATTCCAAGGAGTTTGAATTACCCATAGGTAGCCAATCCCCAGGAGGGAAAATTGGCGGGCTAAAAGGTGTCTTGACCGTTTGGTTCACACAGGAAAAAAGTGAGGTGTTAAGCAGTAAATTTCCCTTCCCAAACCAGACCCCTCCGTTCACATAACAATTCATGGCTCCAAGGTTCTTTAGCATAGATAAGAGATGAGAGTCTTTCCTCCCCTTGAAGTTACTGCCTGGGCAGCTGGAATGCGGAGGCAGGGATGAGAGGCCTCGTTGTTCTCACCCTAGGGGTTGTCAAGGAGAAAATACAGGTCCAATACATAACAGAATACATAGTGTGCATGCAAGATTACATTGACAGAATTAACTGATTCTGACACACCATCACCACCAACAACAGAAAAGCCCTGGTCCCCGGTTTTGCCATCCATGGCCAATTATATTAGGAAAAGATCAATGAGCTGAATATCCAGATAGATCACTGACTGCACTCATATGGTACCACCACTGCTCAACAATTGTATTAAAACAGGCACTGTTAGCACTTTATGATACTGAATTGTTTTATAATGAACCAGTTTTAGATGGTTTTATGATGAATCTTACTGTTATTTATGTATTTAGTTCTCATGAGCCTGCCTTGGTGGGAAGGGTGGGGTATAAATTGAAATACTACTACTACTACTACTACTACTACTACTAGTAGTAGTAGTAGTAGTGGTGATGGTGATGGTGGGGGTGGTGGGGGTGGTGGTGGCGGTTAAAATGTCACACTAGGATCTCAGAGACCTAGGTTCGAATCCCCACTCTGCCATGGAAGCTCACTGGCTGACCTTGGTTCCTCTCTCTCAGCCGAATCTTCTTCACAGGGTTATTGCAGGTGGGGAGAGTGGTGTCGTAAGCCACTTTGAATCCTCACTAAGGAGAAAAAAAGGGGGTAAGGATCGCTAAATTAAGAAATGTAGTGTAATCCTTTGCATATATTATCTTGGTTTGATTTGTAAAATGACCTTACAAATGAGATTATTGTTACAATCTTGGGATTTGCAAGGAATTGGTGGTGGTGGGGGAACAATCAGAAAACCCCGCCCCCTAAATGTCCCTCAGGACTTGTCAAAGCTCTCAGGGGCTTGAGTAGATTGATTTCTCACTCCCCCCCCCCCCGTTTTAAATGATGCTCAGCCACTCTCACCATCTTGTCCCCTCTAGAGCACGCTCAGCATGTTTTAAAGAGCCTTGTTTGACACCATTTTGCTGTTTTCATCTTCCTCACAGGGGCCATCCAGTTTACTATTAAATATCAAATATAGTGGTGGTGATTAATAATAATAATAACTACTACTCTTTATTATCATCATAATCTTTACATTTTATATCACCTCAGTTGAAGTTGTTGAACTGATGCATGTGGTAAAATGGTCCCTGTAGGTACCTCTTTCTATCAGCTGGCCTGGGTCCCCCACTTATCTAGGATTTCTTTTTGTTGCTACCAAAAAGTTGGGCCTTAGAGATAGACTTAGCTGATGGGAACCTATAAACCAGACGCACTGTGTCAGTCTCTTAAGACACTCTTCTCCAGATCCCACTTGCATCCACCACAGGTGTAAGGGATAGCCTTGGAAATCTTACTTGTTATAATTATTATTGTTTGAGTTATTCAAACCCAGGTAGATGTCTTTCTCTTCTCTTTGTATCTTGATAAGCATGAACCAATTTATACCTTTATCTATGGGTGCAGAGACCAATTTCAGAACACCAATTTGTTAAATTGAAAGTTTCATGCTTTATATTTGTATCCACTTGTTTTGAATCCAGTTATTTACTTAATTTAAACTTTTGGGGTGATAGCAGATAGAAAGCTATGATTGCCTTGATTTATTAATTATTTTCTTGAAAATATTTGAAGCAATAGTTTTTTACATTTAAAAACAGCCTGGTCTCTGTATACCTAGGGGTAGTATAGTGTTTTTTAGTCTTTATGTTTGTAGTGTGTAGAAAATAAAATTTTAAAAATCCAAGAATAAGTCCTGTCCAGTGCATATGCACAGGTAGTAAAAAGATGTTACTGTAGAGTATCTTCTAATTCTGGTCCAGAAAGTAACAATATATGAAATTAATCAGAGCCAAAATGTCCTCAATAGAAAGCAATGCCAGGAAGAAAAACCTTGTTCTACAACTTTTTGACTACCTAGCAAGGCAGCTTTAGTTTAGCCTCTGTGCATTTGGGAGTACAAATTCTACGATTGGCTAAAATTGGCTTGCTAAGTTGTACACCTTAAGACATGTAGCTGGGGTGAAAGCTCTTTAACACATGTAGCTGGAGTGAAAGCTATCCTGATCTTAGCAGATCTTGGAAGCGAAGCAAGATTGGCCCTGGCTAGTACTTGGATAGGAGACCACCAAGGAAATCCAAAGTTGCTATGCAGAGGAAGGCAATGGCAAACGATCTCTGAACATCTCTTGCCCTGAAAACCCTACAGGGTCACCATAAGTTGGCTGAGACTTGCTGGCACTTTTTACCACCAGCTGGGGTGAAGAGTCGAAAAACATAATGTTGATTTAACACCCCCCCCCCCCAATCAAAATGAATAAACATCAACAGCCATCGGTAAGAATAAAAAGCACATCCCAGCCAATAACTTAAATAAAAATAGCAATAGTAGAATTCTGAAATAAAATAAATATATAAAATAATTACTGTAAACACCTTCACTGCCAATAACACTTTAACAGCAAATAAAGAATACTGAAACACTGGCAGGAGATGAAAGAATATGGAAACATTGGCAGATGATAAGACAACAATCAAAACAAACCCCTCTTATTGTTATCCCCATTGTATGGATACCTGTTTAAGAGAGACTGGTGTCCGAAGGCTATCTAATGAGGATCAAACTAGATGCGGTGGCATTCTTGTGGCCACCAGAAGGACACTGTCACATCTAGTTTGATCCTCAGTTAATGAACATTTGAAACTGCCTTATATCTGAATCAGATCCTTGGTCCCACAAAGTCAGTATTGTCTACTCAGACTGGCAGTGGCTCTCCAGGGTTTCAGGCAGAGGTTTTTCATCTTCCACCAGATCTTTTAACTGGAGATGCCCAGGATTGAATCAGAGAACTTCTGCATGCCAAGCAGACACACTACCATTGAACAGGGCTCGAAGCAGAGAATATGATCCAAGTCCTCTCCAGATATTCAAAGGGTAGAATTAGCATACATGGTGGGGGGAAAGGGAGGGAAAGGGGGTCACAGCAGCTAGTTCCTCATTGTTTGAATGTATGCACGGAACCTATGTCTGTTCAGTCAGGCTGTATTCCTAGCTGTGCAGAAAGAGCCTTCCCGTCACCAAACCCCACCCGCCTCAGGTTCCACCCCCAAATCTCCAGGAATTTCCCAATCTAGAGTTGACAATCCTTAGCGGGCAACCTCCTGCTGGCAACCCCTTGACTCGCGCTATTGCTTGGTAGGGGAAAATATGGTGGGGGAAAAAAATCATTGTTACCTGATGGCATGACATCATTTCCGGGCTGAACCCTAGGGTTGCCAAATTACTTACTTCTAATACTGGGGGAGCATTGGTCCCGGGCCGGGACATAGAGTATCATAGCGTTTTCAGGGTGATTGCTAGAGCATCGCCCGGTGACGTGCCCAGCGTGATGACGTCACTTCCGGGTGACATCATCACACCAGGCATGTCGACCTGATCTGGCCACTTCAGGGGTGGGGTTCCACCCACCAGCCAGATCTGGACCAGCAGATTGGGGGCCGCTTTAGCAGGGGAATCCCCGCCCCTCAGGGGGACTTGGCAGCCCTACTGAACCCGGAAGTGATGTCTTACCATTCTAGGGTGAATCCTAGCACAGCCATTAATTCTGGGTTTGCCCTGGAAAGGGAAATGATGTCTTGCCTTTGAGCGATGGCAATCCCCAAGCTTTCCATCCCCTCAGTCTCCCGCCAGGTGACAGCCACAGGCTGGCAACCCTAAATTCAGCCCTGGGTATTTCCAAACCATTTCCATCTCCACAATTCTTCTCAGCTCCCCACATTGTTTTTCTGACAACTAGCAGTTTCCGGATAGTCTTGAAGGACAGCTCCACAAAGAGAACACTGCAGTGGTCACCAAGGCATGGATGCCAATGGCAGCATTTTTTGGTTCGGGTAGCAGGTGGAGCTGTTTGCCCGTGGCCCAGTGCTGTCAGTCTCTGCTTGCTCCTCAGCCGGCTCAGTTCCTGCCTTTGTTCTTTCAGGCTAAGCCCGGCTCCTTGCTAAGTGGCAGCCGCTGCCTCTTGTGCTCAGTGGCGTGTGTCGATGCTCTCGGCCTAACAGACCAGGCATCTTTCGGCGGGCGAGAATTGATCGCAAGTCTGAAATAAAGCACCAGACTGATGAGGCTCTCGGCAGAACTTTGAAACAGGAAGACCTTACCATCCTCCTCTCCTGTGCTGCCTCCCACCCCTTGATCCTTTGGAAGCAAGATATTAAAAATAGCTAGGAATATTAATTTGGCAGATGGTTCAGCTGGGCTTTTTTGGCAGGAGCTGATGCGACTCTGCACAGCCTCTGACCCTGGTCTTCAGTTCCTGTGCACTGAGCTAGATCCTGGCCGTGGGCCAACCAATGCTTTCCTCCGGCTGCCCTGCTCCTCTTCCGCTCGGTAAGGCTTGGCAGAACTCTTTGGTTCTGGAGGGACCCGGGGTGGGTCGTGGTGGCCTGTCCCACATTCATCATGGAGTTTTTAAAGCATTTGGGTTGTTAAAACTGTTTTGTTAACTGTTAAGCCGTTCCAGGTAAGATAAACATCCAGCCTGACCTCAGAATGCCTGGCAGGGAAGACGGTACTCCTCACGGTCCTTCAGCAGAGCCCATTAAAAAAAAAATACCCTGCAGGCTGCGGCGTGGAAGAGCCAAATTAAAACGAAACAAAAGCCGATTTCATAATTTGAGGATACAATAGGAAAAGAAGAAAGGATTAATTCAGACAGAACTTTTCTTAATTCAAAAGTAACAATTAGCCTAACAAAGGACTGGCACACCTTAATGGGCAGCTAACTAAGGTACCGCCAAAGCCTCGTGCGCTTGCAATTTCAGTTGCCTTTCAAGTGATTTCAAGAGAAGAAACTCAGTCAACAATAGGAATGTTATTGAATACTGGAATATTCATGGGGATAATGGAGAGCGCTTGCTGTGATTTCAGTATTCATTTCCTCCCTTTGGTCAACTGCAAAAGGGCCCTGTGATTCCTGGGCATACGGAGACTGCTTACATTGGAGGTGCATTAGAAGGTGCTGGTGGCTTTACTACAACCAGTGAGCATCAGCGTCAAGGTTTGGGTGTGATTTCAGTGCAGAGTATGGGAGCCAATGCAGATAACATAGTGCTAGAGTGACACATAGCCACTTGGTTTCTAGTTTGATTTGGAAATGGCCTTACTCAGCAGACGTCATTTGTGAATCTGGAGGGCACAGCTATCATAATGGATAAAAACGGTGGATAACATGCCAGCAGCAAGCTGTAGTTGGACATCCTGGTTTCAAGCCAACAAACACCAGTTTGTCTACAATTTTTAACATGTTGTGTCTGGGTTAAGACCTGACCTTGTTAGCCCAGGCTAGCCCGAGCCCATCAGAGCTTGGAAGCTAAGCTGAGCCAGCTCTGGATAGTATTTGGATGGGAGACCACCAAGGAAGTCCAGGGTCTCAATGCAGAGGCAGACAATAACAGACTACCTCTGCGTGCCTCATGCCTTGAAAACCCTATAGGGTTGCCATAAGTCAGCTCTAATTCGATATATTTGTAAAGCATCTGGGTTCCCACCCTGACCTGACATTGACTCAGAAAATCATGGAAGAGAAGGGGCAATCATATTTCTGGTGACTCAGACAATCACATCCCTGGTGTCTGAGAACTTATTTCCCAAGTTTGTGGAGCTCTGATTTGAATTGGGATCTCTGTGCAGGGGAAGGAAGGGGCTTCAGTTTCCTTCCCTGACCTGAAATGGCTCCAGTGGGCACTGCTTGCCCCATTGGAGGCTGCTTGTACAGGCGGCAGCCCCTTCTCTCTGGTCCTGCTCTCACCCAGGGCCCAGGTACTTCGAAATCACGGCAGATGGATATTTGATAAAACCAGGAGTTCTTTTAGTAGTTGAATGCGGCCACTACCTTCCTTCCTCTGGGAGGAGGCTGTTGGCGCTGCTGTTGTGAAGGGTTTTGCTTTGCTCCTCTTGATAATGATTCCCTCTCAGAAAGAAGTAGGGCAGAGTAGGGGGCCCACTCAACAGCCTCAATGAGCGGGGTGGGCGGGTGGCTGACTGCCAGGCTTTGGGCATTCCCCTTTTGTAAAGCTGGGAAACCTTGTTCCTTCTTCAGCTTCACCCCAAACCTTCCCCCCTGCTGATCCTAAAGCCCACTGCAACTAATTAATCTCTTTTCCCCTCTCCCAGCACCAGTCTTTCCCCATTTGAATGCTCCTTTTACCGATTGTCTCCCCTTGGCCTGTTTTTAAAAATCTTGGGCTGTCTTTCCCTCAACTCGCATTGGCTTTACGGGTCCATAACGCTATGGATTTCAGGCAGCTTCCTTCTTGCCTTAAGCTGCCACGTTGATGAGAGGAGAATTCATCCCTTCATTCCCCCTTTTCACCTACTGCAAAGGTTTTATTTCTTGAGCCTTCTAGCAGTCTCTCCCCCCCACCCCCCGTTCTTTGAACTCTCTCCAGCTTGTCTGTCTTCATTATGATAAGATGCCCAACCCAAACAGAGTGTCTCAAATGGAGACCCAACTCCTACTGTGTGGAGAGAAGCAATTATCATGCCGTAGACAATGGCATTGCATTCCTGACTCATATCCTTTGGCACCATTTCTGGAGGATTATGGCTGGCTTAGAGTCCTACTTCTCTCCCCCTCACATCTCTCAGTTTTGCTTCCCCCCCCCCCCCCCCAAGCACACCACATAAAATCTTTCATTCCTCCGGCAAGGTCCAATTGATTCCCGTTTTATTGATTTCAGACCCCTTCCTCAATTTATCAAGCTCATAATTTATTTTATTTCTATCTGGCAAAAGGATTGTCACCGTCCCGTCACTGGCGTTGCTGGAACTTTTGAGCAATGAGATTTCTCCCCATCCTTTGCTGTCCTCTCTACTGTGCGTAGCCTTATTGAGTGGTATTGGTTCTCGTGGCAGAGCCGCAGAACAATCTTTGGGTTGTGATGAATCTCTTAGCGTGGAAGAAACAGACAATAAAGTGGGCGCATCTAATGAGCATGCCGTCGAGCGACTCGCATCGTTTGCTTAGCATTTTGCAGCCCTCCCTCTGAAAGCTGTGCTTTGCCCTCGGTCGCATGGCACGGTTCTTCTTCGCAATGCAACTCTGCTCTTTTACGTATGAGCTGAACATCTTCAAAGCCCACACTGATGTTCGTATAACTGATTTATTTATTTAGGCCAGCTCTAGGAGGCTAACAATCGATAAAATCAACAATCACAAAACAGTTAAAATTTGTTAAACTTCGTCAGCATAAAACACAAGTCATAAAAACATACAGATACAAGACTCCAACAGGTAGCAACAGATCCAACAGATCCACCGACAGTGGATGGAGCCGATGTCCTGCTTATCCTTTTGAAATGACTGCTGTGGTAAAGGAAGCTGACTCAGTTTTCAGAAGAGACTACTACTTCCTGTTTTAACTCCACCCACTAGCCTAATCCTGGCCATGAAATCAACCTAACAAGAAAAGGTAGTGGCTGTAGTGGTGTAGTGGTTCAAGTGTCAGACTAGGATCTGGGGGAATCTGGGTATGAATCCCCACTCGTGCAATGGAAGCTTCCTGGGTGATCTTGGACCGGTTATACCCTCTCATCCTAACCTATCTCACAGGGTTGTTGTGAGGATAAAACAGAGGAGAGGAAAATGATGTCTCCTTTGGAGTGAAAGGTGGGATATGAATAAAGTAAATAATAAGTATTCACATTTTGAAAACAAACTAAGGATTGTCCTTGATGAGAATGACCCATGAAGCCCTTTGGCTCATATGCTTCCTGCTCCTCTGTCCCTTCACCCAGAAAGGCTTGTTGTAATGATCTGAACTGGATGAAATGACATGGTGTGCCTTGTTCCCTCTCCTACCAGCTAAAATTCCAATATTAAACTGTGGTTTGGAAACCTGGACTGTAAGCAAGAGAGCCAACCACAGTTTGTTGTGTTCTTGCGGAAAATTACATTTGGTTCTGAACCAGAAAGTCTTCAGTCTCTGTGCCTTCTGAATGAGACTCACTCTCGTCATGAACAAACCAAGGTTTGCAGGATTGTCTGAATGCTCCAGGTAGGGAAGATACTTTGGGGACTTACCTCAGGCCAGGGCTTCCACTGTAGTGCTTTGTAAGATGCATTTGGTGTATTTATAGTCTGCATTATGGTGGAACGGTCTTCTTCCTCCCTCTGATATTTGTGTACATTGGTTTAGTCTCATAGGGTAGTTTGCTCAGTTAGTTTGATTTGTTAGTTAGAAATGAGACTGTATGAGCTCCTTTGGGCTGAAACCAGTTGCTCCCATCTAGGGCCAGCCCCAGGTTTTTTTGAACACTAGGCAAAGATACCTTCTGGCGCCCCCCCCCCCTCTGGTGCCCCCCACCAATTTTCAAACATAAATGCATTTTAGGTAGAATGCAAAGTTGGGAGCAACTTGAAGGCACTTCACACTCACATAGTTAATGCACACACATAGTTAATGGAGCAGCAGCCACAGGTCACCCGGGCTGTGCCTTGGCTCCTCCCGCTCACTCAGCACGGGTGAGGAGTGCTGCCGCCGCTACCTCTAAAGTGCGCTGGGCTCTCGCACTGTCTTGCCGAGTCTCTCGCTCTCAGTCTCTCCGCTGTCCCATTTGCCAGCTGCACCCCAAGGCAGCTGCCTTGTTGGCCTAGTGATAGAGCCGGCCCTGCTCCTATCCCTGCTAATAAATAGATGTTGTTTTGAACACAATCCATCTCTGCCATGTGAACTTAAGAGCAGGAACCTTAATGAGTATTATGGAGGACTGGTCTGTCAGCGGCTACTAGCTATGTGAGTGAGGGGAACCTCTACATTCACATGCACTGAACCTCTGAATCCCAGAGTCAGGAGGCCACAGGAGGGGAAGGTCTTGGGCTCTATGCCCTGTTATTGGCCCTCCAGAGGAACTGGTTGGCCACTGTATGAGACAGGAAGCTGGACTAGATGGACCACTGGTCTGATCCGGCAGGGCTCTTCTTATGTTCCTATGAGTACCCTAATTTTGGTGAGCCAGTTTGGTGTAGTGGTGAGGAATGCAGACTCTCATCTAGGAGAACTGGGTTTGATTTCCACTCCTCCACATGCAGCTGCTGGTGTGACCTTGGGTCAGTTACAAGTCCTTTCAGAGCTGTTCTTTCATGAGCAGTTCTCAAAAGAGCTCTCTCAGCCCCACTTACCTCACAGGGTGTCTGTTGTGGGGAGGGGAAGGGATGGGAAAGAAGATTGTTAACCAGTTTGGAGACTCCTTCAGGTAGTGAAGAGCAGAGTATAAATCCAATCTCCTCCTCCTCCTTCTCTTGCAAGCAAAAGGTAACATCACAGTTAGGTTGGACAGAAGCAGTTCTTGGCTTCGCTACATAAGACTGGAATAGTTTGAGAAAGTTGCTGCCTTATCTAACCTTAGCAAAAGTCCATTCACAGTGCTGCCATAACAGGTGATTGAAAGCTTCATTGATCCATGCCAGAAGACATCCTCCAAATAAGTCTAGACTGACTCCATACACAGGGCAGGCCAACTGAATTGGCATTTTGAAGGGAGCAAAACCCGTACTTTTTTTTTTTTGGTACCTGCATTTAATATCTCTGTGTGTGCTCCGTGCCCCAGGATGCCTCTCAGGTTGCTGTTTTCACTTAGCGTGGATGTTTCAATTTTTGGCGGCTTAGTTTGTTTCCTCCAGCCTGAACGCTCCCTGGTGCCTCGTCCCTCAGCGGGAAGGTTTTCAATGAGAGCTGCTCTTCCATTTCCTTCACTACATCTTCCTTTTTTTTTCTTTTTCCAGGGTGGCTGTATGGCTTTTCATTTTGATTGGGTGCTGAAGGGAAACTTCAGCTATAGAGTAATTCTCTAGACCCTCTTTTAACCTTCTGGAAAATAGGATATTTACCCTTTTCTGCTCCTCTCCCCTCTACAAACTCTCACAAGTAATTGCTATACCTCGTCTTCTACTTTCTCGAGGCCTCCAGGGTGAATTTCATTGGACTCTGCTGATATGAATCTATTCAGTTTATCTAGATACAGGTACTGTTTTTCTGTTCAACGGCCTCATTACCCATAATTGCATTAAGCACGAGCAGCATTGTCGTTTCCTTTCAACAAAGGGATTCTTTCTCATGTGTTCGCTCACACAGTTGTGTGTGAGAGCTGACTTTTCCAGGTGTTGATTGGCTGATCCAGCTGAAAGCGAGGTTAAATGATCTAAATGGACCTTCCTTTGCAGCAAGGTCACCTCTGAATTTTTTTTTCTGATCAGCGGTTGACTAAAATGGCCCCGAATTCTGTTGCACAATTGGGGCTAATAGGACTGCAACATGGATTCTCTTGGCTGGACGAGAAACCTTTTGACCTGCTGGAATGGAGCTCCTGGTTAATTGGGCAGTAGATTTCTACAAACAAATGTTTCTGAATTTTAATACAGGAAATTATGGAAATCACAGATGGGTCAGTTGGGGATCCACAGAACTGCGCAAAGAATTCTGTGTTCCAAAGGGGGCATTGGATGGATGTTTGCCACCCCAGCATGAAATAACGAGACAGACAACAGTTTTGGAATCAAACAAGGGCCACTTTATTAACTATTTAAACAGAACATGCAGCAACGGGTAAACTAAGCAAGCACAGGAACAGGCAAGGCAGGCGTCATTCCCAGACACAGCCTCCTTGCCCTTGTAATGGGCAGGTAACCTAGCCCCAATCTTGACCCAGTGAGATTCTGGCTCGTAACCGGCGGCCCAGCATACTGGCATCCCCTCCCAGGGGCGCCTACCCCTGAGGCTGCACAGACCTTCAGGGAGGAGCCTAGTCTGAGAGGTTCCCAGAGGCGATCACCATTCACCTCCCCAGACCGCAAGGCCCTAAGGTGGTTCCTGATGACCTCCTGTTCCCAACAGGGATATGCCGTGAGGCACCCACCAGTTCCATTTCTTGCTTGCATAAACCTACCAAGTGACCATACTAATTAATACCTGACCACCATCTATGCCCTTAACCACTAGCAACAGTGTAAGGTAGGCGAAAAAACACCACATCCAAGAGCCAAACAGGAAGGGGTGTAAAAAATTCCTACCCGGCCCCCAAAGGCGACCAGCCTCAGCCTACACTGCAACCAGGGCGGTGTGTGGGCGAGCGTGCAAAACGGACTGAGAAGGCGGGAACGGGGCAACGGCTCTAATCGAGCTAGCCCCGCCCCCCGCCAAGCCAATGAGCGCCGACGCGCTCTGTTGCTGCCTCGCCTCATGCGAGGCGGCAAACTTGCTCCCCCGCGCCACGGCGATGCCGGGCGGTGGGGAGCCCATTGCCACCCCAGCATGAAATAACGAGACAGACAACAGTTTTGGAATCAAACAAGGGCCACTTTATTAACTATTTAAACAGAACATGCAGCAACGGGTAAACTAAGCAAGCACAGGAACAGGCAAGGCAGGCGTCATTCCCAGACACAGCCTCCTTGCCCTTGTAATGGGCAGGTAACCTAGCCCCAATCTTGACCCAGTGAGATTCTGGCTCGTAACCGGCGGCCCAGCATACTGGCATCCCCTCCCAGGGGCGCCTACCCCTGAGGCTGCACAGACCTTCAGGGAGGAGCCTAGTCTGAGAGGTTCCCAGAGGCGATAACCATTCACCTCCCCAGACCGCAAGGCCCTAAGGTGGTTCCTGATGACCTCCTGTTCCCAACAGGGATATGCCGTGAGGCACCCACCAATTCCATTTCTTGCTTGCATAAACCTACCACATGCAAATCCAAGCCTCTGCTTTGGCCTTTGCTACCCCACACGGCAACCGAGAGCCATCCGAATCCCGTGCTGCAGGTCCTCTAAAAATAACCCATTGCCCTTGTTTGAAAGGTGCACCCCATCAGGGCGATACAGGTCCGGGAACCTGACCTGTATGCCTGGGTGCGGCAAAAAGAGACCCAACCCGGACTCCATGGCCGTGCGAAGTTGGCTGTTATCATTACGCCTAGCCCTGTCCATACACCTGGGGTCACCGGCATGCCTCCAAACCAGACGGGGGAGCATGGCAGACCATACTATCTGCACACCAGGCCACCTTGACCTGATCAGTGCCAAATCAGCCCTGGCCTGCATCACAAGGGCCATGCCCTTGACCAAACCCAAATCGTTGCCCCCCAGGTGTATGACTAGCACATGAGGGGGGGGCCCACCTCTCCTCAAACAACAATGGGAGGAGCGCCGGCCATCTCATGCCCCTCCTCCCCAACCACTCAACCGTTGCCACTTTGCTGAGGCCAAGCTGGGAGCCGAAAGATGTTCTCCTCGCCCGATGAGCCGCCCAAAAGACCATGCTGTGGCCGCAGACTATGACCCTTCGTCTTGTCTCACGGCCTGCAGCACCTGTAAAAAGAACTTTATTAACAAACATCTGAATGAAACTACAACGAACTTACAAGGTACAACGCCTAACATAACTCTTATAGCATCCAGATTTCCAACGCCCTATCCTCTGTATTTTCCTAGCAGGGTATCCCATGGCTGCAGCAGTCGATGCTGCCCCAATTCGGAAAGAATGGGAACAAAAACGAACCCCGCCCAGACCCAGCCGGATCAAAGCCTTCCGAGTCACGGTCCAAAACTGGAACTTCGTAAGAGGGGTGCTGTCGCTATGCCGAAACAAATAGCCCGGGCCATCACCCCGAAGTACCGCCTCATGGCGGCGACTGGGCACAGTGCTGACTCCGAACTAGACCCTAGTTCCAGCACACTCCCCTTACCCCTCTGATCAGTTTTAGATCTACGCAACCTAATCCGTAGCTGAAAATTAATGATTGATACGTCCCTAAGCTCCAAAGCTGCACCGGAAACATCAGCCCGAGAGCCTGCCACCAGTTCGCTAATCCTGAGCGCCCCAAAAAAGGCGGTCAGCGAAGCGGCATGAAACAGGCCCACCTCGTAGCTGTCACTACAACAAGAGGGCCACTGGCCCTCCAGCCCCCTCAGGACCATGGGTGTCAAAGGTTCCCTAGTGTCAACTGCCCTAATGGATTCTCGAGACCACCCCTCGAGCATCTTCCGGAGACGGAAGTCGCCCGTGGTGTCCTTGTGACCCGAGGCCTTACTGGCAAAAGCCAGCGCAGACAGCTTGCCTCTGATTGTGTGAGCTGAAAGGCCACCATTCCGTAGTGTCACACAAAATTGCATCAGGTGTGACGCAGGAATGGGCCAGACCTGCTGCAAACCCGCTCCCGCCCTGAAGGACAGAAACTGCTTACCGGCCTTCAGGTAAGCTCTCCTGGTAGAAGGGGCGAGTGCCAGGCTCATTGCCCTGTCGGCCTCAGCCCTCCAATCCCCCACACCTCTGTGGGCATCCGTGCTGGGAGCGGGTCGGCCTCTGGAGCCAGCTGACGAAACCTCTCCATCTGTTTACGAGAGAGAGTGTCAGCGATCCCATTAGCGACCCCCGGGACGTGTCTGGCCCTAAACAAGATGTTAAATTTAAGGCACTGCAATGTGAAAGCCCGAACCAGGGCCATGACCCTAGGGGATTTAGATGTAAGGGAATTGATGACATGAACCGTGGACTGGTTGTCGCACCAGAAATGGACAGTCCTATTAGCCAAATCAGCTGGCCAAATCCACACCGCTGCGACAATTGGAAAAAACTCCAGGAAGGTGAGGTCCTTGACCCAACCTGCCTGAAACCAATCCTTAGGCCAGTCCCCGGCACACCAATGCCCCCTAAAATAAACTTCATAACCGGAAGAGCCAGCAGCATCAGATGAAATCTGAAGCTCAGCCTCCAACAAGAGCTCGTCCCGCCAAAGAGAGACCCCATTGAACGAGTCCAGAAACTGTTCCCAAACAAAGAGGTCCTCCCTCATCCCTTTGGAGACCTTGGTCCTATGGTGTGGGAGCCGGAGGCCTCTCATTAAATCACATAACCTCCTCACAAATGCCCTACCCGGTGCCACAACTTTGCATGCAAAGTTGAGGTGACCTACCAACTGCTGCAACTCCAGGAGTGTGACCCTTTTAAGGGACCTAACAGAGCTAACCCGTACCTTTAATGCTTCCAATTTTTCTCGTGGTAATCTGCAGCTCAAACTAACCGTATCAATCTCAATACCTAGAAACGTCAATGTGGAGGTCGGGCCCTCAGTCTTCTCCGGAGCAAGAGGGACACCCAGCTCATCAGCCAGGTAGACAAAACTGTCCAGCAGAAAACGACACTGACCAGAACCCCTCTTGCCCACAAAAAGAAAATCGTCTAAATAATGGGCAGTACTACAGAGCCCCGTCCTGGTTCTCAAGGCCCATTCCAAAAACGAACTGAACCTCTCAAAAGCAGAACAGGACACCGAGCAACCCATGGGTAGAGCCCTATCCATGTAAAATTTTCCTTCAAAGGCAAATCCGAGCAGCTCAAAATCCTCAGGGTGCACCGGGAGGAGCCGGAAGGCTGATTTAATGTCACATTTAGCCAACTCGGCTCCCACACCACAAAGGCAAACCACCCGCATGGCCTGATCAAAGGAAGTGTATTTGACGGAGCATAAATCACCTGGTATGGCATCATTCACCGACCCCCCCCCCCCCCGAGGGTAGGACAGGTGATGAATGAGGCAAAACTCACCAGGAGCCTTCTTTGGAACTACACCTAAAGGGGAAACTCTTAAATTGGCCACTGGTGGACTAACAAACGGGCCCAAAACCCTGCCCTCCTGACACTCCTTGGCAATCTTGGCCCTAACTATGTCCTCCATGCCCAAAACCGACTTTAAATTGCTAGCCAAATAGGGAACCCTCCTCCCCTGAAGCGGTATGCGAAAACCGACAGTGAACCCTTCCAAGAGGTAGGCCCCGTCGCCCATCCTTGGATAACTACGCAACCAGCATCTCAGAACTCCCAATTTAATCGGGCTAGGCCCCTTTATCAGAAGAGGGGTTGCCTGGCTTCCCCCCCCCTGAGTACTTGCCTCCTTTGCCCCCCCCACGGCCCTTGGGCCGTGGACAACTGGATAAGGGATGAGGTCCGGCACACAAGGGGCACTCATGCCTAAAAGTGCACGACTTATGACCGCAGGTTCCCTGGGAAGAAAACTCCCAGCAAAGCTGGCGTCGTTGAACCGCCTGCCCCGCCACAGGGCGGGAACCTGCCTGCACTGGCGCCCTCCTAACAGAATGGCCGCTATGAGACCGCTCACCCCAAGCGGACCTGGCCGGAGACATGATTTGCAGCCACAAGTTAGAACATATCCGGTCCCATCGCATGGCCGGGTTAATGGCTGCCCTCATTCTAAATTGCTCGTCATATTGCGACCAAGCCGGGCTCGGGAAGTCTGTATAGGCCTTGTAGATGATGTCCAAATACTGGAGCATCGAAGAGGCCCTCCATGGCTGGTGTCGCACTATGACTGCTGCGTAGATTAGGAAACCCGGAAACCAGTTGGCCCATGTCCTATCTACTACCCGGCGCTTCAAGCGCTCCTTTTCCCTGTCATCCAAATTATCCTTGTCCTTTTTTTCTAGCTCCCGGTAAAGTAGACTAAACACATCTACAAACTCCCCTTTTAGTATTTTATCTTTAGTTGCCATTGAAAGATGGTCACCTAAAGGTAGGTCTGCGTCACCACTCGGAACCGCCCCCGCAGCCACTGAATCATATGCTGACCCGCCTACATAAGGGTAACCTGCATTGGGCTGGGGAAAACCCCAGTATGGTCCAGCTCCCTGGCACCCAGAAGGAGAGCCATAAAATGAATGTGAAGGCCAAGGAGCCTGTGGCATCTGGGAAGTGGTGGCCCCCTGCTCAAAAGCCGGGCCCAGAGGCTGGCCAGGATGCGGCAGAGGCAAAGCGGCTGAACTCTCGCCGCCTGGGCCCCAAGGCCACGTTGATCCCTGCCTACCCAATGCCAACTCCTTACCTCCGGTAAGTTGTGAAGGCGAGTAAAGCGCCATCTGCTGCTCCCTTACACCTGGACCCTGCTGGCTAGACTCTGCACCCACCAGGCCTGAAGCCGCCGCCTCCTGCCTGTCCTCCAGAAAGGCCAAACGTGCCAGCACCTGTGCTTGAAAAGACACCTTGTCAGATTTGTCAACCGGCAAACCACCTGCTGGCATACCCCGTCCCTTTTCAAGTGCCTCCAGCCGCTGAAGAATGGCCACAATTATCACATCCTCCTCTTCCTCATCACTGGAAGGAACCACAGGATCAGGCCTTGCCGGAGGTCTTTTCGGTGCCGGGCACTTGCCCTTGCCCTTGCCCTTACCTTTTCCAGATGCCATAACTACGAACTATTGACAATACAAACAAAAAGAAACGTAAGTGAATTGGTATGTTCAAAATCCACCACCTAATGCACCCACAGGAATATAGAATAGTAAGCCACCTAAAATGGCCGCCACAGCCTTCTCCCAAAATGGCCCCCGACCATGAGGCCCAGAAGACCTCACTAAAATGGCCGCCTATCACCCAAGTAAGGTAATCCTGTAAGGCCAAGCGACCTTACCAAAATGGCCGCCGAACTGGCTCAGCAGATAAGGCCTACCACCAGCTTATGGTGACCCAGCCCTACAGGGTTTCTGAGGCAAGTGACGCTCAGAAGTGGTTTGCCCTTGCCAGGCCCTTTGCAGCAACCCTGGACTTCTTCGGTGGACTCCCCTCCAAGTACTAACCAAGGCCGACCCTGCTTAGCTACCAAGATCTGAAGAGATTAGGCTAGCCTGCTAAGATGGGGCCAGAATAAAGCTGTCCCAGTCGGGGGGGGCCCTCCAATGCTCAGCTACTCAGCCTTAAAGTCTACCCCTTTAAGCCCCAGGGTTGAAGGAGGGAACCAAGGTATAATAAACAACAGCAGCGACTGCTAAGCCGTCTCTGTGCAACCAGAGGGGCCCGGACGCTTGCTCGCACCCTCCAAACGCAAGGGGGGGGGGCCGCGAGCTGCCACAGGATTAACGACGGGGGGCCGCCGCAGCCAACCCGAAGCCCGCCGTAACTTTCAAACGGCCGTCAGGCCAAAAGGAAGGGAAGGGCCCCACAAAGACGCCGGCAAGAGCCGCTAGGCGTCAAAACGGGCACGAAACGCACCGCATCAAAGGAAACGGGGGTGGGCGGGTAGATCCCGCCCCGAGCTGCCCGCCCCCCAAGCTCCCCCCAGGCCTCACAATCAAAAAAGGGGGGGGGAACCGGCTGAAATCCCGGCGAGAGAGGAGCTCCCACGGCGCCGTCCCCCCAGCACCCTCAAGCTCAGAGGCCACACAACGCTGCTCAGCCGTCCCGGCCTTCGAAGAGCCGGCCGCAACAGAGTCCGCCGGAGCCGCTTTCAATGGCAATGTCGTCCGCCAGCGGTGGGGGGGGGTGCTGCAATCAACGCCGCCGCCTCTAATCCCGCCGTCAAAAGGACACCGCCGCCAAAACACCTCGCCAGATGCTCCCTCACGCTGCCAGTAGGCCCGCGTCTCGGAGCAATAAACAGCGTGCTCTTTCGCTAGCGAGCGCGCAAAACGGACTGAGAAGGCGGGAATGGGGCAACGGCTCTAATCGAGCTAGCCCCGCCCCCCGCCAAGCCAATGAGCGCCGACGCGCTCTGTTGCTGCCTCGCCTCATGCGAGGCGGCAAACTTGCTCCCCCGCGCCACGGCGATGCCGGGCGGTGGGGAGCCCATTCTTAAACGGCAGACTTTCAGCCTGCACCAAGGCATTCTGGAAAGTTTGTGATGTGGTCTGAGGGTCTGCGGTTTACAAATGAGCTATAAAATCATTTGTTCTGTCTAAAATAGGTTGAACACATGAAGCTGTTTTATACTGAATCAGAGCATCAGTCTATCAGAGAAATGATTGTCTACTCAGACTGGTAGCAGATCTAGAGTTTTACTGTCACATTGCCTATTACTCAATTCTTTTAACTGGAGATGCTGGGAACTGAAACTAGGACCTTCTAAGTGCGAAGCAGATGCTCTGTTCCTGAGTCATGGCCTCTCCCTGAAGTTTCTGTAGCATTTTTACTGTCTTTTATTGTTCTTAATGTGTATGGGGAAGGCAGTATGGTATAGCCCAATCTCATCAGAACTGGAAAGGTGAGCATGGTCAGTATTTGGATGGGAGACCATCATAGATGACTCTGCAGAGGAAGACAATGGCAAATTGCCCCTTGCCTTGAAAGCACCTTGGCGGGGGTGCATTAAGTTGCTTTTATGGTACGTATGTACATAATGTTGTATGGAATTCTACAGTATAGCACAAACAGGTTCTTCAAGCTGCACCCTCATCCTCAAGTAAGAATTCATTGCAGTACAACCCTGTTTGGATTAAGCTTCAGTTTATTACCCTTCATCCAACCCATACCAAATTCGGTTCCTCTATTGTCACATCTGAATCAAATGAAAAGAAGAACTAGAACTCGTTCTGAATTACCCAGGGTTGTCATGCATACCAAAGCAATTTTTGTTGCTCACTCACACGGTCGAGTCCAACTCTTCACGACCCCATGGACCACATCACGCCAGGCCCCTTGTCCTCCACCATTCTCCGGAGTCTGCCCAATTTCATGTTCATTGCAATACTTGCATGCAAAAGACTCACATTGTTCCACTCAGGCAACATGGCAAGCATGCATACTGACAGCACCACAAGTGGCGCATGCTCCCAAAATGCTCACTTACTGGGCTTCCAAAAGGCATGGATGTCGTTTGGAAAAGCCATCTCATAACAGAATGTAAACACTCTTCTCATTCCTTCTTTCTTTAGGGAGGGAGGGATGGAATTAGGCAGAGAGTTCCCCATCACAGTCTCCAACAGAAATATTTATGGAGAGATTCTAACTGTTTCCCCTGTGCTTAAATAACTGTGCTGAAGAGTACCGTGAGGCTAATGAAGAATACGGAAAGTGTGTTGAGTTGCTGTGACTGGAATCTCACCTGATTCTCGAAAAACTTCCTTCGCACTTTAGCCAAGGCACACAATTACATTGACTATCACCAGATTATCAAACGATTAGAACTGTTAACAACCCACTCCAAATAGTCAACATAACCATGTTTCATTGCCTGGCAGTAACAATTAAAAGACAAAGCAATTTGCAATAATTATGTTGTGTCTGCTGCCAGAGTTGTCATAAAGAGACATTAAAATGCACTGTTTTAATGGTTAGGGAAAAACAGAGCAGGCAGGGGTCCCCCCCTCCTCTTTCTCCTCTTTTTTAAAAACATAAAGGGGAAAAAGTCTCTCTGCTTTCTGTTGTAACAGGCAACAGAGTCATTTATTTCTCTCTTTGCCAGGAATTTGTCATTGTGACTTTTTGATTCCACGAGAAACTCCCCAGCCTGCGATTTTGAAGGGAAAAAAAGCTAATTTAACTGGGGAGGATAATTAAAATTAATTAGCATCATTTCTTGTTGCGTAAGATGATCTCTGTTGCTTCTCCGTGTGTGGAGACCTGCTTTGCTGGATCAGGTCATGTTCCTCCTAATCGAGCATTCCGTTTCCCACATCATCCAACCAGATGTCCCTGACAGCTCTCTCACAGGGCATGACTGGGGTGGCCAACCCTCTTATTGATTGTTAGAACTGGTGCTCGAATGATATTTTACGGCAATCATTAGGCACCGGTAGCTGTGTGGAATGGAAGAAGGGCTCAATTGTAGCCCACTCAATTGATCTGATTGTGTTTTTACTGTGACCGTTTTAGCTGTGCCTGAAGATGTCACAGAGTCCTCTTTTCTTGTCACTTACTAAACTCACAATCTTGTCACAAACCAAACCACAGTCAGGAAATGACGGAAAATACCAGCCTCACCCAACAGATCAGGGCTGATTCTAGGCTTGGGTGGGTGGGTTTGTTGGGGAAGATGTTCTTCAGTGTATGACCCCTAGAGTTGCCAGCTCTGGGTTGGGAATACTTGGAGATTTGGGGGGCGGAGTCTGAAAAGGGTAGGGTTTGGGAAGGGGAGGTACATCAGGATATAATGTCATTGAGTCAACCCTCCAAAGCAGTCATTTTCTCCAGGGGAACTGATCTCTGTTGTCTAGCAGGAGATCTCTAGGTGTCACCTGGAGGTTGCCAACATTAATGGTCTCCATGAATTATTCTATTCCCTCATTTGTGTACACAGACTTTTCTAGAAGAAGGTATGGCATATAATGAAGCTAGCATGGCAATAAAAGTATGAAAGAGATCTGCTCTACTCCCTACAGAAACCTCTGCCAGAGCGAAATGGGAGATTGCCCCTGAGGCAATCTCCCATTTGTGGCCCTTGAGGCAGTATCTCATTTGTGGCCCCTGAAGCAATCTCCCATTTGTGGTGGAACTGTGCGAAGCATCTCTGATTGGAGACAAACACTTGCAGAATCATGGTGGTATCTCCGCTGAGATCCATGCCAGTCTTTGACCCTTGATGGCAGACCTGCACCAGAACTTTATTGAGGGTGAGCCCAACTGTTTTGCTCGTAGGATCAAGACCTCATCAGTTTCTGAGAGGCAAATGAAACTCTCCTGAGGTGGGGGGAAAAGGCTGTGTGAAAGAATTGCCAGCTTTTAAAATGGTCCCCCTTCTGTGCCTTTTGCACTCTAAAGAGTTAGCAAATGAAAAGCTGTCAAGTGTGAAGATTCTGTGCGTGCGAGAGAGACTCAGCTGCTGAGTTCTTGTGAGTCAGTCTTCTGGTCAAAAGCACAGGAGAAAGGCGGGTGGGAAAAGTTGTGATGCTGACTATTGAAATACTTTTTAAAAATGTAGAACATTTTCATTCTGCCCTTCCTCCAAGGATCTCAGGACATTTTATCCTCATAACCCTGCGAGGAAGTTTAGGCTGGGAGAGAGAGCAACTGGCCAAAGGTCCCCCAGCGAACTTCATGACAGAGTGGGGATTTGAACTTGGGGCTCCTAGATCCTAGTGTGACAGTGTAACAACTACACCACCAGGCTGTTCTGAAACAACATTTTAGAGTGTTCAAAATGCTTTAGAGTGTTCAACATGTACAAAAGGCTTCATATTCTTCATTTTGTAATACCTTTAACAGCCACCCTGTATGGCATATAAGAGGAGGGTGAGGATGACCATCTTGCCTGAGGCCACCAGGCGAATTTGGGACTAAAATGAGTTTTGAACCAACATCCTTCCAGATTGCTGCTCATTCTCTTAGCCAGTAGCCCACACCACTGGTGATAAGACAGCTGGAATGATATAGTGGTTAGAATGTTGTACTGGGATGTGGAGAAAATGTCCACCCTGTAAAGAAGCTCACCAGGTGATCTTGGGCGAGCTCTCCTCTCTTAGCATATCCTACCTAAAATGGTATGGAGGGGAAACTGCTACGAGCTCTTTGGAGGAAGGGTGCAAAAGAAATCAATACCTGATACTCCTTTAGCGTAGGGTTACCCAGGCCAGCCTTATCATGTCATATCTTGGAAGCTAAGCAGGGTCGGTCATGGCTCAGATTTGGATGGGAGACTTTCAAGGAACACCGGGGTTGCGACATGGAGGAAGGCAATGGCAAACCAGCTGTGAACACCCCTTGCCTTGAATACCCTATGGGATCACCATAAGTCAGCTGTGACTTGATGGCACTTTCCACCACCACCATCTCATTGCATGTATTCCAGCAGTGCTGCACCAGTGAAGACAACAAAAGGTCCTTGATTTTTGCCCCCTGTATTTTCTAGCCCACCCTTCTGATCGCCCAAGCTGTTTAATGACCACTTGATTTCCCCCCGAGAAAAAGGAATTTGAGTAGCCAATCCAAGTTGATCCAAAGTAGACCCAGAACTATTCTTCCTTGCAGGATCAACGGCCATTTGAGAAGCTGCTGTCTTCATTGCCAGTAACTGCTCATCTTTGTTTATAGCTCTCCCAACAAAATGCAGACCACATACCTCTCCCTCTGCAGTAAGCCCAAGCTATTGTAATGATCAGCTCAGGCTTCTAAAATGGCAACTTGTGTTAATGAGCGCAGGAGAAACACAACGGCTGCCTCCTCAACACCTGTCTGACCAAGTGGGCCTGGACAATCCATGCTGTATTTTGATGTCTACATAATGTTCAGAAATAAACATTAAGGAAACTTGGAGGGCTGCAACTCCCAAAGCCATGTGCAATCTTTAGAAAGAACATAGAGATGAGCAGGAGACTGGATTGCCACTGGTGATACACTACCAGTGTGTCCTTTTCAGTTCTGGCCATATGGAGGACCATCTGCCAGCAGAAAGCAGGCTGTGCTTAAGTGCTTTTCGGGAACAGTCATCTGTGGAGAGGAGATGCAGTTGGAGATGCAGAGATGAGAAGAACCATGGAGCTGCTGGGAATGCCTAGGGCCCTGTGCTAGTCAATAAAGCCCTCAGACCACCAATGCAAATGGAAAGCTGATTGTGCTACTGTTAGGTAATGTGAGAATGAACCTTTTTCTGGAGAGGTGGTGGACCGTTCATGGTGTTTCTTTCTGATAGGACAAGAAGGGTTGGGAAGATGGACTTTAATCCTGAATGGACAGCAAGCAACTGAATACTTATTGAAACCCAAGGTACACATATGAAGCTGCCTTATACTAAATTAGACCCTCAGTCCATCAAAGTCAGTACTGTCTAGTCAAACTGGCAGTGGTTCTCCAGTGTCTCACTTAGAGGTTGTTCACATTACCTATCACCTGATCCTTTTAACTGAAGATCCTGAGGATTGAACTGGGGACTTTCTGCATGCAAAGCAGATGCTCTATCACTAAGCCACAGCCCCTCCCCGAAATGTACTAATCAATAGATGAAATTCTTTCCCCATATCTGCTTGTCTTCACTTCTGCCTTAGTTCCAGATTCCAAAGCCCATTTGCCCATCCTCCACCTTCTTGCCAACATCCAAAAGCCCTCTTTGTTCCTAGGTCTAGGGTGGAGGCTTGATCCTTATTCCCCTTTCTCCTTGGTCCATCTGCTCTTTTTTCATCCCTCCTCTTCAGCCTCATCTGTCTTCCCCATCTCCATGGAATTCATTCAGCAACAGGCCTTTCGCTGATATATCTACAAAATAGACAGGTTGGATGGCGTAGGTGTAACAGGAGAGTATTGTTGTGAGGTATATTTAGGACTGAGAGCTGTTATGTGCAGATTGTGTGTTCCCAAATGGGGTGCTTTTGACAGTGCAGCTTTTGGGTGTGTGCTGTGCCTGTTCCTTCCAAGACCTGCTGGTGCTTAGTAATGATGGCTTCTAAGGCTGTGGTCACACGGCAAGTAAAGCGCGATATAGGTCCCGCTATAACCACAGTTGGTTTTTTTTTTCTTGGTTGGGGATGATCACACATTTTCCCCCCGAACCACAACCATTGTGTGAATAGCCTCTGAGCAGCATCCAGATAGCCGCACCACCGTTTGGGTGGGGCAGCATGAAATTTTTTTAAAAATTGCTTTGTGCATGTGCACATGCGCATGGCTAAATCCGCCCCACAGGACTTGCTCGACCCTTCTTTCCCTGCCTAACTGGCCACACCTGGAGCTTTCCTAATGCACAGAAACGGCTGAGTAATTATAGTGAGAGCAACCCAGAGAGTACCCCTCAAGCCAGAACTGTATCCCAAGCCCATGGCATCCTCCCATTTCCACAGCAGCTATATATGCACTTGTGCATAAATGTACATTTTTTTAGCACACAATTGCTTATGTGCTCAAAGGAAGAAGCTAATATATATATATGGCACAAAGAATGATCAGACGACCCTAATTGCAATCCAAGCGAGAGATGTCTGTTCAGATCGGCGAAAATGTGGATTTAAAGCACAAATATTGGGAAAGTATTTGATTTTCCCGGGCCAGAAAATGAACTAGGGAACTGGGAGCATTGCAGGAGTGAGCCCGCTTTGGTGTGGGAGGCAGGTCGGACCATCTGATCAGCAAATTTAATTCCGCAAGGGAACAGCGGTGAATCCCAATCAAAACGACCGTGTGACCGCACCCTAAATCTGATCTTACTGATGTCGATCATATTTCGATCTGGGCTAGTGTACCTCCTACATGTGGTTTGGTCCCAGCACCATGTGTACACTGTTGTCTGGAGTGAGCCCCTCCATGTGTGGGAGATTGAGGTGCGGACTCTAATCTGGGAGAAGCCCCACTCCTCCCCTTGCAGCTGCTGGATGACCTTAAGCAAACCATAGTTCTGTCAGAGCTGTCCTTGAAAGAGCAGTTTCTGTCAGAGCTCTCTCCAGCCCCACCTACCTCACAGGGTGTCTGTTGTGGGGAGGAGAAGGGAAAGGAGTTTGTAACCCGCTCTGAGACTCCTTCAGGTAGTGAAGGGCAGGGTATAAATCCAATCTCCTCCTCCTTGACACTGATGATTTTCCATGTAACTCTCGTTGCATCCACAAACGCAGAGCCATTCACAGTGGGACCAAAGCATCCCTTGTGGCTGTTTACCCCACACTTTCATTGACCTGGCTGCCATTTCTCTTTCCTGATGCCACAGGAAGGCTTTCTTGGGATTTTTTTTTAAAAAATCAGTCATTGCTAGATCACTCTAGTGCAATAATGTTATAATATTAAAATGATCCATGACCTACTATTTTCTTTGAATTTCCATTGTGGAGACATAAAGATTCTGTCTCTACAACCAAAGGGCTAGAGACTTGCTTTCTTTGTAAACAGAACCTGGGAATTTAGAGGAACTAGTAGATCACGGCAATAGGCTGTTATGACATTATTGTACTATAGTGATCTAGCAATGGCTGATTTTTGCTTTAAAAGGCCTCCCAGGGCCTCTTGGTGGTGTGGGGGAGATGGATGCCTTGTGGGGCTAAGGCAAAGAAAATATGACCATTGTGGGTTGGCCTTTCAAAAATATACGCCTTACCATCCACAGGGTGTGCAAAGGCACTTTGTTTATTTAAAATTTTTATTGATGATGTATAGAAGTTACAGTTAGCAAGTAGTGGTTTATGCACACGTAAGTCAATATCCAAAGATAATTCAAGACAAGGAAATTAAAGTTAACATCAAAGACTAGATCAAAGTTAGTATAACTGGCAATACTGGGAAGTTAGCACAGAACTCTAAATACGCAATGACAATCTCTATTGTTAACAATATGTCCTGGAAAATAACTCATTTGATGTCAGTATAATATAATGAAGTAGCCGCGCAGCTGCTTAGTTGGAGTCAAGTGGCGCGCAGAGGTCACTGACTGATGATGCTCGACCCTACCCCTGCAGAAATGAGAAGAAAAAAGAAGAAAGGAAATAGTAAATAAATAAATGTGACTTTTCAAAAAAGTTTGTATCAAGGCAGGGTTGAGGAAGAGCACATCAAAGCAATAGGAAACTCAGGCAGTGGATCTTCGGGGGATGCCCTTGTGTGGATGTTCCAAAATTTTTTGGTCTCGTTTGTAGACCAATCTGGAGCAAAAATCTTTGTGTGCAAGCAACCTTAGTTTGATTCATGGCTTGCTTCGATGCATAAAGATGCAGTGGGGGCCCACCCATGTATCTTTTCCATTTTTTTGGTAGCAGATGGATGATGCAGGTGGGATTTGGTCATGTGCCAAAGTGTGTGCAGGAGCCTCAGTCCCCACTAATTCTGTATGCGTAGTTAGGCTGTGATTGCACATGAGCCCATGGCTTTGGGAGAGGCTCTTCTGTGGGTAGGTGGTTCAAATCTAGGATTTGCCAGGGGCTGCCCTTTGTGTTGGTATGCCCCCCTCGTGCCCTTGTACAGGATCCTCCCACCCATGGCAATGCTGAAGCAGTGGCATGAATACAGTAGCACCACTCTCCATAACTGTACTGGGGTAACCATGTGCCGTCCATGCACCTGATCTAACCCACCTTTTTTTTTTTGCCTAGCACTCATCAACTGCAAGATGCAGCTGCCAGTCACAGCATGAAGCTATGCAGGCAATGTGTTTTCTGATTCAAAGTACAACTTGGCACATGTGATCAGTCACTGGAGTCCTAGAGGTATTTATTTTTGCACGAGGGGGGGGACCCACATTTCCCTTAAAGAAGAAATGTAACACATGGAAATGTAAACAAAATCTGTGCAGTGCATTTTTTTAAAAAAAGGAAAAGCTTTAGACTGTCACTGCTTGGATAGTTAATATGGTATTTTGCTGCATGTGCCAGTTAAAAGTTTCTGAAAACTTGTCGGCACGGTGCACAGACTTCCTTCCTCTGCCTACAGGAAGAGGGAAGCATTTGCCACAGCCCTGTAAGGTGCATGGGGTGGGATGGATGCCATGCTCAAATAATAAAGCTATGCGTGGCAGGGGCAGGACCAGCCCAAGCAGGAAGAAGAAGAGGAGGAGGAGGAGGAAGAGACTGGAATGATACCCTGCCCTTCACGGAGTCTCAGAGTGGCTTACAATCTCCTTTCCCCTCCCCTCTCCACAGCAGGCACCCTGTGAGGAAGGTGAGGCTGAGAGAGCTCTCCCAAGAACTGCCCTTGAGAGAACAGCTCTGAAAGAACTTTGTGACTGACCCAAGGTCACACCAGCAGCTCCATATGGAGGAGGAGTGGGGAATCAGACCCAGTTCTCCAGATTAGAATCTGCCACTCTTAACCACTACACACCAAACTGGCTTGGTGGGTGGGTGCCCTATCTTAGCCCCCAACAGGGAGATGGGGAGAGGCAAAAAGTGGTGCCTGCTCTCCCCTCCCCTGCTGCTAGGAGGTGGGGAAAGTGGGACAGTGTTGCCTGTGCTTAGGGTCACCAGCTCCTGGTTGGGAAATGGCTGGAGATTTTTGGGGGGTGGAGCCTGAAAGGGGCAGGGTTTAGGGAGGGAAGGGTCCTCAGCAAGGTACCATGCCATAGACTCCGCCTTCCCAAGCAGCCATTTTCTCCAGGGGAGCTGCTCTGGGTCACCTGGAGACCAGCTGCAATTCCGGGGGATCTCCAGCCACCACCGGGAGACTGGCAACCCTACCCTGTGCTCCCTGTCTCAGTGGTGTGGCAAGGTGTGGCAGCAGCATCAGGTGGCACCCAATCTCCTCACCCCCTATAGTAGCAAGCTGCTACCCACATGATCAGGTGCAAGAAGAAAGTGGACTGTCCCGCCCCCCCAGCAGAGGGAGGAAAGGAGGGAGCAGGCTCCCCTCTGGTAACTTGCAGGGGCTGGCGGTGCCTCTTGGGGCAAACCCTGATGCTGTGAGTGAGCGTGCAGGCGGGGCTGGCTGGGCAGCGGGTGGGGTGGCAGGGCTTCAGCACAGGCGATCTCCCTAGGCAATCGCCTAGGGTTGCCAAGTGATCAGGCCAGCCCTGGGAATGGGAGGGGGGAGCTTGCAAGGATGTTTAGCCCTCCTTCTCTTGTTTCTTGTTATCGATCATTGAATGACCTTGCATTCAATGACAGCCGAGGGGCAACATGATCGAGGCTTATAAGATTATGCATGGGATACAGCAGGGAGAGAAAGAAGTCCTTTTCTCCCTTTCTCACAATACAAGAACTCGTGGGCACTCCATGAAATTGCTGAGCAGTCAGCTTAGAACAGATAAAAGGAAGTACTTCTTCACCCAAAGAGTGATTAACACATGGAATTCACTGCCACAGGAGGTGGTGGCAGCTACAAGCATGGATGGCTTCAAGGGAATTGGATAAACACATGGAGCAGAGGTCCATCAGTGGCTATTAGCCACAAGGCATAGATAGGAACTCTCAGTCTGGGGCAAGTGATGCTCTGTATTCTTGATGCTTGGGGTGGGGCAACAGTGGGAGGGCTTCTGGTGTCCTGCCCCCACTGGTGGACCTCCTGAGGGCACCTGGTGTTTTTGGCCACTGTGTGACATAGTGTTGGACTGGATGGGCCACTGGCCTGATCCAACATTGGCTTCTCTTATGTTTTTATGTGCTCTGACCATCACTGCTTACAAGGGACAGACTGTCTCTTCTTGCTCCTCTGGAAACTCACATCCCCCCTCCTTGTGTTTGGGGACTTTTGGTCAACTTCTTCTTTGTGTCTGATACTGTGGTGATCAGTCTTCAAAGTTCACCTTCCTTCCCAGGGAAGTCCAACCACTTGCTGCGTAATTGCATTTTGTCTCTGATGTGCCTGCAAGCAGCTGCATCAATGTGAAGGCCCCCTGCAGTGTACAGCCCACCCTTTCACACTCTACGGCTGTTGAGATCTCTTTTCTTTGTTGTTTACTGAAATATTTATTCCCCACCTTCCCTTTGTGGCTCAACGTGGCTTACAAATCCAAATGCAGAAACACAGAAAATACAACTAAGCCCCCCCCCAGCTAACCCCCCATGTCTAAAGTCTACACCCCATTAGATTTCTTAGTGAATAAATGTTGATTTCTTTACAAACACATTGCAAGAGAATTATCTTTTTTCCCTAATCTGTCTTTACCCAGGAGAACTGCTGTCCTCTTTGCTGTTGCATCGGTAGAGGGTAGGCTCTTGTAGGACACAGCATCCAGGGATAAAACAGGGTTGCCAACAGTGTTCCCTCTAAGCTGAGTTCATGTGAGCTGGCTCACAGCTTTTTAGCCTCCGGCGCACACATTTTTGGCTTAGCTCAGGAAGGAGAGCTCCAGAGCAATCTAATTTATGCAGCAGCCAAATCGCTTGCTCACAACTTTAATGCCAGTAGCTCTCAAAGTAGAAGTTTTGCTTGAAAGACTCCACAGCTTATAGGGAACATTGGTTGCCAACTTCCAGATGCAGCCTGGAGAGCCTCTGGAATTGCTGTAGATCTCCAGACAACAGAGGTCAGTTCGCCTGAAGAAAACGGCAGCTTTGGAGGGTAGACTCCATAGCATTCTACCCTCGCTTCTCCAAACCCACCCTCCCCAGGCTCCACCCTCAAATCTCCAGGAATGTCCTAACTTGGAGCTGGAAATCCTTTGATAAAGGACTCTCAGAAACACATTATAGTGGCAGGATGCACAGACTAGAAGAGCAAGAATGCTACAGGCAGATCCCTGTTTTTACCTGTGAAGTGTTGGAGGATCTGCTTTCGTTCCTTTTTTGAATCCCCACCACCATTTTGCTTACACTCCTGGCTTCTGAAGCAGCTCAGGCCGAGCTATTGCAGAGCAAAGGAGTACTGCAGAGTAGTGCCCTTAGGCAATGCATATTCACATGTTCCTGGGAGCCCCTATCTTGTTGTCACTTGCATGGCCGTTTCCATGCTGTCCTAGATGGTTGGTGGAGGAGGATTTTGATATTTTCTCCCATTAATTATTTGGGATGGCTGGCACAGCTGAAATTTTATAGCTCAACTGAATGCTACAGCCTCCTGCAAACCGGCCCCCACAGTATGATTTGGCAGTGTGACTATTGGAGAATAACGGCTCTAAATGCCTGTTTCTAGAGACGAAACTTTCCTGTGAATGCCGCATTGTGATTTGCACCCAGCTCCATGGGACGTGGCCCTCTCAGAAAGGCCGTTCACTCTTAAAACACACACTCTCCAGGATTTCTCGGAAGAGGTGCAGTTTATTTGTTTATGTGGACAGGGACATCGCGGAGACTCATGCTAGAATAGGGACATGCTTAACCTAAATGGTACCTTCCGGTAGCTCTCCAAGTACGGGTAAAGAGGCATGGACAATTTCCCACAGCACATCACTGGCCAGAGGTAATTGGTAAATTAGGCCAGAGGCACCTGTGTTCTAGAAATTCGGGTAATAGGTAAATTAGGAGGGTTGCCAGGTCAGCCCTGGCCCTCGGTGTGGAATCAGGGAGTAGGGTTGCCAGATCCAGGTTGGGATGTCCTGGAGATTTGGGGATGGAGCCTGTGGAGGAGAGAGACCTCAGTGGGGTACAAAGCCATCGAGTCCACCCTCCAAAGCATCCATTTTCTCCAGGGTTACTGATCTCTGTAGCCTGGAGATGAACTGTAATTCCAGGGGACCCTGGGTCCCACCCGGAGGCTGGCATCTCTATGAATTATGCCAGAGGGACTAAATTCTAGAATTTCAGACAGAACCACCTACCCTTCCGTATTTGACAGAGAGAAATGGGCTGCATTTTACACATTAAATGAGCAAGCCTTTCATACGATGGTAATGGGCTAATCCTGAACATTTTAGTATTTGGGAAATGAGATGTACTTGTGGTCATAAAACTGGCCCTTTTTTATTGCTTTTAAATGTGAATATGTGCTTTTGGGTTGTCAGGCAGTGGATATTTGAATATTTAAAACATTTCTCCCCCGCCAAACCCCATGGGAGGGGCCATAACTTTTCTCTGGAGCCGATTTAGAGAGAAAGTTTGCAGATAGATGGTCATTTGGGCTTGTGATAAAACTATCACAGGGCGGGGAAATCATTTCAGGATTTGGAGACGAGGACACGTTTGGGACAGTGGGTGTGAGAAAAATCGCAACCAGATCTTCAGATCCACTCCTGCGGATGTGTCAGGATTCAGCAGCAGGATTTAGTTGCACCCCCACCTCCGCAAGATATTCTGAGATCCGCTCTTGTGACTCTTGCCTAAGAATAGGGATGCTGTGAACTTTAGGGGAAGTGTACCATTTTTAACAGTGGTGCTCATTTGGGAATAGAGCCCGAGACCTCACTGCTGCAGTCTACCTCGAGCAGCTGCCAGTCAGCTTTGTGGCCGTGCAGTAGATGTGATGGAGGAGTTTCATTTACTTCTGTCTTGCAACTGCTTGTTGCACATGCACAGTAGGCGGAACTTATTCTTCCATCCCCAGGCTCAGGGTTGATTGGGTCAGTAATTACATGATGATGGATGGGACAACTCCCATGATGCTGTGTGAGAACATGCCTGCCTGCATGAAATGACGTCAAATGGCAAGACTTCTTTAAAAAAGTTATTTATAAATACCTGCCTGACTGGTTTGTTCATTCATTCTTCATTTGAAGAACTGGCTGCACAATACCGCACAGAAAATGCACATCTCTGTGTGGGGGAAATTAGGACCCTTTCCTCACAAGTGCAAACCTCCACATTGGTGTTCTTAAATAATCAAAGTTTGTGAAACTTTCTGCACAACTTTTTGCCTCCCCAGGAATAGATCCGAATTTAGTGCCCCATTACCCTGTGTTTTACGAATCCACTTTTCCTGGAATTTTGCCTCGCTTCGGATCTGAACTTGCAGTTTTCCAGTGAGGAATTCCCAGTTTTGAATTTTGTTTCCCGCAGCCCTCTGGCTCCCTCAGGTTGTCCCCTGAACGATCCACTAATTTCTTAAAAGTGTAGTGTTGATCGTATTACCATGCAGTTTTTTTCATTATAATATAGCAATGCTATAACATTGGGACTAAATAGGCAGCAAGGTTTCATGTAGCCTTCTCCATGCAATTACCCGTCTTGAACTTCCTTTTCTTTCTTTCTTTCTTTTTTGGTGGGTAGAATTTGTTGCCTCGCACTTGTATTTTTTTCACCCCCCTTTTCTTCCCCTAGAGCTCCCAGTGTGTTTTCGATGTCTTTTAAACATCAAAATATAATGGAATTATATAATTGATTTGATAATCATGGAAACTCAACATGAGCAGTGTTTCCATTTAGCATGCCTCATAATTATTGAATAACAGTGTTATGAATTGGTGTATCCAGTTCAACGATCGCCAGCCATTTTCTTAGTTGGCAACTAAGGAGTGGGAGAACATTGAAATGGCAGCAACTCTGCTGTTCCCCATAATACATCTAGCCTTTTTCTTACACTGTTATGATTTTATAATGTTACTGCACAAGCACAAAAAAAATAAATTGAAAAGGAGGGTCCATTGTTGATGAAGTACATGACAACATGGCTGCACAATCCCTTTTTAAAGGAAATGCGGAACACATAAGGAGGGTCAGATCCAAATTCAAGAAAAAATTCCCCCAAATAAATGCCCTTTTGTGGAAGGCGTGCTGCAAAGTTGGAGCATCAGCTGGGGATTCAACTCGCTGGGAAACAGCAGGAACACTGAAGTGCAGGAAAAGTCAAGGACTCCCTTTGGTCTGTGAATATGCAAGAATGGAACAATACCTATTCTACTGTACTGTTTAAATACATGGAGAGTAACTCAGCAAACAGGCTCAAGTTGCTCACAGTCAAACTGCTCAACAAAAGTTGGGTCCCTACTCACAGCTGGCAAAAAAGAACCTGAGACAAACTGGTAGGTGCTCAAGCATCCCTACCTAATGTTAACTCTAGTAACTTTATCAACAGAGATTTGTCCCATAGGATGGGGGTGCCTGAAAGGAAGAAAAAAAGTGTAGCCTGCCTTGTCTTTCTAATGCTAAGTACAGTGTGGGGTAGCTGGTTGGTTTTGATCAGCAGAAGTACACAGTGGTGTAACGTAAACCTTCTCTTTCTCCTGATAGCCTGGTGCAAACTGGACCCTTGTATGGTTGAAGTTAGAGTTTAACACTGGCAAGCTCCAACCATGGATGTCTTGGTTCTCATGTATTTTACGATCCTTTGTTGCTTTGTGTGAACAAAGAATGCACAAAACACATTGGCAGTGAGGACTGGATGATAATGACCAAGCTTGCTTAATGAGCAAGCAGCCTGAATAGCCCAGCTCAGCCTGGGCCTGTCACAATGTGGGAACCAAGCATGGTTGGCCATGGTCAATACTTGGATGGGAGACCTGCAAAATGACTGGGGTTCTTATTTGGAAGAAGGCAAACCAACTCAGCTTGTCTCTTACTTAGACTGCCCCCTGGATGGGGTCACCATGAATCAGGTGCAACTTGATAGCACTGTTGGCCAGCAAGGCACTCTTAGTGCTCTTATGAATTGTGAGATTCATAAACCTGAACTTTGGGCTGCCTTGAATGGAAGGGCCATGTGCTTTCTTCATAATAGGAGCCAGCTCCAGCCCATGCCAGGAGGCTGACACCCTAGATAAGTTCACCAGAGACAAAGGACTCCTCTTGCCATGAGGTTTCTTTCTGTTTCAGCAATCGCTGGCCAAACCCCTGCCCCCTCTCCTACACATCTGGATAGTTATGCTAACGAAGCTGCCTAGCAACTAATGTGCCAGACATTAACCAACAGGCCAAAGTCATTGATTAACAATGGATTTGGCCAGGTGAGTCATCGGACCCCAGACTCAGTGTCCGCTTCCTGATGAGATCATGCTCTTACAACACTGACCATCCCCTGGACCTCCTCCCTTTGTCCACCTTTAACCTATAGAAAGGTCCAAGAGGGAAGGACCGCCTAGTAGGTGTGTTAGCGGGTTGTGGTCTGCAAAGCCCGCCCCAAGGCCCCCAATAAAAGTCCAAACCTAGAGTCACTCGCTCTCTTGAGCCGTCGCCCTCTGTCTATTCTATTGACCCTTCAGCCCAGCTTGCTGTCCCCAACCCTTGCCTCCATCTTTGAACCCCATTTTCTCTCTCTGGAGTAGCTACCCAGGAGAACCACGTGGTCTTGCAGGTTCAAGCCTCGTGTCCCCATAGCTTTTCTAGTTCTCTCCCCATCCAACTCATCCTGACATCGGACAACGCATCTAAGGTACTGTGCTTTTCCCCATCAACGATATCCTGCTCATGCGAAAGTGCTATTTTCTCTCTTTATTCCATTAGGCCTGTAAGATTGTGTGTGATTACGTTTTTTGTATGCTTGACAACATTATCCAGTAAACAACATTGAACTTGGAATCTGCCTCACGTGCCTCTTTCCTTGAGAACTCCCGGGAGGGGTGGGACCCTGGTATAGTTGGCAAGAACCCGTGTATTTTGCTGATTGCTAAATGTAAATTAAAGCAATTCGGCTAACAGCACCTTCTTCTTCTTTACTGGGCAACCTCAGCCACTACTGATCTTCTAACTGAGAAAACCCTCAAACTTCTGCAGAATCACAGGTTCCCTAAAGTGCAACTTGAAAGCCAATGGCTTGTAGGAAATTATCTCTTGAAACAGAATCAGGGAGCTGGCTCCAGACAGGTGCTGCCAAGGAACAGCTGCCTGGAGTGGGTGAATAGGTGTGTGACTATCTTCTGACTTTCCTGTGTGGTGCCCTTGCTAATGTGGGCCCTCAAGACTATGAATCAGATGGTGTGCGGAAAAAATGCCCGGGCCCCATCCATTACTGAGCTGGCTTCGGCATACAATGGAGGATATCTGGCCCTACAAAGTCAGTGGAGCACAGAGAGAATTAATTAGCTGAGCTGCTCTCAGAATGAGTTCCTTCATCGAGGCCCCAAGTGCAGAGTTTCTAATGTACTCCCTAATAGTACTGGGGTCACTGCCATGGCTTTCGACAGCTGGGGGACCACTGGGCCTGCTGAGATGTGTTTTGCTTTGCATCCCACACTCTTCTTTCACTTCTAGCACATCGACAGACCTCCTGGATCTAGTGTTCTCCTGTGGCCTGGGGAAGCTAGAGGCCCTGTAGCAGGATCCAGGCTTTGAAACACACACTTGGGTGTGACTGTCTGAGCCCGCAGAAATAATTGGGAGGTTGTGTTAAGGCAAGGTGAATATTCTTTTTCTTTGCCTTTGATCTTTTAGTTTCACTTTGGGCTACATTGCTGAGAGATAAGTACCAAAGATTTTTTTTAGGATCAGAAGCAGGCCGGAGGTAGCTGTTTCATATCAGTGGTACACATGGATATGGAGAACTAAAAAATGGTGCTGTGAGTCCAAAGCACTTCATCTTATATTATCTCATTTTTTGCACCAGCCACATAAAAGGAGGCTAGCATTCTGGCCCCACCATCAGGGCAGGGGGCAAATATTTTAAAGCGGGCTGTTATTATATGCAGAGAGACTGAACTTGCATGAGACATAGCCCAGATGCAGAGAGGGAAGACCGACGAGGCTGTACTAGCAGCTTCTTCTGGCTGTTGCTACACTCCGTTCTTACTAAAAAAAAATTTTTTTATCTGTGTTCATTACTGAAATTAGATGTACCAGCCTTTAGTGACTCAGTTTGGGAGGGTTCTCAGTGGAATGTGTGAATCATGTCTACTTAAAAAATTATGTTCATGTTTCTCATTGACTTAAATTGACTGATACTTTCTCCCCAATCTTCTCTCCATGGGTGGTGGTAAAGTGAGATGGCATCTTTCCACTCAGGTATGTGGGGCACACCTGTTCCTGCCTGACATCCAGATGTGCACACAATGTTTGAACACGATTTACACCTGCCTGACATCTGTGCATGGACATAATGTTTGAGCACGATTTACACGCATAAAATCCCATGTGCATAGCCTGAAAAGCTGAGACTAAGTTTCCTTATACAATGAGCCTATGCATAGTGATGCTTTTGCATGCCTGTTCTCTCCAAAGCTTAGGTCCATATGTGATTGTCCAGTGGGACAGGTTGTTACATTGTACATTATTCTGGAGGCAAGGCAGAAGCATTCAGATTTTCTTGTGCCTACAGAGGAGCCCACTCTGTGCTCCTTGGGGCCATGCATCTTCCATCTTCAAAGTCCTTTTGCCACTCCTGATTGGCTCAGGAGTCCTTGGGTTGGATCCAATCAGCTTTACCACTGGTGAAAAAGGCAATAGGGGGTCCTTTTTGACCACTGAAAAGCTGTTCTGGGCATTGTGGGACCTGTATGGGCAAAAGCTACGGGGAACCAGGTCTGTACAAAGCAGGTGAGACTGGGGAGAAGAAGCTTTCTGAATCCAGCCCCTTGTCACATGAACACATAAAGCTGTTTTATACCAAATCAGATCCTTGGTCCATCAAAGTCAGTATCATCTAGTCAGACAGGAAGTGGCTTTCCAGGATCTCAGGCAGAGGTCTTTCACATCACCTACTGCCAGATATTTTTAGCTGCAGATGCCAGGGATTGAACTTGGGATCTTCTGCATGCCAAACAAATGCTGTACCACTGAAGCTTGGATCTTTCCCATGAGATATTATCTCGTGATCAGTGTCTCTCAAGTAAACACGACAATCTTACCCTATTCAGCTACCTGCACATCTCCCAGAAACATTTTGCTGTCTGCTCCTGTCCAGGTGTGACTTTGTTTAGCTCTAAAGAAGAATCCAGCAGCACCCCTCAAACTCTGCAACCTAGGCTGTTTTTGGAGCCTTGGGCAGGTAGAACCCTGTTCATTGCTACTCCTGGCCAGTTCAGTTCTTCTTGTATGCTCCAGTCTGCCAATCTTCTCTTCCTCCCAGCATGACAAGTCCTACATCCCTTCCAGGTCATCCATGTTTACAGTCAGGCGACCCAAGAGTGCCACAGTGCCGCTCACTGCCACTATTTGTCATGGGATGTCATGCAGTTATTTCTGACAAGGCCCCTAGGATTGCAATTCTGGTTTAATAATTACAGAGCTGCAGTTGTTTCTAGGGTTATTGATGTGTTCAATCATCCACACAATCCAGTGTTTTGATGTTTGAGAAAGCTGGTTGTAGCAAAAAGGGTGTTTGGGAAAGGCAAGGTTGCAGAGGAACAATGCAAAGCAGGCAACCAGCTGGGAGATTAACTGAGCAGCAGAGTAAACACTGGTTAAATGCTGAGCCAATACTGGCAAAAAGAGATTAGTGGGCCTTGTACCCCCTCCCCCCCCGAGGAGGAGGTCCAGTGGTTGTGGTCTCCCTTATCATCAGGCGCATAGGGGATGTGGCACATCCAGGCGTTGTCCCTGGTAGTGTCTTTGGTGGTATTGAGGCTGATGTTCATCGTCTGGCTCAGGGGCTCGGGTTGAACAGCTGGGTGTGGTGCTCCACACCCTCCCATTCGATGGTGTAATTGACCATCAGGGAGCACAGACTTATTGACATCATGCAGCAAGGGCTCCTCCTCGCTCTTGGGGTGCTGGAGGTGACCATGGGAGGGGGGATCTTGAAGAACATCTGGGGCCATAGCACTGGTGTGGGCAATATCATACCAGGCATGCTCCTCCACATCAGGCTTTTTGCACCAGATGGAGCCCCGGTAGATGATGACATGGTTATCCCACATCATGCTGGGGTAGATGCCGAACTTGGAGACCTCGTGCTGATTCCCAGGGTTCAGGGCATCGGGACTTAGCATAGCATTCATGGCATTGGTATAGATTCTACTGTTCCACCCCAACACTCCTGACCCAACCAGGGCAGTATTCCTGTAGACCAGCAGGTTGTCGTCATCGTCGAAGTCCACGTCTCCCATCATCACCTCCCCCATCATCATGGTGGACATGGTCTCATGGACCTGCAGGTGCCTGGGCATGGTGTTGTACTTGCCCCTGTCTGCATCCACCCAGATCCTGTGCCCCTACTCAGACCTGGTGGTACTAGTGCCTGAGTAGCTGGTGTGGGTGAAGATGGGCAGCTGTGGCAGGTGGGGGCCCTCAGGGCAGAAGTGCTTGTTCTGGCACCAGAACTCGGTACCTTGGCATGCTTGAACTTTGCCTCCTTGCTGGAACCTGTCTTCCCCCAGCACCTGAGATACTGGGAGAGAAGAGGATTGCCTGGGCAGTTGATCAGTATGCCTGGCCTAGTGAACTTCCTCCCCTTGTGCTTTGGGAACATGTACCTGCACTCAAAGGCATCCCCACAGTGCATCACCTGGTGTGACAGGCTCTCAATGGCCTAGAAGGGGTGGTGGGGCTTATAGTGGAACTGGTTGGACTTGTGGGACAAGCAGTAGGCTTCCTGGGACAGGATGGAGACCTTCCAGGGCTCAGGGCTGATGAACACTAATTGCATGTCATTGGCCTTGTAGGACATGAAGTACTGCCCATCAATGAAGATCTGGAGAGTGTCAATAGTGTTGGGCTTGGGGTGGTAGGATACGGAGTTGTTGGGTTGCTCGGCCAGGGTCTTATGCTGGATGTTGCTGACCCTGATCTCCAGACACTCAGGTTTGATGAAACAGTAGTGGTTCACCAGGCGCTGGAACTTGGGGGCTTAAAGTGGTAGTCCCACCTGTTGATGTCAAGGTAGGACCAGAGCACCTTCCTCCCCATGAAGGCATGTTCCTACTTCACCTTCTCATTGCTGCCTATGGTGTCATCTTGCTTGTGCCCAATCATCCAGTACTTCTGTTTGGGGTCCCAGTCCTTCACCAGTACATGCTATCTTTGAACAGTCATAATATGGCCTCCATCAAACACTGCACTGGAATACCAGTTGCCCGTGGATGTGGCTGATCCCCCCCATCTGCTCTTCCAACAGGATTTGCATTATGTCTGTGCCACCACTTATTCCCACTGCTTGAGGCTGGCAGCTCTGAACTTGGCTTGACATCTCTCCACTATCTCCAGAGGATAGATCTTTCCCCTCTCCCACAGCCTCTCGTTTTCCCTCAGGGGAAACCTCAGGTACAGGGGCCTTTCTTTCTCCTCCTCCAGGCTCTCCTTCAAGAGGGGGTAATTCAGAGCCAGGATCAGGAACTCCATCATCTGAGTTACTGGTAAGGGCTTCTCCGGTGAGCTTGAGGGTGGTGCTGGTGCTTTCTGAGGGGAGCTCGGCGAGACTGTCGATGGTGCTGGCAAAGCACTAGGTGAGGAGGTGCTGTCTTTCACGGACCCACCAGTGATCAGCATTAGCTCTGTTTTCATCTTTTTCATTGCGAGGCATAAGAGTGCTTCAGCAGCGACTTGGGCTTGGGTGGCTTCACGGGTCCCTCAGTCGGCTTCATGGGTCCCTCAGCCTTCCTCCTGTGGAGTTCATCTGTGAGCTTTTTATAGAGATTGAAATGATGTTGCCATGAACAGGGGCAGCAGGTCAGCTTGTGAATGGTCAGGTCTGTCACTGCTTTCAGCATGGCCCTCACCAGTGGGTAGCAGACTTTCACTCAGGGTGCTCAGATCCAGGTGAGTCACATCTGTATGTTGCTCGCAGGAGGTGATGTTTGCTTTCAAAAGAGCCGGCCACCGGTTGGTCTCCTCCTCTTTCTGGCCAAACTTGGCACTTGTCAGCCACTTGGGGGAGGCTCTGTTCCAGCTCGTCCAGGAGTGCCTCCATGGGTTACAAACCCATTCTCTTCCAGGGTGGTCTGGCATGTTTACTGATGAACTCACTATGCAGCATCTCATTTTGTACAGTTAGCAGGCCGCTCGCTTCCTGTTTGGGCACCCTGAACAGATTTAATATCCTTCTGTTACCCGTGTGGAGTTTTTAGGCCTATACTGAAATAGCATATGCAGTTGTTTTTTGACTAGCCAGATGGACCTCTGGGGTAACGATGGCAAAGCCCTGACAGCTGAAGCCCCACGTGATCCGTATGTTGCTGGGCTGTATCACTGCATATTACAGGTGGAGGATCCATTACTTGAATGCTCTTAAAAAGTTCCTTACATTTTAAAAGCCAGCGTGATACAGGGGTTAGAATGAAGAGCTAGTATTGTGGGAATCCCCCACCTGTAGTTTGAATCCCCACTCTTCCATCAAATCTTGCTGGATGACCATCAGCCAGTCACATACTCTCAGCCTAAACTACTTCACAGGGTTCTTGCGAGGATAAAATGGAGGAGAGGAGAACAATATAGTCTGCTTTGGAGTCCCCCCTCAGGAGAAAGGTGGAGTAAAATAAAGTAAATAAACAAACTTCAAGTTGGGAGTTCTGGAGTTCTCCCAAAATTACAGCTGATCTCTAAACTACAAAGATCAGTTCCCCTGGCAGCTCTGGAGAGCAGACTGCATGGTATACCACAGAGTCTAAGAGAAACAGAAGTCCTAGAGTGACATCTCCTCCCCAATGAACCCCCTCCCCTTCTCAAACACCATCCTCTCTGCGGGCATCATCCCCAAATATCCAGGAATTTCCTCAGCTGGCGTTGGCAACTGCACTTAGAATACAAAACTAAGAGGTTGCAGGGAACGTCTCAAGACTAACTTGTTTCTCCCAGTGCTAATTCTGTAAACATAGGAAGCATTTTATGTGGGGGAACATTCAAAACTATTTCCCGCACCTCAAGTCTGAAAGAGTACAGTGTATATGTCACATGGAATATGTAGCTGCTTTTTGTGTGTGCGTGTGTCTTGTTCCTTAAAGTTTAAGGGGAGATTGGTCTGATTGTCATGGCAGCAGAGGAAAGTGAACTCAGCCAGTAAATATAGCCAGTTGAAGCCAGGATGTGAAGTTGAGGCCAATCGCCAACCTGCAGTCATCCAAACAACCCCAGTCCCAGGTGAGCATACCAAGTTCCTGGTTTTAATTGGCACAGATGGATGAGCTAAAGCATCTCAGCTACTTGTAAATCTGCAGGTGAGCGACCGCTGTCTGCTTAATAAGTTCCCACCACGAGCATAAATGGAGCCATCTTCACTGTTGCTAGCCGGAAAATGTAATGTTCAAAGAACCTGGGCCATAAAAACAACAACAACTCATTGGCGATGTTAACGGTTGCGAGGAGAATGAACAAAACAAGCTCCGTGAGGGAACTGTCAATAGCTAGCGAAATCAAGCTCGTTCTACTTCCAACTTAGCGGGGTTGGCTGGGTTGCTGGCTTCAGCGGCTGTTGCACACAGTGCTTCGGCTGTGTTTCGTAAGCTGCAAAAATTCTGTAGAGCTGACAGCGATTCAAAAATTTAAATCTGTTGTAGCTACTTAAGCATTTGAAAATGCCTCTGAATCAATGATGATGATTCAAGGCAAAATCCAGATGGCTGCAGAGCTGTGTATAATGCCATGCAAAGGCCACTTCCTTCCCTTCCCTCTGCCAAACAAGAATCACTCTTTAACACAGGATTCATTACCCAAAGCATCTTAAAGGCAGAAAAACACTTGGCCTAGCGTGAGTCTCTGATACCCATCACTTTTGCTTCTCCATCTCGGATCACTCTAATTGCGATGTTATCTTTTGTGGATATTGTGATGCTCCATCCTTTTCTTTGGGAAATCCAGCTTATATTTTGGAGCCATCATAAGAACATAAACTAAGCCAATGTTGGATCAGGCCAATGGCCCATCCAGTCCAACACTCTGTGTCACACAGTGACCAAAAACAGCAGCTGCCATCAGGAGGTCCACCAGTGGGGCCAGGACACTAGAAGCCCTCCCACTGTTGCCCCCCCCCCCAAGCACCAAGAATACAGAGCATCACTTGCCCCAGAATGAGAGTTCCTATCTATACCTTGTGAATAGATAGCATCGGTGACGCTCCATGGGGGGGGGGGGCAGGTGCTTGAAAAATTGTGGGAAATGTTCAGGTTGGGCTCTTGGCAAGCCTGTGGTGCGTATTGTAGTGACTCAGGATCAGAAAAGCAAGCAAGAGAACTGGGGGCTTGGAGTACTTCAGGGTAGGGTGCTGGGGCTTGTGTGGCTTTTGACTAGGTGGGGATTTGTGGCAGATGGGGAGAGGTCTGGTGTGCCACAGGCCCAGGTTCACATTTGTCTGTATCTGGTAAGGAGTCCTGGAGGGATATCAAGAACTCGGAGTGTGGCACTGTGGCAGTTATGGGGTGAGAGGTGGGGGAGAAGGCTCTGAGGCAACTGCCTCCTGGACTGAAGAAGGCCCAGTCCCCCACTCTGGCCTCTCCTATAGGTTCTTTTAAAACCCCACCCACCCACAACCAAATAAAAAGGGGGACACAAGCTTTGACTAAGGGACTGGCAGTGTGTAAGGTATGTATTCACTAAAGGTCTCTTATTTGGGAACTTACTGGCCTAAGGCTATACTTATATGTGAGGTAAACAGAGGTAATTTTTCCTTGGATATTTGGCTCGACAGACATGACACAGATGGAGATGAACAACAAGAATTTATTTAACAGAAAATTAAAAGTATTTAATAAGGTAAATATTATGTGTGGATGACTTCAGCAGATACGGTAAAACTGGCTCTCAAGTAAAGAAAATAAACTCTGAAGGGAGATTTCATTCCCCCTCGCTTGTCAGATTACCTCAGCAAGTTCACGGCTGCTCTTTTCCCACACAGAGCACCTTTCCACAGAGCCTAAACACACCGGTTAGGAATGATGGGCCTTTAACAGGATGCTCGTCACACTAAAATAAGCTTTCTTCCCTAAGCCGGCCCCTGAACCCTAACTGAAAGCCAAATGAAAGCTTGGCTAAGCTGCTGCTCCTTTCCAGAGCCAAAAAAATCCCTATCCAAAGAGTTAGATGGATCAGTGGTTTGAATCTGTATAAGACAGCTTCATATCTTTCTAGGGAAAAGAATCCCAGTAACTCTTATTTCTCTGTCCCCCGAAAATGTTTTCTTGACAACATCCTGTTACTGATCCCCCCCCCAGAAGCTCCCCCCAGCTTTGGAGATCTCGCCTTCACCCCCACACCACTCCCAGAGGCAGGAGGAGACATATCACCTCCATTGCTGTGTGTGCCTCAAAAACACTGCACTGCCCCTTTAAGAGCCATTAGCTTCCTTGTGTGGGGAGGGAAAAAACCAAGAATTAAGATGAAAATAATGTGTGATGCTAAAGAAAGAGGAGGGTTTCAATTACCAAACTTAAGGTTATACCATGATGCAATATGTTTGACCTGGGTAGGGACATGGACTATGTTACAAGATAGAAAGTTATTGTCCCTGGAAGGTCATGATTGTAGATTTGGGTGGCATGCATATTTATATTATGGTAAAACAAAAATGGACAATATGTTTAAACATCATTATTTGAGAAGAACACTAATGGATACGTGGACAAGATATAAAAACTTTTTTTCAGAAGAGATACCTATGTGGATTGTACCCGCAGAAGTTTTGCATCCAACATCACGGTACAAAGGACAAGATTGGTTGAAGTATAGAGACTTATTAACAAGACATGGTAAAGACTTCAAATTGAAGGAGCAGCATCAGATGGACTTTGATTATGGTTGGCTAAGATATAGACAAATATATGATATGTATAGAAGTGATAAAAAACACGGTTTTAGGGAAAAAAACAATGAAATAGAACAAGTTTGGGAGGAAGGTGGGAAAAAAATGATTTCTAAAATGTACAAAGTCTTGTTAAAATGGTTTAATGCTGATGAAATGGTAAAAGAACAAATGGTAAAATGGGCGATAAACTTTAACAAAGATATTGAAATGGAATCTTGGGAATTTTTATGGAAAAATGCTATGAGTATATCTACGTGTTATAACTTAAAAGAAAATTGTTTTAAAATGATGTATAGATGGTATATGACACCAAAAAAAATTGCAAATATTGGTCAGAATATGTCTAACAAATGTTGGAAGTGTAAAAAGAAAGAAGGTTCTTTTTATCATATGTGGTGGACTTGTGATAAAGCAAAGATTTATTGGTCAAAAATACATGCAGAAATGGAAAAAATCTTGAAATGTACATTTAAGAAGTTGCCTGAAATGTTATTGCTAGGACTTAAACTAGAAGAGATAAATGTAAAAAAAAGGACAATAATATGGTATATGATAACAACAGCAAGAATGGTGTATGCACAAAATTGGAAAAATGAAAAAATACCAGAGGTGTGGGAATGGTTGAAAAAATTGTTACATATGGCTGAAATGGATAAATGGACTAGAAAATTGAATGATCTGTACTCAGAGACCTTTTTAGAAGATTGGAAAGATTTGAAAGAATATGTTGAAAAATACTGGGATATGAAAAATTGCATTTATACATGGTTATAATAATATAAAGTAATAGAATTAGAGTATATGAATGTATTAAGGATAATTAGACAAAGAAGTTGTTTTTTATTTTAGAATTATATAAGAATATAGAAAGTAAGAATTAATGTATAAGTATTTTTAAGAAATATGACCGTTACCAGAAATGTAAAACATAGATATAAGTATTATTATTTTGGATGGAATGGAAAATGTGTTATGCTTCAGATGTGGTGGGAAACTGCTAATATAAGATAAAAACAAGATTATACAAACAGAACAAAATGTTATATAATATGGAAAAATGGATTTGTATAAGATAAATGTATTATTTTTAATGTTTGGAAAAATAAAAAATTTTTTTACAAAAAAAAAAAAAAGAGCCATTAGCTTCCTTATAGCCCATGCTGTCGAGGTCTTGTCAGATCTCAGAAACTAAGCGTGGTTGGCCTTGGGTAGTATTTGGATGGGAGACCACCAAGGAATGCCAGTATCGCTACACAGACAATACACAGAATGTCTCCTGCCTATGGGGTTGCCATAAGTTGGCTGTGACTTGAGGACAAAAGAGAAAAAGAAGAAGAGAAAACAGAAGCAGATTCTAGCTTCCGAGCATGGAGACTAGTATTTCCATTCTCAGTAGGCTTCAGACCAGTACCAGGGCATCACTCAGGGCTCCTTGCCTTTTGGCCTAAACTCTGCAGATCAGTCTTGCTCCTAGCTCCCTCCGTGTGCTGTCCTGGGTCCTGAACTGGGATTAACACTGTCTTTGCTCTTTCTTGCCTGCCTCCCCTCTACCAAACTCTGCATCCTTGTCTCTGGCCAGAAATGTATGCATTCCGCAGTCTTACCCCTCATGCTTGGGAATGGCTTCCTTGGTGGACTTAATTTACAAACAGGAAATACAAACATTGATAGGATCCCCAAATCCTGTAAATGGATTCTGTCTTTGCATGAAGCTCAGCTTCTGTCCCTCTGGTATACACTTGGTCATAGAATCATAGAACCACAGAGTCGAAAGGGGCCATACAGGCCACCTAGTCCCACCCCCTGCTCAATGCAGGATCAGCCTACAGCGTCCCTGACAAGTGTTTGTCCAGCCGCTGCTTAAAGACTGCCAGTGGGGGGAGCTCACCACCTCCCTAGGCGGCTGATTTCACTGTTGCACAACTCTGACTGTCAAAAAGTTTTTCCTGAGATCCAGCTGGTACTTTCCCGCCCTTAATGTAAACCCATTATTACGAGTCCTCCTCTCCTCTGCTGCCAACAGGAACAGCTCCCTGCCTTCCTCTAAGTGACAGCCCTTCAAATACTTCAAGAGAGCAAATATCCCCCCTCAACTTTCTCTTCTCCAGACTGAACATTCCCAAGTCCCTCAGCCTTTCCTCAGAGGGCTTGATCTCCAGGTCTTCATGCTCTCCTTGGCTCTTCTGTGCATCACAGAAACCTGGGAGAACCCAGTTCCTCTCCTACTGTCACCCGCCTTTTCATTTATCCTTCGTGGAATAGAACCATGTTTTGTGTGCCTCTGGAGATGGAGCTGTCTTATCAGTTTGCACACAGCATGCAGGGAGGTTTTTAATTTTTATTTATTTAGTTTATTTATACTCCATGCGGCTTACGTTCTCCTTGCCTCTCTTTTATCCTCACAGCAACCCTATGAGCTAGGCTAGGCTGAGAGTGTGTGACTGCTTCAGGGTCACCCAGGGAACTTCATGGTGGAGCGGGGATTTGAATCTGGGTGTCCCAGATTCCAGTCCAGCTCTCTAACCATTATACCACACTGGCTGTCTGGGGGATAGCATGAGAGATCAACAGCCAATCCATATGCAAAAGAACCTCTTCAAGAAAGCTCCTCCATTAGCATGTCACAACCTGGGAAACTCTTACAAGGTAATGACTCAGCTGTACCTCACCTTCCTGAGTAGATATAAATTACCTGCCTACCATTTTTCTTCTCACATTGGCACAGAGAGTAGCCATCTTTCTGTGTTAGACCTCTGAGAATGCCAGTCACAGCTGCTGGCAAACGTCAGGTCCTACAATGCCAAGACATACAGGCTGGAAAATCTACAACAACTAAAGAGATCTAACTGCTTGCATGGGAGCCCAGACAATCTCAGAATGGTGGTGCTCTAAGCTTGGTGAGCGTTGTGTCAGCCCCTGGCCTTTTGTGAGTGCCTCATTATGTTCTCATGCCATTCATGTGGCATAAGACAGGGGGGAAAATGTATCCAGCTCAGCAATCTGTTTCCCAAGAACAGCCTACTTAGATGCTGTAGGATTAATTGAGCTGAGACAGGTCTGCCTTTTCCAAGTGTCTTATTCCAACTAACTTCACAGCGCACAGCCGTCTCCTCCCAATGTCACTCTTTTCTATTCTTGGACAGAAGATTAACCCTTCCTGCCTGAGATGTTCCAGGGAAATTAGCAGCATTAGGCTTTGTTAAAGCCTATTTGCAGTGCATTTAAAGCCATTTTATGATAAATAGCTTTTTTTCCATTTTGAAAAAGCCTTTTATGTATTTCAGCTCTGGAAGCGTCACATAGCAATGAGTTCAATAGGTTAATTTAACTGGCAGGATATTTTAGTACATTTTTTTGTGTAGCTTTATTGAAATTATTTGCAAGGAATGTATTTTTAATGTATTGCTGTGGGGTTTTTTATGAGTACTTACTTAGAATTCATTGTAATATAAAGCAGATAAGCGTTCTTTTAAAATTAAAAAAAAATTAGGAAGAAGCTCCTAATTTTTGCTGATCTTAAACCTAATGTCTGAATGTGCATTGGATGAGGTGGGCTTTGCTAAAAAAGTAGAAGTGATTTATTATTTTTACATCCTGAAATATATATTTGCGGTGCTTTGCAGAATAGCAAGAAGGTAGGTCACTGCTCTGAGGAGTGTGCAGTCTGAAATTCAGGGCAGATACAATAAAGGGAAGGAAGGAAGAGGGAGGAAACACACAAAGTAAGGATGCTTGGACACCCAACAGTCCGGCCCATTCTCTGCTCACCAGTGGCAAATGGGGAGCTTGTGTGTTTTTTGATGGGCTGTTTGGCTATTTGCAAACAGCTCAAGCCTGTCTGTGTGATTACTTTTCGCATATTCCAACAGTGCAATTGATAATATTTCATGACTAGTCCAATGAGACTTCTGGTTTCCCCGCTCCCCAACAGACCTGTCATCACTGCTTGCTGACAATCATATAAACAATGGGCAAATTAATTGGTCAGCTGGTGTTTATATATAAAAACTGTTTTTATTAAAAGAAGTCTTCCTGTTTGGTGTTTGTTATCACTGAAGTTATTTCACACATGCACATTTTTGCACAGACCCATGGGAGTCATAATAGCTCCATGGCATGACCATCCACGATCTTGCAGGAGAGTTGATTTCATCTGCTGTGCAGAAGCAGAAGCAGTTTGCAAGTCTGAAGGATATGGAACTGAAACATCACAGGTGCTGTACAGCCATGCCGGGACCTGAATGACCCAGGCTAGCCCATTCTCATCAGATGTCAGAAGGTAAGCCAGATTACTACTTGCAGAGGAGACCACTAAAAAAGTCCAGGTTGCTGTGCAGAGGAAGGCAACGACAAACATTTCTTGCCTTGCAAATCATAGAGTGGTGAGGCAAACAGACCAGAGGATCAGCTCATGATGAGTGACTGTGGCTGTCCAACCTGTGCGGTTCACTGCAAAGTAAAAGCGAGGTACTTAGGCTTAGTTTCAGTAGGGGTGACACCTGTGTAGATTTATCCCTGACACCTCCCAGTCCAGAATGAGCTTGCCTGGAGGGGGAGGGCGGAGTATAAATCGAATAAAATAATAAATAAATTGGTACAGAACTACAGATTGAATTGACTTTTTTGGATTTTTATAATGGCAGAGATGTTGATTGCACAAAAATTAGAAGAGTGAACTGAGGCCTGCAGTTGGAACATGAGTCGCCATCCAATTTTACCTAAAGCGAAATGTCAAGCCAAAATTGAACTGAGAAACAACTGGCTTTCCATCCAGAAAAACATCGTAGGAATTTTAGGGGAAGTAAAAAAAAAGTTTTGCTAGTACTAGATGGTTTTTTTTGAGGAATGGGGTGTGTCCCAAATTTATGGACAACTGCTGTAAGACTGATAGAGTGCTAGTATTATCATAATAGCAGTGTTTATTGGTGGTCAGATTATATTGCTGTTATTTTTTCTCCTTCAGAAATTGACAGAATAAGTTAAAGCAAAAATATACAGGATTTTACTTGTGTTTAAAAAAAGAATATAGGTATATTTGAATCCTTACAGTGTTGACCCCCATTTGAATTTTTCTTCTTCCTGCTGCAAATCAAACCCTGTGATTCTTTAATTTTACACAGTTATGTTGCCAAAGGCCTAAAGGCACTAAAGGCCTCAAAGAGTTAAGAGTTCAAGGAGGTAGGCACTGGGAGAAAATATAGTGGGTTGGAGCCAGTGTAGCATTTCTTGTTGGACTAAACAAGGGTTATAGGGCATCTATATGAAGAGGATCAAAAGCTCATCATACAAGGGGACAGTTGAAGACTACTAGCTAGCATAGCTAGATTAGGAAAAAATAGAGGGTTGGTTTTTTTTAGGAAAATAGATTTTTATTTAAAAAAAACCTTTCAACATACAAACTAAGAAAACATTTTCAACATTCCAACATTCAGCTTTCACAATGCAAAACATAAAATACAACACAGATAACCAGTCAGAAATCCAACGTCAACATTTTATGACGCACCAATTCACTCATTCCATAATTCAATATTAACAAGATTAACCATTTTAACAACATTAATGAAAAGATTGATAACCTTAATTACACCAACACCATTAATAGCTCTAATAACATTGATAACACTAAGAACATTAGCAACATTAATACCCTCATCTAACCTACCCTTTCCTACAAGGAAAGAAAGGAACATAAGGAAAGATGACCTATGGGACCGGAGGATTAAGCTCTTCAAACCACCGCCACCTTTCCTACCATATTTCCCATAGCTAGATTAGGGTCTTCCCACAATTTCACATGATGTCCTTCCTGTCTCCTGATTGGCTCCTCTGGAGACTTCCTGCTCTTGCCGAACTTCCTTGTTCATTGTTCCTCCTTTTGCAGTTATGCTAGACAGTTAAGAAGAAGAAGAAGAAGAGATTGGATTTATATCCCGCCCTTCCCTCACTTGGAGTCTCAGAGCAGCTTACAAACTCCTTTCCCTTCCCCTCCCCACAACAGACACCCTGTGAGCTAGGTGGGGCTGAGAGAGCTCTTTCCCAAGCTGTCCTTGAGAGAACAGCTGGTACAGAGCTATGGCTTGCCCGAGGTCATCCAGCCAGGTGCAAGTGGAGGAGTGGGGAATCAAACCCGGTCCTTCCAGATTAGAGTCCGCGCACTTAACCACTACACCAAACTGGCTCTCAGTTAAGGTTCTCTCCCTTTTAAAACAGTTTGTTCTTCTTTAATAAACCTACTTATTTTTCACTAAATAGTCAGTGCTCCACTTCTTTTGCATGTTTAAACTCTGCCAACATTTCTGTGGGTGTGAAGAATCCCTCATGGAGCATGACTTTCTGGGCTCCCCCCTCCCATGGCTGTGTAAAATGCCCCCCAGGCCGGTTCCTCAGGGAGAGTGGACCCCCATGATGAGGATTTGGGGGGTTGTTGTGGGAGATGAAGCTTTACAAGTTATGCTCCATGACTGGAAGTCCTTGTACCCACAGGAATGCTGTGCTGGATCCAACCCATTGCTTGTACACACAGATATATCAGGAATCAAAGCTTCTAGTCTAAGCTGGTGGAGGGAGGGTGTCATGGTATAGCCTGTTCTCATCAGTCCTCAAAAGCTCAGGCAGTCCAGTCCTTGAATGGGAGACTACCAAGGAAGACTCTGCAGAGGTCGGCACTGACAACCTCCCCCCAACACCCCGCCCCCATTCTCACTTGCCTTGAAAGCCCCTTGCTGGGATTGTCATAAATCAGTTGTCACTTGATGGCATTTATGTATGTACAGAGCTTTTTTTTGTAGAAAAAGCCCAGCAGGAACTCGTTAGCATAATAGGCCACACCCAACAGCAGAAACTCATTAGCATATTAGGCCACACCACTGAAAGCATAGCATATTAGGCCACACCCCCATGTTACCAGAAGAGTGGTCATCCAGCCACACCCACCTTTGCTTCTTATTCTGTTTACCTTTGTTGTCAAAACCCAGGGCTTTTTTTGTAGCAGGAATTAATTTGCATGTGAGGCCACATATCCCTAATGTAGCAAATCCTAATGAGTTTCTGCTGTTGGGTGTGGCCTATTATGCTAATGAGTTCCTGCTGGGTGTGGCCAACTCAGGAGCCAGCCGGAACTCCATTCCTGTGCGTTCCTGCCCAAAAATAGCCCTGTGTATGTATATAGTCCAGGGTGGCCAGAACATGGCAGATTTGTCATGTTTGGACTTAGGAGGTGATGGGAAGGCAATCCTGGCTGTGAATTCTGCCCCTCCCCATAGATCTTGGTGGCAAGTTTAGCAGTCAATTAAGGAAGGTGGAAAGGAGCACATACTTTGTTTGGCTGAAGGTGTTGAGGCTACACTTTCTAGAGAAGGCGGCTTTGTTCTCTCCAGCAGCTGCAGGAAGATTCTGCTCTGAAATTTCTGGATGACATAATGCTCGCCTGCGCTGAGAAGTGATAAGACTCCCGGCGACTTCTGAGAAGCCTTAATAGAGTGGAAGGAAATGTTCAGGACGGCCAGGAAAAAATGTTCCCATTTCAGACTGTACATTCTTCTCTAGAGTTCTCATTATGACTTGACCTTCCTTTCATGCTTTCTCTGCTTTGTTTGAGAGTCGCTAAAACTGGCAAATCCCAGATCCTTCTACGGCATGCCAGAGAGCTGAGAAATATGGGCATGACTATTGTTGATCAGTTATTTCACAGCACAGCTGGAAGCCTCAGACTCAACAGCTGGGCAAGTTACCTGTTTCTCTTCTCCAGTTGGGAGAACACCTGCCTTGTGGATGGATGAATGAGTTAGATCTTGATGTTGTTGATATATGCAGAGTCTGTTGCAAGCCACTGGCAGCAAATGAGCAGCAGCCAATTCATTTTAGAGGTCTGAGGTCTTGGTTAAATAGCAGTAAGGTTTGTGGGTTTTTTTTTTTTTTTTTGCTGGCGCTGATATGTTTTGAAGTAGTTGGATAAATGTAGCTTCCGTGTCAATGGATTTGAGTGATGTGTAAATGTTTCTTGCAGACTCACTTTGATCTTTTTAAAGGAAGGTAGCTTTCCATTTTACAGGTTTTTTATATATGCTTTTGACTTGTTTTTGATTTTATTAGGAGAATGAGCTTTTCCAGGAATTTTTAAGGGCTGCAATATGAATACACATGAAACTGCCTTATACTGAATCAGACATTTGGTCCGTCAGGCCCATAGCTAGGATTCTTTTTCCAGGGGGCTTTAAAAATTTCAAGGAGGCTCCTCATGCATACAATACATCCTCCTCATGCATACAACACTTGCAGGGCATAAAAACCCACCCTCCAATCCTCGCCCTGACAAATGTGAAGCCCCAGTGAGGCTTGGGCTGCCAGGCAGGGGAGGATGTAAGGAGGGCTGTGGTATAGCATGCAGGACTGGGGTACAGGGGCTGTTTTCCTGGGATGCTGCAGGGGTGCAGAGCCAAGAGGATGTTTGCTCCTCCGAGCTTTCCTGCTTCCCCTCCTCCATGCTTGCCTTGTAAGATCAACTGCCCCCTGCCCAAGTGAGCTGGCTGGGAGAAGGAGGAGGAGGGACCCCCCCCTTTAGAAGTCTCCCAGCCTCACTGCAGATGAATAGCTTGGCTGTGAATTCTGGAGGGGGTGGGATTCCCTTCCCTAGTTGTTCAGGGCACAAGTCAAGGGTGCACCTTAAAAAAAATGTTTTAAAAAGGCAAAAAAGAGAGATTTTTCAGGGGGAAATCTTGTGGTGCTGTCCCTTTAAGAAAGGGGGCGGAGCCCTGAATAGCCCCACTGTAGCTACAGGCCAGTGGTCCATCAAAGTCAGTACTGTCTACTCAGACTGGCAATGGTGCGCCAGTATCTCAGACTGACTGAGATCTTTCACATCACCTACAGTCCGGCCCTTTGAACTGGAGATGCAGGAGGTTTGAACCTGGGACTTTCTGCATGCAAAGCAGAGGCTCTTCCACTGTGCCACAGCCCCTCCCTGTATTGTTGCAAGAGCTCAAGTAGTATTTGAGGTTCAGTAGATTCAAGGGGAAGCCTTTTGTATGAATTATTTTAAAGTTTGGTTTAAATTGTATGTTTAGAAGCCTGGATTCTTCTGAGGAAAGTTGGTAAAACTATCAGTGATTTGTGTCGACTCACTAATTGCTTCCCAGACTGCAGGGGCGTAGACTATTTAAATCCCTGGGGGGGGGCTCTATCGTGCTCGGGACCATGTCCCCGCCGCTCTCCCCCCCTGCCCCAGGGAGCCACCGCCGCCGCTTCCCTCCCCCAGGCCGTGCCTGCCCGCCACGCTCCCGCCCCCTCCCTCCCTCTCCCCGCTCACCTCGGGCGCTGGCGGATTACTGCTGCTGCTGCCACCTGCAGCCGGGGGCCGGCGCGTCGCCCTTGTGGGCCCCCAGCTCCCGCTCCGCCTCGCACTCTCTCCCCGCCTCTCTCCCCCCTGCCTCTCCCCCCCGCCCCAGGGAGGCAGGAGGGCAGGCCGGGGGTGGGGGGAAAGGAGAGGCGGCGATGGCCAGCTGACTGGCCACCGGGCGCTCCATTTTGCCAGGGGTGGCTGAGCCCCCCCCGGGAAATTTCGGGGGGGCTCGAGCCCTTGAGCCCCCCCGTAGTTGACGCCCATGCCGGACTGTCACCAGTTTGTAGGAGAAAGCAGAGGGTGAGCTAATGTCCATTTCTGGCACTGCTGAGCTGAGCGGCCCCTGTTATGTGGGCTTCTAGTACTGCAGGGGTTACTCAGCTTCTGTTATTATGGGGCCGTCTTAAGTTCCCAGTCCATGGCCATGTGCTAGCATCAGAGGAGTGGTTAAGTCAACCCTGCTCAGCATCTGCCCTGCCCTGGATGGCTCAGGATAGCTGGATCTCAAAAGATCTTGGAAGCTAAGTAGGGTCAGTCCTGGTTAGCACTTGGATGGAAGACCACCAAGGAAGTCCAGGGCCTATATGCAGAATCAGACAATGGCAAACCACCGCTGAATATCTCTTGCTTTGAAAACCCTGCAGGTTTGCAAGGTCAGCTGCAACTCGATGGCACTTTCCACCACCACTCTGTTTCCTCTGGAGCAATCAGGTCTCTGAGGTGTGGTAGGGGAAAAGACTCCTTTGAGAATTTAAAGCAGATTAAGAGTGCCTATTTTTCCTGGAGACCTGACCTGGGTAGTTCAGGCTAGCTCAATCTCATCAGATCTCAGAAGCTCAGCAGGGTCAGCCCTGGCTCTTATTTGGATAGGAGACCTCCAAGGAATACCAGGGTCATGACGCAGAGGCAGGCAATGGCAAATTGTCTCTGAATATCTCTTGCCTTGAAAACCCTGTGGGGGTCATCATAAGCCAGCTGTGACTTGACGGCACTTTCCACCACCATTTCTCCTGGCGAAAATGGTGTAAGGGAAAAGACTAACCCCACACTTAACCCAACTTTGGCCACCAAATGAGAAGAGAGCACTCACTGGGAATGATTGAAGGTCAGTGAAGAAGGGGACAGCAAAGGATGAAATGGTTAGACAGTGTCATCGATGAGACAAAAATGGAGTTGAGCAGACTCCAGAGGACAGCAGAAGACAGGAGGGCCTGGTGTGATGTGGTCCATGGGGTTGTGAAGAGTCGGACCCAACAACAACACCCCAATGCTATGTCTCCAGTCCAAATCAGACCCCCCCCCCCCACTAGTGGCTGCTTTTTTAGAAAACCCTTGGAAGTTTTGCATTTCACCTATCGGAGACCTGGGAAAATCTGGCCTGAATTTCAAGAAAAGCATCAGAATTTCCTGTCTTTTCATTTTGAGAGCATGAGCTAATATTGGGGAGGGTGTGTGTATGCGCTTCCATTTTATGTGCAGGCCATGAAGTTATGCTGCACAATCCATCACAGTGAAACAAAACCTTCCTCTCCCATTGCATCTGACAAGCTGCTGAGTAATTTACCCTCCAAATGCTAGTAAATAAGTAACGCTTGCAATTTGCGTCAACGATAGACGCTTTGCCCATTAGCTTTGCCTTTCATCCTCCTGTTTTTCGCAGGGAAATCTACCTCAGTGGCATCATTAGCATCAAAAACTTAAGTTGGCAGGTATCACTTGGTGCCTTTTAAGCTGATTTACACCTCATTTGATTTGGGCAGTAATGACACCCAGAGCAGGCGCAGGGGAGTTCCGAAATGAGGACAAAGGAAAACATCTTTGGCGGAGAGTCCATTGTCTGCAACAGACAATAGAAACTCAGGCTGACAGTTCAAACCAGAGCGTCACCACCCTTTTAGGTCATTGGAGCCCTGCTTGGCTTTGGCTCTGGTCCCTGGCTTAAGCATTAGGGGCTGTGACAGTTGGGATCGGATTGTGACAGAGGCAAGTAAACCTTTGTGTTGGAGTGGGGAAGGGGAAGAGCCAGGGCTCCCAGAATCCATCTCTAACTTTTTTAAAAAATTGGCCCAAAGTATGGTGGGGAGGCATCTGATACAGATATGTTGCTGAACTTCAGCAGGTAGGGCTGCCCACATCTAAACTGGAGCCTCTAGTTATCCCTTGAATATCAGTTTCATCTGCAGGCATTTTATTTATTTATTTATTTATTTATTTATTTATTATTTCACACTTAAACCCCACCTTCCCCGCAAACGGGTTCAGGTAATGTTATTTAGCTCCATTTCATGGATGCACTCATACACAAGAACACACATGAAGCTGCCTGATACTGAATCAGATCTTTGGTCCATCACATTCAGCACTGTCTACTCATACTGGCAGCAGCTCTCCAGGGTCTCAGGCAGAGGTCTTTCACATCACCGACCGCCAGATTTTTTAACTGGAGATACTGGATATTAAGCCTTGGACCTTCGGCATGCTGAGCAAATGTTCTGCCACTGAGGCATGACCTATTTATTAAAGGGACAGGACATTTTTTCCCTGGCCAGCTGGCAACCTTATAAGCAGGGCTGGATCCGGTCAGGGCCTGGATAGGGTTCTTCCTGGGAATTCCAGGCATGCACCTCTGCGCTCTGATGGAGAAAAGGTGGGCTATAGATAAAGAAAGACTGGTTCAATATTCAGGATTTGCAGGGTTTTTGAACCAACAGCTCTTGGACTGGGAGCTCTGCTGCCCCATATGGCAAGATGTGGCTGCTGTGGTGTCAGCTAGCCCCGGTTCTCTAGGAAGATAAGCATGTTAGGGAAGGCTCCACCCACCAACTCAGGCATTGGCTTCCAGGAGTAGGAAGTAACTGTAAACACCTAGAAGAGTCTGGGAGCCTTTGTCTGGTTAACAGCTTGCATCTAATTTATTACAATATTTCTATTTCACCCATCACAGCCACTGAAACCTATATGTTTGCATTGTGTTTCATTTAGTGTAAAAAGGTAAAGTTAAAGGTTTCCCTTGCTCGAAAGCCAGTCGAATACAACTCTAGGGATGTGGTGCTCATCTCCGTTTCCAAGCCGAAGAGCCAGCGCTGTCCAAAGATGTTTCCATGGTCACATCGCTGGTATGACTAGACACCAAGGCGCATGGAATGCTGTTACCTTCCCACCGAAACAGTACCTATTTATCTACTTGCAATTTCTTGCTTTCGAACTGCTAGGCTGGCAGGAGCTGGGAGCAGAGACGGGAGCTCACTCTGTCATGTGGCACTCGGGTCTCGAACTGCTGAACCACCGGCCTTCCGGACTGCAGTTCAGCGTCTTAACCACTTGAGCCACTGCAGCCCCTCATTTAGTGTACCCATGTGTGAAATCTAACATACATGAGCTCAGAGAGTACAATTGATTCTGGGGTTTCATTTTGGATACTGGTTGTGCTGATTGGACCTCTATGTGTTGAAGTTTTCATGTGGGTCCTCCTAATGAATAGTCACCCATTTGTGGCTGCCAGTGCCTGGTGGTCTCAGAGGTGCGACAGGAGCACACTCTGTGGATAGAGAGGGACAGTATGATCTTGCTTCTCTGTCGTGTGTGGGGAGAGGGACCACACAGTTTTTGGCTGGTTAACGGAGGAGGAGGGAGCGAGCCTCTTTTGACCACGCAAAATGCAGCACTGATGATCGTGGGTCTTAAATCAACAAAAGCCACTTAGAACAAGGATAGTAATAAGGAGAAGAATCAAGCAAGCTAACAAGCTGGCTGAATCTGACCCTTTGGGATGATGAGTAGAAAACCAAGGAGCTTTTGCTGTGGATGAACTTCCAATGACTCATTGAATCCTGGGGCATTAAAGATTTTTGCCTTCTTTTCTTATGGAGCAGATCTGAAGTTCTCCAAACGTGACTTCTCACTGGTACCTTGGGCATAAATCATGAGTATCTTCTGCAAGCTCTGCTAAGTAGAGCTATCTAGCAGCACAGAAACAGCAATGTGTGTAGGTGTGTGTGTGTGTGTGTGTGTGTGTGTGTGTGTATATATATATATATATATATATATATATATATATATAATTGAAAACTGCATGGACATACAAACACACCATGTGTTATAACATTGCTAAATAGAGAATAATGTTTTACATGAGAAATGTCATAAAGATAAGATATACAAAGTGAAACTTCGAAAGAGCCAGTAAAACAATTAAGTGAAGAAGGGGAGGGGGGGAGAGGTGAAGGAAAAGAATATGGCAACAAGTGTTAACCGATCAACATAATAAAGCATCTATAGTAGGTACATTACCCAACAATTTTGAGTTATGAGCAATAAAATTTAAGACTGGAGACCAAAAGTTGAAGTAGTTGGAGGGTAAAGGAGCCAAATCTTGTTTGGAGACTTGATCTAAGATTTTATCCATTGTTAGGAAGTCCCGGAGGGTTCTGTACCATGCTTTCAGAGATGGAGGGGAGGGATCCTTCCAAACCGAGGCTATTACAGGACAGGCAGCTGCCCAGAGAACCATAATCAAATCTTTACTTTGGGGGAATGTTGAGAGGCTTCCACAAATTTAATAACATTAGATCAGGATGTAAGGGAAGAAAGTAACCTGTTATAGTACAGATCTGATTTCTAACAATGTTCCAAAAATTATATATGGGAGGACAATGCCACCAACAATGTAAAAAGGAGCCCTCTACACTGCACCATTCCCAGCAGAGAGATGAATAAGATGGATTGATATGGTGTAATTTTGAAGAGGTGAAGTACCAATGAGAAATGATTTTGAAGGATTGTGTTTTAATATTAATCACCTTTGATTGGTTAATGCGGGAGCTCCAGATCGCCTTCCAGTGTGTTTCCGTTGGATGGATGACACCATCTCTGTGCCATGCTTGTGTATAGGAAGGGAGGGAAGATTCTTCTAAGGAAATCAAAAGCTTATCCAGAATGGATATTAGACCATGGGAGACCGTGCTTTGTTGTAAAAGTAAACGTTCAAAATAAGTAAAAGAAGTTTTAAGTGTATTATGCTTTCGGAGGGAAGTTGGCGCGATACAGCAGTGCTGATCACACCTTGAAAAGGAGCTGAGGTCTTACGAAGGGTTCTGTCCCTTTGCAGCTGCAGTTCTGCCATCTTTGTTAAGATAAGTGGCACTTTTCCCCAACACGGTCCAGGTCCTTTGCAGACCAGCTAAATCTAAGCAAAACACTTTGTGACACAGCTTGTTTGCTGCTTGCCTGAGGAAAGATAAGTATCTTGCAACACTGCAGTGCTGCTTTGCACAATAAACCAGTCTTGCAGAAATGATGCTAGCAGTTGAAGATGAGAAAGCAGGAGTGGGCTACAAGGCAATCAAGTTGTCCAGAAGTGGATTGTCTGTTCTTGGGCAACTAGCAGGTTCTTCCTAGGGACCTCAGTCCTGTTGCCCCAGCCTCCAATTTGGAACAAGGGTGACATGTGCCCTGCCGGCCAGCATGCACCTTGTTCAGGAGCCGGTAGAATTTGCTTGAATCATGGGGGTTCTTTCAAGGACACACAGCACCCACCCCACTGCAATTTTGGGGTCATTTGGTTGAAAAACAGCCACTCCAGCCTCCCCCAAAGACCCCCAGACCTGCAGCCTGAAGGCCTGTTGGGTATAATGGGAGCCATGAATGCCAACTGACTTTCGTGGGCTCCACTGGAATACATCACAGTGCACAAAAGTTGCAGTGAAAATGTGTGCTGTAACGTATTTCATTGGAGCCTACGCAAGTCAAAAGGCATTCGTGGCTCTCTCATTAAATCCATTGGGCTTTCAGGCAGCAGACTTCTCTCAGTGTTCCAAGTAGGCATCCTTGCCATTCGTTTTAATACATCCCCATAATGGCAGACTGACAGAAAGGTACTGAGGGGTTAGCAAAGGAAGCCACTTTTGCTTTGTAAAAGGAAGCAAACAGGCCACAACCAAGAAAGATGGCAAATGCAGAGTTTTTAGTGGAATGGTAAAAAAAAGTTATTGTTCCTGAAGAGCAGGAAAATGCAGACAAGGGGTGATTCTGCACTGGCCTTTCCTTCTGTTGTTTTAGCAAACCCATGCTGGAGCGGAAATTCCCCTTTGCATTGCATGCTGCTTTCACTTCCTTTGATCATCAGATTTTATGGTAACCTCTGCACTGCATGCTGCTTTCACTTTCTTTGATCATCGGGTTTTTATGGTACCTTCTGCGTAGATTTATGGCCATTTTATGGCTGTTCAGTGGTGACTTTGCAATCAGTACAGCATTGGCCTGGGGTATTCGAATGTGGTTTTGAGTTGCACCTTTTCCTCAGAGGCCATTTCTGCACTGTCATTTTTGTCACTTGTTTTGTACTTATTGCTTCAGGGCTTCCCACCCCCCAATGTGTTTTGCTCTCTCTAGTCATCCCAGAGGGAGCAAAACTAGGGCTGCCAGGTCTCCCAGGGGGATGGGGAGTTGCCCTCCCAGGGGGATGGGGAGTTGCCCTGCTGGCCTGGATCCGGCTGGCGGGGGGAACCCTGCCCCCAAAGTGCCCGGATATGGCCAACATGCCCGGCGCAATGTCACCCATAGGTGACATCATTGCATTGGGCATGTTACTGGGGGAAGCTCTAGCATTCAGCTTGAAAACTCTATGATATCATAGAGTTTTCAAGCTGAATCCTAGAGCATCCACAGATAACATGCCTAGCATGATGATGTCATTTCTAGGTGACATCATCATGGTGTGTGCATACTATGCGTGCACACAAATATCCAGCTACTCCCCCCTGCCGCAAGTGGCAACCCTAAGCAAAACACATGTGGGAAAGGGGAAGAACCCAAAGCAATAGGGACAAACAAGTGACAAAAATGACAGTGCGGAAGTGGCAGTGTTGAGAAAACGTGGAACAAATGCCAGACGCAGAACCAGCCAAGGTTGTTTTTTTTGTAAATGCTTTGGTCAGCCAGAGTGCTTTTGTTATAGCCATTTTAGGAATCAGTGGAGGGAGCTAAGAAGCGTATACTTCAGGGGTCCCTAAAACTGAAACTCATACTCCAATCCACTTGAAAACTGCAGGTGTCTAGATTTTAGGCCCCTGAGTTGTGTGCAAATTTGGTAGCATTGTTTTTTATAAACAGTTGCCCCAGACTTTCCCAGTTGAAAATAATAGTCCTCGACTCTGAAACAACATGGATTTAAATTCTGAAATGGGAATCTCCTACCAGAATATCAGCAATCAGAGAAGACTCCCCTCCCCCCAAGCCTGGATCCAGAATTATAATGAATTTTTTTCTCGATGCCCACTCCTAGTGCCTTGTTTTGCAGAGCAGCATCTCGTTTTGATCCTCCCCCCGGACTTGGCCCCGCTGGCGGCTCCGCTAACCTCAGCTGAGATTTATTTATGTGTCTTGGCACTACCTTTGCCGAAGCAGGCTGACATTTTATTTGATAGGAACATCAGTGCCTGGAGTTTTACAGTTTCCAGTTTGTGGCATGGGTCATTGAGTCATAAGATGTGAAACATCTGTTTGCATTTGCAGTAAAACATCTAACGGAGACTTCTTAATATGGCTCATGAAAATAGGAGCAAAGATTGGAAGGCGCCGCGAGGTCAAGCAAAGTGTCGTGACAGGTTTTTTTTTGGTCCAGGGAGGATTGAAAATGGCTTGTAAGAACATCCAGCCAATAGGCAGATAATGGCCAATTGTAGCAAGAATATCGCCAGAGAGGGAAATGGGGGCAGTTTACAAGGATTAAGACGGGACATGCTGCTGGTATGAAGGCAACACGAGCTTATATTGGAGGTACAAGATATGGTCATTTAAGGTATTTGGAGGTGCTTTTGCTTAGGCTTTAAGCAAGAGCCAGTAGAAGCCCTCCACACTTAACACTACACATGTTGAAATCAATGCATATAGAAGGGGAGCAAGCGTGAGGGTGCTGGACCCTCCTCCTACTTACACGCAGCTGCTGGTTTGTGAGCCTGGAGGTCCCAACTCTAAGATTCTATGATTCTGTGCCTGGGCTCGGTTCCTGTGTTGGGTTATATCAGGGGTCATTTTGTAGAAAAAGAGGTGCAGGAGCTCATTAGCATAATTCATTAGCATAACTTATTTGCATATGCTACACCACCTGACATCACCGGAAGTATGTCAGAAGGCAAGAAAGAAAGGAGAGAGAGAGAGAGAAAGAAAGAGAGAGAAAGAGAAAGAGAGAGAGAGAGAGAGAGAGAGAAAGAAAAAGCAAGCAAGCAAGCAAGCAAGCAAGCGCTGGCAGAGAGGGGACCGCTACTAATCTAAGCCTCAGAAATACCACTATTCTGGGAGGATAGCTTCAGTGGTGGCTGAAGCCTTCAGAAGGCTGGTCGGAGGAACAAGGACCTTTCCAGGGGACGGGGTCATTTTGCTGCAGCCATGACACAAGCAGGCATTCCCCTGCAGGGGTGGGGAGTGGCTGGCACCAACTCCCGGAGCTGCGCTCCCCCGAGCTCCTGCTCAAAATGACCCCTGGGTTATATTTAAAAAATCAATGCTCCTGATTATGGAGATGGAGCGTGCTCATGTAGACACCATGCACACTTGCTGGTGATTGCACATAGGCATGGTGGTAAGACAGTGCATCTGCTCCTGTTCCTTCCGGATATGCATCAGTCTCAATGCTCATAATGTTATGTGTGGAGGGCTACAGAGGACTACCTTACCACAGCCTTTTCAGACACAGGGTTGGGTGCTTGCCTGTTGCAGGGCTGCTACAAACATGATATGTGTATATTAAAAACTCAAGCATTCTTATGTTAGTACCAAGTGATAAGGCTTCCACACATTTCCCACATGATTGGCTGCTCGTGTGCATTAAAAAACGGTGGCTGGTGTTGTTGAGTGGGAAGGTATCTTCCCCTAGGGGTAGAACTTCACGGCTTTTCAAGAAGACCACTGCTGGACGTTTTTGCGTGGTTTCCAGATTTCGCAAGAGAGCGTGGTGCTCATGTATTCGGTATGATCTTTATTTTAAATATTTGCAAACCAGTGTGGTGATTATTGCTAGGCTAGAGCTGTGGAAACTCAGGTTCAAGTCTCCGGTCTGCCCTTTTGCTCTATTGGGTGAGTTTGGGCCACTCACACCCTCTCAGCCCAAATACTTCACAGGTTTTTTTTAAAAAGATGAAATGAAAAAGTGGAGAAAAAAATACCACTTTGTGCTTCTTGAAGGAAGTATTCAATAAAAATTAGACAGATGCAGAAAGTTAACAGGTTAGAGAAAGAAGGCCTAGGCTAACCTTGATCCCGGGATTCATTTTTCCTTCTTTACACAGAAAAACATTCAAACCCTCCCTTCCCCCCCTGCATTCAGAATTCGTAGAATCTTAGGAGACCTGTACCACAAAGGGGATGAGCAGGTCCTCCCGCCCTCCCCACAGTTTCATTTCTCTGGTCTCTGTCTTCGTGCTGTCTTTTGTCTTGAGTTCTAGTTTTAAAGGGGGCATTTCTAAATCTCATTCTGCCATAGCAGCATGCACAGTTTGCTACAGTTTTCAGCTCCTTTCATTCATTTGCATCCTTCCTCCTCGTGGTCACTGATGCACACATTGCTAAGGGAAAAAAAAAACCCCTAACCTTGATGTAGCTGCAGGTGTGATTGTGTGAAGATTCTTTTTGCATCAATGTTTTATCTATGTACAGGAACACATGTGCACATCAGCGTAATTACATAATGATTGCACTCTGTCTATATGGTGTCCCCCCCCCCCCTTTCTGTTTTTAAAAATTAGTTACTGGGTTCTGAGATATTTTTCTTTCTTGTTATTTTTTTCTGTTTTTTTTTCTTAAAGATTTTAAAATATATATATATTAAAAAACCAAGTTTGCCCTCATGAAATGGAGCCTATTAAATATTATTAAACACTAGGTGTCAGTTTAAACTATTTTTGACTTCCCAAGGATGTCGACAGTTTTGATTCCTCTTCCCTGATTTCTGCTATGCTAGAGTCTGGCTTTTAAGTTTGCAGAAGACCCAAGCAGAGAATTGATTGCTTGTGACAGAGACTCAGGTTTATTACAATTTAACAAGATGTTATAAGCAGGGTGGTGATTATATAGCAAAATCAAGCAAAGGCAGGCTTACGATATCCGTCTTCTGGAGAAAGGCGATCCCTGGCAATATCTTGAGATGTCACTCCATGGGGCTAATTGCTGATCACACGTCTGCCCGTGCCCCATAACCAGCAAGACCTGAAGGAAACCTCGAGGCATGCCTGGCTTTTTGAAAGTGGCTGCAGCTCAATTGTAAGCAAGCATCAGTATTTGTGAAATGCAGGGCTGCTCACCTTCCCCCGCAGCAGGGGGTGGGTGGGGATCCCCTGCTCCCGGGTCCTGTTGCCTACCACAGTTCAAAGTGATGGTGGCAGTTTTTTTTAAAGTGCAGCCTCAGGAACTTACCAGAAATTCTACCATAAAGTTTGCACAATTCCTAGAGTTCCCCTTTGTCACAGTAAAAACTTCCAATAAGTACACAAAACTGCATTTTTTTTTTAAAAAAACCCACCTTCTCCTGTGGATGCAGCACTACCCCACAATCCTCCCACTCAGGCCCGTAACTACAGTGGGGCATTTGGGGGCCTGGACCCCTGACTAGCTGCCAAGGCCCCCTGACTTCCATGCAGCCCCCAGGCCCCCTGGCTCTCTGGGCCACCTGCAGGACTCCCCACCACCACCCCTTCCCCAAATGCGGCTTACTTCCCTGTGTAGGCAGTCAGAGTGCAAACACCGCAAAAGGGAGTTTTAAAATTTTTATTATTGTATTTCATTTTTTATTTTGTGATGTCAGTGCCCCCCGACTTATTTAAAGGCTTCCCGAATTACAAAATCCTGGCTACGGCCCTGGTCCCACTAGTTGCCAGGCACTGCTTGCCAGCCCTAACTGGGATGGTTTCCAACAGGCCAGCTGCTTACTGCCTCCAGCGTAGGCTTGCCAACTCTGAGTTGGGAGATTCCTGGAGATTTGGTGGTGGAGAATGGGGAAGGCAGAGTTTGGGGAGGGGAGGAACCTCAGCAGGGTGCAGTGCCATACAGCCCAACTTCCAAATCAGCCCTTGTTTCCAGGGGAGCTGGTCTCTGTAGCTGGGAGATCAGTTGTATTTCCAGGAGATCTGGCAACCCTAGTTTTGTCTCATTCTTTCATTAGGCAGTGTTTATAAATGGCAGCCATATTCCCCCTCTCCTATTTATTTAGGTATTGATACCCCACTTTTTTTCTATAGTGGGGACCCAAAGTTTACAATATAATTCTTCTCTCCATCACTTTAGGTTAGGTTAGTCTGAGAGAGGTTAGTCGAAGAGAGAGATTGGCCTGAAGTCAACCACTGGGCTTCCATGACAGAGCAGGGATTTGAACCTGGGTCTCCCATTATAAGGGGCCGCGGTGGCTCAGAGGTCAAGACGCTGAGCTGCAGACTGGAAGATCTGAGTTGCAGACTGGAAGCTCAGCAGTTCGAGACCCTAGTGCCGCACGATGGAGTGAGCTCCCGTCTCTGGCCCCAGCTCCTGCCAACCTAGCAGTTCGAAAGCAAGAAATTGCAAGTAGATACATAGGTACCACTTTGGTGGGAAGGTAACAGTGTTCTGTGCATCTCGGCATTTAGTCGTGCTGGCCACATGACCATGGAAAAGTCTTCGAACAATGCTGGCTCTTCGGCTTGGAAACAGAGATGAGCACTGCCCCCTAGAGTCAGATTTGACTAGCATTCGAGCAAGGGAAACCTTTACCTTTACTCCCATTATAACTAGTAAACCACACTGGCTTGCTCTTTTTTTCTGCATGTTAGGGATGAGTGAATGTTTCTATATTAACTTATTGTTGTCGTCTTTTCATGTCTCCTGTTTTTGCTGTTGGCGTTCCAGATTCCTTTGTATTTTGTGTATGCCTGTTTATATAGATTTTTATAGCTTATTGACACAAACAACGTATGCCATTTATACATACACTGATGCTGATCGATGTGCAAATACCATTGCAAAATGCATACATTTCATGGGGAAAATAAAGCATCATAGGTTCGATTTGCCCAAGGGGGGAAGTAAGATCAGAATGGAGAGTTTTGGATCAAATCAGAAGAAATGAGAAATGTTTAGTCATCCCTGCTCCATGTATGCCGAAAATCAGTAGATGGAAATGAGGTTCAGCAGGTGTTCCTCTCACAGCTCTTGGCTGTGGTCATGTCTGCAGCAGGAAGGCAGTGGGGGCAACATCCAATGAGGTAGCAGTTAAAGAAGCAGATTCTCCCTCCCCAACAGCAATGTTATCGTTTCTCCATAATCTACAGCTGATCCTTCTGGTTCCTGTCCCACGGCGGCAGAACCCGGCAGTCACTGAGCGATGTGCAGAATTTCCATCTCCAGTCGGGAAGGGAAAGGGGGAGGTAGAGTTGGTGGGAAAAGGTGGACACCGAAGTGTCTGCTGCACATATCCCTGTTATGCGCAGTCACAACCTCTCAGCAGTCTCGGTGACAGCCCACCTTAGTTGTGGGATGCAATGAAGAGATATTGGGGAAGGAAGAAGAATGCCCTGTCTGGAGCATCACGGAGAAAAGGTGTGGGACTGCCAGTGTTGATTTGCCTGAAGAAATATCACCTGTACCTGCTGATTGGAAAATCTTCATGAAGGCAGCCGGATCTGTCAAGGGAACTTGCAACCATGATCTATCAGGCGCATGTCCAGGACAATTTGCTGTCTTAGTGAGAAAGCAGTGAGCTGTAGAAAGGCCAGCACTCTTCCCGAGCAGCAGAGCTGTAGTTGGGATATTTGTACAAGAGCTTGCAGGACTCTGGTGTTTTTAAGGACTAATGGTATTTGGGGGGGGGGTGTTCCTCATTGTGTTTTGCCATTCTGAAATGCACTCTGATACCTTGGTTCATTTTCTCTGTGGGTTTCTTGGGGGAGGGGTGGGGAAGAGATTCTGGAGGATGCTAAGTACTCCTCACCTGTTAACATCTTCTGTCCAAGCACTGAAGCCTTCCTGCCAATGTCTGGTTTCTGCATTGCGTGATGATGAAGAAGAAGAAGATGAAGAGGAGGAGGAGATTGAATCTATACCCCATCCTTAACTACCTGAAGGAGTCTCAGAGTGGTTTACAATCCCTTTCCCCTCCCCTCCCCACAACAGACACCCTGTGAGGTAGGTGGAGCTGAGAGAGCTCTCCCAAGAACTGCCCTTGAGAGAACAGCTCTGAAAGAACTTATGACTGACCCAAGGTCACGCCAGCAGGTGCATGTGGAGGAGTGGGGAATCAAACCTGGTTCTCCCAGATTAGAGTCTTTGCTCCTAACTACTACACCAAACTGGCTCTATGCCTAGATAGCTCACTGTTTGTTTTTTTTTTTAAGGCCCAGAAGGATATGGATTATGGGACAAAATGTGGTGGAGCTTAGTCAGTCATCTATCTTACTTCCCCATCTTTTGGGGGACAGTGTTCAGGGCTTAATTAAGTACTGTGATAAATATACCAGAACAGGGTTTCAGCCTGCCTGAGTGATCAAGGCTGGCTTCTACAGACGTTCTTTGAGTATGGCTGAAGGTTTGAGTATGTCAGATCCTCATGATAAAAAAAGTTATAAAAACACATCTACAGTAAAATTACACTTATACACATGGGGATGTTTGTAAGTGTGTTATTTAATATAATTTTAGCTCTTTTGGACCTGACTTTGATATTTCCATATACAAGGGTTTTTAAAAAACCTCTTTGGTTACTTGGTTTGTTCTGGCTTGAAAATTTTCACCCCACTCCTTTTGTTTGCTTTTGTACTTTGCATTTACAGAACAATTTGGATCAAAGGGGCCATCTTGAAAAACTGGGAGGCCCATATTACTCTAATGGGGATGCCAACCTCCATGTGGGCCTTAGAATTCTCCAGCAATTACAGTTGATCTCCAGTCTACAGAGATGTTCCCCTGGAGAAAAATGACAACTTCAGACACCCTACAGGCAACTCACTATAGTTATATTTAAACACAGCATTTACCTTCTGGCTCTGGTCATTACAACCTTTTTTAAAAAAATAAATAAATTCCCAAACACTGTTGCTTATTCATTCTAGATCACGCTAGCTCTCTGTGAGATTGTGCCAGTAGATGTAGTCCACAACAGGTCTCCTTAAACAGAAAGTCCTTTATTTGCAGAAAACATCTTGTTGGTCAAATACACTTCTTCTGTTAGTAATGCCCAAGCATAGGAATACAACTATAATTATACTTGATATGAAATAAGCCCTCCTCAACATCCACCAATCAATTGGGAGGATTATTGGTGCCCAAATAAACTGGCCCACTATTCCCAAGGAAAGCGTGGCAAATTAGGTTCCCAGGCAAAGACACTGTTAGGATTTGTGGGGTGGATGTTCCCAAATCAAGCAAAGGAGCACATAGCACCTGTGAATAATATAACATAGCAGGAGGCTTTCAGCTCAAGGCCGTGAGCTAGGGAAGAGCGAGAGAGAGATAAGGGTGAAGAAAAGCTAATGAGCAATAAGCATGCGCAAAGCAAGCAAGACACGCATTCCTGCGGTGGGAGTCACTCCACCGATGCTATCTCCCATCCGGGACCTAGAGGAGTCGGTATGGAACTCAAAACGAAGGCAAAGTTAATTGACCATCAGGATAGGCGATAGAAACCTTAGGCATTGGTACATGATATGAATGCAACAGAATTATTGATAATAATAGTCAACAGGAACCTATGGCAGTGCTAACTGACACTCTCACATATTAGTTACATATCCTTATTGTTGTAATGTTTAAAAATGTATGACACGCTATTTGTATATTGTTAAATTCTATATGTTTATCATTAACAAAAAACAATAAAAAACAGTTTTTTTTTAAAAAAAAAAGTAGTGGAGAACTATAGAGACAATTTGCTACCAAACTTCTCCCAAGGTTCCTTGATAGTGTTTATATAGCCAGTAATATTAGAGTAGTAATCACTTCTCATAGTTCTTTTAAAAAAGTATGAGCCCATAAAAATGCTACACCAATAGCATTTTGCACCCGCTAGATGAGCTAAAATGTATAAAGGTGCTAATAACCACTGCTGATTCTGTAATTCTCCTTAGGCAGCCCCCCCCCCCCACCCCCAAATATGTGATGAGGATGTGTGAGATCTGTAAATTAAAAGACTGGAAAATGGTTTCAATGATGTTAGCAAAAGGTTCAGATTATAACATTAATGGTATGCCTGAACTTTTCTTGTTGAACTATGTAAAACCAATTCCAAAGAAATTCAGTTTTTTTTTTCTCTGTATGCTATAACCGCTCTTAGGTTAGTGTTTGCCAAACTCTGGCAGCAAAGAAAAATTCCAACTTGTAAGGCTTTTTGGGATAAAATACTTACAAAAAATTAAGACTTTTCAAGTATTGATCTGATTTGCAAGGAGGATTTAGGTTGAATGGGGCAGACAATGTAATTCCTGTTCTTATGGGTTTCTCCTTGGTTGTTGTATTTATATATACTTTTCTTCTTGTCTGACGGAAAAATATGTCTGTACTATTTGTGTCTTCTGATTTCCCTAAACTCTCTCTCTCTTTCTTTCTTTCTCTCTGTCTGTCTGTCTTCTTCTTCTTCCTCATCATCATCATCTTCATATTCTTCATCTTCATTGTCATAATCTGCCTGCCTGCCTGCCATTTTATCTAAAATAAAATATAAAGTTAAAAAAAAAATAAGCTGGCCCTTTGCGCTAAGGGAAAAAGTCATGTATAATCTTCAGGACACTCTGAAACATTTGTGTCTTACTGCATTTTCCAGCAGTTTGTATTAGGGTTACCAGCCTCCAGGTGAGGGCTTAGGGTTGCCAACTCCATGCTGGGAAATTTGTTGAGATTTCGGGAGTGGAGTCCGGGGAGGGTACAGTTTGGGGAAGGTGGGGTTTGGGGAGAAAAGAGACTTCAGCAGGGTATAATGCCATAGAGTTCACATTCCAAAGCAACCATTTTCTCCAGGTGAACTGATCTCTGGCATCTGGCTCCAGACATCACCTAGAGCTTGGCAGCCCTATGCGGGTTGGAGATCTTTCAGAATCTCCAGTCTATATAAATCACTGATTTATTATTTATTTAAAACATTTATTCCACTCCTCCTGGAGAAAATGGCTGCTTTGGAAGGTGGACTCCTTGGTATTATACCTTACCAAATTTCCTCCCCTCCCTAAACCCCTCTCTCCAGGCTCCATCCTCAGATCTCCAGGTATTTCCAAACCAGGGGCTGGTAACCTTAATTTGTAGCACTGTGATGTACATTGCTGCTTTCAAGCAACAGCCAGTTGCTCATCATCTTGAGGATTTAGGAGTAAACTAGGCCCAAAAAACAATCGGGGATAAACAAGGTGTTTTGTTGTTGTACTCATCTTTGTTTTACCTGGGCTGTTCCATAACATTTTTGTAAATGAGTAGCTTTGAGATAAGCACTGAAGTAACTTCTTTTTGCTGTACTTACCTCAACAGTTTAAACACTTTCAAGTTTATTTGGCAAGATTTTATCTGTCTTTTTCAGCACTCTGTGTTTTACCTTCTGATTTTCCGTACTGAAGCACTTCCTTTTGATCTGTACCTCTTTTTCCTTTTATTCTTTTTTTTCTTCTTTCTTATCTCTTTCTATATATGGTTGCTTCTGTTTGCCTACTTTTCTTTAAACTTCTTTTATACTTTGAGCTGGGGAGGGGAATAGGGAATGGGTGGGTTTTGTGCACCATCTCCGTAGTTACTTGTCCCTGTTTTTAATGCGGTTAATGAAATTTAAAGACACTGCTGAATTTTGTGGCCATTTTTAAAATTTGGATATTCCAATTGCTGAAAGAGGTTCTCTTTTCTTGGGATAAAACTGCCACTCCCCAGATCATACTAATGAAACTGGTAGATATTGTACTGTTTAAATTGATGCCCATGTTTATATCCATTGACAAAAAGTTCAATTGAAATGGTGCATAGTGTAGAAAGGGCCATAAAGATATTGGAGATGAGAAAAAAAGGACAATGAATAGGCTCACTACATGAACCACAAACAAAATTTGTACAGTCCTATTGTAGTTTTTAAAAAGCACCCTGCTGGAATTGTTTTTAGGGAAACTGACGCAGCCATAAAGATATTAATACTGGTATTCTCAAAACCAAGGAGATAAAGAAGGAGGAGAGTTTCAAGTGATGTTGCTGTTGTTAGCCATTCAGTCATGTTTGACTCTTGGTGATACCCAAAGATAAATTCTCCTCTTGCATTTTGAGAATATTCTCCATCACAATAACCCATGAAGCTGCCTTATACAGAGTCAGAACCTTGGTATAGTGAGGTCATTTTTGTCTACTTGACTGGCGGCAGCTCTTTGGGGTCTCAGGTCTTTCACATAATCTACTACCTGGATCCTTTTTTTTTAATTACTATTTTATTGAGCGTACATGTATCCAGATATTTTATACGTGTCTTACCACTTCATTTTCCTTAAATTCTACTCTTACTAGAAATCATATTAAACATTAAAAGCCTATAATCTCCATCCTTGTTATCTTATTCCCTTTCCCGCTTGACCCAACACCCACACAATTTCCTCTAGTTCATGATCTGAACATTATGAAATTCTTCCTTAATTTATCTCAAACTCGTTTGCTTCTTTAACTTGACTCCCTCCAGATACACTTATTGTATACTTATAATACATCTTCTTCCAAACCTAAAAAGGAAAGTTGAACAGGGTTGCCTCTGAAAACTGGCTGCTGCAGAGAAATCTCTGCAACAGAAGGATACCTTCCCCCCTCTAATCGGAGGCCTTGGGGGTGGGGCTGTTGGTTTGACCATTCCATTGCTATTATCCACTTATCCTATTGACTCTAACTTACTCTAGATATTAACATATGAACATACTAACTCTTTTACTTTATGAATTACTTTCCACCACTCTGCTACCAAACATGATATGTACCTGTATCCTTTTAAAAAAACTAGAGATGCCAGGGATTGAATCTGGGATCTTCTGCATGCAAAGGAGGGGCTCTTTAATTGAGCCACAGCCCTTATCCATTTTGGGGGTAAGAAGAATATGCATTGTAGTGCTTGCATCTAGTGCTAAAAAAAATGTATATGTCTGTGAGGGCTGCCAGCTTCCAGGTGGGCCCTGGAGTTTCCCATGAATTACAACTGATCTCCAGACTACAGAGAGCAGTTCTCTTGGAGAAAATGGTAGCACCAGAGGTGAAATTGCAGGTGAAATCACTCCTCAGATTATCCTGTCCAGAGGTACTGCCCCTGAATCTCCAGGAATTTCCCATTTTGGAGTTTGCACCCCTAAGCCTGTATCTACACATGCTTTGACCTATACACACACAATATCTTTCACACATTTCATGCATGTGAATGTGCAATGCATCCAGATATGTTAAACATTTGTTTTCTGGGTACCTTTTGAGCTTCCTCTGTGTTTTGCCACTTGTGAATGCTCCTTCCCATTCTGCCTGTGCTCAAAACCAAACTTTCCTTTTCCCCCTCCATTATTTCTCCTGCAGTGCCTGTCCCTGAGCCGCTTTCTCTTCCTCATTTAAATTATCTTCATAATGCAGAAAGGCCGAAATGCCACATCCCGCAAGGAAGCCTACAGCCGAGCTAATCATCCTGCCTCCATATTCCCTTTGGGGAAGGTGATCAGTGGCGTGATGACCTCCCAGCTTCCCGGTGGCCACTAATAGAGAACGTGACCCTTTTGACATGTGGTCAGAAAGGTGCCCTGATTTCTGCCTTTGCTACCTGAACTGGAAAATGACAGCATATTGATTAAAACTAATGTCGAGAAAAGGCAGTTTGGCTGGTGCCTGGGGATCTGCATGAATCTTCCAGTATACTCAGCCTTTCGGTTTAGCATTGGCTGACCTCAAGGAGTCTTGAGAACTATATGCATTTTTAAAAATTCCTAATGGTTTAAGGAATAGATTATAGTATGTAATGGCTAATTATAGGCTCATCTAACAGAGGTAAGTACGTTGGGAAGACCGATTAAGTGAATGAACTCCTTTGTAGCAAATAGGACATTCATCAATTCTCACTTTCAAAAAGTAATATTACAGTATTTGGCGCCTGTGCCTTTTGACCTGTCCAAAGAGGCATGAGAGACAGATAACATAGGTTGAAGTAGCAGAATGACGTTCGAATTCGGTGCCACCACCATTAAGACCAATGAAGTTTTCTTCATGGTATAAGCTTTGGTATGCAAGCACACTTCCTCAGATACAGTGTTCATATGTCGGTCATTTCTTGCTGCTTATTTTTATCAGTGTCCTTTATGGCAGAACACCTCATGAGCAGTTGCCTGTGAAGGGATTTCACCTAGAATCGATGGTATACCATAGAGTTTGCCCTCTGAAGTTGCCATTTTTACCAGGGGAACTGATCTTTATAGTCTGGAGATCAGTTATAATTCTGGGAGATCTCCAGCCCCCGTCTGGTGGTTGATAACCCTACTTGGAGCATACAGAAAGCTTTGTATAATATAGCCTAGTTGAGGGAAGAACTCTGTCTACTGGTCTGGTAACTCAATGGCTACATTCAGATGTTGTGACAAAACAAAAATTAGTACGTGATGGACACAGATGTATCTGGTTCTTTTTCTTACACCCCTCTAATGGCACAGTGTGATGGAAAGCTTCATGTTTTTTAGGAAGCATTGAATAATTCTTTTTATTGTGAGAGTAAAAGTACACTGAGTAAAGGATCAGATGGAGAGAGAGACAGAGAGACAGAGAGAGAGAGAAACTGTGTGTCGGGAAAAATGCAAATATTGGAAGAATGCTGTAAAACAGTACCCAGCCCTGTTCCACTTCTACAAACCTCTGGCTTCAGTGGAATGTATTTGTTTTCATTTGCCTGAAGATCAGGGTTACCAGGTTCCCGCCAGGAGTGGGGGATACCCCTGTGGCTCCTGTTTCTATCTGCTGCTCCTGTGGAGGGGAGGGGATAGAAACTGACAAATGGTGGCACAACATTATTCTGCTCTAGGAATTGCTGAAGAGTTTATGGTTTTTACCATCGAGTTTCTGGTGATTCCTAAAGAGGCATGACATCACCTCTGACAAATATGACGGCCCCATCCACTTCCCTCCCTCAGAGGCAAGATTTTCCCTCTGTTTTTATTTCCCTTTCTGAAACCTCTTATCTCACTACATATGCTAACCTCATTCAGCCCGTACATCTGTATTCTCACCAATCCCCCAGAAGGGCCATACATCCTCTTTATTATATTTCTTATTTGGAATAATAGATTGGAATAGTAGATTGTAATGTAATGTAATGAATAGTAGAATGTAATGTAATTTGGAATGGTAGATTGGAATATATTTCTCTAGCCTGGGGACAGGGGAGATAACTCTACACAGCCAATCACCTCACTGCAGAGAAGAAGCTGCTATAAGGTCCTGTCCATGCTTGAGAGCTGACAGATGGAGTATAATGGCAGGGTCTCAGTTAATTACTCTCAGCATTCCACAGTTAAGGATACATCTGCCCATCAGTCTCTAATCTGGACGCATTTATTTCCTTCACTATGTTTCCCCCCAGAATTAAACCCAAAACAAATGGTAACCATATAAACTAAGCTTGCTATTCCTGTTTGGTCCTTGAATCTGTTAAACGTCTTCGTTATACCGTATGCTAATTTACTGCTCACCCTCTACCTATATTGTATCTGAAGAAGTGTGTGTGCACACAGAAGTTTGTACCTTGAATAAAACTTTGTTGGTCTTAAAGGTGCCCCGGGACTCGAACTTAGTCCTGCTGTTTTAGACCAACATGGCTACCCACCAGAGGAAGGGGAGGAGGAATGGGCTCTCCTTTGAGCTCCCAGAAACTCCAGTGGGCCTTCTACAGTAGAAGCTGGCTCAGCGCCTCCTGCAAAGTGGGGTGGGGGGGGTGGGGGCTCAGCAGTGATGGCAGGAACTTCTGGAAATATGGCAAGCCAGAGGATGATGGCAGCTTCAGGTCCCTGCTTGGGCCCTAGCATGGCCAAACCAGGGGTGGCGGAGGAGCTCGGCTCTCATGCCCAGGAGGGAACAGGGAAGCCTGGGGTGTTACCCTGCCTGCCTGCCTGCCTGCCTCCCTCTCTGGGTGGGCTGGGGGAGGGAGGGCTCGGGTAAGGGTGTGTGTGGAAACTTTAATTAAATAAACTCTAATTTAATTAGCTGCAGCCCCCTAAGGACTTTAAATGCTCCCTGACAAAAAAAAAATCCTGGCTACAGGGCTGATTGGAGGTTATGGTCATGCTGCATGTAGAATGGGATAACTGGCCAGCAGTATATGGGCTCCTAAAGAATAGTAGCAAGTGGAAAATACTTCCTGGTCCTTTCTCAATAGCATCGCATGAACAAATGAAGCTGCCTTCTACTGATAGCTTCTCTCTGATAGAGTGTCCAGTAAGGATGCGTCTGAATTTCTTAGCATTGCACTGTATGATAATGAACTGTTACTGTCCAGCCCCATGTGTGTATAAAGTGCATCAAGCCACAGATGATTTATGGCAAACCCAGCAAGGGGCTTTCAAGGCAAGTGTGAAGCCGAGCTGGTTTGCCATGGCCTTCCCCTGCAGAGTCTTCCTTGGAGGTCTCCTTTCCAAGCACCAAGCCTGCTTAGCTTCTACTATACCATACTGCCTTCCCTCCTAGCCGTCCATCCCTACCTATATTGATTTAGAAACATCCTGTTGATTTTACTGGTGTTAACTTGTGAGCAAACTCAATACAGCTGTTGGGAATATGTTTGTTCCTGGCAGGGACACCATCTGAGCCTTCCCGCTAGGATAAAGTCTGTGAAGATGGCATTCTGGACAAGAAAGATTCTTAGAAATACTCAAGATGAAATTCATATATAGCATTGGATGCCATTTCTGTATCATTCAAAATAACATTGTTTGACTTGTGTTTAACCAGCCCATTGAACTGTCTGTAATATTAGTCACTTACGCTCCAGCGATCCTCATATTTTCTGGAATCTTTCCTTGTTAATTACTGTCACTGTTTTGTTCTGAGCTTTGCCTTTTGGGAATCATTACAGTTTTATTAGCCTAAGTTGCTAGAATTTTCACTCTTCGGGGCTTAACTCTCTCCCCGGGATCTGCAGGAGTTAAGAGCTGAATTAGCAGACCAGCGTCTTTTTTAAAAAAGGGGGATTTAACAGCCTCACAGTGCCACAGGTCGGATTATCACAGTGGGGGTGAAGAGTGAGTTTCACCTACCCCACTCGATACATGATTTCTCAGATCAAATCTGATTCCCACACTGGAAGGGAAGGAGGAAAAAACTTGGTTTTGATCCGGAACACCATGCAGGGAGGAAAGAGTGTTAAATTGCCCCTTCTGCTACACCAAAGCTCAGATCTGAACTGGGCCCTTGCACAGCTGGCATTTCCTTATTTAAACAAACAACACTGGGAAAAGACTCCCAGATGGTCAGCTGTGTTGGTCTGAAGCAGTAGAACAAATTTAGAGTCCAGAGTCACCTTTAAGACCAAGGTATGAGCTTTCGTGTGCACGCACACTTTCCCTTTCCATTCCAATGTGTTTGAAAAAGTGTGCATGCACATGAAAACTCAATCTTAGGATCTCTTGGCTATTCTACACACGATGCCATCCGATAATTATTAATTATTATTAGCAGTTGCCCCATTACTGTGTACTCAGCCAGCCTGAATTTTTCACATTTCCTCACACCGGGATGGTAGGATACTCTGTATAGATATCTGAATCCATTTAGAAAACAGGGTTGCATGCGGATTTCCATCCTGATATAATTGCCAACATCCTTTTTGTGGTAAACAAATGGTGTGTGTGAACCCATCCTTGGATAAAGCTCCTGGATTCATTTTTCTGTCTTATCCTCAGGGCTACTTTGAGAAAGAATACAATTTACCGTTATCGTCATGGAGATCCACCTTGATTTAGTAGTGAAATTACAATGATGAATTATGTTTAATTATAATCATTAACAGACATCAAAAATGTAATTGGCTGTTCATCAAATACCTTGTTTGTTTTTTCAAAAAAAGCTGGCAATTTGAAAAGCCGAATTCTTACGTTGATAAAATTATAACCCATTTTGTTCCTTCTGGGTTGCCCTTGACTCCCTCCTCTACAGATTTTGTTTACTTTCCATACAGCTGTGTAGAATATCAAAGAAAAAGAAAATATATGCAGGGCACACTTCAAGTATAGGAGGTACCTGGAAAATTTACCTAGACCTGTCCCATGACCACAAATCCTGGACTGCAACCAGTGCTTTTTCTTTTTGTGATGGCACTCATTGGTGCAGAGTACTGGCAATTTTTTCTGGGCCAGCAAATCAACAATAGAAGAGTTCAGTGCAGATCTGGAAAGGTGAGGAGAAATCAAATCAGAATGTCCCCAGATCCACTTTCACTGCTGCTTTGGATTCACCACTGACCTTAAAGGAAGAAAAGAGATTGGATTTATACCCCGCCCTTCACTACCCAAGGGAATACCAAAGCAGCTTACAAATTCCTTTCCCTTCCCCTCTCCACAACAGACACCCTGTGAGGTAGGTGGGGCTGAGAGAGCTCTGACAGAAACTGCTCTTTTTTCAAGAACAGCTCTGACAGAACTATGGCTTGCCCAAGGTCATCCAGCAGCTGCAAGTGGAGGAGTAGGGAATCAAACCTGGTTCTCCCAGATTAGAGTCCGTGCACTTAACCACTACACCAAACTGGCTCTTTTCAATCTTAGACTGCTGTTTACACCCTGGAGAAAATAAAAATAATATGAAGGTGCTTTATCCTTGGTCCATCTAAGTCAGTATTGTCCGCTCAGATTGGCAGTGGATCTCCAGGGTCTCAGGCTGAGGTCTTTCACGTCCCCTCCTGCCTGATCCTTTCAGCTGGAGATGTTAGGGATTGAACCTGGGACCTTCTGCATGCCGAACACATGCTCTACCACTGAGCCCCACCCCCATATCTGTGCTGTTGAGTCACAGCCGACTCATGGCAACCTTATGAAATTCCACCTCATGGGGGTTTCAAGGCAAGAGATGAGCAAGGGTGGTGGTTTGCCATTGTCTTTCTCTGCATAGCAACTTTGTTCTTCCTCGGTGGTCTCCCATCCAAGTATTAACTATGGCTGGCCCTTCTTAGCTTCTAAGTTATGGCAATAGGCTGAGTTATTGTGGCTCCTGGAAAAAATAATACTGATCTACTTTACAGGGTTGTTGTAAGGATTACTAGCTAATGACCTTTATGCAACCAAACCATTAAGAAAAATGAAATACCCTTTTCTAAAGAGGGACCAGCAGGAAGCCCCCTCTGGCCTCTTCTGTGCTCTGTGGATCCCTTTGAATGTTGTTTCTGTGGATTAGGGGGCCCTCAGAAACAGCCTAGGAGGGTGGAACTGGTGGAAATTGGTGCAACCTTCTATATGAGAACTGGCACCTCATGTTTTATTTTTTCCAAAATGAAGGTGGCTTTTTTTGGTCTGGAGATATCCTCCTTCCAAACAGCTGCTGTCTAGCAAAGATGCTTCTGTATTTGTCCTCATCTGAATATCGCCACAGGTTTTGAAGTTCCATTGTACCTGGTCTGGTTTCTGAAGCATAAACATCGCTTGCCTCTTTTAACATTCCCAAATCTTGCAGTTAGTGCTTTGCATGGATGGTTTGCCACACCTTTCTGTTCAGTTGGCATTGTTTCCCACCACTTCATTAATGATGCACATGCATGCATTACTGGAACATGTCAAAATCCACATATATGTGACAGTATTAAGATACATCCAGTAACGTACTTTAGCAATGCAGAGGAGTACTCATGAAAGAACTTGCATATATGATCATATGGAGATTGCTTTTATGCACTATTTTTGCGCACATCTGCAAGCGAATTGCAGGGAACTGCAACCTATGGCAGATTGCAATACCGTAATGTATTTTCAGAAAGTAAAACTGCAGAAGAGCAGAAGGCAATGCACCATGAACCTCTGTGGGCATAAAGGAATGAGTCTGGGAGGCTTTGGATATCGTGGGATCCAGATTACCATGTCAAGAGATCGCACAGTTCCTCTTCTCCTTCTCATGTGGAGAAAGGTATGAAGAGAGCTGAAGCAAACAGGATGTATTAGTGGTGAGACACAATACAAATGGGCTTGGCTTGACTTGACTTGAGTGTCTGTCTTACTGTACAATGGGTCAAACCATTCCACGCAACTTCAGTGAAGAGGGGAAGCAGAAGACAGGTTAATTAAAAAATCAAAATGTAATTAAAAGAGAGAAAGGAGAATCTTCAGTGCTGGAGACAAACAACTGAAGGACACTTCAAATGGGGAGTGAAAACCAGTGAAGAAGATCTGCCAGGTGCGAAGAAATAGCAACAGCTTAACACACTGCCTGTAGCCCAAGATTACTACAGAGACTTAAGAGAAACTTGAGAAACATATAACTTATTAATCATTACAATTATTTATTTCACGTATTGCCTGCCTTTTGCATTGCACCTCAAGCTGGCTGATGAAATTTTACAACACCACGAGAATCACAGCAATAGAACGAGATACAATCTAAAATAGCTATACTAACACATATTGATTAAAGTTAGTGTACGTGGAGAATAAGGCAGTCTGCATTAATAATATGCTCTCTTACGAACATTTTTGACTGGCGTTTGTATGTTGTCGCTGCTTTCGAGGACAGCATCACAATCCAGCACTCCAAGTCTCTGTTAACAATGGAGGGATCTGAAGATATTGTGGGTGGGGGATCTCAGGAACCATCTCAGGAAACAGCCGCTCCACTCGACCACCATGGAGTATGCAAGGAGCCCCAGGGAACAGTGGGAAATCCCTTGTGCTCAGGTGCAGACTGGGTGGTCAGTTTCCTGGTTCTGTCTGGTATATCCGCTGTACTGTTCAGTCCTCCCAGTGCTGGAACTAATTTGCCTATCCCAGATCATCATGCTCTCCTGAAGGTGAGCTTTGTGGATGTCAGCAAGTCATACGGTGTGACGAGGTGGCTTTAGTGTTCAGTTCAGTTCAATTTATTGTAATTAGCCACTGGCCGTTACAATTGCAAAACTCTCAGCAGTAAAAATAGATTATGAACAAGCTATACAAAATATACAAAAATATTCTCCAAGAGCTTACAGAGCTCTTCTTACAGGGGCTACTGTAAGCTCTTGGAGGATTGGCTACATCAGGGGTATGCGGCCTAATATGCAAAGGAGCTCCTGCTATGAAATGAGCCCCATTAGCATTCATTCACACGACTGCTACCCAGGTCTTAACAGGGACCTGGGATTCCTTTCTTGCTGAGTCGCTACTCACTGGTTTTGAGAAGTGCCATCAAGTCACAGCCAACTTATGGCAACCCTTTAGGGTTTTCAAAGCTAGAGGTGAACAGAGGTGGTTTGCCGTTGCCTCTCTCTGCATAGCAACCTTGGACTTCCTTGATGGTTTCCCATCCAAGAACTAATCAGGGATGATGGCTCTCCTTAGCTTCTGAGATCAGATGAGATTAAACTAGCCTGGCCTGTCCAGGTCAGGGCTGCTGCTCACTAATGGTGTTTCTACTTTGCATATCCTTCTGTAGGCTTCGTAATGCATCTTCTTCTCGTTTACTAGATTTTGTTTTACTTTTACTTTGCCTATGTAAGAAGAGTGGGAGTGTGTGTCCCTTGTCCACTTTGAGTTTCTTTATGCTAGACCCTTTTTTTAAAAACAGACTGCTCTTTGTAACATCTACTTGTCTCCCTTGCCTTTCCGTTGTGAATATAAAAGCATCAAACACCTTGAAGGACCACCTTTTCCCATATTGTCCAGCCCACAAGTTAAGAGCTGCTTCCGAAGCTCTGCTCTTTGCCCCCCATACCTTCAGTGGTGAGGTGAGGGGCAACCAGAGACAGGGCTTTTTCAATAGTGGCCCCTGGCTTCAGGAACACTTTTCCTTTTGAGGCTCACGTGGACCCATCTACTTTCTTTTAGATGCCAGGTCAAAGCTTTTTTTTTTTTGCCCTGGCTTTTAATTAAGGGGTTCATCTTATAAGATCATTTTATAGTGTGCTTTTAGTCTGAAAATTGTTCAGTTCATTTTAAGCTGTTCAATGATTGTTTTTTTTAAAAAAAATTCTCTGGCTGGGCACCCTCCCCCCCCACAGCCCCGACCTGGATAGTCCAGGCTAGCCTCATCCCATCAGATCTCAGAAGCTAAGCAGGGTCAGCCCTGATTAGTATTTGGATGGGAGACCAGCAAGGGAGTCGAGGGTTGCTACTCAGAGGCAGGCAATGGCAAACCACCTCTGAAGGTCTCCTGCCTTAAAAACAAGCCTACCTTGCCACCTAGTGGTGCCTAACGCTAAAAGAGCTAGAACTTGTGGCTGCCAGACAATCTTAGGATCTCCTGGCTATTCTACACACAATGCCATACGATAATTATTATTAATTATTATTTTCACAAACAGTTATGCTGGCATACATTTTGTTGATCTTTATGGTACCACTGGACTCTAGCTTTCCTGGTACGCGAAAGTGTCATCAAGCCACAGACCACTTATGGTAACCCCTTATGGAGGTTTTCAAGGCAAGGGGGCCAACCATAAAGAAGTGGTTTGCCCTTGCCTCCCTCTGCGAAGCAACCAGGGACTTCCTTGGTGGTGTCCAGTTCAAATCCTAACCAGGACCAATAACCCTGCTTATCTTCTGGAATCTAATGAGATCAGACTAGCCTGGGCCATCAAGGTTACGGCCCTGCTTTACTATTACAGACTAATACAGCTACCACCCTGGAATTACAGAACTTATTTGAAGACTGCAGTATTTGAAGTCTGCAATCATGTCCCCTCTAAGCCTTAGCCTGGGAAAAAGAAGGCTTAGAGGGGACATGATTGCAGTCTTCAAATATCTGAGGGGCTGTCATGGAGAAGATGGAGCAGATCTCTTCTCTCTTGCTCTGGACTGCAAGACTAGATCTAATGGGTGGAAATTACAAGGGAGTCGATACTGGCTAAATATCAGGAAAAAACTTCCTAACTGTAAGAGTGGTTGAGCAGTGGAACAGGCTGCCTCGGGAGGTGGTGGATGCTCCTTCGCTGTATGTTATCAAGCAGCGGCTGGACGACCATCTTTCGGGTATGTTGTAGGGCTATCTTTCTGCTATGTTCCTGCAGAGTGCAGGGGGCTGGACTAGATGACCTGCAAGGTCCCTTGCAACTCTAACATTCTATGATTCTATAACTTTCCCCTTAACTACAACTGGGTACAGGGAGAGACTTTGAAGGATGTACTCCTCAGACCTTCCCCAAAGGGTCCCTTAGCCACCCCTCCTTTTGAGTACGTACACAGGGGTCTTAGTGGGTGCACACCCTCCCCCAGCCACATGCCTCCGCATTTCAGAGTCTGTGTCTGCAGTACACAAAACCTAGTCTTTGTTCCATGAGAGAAGGGCCTAACCCGCTTCCCGAGCACCGCAGCAAGGCCTTTTCTCCTTATGTGGACTGACAGCAATCGCCGGGATTGGATTTTGACCCCTCTCTGTTTAACCTAAATTCGGCTTGCCAGGAGGGCGATGTGTTCTGCAGGCGACTTGGAGGCTCGCCTGCCTTAGGTCTGATGCGCCTCCGCTGTACTCCTCGTCTTCCCAGGCAAGTGTTTCCACAGAGACAATGGCAAGGAATTAAGAATGGCACATCATGATCATTTATATCAGGCGCATCTCCCAAAGTTCATCAATTCATATTGCATTAAGGAATTTGTAAACGAAATGTGCACTCGTTTGGCAGAGTCCTCAGAGCAATTATTCTCCAGCTGATTTAGTGCACTTGATAAAATATAAAGGTTAAGGAAGATGGTAATTGGGGGAATCTATTTTTTTAAGACCAAGGTCGACGGAAGAGTTAAGAGGCAGATTAATCCTCAGCTTTAATAACATTTGGTTCAGGATTCTTAAAAAAAAGGAAAAGGAAAGAACTGGCAGGCAAACAAGACCGCACCCACTTGCCCTCTGTTGTATTTCCTGTCCTGGCACAAAATTGTTTTCCTGCAAGATCACCAACAGGGTCAAAGGTTGTACCTCTGCCACTCACAGGGGTGCCAGGGCTCAGTGGTAAAGCATCCACCGTCCTTTCCGCATTTGCTTCCACTTTGGATTTTTTTCAGTGTTTGAGGTCGAGGCAATTTAAGTCCATGGCAACACAGCATTCAAGTATCCTGGGGCAACAGGTAATGTAATGCAGAATTGGGGGGGGGGGGGGGAGAGACCCAGAATAAAAAGAAGGTTGAACTCAATTTTAGTGCAGAGTGGGAAAAAACCTGGATTAAAAAGAAGGTTGAAGGACATGGAGGTGAACATGGATTCAAAGGAGAGTGCAGAAAGGGCCTGGGTGGTCCCCAGGAAGTCACTGGCTCAGTTTCCAGCAACTGCAGTTCAAAGGCTAAAGTCATAGGGGATGTGAAAGACTGCTGCCTGAGGTCCCCGAGAGCTGCTGCCAGTTGGAGCAGGTGACAGTGAGCTTGAGAGACCAGTGGTCTTTCTCAGTAGGAGAAGCATTATGCCGATCTGTTCAAGACCCTATACAGTCCTTGATCCAAGTCTCCAGTTTTAGGAGTGGATGACCAGCATATAATTTGCCTAACACAGATGAGAGGTTAATGGGATGGTCATTTGTGGAATCCTTGGTGGGTCTCTTCCTCTTGGTGGATTGGTATAACAATAGCCGGCCTCCGTTGGTAGAGTATACTTCCCAGATGCATCTACCACTGCAAATAATGTAGCCAGCACGGGGGCCCACTGGGAAGGGTCAGCTTTAAACAAGTCATGAGAAATATCATATGGCTCAGGAGGCTTGCCAGCCCTGAGGCGATTTATTAGTAGGAAGATCTCATCTGTGGTTACAGGGTCCCGATGGGGCAAACTGTCAAAGAGAGCCAGGTTAGCAGAGGGGAAGAAGAAGAGTAGGTTTCTATGCCCTGCTTTTCTCTACCTGAAGGAATCTCATAGTAGCTTACAATTGCCTTCCTTTCCCCATAACAGACATCGTGTGAGGCAGGTGGGGCTGAGAGAGCTCTGAGAAAAACTGGGACTGGCCCAAGGTCACCCGGCAGGCTTCATGTGTAGGAAGAAAAAGAAGAGTAGGTTTTTGTACTCTGCTTTTCTCTGTCCTAAGGAGTCTCAAAGCGGCTTACAATTGCCTTCCCTTTCTCTCCCACAACAGACACCCTGTGAGGTAGGTGAGACTGAGAGAGCTCTGAGAGAACTGTGAATGGCCCAAGGTCACCCAGCAGGCTTCAGGTGGAGAAGGAGTAGAGAATCAAACCTGGTTCTCCAGATTTGAGTCCACTGCCTTTAAGCACCACACCACTCAGCCTATCCCAGAGAATGGCCATGGGGTCATTAAAGCAGCATTCTGTGTTCATTATTGTTGATATAGCACTATTAAAATATAGTACAATTAAAATACATGACATGGCTCTTTGCAGAGCAGAAGATGTCTCTGCCCCCAAAAGCTTACCTTCTCAAATTTGATACAAGGAAGTCCTGAAAAGGAGGGAAATGGAAACAGGGTGGCTTACACATACCCAGCCTTAGGGTCACAGCTGATGCAGTGTCAGAAGCATCATGTCTGGTTCTCCTAAACATTCTTTTTCTTGTAAATAGATGGCACATAAGGACCTGGTTGGGATCAGGTGCAGGGAAGGGTGTGTGGTCAAGTCTTCCCTTTGCATTCCATATTTCATCCAGGTTTCCAGGCACTGGCTATTAAACGGGGGGGGGGGGGGGGGGGATACTTGGGCTTCACATGGAACATCTCACCTGGTTTGACCCTCAGTTTCATTGGTGCTGTTTGGGGGTTGATATTCTGGCCCCTCAATCATGGGTTCAGTGTATGTTCATGTGGGGGCAACCGGTGATAGTTTTGCATCTGAAGTATACATTAGAATCTTGGGGGCGGGGGGGGGGTCCTTAATACCATGAGGTCTAGAGTCTAAGACCACCACAAAGAGTTTATGTCCATCTCTTATTTCTTATGGGTGAAGGGAAGGACCCAGTTCAGGTTGTTCTTTTTCCCCCTTGTGGTCCCCCACCACTACACTCTGGGCCACCAGAGGTCTTATGGCCCAGCTGAGGAAATATAGAAGTCAGGATCATATGAACCAATGCAGTCGAATGGTGTACCCTACAGCCATTTTTCAGCTACTGCAAATCACAACAGCCACATGGCTACTGCTGAGGTGGAAATAAACACTCATGCAACTGGTCCCTTCACGCAATTCCTGCTGGCAGCCCCACATGCTTACATAGGTAGTCACGTAGGGGCTACAATGTTTGCAGACCAGGCCATGGGGACGTAAGATGATGATGCATTTCTTGGCAAAGTCCTGGCTTTTTGCTCTGTCCTAAGGTCTGGCCATATTTAGGAAGGCCGTGGAGTGCATGAACTCCAAATATTAGAATTAGCAGCTGAAAGAGAGCTTGCTTCAACTTACTCGTACACATTATGTGCTTACCCTTTGCAACCAAAGAGACTCTTGAGGTACTCCATTAAGAAATATTGCCCTCTAATGCACTATTTTGGAGGTGGTGGGGAAACCATCTTACCTAGCTAAGAGAAGAGAACAGATCCTTTTCTCTTTGTACTCCAGGGGAAATTCTTTTGCTGACTCTGAAAGGAGCCAACTGGATGTCAGCATTGATATACCACGAGAATTAATGCAAAATACAATAGGACTCTGACTGGGGAGGGGTGGGGATCCTCTCTGGAGTCCCATAAATCATAGGAGTGAGTTGCTGAGACTCTTACCGGGGATAGGGGATCATAAGGAAGAGAATAATTGAGAAGGAAGCATTTGCCGCGAGAGACCTCTGGGTCCAAACAAATCTCAGCCCATATGAGTGAAAATCAGGATTAGTTGAAGCCGTTGAGAGGAGGGAGATCGGAGGCTTAATGTGAAATTATTACACAAATCAAAATAATTATATTAGTGAGGTTTGGGGCAAAGAGGAGGGGGGAAATCTGCAGCTTAAAATGGGAGCTCTTTGGGGCTCAGCTAGCTATTTGGCAGAATGATGCAGGGTTGTCTTTCTTGAACGGTATGACTTCAGGCTGCAGTTCTGTGTGTGTTTGTGTCTGTGCGCATGTATACATGGGCCTGTTGCCTGTTTGAAGCACCAGCCATTTACAATTTTCTAAAAAAAATTCTCCTTGCATGTTGAAAAAAAAATCACCTTCTGGAGAAGGATTTAGCCTCCTCTTCTCCCTGACATTTTGGCACCCTTTCTACCCAAACTGAAGCTTAAACACACACAGTTGGAATGAATGCACATTCTTCCTCTATTTCCCCCTATGCCCAGCCACCTTGTCTCCCTTTGTTCCCTCCCTTATGTCATATTTTAGACCAGAAGTTCCTAGGGTTGGAAAATACCTGGAGACTTTGGGGGTGGATCCGGGAGAGGGTGGGGTTTAGGGAGGGGCCTCAGCTGAGTATAATACCATAGAGCCTACCCTCCAGAGAAGCCATTTTCTCCAGGGGAGCTGATCTCTGTCAGCTGGAGATCAGTTGTAAAAGCTGGAGCTCTCGAGGCCCCACCTGGAGACTGGCAGCCCTAGAAGCTCCTCAGGGCTTTATGACAGAGTGGCTGGCCAAGTATCAAGGAGGCTGGTTGACTTTGGGCCAGTCACTCATGGTCAACCTCAACTACCTCAGTGGGCTGTTGTAAGGGTCAGTGCGGTGTAGAGGTTAAGAGTGGTGGACTCTAATCTGAAGAACTGGGTTTGATTCCCCACTCTTCCTCCTCCACATGAAGGTCACCTGGAGCCAGTGACGGTTCTCTCAGAACTCTCTCAGCCCCACCTGCCTCACAAGGTTCCTGTTGTGGGGAAAGGAAAGGAGAGCAATTGTAAGCCACTATGAGATTCCTCCAAGTAGTGCAAAGGGGTATAAAAACCTGCTCTTCTACTCTTCTTCTAAAATGGGGAAGGGAAAACCATGAACACAGCTCATAGAACTAAGAAGGAAGGTCTGAGTTAAAAACATACGAGACAGATTTGATACAGATTTCTAAATCTGTCATGTGACATGCCCGTTGACTGTAATAGGGACTTAACAAGTAGGGACATAGAAAAACTTCTGGGGGAGGGAAAATGTCACCCCTTGGTCCCTGCTCCCTCCTGCTGCTTCCTTCTTCTCTTCCATGCTGCCTCCTCCCACTTGTCCTTCCATAGCCTCCTCCTGCAGCCTTTCCTTTCCTGCTGTTTCTTCCAACCCCCACTGCCTTGCTTGCTTGCCTGATGCCACCACCTTCTCCTCCCCCACTTCCTTGCTCTTTTACTGCCCCCTTCCATGCTTCCCCCACTGCTTGCCTGCCTCCCCTGCTGCCTGCCTTCCTCAGTGATCCAACCCTATGGCCAGCTTCCCCCTCTGCCTGCCTCCCTTGCTTGCTCCACCCTCTGGCTCTCCACCACTACCCTTGTCCTCCCCACTATCACCTGTGGCAAGCTGTTGCCTATCAACAGATGTGGGCATATCATGCTTTCCGAGAAACAATTGTAACTGGCCACGGAGCGTCGTGGAAGAGACCTGAGTCTCAAATGTAGGCCAGGATCTAGTAGTGCCCCCAAACTATGAACCTAGCTCTATGGGGGGAGTGCAGCCCTCTTCAGGACAGGCTAGTTCTTTAGTCTGCATTGACCAACAGTCTTGTCTGGATTGAGCTCCAGTTTATTGGCCTCATCCATTGGATTGCCTTCTCCCAGCCGGACAGGCTAATGTGGAATAGAAGTGATTGGCTTATTCTACTGTAAACCCCCAGATGTGAGCCTCAAGGGGGCATCCACAGAAAATGCCCTGTCTCTCATTGCCAGATCACCTCTGAAGGAGGTGCAGGAGGAGCCAGTCCTTCGGGTATCCTGACTCAAGCCTTTCAAGGCCTTAAAGATAAGAATCAGCACTTTGAATTGTGCCCAGAAACACATGGGCAGCCAGTGCAGATCTTTCAGCTCATGCATGACACGATATGTGTAACTAACCCCTGACAGCAGCCGGGTGGCCACATTTTCAACCACTTGAAGTTTCTGAATCATTTTCAATGGCAGCCCCATGTACAGCACATGACAGTAATCTAACTTGGATGTGAGCAGAGCATGGATGGCTCTGGACAGATCATGCTTTTCAAGAAATAGCTGTAGCTTTTCAATAAAAGATGCCACGTGACATGCTTCCAACCATAGGCCAAGATCTAGTAACACCCCCAAGCTACAACCCTGATCCTACAGGGGGAGTGCTACCCCCTCCAGGACAGGATGGCTCCACAGTCCCCAAGCCGCTTTTCCATTGACCAACAGCAATTTAGTCTTCTCTGGATTGAGTATCAATCTTTTGGTTCTTATCCATCTCATTACCTTCTCCAGGCATCTGTTCAGGACTTCCTTGGACCTACCTGGATTAGTAGGGAATGGCAGCAATTGCTGGGATTATCCACAATTTGAGAAAGTATTTTGGAACCTATTTGGGGATCTGGTTCAAAGAGCCACATTTTCAACCCCCCCCAGTGCATCAACCCTTCTATGCCCCCTCCACTCCCATTTACTCTCCTGGAAACAGCTGGGCTCTTTTGTTCCTGATGATCTCATCCAGTTGCCCTTTTTGAATGTCACAAAATGAGGGGAGTGTTCCTTGGGATTCCGTTAGATAAATGACAGACAAATATAAACACGCTCAGTTATACAGAGGAGGGAATTGAAATGTCGGAGAAAGCGAGCTGTTTATGTGAGAAACCGTGTGTCTTGCTTAGCAAGGTCAAGCTCTTGGACAGCTTAGTGGGATTTAAAAGCAGGCAGAGTCTGTGTCGGATCAAACCATCCTTGGTCACTATGACATTTGAATGGGAAATCTCTTGCCGTATTACATTGGCTGTTGGGGAAACCTTGCCTGTTCCCTTTGATGGGGGAGGGAGACCCTAAGTGGATAACTGAATTTTGTATTTGTGGGAAGCCGGGTCTCGAGGAATGGTCTGAGAACCAACCGGCAATCTGAGGCTGCCTGCAGTCACACATCAGGCTTAGTGTGGTCTGGCCTCACCTCTAATTTATCCAGTGTTATTTGTTCTGGAGAGTTTCATCCAAACACCCCACCATTATCCCGCCTCACTGCATGCTCACTCCATGGTTGACTGTTCAGATTACTGCTGTGCGGGCACTTCGGTGGCATCCTTGTTAAAAAATTTGTTTTCTGGGCATGTGCAGAAGTGCTTATTTGAAGCACCACTCCTTTTTGACAGCTCCATGATCCTTCCGCCAAGTACTGTGATCATTGGTTCCTATACAATTGTATTTCTCTGCCAGAAGTCACTCCCCTTTCCACTCATTTCATAGGGAAGTTTCCCCTTTCTCCCTTCCCACAGAGCTTTCTTGCCAGACCAATATTATGAAGTGGCTTGGAATAAAGTTCCAGAGGCAGAATCCTGGCTGCCGATGTGGGAACCTAAATAGGGACTATTTTCACAGCTGACCCACCCCAGGAAACTCCAAAAAAGGGGCCTTTTTCTTGAATTTGTCACTCTATCACAACCCCCTGTGGGCTCCCGATCCCAACAAAACATTGTGGAGCATAAATGCACAAGCGGTGCATCATGACCCAGTGGCAGAGATCTGCTTATGCACATATCGCTAACTGAATAAAAAATGGCATGAAGACGGAAGTGGGCGATCAGACTTCCCAAACGGCTTGAGTTTGCAAGAGAGAGCTCAGACATCAGGAAATGCGTGGCGAAACCAGTTGATCCTGTAAAGCTTGGACTTTCTCCAGTGTTGGGAAAGTCAGGGGTGAGAATGGGGGGAGGGCAATGACTGCTGAGTGGGATGGGGATGAGGTTGTCTGAACGAGCATTTTAAATCTGGGGGAAGGGATGACATTGGATCAAACAGCTCATCTGATCGCAACCGGAGTCTTTGGAATTAGATCTGAGTCCAGTAGCACCTTAGTGATCAACAAAATTTTTTGGGGGATAAGCTTTCCAGAATCAAAGCTCCCTTCATTAGATACAAGTAGGAATGGAGATTCCTGAGCTCTTATATCCTAGTCAGAAGGTGGCAGGGGTGTTGCAGAGAAGGGAGTCAGGGGGAAAGGTACAAAGCACAATGGAGTTGGCTTGACTGGAGCAGAGGAGAAGTGCTTAGGGCTTTGGGGGCTTTCGAAATGCTGAGTGTTTCTGGAGTTGGCCAGAACAACATCGATAGAGCCAACCATGCATGGACACCTGGAGTCCTCTGAGAGAAAAGCAGGCTAGAAATAATGTGAGTAAAATAAGTAAGTTATTGATCTCTCAAGGCCCTAAATTCTCCATTGCTTAGTGTTTGTCAGTACCATTAGCATGAAGGAGACAAAGAGGTCGGCAGGAGAAGGGTGATGCTGGCTTAATGACTAGTAGTGGATGGGTCTAAGCACAGCTGGTGGGTTTTCCTTTTGAGCTTCTCTCTGACTGGGGACACATCTCAGAATTTGGCTGCTCACCCTATTGTGATTCCAGTCTCTCTTGGTGGCCTTCGCTTTGGGGCTAGGAATAGGCACAAACTCCCAAACGAACCCCGGTCCATGGTTTGTGAACCAGGGATTCGGGAACCTGGGATTTTGAAGATGCACAAGATGTGCTTTTGAAGACTTTTCATCTGTATTGTTTTATGGTTATTTGTGAGCAATTCATACATGAATTGTTTGTGCCTTTTCTATATGACATTAAGGTGGTATTTATTATTTTGATCTGGTGTATTTTAATAATAATAATTTAACATAACAAATTTCATTCTTTAATTCCCCCTCCCCCAAAATTTCTCAATACAGATTATTAGACAATATTGCAACAATTATTTAGAATTTACACACAGGCTTTATATAGCTTGTGCTGGTGGTTTTTGCTTTTGACTTGTACATTTTATACACCAGGTCCTTTGTTGTTTTTTTTCAAACAATTTCACGTCGAGTATCATTCACAGAGTTCTGGCTGAACATGCAAATTGCACCACGAAAGCACAAGCAGGTATTAGCAGACATAGCTTTCAAACCTGTAGGTTCTCAGCATCCAGTGCAGGGGGAGGTGGGGAGGGGGGCTGAGAGCTCTGAGAGAACTGCTCTTGAGAGAACTTGTGACTCCCTAAAAGTGGGTTTGAGTCCCCCCCACACATTGATTCCCCCAGCTTCTCAAAGGATTGTCACCTAAGAGGGTGGGAGGGAGGGGATATGGATCAAAATAATTGCCACCCACATTACCTCAGAAGATGGGGGTCACTTGGAGTGGGGAGTTTGATGCTGTTCTTAACTGATGGGCAAGCTTATATGGGAGTGGGTAGACCTTCAAAGTCCTTGGTCCCATGCCATTTAGGGGATGTGTGAAGAGATGAGTATCCATTCCAGGATCCTTTATTGTCCAGTCAACAAGGTTAAGGGAATCTGATAAGCAAGGTAATAGCCTTAAGGCTCTTGATAATGATTGACTGGTAAAGCCTTAGCTGACCGAAGCAAAGTTATACCATTCTAAATTCATTGAAGTCTGTTATGCCTTTACTTCATTTATACCCCATGTTTCTCCCCACTGGGGGTCCAAGGCGGGTTACAATGTTCTTCCCTCCTCCATTTTATCCTCACAACAACCATGTGAGGAAGGTTAGGCTAAGAGTCAGTGAACAGCTTCCATTCCAGGGTGGGGATTTGAACCTGGGCCTCCTCAATCCTCCTCCAACTCCCTAACGACAACAACATGCTGGCTTTGCCACCATCTTCACACACAATTCAACACTGTTTCCCTATTAATGCCATCCCACTTCATTCAGGTTCTTACCAATCATTCAGCCATTGTTTCTCACACCTGCAGCTTCCCCACTCCTCCCCATGAAGCCAGCTGGGTGACCTTGGGCCAGTCACAGTTCTCTCAGAGCTCTCTCAGCCCCACCTACCTCACAGGGTGTCTGCTATTGGGAGAGGAAGGGAAGCCGCTCCAAGACTCCTTTGGGTAGTGAAACTCGGAGTATAAAACCAACTCTTCTTCTTCTCCTCTTCTCAAAAGTCAAAGCTCGGCATTGTTGGTAGGAATGGACAAAATTGCTCATTTTTGTTTCTTTTTAAAAAATATCATTTTCATTAAGACACTTCTCATTTCACCCATTTCCCCTTGCTAGTGTTTCCCATTTATTTATAGCCACCTTTCTTTCTGAAGGGGGAAACTCAAGGTGGATCACAACATACAAAACGGTGCAATCAGACAGCATAAAGCAATCACTGACCAATGCAGCTGGACTAGGTTTACGGAGTTAGAAAATCATGCGACTAACAAACCACTTGATGCAATACAGAGAGTGGATCACAGGGTATAAAACAGTGCAGTCAAAGAAAGGTGGTGCCTACTGTCATCACTGCTGTAGAGGACAATCCTATTCTACTAACATTGGTTCAGGTACAGTAGAGCACCTCCTCAGTGAGGTGTCTGCCAAGTGCTGATGCCCCGTCTCCACAAGGAAGTGCATGCTGACCTCATCATCAGCCGCCTCCTCTGCTTGAGGGTTGAGGTAGAAGATGTACTCCAAATCTCTCTCTTTTACGCCATAGCACCGAGCAGCCCTGTTTGCTGGGTTTCCAGGGCCCCTTCATTGTCTTTTTGCATGCCCTCTTTCATGCTAAAGGAGAAGTATTTGAGGTGGCTCCCTCTTCTCTCCCTTGGGGTTCCTGAGTCCATACCAGCTCCAATGCTGCTCCCTGATTACTCTCCAGTGCTTTCATCACCTTCTTTAGGTAAATACCTTGGGGTCTTGACAGCTGACGTCATAGCCTGGGTTAGCTCTTCCACTTCTGATTGTCACAGGACTGGCTCTGATGGCCAAGGTCCCTGATGAGGGTGTTCACAACTGTAACATCCCTAATTATAGGGGTGAGGTAGAGGATAAAAAGTTGGACTTGGGGCTTGAGTCCCCATTGAATCAACTCAGTGGGTGACCTTGGACCACTCACTGTTCCTCACTTTGTTTCACAAATGGTGGCGACTGAGCCCTGTGCGCTTCTCCGCTCTCCTTGGAAGATGGATAGGTGAACAATGTTGTGCATCAACAGGGGCCTACACAGAGGACAGGAGTGGGGGAGCGACAATAATGGATTTGCCTTGAGAACTCATCTCGAACATCAAGCCCACGCGGCAGAGCATCTGTCGTGATGCATGACTTTTTAATAATGTAAATATATTAACATTAGGAGCAGCCTTCTCAATTCTCCAGTACCTAAACATTACATCATTCTTGGGAGCAAATGTAATTAGAGATCATAAATATGAAAAATACAGGGACATTAACATAGAGAACGCCAATACGTTGCCTTACTTGTCATGTAATTGAAAAACATTAAGGGAGGGGATCATGTTTCGCTTGTTCTGCGAGGAAAGCTCAAGGCTAATGCAAAAGGACAGCTCAGCTGAGATTACTTAAAGGGACCTTAGCAATAAATTTTGGCAGTTGCCTTTAAGTTAACAGAATTTAAAAAAACCATTCATCTCTAAACGGTCTTTGTTTTGCCTTCTATTGTAAGGGTAAATTGAGGCTGAAAACTTGTAACAGCATTTTACCAACTTAATTGTCATGGCTTTTATCAAGGAATTCTGGGAATTATAGTTTGTCAAGGTGATGAGAATTAGAAATTCCCTGCATTCCCTCACAAAAACTACACTTCCCCAGGTTTTTTGGGGAGAAGGGGAAATTGTTCAGCTAATTGTCTGTAGTGTAGGCACATCTTTAAGACAATCTGCATCTCTTATGTTCCATTTCTCCTTCACTCTGGTTTTGAAAAGCATATTTTGAAGATTTAAATAGGGATGTGCATTTGGATATTTTCAGTCTAAATATATATTTGGATATCTAAGGCTGTATTTTGATTGGAATACTGATAATTGGGTCCTGAAAAATTCTGGGAATATTTGGGGTTGGCGTTTTAAGACTCCCAAGTCTGTTTCCCCTCCAGTTTTATAGGGTTGGTTCTTGCTTAAGTGGGTTTAGCTTGCATCCTCTGGTTTGGCATTGGTTGTTTTGGGCTTACAACAGTGTCCCTTGCTTAAATTGACTTCTCTCTCCTGGAAAAAGCAAGGGATTCTGTACTTTGGTATCCAACTCAAAACACACTTAGAACTACTTACCAGGCAAGTGCTGTGGCTTAGTGGTAGAGTGCAAATATTGTGGGCAGGAGGTCCCCAGGTCCAGTTTTTAGTATCTCCCATTAAAGTCAAGTAGTAGCTGAGAAGGACCTCTACCCAAGACCTTGCAAGCCAGAGTAGATAATATTGAACTTGATAGACCCAGTAGAGTAGATCCAAGTGACTTGCCAAAAGCCTTCCTCCAGTCTAAGGAACTTTGCTCCAGCTTAAGTGACTCTTTCCCCAGTGGAAGAGTCACTCACATGGGAGGATGGCTCTTTAGGCTGGATGAAGGCTTCAAACATTGCTCAGTGGAGTGGGAGAGTAGGGGTAGGATCCACCCCACTATAAGGCAGCTTCACGAGTCTCTGTGTATTGCCTAGATAGGTGGCAGAGCACTCCCCAAATCTTCCCCAAGGCAAAATCAGTTTGTGTGTGTTGAGTCTGTACCTCCGGCCCATGTTGCCTTTCCCCCTGGCTGGGTCTGGGGAATGGAGGGCTTCATCATTTGACACAAACAGCTGTTCAGTTCCTGGGAGAAAGGGAGGTTTATACATGTTTACAAATAATTAAAGTAAATTTTTTGGGGAGATAGCCAAATCAGGTAAAATAACCAACTATAGCTTGCTATTCTCTTGCCTACAAACTGTAGTTTAGAACAGCAAATCGTGGGTTGTTGTTCCACGTGATTTGGACATCATGGAAAACCACACTTGGGTCCAAACAGGAGGTTGTCCATCTCTGTGCCCCACATGAAGAGAGGATGAAGAGCACGACCCTGAAGACTCGCTGGCTCAGTCTCTGTACCAACCAATGTCTGTTTGCTGTCTGAATGCAGCCTAAATGGATGCAATGGATAACAGACTGAGACAATGCTGCCAACCAGGTTGCCAACTCTGGGTTGAGAAATACCTGGGGATTTTGAGGGTGAAACCCAGGGGAGGGAGGGGTTTGGGAAGGGGCAGGACCTCAGTGTAGTACAATGCCATAGAGTTCACCCTCCCTCCAAACCAGCCATTTTCTTCAGGGGAACTGATTTCTGTCACCTGGAGATCAGACCTATGTCTATGAGATCTCTAGGCCCCACCTTGAGGTTGGCAATCCCGATTGCCAGTTCTGGGTTGAGGAAATTTCTGAAGATTGGGGACAGTGCCTGGACAAGTTTGGGCAAAGGCAAGGTTTTACCTCAGTGGGGTATAATGCCGCAGAGTCCACCCTCCAAATCAGCCATTGTCTCTGAGGGAACTGATCTCTGCAGTCTAGTGATGAGTCATAATTCTAGGAGATCTACAGGCCCCATCTGGACTTTGGCAACCCTAGGCAGAGATGAGAGGTGAGCCCCTGATCTCTGAGATGAGGATAGGAGAGTTACCAGATGCAGCACTATCTCCTTCTTGTCTGTGAAATAGGAGAGGGTATGCTTACACACATCACTGTTCTTCCAAATGCTGTCTGATCCTGTCAAAGCTATTACTTAACTGAATCTGTTCTCCAGGCTCCATTTCCTGCCAGAGCGCCTCTCGCCTGCCCTAACCTGGGTAGCCCAGGATAGCCCAGTCTCATCAGATCTTGGAAGCTAAGCAGGGTTGGCTCTGGTCAGTATTTTGATGAGAGACCACCAAGGAAGACAAGGGTCACTACACCGAGGCAGGCGACGGCAGACTTCCTCGGTTTGTCTCTCGCCTTGCAAACCCCATGGGGTCGCCATAAATAGGCTGTGACTTGGAAAAAGAAAAAAAGAATCCTCCTGTCTAACCGCTCCCTCCCCCTTCCCGCCAGTTTTGTGCTGTGTGAGAAGCCCCTTTTGGGGAGACCTATTGAACTTAAGGTTTCAAGGCCGGCTCCCTGCAACTGGAACTGTGGCGTTCCCATTGAGGAAGATGGATTTACATTCCTGCTGTGTTTTCCCTCTTCATAAATGTTTCAGGTTCCTTGATCTTCATTTTAACACCTGGAATATCAATCTAACAGTGGCCATTGTTAAGCAAAGGAATCTTTGAGGCTCACCTTGATGATTTGGCTTGCAGAAAATGAAAGGAAAAAAGTTTCCAAGCTTCAAGGGCTGAGAAGAAGTATTTGAACTTCTGAAAGGGCTTCTCACCTTCTGATACTAATGATTTGCCCTGAGGTTGCACAATCTTTATTTGCTTTACGCAGACATTGAACCTGCGGTGTGGTGTGCTTCGATAATAAGCTAGTGGTTCCATATGTGGTAGCCCCAGGGGCCTTTAAATCCTGATGGCTATTTATTTATTAAGGCCGCTGGGGTATCACTTTACCTTTTCGAATCAAAGCGGCTTGCAATAATATTAAAAACAAATGCCACAAAGACCATCTGCCTTAAAACGTTATCTTGAAAACCGCACAGAAGAACTTAAAGCATCTAAGATCATCCAAAAGTCCTGTGAAAGAACTCTGTTTTGCAGTTTGCCATGAAAGACAGCAACGATGACGTGACTGGGAATTCAAATGGTACCTTCTATAGAAGAAGCGGGGCCACCACAGAAAAGCCCCTTGCATGTAACTGCTTTCACTTCCCTCAAAAAGAGGATGGACCTGCCAGCCTCCAGGTGGGACTTGGGGATTCTCAGAATTTAAGTTCATCTCCACACTGCAGTTGTCTTAGAGACAATGGATGCTTTGGAGGGTGACTGTATGGCATTTTACCCTGCTGAGGTCTCCAACCTTCCCACATCTCCAGAAGTTTCCCAGCCTGGATCTGGCCACCCAACCCCCCAACCCCCACTGGTAGCCAAGGGGACCTGGCAACTCTATCCAGGACTGCTGACACTTTTGAGAACAGCAGAATTTCTGATAGGCTTTCAGGGTCAACACCAGCACCTTGAATTATTTTATACCCACTTTCTCTCCAAGGGGGAAGACAAAATGCCTTAGAGCATTCTCCCCTCCTGTTTTTTTTTAGGGTTTTTTTTTTTTTGGTGAGTTTATGCCTGTTAGTCATGGTTGACTTCTGGTGACCCTAGCGGGGCTGGACATTCAGAGAGCTGGCTTGTTATTGCCTACATCTCTGTACCGGCCCTGGTATTCCTTCGAGGTCTCCCTTCTAAGTACTTGGCCAGGGTCGGCTCTGCTTAGCTTCCGAGATCTGATGCAATCAGGCTTTCCCTGGGCTATCCAGGTCAGGGCACCCCCCCTTCTCAGTTTTATCTTCCCAACAACCCTGCAAGGTAGCTCGGGCTGAGAAAGCTGAAGGTCTCCCCGTAAGCTTCATGGCAGAGAGCAGATCTGAATGTGGGTCTTCCAGATTCGAGTCTGACCCTGTGCCATGCTGGCTCAGAGCGTGGGCATTCAGCTTGTCTCTAGGGGAGGCTGGGGCCAGGATCGCCCCGGCTTCATCCCCACAATGTCGGGAGTCGAGGAGGAATGAGACCAAAAGCCCAGAGACAGTGGCATGTTGTGACTCGGAAGCCTGGGAGAGAATAACGTTGCTCCCAAGGGGAAACATATGGGTGGAAGGAGCATTTTCCTTTGATTGCTCATTTCTGCTTGGAAGTTAGCGGTGAAACAAAACAAGCAGAACAGTTTCAAAGCAAACAAGCCTTAGGGGTTCAGGAGTGGTGGCAGATGCTGGAGGAAGATCCAGGAACAACTGGGAGGGGGGGAGGGAGAGAGAGAATGAGAGAGAGAGAGAGAGAGAGAAAGAAAGAGAAACGTTCTGTGGCTGTAAAGCAAACACCAAGCCAAAAACCTGTTTGCTCAGGGCAAGGGCTTTGCTGACACAGAAGTCTGTACACAGGGCAGCTGTTTGAGGATTGCATCCTTACAGAAAGTGAGCTGAATTTGTGCTGGTGACACTGGGGGTTGCCAGCTCTGGGATGGAAGGGGAGGGGCCCAGGGGAGTATAAGGTCATAGAGTCCAGCCTCCAGAGCAGCTGTTTTCTTCAGGAGAACTGAGATCAGTTGTAATTCTGGGAGATCTGTAGCCGCTACCTGGAGGTTGGCAACACTCTAAGCTGTGGAGTCTTGTGAGCAAAAACCCTCCTTTGTGAGCGACTGGCATTAAAGTTGTGAGTGAATGATTTGGCTCCTGCATATATTAGTTTGCTCTGGAGTCATCCTCCCTGAGCTAAGACAAAAATGTGTGAGCTGGAGGCTAAAAAACTGTGAACTAGCTCACACTAACTCAGTTTAAAGGGAACATAGCTGCCAACCCCCCCCCCCCGATGGGGGTTGATTCCCGCCCCCGCCAATTTCAGGGCCCCTAATCTGCCTGAAGAGTCCTGCGCTGCCCAATGGGCATGTTACACAGGAGATGCTCTAGTCTTTGGCTAAAAACTTGATGGTGACAATAGAGTTTTTAGAAGAAGAGAAGAGAAGAGATTGGATTTATACCCCGCCCTTCACTACCCAAAAGAGTCTCAGAGCGGCTTACAATCTCCTTTCCTTTCCCTTCCCCTCCCCACAATAGGCACCCTGTGAGGTAGGTGGGGCTGAGAGAGCTCTGAGACAATTGCCTTGAGAGAACAGCTGGTACAGAGCTATGGCTTGCCCAAGGTCATCCAGCAGCTGCAAGTGGAGGAGTGGGGAATCAAACCCGGTTCTCCCAGATTAGAGTCCATGCACTTAATCACTACACCAGACTGCTAGAGTGTTCCCCGTCCAATGTGCCCAGCACGATGATGTCACTTCTGGGTGACATCATCATTGTGCCAGGCACGTCGCTTGCGCACATGCCAGAAAACCCCGGGACCAAGCCAGGAACCCCCCGCTGGCAGACAGGTAAGACTTGGCAACCATAACCCTGGGTGATGCTGATGCAACTTCTGGGCCTTCTGCCTCTTTTGAAAGCCCCTGAGATTTGGAATGATTTTTAACAGCACCAGACATTGCCCCCTTTCTCCTGTCTCTGGCAAATGAGATCGGGTTCCTGTTCGGAATGTTTCTGCCATGCCAGCAAGTCTCCAGTGCTAATCAAGGCATAGCTCAGGGTTAAAGTTTCATGAAAGACAAGCGATGAGGCTGCACCGCAAAACAGCCTCGGCCCTCTTAGTTTTCTTCCAGGCTTGAGTCAGACGTTTTTGCTCCTGGCTCCCCCCTTCCACCAGCCAAAGACATTCCAGAACAGGGCAGGCAACTGCTTGGCCCAGCTGCTTAACAAATAACTCAGTGTCTGTCTGCAAACAAAATGGCAAAGTCAAGGGTGATACTTGGCCAGACACATTTGGAGCAAGCTGAGCCCTAAAACTCTGGCCACCATCTCGGGGGATTGGCATTGGACCTGGCTGGTGGTTTTACAGATCTTGGATGCAAAGGTGGGTGTAAGCCATGCCAGTTGCCTTCTCCTGCACCTCTGGCTGCAGCAGTGCTGCCGGTGCCTTGGTTGCTTGAGCAGAGATCTGGCCCTGGGTGCCAGGCTGAAGGGTCTGCTGTGCCATTGTTGGCATGCATGCCAAGGGTTGCCTACCCCTCTTCCAGGAAACGGTGAACTGTGGTTTGAGCATTTCTTTGGGATGTATTAAAGCATGCCAAGAAAATAGCAGATTGAGTGTGGTGGAGGGCTTGGGGTGTTAGAGAGGGGTCAGGATTTAAATTTGTACTCTGCCAGGAATCTTTCTGGGTGGTCTTGGGCCTGTAACTCTCTCCCAATCAAACCCACCTGCGGTTGCCACTCCAGGATGGGAAATTTGAGGGGTGGAACCAGGGGCAGGCAAGGGAGCTCAGTGGCTTATAATGTCTTACAGCCCACCCTCCAAAACAGCCATTCCCCACCCCCCCAGAGGAACTGATCTCTGTCATCTGGAAATCAGTTGTAATTCTGGGTGATCTCCAGGGCCCACCTGGAGGTTAGCAATTCTAAGCCCATCACATGGGGTTGTTGTGAAGATAACATGGTAGAGTTGCTGTGTGCCTCCTGGCCACCAGTAGGTGATGGGGTTGTAGGGTTGCCAACTCCAGGCTGAGGAACTCCTGGAGATTTGGGGATGGAGCCTGGGGAGGGCAGGGACCTCAGTGGGCTACAACACCACAGAGTCCACCTTCCAAAGCATCCACTTTCTCCAGGGGAGTTGATGTCTGGAGATGAGCTGTAATTCCAGGTTTTGAAATACCTGGAGATTTTGGGGGTGGGACCTGAGGAGAGACAGGACCTCAGCAGGGCATAACGTCATGGACTCCAGCGTCCAGCAGCCATTTTCTCCAACAGAAGTTATCTTGATCAACTGGAGATCAATTGTAATAGCAAGAGAGCTCCAGGTACCATCTGGAGGTTGGCAACTGTACATTTCCTGCCACTTGGGCAGGGGAGGAGACTGTTACTGCATTTTTCAGCAGTGTGCTTTCTGACTTGGCGGCAGTGTTGTTTTCAGGGCTAACCAGCTGCTGGGCTCCGAAGACAAGCAAGAAGAAGGGAAGTGTTTCATTTTGTTCTGTTGTTTGCTTGAACCACTGTGGCTCAGTGGTTATGCACCTGCTTTGCATGCGGAAGGGCAGAGGTTGAACACCTGGAATCTAGAATCTCCAGTTTAAATGGTCAGGTTCTGGTGATGTGGAGGACCACTGCTTGAAAACCTGGGGAAAAAACCCTCACTCCAAATGGACAACATTGACTCTTATAGACCAATGCCCAGGTTTGCCAACCTCCAGGTGGAGCCTGATGATCTCCCACAATTATTACTGATCTCCAGGAAATGGCTGTTTTGGAGGGTACAGTCTATGGCACTATACCCCGATGAGGTCCCTCCCACTCTCCACATGCTCCCTCCACCGAAATTCCAAGGAATTTCCCAAGCTGGAGTTGGCAACCCGATGAATGGTTCTAGTTTTGCTTCCTCTGTTACTGGGCAGGATATTCTTTGCTGAATAGGATATGCTTTTTCATGGACCCAGCTTTGCATGAACGAACAGCAATTCTCTCGCAGAGTGTTCACAAGCTGCTGGTCCTCATGTACATTTTATAATGCGCTCTAGTTCTTGAAACTCCCTTCTGAAAAGCTCACCCTGTTGGACCGCCGCCTGTGCCTCACCCAGGTAGACCATGTGACCTGTTCTTGCAGACAGCATCGAGTCAGGTTTCCCCTCTCAAAGAGGAACCTGCAGAGCAGGAAGGGGGGAAAGAGCCTCAGATGGCTGCACCCGTCTCCTGCAAAGATCCATAGCAGGCAGGCAGATACCTGTGTATTACCAAGCTGCTCTGGGAAATGCAATTTAATCTAATTATTTTGACAGTGTATTAGGATACTTGGAGGGTTTCTTTCCCCTTCCCTAGTCGCGTTTCTGAGAATACGGTAATGATATATTTTATTGTGAATAATCTCCCATGGGCCAAATAGAAGAAGGTTTACCAATTAACTGAATGCAAAGGAGAATTTGTGGAGCGTGGCTGTCTCCGAAGGGGTGGAAGCTCGGGGGAGGGAGGGGGGGGGGTTAGGATTGCCTGACTTTCCCCCTCCTCCCTGCCTTAACTACACCTGGGCCAACAATGGCTGCGGGATTGCTTGTTTTCAGGGAAATTCAGCATCATTCTCAAAGGGTGATTTGATCCTCTGTCTGGCAGCTTTCCTTCCCCTTGTTCCTGCTGTTTGCCGACAGGAAGGAAGGAGGGAAAGAAGGAAGGAAGGAAGGAGGGAGGTTTTAGTTCTAAAGAAAAAGATCCAGGGGGAGGTAGAGGATGCCAAAGACTGTTCAGAGGAGTGCTGCAAACTTAGAGTTGCTTCAGTCAAAGTAGAAAATGGTGGGCTGCTGTTACATGACAAAGTTGAGGGGTCTCCCTGGTGCGCAGGTTTCAGCCCCAGAAGGCCTCAGTTCCTGAAGAGAGGGTTGTTACAGCACCCTTTGCCTCCTCTTCCTGCCTTTCCACTCCAGTGGATGGCCAAGAGCAAGACAGGGAGCCCTCCTCAGCCAGGGGTTGGAAAGGGTTAAGCTCCCTACAGATTGCTGGGGCAATGGGTGGGGTACAACATTTGCTTGTTGGCATGTGTGTGTGTGGGGGAGTGAGCCTGTTGCCTTAGCAACCAGACTTATCTGCCTCCTGTCTGAGTGATTTTCACCTGTTGGACCACTCACCCACCAAAGTCATCTGGTAGGGTTTCCAGATTCAGGTTGGGAAATGCCTGGAGATTTTTTTCGGGGGGGGGGGGGTAGAGTCTGGGGACAGCATAGTTAGTGGAGGGGAGGGACTTTGGGGGGGGGGTATAACGCCACTTCCAAAGCAGCCATTCTCTCTAAGATTTCTGTCTCCTGGAGATCAGTTGCAATCCCAGGAGATCTCCAGCCACCACCTGGCAGTTGGCAACCTTCGTACTCTGTCCAGTACTACTACTGCTGCTTTTCCCACTAGCAGCTTGTCAAGGCTTGTGGGTTGGGTTGGTGGTGGCAACGGCAGCGTTCAGCAAGGGAGGGGCGTCTGGACAAGAAGAAGCCCTGGGGAGGCTGGTGCACTCAACTCTTCCTTATCAGCCAGAATGACGAAATGGAGCCTCCATGTCTGGGGGCGGTAACCAGCTAATACTAGTGCTGGCAGGCTACAGTGACGTTCTGGCTTGTAGGCCTTCCTGGTGCATCTGAGTGGCAATGTGTGAAACAGGATGGGAGACTAGAACACTGGTCTGATCCAGTATGGATGATTTTATGTCATGCTCTTCCCTTGTGTGTGGCCACCAAATCAGGGAGTCCCACTATCGCTGTGCATCAGTTTAGTGTATGTGCTGCTGTACATTGCCGTTTGCTCTTGTCACCCAGCTGGAAATCCATGGCTTGTGCTTTCCCTGCAATCCTGGATTCTGTACAGTAGGAAGTTAGGTGAGGATCCTTGGCTGTCTCCTACCATTCAGTCTGCTAAAGTAGAGCTTTCTTCTGGTGGGAGAAGCCTCTGTCTGGAGGACTAGCTTCTTCCAACAGCGGAAATGCTTCTTGCTGCAGAGGAAAGGGCCGTGGCTCAGTGGTAGAGCATCTGCTTGGCATGCAGAAGGTCCCAGGTTCAGTCCCCAGCACCTCCACTTAAAAGGTAGGTGACATGAAAGACCTCTGCCTGAGACCCTGGAGAGCTGCCACCAGTCTAAGTTGACAATACCTTGATGGACCGAGAGCCTGATTCAGTATAAGGCAGCTTCATTGTTCATGTGTTCGAATCGCCTTCTGGCAGAGGAAGGCTCCACAGTGAATGGAGCCAGTCTATTCAGCCCAATGAAATCTGGAGTGCAGGAATTGGGTGACTCTTTGGATGGTTGGTAGGGTTGCCAGCTCCGTGTTGGGAAATACCAGATTTTGGGGGTGGAGCCTGAGGAGGGTGGATGTGAGGAGGGAGGGACTTTAGTGGGGTCTAATGTCATAGAGTCCACCTTCCAAAGTGGCTATTTTCTCCAGGTGAGCTGACCTCAGTCACCTGAAAATCAACTGTAATCCCTGGAGCTTTCCAACCACTACCTGGAGGTTGGCAATCCTGACACTTGGAGATACTGGCTCTCCAGTGGGTTTGCTAGGATGGGAATTTGGATCCTTAATATTATGATGGCTGTTTGAGACTGAAAAGTTCCCCAGCTCAGACCTGCATACTAGTCCCTTCAATAACCTCTATTTCTGATTTCACTCAATCATGATTCTGTGTCCCGCCCGAGTTGCATGCAGCCATTTTGTCAAAAATACTATCCATTATCAGATTGGATCCCATCTAGTCTAACCGTCCCCAATTGAAACCTGAAATGCCCCTGAAATGCTGCTTGAGGAATCCTTGCAGGAGGGTATATGCCATAGGTCTGCTGCAGGAGGTTTTTTTTTTAAAAAAATGACAATTACCTCCTTTAGGTTGCCAGTCTCCAGGTAGGGCCTGGAGATCTCCCAGAATTGCAGCTGATCTCCAGAGTACAGGGATTCATTCCCCTGGAGAAAACGGCTGCTTTGGAAGGTTGACTCCTTAGCAACGCTCCCTCTAACCTGTGGAGTCTTGTGAGCAAAAATTCTACTTTGTGAGCTACTGACATTAAAATTGTGAGTGAGTGATTTGGCTGCTGCTCTGGAGCCACCCTTCCTGAGCTGAGACAAAAATGTGTGAGCTGGAGGCTATAGAACTGTGAACTAGCTCACACTGACTCAGCTTAGAGGGAACACTGCTCCTTAGCATTATTCCCTGCTAAGATCCCTGCCCTCCCCAAGAAGAAGAAGAAGAAGAAGAAGAGATTGGATTTATACCCCGCCCTTCACTCACTTGGAGTCTCAGAGCGGCTTACAAACTCCTTTCCCTTCCCCTCCCCACAACAGACACCCTGTGAGGTAGGTGGGGCTGAGAGAGCTCTTTCCCAAGCTGTCCTTGAGAGAACAGCTGGTACAGAGCTATGGCTTGCCCAAGGTCATCCAGCCAGGTGCAAGTGGAGGAGTGGGGAATCAAACCCGGTTCTCCCAGATTAGAGTCCGCACACTTAACCACTACACCAAACTGGCTCTCCACCCCCAAATCCCCAGAAATGTCCTAGTCTGGAGATGGCCACCCTACCTCCCTGTTTTGTCCATGGGAATTTTAAGTCACTGCCCCAGTGGTGATGCATGTGGGCCAGGTTTAGAATTTACCCCAGCAACCCTTAGCTGGGAATTAGTGAAAGGAAGGTTTTCTCAGATTGTCTGTGCACGGGTTAGGGATCATGGTAGAAAGTGGGCTACATGTGTCTTCTGGGTAGGGCTCCCAGGTTCCCACCCCATGGCCACTGGTGATGGATTTTTTTTGGGGGGGGGGTAGGGTTGCCAGATCCAGGTTGGGAAATTCTTGGAGGTTTAAGGATGGAGCCTGTGGAGGATTCAATGGAATACAATGCCACAGAGTCCACCCTCCAAAGCATCGGTTGTCTCCAGGGAAACTGAACTGTGAAGTCTGGAGATGAGCTGTAATTCCAGGGGACCCCCAGGTTCCACCTGGAGGCTGGCATCCCTACTTCTGAGCACTCAGGGCACCAAACCCAAGAGGTGTAGTCCTCCCTCTCAAGGTCTCATAAGTAACATCATCCAGTTTGCAAGTGCTGAAATGAGTTTCAATCTTTGCGTGCCCACTTCTTTTTTTAAAAAAAGATCTTTTAAATAGGTGTATATTTGTGTATGACAGTTCGCATTTGTTTTTTTAAAAAAAATGTCTTGTTACTCTGCTTTTACAAGAGATGACCTATTTGTTAAATTGTGTTTCTTGGAAGATTTGTTGTTTTTGTTTTAATAGCTTGAAATAATTAGGAAAGACAGAATCCACTTGTTAAAAAAAGTTGCATTGCAAAAGCAGCAGAACAGAGTTTTGCCTTGATAGAGACAGCCTTTGTAACCAGGAAGTGCCTGGAGGACTCAGGCTCCCCCCCTCCCCCTTGCCTTTTAAACATGATATCGAAAAGACAGGCTGGCCTTAATGAAGCTCTCTTCATTTGATGCCTTCCCCATTATTTCCTCCTCCTGACGCCCGGCTAACGAACTCCTACCCATTATCCCTCTCTTTTTAAAATATAGCATCCTGGCCTCACTATGTTAACGCAGGGTACCTTCCTTTTTTAAAAAAACAGGTAATAATTAACGTTATTTTTGAAAGCTGAAGAAGCAGCACTTTATTGAAAAAGGAGTGACATCAAAGTCCGGTGTGGAGGACTCTGAGCAGAGGAGGCTCTTTTCCTCTTCATTCCACGTCTTTCATCAGAGATTGTCTAAGTGGTTTTGATTCGATGACCGCAGCTTCTGCATGCTGGTATAGCAAAATGAGTGTGGTGTGTTTGTGGGGCAGGGTTGCCAGCCTCCAGGTGGGGCCTGGAGAGACCCAACAATTATAACTGATCTCCAGATGACTGAGATCAGTTTCCCTGGAGAAAATGGCTGCTTTGGAGGGGTGGACTCCATGGCATTATACCCCACTGAGGTTCCTCCCCTCCCCAAACCCCACTCACCTCAGGCTCCACTCCCAGATTGCCAGGAATTTTCCCACCTGGAGTTGGCAACCCCAAGCTTTTGGTTGAAGACAGCAATGGCTTTCCACCTTCGCTGGCACCCTCCTCTTTTCTTCCACCTCGCCCGCTGCGGCCCTTGAGACAGAAGTACAGAGCGGGTTTTAGATTAAATTTTAGATGCCATCTGAAGATCGTGAAATAAGGACTCATTGATTATTGATTTTAATTTGTATTTTTGTATGTTTTAATCTGTCGTAAATTGCCCAGAGCCCTGTGTACTCAGGGATGGGGCAATTCAGAAATTCAATTAATAATAATAAGAGGAAGAAGAAGAGGAAGAAAGTGGGGGGCTGTGAGAGTCTCACACGACCCGTGTAAGATAGGGAGGGGGACAGAAGTAGAGGAGGGTGGTGGATAGAAGCTCATTGGGAGACTTTGGGCCAGTGTGTTCAGTCCCAGGTCGGGGTGGGGCCAGCACGATCAGTCCTATTCCTATCATAGGCATGTTGACTCCCATCACACACATGTCAAGCCGGGCAGGGTAAGTATGGGAACCATCTTGATTAGTCAGGCATTCTGGCTCCCGCACTGACCAGCCAGCCTCCCTGCCCTGGCCTCCCCTTATTCACCCCTGTATTTGGTTCCTGGCTCTGTCCATGGAGAGGTCTCACCTACCTACCTTGGCTAAAAGTATCTTCTTGGCTAAAAATATCTTAACAGGCCTATCCTCCAAGAATATCTCTAATCATCCCCCCCCCCAACCCATCTGTGCTTGTGACATTACATTCCTGAAATTAAACAACCCATATAGGAAGTCGCGTCTCCCGGAGGAAGACAAAAATGCCCACGACTCATCTGCATATGCTAATCCACTAAAACAGAGAGCCACATTTAGAACGGTGCTAGCAATGATAGCACTGGTTATCAGCACATGCTGTTACCCCCATCCCCACCCACCCCCGCTGACATCTTGGTCGTTTACAGATATTGATCCTGCTCCTCTTCCAAGGAGCTCAGGGCAGTGTCCATAAGTCTTCCGTTTTGTCCTTAGACCAGCCCTGTGAGGTAGGTTCAGCTGACAGGGAGTGCGTGACTGGCCCCAGGTCACTCACTGAGCTTCTTGGCAGGGTGGGGATTTGAACCTGGATCTCCCAGGTCCTAATCTGACACTCTGATCTCTATACAGCACCACTCTGGATTTTCTCCCTACCCTTCCTCTGTCCTCTGGTTGAGTGTTTTTTTTTTCAGCAGTGGCACCCGGGCTCTCTGTTTTTTGAGGTTCCTTACGTTTCATCCGGAATCTGCTTGTTGTCATCAAGTTTGTCGCTGTTCTTTTGTTCTCCGCACAATGTTCTGTATCAGCTAGGGTTGCCAGCCTCCAGGTGGGGTCTGGGGATTTCCCGCTTTTACAATTGATCTCCAGCTGACAGCCATCAGACCCCCTGGAGAAAATGGCTGCTTTGGAGGGTGGACTCTAGGGCATTGTACCCTGCTGAGGCCCCTCCCCTCTCCAAACCCTCCCCTCTCCTGGCTCCACCCCCAAAGTCTCCAGGTATTTTCCAACCCAGACCTGGCAACCCTATTATCAACAGTGCAGTTGCTGGTTTTTCAAATGAGGCCTAGAGTATAATCTTATATGCACTTACTTAGGAGCAAGCGCTCCTGAATGCAGTGTGAGTGCACACAAACACTTATGCCCAGAATTAAACTTTGTTGGTCTTAAAGGTGCCACTGGACTCACACTTTGTTCTGCTGCCTGGGCGTGGACATAGCATAGGATGCTGTGAGAATCCTCAAATGAAACAATGAATGGCAATAAACAAAACCAACATGTTTACAAGATCACCGCAAAAGAAGCAGATCCCCCCCCCCCCCCCCCCCCATTCAGGCTCCTTTAAAGGAAGCGAGGTGGCAACTTTGTCCTTGAAATGTCTGCTGCATGCCTCCCGGACAAGGTTCGGCTCTTCACTGGCGTGTTGCCTGCTTCTTTGTTTCCTTTAAGCCTTCCTTTTCTTCTCCCTTCCTCCAGGTAGAGTTCTCTTTTGACTCTAATTAGGCTGGTCAGAAGCCCGGCAGCCTCAAAGCTGTGTTTTGAAATGCCAGGCGAGGAGATGCCTGCCATGGATGGCACTGCTGCGGAGCTGGGCCCTCCTTCGAAGGGGAGGGGATCACCAGCATTAAAGAGCAGGACTCAGTTGTGGCACATTCTACAAGCTACAGGGCTCCGGAAGGTTGGGAAACTGGTCTCCACATATGTCTCCCATCTCATTATTAGGATAGTTGGTAGCCAGAACTAGTGTTGCCAGCTCTGAGTTGAGAAATACCTAGAGATTTTGGGGGTGGCGCCTGAGGAGGGCAGGGTTTGGGGGAAGGGAGGGACTTAAGTGAGGTATAATGCCAAGGAGATTGCCTTCTAAAGCAACCATTTTCTCCAGATGAACTGGTCTCTGTCACCTGGAGATCAGTTGTAATGGGGGGAAGATCTACAGCCACTACCTGGACATTGGCAACCATAGCCATACCCAGGGCTTTTTTTGTAGGAAAAGCCCAGCAGGGACTCATTAGCATAATAGGCCACACCCAACAGCAGAAAGTCATTAGCATATAAGGCCACACCCCTGACAGTGCAGCTCCCTCTCAGGATCAGCTTCCCCGGGTGCCCCATCGGCTTGGCTTCTCCAGGTGCCCAGCAGCTTGTGAGGCACCTGGGGAACCCACTGGGGGTTCCCCATTCCTTAGCTCGAGGCAGGAGCTGGGGCTTGACAAGTGGCCAGTGGGAGGTGGGGGGGGGGACTACTCTGTTGAGGTTTTGTACTGAAGAGTCATCAGTCTTCAGAATTCTGAACAAGCACTGCATAGCTAACCCAATGTGCACTGTCACTGTATGGTGTGGATAGGGCAACATGCAGATTTTTCACATGGCTACAGTTTCTGTTCACCCTAAACGATCATGGTTCATGTGGATCTTTCATTCAAGTTATCATTTCCATTCCTCCTAGACAATCAAGGTTGGGGTTCGTGTGAATAGAAGCAGTGCCCACACGGAAAACTACATGGTGGCTGCCCACACTGGGCTTCTGAAACATGTAACTGGCTGGCTTCTGCTTGCCATGAACAGAAGGCCAGTGTAATGGTCTACAGAAGGCTCCATAGAGAGTATTGTGCTACCTAATATAAGAATGGCTGAAGGGGTCTTCAGATGTTACAGTCAAACATACTAGGAGCCTCCAATGGTGTCTGTCAAGAGTGCACACTACCCACCATCCCTTCTGATGCTCACAGTCTCCACATGGTCTGGAAGGAGCAGCACACAGATCCTTTCCTATAGGTACAGCTGCTATGCAAGCAACACCAAACCCTGATTTTTCAGGGTTCTGGTTCATGAGCACCACAACTGAAAATCTGTGCATTGTCCCTTTCAGACAATGTGGTGACCATCTGTTTCAGGAAGATCTCTGCATAGTTGCTGGCCTCCTGGTAAGCATGTTCATCACAACCGAAGAGTCACCTGCGAGCAGACTCTGACCCAGGAGATCATTTTGCCTGGCCCTTTGGAGGCAGCTTTGCTACTCTGCTATGCAAGTCAGATTGTTCATGTATGCCTAGGACTGCCACCTCCAGCACCTCACTGTGACCTGGACTGCAGCCAACTTTGGGCATATGCATAACTGATGTGCAGATTTGCATGAATATGTGCTGTTTACAATTTGTGTAATGTATTCTGAACACACAATTTGGATTTCCTTGATGAAGAGCTGCAAAATGTCAGCTTTGTAGCTACAAAGTCTAGCGGGCATCATCAGTATGCACAATAGATGTGAGCAACTGGAAGCCCCTGGGCCAAATCTGACCCCTGAAGAGTGTGGCTTAGCCCTCCCCCCCCCCCCCCCCAGTGGCAGTCGGGAGGCCAAAGTCAAAACAGAGCTTGCCAGCAGGCAGGGAGGATTTTGGAATATCACATCTCTATAGAGTTTCCAGCCTCCAGGTGGGCCCTCAAGATCTCCTGCAATTACAACTGATCTCCAGGTGACAGAGATCAGTTCACCTGGAAGAAATGGCTGCTTTGGAGGATAGCATTATTCCCCAGTGAGGTCTCTTCTGAAACCCCACCCTCTCCAGGCTCCGCTCCTCGAATCCCCCATCCCAGAGCTGGCAATCCTACATCTGTACTGTTTCAACTTTCAAATCACTGTTTTGATTTCACTTCTTCCTTGTGCATGTTACACCCATGATCCTTTTCCTTCATGCATTTTCTGTTTCTTCACACTGACTTTTTTTCCTTTAAAACATTTTTATTTGGGCTTCAATAAACATTATACTGTATCTGTATATTAGCCATATAAATGATGTATATTGTATGTTTAATACTGTATGAAAACGGTACAACACACATAAAAAGGCAGAGGATTCTACAAAGCCCAGTGATGTGACGAACCACTTGGGAAGGGGCTGTGACTCAATTTAGCGCATCTGCTTTGCATGTCAAAGGTCCCAGGTTCAATCTTTAGCATCTCCAAGAGTTTTTTAAAGGATCAGGTGATGTGAAAGAAGATGTCCAGCTGAGACCCCAGAGAGCTGCTGACAGAGTAGATAATGTTGACCTTGGTAGACCTGTCATCTGACTAAGTAGAATGTAGCTTCAAGTGTTCCAGCAAAACTGTTGAGCAAAATATAAATGAATCTAAAAAGAAGTGAATATTCATTCATCCTTACTGGTGGGCTGCTTTCTAGGGTTGCTGACTACAGGCTCAGAAATAACTGGAGATTAGAGGCTGGAGGCTGGGAGGTTGGGGTTTAGGGCCAGGAAGGACCTTGGTAGGATATGATAACATGCAGTCCACCTTTCAAAGTAGCCATTTTCTCAAGGAGGAGTGGAAATAACTGTTTTAAATAAATAATAAGTGATCCATGAAGTCTGGAAATTCGTTGTAATTCCAGGGGATCTCCAGCCCCCACCTGGAGGTTGGTAACCCTACCTACTAAGGAGCGTTAGGGCTGACACTGAGGCTGTCGTCACACTCAGAGTTTGTGGCACTATAGTAGCATTACCTGAACAGAATAAATGGGCCCCTCCAGAAGAGAACATCTGCCTCCCGTGGCTCATTTGTCAGCAGTCCATGCTGTTCCACAGTGGAATAAACAGATATGGGGGAAAGTCTGGTATTAATAGGTTGTTCAGTGTTCTCTCTGGGTTTTCTGATGTCCAAACTCTCCTGCAGTGAAAGGAACCTGGAAGGGATGTCTGAACTTGGAGATCCATTTCCACCACTATTTTGTTAGTTGCTGCCTATACGCACATGCAGGGCTCATTTTGTAGCGGGAGCTCCTTTGCATATTAGGCCACACACCCCTAATGTAGCCAATCCTCCAAGAGCTTACAGAGCTCTTCTTACAGGGGCTGCTGTAAGCTCTTGAAGGATTGACTACATCAGGGGTGTGTGGCCTAATATGCAGAGGAACTCCTGCTACGCAATGAGCCCTGTGCACATGTGTACATGAGCGCATATGCACATCCATCCACTTGCATTTAAATAAAACCCACCCTTACAGCTCATCCTGAGGTTGAAGCACAACACTAAATGTGCATGCCCCCCCCATGAAATGGCCATATGGGTAACCCGCCACAGGGTGTGTGGTTTGGATGAAATGCTCCACTACACTTTGAACTGGTACAATTTGAGGCACCACCATACCGTGCTCAACTGCCAGTGTGACCGCAGCCATACTATCTTCTACTTTTCAGACTGGTCCTCTAGGAAAGCTAGTTACTGATCAAAGCTGTACTCACACTAGGCTTGCCATTCCCCCTCTGAGGGCGGGGTTTGCCTGCTTTCAGGGATCCCTGTCCTCCAGCCCAGATCCAGCTGGTGTGAAAACTCCACCCCCAAAGTGCTGCATTTGCGCCAATGTGCCCAGCGCAATGACAGATGAAGTAATTGCACATGGCATATTGTGGGAGAACACTGTACTGTTCAAGGAAAAACTTTACGACCGATTTCCCACTAGCACTGCCCTGGCATTCTTCCTCCGTTTGCCTCGGTGCTGTGCTTGAATTTCACACTATTTGCCCGCGAGGCGCATTTTGACCCGCGGCTCCGCCTGATCTTCCCCGCTGTTTCAGTGATCCTCAAAAAACAGGGTCAAAATGTGCCTCGCAGCAAATAGTGTGAAATTCAAGCACAGCACCGGGGCGAACAGAGGAAGAACACCGGGGCACACTGGGAAATTGGTCTAGTGCTTTTCCTCGAATGATAGCAGTCCTGCCCGCTATGTGCCCTGTGTAATGATGTCACTTCTGGGTGACATCATCACGGGGCACGTGCTTTGCACACACATCAAAGATATCCTGGACCAGGAGAAGGACTCCCCCCGTTGGCAGCCAGGTAAGGCCTAGCAACCCTAACTCACACTATATCAGATACATACACCCTGAAGATTTAGAAACCCCCCTTTGTTTAATGTAAAAATAGACATGATAAAGCAATCTCAGCTCTTTTAAAAGTTCTTTTTTACATCCTTGAAAAAAATATCACATCTCTTTTTCTGGTTCCTAAAAAATAAAGTTCCTATCCAGGGATGCCTTGTCAGCATTCTTTCTGTTGCTAAAATACAATGCTTCCAGTTAAATTCTGTTTTTAGTCTTGCCGATTTCATCTTCAAGAAAGTGGGGATTTTTTTTATAAAGGGAAAAAAAGAAATCTATTTTCTTTCCTTCTTTAAACAACCTTCCTCTGCCCAGTCTTTCTGCCCTTCTGACTTCTTTCAGAAATGCTGCGAGAAATTGTGAAAATCTTGAATGGAGATGGAAGGTGGTTGGATTTCTTTAAGAACGTGTGAGACTTCTGCTCAAAGTAGTCAAGGATCAGATCTTTGTTGATGAAACACAGTTCTTTATTTCCAGTCTCTACATTGGTACAGGTTCTCGGATTATTGTCAGAGATAATGCATATGATAGAAGCAGGTCTATTATACCCTTCAGTACAATTTGAATTGCCCATAGGTAACCAATCACCAAAGGGGAAAAACGGCGGGCAAAAGGGGTCTTTGGCCGTTTGCTTCCCACAGGAAAGAAAGCTAGGTGTTAAGCTGTAAATTTCCCTTCCCAAACCAGACCCCTTAGATGTAACCATATTCACATAACAAATGCTTCCCTCAAGGCTTTCGCACGTTGATAAGAAATGGTCTCTGTCCTCCCCTTGTCTTCCCAGCCGGGATGAATGGAATGCGGAGGCAGGAGTGTGAGAGGCCCATTGTTCCCATGCTTTGAAGTTGTCACTCTCCCGGGCAAACAGTTACACAGACCAGGCCTGGTCAAAGCCATAAACCTGGGGTCACATAGCATACAGTCATACTGGCAAAAGAGATGGTTACATGGTGGGCATAGGGGCAACTAAAAGCAATAGGCATGAATACATAATGGGTGCAGACACAGATTACACACAGCACATAGCAATAGGAAGCACAGCAGAAAGTCCCAGAAATCCTTGTCTGAATCAGCAGATTCTGACAGAACGTCCCTCCTGTTTCCCAGGGGGAGAGAGAAGATAATAGGTGGAGATTCAGCTGTCTTCCGCAGCCAAGTAAACAAGTATGTGTTGATTTGGGGTTCTGAACAAGGTGCAAATTAGTGTGCATTTGTTATAATGCAGAAGACAACCATTTTTCAAAAGGAGGAAAAAGTCATATTTAAAAAAAAAAATAAAGGAAGGGACCCCTGACTATCTTTTGTTTCAGGCTTCAAATGAGAGCTAGGTTGTGGAGGAAGAAACTTCAGTACGCAAGGCATTTCTTTCTCTTCAAAACAGCCGTCATCCTTACAAAAGAAGCGTTTTTGTTTATAGCAAACCTTGCTTCCCTCCTTGTAGTTGTGATTATTGGAACAATCCATCTAAAGTTAAGCATGTTGAAGAGGAAAAGTTAGAGTTGGTCTTCAAAACCTTGTTTCATCTGGCTGCTTCCTTAAGGCGATGTTTCCGCCTTCCGGTGTAACACAGACAAGCAAATACCATGTGATGCAGCCAGGGGTCATTTTGTAGAAAAAGAGGTGCAGGAGCTCATTAGCATAACTTATTTGCATATGCTACACCACCTGACATCACCGGAAGTATGTCAGAAGGCAAGAAAGAAAAGAGAGAGAGAGAGAGAGAGAGCTGGCAGAGTGGGGACAGCTACTAATCCAAGCCTCAGAAATACCACTATTCTGGGAGGATAGCTTCAGTGGTGGCTGAAGCCTTCAGAAGGCTGGTTGGAGGAACAAGGACCTTTCCAGGGGACACAGTCATTTTGATGCAGCCATGACACAAGCGGGCATTCCCCCGCTGGGGGGGGGGGGGAAGCTGGCACCAACTCCCGGAGCTGCGCTCCCCCGAGCTCCTGCTCAAAATGACCCCTGGATGCAGCATCTTCAGCAGTCATGTCTGAAGGAGCCTGAGAAATGTAGATACCCCAGAGTTCCTTGCATGTGTCTTAGACACAGTAGCACTGGAGTTGCTGGCAAAGGATGAGCAAAGTTGTGTGGGGAGAGAGGAAAAGTGGGAGAGAGGGAGATATCCTCTAACTGCCTATTAGCATTCTGGCCAGGATTCTGCATGGCCAGCCTCAGAGGAGGGTTGCCAACATTCAGGTGGAACAGTTCCCCATTTAGGTTATGTGGACAATCTTCAAGTGGGCTGGAAACGCTATAGAGCATCTTTTTTGCCCACTTGAAGATAACCTAAATGGGGAACTGTTCCATGAGAAAGTATGTCTTTTGACTTTATGAAGAACTAGGAGTAAGGCCCATTGTGGGAAGAAATACAATGGGCTCTAAAAGGAAGCTCCAGGTGAGTGTTCTGGCTGTGGCTGGTGGGGCGGCAGAGGGAAGGGGAAAACAGAGGGAGGCAAGCCATGTTTCTTTCCTTCTGCTTAGCTGTAAGGCAGGGCTGTCTCAAGTCCTTTTGCTGCCCCAAGTGGGTAGTATGGGAGGACAGCCTCAAGGTAAGAGGAATGGTTCCCTCTACCCCTGACTTATGTTGATTTGGGGCTATGCAGTGGCAGCTAAGGTTGAAAAGCACCTCCTCCCGTGCCACATCTTCCGGGTTCCAAGGGTCTGGAAAGCGGTTCCATAGCCAGCGGCTGCAAACTCTGGGTTGGGAAATACCTGAAGATTTGAGGGGTGGAGCCTGGGGAGGGTGGGGTTTTGGGTGTGGAGGGACTTCAGCAGGGAATAGTGTCATAGAGTCCACTGCCCAAAGCAGCCATTGTCTCCAGGAGAACTGATCTTGGTGATCTGGAGAGCAGTTGTAATAGCTGGGAAATTTTTATGTAGGAGAAATTATGGGCTGTGGCACACGGTGATTGGCAACTCCAGTGACCATTGAAGGGAAGATTGGGAGATGTATTTTACCTCAGAACACATTCAATGACTCCCAACAGCAACAGCGAACTGTTTGGAATTTTAGAGGCAAAGGCCAATCAGACCACATATGCAAATGACCTCTGTGTTCTGACTGGCTATGGGAGGGAGAGGAACAGCCAACAGTTTAGAATGTTGGAGGCAAGATTCAGGCAATGCAGTCAGTGGATAGGAGCAGCTTCTGAGTGACACACCAGGGAGCCAACTGATTTGGGAGTGCATGGAATGTTCAGCAAAGTGCCACACGAAAACACAATTATAAATAAGGGAGATGTGCAAGATAGAAGACAACTTTGTATGTTCACTATGGTTCTGGTTTGGATGAAAGTTGTCATACGAAATGAATATCCATTCTGAAGAGATTCGTCAACTATTCTCAAACAGCTTTTTACACCTTTGTTGTGTATATATATTCTCTTTTGTATATGGACCTTTTTGTATTTCGTATTCTTATACCTTAATATATGATATTTACCAATTGTTTACTACTTGTCTACATGATTTAGCGCTTTACTATAGCTTACCTAGGGTTCATTGCCTGCATATATCTGAGGCTGTGACTATCGATATATAGCTTTTTTTAACCCTATCAGAGTAGCAGTACTGTAGAAACTTCCAGGCCTGGGGGTAGGGTGGTGGAGAGGATATTTCCCAAGTGGTCATGAAGGACAAAACCAAACAGTATTAATTTTAAAAATAATAAAGATGAATGATTGTTTCCCTTCCTTAAAATTCTCTCTCCCCCCCACATGTCTCTATTGTAAAGCACCAGACACTCCACCATGGATGGCTGAGTGGCTGAGAGTTAATGCTGCTGGATCAAATGAACTGAATGGCCCCACTTCTAGGTGGCATCATCCAGATCAAAAACAGCTCTTTCCTGAGTCGATGATACAGGTGGGCTTTCTGCTTCTATTCACTCGTAAAAGTCTTCTTAATTGCATTTTTTGTCTCAGGCCTTGGGCAGTTCTAGGTGTTTCAGAGGTTTCTGCAGAAAAGAAAGTCATGAATTCATGAATAAGACATGAATAAGGAAGGAATAAGGAACAGGGAATAAGGAACCAACTTCAGCCTCCTTCACATTTCTGGGCTGGGAAAATCCCCTTCTCGTGGCATTGTCAACTGTACGTAGTAATGATGAGATTTTCCCCCCGCAAAGAACACTTTCAAAAAATCCCAGCTCACGATCTCTGTTTTCTCTCGAGCTGAGCACCCCATACAGACATGTCAAATTTTCCATTGCCTAAACTGAGCAGTAGCTTTGAATGGTTGTTACATCTGCACAGTTGATGGCATCTAGCATGGGCCGTTCACAGCTTACCGGAGGACTGAATTTATGCGTGCCCTGGGTCATCATGGACCTACGTGAGCTTATCATTTCTAATCAGTGACATTTTGAGTGGAATATTATGATGAGGCAGGCTCCGAGCTTCCCGTGTTCAGCTGCTCTTCCCAGGAGACAGCACAAGAACGCACAAAGTATTTGTGATCCGATTTAGAACATCCAGTGTACACGAACATTCTTTGGGAAATCAGGCGGTCAAAGTGAGCGAGGCCACATATTAAAGGGACAAAAGATGCCACTATTCCTTACCCCGCTCCCAGAAGGACTGAGACAATCAAGAAAGTGCCTCTTTTGTAAGTTAATATTTCTTTTCTGCCAGATATCCAGATGCTGAATGGGAGAGGGGGACAAGAAAAGCAATGCAAGAACATGTTTTGTTATTGCAGTACAATACAAAGCCGTGTTGAATGCTTGATGAAAAATGATTTTTCCCAAGTGTTTGAGAGTGCTGCTTGATATCTGTGATCAATTCATGATTTAAAAGCATGCTCATCCATCATCAGTCACATGTCCTGGAACATGATAGAGAGCTAGGGACTTCACAATGCTTAGCAGGACTCGATTGGTGCTTTCTATAAATAGAAACGTCTTGCTTAGTTGCAGCATGTTTGCATTTTAATTCAGAAGGAAGCCTCACTCAATGGGAATTACTCCCAGGTTGGTGTATGGAGGAATTTAGCAAGGGGATACCTTTGCAGAAAAGCAGTTACGAAGGAATATAACCTCTGTGGTCATTAGAGGACAATTTGGTGCCCTAATATAATAAAAAAAATCCAAAACTCCCCTTCAATATCTTGAATACATCTGTATCAAGTGATCTCTGCTATGATACTGTCACTCGACACACAAGCCTGCTTTTGATTTTCTCAGCAGCAACTGCGAACAGTGGTATCCTATAGGTGCCATGTTTTCTTTCTCTCTCCCCCTGTGTTAGGAAATTTGCTTTTCTCCTCTGGGAATTTTTTAAATGAAACGTTGCATTTTAAACCCCCACCCCACCCCACCCCATCCCATCCCAATCACAACTTTTTTTCTTCTTACCTTCTCTTCTCAACCTGTCATTACATTTTGGGGTTTTGTGGTTTTCACAAAAACACCGAAACGGAGTGACATTTCATGTGAAAATGTCAATCTGATGTGACAATTGTCATTTTGTTTTGAATGAAAAAAATGTTTCATTTTGACAATTTCCAACCCACACATGGTGGAACATTTCATTTCACAGAATTATTTCTACATCTTGGTCTCTTAGCTCCCATTCGGAATGAAAACCAAAATGAGAGCAATTTTTCCCCTTCTTTTCTTTCCGTCAATAACACGGATGAATCATTCCAGGCAAAATCTCACATGTGTGCTTTTGAGGTGGGAAGCTGGTGTGATTGGCTGGAATCAGAGAACTGTTGGGCAGCAAAGGATCCTTAAAACTCATCGAGCTGACCTCATGCACTGAGCGGGGCTGTAATCTAGCTCCTTTGTTAGAGAGGGTTGCCATGTTTTCTTGTGGAGCTCTCCCCCCCCCCCCAAAACCCCCCCACAAAAGACAGAAAAAAGAATTTCTTCAGAACCAGAAGAGATTTCTAGACCTCTCCTGCCAAGCACAAGTGTTGAAAGGTATTTACTGTTTATGAATGACTAGTGTCAGAAATGTGTACATTGAGTAAGAACAGTTATTTTTAGAAGCTTTTACCAGCTTATAATGAACATCTTGTTTGGATCAATAAGAATTCGGTTAAGTCATTCCTTAAACCCCCTTTAAGCACGCTGCCAAGCTCATAGTGGATATATGGAGGTTTCCTTTCTGGATCAAGGAAGCATGTTAAAGGCAATGGAACTTTTGAACAATTCACCTTGATCTGGAGGAAACCTTGGGTGGACACACCTAGGCAGGTTGGATGGGTCAGGTTTGAAGCCCTAATACTTTGTGGAGGCACTAGCTCCACTCCACTGATTTTTGTTAATGAGAAAATTTTCTGTTTTGACAAAGAAGCTTTTACTGTTCAAATGCAAGCTGTGAAGCTACAAGCTTGGAGCTCCTTGGAGGAATGTTGGGTGTGTGTGTGACAGATTGGGGGTCCCCAACTTGTTGAGCTAGTAGGCACTTTTGGAATTTTGAGAACATTGAGTAGGTGCCACCACAAAATGACTGCCATGGAGCTAAAGCTAATCACAAAATGTCAGAAGGTTCCAAGCCCAGCATCCTCTTACAACAGAGGCAGGTATTTCTGAATGAGTGCTTGTTGCAGACACCACAGTGATGACTCCTAGGCTCTTCTGTTCTGAAGCCTCTCTTGCTCCAGTGAGGTGGAGGAAAATCAAGATTGGCTCTTTGCTTTGGGAAAGAAGGAAGTGGGAGCTCGGAAACACATTGGTGGGCAACATGGCATCGCACTGTGGATCTTTGTGATAGAATTAGGCTACGATCACACACACTAAATAATCCACTTTCAATCCACTTTTCAACTGGATTTTACTGTGTGAAATCCAGTTGGAAAGTGCATTGAAAGTGGATTAAAAGTGGATTATTTAGTGTGTGCAATCACAGCCTCAGTGGACCAGAACAGGGTTTTGTGCATATCAATCCCACCTGTACAAAAAGCTAATTTGTGCACTGTAATTCCAGGCCTTGGATGGTCCTCATACATGGAACTCATTGTGGGCTTGATTGGTTTAAGCTCAAACTATGAAATCTTAACTGCCTCCTTCCTGATCCCACTTCTCTTTTAACAGTACAGTGTTTACCAAACAAGTTTTTGTGAATGACCACCGTCGTCCACGCTATCTCTCTTTACTATTGATTGCCCAATCCCTGCACAGAGTGCTGAACTACACCAACCCCTTGTGATGGTTCATGCATCACCTGTGCAGTAAGCCTATTTTCTCCTTGTTAGTCCTGTCATCACTGATGGGAGCTCTCTGTTTGGAGGCAGCCTTGTGAGCAATTTCTCTAGCCACTCCCTGCTTACTCTGCTGCCAATTCCATATTTCACGCCGTGTTGTTAGATTTTTGGTATTTGGTTCTATGCTATATAAAACTCTGCGAAATATGTTTGTCTTCCTTCAAAATCCACCCCTGATTTGCATTTGGTTTTGCTTTAGGTGATTTTTTTTTTTTGCGAGAACATGCGTCGCCTCATGCCAGTTACATCAACTGTTTTCATGTTCAGGAGGGGCAAACAAGCTAATGATGCCCAAGACCTTCTCCTCTGTGTTTTTTCCCCCTTCAGTGAGTCTGTGTCTGACTCAGAATTTTTCTGCATTGACAGGTTACTGCCCTTGATCCCAAAGCTTTTGCCTGATTAATTGCCCATAATGACTCTGCTCCCTGTCCCATTTGATTTGTCGCTTTCTCTTTGGCCCGGTCTCAGCCTCCATCAGGAAATGTATCCCAGCCCCAGTGCCAAGCCCTTGAACTTGAAGGCAAAGAACGATTCTATTAGCTTTGCCGCATTCAGACTCTGACAGGGGGCTCTTGAAGTCCATTTGCATGAGGTCGGGGCCAGATTAAAGGACGCAGAGGTCTTCACTGAGAACAAAGGATGTTCTGAGGCCAACAATCTCCTTCTCGTGAGTCCTGCGTTCCCATCTGCTGGTGGTTTATCCTCCAAAAGTGGGCAGAGATTTGAGCGAAGCGGAGGAGGGCTTTCGGTTGAGCAGCCAACTGAAAAACCAGACATGAACTGGGAAGTCCAACCTTATGAAATCCAAAGCCAAGGGAATTTTCATAAGCACAAGTTGAAGCTGATACCAGAACAGTTACTGCTCGGCAGAGCACTGAACAAAACTGACATTTAACATCCAACGTCAATAGCTAGGAAACTGAATGATATTGAGCACAATGGAAACAATTGTTGACCTATGCTCTTTTTATGCCAGGGCTGTGTGTGTGTGTGTGTGTGTGTGTATTCCTTTGTTCTGAAAAACTGGGAAAATCAAAAAAGAAAAATTGTCCGCATATACTGGCAGTATAGTCATGAATAAACAGCAGCTGGGATAAGTGATAAAAATCTTTGCTTGCAGTCTCTGAGAGTCATGACCTGGCTCTTGTTTAATGTCGAGACAATCAGGCTGTACACACATTATATGTACATTGCATTATAGGACACGTCCGTGCTGTGAAGATACATATGGGAAGGGCATGGGATCACACCCACTGGCCCTATCCTGAGTCTATGTGCAACATAACTTCTGAAAGAACCTCCACTTGCAAAGGCTGTGTGTGCACATGTTCTGTATGCACAGCAAGGACAGGGATCGTGCTTGGTTTTTGCATGCTGGGGATGAAACCTACGGGCACACTCCCTCTCCCTCCATACTAATATTCACACACCTGTAGTATGTATACAGTCTTAAGATGAACTCCAGTTTTGTCAGTTTCCCAAATTGGGTAGGTCACCATCTTGATGATGGCGTGTCATCACACTTTCCTTAGTTACTTCAGTTCAGCCTTGCACACGAGTCCCCAAAAATAGGCTCTGTATCTTTTGATCGTGCCAGTCTATCTAGATGTAGTTATCTGGGGGTACGGCAACCGTGTGAAAGTAAGAAAACTTTCTCTTTTAGTTTAGAGAAATTGTCTCAGCTGATTTTCCTGGAAGTGATAGTCATTCTGCCTTGACCTGGGTGGCCCAGGCTGGTAGCCTGACCTTGTCAGATCTTGGAAGCTAAGCAGGGTCAGCCCTTGGTAATGCTTGAATGGGAGACCACCAAGGAAGTCCAGGGGTGCTACACAGGCAACGACAGAGGTGTCGACTTTTAAAATCCGGGGGGGGGGGGGGGGGCTCTTGTGCGTGTGCGCAAAGTGTGCACGCGCTGGGACCATGTCCCTGCCGCCCCCCCTGGACTGGCCTAGCCTAGCCACTCCTGCCTCCGTGGGGCCAGCTGGGCAACTGCCCAGCGTGCCAGGCCAGTCCTGGGGGGGGAGGCGGCGGCAGCAGCAGCCGGCGGGTGGGCAAATGAGGCGGCAGCCCGCAAGTTCCATATCCCCGCCGCCTCCCCCCCCCTCTTGCTCCTGCTTCCATTCCTCAGTCCAGCATGCTGGGCATTTGCCCAGCTGGTTCCTGGACGGAGGGAGGGAGGAATGGAGCAGGGGGAGAGGCGGTGGCAGCGGCAGCTGGCCAGCCAGCCGGCCTGGACGCTCCATTTTCCCGGGGATGGCTCGAGCCCCCCCCCCCCCCCGTAATTTACGCCTAAGGGGAATGACAAACCACCTCTGTTCAGCTCTTGCCTTGACAACCTACAGGGTCACCCTGAGTTTGCTGCGACTTGATGGCACTTTTCACCACCAATAGTCATTCACAAAACATAAAGATAGATTCAGGTGGGTAGCCATGTTGGTCTGAAACAACAGAAAAAAGTCTGAGTCCGGTGGCATCTTTAAGACCAATAAAGCTTAATTCTGGGTATAAGATTTTGTGTACACGCACATTTCTTCAGATCCAGATCTGAAGAAATGTGCGTACACACTAAAGTTTATACCCAGAATTAAATGTCATTGGTCTTAAAGGTGCCACTGGACTCAAACTTCACCCAACATGAGTACATTTTTACGAATCTATTGTAGTCTGTTTTTTTTTAAATAAAATGTTTTTTTTCATAGCATTTTTTAAAAATCTGGAAATCTGGGTTGCCTACTTAGTGTTTCCAATCCCAGGCATACTGGGAGTGGCCAGAAAACTCTCCACAGTCCATTATTCAGTAATGCCTTCAAAAGTTTAAATGTTCCCCATTTTACCCTTTAAACACATTTCCATTTTACCCTTAATGGCCTCCTTTACCCTGGCCAGATGGAGGAATTCATCAGCTCCACGCCTCCTGAAAATCAATGACAGCTTGAGCAAGCCATAATTAAAAATACCCCAAACAAAACCTGCTCTCCTGGGGCTGGAGTTCTGCCCTCACCCAAGCGCGTCTTGCTAATCCTCAAACTGCTGCAGAGGCTATTCACAGTCACGAATGCTTGCCTGCATGCAGTTCTTCATAGGATCGGGCAGAGGTGCCAGTCATCCAGACAGCTTTTTGTGGCTACCGTTGCGGGTTGTGTCCACGGCTCCGAAAGTTCCGCTCTGAATGCCACAAATCTTATGTCTGAACTGTGAAAGAGCCTCCAGCCACAAACGTCCTGCAAAGTTTTGAAGAGAGACAAAGTCGGAAAGGCAGTTGTTACGACACCGGTGACAAATGTGTGATCCCAAGTTTGAGCGTGATGAGGCAGAAATCTCTCTCTCTCTCTCCTTTGCCCCTTTCGGTTCACACCATTCAAAATTTTTATAAAACCTCTGTCCTGTCTTCTTCTAGCCATCTTTTCTCATATACTTCAACTGACGCTGTTTGTCAGGGCTGGCCTGCATTTGCTGCTCCCTGGGTGTAAATCACTGTCTCTGTTTCATCCCTAGTTTTGCCTTTGGGGAATGCTTTGAGAGCGCTTTATTAGCATGAGTTGCTAGAGTTGTTACCTTTCAGGGTTCAGTTCCTTCCCCAAGAGCTGTAGAAATTTAATGTCTGAGTGGGAATGGAAAGTGGGAGGGTGGAGCAGAGGGGTTCTTGCCTCAGATACACGTACCTGAAGATGAGGGTGCCCTAAAGGTAATGTAGAACTGCCGGAGAGCTTGTGTGCTGGACGGGTTCATTTTGAACGGCTGATAAGAGACGTGTAGAACAATTGCTGCTTTATTGCACATCTTTTGCTGAAGAGCAAGACCACTGTCTTGGCTTTTAAACCACACAAAAAAACGAATGAAGTGTATCCTTGGCGCCGTCAAAAAGGGCTGTCAAGTTGCGGCTGACTCCTGGCAACTCCTCAAGGCGTTTTCAAGGCAAGAGACCAGCAGAGGTGGTTTGCCATTGCCTGCCTCTGCATAGCAACCTTAGACTTCCTCGGAAGTCTCCCATCCAAGTACCGAGTCAGGTTCAAGGTTTTGGTACTGACTTTTAAGGCTGTGAGCGATCAGGGATCCACATATCTTTGGGACTGCCTCCCTGGTATGTCCCCTAAAGATCACCTGCTGGTGATCCCTGGCCCCAAAGATATCCAGCTGTCCTTGTCCAGAGCCCTGGCCCTCTCTGCCAAATAACATCAGGGGTGGGCCCTGCGGGATTTAGTGCAATTCCATGGGGCCTGTAAGATAGAGATGTTCCTCCAGGCTTTCGGTCAAGGACAGCGACAGGCTGTATCATGGCGGGCACCCTCTCCTTTATCCCATCTTTTTTCTCTCAGCCTCCTCCAGGTCCTACCTGTGAGGTAGGAACACAGTTCAGAACTGGCTTAAAATACGACTCATGGATGCCATCCAGAAATTGTTTTGAAGATAGTCCTAAATGGTCCTATTGTATTTTATTTACCGTTGTACATCGTCCAGAGCCCTATCAACTCAGGGATGGGGCAATTCGTAAATTTAACTTAGAAATAAACGAATAAATACTAATCAGGGCTGACCCTGCTTTGCTTCTGAGTTCTGATGAGACACGACTTTGACATCCAGGTCCGGGCAAAGTGTTTCCCAGTCCTTGGAATAAAAGAACACTTTCATGTCTGGGTTTATGCGTTGTGGACAATCTGACACAGTGCCCAGAGTAATGGTTAGAGGTCCAGAAGGATTTAAGCTTTGGGAACAATTTATGTATCTCCCAGCTTGAGAAAATGTCAGCAGTAACGATGAATATATTGCCAAGAATTCTTTTCTTGTTTTTAAAAATATCCCTCTGGTTATTATTGGTTTTGCTTTGTTGAAGGAGCTCAAGGCAGTGTCTGTGACTTTCTTTTCCGCCACTTATCCTCACAATAACCTTGTGAGGGATGCTAATTCACTTAGTCCAAGACCCAGTGACCTTTATGACTAAGTGGGGATTTGAACTCCCCCCCCCTTGTTCCAGTCACACATACTGTGTGTTATCCATAGTGGCTCTCATTGAGTGGTGTCTTCAGCAGCATATAATGGATGGGTGGGTGGTTTGGATAGTAATCCTTGGTATGAGAACTGGCGTATTATTAGTGTTTGTTTTCATCTTTGAAAAATCGGGGGGAGGTATGCTTTCTTTCCTTAGGGTATATATAGCTGTTCCTTCCCCAACCCCCCTCCCCCCCATTTCATATAAAGTGCCAGTTTGGTGTAGCGGTTACGAGCACAGATTCTAATCTGGGAGAACCGGGTTTGATTCCCCACTCCTCCACATGCCGCTGCTGGAGTGACCTTGGGTCAGTTATGAGTTCTTTCAGAGCTGTTCTCTCAAGGGCAGTTCTCGAGAGAGCTCTCTCAGCTCCACCTACCTAAAAGGGTGTCTGTTGTGGGGAGGGGAAGGGGAGACTGTAAGCTGCTCTGAGACTCCTCCGGGTAGTGAAGGACAGGGTATAAATCCAATCTCTTCTTCTTCTATAAATGATCTCAGCAGTCCTAAACACAACTCTGTAAGGGAGGTCAGTATCATCTCCATAAATACAAATAGGGGTGGGGGTGGTTCTAGAAGGGAACCTTGCGAGTTTGTAGATGAAACAGGATTTGAACTCTGCTCTTCTCATTTGCAGCTCATAGGCTGAGGACAGACTGGCAACCTGCCCTGGGATAGGTCCACATGGGAAGCGGGGGAAGGGAGCCTGTTCAGACATGCGCAGCTGTCCCTCGGCTCCCTTCCATACTTACCCGCTTTGAAGCCAGTTTTCTCGCGCTTTAGAAGGACACCAGGAGAAACCGGTATCCGGAGGCCATCTTGCGCTTGCCTCCCACTTCCAGGCAGTGTGAACCGGAAGAAGGCGGGAGGCAAGTGGAGGCGGCAGTGCGAACGCGGCATTTTGCCAGTTTGTGCATGAGCGCTCATGCGCACATAAGCGCATGCACACATGCGCAAATTGCTGAAACAGCCCTATCACGAGCTGCGGAGGCCGGCCCACCTGGGGCCACTCCGCAGCAGTCTGAACGCTCCATAATGGCATCCTTGCGCAATACCCTAGCCAATGTGGACAGCCAGCCCCGGGGGGTTTCCCCCCCGCAGCTTTTGCCTCTGAATTCATCCCACTCCAGATTGCCAGTCTGTCCTCAGCCATAGCCCAAACATTACAATCACCTTGCAATTAAAAGGCTTCAGCGGATTAAACATGCTGTCACGGATGGACCATGGGGCTGCATTTTACTAGGTAAGCTTGGGATCACAGGCCATGGAGTGACTTCTTTTTAAAAAGCCCCTGTGTCTTCTGCATAAGGAATCTTAAAGACATCTTTTCCTCCTGACAGTGGCAACTTTTCTTTATTAAGCTTTTGTCAGTCCACATTTCCTTCAGTATTGGGTAAAAGGGATTGAGGCAGCAGCATTTGTAATACACAAACGTATTTAAATATAATTGAGTAAAAGCCAAATGGCTAATCTACGACAAAAGAAAGTCTTCGGCAGGTACCCAGGCCGCAAGGAACAGGGACACGGGGACGGCTATTACAAGGGGTTGGTGGCTTTCCTCCCCACCCCACCCCCCTGCTGTCCTTTCACTCTAGCAATCTCAGCCACCAAAGTCCCCCTTTCCTTTGTAAATCAGCGGAGACATAATGACGATGTTTTGGAAGTTGTACTCAATTGACGGAGCTACTTCTCAATCTCGGAGCTTTACATAACCTCCTTCTTAACGTGCTGTTATTTCCTTTATAGATAGACCCATAAATTACTCCTGGTACACAGAATGCGTGGGAGGCTGCTTGCGTTGCACAGCATGGGATTCAGACCTGCGCATTCAAATAGCGGCAGACAGCTGGAACGCAATCTGTGCACAGGCACTCAAAGCCTCCAGGTCTATTAAATACAAACTTCGAAAGCATCTATTGAGAATTTTATATCTTGCATTACCCTAGCGATGCCATAAAGAATTGGAGCAATCTCACTGGAGGCATAAACGCTGCAACTTAGCAACTGGGATTGCTTTAATTTATATGAATGTGTGTGTGTGTGTGTGTGTGCACAGCTCTTGGGGGGGCATCAATAGGGAGGGGAGCATCCCAGGTGCTTGTTTGCCTGGGCTCTTAAAAATGTGAAATGGCACCTAAGAATTTAAATCCGCCTATTGAAATTATGTTGAACTTTAAAAAAAAAAATCCATTATAAGTCTGGTCATCTTGGTTATGGAAACTACAGGTCCCATGATGCAGTGCAAACCTGGCTGTGCAGTGCATGCTCATCAGCATTCAAGGGTTATAACAGTGGAGCATGAGTCTATGCAAAGTTATTCCAGTCTAGGTCCATGGATTTAAATTTGAATAATTTAGTCTAATCTAAATCCATGGACCAAGACTGGAATAACTTTGCATAGGCTTGCGCTCCACTGTTAGAACCCTTGAATGCTTACAAACATGTGCTTCACAGCCAGGTTTGCACTGCATCATGGGACCTGTAGTTTCCATAACCAAGTTGACCAGACTTATAATGGATTTTTTTATTTAGATTTGAGTAATTTAGCCTATATCGATGCCGCAGGCATGGAGTTGGGTAAACTCCAAGGGCCAGTGGGGGACAGGAGGGCTTGCATTATGTGGTCCATGGGGTTGCGAAGAGTCAGACTTGACTGTGTGACTGAACAACAACAACGACTTAGTTTAAGATTATACTGTATGTCTAGACAGTCTGGTCCCTTGCTTGGTATAAATCAGAAGTGGCACAAGTTGAGTGCTCTGAGTTTCTTGGGAGATGAGCTGGACATAAAACCTGTCTGTCTGTTATGCTAGCACCCATCTGGTTTTATTTTTGATTATGACTGTATTGATTTGTTTTTAATAATTAATTGTAGTATTATTTTAACTTGTGGTTACCCACCCAGAGCCTTGAAGCACAGGGGAGAGAGGGCTAAAAGTCCAATCAATCAGTCAAACAAACAAACAAATACGTTCCTGACCCTGTTTTAGCCATCTTTAGGTGGCTGAATATTCAGAGTTGGCCACTGCCTATTACCTGCATCATGAGTCCATGGCCTTCTTCATGCTCGCCAACATTTCATAGACAATAAGGATACTCTTCTATTTGGTAACACTCCTAGACTCCCGCTAAGGATTGCCGGCTGGCGGATCTCCTGCCCCTTATATTTTTATTTATTTATTTATTTATTTTTGGATTTATATCCCACCCTCCCTGCAAGTGGGGTCAGAGCAGGGCACAGCAGTTAAAATACAACATAATAATAAATACAGTTCATACAGAGTTAATTTTTTTTTTAAAAAAAACAACAATAACAGACAGCAAAAGACTTGGTTTCTGGTATCCACACCTGCCTCCCACAAGTGCAGAAATCAGAAAATACCATGCTGAAGACAATTTACAAAGTATCTCAAATAGGTAGATAGATATAGATAGATGATAGATAGATAGATATAAAATTTTTAAATTACATATTTTATTTCATTTTAAAAAAATAAATAATTCACTCTCATGAATAGTGATATTTGGATAAATATTTTGGGTAAGAGCTCTAACTCCCTGAGGAAGACCTGGAAACAGGAGGATATCTGGACCTCTGTTGGAGGAGGAGGAAGAATGAATAATTATTGGACTTAAAGGAGTCCTCCTTCAGAAAAACTTTTGTACTATTTAGGAGGATGGATACTAATATAGGAGTTGTGCAATATCTTTAGTTATATAATTGGATGCTACTTAGTATTTTGGGATTTATAACTCTTTCTATGTGTTTGTGTTAATTAATATGATAGTGAATTATTTATTTAAAAATGAAATAAAATATATAAAATATTTAAAAATTTATAGATAGATAGATAGATAGATAGATAGATAGATAGATAGATAGATAGACAGATAGATAGATAGATAGATAGATAGATAGATAGATACTTTGTAAATTGTCTACGGCATGGTATTTTCTGATTTTTGGTATTTCCGTCTTACCGTGGGTCCTATTTTGGTTTTGTGTACCACAAGTGCAGAGCATATGGTGACTAAAACAATGACCTATTCATCAGATGCCATAGTGATCTGCCAGAAAGGGCAGTTCACCTGGGCAGGAGAGGCCAAAGTCTTTAGGCATCTGCCGCCTCAACCAAAGGCCGAGCAAAACAGCTCCATTTTACAGGCCCTGCAGAATTGCATTAACTCCTCAGGGCCCTGATCTCCGTGTTATTAGTATATAAGTTATAATTAAGGTACATGTTTGTTGATGATTCTGATTTTGAATTCTGATCTTGGATCGTAATAATCAATCAATCAATCAAGTGGGAGCATGTTCCACCAGGCCAGAACCAAGGCAGAAAACACCCTGGCCCTGGTCAAGGATAGATGGATGTCTTTCAGGCCATGGAATACCAGCAAATGTTTCTTGGCAGAGCACAAAGCTCTTTGGGGCACATAAGGGGAGGGGCGGTTCCACAGATATGTTGGACCCAGGCTGCATAGGGCTTAGAAGGTCAATACCATAACCTTGATCTGAATCAGGTACTTGATTGCCAGCCAGCGCAATTGGCGTAGCACTGGCTGAATGCATGCCCGCACAGACGTCACAGTCAGCAGGCACACTGCCACATTTCGCACTAGCTAGTTTCTGGGTCAGGTTCAAGGGCAGCCCTATGCAGAGCATGTTACAGTAATCCAGCTTGGAAGTGTCCACTGCATGAATCACTGTAGCTAAGTCCTGGGAAGAGAGAGATAAGGAAACAGCTGCCTGACCAGCCAAAGATGGTAAAAGGCCGATCTAGCAGTAACCTGGGCCTCCACAGAAAGTGAGGCCTCCAGGACCATCCCCAGGCTCTTCACCTTCAGTGCTCGCAACAACGGTGAGATGATGATGAGATGAGATGAGATTAGATTGGATTTATACCCCGCCCTTCACTCACTTGGAGTCTCAGAGCGGCTTCCAAACTCCTTTCCCTTCCCCTCCCCACAACAGACACCCTGTGAGGTAGGTGGGGCTGAGAGAACTCTTTCCCAAGCTGTCCTTGAGGGAACAGCTGGTACAGAGCTATGGCTTGCCCAAGGTCATCCAGCCAGGTGCAAGTGGAGGAGTGGGGAATCAAACCCGGTTCTCCCAGATTAGCGTCTGCTCACTTAACCACTACACCAAACTGGCTCTCCACCAAGGGTTGGGGGGGGGGCTGATTCCTGACCCTCCCCCACCACGGCTCAGATACAGGACCTCCATATAGTTCTATACAATTCTAAAGGCTTGTCTCTGCCTTTGGTAAGTAGAAATCATTTACTCTGCAATTGCCCGTCTTACTGTGATTTATGGAGCAAGATGTCTTACTAGAAGTATACCTTTAAAAAAAAAACCCTCTGTTTCATAGAATGTTTAATCTTACAGTGGTTATGGCTGTATGTATTCAATGAATATCAAACACATTCAGCAATGTTTCCTATCTGGATAGGCTGTTACAGGGAGAGTCCGTATGCATTTATTTATAAGTCAGTCTAGTAGAAGCGAGAGGCATCTGTCCCTCACACACGCATGTGAAATGTGATTCTCAGCACGCTACTGAGTTAAGTGGCTCATGTGCGGTAGCCCTCTACTCATTATGCCTCTATACATTGACTGAATGCGTAGGAAGAAAGAGTGAGCCAGTTCCTCAGCTCAACTTCCAGGTCATCTGTATGGTGTGGACATGTATGGTGTGAACATGTGTCAGAGCATATGCTCCCTCCCCTGAGTGGGTATGCCGCTTCCCAAACGTTGCCACTAACAGGGAGGGAGCATACACTCAGGCATCCCTTCTGTGCATAGGCACAGTGCTCATGAGCTGCCAGTCATGTGGAGGTAGGGGTCGGAGCCCACTCTCCCTCTCTGTGCATTTAATCAGTGTGCAGAGGGGTCAGGTGCACATGAGTAGCATCTTCAGGGTTGCAGCCTTAGCATCAAGATTCCCAGGAAAGGAAACGTAGTGCATGCTAAGGACATTTGAGAAACATGTCTCCTAACATCTTTTCTAAAAGGGTAAAAGAAGGAGAAAAAGTGGGCAATGATTTATTAGGGATAGGTATAAAAATAATGATAAGTAAAGGTAGAGGTTTCCCTTGCTTGAAAGCCAGTCGAATACGGCTCTAGGGATGCGGTACTCATCTCAGTTTCTAAGCCGAAGAGCCAGCGCTGTCCAAAGACATTTCCACGGTCATGCGGCCGGCATGACTAGACACCAAGGCGCACGGAACGCTGTTACCTTCCCACCGAAGTGGTACCTATTTATCTACTTGCAATTTCTTGCTTTTGAACTAATGATAGTAAATAAATAATGATAGTGTGAAGGTATGGTACTCCTGTATACCATCTTGTGATTTAGGAGGTATCAGTCTCTGAAATATATTCAGACCACTGGGGAAGAACTCTCGTTTTCATACACAATATGTACCCCGTTGATTTACTTTATGGCAGGAGGAGTCAAGTGGAGAAATAGAATTGACATTAGGCACAAGAGAAACACTCAATTAAATCCTTTGCTCCAGACCTGTCACTTTCTCTCGGATGAAGGTCTCTTGGCAAAAAGTCCTAGATTTCATGCTTAGCGTGTATTGTATCGCCCTGTTACTCTGACCCAATAAACTTTCATTTTCAGAGCTTGGGGGAAAATATTTCACCTGAACCTTAATTTAAAGGGCAATTTCTCTCCCCACGCCTGACTGTAGCTTGGCTTGAGCACTTGCCAGAGATCTCCTCTGAGTGGAGACTAAGTTCCAGCAATTCAGTTTAGTCATCTGTCCGATTTCATTACTGTAACATAACCCAGTTTGAGTGGTGGTGGTGGTGGGGGAATGGATGTGAAAATGTTTCTGAACATCTCCCTTAATTTTAAACTCGATTGCAGTTGGCAACTAGAGAAGCAAGCAACATGCTACAAAAACCCAGCTGGCGGGGTCCGTGGGAAGTCTCAGGTTCCTCCTTAGGTTCTGTAGGAAGCCAACTGCCCTGAACTGATGCAAGCCAAAGTCACGGTCCTGTTCCATTGCCAGAGCCTTTTCTGACTGTTCAGCAGAGGAAAACGAAAGGATGAGGCAAAGGGAAGCAGAGGTGGGTGGGGTAGAGGAAGACTTGGCCTATAGGTGCAGTACAGTGACGTGGTAAGGAGGCCACAGAGCCTTGGTGTGGCCCAATGGACTGTATTACTTCAGGCTGCAAGTCCACCTCAGGAGTCCATCTCAACAGTTCCATGATGGTTTCCTGTGATCTTTTTTAGCCCATGGCATTCTGGATGTATACCTGAAAAATGCCCCAGGTATACATCAGTTTTTTTAAAAAAAACATAAAATGATAGAAGAGCCTGTAGCTTTAAAAAAAGTGGATTCCCTCTAGAGTTGCCACATCCCCTCAAAGTCCCCAGGAGTCCATCTCAACAGCTCCATGATGGTTTCCTGTGATCTTTTTTGGCCCGTGACATTCTGAATGTCTACATTTTACTCCTGGGGACTACATATTTCAAATTATATCATCGTCATATATTCTAATAGCCACATTGGCGAAATCTGAGGATACTTAAGTTGGAGCTGTGACTGGAGCTGTGAACAAACCAGAGAAATTTTCCTACAAACCTGGAAAATGCCCCAGGTTTACATCAGGAGTTTTTAAACAACTGTAAAATGACAGGAGTGCCCGTAGCTTTAAAAAAAAACAGATTCCCTCTAGGGTTGCCAGGTCCCCTCAAAGCCCCTAGCGGGGGACTTTGGGGGCGTTACTGAAGGGAGCGGGGTCCCTAGAATGATGACGTCACACAGAAGGGACGTCATCATGTTGGGGAGCAGCACCCCCACCTCTTCCCAGCAACATGTAAAGGCATCCTTTAAATGCTGCTGGGGAGAGGTGTGGGGCAGGCTGCATGTACCTGCGTTCCAAGTCTTAGATTTGGGGCTTAGACTGCAGGCATGCAGACTAGGGCTGCCAAGTCCAACTTGGGAAATATCTGAGGACTTTGGGGGTGGAACCAGGAGACTTTGGGGGTGGAGCCAGGAGAAAGGAAGTGACATCATTTTGTGATGTCACATCCTGTGATGTTGCTTCCACATGCTGACACATGAACTCATGAAGTTTCCTAATACTGAGCTTCTGCTGCTGCCTTGAGCTTTATAGGCTTGCAAGCAGGATTACCCAGACTTTGACTTTTATGCCACTGTTTTTTGTTGCTGAACAAGAGTCAGTGTTATGTAGCAGTCAGTTTGTTTGGCTGGGATCTGGGAGAGCCTGGCTCAAAACCCTGCAGTGCCATGGAATCATTTTATTTAATACTGAATCAGGCCATTGGTCCATCAAGGTCAGTATTGACTACTCAGACTGGTAGTGGCTCTCCAGGGTCTCAGGCTGAGATCTTTAATGTCACCTATGACCTGATCCTTTTTTAGCTGAAGAGGCTGATACCTCCTGCATGTCAAGCAGATGCTCTATCACTGAGCAACGGCCCTACTGAATCCTTCCTCATCTCGGCAGAATATGAAGCACTAAGTGCTGCACAAGTGCTAAATATGATTTTCATATCATAAGAACAGGAGAGAAGCCACAGTGGATCAGGCCAACAGCCCGTCCAGTACAACACTCTGTGTCACACAGTGGCCAAAAATACCAGGTGCCCTCAGGAGGTCCAGCAGCAGGGCCAGAACTCCAGAAGCCCTCCCACTGTTGCCCCCCAAGCACCAAGAATGCAGAGGATCACTGCCCCAGACAAAGGGCTCCATTTAGACCTTGTGGCTATAATAGCCACTGATAGACCTCTGCTGGATGGGGACAGAGAGAGAGAGAGAGAGAGAGAGAGAGAGACAGACAGACAGACAGACAGAAAAAAGAAAGAAAGGGGGAGGGGGAGAGAGAGAGAAGGAAAAGAGCAGGCAGACCCCAGCAGCTTACCCCAAGCAGCTTACTCCAGCAGCAGGCCACATGCAAAAGCAGGCCCTTCAGCAGAAAGAGCCTCTCTGGGCGGGACTCTCTTGCTCTTTCTTAAAGGGGAAATGTCTGTTGAGGCTTTTTACTGCAGGGCAGGCTCTCTGCAGACATTTCCCTTTTAAGGCAGCCATTTTGTCCCCCTAGTGGGCAACTTTGGAAAAGCGGGAGGGAAGGACTAAAAATCAGTGTTTCCCCCGCCCTACCGGGGGACTTGGCAGCCCTATTGCAGACCCTGCCGCTTCCCAGCAGTGTTTAAAGACAGCCCCCCCCTCTTTCCAGCAGCATTTAAAGGATGTCTTTAAACACTGTTGGGGAGAGGTGGAGAGGAAGCCAGGTGGTCGCTCTTAGGGGTGGGGCTTCCCCCCGCCTGCCAGCTAGGTGGCAGGTGGGAAGGAGCCCCTCCAAATTGGGCAAACCCACCAAACCGAGGGGTCTGGCAACTCTAATTCCCTCCGTGGCCATTACTAGGCAACCATGGTATTTCAGGCTCCATTTCTGTGAATAAAAGGCAGGGGGAGGGCAGGGTCCTTTCCAGTACTGTTTGAGGGAGGACTCACTAGGGCCAGGCCTGGGCCTGTCAGCAACCACTGGTTGTCTTGATGTTACCCCTCTTCCATGATTCATCTAGGCCTGGCTGCTTGCTCCTGCTTGACAGTGACCACCTTATGAAAGCCAGTGTGGCATAGCAGTTAGAGCAGACACATCAAACGTATGGCCCAGGGGCTGGCCATATTTTGCACAGAAAAGGTAAACTTGCATTTATTCAAGTAGATCCAGCTCACATTCAGGTTGCAGTCAAAAGAAGAGAAAGAAGCCTAATCTGAAAAAAAAATATTGATACAAAACACAGAATAAATTTACAGTTTGTAACTGTTTTTGCGCATAACTACAAACATCAAATACTAATACAGAGGATAAGGAATAAATTGGGGTTAGTCCCTGTAACATAGCATACACCATGAATCAAAATAACAGCTGTTTTGGTGTTATGTGCTGTGAAGTGAGGCAGAATGAGAGAAAGTTATGAAAGAGGGGATATGTGCTAGCATTAGAAGTGAAGCCGTGATGTATAACTGGGATCCTGTGGTAAAAGGCCTTGCTCCGTCATGTACTGTAAGAATGGATACCAGGTACGTACAAATTGGGAAGAGGTCACGTCAGAAGAAGTGCTGTGAGATTTCAGAGTGTCAGTGATTTTGTCCATTATAAATTGCTCCCAAATTCTCTTCCCTCATTGTTCCAGTGATGGAGGGGTGCTGAACTTCCAGGATGCCACAACAGTGGTTTTGGCCGCCGTGAGAAAGAAACCTAATCTGAAGAGCGCTTTCCCTATCACAGTTGGCCAGCCAATCCAGCATCATGTGTGTGGGAGTAGGAGAGCACTGTCTCCATAGCAGACACCTGCAGAGACATGTGTCTCCATGGAAGGCCATGTGGGAGAGGACAAAATGACAGTGAGGAAGGGTCAGAGGGCAACTCCCAGGTAAAGAGAGGCATCACTTACACATGCTTAGAGTGATGTAGCCCCCCCCCCCCAGTGTCCAGGCATGCTGAATTGCTCACTCCTATAATATGGAGCTTTCTTGGATACAGGAAGTTCTGAAGAGAGAGAGAGAGAAAGAGAGAAGAAGAGATTGGATTTATACCCCACCCTTACCTTGGAGTCTCAGAGCAGCTTACAATCTCCTTCCCTTCCTCTCCCCACAACAGACACCCTGTGAGGTAGGCGGGGCTGAGAGAGCTCTGAGAGAATTGCTCTCGAGAGAACAGCTCTCCGAGAACTTTGACTGATTCAAGGTCATACCAGCTGCTGTCTGTGGAGGAGTCGGGAATCAAACCTGGTTCTCCAGATTAGAGTCCGTCACTCTTAACCACTACACCAAACTGAAGGGCATTTGGGGAAGGATCCTTTGGCAAGGAGAAAGCAACACCACTGATGGAACAGATCCTTGGGTCCTACACAGGGTTATTGTGAGGATGGAACTGGTTAACCCCTGGCCCCCATGTATTGGTTAACCCCCGGCCCTGAGCCTTTTGGAAGAAAGAGGATACATAAATTTGCATGCTAATAATGTGCAAAGTGTGTGCACGGAGCACATACATTACAGGTGCAGGATCTCAGCAGTAAACTAGCCCCTTTCAACCTGTGCCTATTCAGTAAAGGCTCAGAACCGAACCTGCCTGCCTGCACACTCTGTGTGCAAGTATGTTATTTGGCATAAAATCAGAAATGCTGCAAAAATCTGACTGCTCACTTGTCCTTAGAAGCCTACGTGCTTGATGTGTATAGGGTCAATTTTGACCTTCAACAAAGGCATGCAATTTGGAGGTGGGGTTTGATACCAGAAAGCAGGGGCCTCGACTCAGTGGTACAGCATCTACTTGGCATGCAGAAGGTCCCTGGTTCAATCCCTGACATCTCCAGTTAAAAGGACAAAGTTGCGGGAGAGGCCTCTGCTTGAGACCCTGGAGGGCCGCTGTAGTCTGATTAAACAATCTTTGATACAACAATGGTCTGAATCAATAGAAGACTCCCTCCCTCAAGAAGGTTGAATATTTGCAATACACTGCATTGTGCTGGGCTGCCTTTAACGCTTCTTCCTAGTGAATTTTTGCAAAGAAGACTGATCGGTCAAACCCTGTTGTTTTTGTGTCTTTCTTGTTCTATTGTTTGCTTCCCATAAAAAAGAGAAAGAAAAAAAAGCATCATTGTGGAACCAAGAAATGATGAATGTTATCTGTTGTGTAACAAACAATCTATACAGAGGAGCCCTCCTCCGGTGTGCATCCATCCCCCGATACACACTTTACCTTTCAGGTCAGTAGTGATAAATTAACTAACTGCAATTGCTGGCTCTCTGCATTGTGTAGCTAATAAGCAGTGGCTTCTGAGCTTTATGAAAACTGTATGTTAAAGGTTTTCCTCCCTTCCCTGCTGGGGATTGGTCAGCTGAGACTCAAAGCCAGTGACAAAACATGGCTGCCCTGAGACGGCGGTGAGGGGTTTTACACCTGGGGATGAAGATTATGGGTTGAAGGGCTTAGAAGAAATCAGGTACAACTCTGGAGATATGCTTCAATTGTTCTGGTACCGTGCCCTGACCTAGTTTTGCCGTTTGGAAGGAGATTTTTGCAGTGTCTCCTTTAAACATATTTAAAAGGGAGGTGTAAAATTCACTGCCAAGGGTGCAGTGATGGCCACTAGTTAGTAAAAGGGATGTCAGCTTCATGGAGGAGAGGCCCATCAGTGACTGCTAACCATGATGACTAGTGGATATAGTGATTGCTAGCCTAGGAGCATAGATGGCTTTAAAAAGGGATTAGACAAATTTTTGGAGGTTCATCGATGGCTGCCAGCCATTATGACTAAAATGAGCCTTCACATCTATAAGTACATAAGAAGAGTCTGGCTGGATCAGACCAATGGCCCACCTAGTCCAGCATTTTGTCTCACACAGTGGCCAAACCAGTTCCTCTGGGTGGCCAACAACAGGGCATAGAGGGTGAAGTCTTCCCCTGATAAGAACATCAGAAGAGTCCTGCTGGATCAGAGTAATGGTCCATCTAATCCAGCATCCCATCTCAAACAGTAGCCAACCAGTTCCTCTGGATGGCCAACAACAGGACATGGAGGCCAAGGCCTTCCTCTGATGTTGCCTCCTGGCTCTGGGATTCAGAGGATTAGTGCCTCTGAATGTGGAGGTTCCCCTCAGTCACCATGACTAGTAGCCATTGATAGACTTATCCAACCTTAATATGAATACTGGTGCTAGGAAGCATCATCAGAGAAAAGCCTTAGCATCTCTGTGTTCTGTTTGCTGGCCCTCCATGACAACTGGGTGGCCCTTGTGTAAGACATGGTGCTGGACTAGATGGACAAGTGGTCTGATTTAGCAGGGCTCTTCTTACGTTCTTATATTTTCCTATCTGAGTTCATTGACATTTTTATTGATTTTTTAAAAATTAAAAATCAGATATCTTATTTTTCAAAAAGATTTCCCATGTAGCAATAAAACAAAAACATTTAGAAATACAGTAAAATTTCATCCAAACAACAAGCCATTATGAATAAAAGGAATCAAGAGCCAATTAAAAAGCAAGCCGGTAAGAACAAAAGCAGACATTTCATTTAATTAGAAACTCAGGAGAATAAAGTCATCTTAATCAGATTACAGGAAGGCCAGACTAGGTGAAATACTGGGAGATCAGCAAATTGCTCCCTTCTTTATTTATTTAAAACATTCTTAGCTTATCTTTCCTGACAAAGCCCAGCTAGCTAAAAATGGCATCATCACCTGCATGCCAATAAAATACTATTGACAGCAATTCCCTTTCAAACATCTGTAAGAGAGCCAGCTTTCCATAAAATTACAACTCGTACTAGGCCAAATGTTCCAATGACCGCATCTTAAAAGCAATCCAGAAATTGCTTTTTCAAAGGAAAGTACACTGAAAAGTAACACAGTTTTGGCTGCCAGTCTGAAAACCTGAAGCAAGAAAATCTCTGAAATCTTATCTGGCAGTTTGTTCCAGAGAGCGGGAGCCACAATCAAAAAGGCCCTGCAGAAAGTAGTGGCAACTTGTGTAGTGACTGCAGCTGAAGGCTCTGCCAGCTGGTTCTTCTTTAAAGGATGAAATAGCCTGTTTATTAGTCACTAGCAGCTATGCCGTTTCCCCATCACGACATAGCTATTATTGCCCCACTGAGGCACACATACAAGCAAAATATTGGCAATGTGTGTGTTTTCTTCAACAGGGTGAGTAGAGGTGCCAAAACATTCCTTCTATGATTTCCTGCTCATATGCATTTTTCAACATTGCTTTTGCATCGAGTTGCCAGCCTCCAGGTGGTGGCAGAAGATCTCCTGCTATTACAACTGATCTCCAGGCAATAGAGATCAGTCACCTGGAGAAAATGGCCACTTTGGAAGGTGGACTCTATGGCATTATACCCCAATGAAGTCCCTCCTCTCCCTAAACCCCGCCCTGCTCAGGCTCCATCCCCCAAATCTCCAGGTATTTCCCAACCCGGAGCTAGAAACCATATTTCTGCATAAACCAATCACTCTTTTAAATTACATGGATGTTATATGTGTAACAGAGCTCATTCCTAGAAAAAAGGTTTATACTCTTCTAAGAGTAATGAAGTCAGTGGGTTTAGAAAGGGGCAACTCTTTTCAGGATTGTGCTGCAGAGCACATACAAATGCTCTCTAAAATGCATAAGCTACGTGCGCAACACTACGAAGCCATGAGAAATGGAAAACCAAAACCAGGGACAGAAATATCAATGACTATAAAAAGAAATGAAATTGGGAACAACTGCTTATCCCTATTTGAAGTCGTTCGGGGGTGGGGGGGAGTTTGCTTCCATGCTGAGGCTCTGAAATGATTTGAGGTGTCATTTCCTTCTTCTATTATTGCAAAGCTAAGCATCACTGGCTAAGCCATCTGGTTGGACAGCAAATTTATGTATTGTGTGATAGGTAATCTGGCCTTTTAGTAGTGGCCTATTAGGATCAGGAAGCTTTGTCTGTCCTTGTGAGGTCCCCTTCCTGCCAAGCTTTCCCATGAGCCATTGATTTTCAAATGGAAATCTAGCGTTTATTGTCAGGTTTAGATCTTGAATCCCCCCCCCCCCCCCCGGAGCCTAAAAACTATTGTCTGTATGTTTCCTTTTCAAAAGAAGAGAGAGCACGTGCAAGGTCAAAGAGAAGAAGGGCGGAAGTGTTTGGAAAAGAGAGGTGATGTTTTCTTTTACTCGTTTATTGTGCTAACAAGGAAGGACCGTCTGAGTTTCTGGACAGAACTTCTGAGCTTGGAGGTTCAAATGGCCGGCCAATCAGCAGAAGGGGGCCATCAATACCTGCTGTGCTTCACAATCACTTGGCAGTACTCCCTGATGAGACCATACACAGAACCCTCCATCTCCCAGGGAAGCTAAATGTAGTATTGTGGTATGAAGATTGTAACATGCTCTTACTTCCCACTGATGAGGTCTAGTCTGTGGCTCTCTGCCCTGGCTTGGGTAGAGTCAGAGCCAGTGTGGCATTGATGGTTTAGGGAAGGGCTAGGCCTCCACAGCAGAGCTGAGACTCGGTGTGCAGAGGGTCCCAGTTGGGAAGGGATGTTACTCAGTGGGAGAGCCTCTGTTTGGCATGCAGAAGGTCCCAGGTTCAATCCCTGGCATCTCCAGTTAAATCGGACTAGACAGTAGATGATATGAAAGACCTCTGCCTAAGACCCGGGAGAGCTTCTGCCAATCTGAGTAGATAATACTGACCCTGATGGACTGATGGTCTGATACAGTGTAAGGCAGCTTCATGTCTGTGTGATCATGTGTGATTCAATACTAGGCATCTATTTTCAAAAGGTTCTTGATTAGTGATGTTTGAACACCAGCCGGTTCATCTCATGTCCTGTTCACTAGTCACAGACAGGAAGCTGATTTTCCAGTGATTGGTTCAACTTGTTCGTTGATCTGTTTGTAGCTGTTCAGCGTGTTGCTTTACCGTATTCCTTCCCTAAACATGCCGAACAATGAAATTGGTTTTTTGCACATGTGCATTCTCACATATCTTGATTGAGTTCTATGACCCTCCTGTCCTTCCGTATAACTGCAGGCAATTGTTTCAATGTGGAGTTGGGAGTAAGCAGTGAAGTGGCTAAATTTGCGGATGATGCTAAATTGTTCAGGGTGGTGAGAACCAGGGAGGATTGTGAGGCACTCCAAAGGGATCTGTCAAGAATGGGCGAGTGGGCATCGACATGGCAAATGGGGTTCAGTGTGGCCAAGTGCAATGTGTAATGCACATTGGGGCCAAAAATCCTAACTATAATGATCCTAACTATAATGACATTGATGAGGTCTGAACTGGTGAAGACTGACTATGAGAGAGATCTTGGGGTCATAGTAGATAACTCTCATAGTAGTTGAGACAGTGTGTGACTGCAATAAAAAAGGCCAATGCTATGCTGGGGATTATTAGGAAGGGAATTGAAAACAAATCAGCCAGTATCATAGTGCCCCTGTATAAATCAATGGTGCAACCTCATTTGGAATACTGTGTACAATTCTGGTCACCACACCTCAGAAAGGATATTATAGCACTGGAAAAAGTGCAGAAAAGGGCAACTAGAATGATAAAAGGGTTGGAACACTTTCCCTAGGAAGAAAGGTTGAAGCTTTTGGGGCTCTTTAGCTTGGAGAAACTACGGCTGAGGGGTGACATGATTGAGGTTTATAAGATTATGCATGGGATAGAGCAGGTAGAGAAAGAAGTACTTTTCTCCCTTTTCTCACAATACAAGAACTCGTGGGTACTCCATGAAATTGCTGAGCAGTGGGGTTAGAATGGGTAAAAGGAAGTACTTCTTCACCCAAAGAGTGATTAACACATGGAATTCACTGCCACAGGAGGTGGTGGCGGCTACAAGCATGGATGGCTTCAAGAGAGAATTAGATAAACATATGGAGCAGAGATCCATTAGTGGCTATTAGCCACAAAGTATAGATAGGAACTCTCAGTCTGGGGCAAGTGAAGCACTGTATTCTTGCTGCTGGGGGGGGGCAGCAGTAGGAGGGCTTCTAGTGTCCTGGCCACACTGGTGGACCTCCTGATGGCACCTGGTATTTTTGGCCACTGTGTGACAGAGTGTTGGACTGGATGGGCCATTGGCCTGATCCAACATTGGCTTCTCTTATGTTCTTAAATAGAGAATTAAACCCTACCCTTTGTTTTTGGTCTAAATAATCCCTGATAATGTTAATGGTGGTGATCTATCTGAATCTTTGTGTATGTGCAGTTTTGCAAAAATCCAGTGGGAACCTGTTTGGCAGTCATTTGTGGCTGTTTGGCATTAACCAAATGGGCTGGGTGACCAGGTCACATCTGGCCAGCAGCTTAAACCATGTTCATGGCAAAATTCGCAGCATCGTTACTCTTGTTGTTTTGTTAGGGGAAAAGATCTCCACCTGAGAACCTGGAGGGCTACTGCCAGGGCAGAGGAGATAATACTGATCCAGTGGGGCCCACTGTCTGACTTGGTGTGAGGTAGCTTCATTGATTCAGTGGCTGGACTATGAATGTGGCAACAGAAGCTCTTATTCTGTCATGGAGCATGCTGGCTGACTTTGGGTCAGTAACGATCATTCAGCTCGCTCTCCCTTGCAAGGTTGCTGTGAGGATGAGATGAGATAGTTCCATGTACTCTGCTCCAGTTTCCTTGGAGGAAGGGTGGAGTACAAATGCAATTAATGGTCATTTAGTTGTACAGCTAAAACAGAGAAGCCAGCCACTGATGGTAGTTGTTTGAATGCTCTAATGCATTTCAGATGGAATGGCATAACCAGAGAAAGAAGAAGAAGAGATTTGATTTATACCCTGCCCTTCACTACCCAAAGAAGTCACAGAGCGACTTACAATCTCCTTTGCTTTCCCCTCCCCACAACAGACACCCTGTGAGGTAGGTGGGGCTGAGAGAGCTCTGAGAGAACAGCTCTGGTATAACTTGTAACTGACCCAAGGTCACACCAGCAGCTGCATGTGGAGGAGTGGGGAATCAAAGCTGGTTATCCCAGATTAGAGTCTATGCTCCTAACCACTACATCAAACTGGCTTAAGAGAGAGTGAACCCACAGGAACAGCCAAATGGGGATCTACAAAGGGAGCAGGGAATTTATTGGAACTGGAACAACCGTATATATGACTACTGGCACTTTTTAAAAAAAAAAATACACACATACTGAGTACCAGTAAACCAATGCTATGGTGGAAGTGAAGGGCTTTGTCTCTTAGTCTCTGATTACAGAGAAAGACTATAAGAGAATCAGAGAGCTAGACAGGATGGACACTGACCACCCTTGCTTTTAGTATTCTCTGTCATCTCTGATGCGATCCCTTTGATGTGTAGCTTGCTGCTCTTAAGGAAAGTTTCCTTCCTTTCAGCTTCTCCCACCCTCTCCACACAATGCCATTATTCTCCATCTTGGCAACATGAAAGCAAGATGTCTTTCCGCGTCTCCATCCATCTAGCTAGTTAGACTAGAACCTATCTCTTCTCTATCCCATCTAGAACGGAGTTCCTTAAATAAAAGGACTCACGTTAGTTTGCAAACACACAGAGCCTCCATGGCTAACTTTGTTTCTTGCTCGCACACATACTGTGCCAGATGACTCTACTGCGCTTGTGAGTCTTTGTGTGCTCTGCTACCGATATAACCCATCATGCTATTGGCTCTTGTGAGATAGCTTCCATTGGGGGGGGGGGGGGGGAGGGGGAGAACACCAGTAGCTTGTATCCAGTTTGGGAAGTTTGATTAGGTCAGGATGTAAGCCATGTGTTTCATCTATGGGTCCAGAAGAGCCTTTTGTTATGAGGGAATAGTGTTGACCCTGGAAGGCTGGGTTATTGTCCAGCCAGCATCGGGTGTAAATCATGGCTTCAGTGTAAGTTACCTTGGAGAGTCAAGGCCAAAGGTGTCCTGATTACAGTGATCCAGCGTTCATGGAAGCAAGCTACCTCCCCTTGCAATTGCACTTCACTTAACGTGAGCATGTTTCTCTGGTGTGATATGAAAGACAGGTTCCCTGTCCATACCTCTCCCCTAGGATCTCAGAAGTCCTCCAAAATGTGGGTCCTGGCAGATGATGGGTACTCAGGGTAATGGCGTGAGATTGTCCCAAAAGATGCAGTCTGCAACAGGTCTCCTGAACCAGAAAGTCCTTTATTTGCAAAGAGGTTCTTATTGGAATGGTTACACTTTTCCTGTTAGTAATGACTTTATTGTAAACAAACAGTATTATACTAAGTAACTGGAATCCCCCTCCCTGCAACTACACCAGTCATAAACCATAAAATGTTGTTCCAGCCCCCTGAACAAGTTTCACACAGAAATGGCGGCAAACATGGTATTGTGCTTTTTGTTCCCAAGGAACTTCTACTAAATGTTTTCGAGAGCAGCTGCAAAAGGCATAACAGGGTAGGGGAGGATTTGTCTCAGGCCTTGAGCAAGCTGGGAGTGAAGCAGGCAAGCTGGGAGCGTAGCAGACCAAAGCGGGGCATGATAAGGAAGCCAAACAACTAAACAGCACATGAGCACATTCCAATGGGTGGGGTTACTGGTCGAGTCCCAACCCCGGGGTGGGAGATGACAGCGTAGCTGACAAATGGTACTTAGGCATCACCGATGTCGCAAACCAAAAGGTAAGTGAAAAAAGGGGACTGCTAGTACGACTCTCCTTGGCACTGCAGTGTTAGTAACAGACTATAGCAACCCACTTAAGTATCTGCCACCTTCTTTAGTGCTTGCTTTGCTTCCAGATTGCCAGGTGGTTATCTCCCCCCACTTCCCAGTGATCCCCAGGGTGTGACGAGAGTCCTATGACAGTGCCAGAGCTGGCAGTGCCTCCCCCCCACTTTGCCCAATGCCAGGGAACCAAGCTTCAGGGCCATGGCAATGCCAGAGGTGAGGAGATGTTCACCAGTGCCTACAGACTCTTTGGGAGGTTGGGGTGGAGTGGAGGCAGCAGCAGGAGATGGAGCTCTATAGGTGGGCTTGGGGGAGTGGTTGGAGATGGCCTTGAGAGAGGCCAGCAGCAGGCGAGCCAAGAAGATGACATGGCTACAGAGGACAGGCTGGATGAGACTGACCCAGCTGCACCATCAGAAGCAACCTCAGAGGAAGCTAGGAGGGGGCCAGACCAACAGACCTGATAGTAGCAGACAGGGGGGCAACTTTGGGGCGAGCCAGGAGGAATGAGCTAGGAAGAGGGCAGGGACCCTGGGAGGGGCCAGGAGGCAAGCAGGGGTCCTGGCAACACTGTCCTCTCAGGGGCTGCACCAGCCAATGGGAGTGCTTTTTGAGGCTGAGGGAGGAGTCTGAGAGAAGTAAACTCTAAGCGAGCTATTAGGCCAGCAGCCTAGAATGGGCCATGGCTCCATCCCTAAAGAGAGGGTGTTGGGAAAACCTAGGTTGGCCCCGCCCCCAGACTACCCTTTATTAGGTGGTCCCTCAGAGAGTTGAGCAGGACTGACTAGTTCATGCTCAAATAGCCAGAGGGCAGACCAGTGGTTGGAGGAGAGAGGGTTCCAGGGACTGTGGAACTGCCGCCCTCCTCTGTTCTGAGGCTTCTGTTGGGTGTGCTGAGGGAAGGGGATGCCGGAGATGCACGCTCACCCTGGACTTCGACATCCAAAAGGCGGCATCTGACACCAGCCCTGACTCTGGGAGATGGAGGAGGAAATAAGACCTTTCAGCTATTCTGATGGTATCCATTCACTTCACACCAGGTTCATTTTATTTTCCTCCCTAACATTGGTGATGTTACAATAGGACATATAAATCTCTTGGAAAGTTACGGGCATTGGAATACCTTTTCTATTCAAGCTCAAAAGCCATTGTAAACTCTGGAAGGGTAGCCAGCCATGTTCGTCTGTCACAGCAAAAACAATGAGAAGTCTTGTGGCAGTATAAAGTCTAACAGATTTATTGTGGCAGAAGTGTTCCAGCACCTGCTTTGTGAGATACATGATGTGTTATCCTCAGTTGGCAGATCTAAACACATCGTTTCTTTCTTTCTTTCTCTCTCTCTTTTTTTTTTTTGCTAACTGTGGGATCAAAAGTCTGAGAAAGGGGAAGTAGTTGATCTGAGATGTTTATATGTACTCACCTTTGCAGAGCCCTAGATACACACTAATTTTAATGTATGGAGCAGGATGGAGAGTTCACACATGATCTAGGGATGTCTGAAAATGTCCTTTCTCCTTTCTTATTATCTGTTATGTCATTGTGAGCACTTCCATTATGCTAACTTTGGGTTGCTGGTGCTCCTAGAATCCTAGAATCATATAGTTGGAAGGGACCTCCAGGGTCATCTTGTCCAACCCCCTGTACAATGCAGGAAATTCACAAATACCCCCATCCCCAGTGACCTCTGTTCCACACCCAGTAGATGACAAAAAAAGAATGGGATTTTTTTTGCACCATTATTATTGTTATGTGGTGGTGGAAAGTCCTGTTGTCACAGTCAATTTATGGTGGCCCTGAAGAGTTTTCAAGGCAAGAGATGTGCAGAGGTGGTTTGCCATTGCCTGCCTCAGCACTGCAATCCTGGAACTTTTTTGGTGATCTCCCATCCATTTAGTAGCCAGGGCCAAACCTACTTAGCTTTCAAGATCTGAAAATCCTCCCTTTCCAGCTATGTGATGCTAGTTTTAATACCTATAGGGAGGAAAGGGTTCACACACTGGAATTGTCTGATGATTTCTAGCACTGAATTTTCTGGTGATTTCCAGTTCAGCCACTTCCCTCTTGACTATTTATTTATTGGGCTTATATGCCGCTCTCCCCGCCAAGTGGGCTCAGAGCGGCTCACATATAAATACATTGAAACATTTAAAACAGGTAAAATCCAATGTAAAATTCACTATGCCACTGAAGTTATTTTATTGAAAGACGGTGATTTTGACATCAGCCCCAGAGGATGCTGGGAGATGGCAGTGTTCTCCCAGCGGCTTCGGAAGGTTGCCATTTTTAACGTCAGATCCATGTCTTGCAATGAGATGGACTTGCTTGTCCTAAGGGGAAGTGCAAAAGGTTGGCAAGTGATGTTGTATATCATATTGGGGGATAGTAAGGAGGACAGTTCTGTAATCCTGAAATCCATTAGGAACTACCCCCCCCCCCCGGAAGGAGTGGCCTGTTCTGTGTTGACATGCACTTTGCAGCTGTGCCTGGTGTTCCTGTATGATCGGCAGAGCTGTCTTGCTGGATTAATTCTTCTGCCTGTAGAGTTGATTTATGCAGGCCTCAGATGCTCCTAGCTTTCTCTCTGGATGACTTTAAATAACTGATTAATGAGGGTAAGGCTGAGGATGCCCGTAATGCATCGCTACAGAGAGGTCTGTAGGTTTGCATGAGCGATGGCACTTAAACACTGGTGCGCTGCCGTCCTTCCTCTTTAACTTGAAGGCGCCTCTGAGGTTCTCCAACTTTTTTGCTTTGTTCGGCTTTCCCTTAATGACTTCCCCTTCCTGCCTTAGGCTTTAACTGCTGGCTTTTATGATGCATTTTACGTTCCCCTTTTAATGGTCAGCTGCCTCCGTGGCCCGGTTTGAACTGAAAAGCAGAATATAAATTTTGTAAATAAATAGATGCAACTTCTAGAAATCTACTCCCTGATATGCTAGTTTTCTGTACTGAGATTTTATTTTCCTAGGCAGAAATGTAATCATGTATGGCTCACTTCCCATCTAACATGGTACAGCCCAGGCACAGGTTTCCCTCCACAGTGAGGAGTAGGCCGAAGTCACAGAGCTCGAATAAATAAACTTCTAGGGGATGACAGTTTTATAGCTGACAGATGAGATGCCTCGATGGATTATTAGACACCGTTTGCTATTTCAGCCATACTCCATGTTACTAAATGGCTAGATGGAGGCGCCCCCCCCTTCATTTTTCTTCCCTCTGTGTTTGTTCTGAGCTGCAACTTTCCGAGTGACAAAATGTAATGCTCCAAGGCAGCAGCTGGAGCTTGAAATTAATAATAATAATAAAAAGCGGTCGAGCTGATGTTCGGAATCTAGAGTTGCGTCATAAAATGTGTTTGTTTCACAGGGCGCCGTGCCTCTTGTGGGACCTCATTTGCATTCTGTTTAGCAGCAGCAGCTGCCCCTGCCCCACGTTATACCTGTCCATAGTTAAAATGGAGGGGAGGGAAGGGACATGGCCAATGGAGAAGAGCTACAGGGGTTGGCTCCACTGAAAAGTGGAGACACCTTTAGCCCCAGTTAGTTCTGTCATGTTCTTGTTGAGTTCTCTCATGCACTGAATGGGTTTCCACACAAGACAATCCATTCAGATTGATGTAAGTATGTAAGTGCCATCAAGTCACAACAGACTTATGGAGACCCCAGCAAGGGGCTTTCCAGGCAAGGGAGACAAAGAGCTGGTTTGCCATGGCCTTCCTCTGCAGAGTCTTCCTGGGCAGCCTCCCATCCAAGCACCAACCCTGCTTAGCTTCTGAGATCTGATGAGATCAGGCTATACCCTGCCACCTTCCCTCCCCAGCTGTAAGTCAGGAGGGGGAAATAGTTCAGAGGAAGAGCAAGATTTTCAGCAAAGTTTAAAGGCCCCTACTGTGGGATGTGGTTGAGATTAGACTGCAGAAAGCAGTGTCTTTGACAAACTAGTGGTGTGGCTGCTTTTTAGTATAATGCAATCATCTTCTACTGGTCAAACAGGTCACCTTTTGGAAAGCAAAAAGATTTGGCCCTTTGGCATACAGATGTTGGGTTGCCAACACTGGAAGTGCAAAGTGTTGGCAGCTGGGCAGGGCCTGCATATGGAGCTCCCTGGATCTGGCAGTGACACTGGGGGGGGGGGGGCAAAGTTAATGGGAGCCAAGCCTACAGCAAAAGCCAAAGGAGATGCTATTTCCTGTTGCTCTTCTGGATACTGGTCCAAACAACAACAGCAACAACGACAACCGAGTCTATGTGGGGGGTCCCCAGCTAGCACCTTAGCACACAAGAACACTTATTTGTATATAACGTATGTGCTCCAATCTAGTGAAACTAGTCTTCAAGAAGGAATGGAATACAATTCAGAGCAAACTCATAAATCAAGATGGGTAGCCGCGTTAAAGTCTGTCTGTAGCAGTAGAAAAGAGTAAGAGTCCAGTAGCACCTTAAAAACAAAATCTGTGGTAGGGTATGAGCTTTCGTGAATCACTACTCACTTCTTCAGATACCCTGCCACAAATTTTGTTAGTCTTTATGGTGCTCCTGGACTCTTACTCTTTTCTACTCCTGCAGACAGGCTAACACAGCTACCCATCTTGATCTACCTCCATGGAAGGTGCCACATTTAGCCATACAGAATGGAAAGAAACTTGCAGAGGTACAAACAGATATCAGCTTTCTTACCAAATGCAGAGAATTTACCATTATACTGAAGGGACTGAGAATAAAAAAAACAACCCTGTACAATCTACTTACCCCACAAACTATGGCGAGAGTTTGTGTCATACATTCCCCAAGAAGCTATTGAAACATCTGGTCAGCGTCTTGCACCAGAAACAGAAACTTATCAAGGAAAAGCTCACTCCTCTCTACAGAATCAACCTTTTTTTTTTCCCCAGAGGAATTTTGCCACAGGAGACAAGGCATCTGCAAAATCCAACTAACTTCTCTACAGAAGCAGAAGGACAAGAAACTTTCCAACTTTTTACAAACTCATAAAGAACTGTGATGGGGCAACCTAGTCATCCCTGTTGGGAGCACATGAAAAGTTTTCTACCCCAAAGGCTCATCCTGCTGCCATGCTAGCACCCCACAAATGAACATCCAGCCATTTGGAAAGTCTGTTTCTTGCATGGGACCAATGGCTCCTTTCTGTTGAGCTGGGTATCGTCTTTTGAAGAAAGAAGCTTGGAGGAAGAAATCCTTCTTCTGACTGAAATGGAAGATAGTTTCAAGGGGTAGCCGTGTTGGTCTGCAGTAGAACAGCTAGGTTCAGGACCAGTAGCACCTTAGAGACCAACAAGGTGTTCAGGGTACGAGCTTTTAAGAGAGCTCCCTTTGACAGATATAAGATGAATCTCGGAATCCTTATATCCCAGGCAGAAGTTGGGAGGGGTGTAGCAAAGAAGGAATTCGGGATGCAATGGTACTACGCACATTGTATTCAATTTGATTAGAGCAGAATCAAAATGCTTAGGGATCAGGAAATTAGCAAATGCAGTGAGATAAGAATCCTAGGTCCCTATTCAGCCCTGGGTGGGTTGGGGTCTGTTCTGAACTGTGAATGAACTCAAGTTCAGCAAACTTGTGTTGTAATCTCCTCTGGAAACTTCTCAGTTAGAAGACTGCTACTCTTAAGTCAGCAATGGAATGACCTGAAAGATTAAAACGTTCTCCCACTGGTTTCTGAGTGTTGTGGATTTTAATGTCAGATTTGTGTCCATGTATTATTTTGTGTAGGGACTGACCTGTTTGTCTGATGCAGCGTACAATGGAAGAACCCTTTCACCTAGTGGAGGCATCTACATATAATAGAAGAAAACGATTTTCTTGAACCCTTGGCATGGAAAACAGGGTCGTTATCTAGAATGGCATGGGAACATTTGCCAAGCTAAAGGAAGCTATGTTGTGGAACAGGGTCTCAGAAGGGGATGACCATGTGGTATGGATGGTGTTGACCCTGTTGGGAAACCATTCTTTTGCGAGTGGTTTTGCTGACATATTTAAAATCACCAGACCTGTTCAATACAATTGTTAGCCTACTTTAATTATTACACAGCAAGAATTCATATTCATATCTGACATGATTTTGTCTTCTTATCTCGTTTGGAATAGAACTGTGGAGTGGATAACTCCCTGCAAAAATCTCTTAGTTCTGTACAGTGTTCAGATGGCTTTGCCATTTTATCACCTGTTGGGAGTGGTCCATACTTAACTCAGATGTGATCATTTCCCCCTGGCCTGAAACTTGTTTTCATATGTGCTTTTCAGACTTATATAAAAAAAATCCCTGTCTTTAGACTGTTTGACCTTTTGGCTTTATTTTATACTCACCAGCTATTTCTTTCCCTTATAGCTTTTCATTGCTTCTGGATGAACACATAAAAGCTGTCTTACACCAGGTCAGACCATTGATCTCCCTAGCTTGGCATTGTCTACTCTGATGGGTAGTGGCTCTCCTGGGTCTCAGCCAGAGAAAGATCTTTCCAACACCTACTATCTGAGATCCTTTCAATGGAGATGCCAGAGATTTAGCTTCGAACATATACAACATGACCCTTCGTTTGAATAGTTGCTGTCGAAGGTATCAGATGTGAAGAAGTGGTATTTAAAATATTCTTCCTATCTCTCTTTCACACACAAAAGAAGGGGAAAAAACCCTGTCCTACCAAAATGTCAAGGTCATACCCTTTTAAAGAAAAAAAAAAAGACTGGGGCAGCTCTCGTTTTTATGAGCTCTTCAGAGAGGCTTCTGAGGTGGACTGCAACAACGTCTCCTACATGGTCTGTCTTGTGTGAACAAGATGGTTTCATTTCAGACATCACTTCCAACTTAACGGCAGTGATCACAGTGCATATTAACTCAGAGATCAGAAGGAACAGAGTCATGCTCTTGGAAAGCTCTGAGAGATCACCACTGAGATAACTGAGCAGTGTGATTCCATTTTGTGTCACAGCCCGTGAGCTATCTAAATTGCCAGGAATCAAGTTTAATGAAGGAGAGACAGAGGCCTTATGTACTAAGGAATTATTGGTCTTGGAAAGGGGAAAAATATTGCAGTGGCAGAGCTCTGTAGAAGAAGCCTGAAGCAGCTTGGTTGTGGGGCAAACTCCTGCCCATTTTGTGTCTACAACAGACCCCTGATGACTTTGGGGGCAATGTGGAGCCCCCTAATGTACAGTTATGGTTTCTCTGCAACTACCTCAACTTGCCTGTGACATTTGAACTGGTCTTTGAATGTACGCTTCTCTATGGGGCAATCCTGTGGCTGTTCAAGATGTTTTGCTGTCTGAGCAGTGGTGGCTGCCTGAACATGGGTCGCAGGGAGGCAAGGAGGATTCTGTTCTCTGGCTCCCAATCAGGAGCAGCAGGCTAGTGGCAGAGTATGTGGGATAGGATGTTGCCCTCTCCCTCAAATGCCTTAGCTGATTGTCTCAGGTGGTTTCATTATAGAGCTGGCCCTGATGCAGTCCCTCACTAGAGGCATGCATGCGTGACAACCATGAGTCAAACTGAGATTGTGGGACTTTCCACCCAATAAACATCCACACCCCTGGTTGGGTGGCAGTTGTGAGGAAAAGACTCACATTTCATCCATATGGTTGTCCCAGCAGCGTAGGATTGACTCAGGTGGTTACGTTTGTCCTGGCAGTGTAGGGTTCTTTCATATGGTTTCACCTGGAAGCAGCTCTCTCAGCACTTGATTGCATGTGTGAATGGGGTCACAAAAGAACATAGGTGATCATTATACCATCCTTTTACAGGTGGGGTTGTGGTTCAGGTGTAGAACACATGCTTTGCAGATAGATGGTCCCAGGTTCAACCATTGGTATCTCTAGTGGAAAGGCTTTCAAGTCAGGGTAGGTATTTGTTAAGACCTTTCCATGCCTGAGGCTCTGGAGAACCACTGCTAATCAGAGTGAACAGTACTAACCTAGAGGGATCAGTGGTCTGATTAAGTATAAGACAACTTCTCATGTTAATCTAGAAGCAATGCAATGTTATAAGTGAAATAAATAATTGGTGAATGAAATAATCAAGCCCCAGTAAGGTTCCCAGATAAGCCTAGGTGGTCATCTCCAGTCAATAGGCACTCTTTCCCCATCTGCTGTCAAATCATTAATTGGTTAAAGATGGTAATTAATCCACTCATCAGGATATAAATTAGTTAATTGCACCAATTAATCCACCCATCAGGTTGTTAATCAGTTAAAAACATTCTTCCTTTTATCATCCTTTTAAGTCTAATTTCAGAACCCTGCAAACTTGAGATGGAACCATTCTCTGCTCATCTTTAAAAAAAGACATTAAAAGACTAATTAGGTTATAAAAAAGACTAAACTGTCCAGAAAAAAATGTATCCTGATGGTAGGTGGTCAAACTAAATGTGGCTGCTGAGACTAGTTACTTGAACGTTTCAATCATCAACAACTTCTTCAACTACTTGGGCAACTTGGGCTGTGATGTTCATACTGCATCATGGGTTATATAGTTTCTGTACTTCTCATTCATAATGGACTGTGATCTCAACAGTCCTAATTTTAAATAATTTTTAAGCAGCAAAAGATTCAATAATGCAGCATTAGACATGATTACGTGGAAACATTTGCAGTGGAAGGCTGGAAATATCAAGGGACTACAGAATGGTGATTTCTTGCCTAGTGAAAAACAATAAAACGGTTCTCTAGATAAAAGTGCAGCAGATTTAATAAGCACTGGGAAGTTTGATAAGGCTACCTTCCCTTCTGGAGCAATATTGATAAAATCATATATTTTAATCAGAATTCCAATATTAACAAAATTTTGTGGCAATTTTACAAGACAAAAATGTGCACAAAGGGACTGAGGCAGCAAGGAGAGGAGAGAAAAAGTACGAGATCATGAAGGCAATTCCTACTAAGGTGAACTGTGCATTGGATAAGATTCCAGGGGGCATCTAAAGCCCCTTCTGCTGCTATCTTAAGTCCAAACTGCACGTTACTTGCAAAAAATGTATAATGTTCCCTCTAAGCTGAGTTAGTGTGAGGTAGCTCACAGTTTTTTAGCCTCTGGCTCACACATTTTTGTCTTAGCTCAGGAAGGATGGCTCCAGAGCAAACTAATGTATGCAGTAGCCAAATCACTCATTCACAACTTTAATGCCAGTAGCTCAGAAAGTAGAATTTTTGCTCACAGGACCCCATAGGTCAGAGGGAACATCAGTAGCCCAACAACCTTTGGAGGGCTGTGTTGGGATGGTGCAATTCACAGCACAGAAGAGGTTAATTTTTTTCCCCTCTGCCTGTTGCTCCTTTGGTACAAATGACATCCCCCAGTCCAAGCAACAAGTACATTTTCTGCACACTGCTGTGAAATGATGCAACCGGTGCCTGAGTACCACCTTATACTGAAAACCATCCACCCTCCAAACATGTTTACATACTTCCACTTTAGTAATGTCAAATGCCCTAAGTTACATGGCAGGAGGATCCAACAGCACAGTGGCTTTCAATGCTAGCATCACCCTTCATCAGGGCCATAGCTAGAGTGGGGCATTTGGGGGCCTGGCCCCCTGACTTCCTGCCAAGGCCCCCTGACTTCCATGCACTCCCAGCTCCCCCAGCTCTCTGGGCCACCCAGAGGACTCCCAACTCTCTGGGCCACCTGAAGGACTTACTATTACCACCCCTTCCCCAAACGCGGCTTGCTTCCCTGTGTAGGCAAGCAAAGTGCAAACGCCACAAAAGTGAGTTTTTTAAATTTTATTTTAGTTTTTAAATTTTTTATTTTGTGATGTCAGTGCCCCCTGACTTATTTAGAGGCCCCCCGAATTACAAAATTCTGGCTACAGTCCTGCCCTTCATGGGATTAGGCAGACATGTTTGGCAGAAAAGGTGTTGCTTCTGATGTTACAGGAATAGTGTGGGCAGGAGCCAAGCTGCAATAATGCCCTCTTGTTCAATCACAGCAGACATTCAAATTCCATTCTTGGCCTCCCCTGCTGACAGCCCTAGCCTAGTGGTTCATGATTTGATCCCTCTCAACACCACTCAGAAGGTTTCCATCATTTAAGGTGGCCCAATTTTGCACCTTGGTATGCTCAACAAAGGGGCTGTAGTGGCTCAAGTGGTTAAGATGCTGAACTGCAGACCAGAAGGTCAGTAGTTCAGCAGTTTGAGACCCGAGTGCTGCATGACGGAGTGAGCTTCCGTCTCTGGTCCCAGCTCCTGTCAACCTAGCAGTTCAAAAGCAAGAAATTGCAAGTAGATAAATAGGTACCACTTTGGTGGGAAGGAAACAGCATTCCGTGCGCCTCGGCGTCTAGTCATGCCAGCCACATGACCACGGAAACGTCCTTGGACAGCTCTGGCTCTTTGGCCTGGAAACAGAGATGAGCACTGCATCCTCAGAGTCGTATTCGACTGGCTTTTGAGCAAGGGAAACCTTTACCTTTACCTATGCTCAACAAGGAGGCAACAGGTTAAGTCTTTTAATTAATGACATCCATACTATGGAAATCAGCCTGTTAGGTGGCTCTGGAATTTTACTGTATGTAGGTGTGTTGATGACCCTCTCTGTGTATCAATCTCAGCTGGTCGATGATTGATTGATTGAATGACTACTGAATGGGCCAATCTGAGACCTGAAACATCAAATACAGAGCTTCTGTTCCAAGGAAAGTCCTCAGTTTACTGGGAATCTTGTTCCCTTAACAATTAGAAAGTGTAAATCTACCTTCTCAGGACAGTGCGTGTCATCATTGAGTTTTCTTGTTCTGGCGCAGGATGACATCATCACCATGGTGCCATAACCCCCCCCCCCCCCTAATTGCAGTCACGCTGTACCTGCTGCTTCAGAGATTCTGATTTCTTTCCTGGGCCCTTTAATTGGTACCTCCCTTGTCAGAGTTAGATATCTGTGATATTGCCTTCAACATGGATGCTATTGACAGTTTTATATACGTTGCCAGGAGCCGATCTTGTTTGAAGGCTGTCAGCCCTTTGAAGAGGGAGACACAGAGAGATCCTGTAATGTTCCAAGAGATGGCTTCTGAGCCCAAACAATCCCTTTTGTAAACTGAAGCCAGAAATAGACCTGAAGCGAGACCTGTTGCCTTGTCCTTCTTGGCCATGATCTTCCTGGCATGTGGTCAGAGCCATCAGCTGGAAATGGGGAAGACCTTTGCATGGTTTGCCGAGACAACATCCAATCGCTGTCCTCCCCCCGCTGATTCCCATTGTCTTTTAAAGTCTTTAGCACTTCATGCCAAACAAGAAAAGTTTTTGCAGCGTCAGCCAGGGGAGGGGGGGGGGGGAGGGGGAGAAGCGGTCCTTCAATTAATCTCTCTCGCCGCTTCTTGTGGTTTCATTTTTCATCTCTCGCTTCCAAAAAAGATCTTGAGCATCGCCCAGTAGGAACTCTCGGCAGGAGGGCTCCGTCTCTTTCCCCACTTCTTTCTTGCAACCTATGCTAGATCATAAACAATGAAACAATGTTTACTTCTTTGTACATCACACATTTGCTTTACGCTCTCAGAATTCTGAAGTGCGGCGCTTTTTTCTGACTTTGCTTTTTTCTTCCTTCCTTTTTTTTTTAAAAAAAAACAGCTCCAAGCCTTTCAGGATATTCTCTTTCTCTATGTTTCTTTGTCCAACATCCACTTCCTTCCTCTGCATTGACTGCTTTGCTCTGCCGGCCCCGTGGTGATCTGTGCTTTGACACTTGCCGTTGGAGCAGCATCAGCGTGGAGGCCTGCCAATGCCAGCGATTGATCCTGGGCTGTAAACGAGCTTAATCATTCAAGGTCACTGCCTCTGCTTTCTCTTGTCCAGGGAATGGTGGCCCCAGGGACTGAAACTTTCAAAAGTTGTCAGACTCTTGATCATGAATTTTCATAAGATCAGCTTGCTTTTTTATGTGTATTGTCCCAGTAGGAATGACTGGTGTTCGTTTAATGTAGGATGTCTTCCACTCTAAGGGACATCCAGAGTGGCATCCCCTAGAATAAGAGAGCCAGTGTGATCTTGTAGATAGAGGTTAGGACTGGAGAGACCCAGGTTCAAATCCTGCCTCACCCCTGAATTTCACTGTCCTTGGACCAGTCACTTTTCCTCAAGCCAGGACTCTGTTGCCTTTGTGGAATTTGCTGTTGTGAGATGTGGCAGTGGCCACAAGCTTAGGTAGCTTTAAAAAGGGGTTGGACTAATGCTGCTGGATGTTGGGCAGGTTTATCAGTGACTATTCATTACAATGACCTTCATATTCAGAGGCAGTAACCCTCTTAATGCCAGTGTTGCAGGGTAACAATAGAGGGTGCTTGGGTCTCCATAGTCTGCTTGTAGGCCTTGCAGAGGCATCTGGCTGGGCCCCGGGCCCATAGCCAGGATTTTGTAATTTAGGGGGCCTTTAAATAAGTCAGGGGGCACTGATGTCACAAAATAAAAAATAAAAATAAATTTTTTTAAAAAAAAACCCCTCACTTTTGAGGCATTCACACTTTGCCTGCCTACACAGGGAAACAAGCTGTGCTTGGGGAAGGGGCGGTGGCAAGGAGTCCTCCAGGGGGCCCACAGAGCTAGGTGGCTGGATGGAAGTCAGGGGGCCTTGTCAGGAAGTTGGGGGGCCAGGCCCCGAAATGCCCCACTGTAGTTACAGGCCTGCTGGCCCCTATGTGAAACAGGAAGCTGGACTAGGTGGACCATTGGTCTGATCTGGCTCAGCTGCTCTGCTGTTCTTACAACTTTACTGTTAAGGTAGAATGGAAAGCAGCCATTGCTCCTGCCTTGAGGTCCTTGGAGGACTACCAGTGCTGTACATAATAATGAGGGATAAGCAGATTTCTGTTGTTCCCATCTTCTCTTGTTCTGTGGTTTTGTTCTGGTCTGTGTTCTACTCCTCCTGAATCTCAGTTTAATTAGAACAGGCTGTAAAATTGATTCTAGAGCTGGATCGTATCCAGGTTGCTACCGATATAAGTTCCTTTGGATCACGTGCATCTTTCCCCCTGCCTCTGTGTTTCCAATGCACGTTTGATAAAACACTGTAAAAGAAGAAAAAGAGAAGGAGAAGAAGGAGAAATAATAATCTGGTTGTAGAAGTGACTGCTGAAATGTTTCTGAAATGTTTTACTAGGGCTGCTCACTCAAGGCTGGGAAATTTCTGGAGATCAGGGAGGAAAGCTTGGGGAGGGACTTTGGCAGTGGTGTGATGCCATAGAGTCCACCCTTCAAAGCAGCCATTTTTCCCAGGGGAATAGGTCTTTGTAGTTTGAAGATCAATTGTAATTCCAGGAGAACTCCAGGCCCCACCTAGAGGTTGGCAACCTGAAGAGAAGGAAGACATGTGAGGGGAAAGCTGTTGCAAGCTGCAGAGGCACACAAAAAAGTGCAAAGACAATTCTGAGTTCTTAATACATCAGTAGAAAAGAGCAAGAGTCCAGTAGCATCTTAAAGACTAACGAAATATGTGGCAGGATATACTGCTCCAGACAGACTAACATGGCTAGCCATCTTGATCTATCTCCTTAATACATCAGTTCTACATTGGAATGAATACCAGGTCACTTGGCATGCCAAAATGTGGATGAGAGGAATAGGGTTGCTAACCTCCAGGTGGGGCCTGGAGATCTTCTGGAGTGGCAACTGATCTCCAGGCTACAGAGAATATGACAGCTGTGGGTGATGGACTTCATGGCACTATACCCTGCTGAGGTTCCTCCCCTCCCCAAACTGGGCCTTCCCCAGGCTCCACATCCAAATCTCCTGGAATTTCCCAGTCCAGAGTTGGCAACCCTAGAAGAAGATATCAGAAACAACCCCAAGTCAAGACATCAGTATGTTAATGTACATCTTGCATTGCTCCTGTGCATTGTCCATTGAATAGCAAGCAGAAATTCTTTCTCTTCTCCTGTTAACATGTCTGGTCTTGTTTTTCTGTCTTTCAAAATTAGGGCAGACTACGTGGAGGCAAAGAATTGGGAGGATTCATTTGCTTATGTACGGAAAGACCCACTAGCAGTTCAGCGCACAAACCTGTGACAATCTGCAGAGCCAGTTTGGTGTAGTGGTTAAGTGTGCGGAGAACTGGGTTTGATTCACCACTCCTCCACTTGCACCTTGGGCAAGCTGTAGTTCTGGCACAGCTGTTCTTGAAAAAGAGCAGTTTCTGTCAGAGCTCTCTCAGCCCCCCCTACCTCTCAGGGTGTCTGTTGTGGGGAGGGGAAGAGAAAGGAGTTTGTAAGCCACTCTGAGACTCCCTTGGGTAGTGAAGGGTGCGGTATAAATCCAATCTCCCCCTCCTCCTCCTCCTTGTCAAAAGGGCAGCTGATTCTCACCAATGCCCCAAAGGGTAAAGCTGTGCCTTCACCTCTCATTTCTAACACCTTTGGAAATCGTTACAGACCCTGCGCTTCCCAGGATGCCACCATTAACAAGTACTGCCACACAAGTCAATTATTAATCATGGCTCTCCTTCCTTGAGAGAAAGTAGTTTGTTTGTTTGTTTTAAAAAAAAGGGACCACAATGAGCGGAACATGGCCCTTGATGCTGCAGCACGAAGGAAGGCGTGGGTTGACTCCCCCCCCCCCTCCACCCCGAGCACTCGCTGACTTTGTTGTAGATTTCAAGCAAAGGCTTGTTTGAAGCTCGGCCTGTGTGGATTTGTTATGCGGTCCCCCTTTGTGATGAAAATGTCTCCGTTTTCATCATTTTTTAATTTCAAAGCCTCGCTGCATCTAGTCCTCACTGGCTGCACACCAGCAGTGCGGTACATGTCGCCACCGAGGTCTCCCAGTCAGGACTGTCTCGGCCAGTGTGGTGCATAACTTTGGTGCCGATCCTTTATGCAAAGCTGTGCTCCAGTTCTGAGCTGCAGGTATGCTCTTGCAGGTGGGCCCTGTCCCGTTCAGTGCCGTGGTGGAAGTGTATATGGGCACACACACTGGCAGGTGTGGTGGCTCAGGGAAATGAAGGGAGCTGATGATAAGAGTAGCGTGTGCTAAAGCTCCCGACTTGGACAGCCCAGGCTAGCCTGGGTTTGTCAGATCCCAGAAGCTAGGCAGGACTGGCCCTGGTTAGTACTTGGATGGGAGGCCGCCAAGGAAGTCCAGGGTCGCTATGCAGAGCAGGCAATGGCAAAGCCACCTCTGAAACACCTCTTGCCTTGGGAACCCTGTGGGGTCACCGTAAGCTAGCTGTGACTTTGACGGCCATGTGCTGTTGGAGTTCCTCTACTGGCAAGAAATTGTCAGACTGGGGAGATGTAACATGTTTTTTTATAGCTCTGGGTAAGTGTTGATTTCCCTCCTGTAAGGAAACCTCTACAGATCATCTTCTATGAGCAGAGGCTATTTTTTGTTAAGGTCTGGGTCAAACTGTTGACTGCAAAGGCTACAGGCAAAGGGGCTTTTTCAGCACCAGAAGTATTCCCGTCATGGTCTCCCCCCTCCCTTTTTGCTATAATCCTTCTGACTTCCAGTTTCGTACCAAGCAATGTTTTGAAGTCTTTTTTAAAAAGCACATTGAATTTCCCTTAAAAACATCTACCGGTACAGAAGATTCACCTGATCTAACACACTTCTCCCTTTTCAAGATAGGGAGCATCGCCACGTCCAGTTGACTTCCTTTCAAGTAACCCTTTAAATTATTCATCTGCTGTGCCGTTTGAGGAGTTTATTTTGAAAATATTCTTCTCTCTCTTTGGATCTATGCTTCTTTTGTTCAATATGGATGGCTCATCTTGCCAGGAATGTAGAGAATGAGCAAATATTCCCCATTTCATTTGTTTTTATACTTTTTTATGGTTTTAACAATCAGTCGAGCTTTTTGATGTTTGTGCTGTAGATTTGTTTGTGCCGTGCGTGTAAGTCAGGGTTTGCCAGCCTCCAGGTGGGGCTAGGAGACCTCCCAGAATTACAAATGATCTTTAGACTACAAAGATCGGTTCCCCTGGAGGAAATAGTAGCTTTGGAGGGTAAACTCTATGACATCACATCCCTGCTGAGCTCATCTCCCTCACAAAACTCTGAACTCCCCAAGCTCTGCCCCCCTAAATCTTTAGGAATTTCCCAAACTGGAGTATTCATTTGGAATACGGTGTACAATTCTGGTCACCACACCTCAGAAAGGATATTATAGAATTGGGAAAAGTGCAGAAAAGAGCAACTAGAATGGTAAAAGGGTTGGAACATTTTCCCTAGGAAGAAAGGTTGAAATGCTTGGGGCTCTTTAACTTGGAGAAACAACGACTGAGGGGTGACATGACTGAGGCTTACAAGATTATGCATGGGATAGAGCAGGTAGAGAAAGAAATACTTTTCTCCCTTTCTCACAATACAAGAACTTGTGGGCACTCCATGAAATTGCTGAGCAGTTGGGTTAGAACAGATAAAATGAAGTATTTCTTCGCCCAAAGAGTGATTAACACATGGAATTCACTGCCACAGGAGGTGGTGGCAGCTACAAGCATGGACGGCTTCAAGAGGGAATTGGATAAACATATGGAGCAGAGGTCTATCAGTGGCTATTGGCCACAAGGTATAGATAGGAACTCTCAGTCTGGGGCAAGTGAAGCACTGTATTCTTGCTGCTGGGGGGGGGGGCACCAGTGGGAGGGCTTCTAGTGTCCTGGCCCCACTGCTGGACCTCCTGAGGGCACCTGGTATTTTTGGCTACTGTGTGACAAGAGTGTTGGACTGGATGGGCCATTGGCCTGATCCAACATTGGCTTCTCTTATATTCTTAAAACTCTAGTGTATGCTGTATGGTTTTTGATTCTTAGAGGCATGGTGTAAGTTATTTGCACAGCTTATTTGTAAAGTATTGTTTTTCTTAATGAACAAGTAATATAGCCAAAGTGGGCATTTTATGGAGAAAGTTCAGTGTAAGGAAACAAAAAAAATGGTGCAAAAATAATAAATAACGAACACAGGGTAGAAACAAAATTAACGTGGGGAGATGGTGGCTCAAACAGCAGGGCTGAATAGTTTGAAATACTCCCGAGTTAGGGTTTTATCTGCTGTCTGTTCTGTGCAGTAGAGAAGAATGATTTGGTGGAATCTTGAAGTGGTAGAGTCAATCTGGACCTCTTCAGGCTGCACATGGATACCATTGTTGAATGATCCTGTGTGTAATACAATGGCTGCAAACAGAGAACTAGCATGGGTTGGATCCAGCCATCTGTCAACAGAGAGTACTGGTGGTTCTGGGTCCTCCCCCCCCCCCACCTTCCCCCTTCCCTGAGGCAATTTCTCCCAGCACTGGAAAGTTGATTCTCAGGATCATGGGAGTGAGACTCATATGGACCAATAGTCATGCAAGTCAATGGACTACACTGGGGAAGGGGAAGGAGGTGAGATCACCCTTCCTGTTTCTTTGCTCCATGGAGCTGTGCTGATGGAAGAAGAAAAGGGGAACAATTTTGCTACTTCCCTCACCTCACTGCAGCACAGTGTCTAGGGTTGACAACTGAGATCTGGAAATTTCCTGGAGATTTGTGGATGGATGTGGGAAGCAGGGGCATAGCCAGAAAATTTTGGTTGACGGGGCATGGGGAAATCTGGGGGGGCACCCCAGCCACACCTGCTACTCCTTTTGCAGCAGCAGCAGCAACTCTGGCTCCACCATGACCTCTAGTCCTCCTCTAGTTTTTTCGATTGGAGAGACTCGACTCCAGGCTGCTTTTCTGTGTAAACTGGGGAGGGGGAGGATCTCTGACTCTCTCTGTTTTGCATTTTGCAATTTTGTTCGATGTTTTGCAATTTTATTTTATTTTATTTGCATTTTTAAAAATCTATCTATTTTTCAGCCTGGAAAAAAGAACAACAACAAAAAGAGACTGAAGGTTCCCTGACTGTGCCTGGGGTCATTCTGGAACACCCACATTCATCTTACATTCTTTTAAAAAATGATTCTTAAAAGTTTTCCTGGATTTTTTTTTAAGTTTTTGTCTGAGGGGGCAGCACTCACCTGTGGGGGGCATTGCCCCCAAATGCCCCATGACTATGGGCTTGCTGGGAAGGCTGGGGTTTGGGAGGGGGAGGGATATCAGCAGGGTATAATGCCATACGGTTTGCCTTCCAAAGCCGCCGATTTTCTTCATGGGAACTTATCTCTGTCATTTGAAGAGGAGTTGTAATTCCAGGAGATCTCCCAGCCACACCTGGAGGATGGGAATCCTAACACTGAAAAATGTGGCTCCATGTTCATCCCAGACCATGGGAATCAACTTTCCTGCTAGAAGGGACTGACATGAGGCAGATCCATGCTCATGGTAGAAACAGATCACTGGATGTAACCCTGTATTAGACAAGGCCCAGCAATGGCAGAATTCTGTGATATGTGATTTCTTCTGTTTCACAAGATACCAAGTAGAGTAGCCCACTGATCTGCTCCCCCCCAAAAAAGCAGCAACAGCCTGGTCTGCTCTTATGCCTTCAACAGCAGTGTGATCTGCAGATGTCTAGGATGGAGATACCATTTCCCCTTTGCGAACATCTCTAGATCACACTGCTTTTAAAGGCACAGGAACAGGAACTGGGAAGAAAGTTGGCATCCATATGATTATTGTCATAATTTCGTTTTAGGGAAATGGCAAAAGAATCTTAGGGTTTTTTCAGAAAAGAGAGTTGAGACTTTGGACCTCCCCCCCCCCCCCCGGTGAAACGTGTCTCCCTTCTGCAAACCCTGACTTGTCCTTGACTCTGCCACGACTGGTTCTTGTTCCACTGCTGGGTAAAATATTCTCAGGAGATGATCTCTTTCATACGACTGGAATATTAAGGCGGAAGGTAGCATGACAATGCACAGGATTATTATGGGAAGCCAGTCTACCGATGCACAGGTGTTTCGGGGGGGGGAGGGGGGAGATAGTTGAAAATGTGTTACTTACATGCATGTGCTTCCTAAACATGGATTACATGTACACTGTCAAATTGAGAAAAATTCTAGCTGTTATGCATAAGCGAGTGTCATTTTAGAAGGAAAGGCATGTTGCTGGGGTTTTTGTTGGAGAAATTATTTGAAAAGTTGAGAGTACACCGAGACACTCCCTTTGATGCTGACATAATTGCAGCGCGTTTGCCCTCCAGATGGAAGCTGCCCTTCTCCAAGTTCATCTGGATCCATTCCTTTCTATGAGTTGTGTCTGTTACTTTGTCCTTTTTCTTTCCTTTTTTTGGCAGGCTCCAAATTGTTAATTAAATTATTCCTTCACAGTTGGGATTAAGGGATTCCCCCAGCGGCAAACTGGTACAATTTTAACAGCTAACAAAATATTAATTAGAAATGTACAGGAAAACAAGGATTTCTCTTCCAAGGTAGCGTTTGTTTCTAGACAGTACTGCCATGTTCTCAGGTGGGACTTTGAAAGATTGATGTTTCCCCTCCATATTCAACAGAAATTTTTATAATCTAATTGCCAGTCTAGGAGGCCAGATCTAAGCAAAATTAGGTAAAGGTAAAGGTTTCCCTTGCTCGAAAGCCAGTTGAATACAACTCTAGGGATGTGGGGCTCATCTCTGTTTCCAAGCCGAAGAGCCTGCACTGTCCAAAGACATTTCTGTGGTCATGTGGCTGGCATGACTAGATGCCGAGGCACACAGAATGCTGTTACCTGCCCACCAAAGTGGTACCTATTTATCTACTTGCAATTTCTTGCTTTCGAACTGCTAGATTGGCAGGAGCTGGGATCGGAGACAGGAGCTCACTCCATCATGCAGCATTTGGGTCTCGAACTGCCGAACTACCGACCTTCTGGTCTGCAGTTCAGTGTCTTAACCACTTAAGCCACTGCAGCTCCTAAGGAGAATTACACCCTTTTAAATCCATTGACTTCAGTGGATTTAGAAGGGTGTACCTTTACTTAGGACCGCACAGCAGCTGCCTGTTTGTGCTTTTTATGTCTATGTATTGTTAATGTCAGAACTGATTGAAAAGGACTAAAAGCAATTATGCTGAAATTCAAAAGTTTTTGCCTACTTTTAATGAATAGAGAGGGGCTGCCTCCTACTCGGAGCTGGCACTCCCAGAAGACTGCTTTGTTGCCCACTGGCACCTGAAGCATTGGCAGGAGGAATGGGTGGTGGTATGCACTGCTTTGCCCTGATGTGCTATTTCACTTCTTCTGAAAACTAAAGCGGGCATCATGGGACACTCTAGGATTCACAAAAATAAAATATGGTTTTACCACAAAGTTGTGCAAATCCTAGAGAATCCCAGGACACCACTTCCATTTTTCAGTGCAGTGGTGCAGTGGAGCCAGTTTGGTGCAGTGGTTAAGTGAGCAGACGCTAATCTGGGAGAACCGGGTTTGATTCCCCACTCCTCCACTTGCACCTGCTGGATGACCTTGGGCAAGCCATAGCTCTGTGGCAGCTGTTCTCTCAAGGACAGTTGTCTCAGAGCTCTCTCAGCCCCACCCACCTCACAGGGTGTCTGTTGTGGGGAGGGGAAGGGAAAGGAGTTTGTAAGCCGCTCTGAGACTACAAGTGAAGGGCGGGGTATAAATCCAATCTCCTCCTCCTCAGTGGAAGTGATGTCAGCACACTGGCATGATGCTGGTGAACCAGTCCCCATCCCCCTAAATGCTCCTGGGGGTTGTGGGCTGTTGCCAACTCTGACTTGTGAAATTTCTGGGGATTTGAGGGTGGTGCCCGGAAAGGGTGGAGTTTGGGGAGGAAAGGGAATTTAGCAAGGATGTGGTCCAATAGGTCATTGATCTCTGTAGTCTGGAGATCAGTTGTAATTCCAGAATATCTTCAGGCCCTACCATGAGGTTGGTGTCTCTATGGCAGGCCAGCTACACAATGGGTAGGAAGGGGATCCCTCTCTCTAGCCTTTTTGGATGGCATGTCCTCTCTTCTTAGGGTTGACTGGTCCAGCCTGGCCACTGGGGGGTAGGGTTGCCAGCTCCAGGTTTGGAAGCTCCTGGAGGTTTGGGGGTGGATCCTGGTAGGACAGGGACCTCAGTGGGACACAGTGTCATACAGCCCACCTGGAGAGAGAGAAGAAGGGAAATTAATCTCTGGCTACAATATTCAGTTTGAACCAGAGACGAATTTGGAACTATTCAGATCCATGGTCAGGAAAAGGGGAACGTGGCCCGGTCTGCCCACGCAACAGAATGAGGTAGTAAAGAAGTGGCGGAGTGAGATAGCAGAATGGACTGGACCTTTTCAGACTGAAGAAGAGGGCTTACATTTTTTTTTTTAAAAAACCCCTAAATTAATAATTCTCCTTTCTCTGACCTGGATGACCAGGATCTTGAAAGCTCAGCAGGGTCAGCCCTGGTTAGTACTTGAATGGGAGTCCGCCAAGGAAGTCCAGGGTCGCTATGCAGAGGCAGGCATGGCAAACCACCTCTTATGTGTCTCTTGCCTTGAAAAGTCTACAGAGTCACCATAATTTGGCTGCAACATGATGTCACGTTCTACCACCAACAATTCTTTGTAAATGGCATGGGAGGGCGATCTGGCTGCAACATCTGTCACCCCACTGATTGCCAGGGTTGATACGGCTGATCCGGTTGGCTAGGCTAGTGTCCCCTACCTTCCTCACTGCTCCCTGTGTGTCTCTCCCAAAGTGGCCCACTCGGTGGGACAAGACGACCATCCCAGATAGAAGCTGTGTACTGATCTTCAGTCAAGGGTATATGATAGTTGTGCTCCCCAGCCAGAATTTCCGTAAATGGGAAACTAGCATATCGAAGGGCTAGGCTACAACTTTTCTCCATGATGTGCTTCTTCTTTTTTTCCAACTTGGAGGCAGTTTTTACATGGAGGTTATTAAAAATATGACCCACCCACCTGCAGTGAAAAGATGGATGTCCTTTCTGCCCCTCATTTTGCTGCTTGTGATGAGTTGCCATCAGTTACCTATGAGTCACCATCAATGCTCCCTCTAAGCTGTGGAGTCTTGTGAGCAAAAATTCTACTTTGGGAGCTATTGGCATTACAGTTGTGAGCGAGCGATTTGGCTGCTGCATAAATCAGTTTGCCCTGGAGCCGTTCTTCCTGAGCTGAGACAAAAATGTGTGAGCCGGAGGCTAAAAAACTGAACTAGCTCACACTAACTCAGCTTAGAGGGAACACTGGTCACCCTGGCATCTCTAAAAATGAGCATTATCCTTAAATAGGGACATCCCCAAGTTACCTCTGATTCTTCCATTATAGAGAGGGTTGCCAACCTCCAGGTGGCAGCTGGAAATCTCCTGCTATTACAATTGGTCTCCAGATGACCAAGATCAGTTCCCTGGGAGAAAATGGTTCCTTTGGAGAGTGGACTCTGTGGCCTCATGCCCTGCTGAGGTCCCTCCTCATCCCAAATCCTGTGGTCCCAAGGCTCCACCCTCAAAAGGCTCTACCCTTAGCACACCCTCCAGGTATTTCCTAACTTAGAGCTATGTGGGGGGACCTATTCAGGGTTCCTAAAGCATGGGGATAGTGATAGTGATCTAGAAAAATCTCCCCTTAATTGAGAGAGAAAGCTGAGGAAGGATAGTTGGGCAGGTCAGACAGACAGGGTTTGAAGCACCTTGTTTTTTAAATTCTTTTTTATTCTTTCTTGGGGTATTTTAAAAATATGTTAATGTGTGTGCATGCACCATGACCTGGAAGTCATGGTGACATCTGGTGACTGACCCCTACTGGGGGTCTGGAGGATATCCAGAGAGGTGGCTGAATAAAGCCTGCCCCTGCCTCCCACCTCTGGTATTCTTTGGAGGTCTCCCATCAGAGTACTTACCAGGGTCAGCCCTGCTTAGCTTCCAAGATCTGACAAGATTGGGCTTGCCTGGGCTATCCAGGTCAGGGTGCACCTTGGTTTTTTTGATGTACCAGCAGGTCCCCAGTTTTCTTTTCCCCGAAGCATTTCCTGTTCTCAAAAACAAGCTCTACTTCTGTGAAAAGAAGCTTTTGAGTCACAAATTTTAAATCCAACGTTTCCAAAATTTCTGAATTGGGGTAAACCAACGGTCCAGGCAAGGCAATGATCCCACTGGCCTCGTCCTGGCTATACCCCAGGGTCCATGGCATGCTTTTGCATTTATTTCCCGCTTCCTTCCCTAGTTGGGACCCAAAACAGCTTAGAACATCATTCTCACCACCAGTGTCCCCTCTAAGCTGAGTTAGTGTGAACTAGCTCACAGCTTTTTAGCCTCTGGCTCACACATTTTTGTCTCAGCTCAGGAAGGATGGCTCCAGAGCAAACTAATTTATGCAGTAGTCAAATCACTCTCTCATAACTTCAATGCCAGTAGCTCACAAAGTAGAACTTTTGCTCACAAGACTTCACAGCTGAGAGGGAGCATTGCTTGCCACCTCCATTGTCTCACGACAACAACCCTGTGAGGTTGCCCAGTCTCTGTATTGCTGTGCATACTTCCTGATGCTATTCGGTGAGGCTGAGAGCTTGTGACAGGCCCAGGGTCACCCAGCAAGTTTCCACAGTAGAAGTGGGGATTCGAACCATGGTTTCCCAGCATCCTACTCCACCACTTGATCCATTATGTCACACCGGCTCTCAGTCAAAGGTTCAATCAAAATCCAGACTAACCCATGTCCCATACTAAAATCCATATTGTTTGAATAGAGTTATACCCAGTCATGCTTGCAGAATCCTTGCCCATCTCTGGGTTATTGAGCATACTTTTTTGGATGCTGTTAATTGAGGGGAGGGGGTGTTACGTGCACCAAAAGAATGCATATTTTTTCAGACTCTTGCTCTGCTTGAATATGCCTGACTAACGCTTAGGTTAAAGTTGCTGTCGGGAAAATGAAGGTGTTTCAATTAGTTTTTCTGCAAGAGTGATTTGTTTTTTCCAATATCTGAGCCATCAGTCTCTCAGGATCCTCGGGAATTAAGGCTGGACTATATGAACTGTTCTCATATTTCTTACGCTATCTTTACCCAAAAGGCTCCGAACGTTTCTGTCCGCATACAAAATACTTGATAGCGTGAAGCGTATCGCAGAGCGGAATTCAGTAGGGTTCTGCCAGGATTACGTGACTCATCAATGCCTGACTTCAGGACTTATTAAAGACGTGATTCTCAGAACCGTAACGTGAAGTAATGAGACCCCCTTCCTTCCCTTGAGAGAGCTGGAGGCGGGGTTGCCCAGTGTGTGTGTGTGTGGGGGGGCTATTCATATGAAGCTGCTTCAGCCTAGCCCTTGATGCACGGTCTTTCCATGCATTCAAACCGTGTGCGGAAAGGGGAAAGGGGCCCTGGCGCTCCGGCATGTCTGCCCCCTCTGTCCAATCGCCAGCTTGTGAGCATAGTGCCTATGTGTGGAGGAAGACGTGCATATGCTTTCTCTCTGTGATCAGGAACATTTTGAAAAGACCATCCCTGGTGTGCATGCGCTTCCTCCGGCGTGGTGTTCATAAACTGGCGGTTGCATAGAAGTGGAAGGCAGTGTCTGCTGCTCATACCCTCCTACTCCTCTCCACATATTATCTGAATACAGGTAAGGGGGTTTGTGCATTGAAGACTGTGTCTGACCGTTGCTCCATCTAGCTTAGAGCCAGTTTGGTGTAGTGGTTAAGAGCAGTGGACTCTAATCTGGAGAACTGGGTTTGATTCTCCATTCCTCCACATGCAGCCAACTGGCTGACCTTGGGTCAGTCACAGTTCTCTCAGAGCAGTTCTCTGAAGAGCAGTTCTCTCATAGCTCTCTCAGCCCCACCTATCTCATGCGGTGTCTGTTCTGGGGAGGGGAATGGAAGGAAACTCTAAGTTGCTTTGAGACTCCAAGTGAAGGGTGGGGTATGAATCCAACTCCTCCTCTTCCTCCTCCTCCTCTTCTTCTCCAGCAGCCTCCAGAGGCTCAAGCAAAGAAATGCCATTCCCTGCACCTGCTCTTTGAGGTCTTTCAACTGGGAATGCCAAGGACTGAGCCTGCGAACTACTGCCAAACTGGAGCAGCCAGGCATATGTGCAGCTACTGGGCTACCATTAGTTAATGTGAGTTCACCCTGGTCCATACACTTCACAATTTCTTGGAAGACTGGAAACAGAAGCTAGAGTTTAGAATAATGGTATTTTGTAAACTGCCATATTTTCTTACCTTATATATTCTACAGAGTTCCACAACCTGGTGTCCATAGGAACTATAATGCCCACCAATACCTTTTCTGGTGTTCACCAAGTGTTTTTAGAAAGCGGGTGGGACCATGTTGGGCTCTTTACTAGCAGGGCTTCTGATTGGCCACTGGGAATCTCATTGAAAGGGCAGATTAAAGTAACATGCCAATATGGTGATGGTTTTATTCTCCCTCTCACTCCTCTTTCCAAGTGTATTATTTAAATTATCCCTCTTCTCCCCTGCACTTGGGTTTCCCCTATGTATGTGTGGCTCTGCCTCCTGTGGCAGCCATTTTGTAGTTGGCTCCACTCCCTGCAGCAGCCATTTTGTGGTTGTGTCAGAATTTCAAATAAGCTCACAAGGGTTGGGTAGCCCTGATCTACCACACAGAAAGGCAGTTTGAAAATCTTACAGCATAAAATTGCACTTGTCCTCTATGGTTCCAGTCAAGCAATGATATATGCAAATATGTCAAGGTACTGTGCATTCAACTATGGTTTGGATTTTCTTTGGATGTTTCCATTGGCATGCCTATAGAGACAGTCTGTGGCTGATGAGGCAAGCAAGACTCCCTTTTCAAATTTTATAATTTCATCTGAAAAGTGGTCTTTCTTTTTCTATATATGTGGTGGAAGCTCCAAAGAAGCTACCCTTCATTATTTTAGACCACCTGAAAGTGGGCATGGGTCTACTGATGGTTGCCAGATTACCTTTCAAGGCTTGGTTTACAAGCAAATGTGTCCTCCTTGTAAGGTCTTTTCTAAGCAGAGATGATGATGATGATGATGATGATATCAAGCTGGCATTGATGAAGAGAACACTCCTCAGGTGTACAGGTGTGATCCAGCAGGGTGTTACTATGGTTTAAAGCTACGGCTGCAGGAGTCGAGCAGAATCCACTAGCTTCTTGGAGAAGAAAGTGAAGAAAAAAATCGGACTGGACATTTGAACAAACAGTGGAGACAGTGATAACTTGCCTTTCTACTGTGTTGTCCTTTGGCTTCAAACCTTCTGAAACAGAAGTCGGAGTTGTCACAGCTGAAAATCCTAAATTCAGGATCCTCACAGAAGCAGAGATTGATACATGCCTTGTCACTCTAGCGGAGAGAGATTAGCTCTATTTAGAATTCCTAATTATGTGACTTCAGGCCACAACGTTAGGTGAAAATGAACTTGGTTAATGGATCTGGATTATGGGCTGCAAATGAAATGCTCAGTATCTGGCGTATTTTACTCTGTACAAATTAAAACGGAGGTTTTGGAAGAAAATAATAATAAAAAAGTTTCACCTGACTCGTGGCAACCCCTCAAAAGGTTTTCCAGGCAAAAGACAAAGAGAGGTGGCTTGCCATTGCCTTCCTCTGCAGAGCAACCCTGGTCAGCCTTGGTAGTTTCCCATCCAAGTGCTATTCATGACCAACCCCGCTTAGCTTCTGAGCTCTGACAAGCTCAAGCTACTCTGGGCTATTCAGGCTGTTAGGTAAGTGGGCTTACAGCCTTCTAAGACTGTTGACTGCGTCTGACTTAGAAGGTTGTAACTCTGAGTCAGATGGCATTGGAAATTGGCTCTGGAATCAGGCTTTTTATCCGTCCTCCCTACTACCTGCCAGAGGGCAGCAGAATCGCAAGTATGCACACGGCATTTTTGAGAGCACTGCATAATGGAGACACAGCGGCTCGCTTAATTATAGCAACACTAATGGAATCTTCCTTCCTCAACCCAACAGCAACAGAGATCAAAACCTGTTTTTGTTTAAAATATTTACCGGAGAGATGGCAGGCCTTTAATCAACGCAAAGTGACGTTTCCTTGCAACAGCCGAATAATAAATACGCAATTATTGATGGGTTGAAATCCAGTCCATTATCTGTTTGCAGAGTTTCTTTTCCTCCCCTTGTTACAGAATCGTTTTCAAGTTGCTTAATTATTTTTTCATCTGTAGAGCTTTAATGCAGAGGGAACCAGGCATTCCCTTTGCTCTTGCAAACTCGTAAACAACCTCGAAGAAGGTTCCTTTCTGTCGGAGAGCCTCGCTCAGGTCTGGGTGCCGTAATTCATGAACCGGCGACAGAAGGTACAAAAAGAAAGTTTTTAAGATGATGATAAAGGGACTTGAAAGCCAAGTGGAATAAGGACTGGATGAGGAAACATCTGCCTTTGGTATCTTGTGGCTTCAGCGTAGGTGGGGACAAGATAAGAGCGCTGCCCTCCCTCTGCAGAACTCCGGGTGGCATGCATGATTCTTTCTTCTCATTTATCCTCTATTATCCCTTTATTTAAAAAGAGCACTCATCACCTGAAGCCGTTCAATGAAGATGCCTTCTACTGAGTCAAGCCTTTGTGCTGTTCAAGTCAATACTGTCTATTGTGGCTGGCAGTGGCTCTCCAGGCATTCAGGGAGAGGTCTTTCATGTTTACTATGCAGTCCTTTTTCTAACCAGAGATGCCAGGGATTGAACCAAGAACCTTCTGAATGCAAAACAGGTGCTCTGCCATGGCCCTTCCCCTCGGCAATTCCTTCTACCACTTCAGGGTTCCATCATCTCATTCTTTTGCTTGTGTAGATCAGGCTTGAAGGCATGCCATGAGTCAAACTGAGAATTCAATGCATTGGATAGATGGAGACTCAAACAAGCCCCTCACTGATGGTCTTTTGGAGATTTAAAACCCTCATTTTCTGAAGTGCCTTGGCGGGGGAATGAAATGGACCCTTTCAAAAGACTTACAATGAAAAGATTTCACAGCAAAGATTTCAAAGGACTGTGGGAATTGTTAACTGCCACTGACATTTCTTTTTTACTCATTTTGTTATCCGGTTTTTACCACTTTTACTTATTTTTATTGACATATCATTTTATTCTCTTTGGAAGTTGCCCTGGATGCTTTTAAAGCAAAATAATGGGCTATAAATCTAAGGTACACCTTTTCAGATGTTGCTGTCACGTGTACTGGGAACCTACCAACCACGTGTACTGGGAACCTACCAACCACAATAGGAGCATGCAGTACTCACAATTCTCTCAATATGTGTAGTTGGCATGTTATATGAACAGGGGCAATGTGCATGTTTACCATGTGGATACAGCTTCGGTACACATGAACTGAACACTGAATTTTTTAGGGTTCTCATTCACACACACTGGGGCTGAATATGCATATTCACCTGTTCACATAACATCCCAACCAAGTATAAGAGTGAGTGTCACGGTTAGCAGCCTCCTGGTATGCCCAACTGTAACATCTGGATGTTCATGGTGCACAAGCTCAACTAATGCACAAGCTCAACTAATCATGATGTTGCAAGCCCCAGATGATGAACAGGCACGTGTGAAATGGCTGCAAGAATAAGGCAAGGCCCAGTGAGCTTTGGATGGCGAAGAAGTAGGTTATTATAGACAGATCTACTAGGCTGTTATCATACACATGTTTACAGATTGGAAGTCCCGCTGAATTTAGTAGGGATTCATTCCTAGTGGCTTGGCATCAGAACTAAATCTGATGAACAAATAGAACCGCAGCCTTAAATGGGAAGATCAATCTACTAAGGCTTTTGTTGATTATTCAGTTTTGGAGGCCCACTTTTAATTGGTAGTGAACACTGGTACTAAACCGGTGGGGTCTGTGAATTAAAGGGACTTGTACTTATTTTCCCTAGCTGTTTGGGTCATGATTAGGGATGGGCACGGACCAGGAAAATGGAGGTTCATGGGGGTTCATGAACCACAAATCTCCATGAACTTTTCGGTTTAATGAACTGGTTTGTGAGGTTTGTAGCATGGTAGAACGGCCCCCTATGGGCTAGAGATGCCAAACTCACAGAGATTCTCCAGCTGACCCTCCTCTACCAGCATTCCAAGTTTGGTGAGGGTTGGATTTCGGGGCAGATTTACAGCCTCCAAAGCAGGTGCCCCCAGGAAAGTGAACATAAGAACACAAGAGAAGCCAATGCTGGATTAGGCCAATGGCCCATCCAGTCCAACACTCTGTCACACAGTGGCCAAAAGCACCAGGTGCCCTCAGGAGGTCCAGCAGTGGGGCCAGGACATTAGAAGTCCTCCCACTGTCCCCCCCCCCCCCAAGCACCAAGAATACAGTGCATCACTTGCCCCAGGCTGAGAGTTCCTATCTATACTTTGTGGCAAATAGCCACTGATGGACCTCTGCTCCATATGTTTATCTAATTCCTTCTTGAAGCCATCCATGCTTGTAGCTGCCACCACCTCCTGTGGCAGTGGATTCCATGTGTTAATCACTCTTTGGGTGAAGAAGTACTTATCTGTTCTAACCCGACTGCTCAGCAATTTCACTGGGTGCTCCCTTATGAGTGGGTTGAATGGACCCCATGCAAGCTAGAGACATCAGACTTGCAGAGGACCTCCCTGTGATGCCCCTCTACCTGCCTTCCATGTGTAGTGAGGATTGGCTGTGGGGAGGGCCTGAAGCAAGTACTCCCAGGAAAGTATTCTCTGGGGAAATCACAGCAACAGGTCCAGGAATTAGGACTATGTCAAAGGGACCCCCTGCAAGCTAGAAGCATCAAACTCTCAGAGGACCTCCCCAGGCTGCCCCTCTTCCTGCCCTCCAGGTTTGGTGAGGATTGGCTGTGAAAGGCTGACTAGTAGCCCTGTAGCAGAGGGACAGGTGCCTCAGAGCCCTGAAGCACCAACTCTGTTGACACAGACTTCCAATTCCTTTCACTCTCTGCCTCTAACAGTAACTACTCCTTCTCTGCCTAACAGCCTGCTGCAAAGGAAAAACAACTGAGTGTGAGCTGGGGGTATATATCCATTCTGCTCTATTCCACTCCCATAAACCTCACAAACCTCCATGAAAAACAGTTCAGTTTGTGGGCAGTTTGTGGGAGACACGATTGCACGAACTGAGGCTCACAAACCCCAAACTGGGCCCAGTCCATAAATTTCAGTTCATAATTCGGTTCGTGCCCATCCCTAGTTGTGATGTATTACTGAAATAGGCATTAAGGGAGAAACATATTAAACCTGGCCTTTCCACCTAGTAAGGTGGTCATAAAGTGCCGTCAAATCATAGCTGACTTATGATGACCCCAGGCCTTTGAGAAGCAGAGGTGGTTTGCCATCATTTTCCTCTGCAGAGAGTCTTCATTGGAGGTCTCCCTTGGTATGGTGGTTAAGAGTGGCGGACTCTGATCTGGAGAACTGGGTTTGATTCCCCACTCCTCCCACATGCAGCCAGCTGGATGATCTTGGGTCAGTCAAAGTTCTCTCAAAGCTGTTCTCTCAAGAGCAGTTCTCTCAGAGCTCCTTTAGCCCCTACTACCCCACAGGGTGACTGTTGTGGGGAGAGGAAGGGAAGGTGATTGTACGCTGCTTCGAGACTCCTTTGGGTAGTAAAGAGTGGGGTATAAAACCTCCTCCTCCTTCTTCTCCCCACCTAGCTTCCAAGATCTGATGAGATTGGGCTATGCCATACTGCCTTCCATCCCCAAATATGCACATACTTTTATTTAGCTAAAATCTGTTTCTTTGAGGAGGGGTCTTGCTTCCATATTTTATTGAAAGTCAGCCGAGATGAAGGTTCTCCCAGATTAGAGTCCATGCACTTAACCACTACACCAAACTGGCCAGCCACTAAGTTTCATATAGGGCAACCGCATCTCCTGCTATAGCAGGAGATGTCCTACTTTGTGCCCCACTTCTTGTGCTGCTGCTTGGTGGAGCAATGGGAGCAAAATTGGGGGTCAAATTAGTCTTGCACCAATGCTTCAACGTCACTGCTGGCACAAATCTGGAAGTGATGTCACAGTGTCCGGTGATGGTCTAGGACTCACCAGAAACTCTATTATAAAACCATAGTGTTTTAGGTGAATCATAGAGCATGCAGTAGACTGACCTGAAGAACTGGAGAGTTTTATGTGTTCACGTGGAACACTGACAATAATAGGAAAGCTGTCTTTTAAAATAAAAGGTGTTATGCTGTTCTGGATTTTCTTAATGCAGTACCTTGGATGAGCTTCTGAGGAATACTTGGGTTACCTAGAACACAGGTTGAAAACCAACATTGTAATGGATATTGTAAAGAATCTAAAATGGGGACAACAGTTTAGAGAGAGGGGCTGTGACTCACTGGTAAAACATCTTCGTACACATGCAGAAGACAAGGCAACAGGTGAGGAGAGAGATCTCTGCCTGAGACCCTGGAGAGCAGCTTCCAATCAGTGAGCAATACTGGCTTGCATTGACTAAGGTTCCGTCTCAGTATATGGCCGCTCCATGGAGTCATGTTAATGATAAACATCTGCATAGAGTGACAGAGCTGAGGTTCCTCTTTCAGTACCTCTGGCTCTCCAAGAGGGGAAGGTTTTATCACCCAAAGTTCTTTGTTGCCACTGCACCGTGCTGTAAAGTATTCCTGACAAGGTGGCATCTTTCATCTGCATATGGTACTTGCAACAGTGTGAAGCCAGCTTTTTATTGCTCTGATTTAGGGGCAGAGGCTCACCGATAAGTCTTGGTCTTTCAACAGGCAACCTTGCACTTTAAGTGATGGATTGCCCTGGAAAATAAACAGGACATTAGCTTGTTGTGCAAATATGCCTATCAGTGCTACACAAAAAATATAGCCCTGTTGTAAAACCCTGTGTGTTTTCCGAGGCTAATAACATGCAAGTCACTTCCAGGGCAAAATTGGCCCAAACTCTTTTTTGTAAGAACCACCTGTCTTAAAAAGTGCACATGCTTTTTCATCATTTCTGCATTATGCTTTCAACAATGGGAGTCACTGTGGTGCAGTGAGCTCACGACTTTTTTCCTTCTCTGATGATTCTGGTTTCTTTTCCTTTGAGCTCAAGACGAATGGATTTCCCTCCTTCCATTCCTTTATTGCTGCCCCCCTCCCCCGCGTCGTCTCCTACTCCTCTTTAATTTCAGTTTAATTAGGAGAATTTTTAAAAAATGCTGTAACTGGAACATGTTAAGAATGCTGCAGCTTTCATCTCCATCAGTTTGGATGCACCATTTCCTTGCTCTCTGTTCCCAATGGGTATGTGCACATTCTATAACAATACAAAAAAGCAATCTTCCTGAGATGGCATGTTCAGTTGTATGAAGATTCTTTTTGTGTAGTGTTTTACTGATATGCACATGTGCCCCTGCACCTACATAAAACACTACATTTAACAAATCTGGATTCAACTGTATGTACAATCACAATAAAGTTGCTTTGTTTTATCCATGCACATGTGAAAACTGGTAACACAGAGGAGGGCAATTATGTGCCTCAATTGGAAGTTGATTTAGGAATCTGATATGGAAATCAAAACTTAACAGTAGCCCTGAACTGGATAGCCCAGGCAACCCTGATCTTGGGAGCTAAACAGGGTTTATTATTTATTTATTGGATTTATATCCCGCCCTCCCCGCGAACGGGTTGATTCTCGCAAGTACCTGGAAGGGAGACCTCCTTGAAATACCAAAGGCAGGAGGCGGGGCAGGCTTTATTCAGCCACCTCTCTGAATATCCTCCAGGCCCCCAGTAAGGGTCAGTCACCAGAGGTCGCCATGACTTCCAGGTGCACACACACATGCACATATGAAAAACTGAACAGGTAATTATTCATATTACATTCATTCCATTCAGGAAAAATAGTCAAATAATTCAGAACCAAAAATTAACAGAATTATGATATTTCAGAAGTGTCTACTTGGTGCCCTAGAATTCCGCAACCAAAAGCAGGCTGGCAGGATTAGATGTCCTTTGGCATGACTTGTGACTGGTTGACATGTGCAATCCATCACTCAGTGATGGCAACACACATGTGTAGAGGGGCCATCACAGACCTAACATGGCCACAACACCCCCTCAGTCAGACTTCTGTGGGCATGGAAGCAAGCTGTGTTGAGTTAATGAGAACAAGTAATCAGACGTGAATATTCCACTGGTCCCCCTTCACAATCATCACGTGGGATGGAATCTAAACAGCAAAACCCTGCAGAAAGGCCTGTGTATCAAGGAAGACTAAAGTAAGATGTGACACTGCCCATATGCTTGGCACCCAAAACAGCCATACTGTGACAGGTTCTCTGCCATGGGCAAATGTGTGCTGGCTCACATGATGCATTTGCTCTCTGCCACATTATTTGGGACCACACAGGGTAGATGATAACATAATATCACATCTATATACTAATTCCCAAGTGCCCCCTGTGCATGTGGATATCTAAATCTGCACATCGGGGGCACTTGAGGGGCAGAGAGATTTTCCTGCACACTTGGGGACTCCCCACATGTGTAGAAAAATCTTAAAAGTAAAAAAAAAAGATTATTCAGGGGATACATAAATCCTCCCAAAGTAAAAAGCATTCCCTGCGCATGTGCAGGGAACACCGTTAGAACTATGCCTTGCCTTTGCTGTGGGGGGAGGGAGAGGGCCTGGCGGTTGGAACTGTGTGGGCCTCGCTGTCGATGCCGGGGGGAAGAGTTTGGAGGGCCCAGCGGCTGGGAGCCGCGCGGGCCTCGCTGTCGCTGGCAAGGGGGGAAAAGGAGGCCTGGTGGGCCCAGCGGCTCCAAGCCACGTGGGCCTTGTCATTGGTGGGGTGGCAGGAGGGAGAGGAGGCCTGGTGGGCCCAGTGACTCCGAGCCACATGGGCCTCACAGTCGGTGGGGGGGGGGGAAAGAGGAGGCCAGGAGGGCCCGGTGTCTCTGAGCTGCATGGGTCTTGCCATGGGTGGGGTGGCAGGAGGGAGAGAAGGCCTGGCGGGCCCAGTGGCTCTGAGCTGTGCAGGCCTTGTCATTGGTGGGGGGTGGGGGGGGGAAAGGAGGCCTGGAGGGCCCGGCAGTTTGGAGCTGCGTGGGCCTCACCGTCAGTGGGGAGGCAGGAGGGAGAGGGAGAAGGCTTGGCAGGCCTGGTGGCTCGGAGCTGCCCGGGCCTCACCATCAGGGCTGGGGGGGGTGGAGAGACAGGGAGAAGGCTTACCTGTGGCGGCTTTCTCCTCCTCCACATGGAGCTCCCCCGCCCCTGAGAGTATCACAGGGCCCCACCTCTTGTGTTTCTTAAACTAGAGGGAGGGTCTGTGGTTCGATGGAAGAGCTTGTCCCAAGTTCAGTCCCTGCCATCTCCAGTTAAAAGATCTCAGCAAATATTGGGAAAGTTCTTTCTCTTTCTAAGACCCTGGAGAACAACTGCTATTTGGAATAGGCAGCACTGATCTAGGTACAGCAGTAGGCCAACTTGCTATAAGACCACTTTGCCTGTTCAAGCTCCACATTTGCCTGTTCAGGCTCCACAAGCTCCACTTTGCCTGTTCAAGCTCCTTGTGCAAGACTGCCCTTTTCAGTGGCAGCCCTGTGTTTGGCATCCCATCTCGTTATGGCCTAAGCAATTGCCGTACTCGGAAGGTTTCCTTTGTTTCCTTTATTGATCCTCCTGTCATCCTTTCTTTCTATAGACTCCTAATGTGTCCATCACCGCCAGGCAGTCGTTGCCCACCCTTGTAAAACGCGCTGTGAAAATCTGCCTCTTTACAGCATCCTTTTGGCAATTCATGATTGCCTCCCTGTTTTATTACTGTTACGGTTTTCCCTTCTTTCACTGCCCTTGCCGCTTGTTCTCTTGCCTCTCCAAGAAGAAAAAAATCACACTGTGCGGCTCCTGTTTGGGAATTGTTCTCTCTGTGTTTGCACTTTTTCTTCTGTACACCGTTGCATTTTTCTGTGGCTTGGCTTCTTTTAATTATGCACGCCTAATTTTAATTATACACTCTTTTATTACTGCACTTGCTAATTGTTCAATTATCACTCTGTCCCTGCTTTGTTTTGCAGGGTGCGGAAGCCTCAAAGCACTAAAAGAGCGGCTCTCCCCATTTCTCCCCATGAGAAAAGGAAGTTCCACAGGGCCCAGAGATGTCCCTATGCTGGTCATGCATTTTGTCAAGGGACAAGCTTGTTCTGCATTATTAGGGGAGCCTTCTGGGTCACAACCAGAAAACAAGCCAGTGAACACACACAAACACACATAGCTGCCTTTTACTGAACGAGACCATTTTCTCACCAGTGTCAGTACTTATTTAGGCTGTGGTCACACGGTCATTTTGATCAGGTTTCACCGCTGTTCCCTCTCACATTTAAAATTGCTGATCACATGCCCACTTCCGCCTCCCGCACCAAAGTTGGCTCACTTGCACTACTCTCCCAGTTCCCTAGTGAGTTTTCCTACACCTGGAAAATCAAGTACTGTCCTGGTATTTGCACTTTGAATCTGCAATTTCGCCTATCTGGACAGCCATCTCTCACAACGATCACGATTAGGTCATCTGAATGTCCTTCTCACGATGTGTGCCCCCCCCCCCAAGCTTCCATCGTTGTCTGCATGAGCAATCCTGTGCTGAATAAATTCAATGTATAAATGTTCAAGTACATATATAGACTCCAGCACTCAGTTGTATGTTGCCGGTTAATTTTGTTCGCTGTGGGGGGGGGGGGGGATCTGCGAGAACAAGGGAGTACGGTGAGTCCCAGTGGGAGCAGTGATTCAGCCATGTGCTTATGCACATGCACAAAGCCAAGTTTGTTTGCTTTTTTTTTTTTTAAAAAAACAAGCCGTGCTGCCCAAGTGGCTATTTGGACAGTGCCTGGAGCCTCATCCCATGATGCAGGTGGATCAGGGAAGGATGTGTGGTCATCCCAACATGAACAAAAATAATCCCGATCAAACCTACAGTGGGAGCAAATTGGGATAAGCTTGCTGTGTGACCACAGTGACTGGCAGCGTCTCTCCAGCATCTCAGACACAGGTCTTTCACATCACCTGCTGGCTGGTCTTTTTAACTGGAGATACCAGGAACTGAACCTGGGACCTTCTGCATGTCAAGCAAATGACTGTCACTGAACTATGGCCACTTCCCACATGTTGCAAAGGAAGACATCAGCAAAGAAAAGCAGGGTACATTCATTTATGAGGCCCACTAATGGACATGGATAATGCTTTCCTAAGCAAAAGGGAATGCAGAGCTGGGAGTGGATTCTGATAGCACGTATGCACACACACGACACTCAGGCAGCTGCCTTATACTGACTCAGACCATCGGTCCATCAAGGTCAGCATTGTCTGTTCAGACTGACAGTGGCTCTCCAGGGTTTTAGACTGAGGTCTTTCACATCACCTACCATCTGGGCTTTTGTTAACGGAGATGCTGGGGATTGATCCTGGGATCTTCTGCATGCAAAGCTGAAGCTTTTCCACTGAGACACAGCCCCTTCCCTTTTATATCAACAAGACTGCTTCCTATCTATAAAGCCAGCAGGATCACGGGCACAGAAGTATATTTCCTTTATCAAAATGACTGATGAAGCTTTAAATGGAATAGAATTCAGTATGCATAGTGGAGATCCCATGACTGATGAAAATAAATAAATAACTGGATTAAGGTGTGAGAGAGAAATAACTGGCTGGAAGATGGCCTCCACAGTGATACTCTAGGAAGTTCCTCATTTCTCTATGGTATTTATCATAGAAATTGAGGGAAATTCCTAGAGTGTCACCAGGAGTTGAAATCACATCCTCCCCAAACTGCACCCTTCCAGTTTCCAGGCATTTGCTGAGGCAGCGCTGGTCACCCTAGTGGGAGAAGAAGGGAGGGAAAGATGAATGAACAAATTTCATTTGTCACCCATGGGACTCTCTAGAGCAGAGGTGTCAAACTCATTTGTTATGAGGGCCAGATCTGACGTGAATGTCCCTTTGTTGGGCCAGGCCATGTGTGCCATAAAATGTAATGCCAGGTACTAGAGATATAAACTGTATAAAGGACAACAGCTGGTAAGCTCTGAGTTGGTGTATCTTCACTGCAAGGCCTCATGGGCTGGGAAGGGGGCACAGAGGAGAACCCATATGGGCAAACTGGAGAGTCAGTAGTACAGCAGTGGGTAGATGCTCCCACACTGCTTGACTGCTGCAGACAAGGTTGTTCTACCATGCTGAAGCCACAGCTGGAGACCCAGTTTGATGTAGTAGTTAACAACAGTGGACTCTAATCTGGAGAACTGGGTTTGATTCCCCAGTCCTTCACATGCAGCCAGCTGGTTGACCTTGGGTTGGTCCCTGTTCTGTTAGAAGTGTTTTTTCAAGAGCAGTTTATTTATCTAAACTTTTATCCCGCCTCAGAGCTCTCTTAGCCCCACCTACCTCACAGTGGGGAGAGGAAGGGAAGGAGACTGTAAGCCACTCTGAGACTCCGAGTGAAGGATGGGGTATAAATCCAACTCTTCTTCTTCTGCTGCTGCTGCTTCCTCTGCTTCTGCTTCCTCTGTTCCTCTTCCTCAAAGAAAAATTCTGATTTCTGGCTATGAAAAGGATATAAAGAAGAAGAGAATAAGAGATTGGATTTATACCCCGCCCTCCACTCACTTGGAGTCTCAGAGCGGCTTACAAACTCCTTTTCCCTTCCCCTCCCCACAACAGACACCCTGTGAGGTAGGTGGGGCTGAGAGAGCGCTTTCCCAAGCTGTCCTTGAGGGAACAGCTGGTACAGAGCTATGGCTTGCCCAAGGTCATCCAGCCAGGTGCAAGTGGAGGAGTGGGGAATCAAACCCGGTTCTCCCAGATTAGAGTCCGCGCACTAAACCACTACACCAAACTGGCTCTAAAGGCAACTGGTAGGGTCCTACCTGAATTTAATGCCTAGGCAAAACAGGTAGTAGCAGAGTGAAAGGTTGGGGAATATGCAAGGGGGACAAACTGAACATGTAATATTGGTTCACATTGCCTAAAGTTAGTAGAAAGCAATGTTGCCCCTGTCTGGTCTTTCACCTTTGAAATTCAAAGCAGTGGCTCACAGTCAAATCGTGTAATAGGCTGTCAATCTCATGGGAGTTAGATGCCAGGTTTTCTGGAGTCTGCCTAACTGTATACAAGAGTCCATTTGTGAGTCCATTATAGATATTAATTTAAAAGGGTTGTGTGAGCAGGTGGCTGCATTTGCTGTTAAAAAAGAAGCATCTCTTTATAAAGTGCATGGTTAGTAATGCTTTTATCATCATGAAATGCTACATACTCAAATATATATTATATTTGTTATGTTGATGTTAAATACACCACATTATTGGCCAATGGTGTTTGTTGGAGGACATCCCCTGAGCTTTTTTTTTTTTTTGCTGTTTTATTTTTCTGTGGCTCTGGGAGCAGCTGATAATGTTGCCACTTGTAGCCGTGTTCAGAAGTTACAGTGAATGCATGTACAACCCAGCCCGTTTGTACATCCAGCCCACTTTCACTTTATGAATGAAACTGGGGACCAGTCCCTAGATAACAGTGTGGCTCCAATCACACATCCGGCTGTACATGAGCTGAATGTAACATGAGAATTACTTAATGCACATGCAAAGAACACTCTAATGTATACTCTACATGGATAGTATGTGCATTCTCTGTAATTTGTGAACTGGGCTTCCCCGTGTGCAGTGTACACTTGTGTTGGCTCTTCCTTACAAAGAGATGTGCATGCATATAGGCAGGATGTATGTATGTGCACTGTAATATGTGAACAGGATTAGTATTATGACTATTTCCTGTACAGGATACCGCTTGGCTGGTTGACTGATAGCTTCTCATGTTGTTCTGTGCATTATTTATACCACTACCTGACACGATCAAGGTTTATAAGATTATGCATGGGATAGAGCAGGTAGAGAAAGAGGTACTTTTCTCCCTTTCTCACAATACAAGAACTTGTGGGCACTCAAAGAAATCGCCGTGCAGTCGGGTTAGAACAGATAAAAGGAAGTACTTCTTTACCCAAAGAGTGATTAACATGTGGAATTCACTGCTACAGGAGGTGGTGGTGGCTACAAGCATGGACGGCTTCAGGAGAAAATTAGATAGACATATGGAGCAGAGGTCCATCAGTGGCTATTAGCCACAAAGTATAGATAGGAACTCTCAGTCTGGGGCAAGTGATGCTCTGTATTCTTGGTGTTTGGGGGGGGGGGCAACAGTGGGAGGGCTTCCCACTCATGCAGGGCACACCAGATTTCCCGGAGTGTGCCTAATTGTAGAAAATTTCCATTTGTGAGTCCATTATAGATATTAATTTGGATGGGGTGATTTGAGCAGGTGGCTGCATTTGCCTGTTAAAAGAGACACTGCTTTTTATAGTAGGAAGCAGAAGGAAGTAAATCTGTGCTAGATGTAAAGTGGACGTCCACCACGGGGCCCTTCCCTTTGGTGCAAGTAACACTGGGACTTTTTGATAGTAGGGCAGTGAATACTCTGTTTCTTTTTATATTTGCTTATATTTTGGTAAGGGTTTTGATTCGATGTTCTCTGCTGTTGGTTTTGTCAAGTTGCTTGAAGTGTGCTTGCATGCTGTGTGGTTCTTATACCTCATGTTTATAGCATTTATACTTAACAATGGATACCATTTACAGTTATTGTGTTGGCTATTACACAAATGCAACTGAAAAGTGCATATAATGTTATCGAAAACTTTTGGCGTGGGGAACAAAATGGTTCAAAACTGGTTCAATTCACTCAACGTTGCTTTCGCACATGCCGAATAATGCACTTTTGATCCACCTGAAATACACTTCAGCGACTGCTTGGAAGTGGATTTTGCCATCTCGCACAGTAAATTCCAGTTGCAAAGTTCAGTGAATGTGGATGGAAAAAAGTGTGATTCAGCATATGTGAAAGCAGTGGAGACGCAAAATCGAAACAGGAATTTTCAGAAGGAAAAGGGGAAATGATTGTTCTAGCAGAACAAGCTTCGAGTTTCTCCTTGAAAAGCTGGCCCGACATGAACATTATCTTACTTGCTGTCAGACAGTTTACTAAAATATCTACAGGAGTTGCTTCTCAATAAAATCTAAAACAATTTTTTTGTGTTCAAATTTTTATTAGGAATCCTAATTTGAAATCTTTTGTCCCCAAAAATTCTTTACCTCTGTGTCTGTTTTCCAGCGCAAAGTGCAGCAACATCGCTCATCTGTCAGGGCCCACCCATAGGCTTCCCATGGGCCCAGTCATAGAGGCAGAGGAGAATGGAAGGAAGGCCTCCACCTCCATCCTTCCTCGCAGTCCTGGTGACCCTGGAGTAGCGTCTGTCTGGCATGGGGCAGGCTGCAGCTGTTCCTGCACTTCAGGGTTATTTTTTTTTTTAAGAGGGGGAGTAGCTTCTGAGAATCCAAACCTGATGGCAAACTCATGGCTGCCGTGAGTTCACCCTGGCCATTTGGCAGTGCTTTTAAAATGCTGCAAGGCCCCGATCCGGCATGGGTCCACAGCATAGTGCTCTTTCCCCCCATTCCGTGCCTTTCAAGTGCCAGAACAGGTGCAGGGAGTATGTGTGCCCTCCCAACACAGCTGTTTGGGCACTTGAAAAGGAGCAGGGGATGTTGCTCTTCTACTTTTTCTTCTAAGGTAATAAATATGAGAATCCAAACATTTAAAATATTAGCCCGCTGGTACTGCACACCGCATAAACTTTCTCATATAACTAAGTCGTACTCTCCTCTATGTTGGAGACATAATGGACATGTAGGAACATATGCACATTGCTGGTGACAATGCACAAAAATACAACATTTTTGGCAAGAAGTATTGCCTCAAATATCTCTGATTACTGGTTATGTAGTCCCATTTTCTCCTGAGGTGTTGTTTTGGAACCACTCCCCAGATACAACAGTTCCATGTATTAGAAAGGAGCTCATCTCCACTTTTTTGGCTGTTGCCTTAACTTGGAAAAATCCTGCTGCACTCATTCTCTTCTTATGGCATCATAAGATTTGGAAGCAATATGTGATGGAGAAAATTACTGACCAAATAAATAAATATGAATTGAATCCCTCACGCTCTAGCTTTGCTGAGAAATGGTTTATTGTGTTAGATTACTTGTCTGAACATGATGTCGGAATAAAACCTCTAAATCTGTTATGACATCTATGTTCATCTAGTGTTCTGCTTGATAGATTTTTAAAAGTATCAGTGTCTTTTTACTGGTATTGCTTTAGAATTCTTGTATTTTTTTTTAATGATAATGTATGATTGTTTTATGTTACCTGGTTTCTCTTTATAATTGGTTTGTTGTAATATTGGAAGTTGTATCGAAATATTTATAATAAAGTATTAAGGTGGCTCACGTGGTTAAGACATTGAACTGCAGATTGGAAGGTCAGTAGTTCAGCAATTCGAGACCCGAGTGCTGAATGACAGAGTGGCTTCTGTCCCTGGTCCTAGCTCCTGCCAAACTAGCAGTTCGAAAGCAAGAAATTGCAAATAGATAAATAGGTACCACTTCAGTGGGAAGGTAACAACGTTCTGTGCGCCTTGGTGTCTAGTCATGCCAGCCACATGACCACGGAAACGTCTTTGGACAGTGCTGACTCTTTGGCTTGGAAACGGAGATGAACACCACATCCCTAGAGTCGGATCTGACTGGCTTTTGAGCAAGGAAAACCTTTACCTATTACGGGGAAAAAAGCAAGAAAAAAAGCAGGGGGAGGAGGAAGAGCTCTGTGCTGTGAGTAGGGTTGCCAGATCTGGGCTGGGAAATTCCTGGAGATTTTGGGGGTGAAGCCTGCAGAGGGCAGGGCTTGGGGACGAGAGGGACTTCAATGGAGTACAATGCCATAGAGTCCACCTTCCACAGTGGCCATTTTCTCCAGGTAAACTGATGCTTGTCACCTGGAGATCAGTTGTAATAGTGGGAGATCTCCACCCACCACCTGGAAGTAGGCAACACTAGCTGTGAGCCCACGCCAGCTTGGAGCCTTACAGCCTTTTAAAACCATTGCAAAAATAGCCAGGGCACACTCCTGGCAGCCATGAGTTTGTCATCATGCTGAGTTGGGTTCTGGAGAGGGAGGGAGGTTGGGAGGTTGGGTGGGGGTCATTGAACACATGAACACATGAAGCTGCCTTATACTGAATCAGACCATCAGTCCATCAAGGTCAGTATTGTCTACTCAGACTGGCAGTAGCTCTCCAGGGTCTCAGACAGAGGTCTTTCACATCACCTACTGCCAGATCTTTTCACTGGAGATGCCGGGGATTGAACCTGGGATCTTCTGCATGCCAAGCAGATGCTCTACCCCTAAGCCACAGCCCCTCCCACTTTCCCTCCCAGTTGGGAAAGGTGGGTCTGTGTCTCCTTCAGCAGCTGCCCGGTTCCCTCTGTCATGTCCCCCTTTGCGAAGTAGCAGCAAAGCCTGAGGGCCTCAGGCAGGGCTAGAAGGTTTCTGGGGGGAGGGGCTGAGGGAAGCTGGGTGGGCAGTCAGCAGTCCATAGGGTGTGGGGGAGGCTGCAGTGGGGAAAGCCATGTGTGTAGTACTCCACTGCCCCCAAGTTTCTTCTGCTGTCCAGCCCCATCCGTCCCCCTCCAGCAAGTTAACTTAATTCAGATTCGGATGGGGTAGCTGTGTTGGTCTGAAGCAGCAGAACAAAGTTTGAGTCCAGGGGCACCTTCAAGACCAGCAAAGTTCTATTTAAGGTGTAATCTTTCATGTGCAAGCACACTTCCTCAGACAAATTGAAACAAGACTTCTTCAAGCCTTAAATACAGGAAGGTGTGTGTGTGTTTGTGTGTGTGTGTACGTGTCACGAAGGACCATTCAGAGTTAAGATGCGTAAGTGAAACTGAGATTGGATCAAGGCAGCAAGACCAATGAATGGCAGCAAATTAGCACACAAATGAGAGAGCTAACAAACATAGGAAATGAAGTCTGAGTCCAGTGGTACCCCCTGAGACCAACCAAACTCAGTGCTGGGTACATGCGAGAACAGAGAGACTCTGCATGTGTAGATGCACACTTCTTCAAATATATAGAAACAGATTTCCTCAGACGTTACATACAGGTGTGTGAGGGGTTAGTTGTTAGGAAGAACTAATTAGAGTCAAGATGCATAAGTAACTGAGCAATAAACACAGCTAAGATTGGAATAATACATTTGGTAAGACAACTAATTAAGCAACTAACTCCCTGCCCCAACTCCGAGTTATTAGGTTTTGCATTAGAAGAGAAGTACTATTTGGATAGGACCCTGCCTGTGGGATGCTCCATTTCGTGTGCAGCTCTTGAGCAGTTCAGTTCCTTCCTGGAGTGGGCCCTACCTTACCAGATAGGGTTGCTCGACACAGGGTAATTTCCTGTTCATGGGCCCGCAGGGCACCGCTCAGTGTAAAAGGTTGATAGTTTTGTTGGTTTAGCCATGGAATTGGGGGTCCCTCTGAAAACTGAGGGATCAGGAATAGTCCTGTCGTTTCTGGGTGTGGAGCTGGAATGGGAGGCAGTTGTCCAGGTTGCTGAAGGAGATGACCTGTAGCCAAGGATTTCTTTTTTTCAAGAGGAAGAGGAAGGGTTCTTTGGTGAAGCTGCAGCAGTTAGTGGGCCACCTTAACTCTGATTGCAAGGTGGTGGTGCCAGGTAGAGCATTCCACTGGAGATTGTATAATGCCATAGCCAGCTTCAGCACCCACATTATAGGATATGGGTTACCAGTAGCATGAGGGCAGATCTGGAGGTCTGGGAGGAGTTTTTAGCCTTCTTTAATGGTGTGTCTTTCAGGAGGGAGGACATATGTACTGTGGTGGAGATGCAGGTTACATCTGATGCATGTGCATCTGGAGCCTTAGGGTTTGGGGTGTACTTTCGTGGTCAGTGGTGTGCATAGGGCTGCCAAGTCAGCCCGGGGGGCGGGGAATCCCCCACTACAGGGGTTCCCGATCCGCTGGCCAACATTCGGCCACCGGGGGAAACCCCGCCCCCGAAGTCGTCCAGCCTGGACGATTTCCCATACGTAATGATGTCACTCGGAAGTGATGTCAGCATGTTGGGGGCGTTGCCAGAGTGTCACCCTGGCAACGCCCCCAACGTGCTGATGTCACTTCCGGTGAAGCTCCCGGCCGACAGAGGACTCCCCCCTGCCGGTAAGTTCACCGGACTTGGCAACCCTAGGTATGCAGAGGATTGGCTGGCTGAGTGGGCAATCGTGGGCATAATAACATTCCTGGAGTTTTTCCCATTGTTGTTATGGTGTGGTTGTGGTCCAAGGAGCTGGCTAACCATACTGTACACTTTTGATGTAACAACTTGGCAACAGTTCATATGATTAACTCTCTTACACCCAGGTCCCCTAGGGTCATGACACTGGTATAGGCCTTCCTGCTGCGTTGCCTTTGTTTTAATATACTGTTCATGGTGAGGCATGTGCTGGGGGTCAGCAATGGGATGGTTGATGCTCTGTCTCATAAACAGATGGAGAGGTTCTGACAGGTGGTCCCAGACCCCAATCCCCAGCTGATTTGGATGCCCCCAAGAGTTGTGGAGGCTTGGAGGGCCGGTGCCGAGAAAGCGATAAATCTGGCCTTGGCACCTGGCACCAGGAGGGCCTATGACTGGGCAGGTCAGAGTTCAAGGCCTTTAGGCAGTAGGTAGAGCTTTGGAAGGTGTGGCTGAGACCAGTGATGCATTTGATGCAGTACTGTGTGGATCTGAAGGACAGGGGCATGGGGATTCGATCCATCGGGGTAACCTATCGGCCTTGTTTTTTCTGAGTAAAGCTCGGGGTTTCTCCCATGATCCCGAGGGGACTGCAGGGGGCTTGGGAGGCAGTTTGTACTGATGGCTATGAGATCTGCCTGTTCTACGCTGTGGCACTGGTGGCCTTCTCTGTGTGAGCAAGTTGGTTGTGAGCTCCCACAGTGGCAGTTTGGGTAGGGCTCTGTGGATACAGGATGTTCCTTTTTTGGGGAACAGCATCAAAGGCTACAGCCACACGGGCATTAAATGCGGGAGGAAGGGCTATTTTCTCCCGCATTTAAAGGGGCCAACCACACGGCCCGCCCCAAGTCCCGCGCTTGGCCCAAGTGTAAAAGGGGGGGGGAACCCCCAGACTCACCGCTTCTGCCGCTGCTGCGGCCGCCTCCACCGCCGTTCCCGCCGTTTCCCATTCCCTGCTGTTTCTGCCACGGCCGCCGCCACCTCCGCCAGCCAGCCAGCCTGTCAATCGCTCGGGCAGCCCAGCCTCGTGGCGTGCCCAATGAGCCTCGGGCAAGAGGAGCCCCTCGCCAGCCGTTGCCGGAACGCATGGAGGGAACAGCCGCCTGGGTGTGCTCCGGTAAGGGGTGGGGAGGCGTTGGGGTGGGCGGGCGGCTGGCAGGGGCCGCAGCCACCGACGCTGCCACCGGGGTTGGGATGTATAAACATCCCAACCCGCGGCAGAAAAATGCGGCCCCTTTAAATCCGGGATCCCTCCCGGATTAAAGGGGGCGTGTGGCTGCAGCCTAAATTAGGGTCTGGTGGTCAAGAACTGATCAGCACCAAGAAGGAATAGAAATTAGAGATTTCTCCAACAATATCTGGCAGCGAGGGGCTTGGGAGGGGGCACACTTTTCCGCCACTGTGATGCCACCCCGTTGACCAAGTTCCAATTTTGTGCAGTCACCAGAACACTGGACACCTTGGGCCTGGGTCAGTTTCAATTTGGAACCCACTTTTTCAGATTGGGGTGGCCCCCTGGCTGGCGGCCATGGACTATACGGCCACAGCCATTCAGCTGCTGGGTTGCTGGAGATCATGGTGTTACAGGTTGCATGTTCGCCCACTTAATACTTTGTGAGCAGTTGTTGTTTTGCTGTTAATTGTGTTCTGTTTCCAGTGTGGCTGGCTGCCGTGAGAGGTGAAGAGTCACCATTTTCATCCACAGTATGGTCTTTTGGGCAGGCCACCAGGCCAAAAGTAGTCCCATTGGTTTGCAATTGGGGCTCAGCGAGTTTCCTTCAGTGGAGTGGTTGGGGAGACAAGGCTTGAGGTGACCTGGCTGCATCTTGCTGTGATTCGAGGGGAGAGAAGGGGCCTCTGCCTCATTTACCATTGATCCACTTGGGTGGAAGTGATGTTGGCCTTGTGAAGGGAAAGGCCTTGGTGATTCAGGCAAAGGCTGACCTGGAACTCATCAGGAGCAGGTGGCCTGATGTGCGGATCATGTGATCTGCTATACTGCCATGCCAGGTGTGGTGAGGCATGGGGGATCCCAGAAGTTTGGACAGAGCTTGCCGGAAGGTGAACCAGGAGCTGAAGAATGCAATGGTGGGGGGATTGGTTCAATTCTTGCCTCACCCCGGGATACGGGCCGAATTGATCGGTCTGTACAGGGGGTGACGAAATAGATCTCTCAGATGTGGGCAGTGATATATTCATGGATGATTTGTGGCAAGGGCTGAGGGCAGCTCTGGGTTGCCCGGTGGACACCCAAAGGTCCCAAACAGAGGTTTGGCCTTGGTGGTGGCAGGTCAGCGTGGGAAAAGAAAAAATGGAACTGGCAAACACCCAGGGCCATAGCCAGCTGTGGGGGGTTTAGGGCTGAGCCCCCTATTGTATTTTCAATGTGCCCCCAATCTTTCCCCAAACTTCCCTGCTTGCATCACCAGCAACACTGGGTTGGGAGCAGCATGGTGTGGGCCATGCTGAGCAAGTGGCCCAGCAACAGGCAGCTCTATGCCCTTGGGTTTAGGCCAGCTGTGCCAGGCTCCCGGGGGCTGGCAGTGGCAGGGACTCAAAGATCCCTGGGAATTGTGGTCCGTGTCAGCACTTCTGCTCAGAAGGTGGAGGCAATGGAGGGAGGCTGCTCATAGGGTTGCCAGGTCTGGGCTGGAAAATACCTGAATACTTTGGGGGTGGATCCAGGAGACAGCATGGTTTGGGGAAGGGAGGGGAGGGGCCTCAGCATGGTACCATGCCACAGAGTCCACCCTTCAAAGCAGCCATTTTTTCCAGGGGAGCTGATCTCTGTCAGCTGGAGATGGGTTGTAAAAGTGAGAGAGATCTCCAGGCCCCACCTGGAGGCTGGCAACCCTAGCTACTCACTGGCTGGCTGGTATGCTGGCCATCTGTGCCCAACAGAGAAGGGGGTTCCTTGGCCCGGGTGGAGCTAGAGACACCCACTCGGCTTAGAAAACGAAAGAGTGGCTCACAAGGTCTCTTGCGCCAGTTTGAAATGGCTTATGAGTGGCTGGCTCCAACTGGGCAGTGAAAGGTTTGATCTGCCCACCCCCACCTCCATCCCCTTCCATGACCCCGTACCTCTTGCACCAGAAAAGCAGCAGGGCAGAGAGAAAGCCACCAGTGGTTTTTTATTTAAATAAAATTAAAAGTACGGCATTTTAATTTTTTTAAAAAAAATTAATAGGAGCCCCCCTGGCACCCCCCCCCCCGCAAATCCTGCTGTGGGCCTGTGAGCACCATATGTCACCTTCCGTAATGGGAATCAAGGGGTCAGTCAGGCTGAGCCTTCAGGCTGTGAGGCCCAAGGATGAGAATGAAGACCACCTTTGGGACTGCCCTGGCTAGGAGGGGGGGGCCTCTGGGGCAGCACCCCATTTGATATGCCAGCCGGTGGCAAGCTAAAAGGAGGGCTTACTACTGGGACGAAGGTCACTTGCCCAACACAGGGCAAGGAGGGTTCGGGGGGGGGGGACCCCTGGCTTTGACCTATTCCACACTCAGGGTTTGCCCTGGCCACAAATGTGTAAATAGTTAATAAAGCGGCCCTTCGTTAAACCCAGTCCTGGTGTCTGTCTCTTTCTTCTGACCAATAGTGATCTGATTTTATTTTGCTTGGTTTTTCTGCCTTCCATTTTAAGAGCTCAAGGTTTTTACCCCCCGACCCCAGTTGTTACTGTTTTTGTAATTTAAAATCTGAAACATTTGTAATGCTGAGCTTTCTACCATCTAGCCTTACAATCACTCACTTTAAAAAAAAAACAAAAAACACAGTAACTTGATGCCGGCTGAACACAGTAGTCAAACCCCACCCCCCACTCCTGCTTGCAGGATAGAACAGTGGGGACCATAAACCTTATGCTTCAGTTCAGAAATAGCACACATCAGTGAGAGAAACCTGCATGACTTCGCAGGAGCGTGCAGGCGGAGGCTGTTTCAAGCCTCTCTGATTGCCGGGGACTGCAGCACGGAGAGGGAAACCATATTGTCTCCCTATGAAATGGCACGAGACAAATACCCTCTGATACCAAACTTCACTCTCCTTTGCGCGCGCACACACACACAAAAATGGAATACCGACAGTCAGGTAGCTGATGCAATGGTAGCTGCCTGTGTGTTCAGCCACAAGAAGAACCTATTAAAAAGAGGGATATAAGAAAAATGGTTCCAAGCAGTTTTCACACATTAGGTGGGAAAACGCCAGGTTTGGCTTCAAAAGGAGGATGCTGTTTTGGATGAGGATGTTCTCACTCGTGGTGGGTGAACACCCCCCTTCCCTGAGATCTAACTGGGGGGGGGGGGAAGGATCACTTTTTGTGAGTATCCCTGTTGAATGTTTGAAAAAGTCTGAGGAGTTTTTGTGAGCCTTCACCAGGTAGGTTTCACACACACACTTTCCTTGCTAGCCCTGCCTCCTCCACTTTCTGGGCAACAAACTGGCTTTGTAAGGGGGGGGGGGGGAGGAGTGAGCGATACGAGGGAGGGCTTGTAAAAGCATAACGTTCCAACCCTCCCTAGCCATAGTTTCCTGCACAGAATAATGAGAATTGTGTCCTTTTCAGCTTTCCAGACCAAATCCAGAAGCTGAGAAAATTACAGTTTCTATCACTGGGGATGGCCAGTGGAGACTGAAATCGAAACAGCTGTTGCCCTGTCAGGAGACTTCCTGGTGATATTAGAGGCTTCATAGATCTCTCTGGAACTGGTGCACAAGGACCTGGTGAACACATATGCATTGGGCTAGGGTTGCCAAGTCCAGGTTGGAAAATACCTGGAGACTTTGGGGGTGGAGCCAGGAGAAGGTGGGGTTTGAGGAGGGGAGGGGCCTCAGCATGGTACAATGCCATAGAATCCACCCTTCAAAGCAGCCATTTTCTCCAGGGGAGCTGATTTCTGTCAGCTGGAGATCAGTTATAAAAGCGGGAGATCCCCAGGCCCCACCTGGAGGCTGGCAACCCTACATTGGGCACATGAAGTTGCCATATACTGAGTCAGACCACTGGTCTGTCAGGGTCTGTCTTGTTTGTGCTCTAGGATTACCATCCTGTAGGTGGGCCCTGGAGGTCTCTCAGAAATACAACTGATCTCCAGACTGCAGAGATCAGTTCCCCTGGAGGAAAGGGCAGCTTTGGAGGGTGGACTCTATGGCATTACCTTCCTGGTGAGGTCAGTCCCCTGTCCAGACTCCAACTTACTTAAGCACTGCCCCCCAAAATTTCCAGGAATTTCCCAAGCACGAGTTGGCAATCATAACTCTGACTGACAGCAGCTTTCCAAGGCAGAGATCTTTCACATCACCTACTGACAGATCTGTTTTCAATTGGCAGTTCCTGGGATGGAACCTGGGACCTTTGGCTTGCGAAGCAGATGCTCTACCGCTGAGCCACAAGCCCTCCCTAATGGTGACTGGCACTGCAGCACAAGTGGAAGAGTAGGTTAAGCCTGGCACTATGTTACTTTACCAATCTCAAGTGGCTCTGCACAGCCACCCATTGCCCTCTTGGGGCAAACATACAGAGGTTCATATCAGCAGCTGCACATTTGCCACAATGGGGCATCCCCAATATAATATTGAAACACACAGTATATATGTGAACACAAAGAAATTAACTGTGTGTGGCGTCAATGCCAATTTCAAAAATCAATAATTAATAATAATAAGCAAATAATTCATTTATAAACAAATAAACAAACCATTTATACCATTTCCAAATCATGAACAAAATTATTTATACAATAACAGTTCATAATCAGGGCATGACTATTGATTTTATATGTTTTAACGTGTTTTAAATTTTATTGTAGTTACTGAAATGTGGTGACCTGCCCTAAGTCATTTACGGGATAAGTGGGGTATAAATGCAAAATAAATAAATAAATAAATAAATAAATAAATAAATGCTTTGACTTAAGTCCTGTATATGGCTGACAAAGCCAAATCACTTCAAAGTGCTCAGTCCCTCCTAATGAGCAGTATGTTTCACAATGTAAAAGAGGAAAGCGAGCTTCCAGAAGATCTCTACTCCAACAGTTCCAAAAGAGGAACACTTGAATGGTTCCAAAAGAACTACGGGATTGCCGGCTTCCTCAGCATGCACCACATTTCCCCAATCTGGCTTTATCAAGTTGGATCCAGTAACTTGAAGGATATCACTGAAAAACAGTGTACTCAATTAAAACAAAAAATCATTTTCAAAGTGACTTATGCCTTCACAACACTCAGTATTCTCACGTTTCACATTTCATGCCTAGCACTTCATAATGACATTTTCTCCTAAGACCCCCTTGGCCAGAAAGGTAGCCAGAGCCCAGCAGCTGGCTCTGCGCTCCGTGACTGGCCCCTGCCTGGTGGTCAAGGTAGCTGCAGCCAGTGAGGGGAGGGAGAAAGCAAGGCTGGAAGGAACCATACAGGCCTCGAAGCAACTTCCCACGACTGGTGGAGTTGGAGGAGGCCGGGGCACCAATGTTCTGAAGCGCCACCTCAGCCTTTGATGGGATGGACCTCGGGGAACACAAACATTTGTGGGGGGAGAAAGATGCAGTGGTGGGGTGTTGCTCATGACTTAGGGGCATGGCCCCATCCTGTCCCACCATAGCCACGGGCCAGCCTGCCTCTTCCATAGGAAGCATATTTGACTTAGGACAGACTTAGGACAGACGTGTGGCTGTTTTATCAGTCTGAGGAAGGAGGTCAAGTTGTTTATCCTGGGCAAACACAAAATCACCCAATGCAGCAATTACAGTGCCTCCCACAAGAACCAACTCAGTGCTTCCCCTTCAAGCAACCCCGAATCCTTCCTTGAAAGTTAAAATACAGGATTACATGATGTCAAAAAAAAAAAAAGATTTTATGATTGGGACAGAATATAATGAGATTCACTTAATGTATATTTTATGTGGCTTTCTCTTCTTTTTTGCCAAAGTTGGCATTCTTCTTTTTTTTCCCTACAGGAACTGCCATACCGAGAAGAAAAAAAAAACCATTTGCATGTAAGTCAAAACTAAATGCAAATTATCTGGTTGCTCTTATTAATCATAATTACTTCCAGTATAGAGAGTGCTGTGAAAGTCATGTGTGATTAAATCCATTGTGTTTTTTTTTTAAAGTTAATCCTTACTTCCTATGATGTGGGCGTTAGATTTGTTAACAGATACTCTTCCGTCAGTTTCTTTTTACAGCTTTCTGTTGAGTATTTTTGTTTGTTTAAATACAGTGACCCAAATGTTAGAGAAAGTGCGACCTGAAAATGCTGAAATGCTTAATTTCAGAACATTCCTGTCTGAGCTTCGAGTTTGTTTCCACTCATTCTCTGCCTGTAGGCTGTCCCTTTCGGTTGATGTAAATAGCTTCCAAGGAGGTACCAATTTGTTCTTTTCACTTCTTTTTGATATTTTTCTCATCATCACGAGCCATTTAGTTTCCCCAGGTTCCATCGGTGGAGTTGGCTGTTCATTAGTTTCTTTTATGGCATTTCCACAACATTTTAACATTAATACAAAGGTAACTGTGTTGGTGAAGGGGTGGTAATCCACCAGCTTTTCCACAGTTTTGCTAGGGTTGCCAACCTCCAGGTGAGGTCTGGAGTTCTCCTGGAATTACAGCTAATTTCTAGACTACTGAGATCAGTTCCCTTGGAGAAAATGGCTGCTTCAGAGGGTGGACTCTGTGGCATCAAATCCCTTCTGAGCTTCCTCTCATCCCCAAACTCTGCCCTCCCCAGGCTCTACCCCCAAATCTCCAGGAATTTTCCAACTGGAGTTGCTAGTCCTGAATTTTTTCTTCCTCACTGTAGCCCTACTCCCACATGTCCACAAGGGTCTCCTGAAGTCCCATTTACTTGTTGGTGCTCCATCTTCCACCAATAGAAAAGCTGGCTCTATTGAATTTTGTTTAGTACTTATGGCAAACCCAAATCAGACACTGGAACTTTCAGATCTAAATGCATTATTGAAATTCAGTAACATTCCAAATGGCCACCAGTCTCTGGTCAATTCACGCCAATCTTGGTTCGCCAACAGAAGTAGAAGAAGAAGGGGAGGAGGAGGAGATTGGATTTATACCCTGCCCTTCACTACCCACAGGAGTCTCAGAGTAGCTTACAATCTCCTTTCCCTTCCCCTCCGTGCAACTGACAGGAGGTGAGGTAGGTGGGGCTGAGAGAGCTCTAAGAGAACTGCTCTTTCAAGAACAGTTCTGACAGAACTATGGCTTTCCCAAGGTCATCCAGCAGCTGTAAGTGGAGGAGTGGGGAATCAAACCCGGTTCTCCCAGATTAGAGTCCGCGCACTTAACCACTACAGCAAAAAGCCTTTCCAACGGGCAATGAGCAGAGACGGTAGGTTGAGAGGAGCCGTACTGTCAGCTGCAACATCTAACTGTAGCTTTGTTTGCTTCTCCGGTCTCAGGTATGGAACTTGGGCATGGCCAGGACATGTGAGCCTTTGAGTGCAAGCTGAAGAGTGAGAGCCAAAGCATTCTGCAGTCTGTGCCCAGCAGCTGTGAGACAACTAGCTTGTTAGATTCACAGCTGGCCCCCAAATACCATTTGTTCTTGGGTTTTTTAAAAAAAACCCATTTAAATCATATTATTGTGCTTGTTTGTTGTAAGCTGCTTTGCATCCCGTTAAGGAGAAAAGTGGTAAATAACTAACAACGAATGGTATAGTGCCATCCTAAGCAGAGTTACCCACTTCCACCTCCATTGAATTGAATGGGCTTAGAAGGGTGTTACTCTGTTTAGGATGGAGCTGCAAATCTTTGCTTGACCTTGTGTAAACCAGGATAAAAGTCAGTGGCATTACTCTGCTGTAGGGTAGTATAAATAGAACCCGCATCCCTGATACCTCCCCCCCGCCCTGGAATCAATCTGTACCCATGTCACACAATCAGATCTGTGAACAGCAAATTATTCTATTCATTTCTTATTCCTGATGAACAGTAAATTAGTCTAATAACATTTACTGTTCTATTCATTGATTGTCAGGAGAAGATTAGAGGGGGGAAATAGCTTTTAAGCCTTCCCAGCTGTAAACGTTAAAGTTGTCTAAAGTTATGATTTTTGACTCTAATTGCTTATGAAGATCCCTTGCTTCCTGGCATATCCAATCCATCCCAGCCTCTCCAAATGCCTCTTGCTGATATATTTCCTCTCTAACACATCTCCCTCTTTTTTTTTTTTTTAATGAGAACATTTTTGTAAGGATCCGATCTGAGGAGAGATTAAGAATCAGTTCTGAGGCTTTTGGCTGGATAAACGTTCTCGCCAAATGGGTGTTTGTGCTCACAATCGCACTGTGCCAAGGATTAAAATATAATGAGGATGAAGATTATTACGTCCTGAGCATCAAAAGGAAGCAAGGAAAGGAAGCAAAGGCAAATCTGGCTGAGAAGCTCAAGCCACCCTCCTCCCTACATTTTCACTACTCCCCGATTCCTAAATCCTGTCTGGTTAGCTACAGAGAACCAGGAGGGGTGCTGGCAACTGTTGTGACTGTGTTGTTTCGGTTCAAAAATTCCAGTTTCCCCATTCAGGATGATTGTTTATATGTTTAGATATTTACACCCTGTTCGCATCCTCCATGATTATCCTCACAAAAGCAACCCTGTGCGGCCGAGTTAGGCTAAGTGACTGGCCCAAGGTCACTCAGCAGTCCTCCATGGCAGAGTGGGGATTTGAACCTGGGTCTCCCAGCTTCTAGTCCCAGATCCTGAATGAAATGAAACTGGATATAAATGTCTGCTAATACTGATGTCTGTTTTTTCTGCCAATTGTAGATGGATAGCACATAAGAGAAAACAAAACAGCCGCACCAGTAATAGAAATGGGCAAACTGAAAACTCACCAGTCTGTTTTCTACTGCTGCCCAATGACCACAATAAACAATAGTTATGAATCCTGGCTGCCGGGTCCTCACGCCCTAGTTTACCTGATCTTCTCTTCGCTCTCCCTCCCTGTACTATCATATTCCCATGTATTGGGGATCCGCTCATCATGACTGCAAAACACTATATTGCTGATACACGGACCTCCATCTTTTAACCAGGCTGAGGTAGATGCCAGAATCTGAAGGCTGAGATTTAGAAATGGCACTCTGTAAAGTCAATTCCAAGGTGACTGTTGTTTGTTGTTGTTTTTAATAAGAATTTCAGTCATCTGGCTACTGAAGATCATCATATGGTTCAGTCTTTACGGCATCCCCTTCGTTCTCCCTTCAAGTGCCCAAGGGTTTAAGGACGGTCATGGGAATATATGAGCCAGGGTGCCAAGGTCTCTAATGCACACGCTGAAGTAAACTCATACCATGATGAATTGCAATAAAAGTGGGCCTTTCCATCCTTAATGAGAAGCAATGTTGGCAGAAGACATAAATTTCTCCGCAGAGTCCCCATCGTCAAATGTTCCCATGAAATTAGAATGCCTTTCCATCGTCTTTTGTCAATCCCTTTCTTTCCTGAGAAACCTTTTGGTGACCTTTCTTTGCCATGCAATTATGACTCATCCTGGCATACATCCAGCCACACAACTCCAAAAGACTTGGGGGCACGGAAGCTCTCAGAGGTTTTCTGCTGATTCCCTCCTCTCACAGCAGATTCCCCTCCCAGTTTGCCCCTGTCTTCTTCTTGAGGGCTAATCACCTCTCGGAACAATATTTCAGTGGACTTAGTGGGCTGCAACAGGAAAGGGAGGTAGGGAAGTCCTATGTGGTGAGGTCAGTAAATGGTCAGCAGACCATTCTTTCCCAAACTGTAAATATAGTATTTTGCTGCTCAATGTATTCCAAAAGGAACAGCCTTGCCCTCCAGATCTTTGTGAACTGGGACAAGAAAACCCAATGTTAGTGCTGTTCTAGGGTTTCCAGTCCCTCCCTGGCCTCCAGGGAGGACAGGGGGCATGGTGTTGCCAGCTCTGGGCTGAAAACTCCTAGAGATTTGGGGGTGGAGCCTGGGGAGGACAGGGACCTCAGTGGGTCCACCCTCCAAAGCATCCATTTTCTCCAGGGGGACTGATCTCTGTAGCATGGAGGTGAGCTGTAATTTCAGGGGATCCCCAGGTCCCACCTGGAGGTTGCCATCCCTATTTATTCTGAAGTGAAACTGTGGAGATTTTGCCTGGGGATATTATTCTTTGAATGGGACACCTGAAGCTCCCTTAGATGGGGAAGAAAGCAAAGACTGCTTCCTTTTAGACTTGGAGGCTCCCAGAGGCACAGATGAGTCCATTTTGCTATCCCTTCTAGACCTCAGAGATGGCTCCAGGTCTCACAGAGGCCTCTGGGGTAAGATCCATTTTCTGGCATCTTCTCCTTTAGCATCAAAGAAGCAGACTGGTAGATTGTGGTGGCAGAGGGGGTGAATGTCCAAATGAAGACGGACCAGAGGGATCGGAGGAGATGAGGTGATTGTGCTGTGCACTTCAGCAGGGGAGGTATCTTGCCCAGGAGCAAGCCTGGCATCAGCATACCCAGCAGTGGGGAAGCGGCCAGAGCCCAGGGCTGCTGGTGGGGCACACTGCTGTTGACCCCCAACCACACACCTCCCCTGCCACCTGTTTGCATCTGTTTGGCTAAGGCGCTCTTCCATCCATGCTTCCAGTTGCTCAGCATCATTAGGGAAAGGCACGTGGTGTACACAGTGGTGAAGCCACTGATGTCCATGGGAGCAGGACTTCCAGCTGCATGCACTGGCCAGTGCTGTTGGGGAAACAGTGTGTGTGGTGGAAGCAACTGAGCATGGACAGTAGGTGGGTGGAAGAAGGTAGGGAGTGCACAAACGGGTATGGAAAGGCATGAGGGGAGCTGGTGCTGGGCTGATGGTGGTCCCTGGGTACTGTCTGCCCGGGGCCCCTCAAAACCTGGAACTGGCCCTCCCCAGGAGTCTCCAAGACTGCAGTCATTTCTGTATCAGCCCCCAGAGATGGCAGGCAGGATGAAACCACTGGCATGCAGATGTGGTATAAATAGGTTGAGACTAGCCATTTGCATTGCTTGCTCCATGGTAACCCCTGTTTTGGCACTAGAAAAGGCATGTGTGTGTGTGTGTGGGGGGGGACAAGAGTGCCATATTGTGGGACCAATCAGGATCTGGCTATCAGGACATTTTAAAATAACCTTAAAATAGTGGTAGTGTCCAATGCTCCCTCTAAGCTGTGGAGTCTTGTGAGCAAAAATTCTACTTTGTGAGCTACTGGCACTAAAGTTGTGAGTGAGCAATTTGGCTACTGAATAAATTAGTTTGCTCTGGAGCCATCCTTCCTGAACTAAGACAAAAATGTGTGAGCCAGAGGCCAAAAAACTGTGAGCTAGCTCACACTAACTCAGCTTAGAGGGAACACTGGTCCTCATGGTGGCCACAAGGACACCACCATATTTGATTTGGCCCTTAGTTAACCTGTTCGTTTGTTTCCTTCAATTTATATCCCGCCGCCCCCATAAAGCAGGCTCAGTGTGGGTTCCAACCTATAATAATCATAAAAACGGAATAACAAAATATATACAATAAAAACAATAAAATAAGTACAATACTAAATACTTTACATTATACTTCAACAGTACAGTTGGTTTATGAAAACATAAGAATGTGTGTAGCAGCAACTGACTGAGGGCATGCATGTATTATTTGACAGGCCCTTTTCAAAATACCCTGAAATGGCAGCAACAAAAGGATCCAGGCTGTACCCCGTCTATTTTAAAGGTAGAAATCGGTGCCTTTCATAATGTCAGTAGAAAGAATTGCCCGGCAACCAGCCCTGGGTGGTTGTGGATTAGCCTGTTCATGGCCAAGTAAATATAGGTACTTCTTTCTTTCAGAATAGTAGGGGGAAGATTTAATATCTATTTTCATATTTGATACTTAAATGCGTCAGCCATTGCAGAGGAAAATGAAGCAGAGATGAGTATCTTGACATCAATTAATCAGAGCACTTTGTTATCTGGTTCTCGCAGGCAAGCAGAATCAAATGGTAGCTTTCACTCGGAAGAGGCTTTAGAGAGACACAATAATCACGGTCCAAATGAGGCCTGATTCGTATATCCTTTTCTGATTTGTTTGCTTCTCCTGTGTTCTTGGGTGCAGTAGCAACACCAGAAGCTAGCAAACTACCAGGGTTGGGGAGATGGCATAGGGTAGCACCTGGAGATCTCCTGCCATTCCAGTTGATCTCCAGATGACAGAAATCAGTTCCCTTTAAAAGATGGCTGCTTTGGAGGGTGGACTCTATGGCATTATATCTTGCTAAGGTCCCTCCCCTTCCTGTACTGCCCTTCCCAGGCTCCACCCCCAAATCTTCAGTTATTTCCTAACCCAGAGCTGCCAACCCCCTGGCTGTTTTTGGTTTGGGTCTATTGGACCTGGAAAAAAATTCAGGATTCCCCAAAAACCCCAGATCCCAGTACCAATACAGTATTCAGATCTGGGATTTTTTCTGGAAATCTTGGATTTTTTCAGGTTCAGTAGACCCAAGTGAAAAAAATGGGAGGAAAGCCAGCCCGAAGCTGAATGAGCTGGGCGCAAGCAGTTCCCCTCCAGCACAACTGATCCGGGGGCTGACTTCTCGTGCAGCCGGGTTTAAACTGGGCTGGATGGAAGCCAGTCTAAAGCTGAGCCGGGCAGGGGAGCACTCTACTTCCTGCCAGCACAGCTGATCCTCAGACTGTCTTCTGCAGTCCCTTTAAAGTTTAAAGGGACTGCAGTAGAAGCCTGACAAACAACTGGGAGGCAGGAGCAATCTGCTCCAGCCTCTCTGCAATTTTTCAGATACACTCAGTAATTCCTGAATATATCCAGGATTTTTTTGGGAAATATTTTTTAGTCCCCCCCCCAAAAAAAACCCCGGATACCTTTGGGATTCTGAAATATACCTGAAAAATACTGATAAGGTTTAGACTAGCGCTCTATAGAGTCATTTACTCTATGGCACATTTGGCTTCTACCATAGAGTTTTTGCCCAAATACCAGAGTGTTGTCCTGATGTCACCAACATGACATCACTTTTGGTTCATGCTGGAAGTGGCATAGACATGTTGCTGCAATGTCAGCTGGTTCTTGCTCTTTTTTGGGTAAGTCCCTCCCACCAGCCAGCTGATTGATGGTGGGGCAATGGGGCCTGGCGGCTGGTGACCCCCACCTCCACTGGGGGGGTCTGGCAACCCTAATCTGAGGCCCTGAGTTTATTTTATTTATTTATTTATTGAGCTTATATCCCGCCCTCCCCACCTCTTGGCAGGTTCAGGGCGGCTAACAGCATGAGGCATAAACATTAAAATCATAAAAACAATTTAAAACATACATCATACAAACAGTTATACAATATCCTTACTAGATGGCACTACTTTATCCCATCCCAACACATCGGCAGGTGCAGCTGGTCTAGATGGCAATGTTATTACTTGGGCCAAGGCAGTGGCGTCAACTACGGGGGGGCTCGAGGGCTCGAGCCTCCCCCGAAATTTCCCGGGGGGGGCTCAGCCACCCCCGGCAAAATGAACACCCGCCGGTGGCCAGTCAGCCGGCCATCGCCGCCTCTCCTTCCCCCCCACCCCCGGCCTGCCCTCCTGCTTCCCTGGGGCGGGGTGGGGGGGAGAGAGAGGCGGCGATGGCCGGCTGACTGGCCACCGGCGGGTGTTCATTTTGCTGGGGGTGGCTGAGCCCCCCCCCGGGAAATGCGAGGCGGAGCGGGAGCCGGCGGCGGTGGCGGCTCCCTGGGGCAGGGGGGAGAGCAGCGGGACATGGTCCCGAGCGTGCGCGCGCGCGAAGCGCGCACGCACGAAAGACAGCCCCCGCCCCCCCCGGGGATTGAGAAAGTCTACGCCCTTGGGCCAAGGCTGTAAGATCATGGCGGCGGCCCCTACTTAAAAGCCTGGCAGAAGAGCTCCGTCTTGCAGGCCCTGCGGAACTGTAGTAAGTCCCGCAGGGCCCTGATGTTCTCTGGGAGCTCATTCTACCAGTACGGGGCTGCCACCGAAAAAGCCCTGGCCCTTGTTGCCACCAGTCGCGCCTCCCTGGGCCCTGGTAGAACCAGGCGGTTTTGAGAACCCGATCGGAGTGCTCACTGGGGCACATATGGGGAGAGATGGTCCCTAAGGTAAACAGGTCCCTGGCCATATAGTTTAGTTTGAGTGTCAGTCCAGCCCTGCCTGGAGTATGGACTTTCTGTTTTTGGGTATCATATCCAATACATGACTTCACTAGCATGAGAACTACCTCTTAGAGACTTGTCCAAATATCATCATTGCTTTGGAATGCAGATCTGAAAACTAAGAAGGTTACATTTATTTAATTCATTTTTAAAGTCCGCTAAAACCCAAGGTCTCAGGATGGATAATCACATGCTAATTGCACTCCCCAATTTGGAATGAGTCAATGCATGTGGCATTTTTAGATTTAATCAAAATCTTTTGATTGACTAAAAATGGGATTTTGAAAAAAAAAACATGGTGCAACTGGGCAGCAGATTTGTTGAAATATTATTTTAATGCAAGGGTTTATAAAAATTGCAGGTTGCAAAGACTCCTAGAAGAGGTGTTCCCCTTTCTCTCTGATGCAGGGTGCAATGCCTCTTCTAAGATGACAACTGTCCATCTAAAGACAGCAGTACCATCTTTGTTGTTCCCAAGCTGCTGTTTTTAATTCCTGTACAAGTGTATGCAAACAAAGACAATTAACAAACTAAGCCAACAGTGCAATCCTAAACAGAGTTATACCCTTCTAAAGCCATTAACCCCCTTCTCGGATGCACACATTAACGTGGTAAGGGGGTTTACATGTATCAGCAAAGCAAATAGCAATACCATAAGGGCTCTAGACTCTGGCAAGAGGCTAAACTCCAGCAGAGTCACTCAAGATGGAATGGTCACAGCTGAGACACCAAACTAGGATGCATCCACCCCCTTCAAGGATCAGCGGCCACATTAGCAAAAGAGAAATGGACAGTTCCAATGGTGACGATGGCAGAGGAATCCTTGAAGGGTAATCCACTAACATTGCAGTCTTAAACAGAGTTACACCCTTCTGAGTCCATTAAATTCAATGGATTTAGAAAGATGTAACCCTGCATAGGGTGGCACTGTAAAGCTCACATGATTAGTCAACTCTTTAATCTGATGTCAGATCACATGAACTTACATCTTGTGCTGTCATGTAGATACCTTATGCTGAATCACACCATTGGTTGGTCAAGATCAGTACTGTCTACTTGGATAGGCAGTGGCTCTCCAGGGTCTCAAGCAGAGGTCTTTCATGTCACCTGCAATGCTCCCTCTAAGTTGTGGAGTCTTGTGATCAAAAATTCTGCTTTGTGAGCTACTGGCATTAAAGTTTTGGGTGAGTGATTTGGCTACTTCATAAATTAGCTTGCCCTGGAGCCATCCTTCCTGAGCTAAGACAAAACTGTGTGATCTGGAGGCTAAACAACTGTGAGCTAGCTCACACTAACTCAGCTTAGAGGGAACACTAGTCACTTGATCCTTTTAAACTGAAGATGCTGGAGACTGAACCTGGGACTTCCTGTATTCAAAGCAAATGAGCCAGAGCACCCCTCCCCCCATCCCTGGCTAACAAAAGCCGACTGGAAATAACAATGCCTGCCTGTGCTTATGGAAGACTGAAGAATTCCCAGGGAAGAGGAATTTGAGAGTTAAGGATCAGGCCCAAGAAATGGTTTTCTGGACACCATTGTTATTCTGACCCAGCACATGTTCCTAGTCAGCCTTAAAAGTAATGCTGGAAGATGGGGGTAGGGGAAGATGGCTCTGCAGTGCTTATCCCCGGCCATTTAAGGCTTTGCGGGTCATCACTGGCACCGTGCATTAAATCCAGAAGGAAATTATTGAATCTGGAGGTTATCAAACTTTGCGGGACCTCTGTTTTGAGTCAAAAGTTTAAGTTTCTTTTTATGTTTTTCCCAAGTTCAGGATACAAATTGCCATTGTCCTTTTCCACTGGACCATATTAACAAAATTGGGTTGAAATACAGTCATTATAGTTGACATCTGGTTTTGCAAGGGTGACATAGATACGGCATCAAAAATGTCACACCATGGGAAATGGTGTTCAAGCATTGTAACCAAACAATACAAAATAACCTCCAGAAATAGGATGGTTGCCAAAGCAGACAGGCAGGGAAAAATGGTCTTTTCTACTTGGCTTAGATTATCTTAAATGTGTGTGTGTGTTTTTAATGTATATATATTGTTTTAAATGCGTGTGTGTGCATGTGTGTATCCATAATACAGAGCTGGTGCAGTCCTTGGAGGACTCCTGTCAGAAGGCAAGTTGAAGCGTTTTGTACTAGCCTTCCAGTTGTTACCAAGGGTAGCCCCACATACAATGTGCTGCAGTAGTCCAGCTTCAGAATGATGTCTTACCTTTCCCCCTCTTCAGTGTCACTTTAAACAAGTTGCTTAATGTAGATAATAAATGTAGATAGCCAAAAAATGCTTACTGAGAAACTGAAACACAAGGATTCAGATTAGTTTTCATTTGGCACCTCATCCTCCGGCTGCTCTTCATATTAGTTCTCTGCCCTGCACAGGTTTATTCTGCTGGATGCATTCAGTGTCGGCAATCAGCTGACTGCCATTTGTCAGATCTGCCTGCCTTCTCTTTCAAATGGATCAATTCGCTGCCAAAGCATCAAGTTTTCATTTGCTGCTTTTGTTCAGCATCCTTATTTGCTGCAATTATGACCACCACCCCCCCCCCCCCCGCAACCCTCTCTGAAAGGGGATAGGAGCAATTTCACAGAAAGACACATAATTGGCAACTGAGATAACCCCTTTTGGTCTTCCTTTATGAAAAAAAAACCTGACCGATGTACAAGTTCATCACTTAATTCAGCTGCTGGCTGGCTAACCATTAAAAGAGCCGGGGTAATCAGGTCAGGGAAGAATAGTAAGTGCTTTTACTTAGCTGATTTTATTAATTTTCTTTTCTCCAGCTAATGAAATTCCATCTGCATAGAAATCCAAGCCCTCATTCAAAAGCACGCAGGAACATGACTAGCTATGCCTTTGCCTAGCCTCCTAACTTTCACAGCCTACTATGTAGAAGGGGATCTTTTGTTCTGTAAACACTCATTAAGTCCCATTAGTATCTGTGTTCAGGACTCCAGGCACAATGTTCATACAGTTGTTAAGGGAGATGAAAGGCAATAAGAAGGAACAATAAACAATCAGTGCCCAATATTGTTAAGCATATTCATGCGGCGACTGCGAGCATGTGATGAGATCCCAAAGATCTTAGCACTGGTTGAAAAGAAAAGAGAATGAGAGAGAGAGAGAGAAAATGGTGGTGGTGCCGGGGAGAGACAAACACGCCAACTAATTCCCCAGCTATTTTCAGCATCGCTGACCTTGAATAGCTTGAATACTCCGATTCCCGGTTATTTTCTTGCCAAAAAACAAAACCCAAAAAACTTCACTGCAAGGATGAACGGATGTTCCCTCCTTCATTGCTGTTGATGCATGTTTTTATATTTGTCAGCATGTTCAGGTCTCTGCTGCTTGCCACTGGTTTTGCAAGTTCATTTTGTATTCTCTAAATATGGCTTGTGTAGGCAAGGTGTACAGGGTCTATTGTTTTTATGTGTTGTCTGTGCAGAAGGTTGATTCATTGATGCCCATGTAAAGCTGGAAAAGGGGTGTATATATGTGTGTGCATGTGTGTATGTGTTTGTTTGTTTATTTATTTATGGAGAAAATGTGGCACCAGCAAGCAACAAGCAGAGTATACGTTGCCTTTTGTGTGGATCCCGTCTCCTTGGTGGGTGGTAGGCTGCCAGGTCAATCCAAAACAGAGTCAATCCCTTCTAAGCCCATTGCTTTGGAAGGGTAATAGTCTTTTTAGGATTGCACTGTATGGGTTTCCCCATACGCATTCTGACAGAAACTGTTTTGCCACTCAGTCCCCATGCATGTAAGGCTCTCTACATGGGGCTGCCCTTGTCACAAATTTGGAAGCTGCACCTAGTGCAGAATGCTGCAGCCAGGCTCTTGATGGGTCTCCCTAGATGGGAGGACATCCGGCCTGTGTTGAGGACACTGCACTGGCTGCCAATAGCATACTGAATTCCCTTCAAGGTGCTGGTTCTTACCTTTAAAGCCCTATATGGCCAGGTCCGACATAGCTGAGGGACCGCCTTTCCCCATACATACCCCAGAGAGCACTGTGGTCAGAGAACAGACTGATCCTCCCAGGCCCCCAGGAGGCCAGGCTCACCACTACCAGGGCCAGGGCATTCTCAGTGGCAGCTCCATACTGGTGGAATGAGCTCCTGGAAAAGATCAGGGCCCTGCGTGACCTCTTGCAGTTCTTCAGGGCCTGCAAGATGGAGCTCTTCCACCAAGCCTTCAACTAGGAGCCGCCCTACTATTATTACCAACAAGCCCTGGCCCTTGACCTCAACAGCGGCTTTATTCTATTAGAACTCGGGAAGACCACTGAGCTGGTAACTTCTTGTCTACCGTGGTTACAGAAATCCATCTTAAGTAACCTAACCCCATCTCAAGGGACATCAACAGCATTAACATTTTAGGATTTTATGGCTTTAATGTATTGAATTGTATCAATTTTATGGATTTTATGTGTTTTAATGGTAATTATACCAATTATGTAAGCCGCCCTGAGCCTGTTTGCGGGGGGGGGGGGGGGGTATACATTGAATTAATAAAATAAATAAATAAATCTATGCACTAGATGTGGTAGCCCCCAGGTAGCAAGATTAAGAACGTGGTGAGACCAATGAGTGCACCGTCACACGTGATACTTCTTGTTGTTTGAAAAACAGGCCTTTGGGTACTTGGCGTGACAGCCTTACACTTCAAAAATAAGATATTCTTTTTAGAACTGGAGCATTTTCTGGTGAAAATTAATCCAGGCCAGCAGGTGCCCCCAAAGTTGTGGTCCTCTAAACTGCACTCGCTTGATTTACAGAGCTTATCCCATTCACAGCTGAGATCTTTCAAGGGGAAATAAGGAAGACATTTGCCCCTTCACCCTAAAATGAAGGGAACAGAAACATAACATGGGTTAACCTTTCTCTCTCAAAAAAAAAATAATTGGACTGGGCAACCAGCTAAGCTCTCACCCACCCACTTGATATAGCTTTTCTATGAGGCTGCCCAACTGAGTTGCCAGTGTTTGGACAAGCCCACCCTGAATCCAAGGTCAACATGGCCAGACACCACACATCAGTTTTCCATGCCTGCCTTAAATCCGTGCCCATCAATCCTGTCACCAAATCCCAATCAGTGTTACTGTTCCAGTTACACTGTTCAGCACCAAGATACTTTCTGAGCCAAGACCCTTCTACCCAGTTAGCCATGAAAGGTCGCTTTGGGTTCCTCTCTCCATCCTCAGATACCTCAGGATGCTTGCCAGTCTAATGAACTTTCACTAATCTTGCCAGCTTAACCAACCTCACAGGATCAGGCCAAGCTAATGAACCTCAAAAACTAAATGGAGCAGACAAAGGCTCCTCTCAATTTGGGAAGAACCCCAAAAATTTCAGCAGAACCCTGAAGCAACCAGCAATGTCTGTACTGTGCAACTGAAGGGTGAGATGATTTGGAAGCTCCGTACAGAAGTGGGATGGCCTTAGTGTCCCAACACTGCCTTGACAAATGCTGGGAGATCGGGGGGGGGGGGAGTGCCTGGAGAAGGTAGAGTTTGAAGACAATGTGATGTCACTTCTGGGTGACAATTTAGGCTACCTTCCCTAGGGAGAATTCCTAGAACATCATTTTGTGGAGGCCCTGTTTTCTCTCACTCATCAGTTCTTTGTGGGTGGGAATTTGGGGCTGGGCGGAGCGGGGAAACATACAACCTAGATGACCTTCCATAACCTTCTTCGCTCATCTTCCAGTTGCATAAGACAGCTGTTATGCTCCCAACATCCTTGCACCTCGTGTCCTCCTTTTCTACGGGGCCAGAAGGGTCTCTTGCCAAGTTTGAACAGCAACTTTGTTCGAAGCAGATAAAAGTTTCAGGACTTTGAAAACACAATTCCTATTGAATGCAGACATTACCAGTCTATAGATGTTGATAGATCTATAAATATGTCTACTGGTTGTGATGAAATCTCAGAATCTTTGTCCATCTCTTTCACACCCCACCTGGAAAGGTAGCAACCGCACCTGGCATGGGAGACCGGCAGTTGCTTGGACCATCTTAAACCATACTGGGTTCGTTTAGCAAGTTGCCCTTGAAATCTGCATGGAGATGCAAACAGATTTTGGGTGGCCAGAGGTGTTAGCTCTGGGAAAACACAATGTCAACACCCCCCTTGTCATGATTTCTTCTCACGCCTTCATGTTTATTGCTGTAGAACAAAATTCCGTTGCGCGCTTGATCCTCTTAACTCGGGGAGATGCACCCTATATGAAAACAGATGAGATGTACATACATTAATTTTGGGAAAAAAGAATTTCGGCTGTGAACAAGAGCTGCTATAATTCAGTTGTAAATTAAAGCTAATCCCCCAAAGCTCTCGATCTGCCGCTTGGGTAATGCTCAAGTCTAAATCAGCCTAGTTTAGGGGCTGAACTTTCCTGACCCAGTTGGGCTAAAGAGTCCCAACTGAGCCCCTGGTTCCCTCCACGAAATGTAAAGTTTTCCTGATGCAACCCAATGCTTCAACGGTAGACAACCCCCCCCCCCCCCCCCCAAGTCTGAAGGATTAGATGTGGCAAAAGCTTATTAACAAGGTAATAAAACGAAATGATTCCTTCTGGCTTTCTTCATACGCCTTGTCTATTTTACATTCCTGCCGCTTCTGTCCTATCCCTGGCACTTGTCTCCTTTGTTGTATTCTTGGAATGAGGAAAAATATCAAAACATTAATTTAAGCTGTCACAATGCGGAGGGCTGACAGTCACAGAAAGAATTATCATTATGGCTGAGGATTGAGACAAGTTAGAGACGGAGAAATAAAGTGTCTTGCTAAACAGAATCTAACTTTCTGAGAAATCTAGGGTATTGCCATGACAATTCAGTAAATAGAACTACCCCCCCCCCCAAAAAAAAACCCAACAACCACTTTTTCGATTCATGTTGTTCTGGATATTTCTACTCAGCTTATTGTCAGAAGGAAAGAAAAAAAGATAACGAAATCCCAGTTTTAACGACTCCTTTGGATTTTTAAGACACCAAATAGACGGAGCACTAGATGAGGCAGGCTGGGTGCGTACCATTTCTGCAAGCACCAAAATCTGTCTTAGCACTTCCTTTGCAAGTGCCACTATCAATAGACGAGAACAGTGCTGCCACTGTATTGTAACACCGCTACATATACATATCTCGCTAACCAGATGCGAGTAAAACTAGAGAGCATTTCCCCTGTTCCATTCCTTTTTGTTGTGGTGGTTGTTCCCAAAGTATTCTCTGTGCTGTGTTCCATTCCTCCTGAATTCTGGCTCAGCTAGGAAAATCTCTAAAACTAATTCCAAAACAGGTGCATGCATGGTTTGCCAAAGGTTTCAGGTTCTTTGGTTCATTTGTATTTTGAACACACATGAAGACATGAGGCTGCCTTATACTGAATCAGACCATTGATCCATCAGGGTCCGCGTAGTAGAAGACGAGCAGTGGCCACCCAGTGTCTCAGGCTGAGGTCTTTCACATTATCTACTACCTGATCTTTTTTTTTTTTAATGGGAGATGCTAGGGATTGAACCTGGGACCTTCTGTATGGCAAGCAGATGCTGTGCCACTGAGCCATGCCCCTCCTCCTTTCCTCTTGGTGTTACCTCTGTACATGTTGTACATGTACACATACATCAAAAATGCAATCTCTTTATGGCCGACAAGACTTGCTCGTCATCACCACTGCCAGGAGAAAAATGGGAAGGGAGGGGATAATGCTACTGATGGATGTCAGTATTGGATAAGTGGTCCTAACTTTATTGGAGTTTGTACAGCCAAGCCTTCTGTGTGGTGGCCCCTTCATCAAAAAATGCCCTCCTCAGAGAAGCAGTTCCTTAAACAGTTTCCTATATACCAATAATACCGTCTACATTCTGCCATAGCCTTGATGGAAAGTTGATAATGATGCTGTTCTAATATTCTCCATATGAGAACATTTTGGATAGATTCTTAATATCTATTACATTTTAATTAAGCGCTGCTTCTAAGGCACTCAGAATGGCATACATTTTCTCCTTTCCCCTATTTTATCCTGACAGCAACTCAGTGAAGTAGGGTAAACTGAGAGAGAGAGAGAGAGAGAGAGAGAGAGAGAGAGCAAGGTCACTCAGAGAGCACCACGACAGAGCAAGGATTTGAACCTGGGTCTCTCTGGTCGTCAGATGTGCCTTTAAATCTGACTCGGCTGTGAATGCCTGATGGATCTAAAGGGCATGATCAAACTGCAACATCTGGGAAAGGTCTTGCAGTCATCAGCACCCCATGCTGCTCCGCCACAGAAGTGGAGTTAAAAGACACCAGGGAAAGTCCGGTCCTAATACTTGCTCAAGCACACTCTCATGCCATCGGGATGGTCTGCTCATTCCATCCTGACTCCGTGCTGTATTTTTTTCCTCAGCAGTATGCACATAATCACATACTTCATGGGGGACCCTCAGTGAGGAAGTGCAACTCCTCATTTTCGTGCTTGGGAAAAAAAGACAATCCCCCCACTCACCCAAAGGTGCTGTCTGATCAGGCAGTGATGGGCTGAGCCCATAGCTACAAAAAATGTGTGATCTTGCAACATTGTGTCAATTTCCGCTGGGGGAAATAGGCTCGCTTCCCCTCTGCACCAAATGGTGTGTGTGACCACAGCCTTAGTGTGGCTGTTAGCCTCTTGTTCTATTAATGGTTGCTGCAGGCTACTTTGAGAACTTTTGACAGAAAGGTAGTAAGGAAATCACAGCAGTAAATTAGTTCTTCAATGGAACAAATGGATTGAGGTTTGCAACATGGCCTAGTAAACAGTCAAGCTCAATAATGATTTTTTCCTCCCTCATTTGAACCGTCAGATCACACCAACACAGTGGAGTGCAAAGGAAGTGCCAATGAGTGTTTTTGCTCCAAGACAATTAGGAAACTCAACCTCGTATGTGATGAGAGAGAAAAAAAGCAACACCCAGAAGGACCGAAGAAATATTAATTGCTGCAAATATTACCAGGTGCAGTATAAGACACTTAATTGTGTCAATTATGTATGTGATTTTTATCATCTCTAAATGGCTGATGATTTTCACTGAGAAAATATGTTTGCACATTCTCGGTAGCTGCCCACTGTTAAGAAAATGCAAATGTGTTTTGCCACAATATGCTCACAAGTTCCATATAGTCCATCTCACTTGGAATGGGCTGTGAACAATGCGTAAAGGTGCTGCCTATCAACAGAGCTTTGAAATGTTCATCTGTTGTGAGATGGCAGCCCCAAAGGATCCTGTGATGGATGCTGTGCTTGGTCCAGAATGTTGGAGGCTAGGGCCAGCTCTAATTTGGGGGAGCCCTGTGCAAGATGGCCTCCACTGCCCCTCACTGAGCATGACATCCCTTGTCTCAAAGAGAACCTTTTCTCCCTCTCCCCAAATATTAGCACTTGAGAGCATCCAATGAAGCTGGTGGGCAATAGATTCAAGATGGACAAAAGGAAATACCTCTTTACAAATAGAGTGATTAAAATGTAGAATTCACCGCCAGATGATGTAGTGATGGCTACAGGGATAGACACTTGAAGAGGGAATTAGACAGATTTATGGAGGAGAGGCCTATCAGTGGCTATTAGTTATGGTGAGTGACAGGAACCTCCGCATTCAGAGGCACTAATCCTCTGAATCCCAGAGCCAGAAAACAATGTCAGGGGAAGGCCTCCCCCTCTATACCCTGTTGTTGGCCCTCCAGAGGAGCTGCTTGGCCACTGTGTGAGACAGGATACTGTACTCAAAAGACCACTGGTCTGGACCAGATGGACTCTTATCTTCTTAAGTTCCTTTCTTCCCTCTCTGGGGTTGATGGTGATAGGACTAGTCACTTCTCTGTATGCTCTAGCACCTGTCAGACCAAGAACTGGGAGCTTGCCTGGAGACAATTTCCTATTTTTTGGTGAGAACAGATGGCCCAGATCCCAGGCTCTGGAACCATTTAAAATTGTGCAAGGCATGTTAATACCAGCACTGGCCCCACTGGGTGAGGATTCATCCATGACTCAGGGTAACATCTTGTGAGTTTCTTTGATGACAGAATAGCTAGATTTGAGTCCTGTCACACCTTAGAGACCAACAAGATGTTTGGGGTATGAACTTTTGAGAACCAAAGCTCCCTTTGTCTGATGAAAACTCATACCCCAAATATCTTGTTGGTCTCTAAGGTGCTACTGGATCTGAATCTAGGTCATCTACTGCAGACCAGCATGGCTACCCACTGTAGCTATCTTTGCTGATCAAATCCATCCAACCCATTCCCACTTGGATACTAAGTTAACTGCAGGTCCTGAAATGGGAAAACGTCAGAAGCAGTGCTCTGTTGTTTTTCTATGAATCATTTCCATTTTCTCTCCTTGACAGATGTTGAGAGGTGTTCTTGGGGTTGCAGAAGCCACCATGTGTAAAACTGACCCATGCCCTTCATGGCTGGTCAAATCTTGCCCATAAGAGCCCTTTTGGACTGGTTAATAAGTACCTGTTTGGTACAAAACAATTTTCCTAGGGAACTGAAAGATGTGGCTGTGCAATCTTTGTTTTCAAAAAGACTTCCCTAGATAAATCACTCCTTGATTTATCTTTCCTGGGTACGACAACAGAGCAGGGGATGGCAGAGCAACTCCAAGCTCACCTGGATGAGAGGTCTTCCCTTGACCCATTTCAATCTGGTTTCCAGACGGATTATGGGATGTAGATTAGAGGCACTGGTGGATGGGCTCAAGCAGCAGCTGGATTGGGATTATGCTCCACTTTTGTTTTTATTAGATCTGTCTTTTGATACAGTTGATCATACTGCTCTGTTGACCTGATTAGAGATAGGCTTTGGAGTGTCCAGTATTGGTCTTTCTTACTTTTGGGGCTTCTATTAGATCTACAGTCTGGGATCCTCATTCATATAATGTCATCCTTCTCCATATAGACTGAATTGCTGCTCTATCTAACACACCCATTGGTGGTAGTTCCTTCTTAGGAGAAGTCATGGCTGGCCTTAGTAAGATCTATAGCCATTCTCAAGGTGGCTGCCACCATGAAAGAAATGTGTGAAACACTTCTGTTGGTCCAGGTCTGCAAGGTTGGTAAAAGCTTTGTTTCGATGAGCACTGAAAGCTGGTTTGTTAGAGGGATCTGTATATTTAAGCCAGGCACTGACAAATTTTCTTCTGCTTTAGGGGTCTTCAGGGTTTTATACTTTCGTGACCATATTTTCTAATTATTACTACTGTGAAACCTTATCCTAAACTTTTCAAGGTTTCTTCTCATTTTGTAAAAAAAAAATCTATAACTGAATTGCTGTAGTGTAGAAATAAATATGGGGTGACTCATCACAGCAAAAAGCTAACCTCTGTCCCTCACCTAAATAAGGCTTGTACTTCTACTGAGAATTGCCAAGAGACACTATGAACACAATAAATGTTTGGTGAGCATATTCAGCATCACGATGAAATTTCTAGGTGCCATGACACCCTCGCGCCTGGGATTTGTTGGGCCCTGATTTATGTACCCATCTACTCTTCTATGCAGCTCAGGGGAGGGTATGTGGGGTTCAGGGAGGGAAGCTATTGAAGCTGGGAACCCCTCAGCGTCCACTGGAAAGTCCCTGTTTTTGGTTTTGCTTCTCTCTTCTGAAAATCAAAGTTGTGAGGTTTTTATTTTCAGACCATTGGGACATCAAAACAGCATTCCAGGCAAAGAAATGTGATTTATACTGTTTTATTTGTGATCTATGCATGCTACACACAGGTCTCAGGCCGGCACTTAATGAGACCCTTGTGCCAGATGGCCATTAGCTAAATTCTTAATGTGAGAACAGATTCTTATTTACTAGTGTGCTTTCTTTATATAGAGCTCAGAGGAGAAATATGGGATTTTTATTCTCAGGGCAGAGGGAGAAGTATAAAACAGCTCTCTTTCCCTGGCTGTCAGAGGCCATTGCACGTGGGGAGAAAAGCTTACATGAAGCTGCCTTGTAATGAATCAGACCCTAGGCCCATCAAAGTCAGTATTGTCTACTCAGACTGGCAGCAGCTCCTCCAGGGTCTCAGGCAGAGGTCTTTCACATCACCTACTGCCCGGTCCTTTTAGCTGGAGATGCTGGAAATTGAACCTGGGACCTTCTGCATGCCAAACAGGTGCTCTAACACCGAGCCAGGGCCCCTCCCCAAGGCTGCCCAAAATCCCAAATCCCCCCTCCATTCTGGATGCCCCCCTCGGTTTATTAGGTCATCATTTATGGGGGGGGGGGGTCAAATGCCCCTGGCTGTGAACCTCCAGCAAAACCAAACAAACTAGGACATACAAATAGCAACAGAAAGGGACACAATGAAAAGATTTACAGTGTCAGCATACAAAAAGAGAGAGAGATGTGAATGGGATTAGATTCCCACAGTTCCATCTGGACACTAACCAGATCCATCATGCACGAGCCCCTGCCCTGGGGGCAAAAGCGTGGTAATTGAGCGCAAGAGCTCTTAGTCCCTTTCATTACAGAGCCAGTGTGGTGTAGTGCTTAAGAGTAGTGGACTCTAATCTAGAGAATCAGGTTTGATTCCCCACTCCTCCACATGCAGTCAGCTGGGTGACCTTGGGTCAATCACAGCTCTCTCAGAGCTGTTCTCTCAAGAGCAGTTCTCTTAGAGCTCTCTCCGCCTCACTTACCTCATAGGGTGTCTGCTGTGGGGAGAGGAAGGAAAAGCAATTGTAAACTGCTCTGAGACTCCTTTGGGTAGTGAAAAGTGGGTAAAGAAAACAACTCTTCTTCTTCTTTTCAAATCTTCCTCTTTCAAGACCTTCTTTCAAACAGCATTATCTATTTTTTTTTCAAATTTGATTACAATTTTCTTTGTTCCTGAACAGACTTTGCAACTGGGATAAGCATTACCATTTACCACTGCATTATCAGACATATGAGCAGTAGACCATGAATGGGAGGGATTTCATTTTTGCTCTGGGAAATATAATTGAGGAATCACGTTTTCTATGTCAGATGATATCGAAAGGTTGCCTGAACCCTGGTCAACTGGCTACAGTCCTCTTTAATAGGGTCTGTGATAGCTTTCATTTAGAATTCTGGAGCAAAAAACCTTGCATGAAATTAGTTTCCAAAGGAACCAAGGAGGAGGAGACGCCTCCCTTTCTTTCCCTCTCTGTCTCTGAATTAACAATAATCTTAAAATATCAGCGGTTCTCACTTCAGAACATCACGTTAATCCACCCTGGAAATGTTTGGGTAGCATTTATGAAAATTACATGCAGGATTAAGCAAAGAACTTTTGAAGGACAAGATGATTATAAGAGCTTTGGTGATCAGAAAGTTGTTTTGAATTCTTGAATCTGAACTTTAAAAAAAAACAGATATCTTTGGTCACTAGTCTTCAGCTGTGGAGCCCTAGAACTGGAGGAGCTCCCTCATTATGTTTTGTGACCTTTACTCAGTTCCCAGAGCCAAGTTCCTTGCAGCCTTTTTTTTCCAGGCCAGCCTTGCATTCAGTAGCAGGCAAAATCATCTACCTCTTATCTGAAGATGATCATTATGTCACCTATACGCTATCACTTTATGCAAGACTTTCGCCCTGATAGTGAACGTGCTGTATTCTACGTTATGTCCTGGACCTGACAATTTTACCATTGTTTTTAACTTTGTTGTGTTTTTACTGTAATATTTAGTACTGCTCAGGCAGCTATTATTATATGTTCCTGGAAGAGCGTTACGCTGTCCTCGACTAGGGCCAGGGCCTTTTCAGCCCTGGCCCCTTCCTGGTGGAACTCTCTGCCAGAGGACATCCATGCCCTATGGGATCTACTACCTTTCCATAGGGCTTGCAAGGCAGAGATGTTCCACCAGGCATTTGATTGAGGACAGCAATGGTCTGGCATGCTCACATTTCTACCTCCCCCCTTTCCTCCATATTTCCCCTCCATCCAGGCAGCAGGGGGATCCTGAAATTACCTGTCATCTTGGACACAGTATTGTTTTTCTGATGAATTGTAATATATTTTAATGTTGTTTTTTATTTATTTATTTATTTATTTCAATTTTTACCCCGCCCTCCCCACCGGAGCAGGCTCAGGACGGCTCACATAAAGCCAATAAAACCATATTCATTACAAAATCTAGAACACTGCATAATAACAATTTAAAACCGTTAATACCAATGGTGGCTCTCTGAATAAAGTGCGTTCATGTGCGGTTGGCTGTATTACCGCTCTAAAAAGCTTCAACTCTAAGCCGGCCCGGAAGCTCATGAGATGGAATGCTTCATGTGCAGTGCGTACTTTGTGGGGGAAAAGACCCTTCCAGGTGGAACAGTGGCCTGTAAGGGGAAGGGTTCTAGCCTAGCCTAGCCTTCTCTGCGACACGCTAATTTTCTAGGAGAAAAGACTAACTTTTCACGGAGGACCACTCCATCATCTTAACTCCTGCTAACAGTCTGAAGTGGTTCCGTGCTGATAGAGCTTTTACCACCTGGAAATTTGTCCAGGTCGGTCAGTAAAACCAAGTAGTACAGAGAAGGAAAATCTGGGATGATGAGAGAAATAAGAGGGATGCTTGCCTATCTTCTGAGCTCTTTCAGAGAGACTCTTCTTTGAGTGCTCATGTTGCTTGTGATAAGGCGGGAAGACCTGAGAAACAAATTTGCTGGCAACCTGTGGTCCAGTCCTACTGGTTAAGCAATGCTTTTCATGGAGAAGGTGTAAGAGGAATTTGAAGGAAGGGAGAGAAGTAAATCCACTATAATTTGAACAGTTGCTCAATCCTTTGAGTGCTGCCAGCCCAAGGATCGGCTTTGAAGCTGCCACAGTGCCTAAGATGTGACTTGAAAGGAGCCTCCTCATTCCTCAATGATGCTTTGGGAAGAATCCATCAGGAATACCTTCTTGCTAGCACAGCCACACTGTCATGAATATAGGATGAAGCTCTCCATCCTTCTCCAGTCTGCTCATCATTATTTAACATGGCCTCCTATCCCAAACTTCTCTGCAGTCAGCCAGCCTCGAGAAGGCAAAGGCAAACATGCAGAGAGGAGCTGGGAAACTTTGGGCAGGGCAAGGCAAAGAGCTGTCAAAACAAACATTTACTATCTGGAGTTGTCCTTCCTACCCCCAGTATTCACTGCTTGTTTTAAGGGGCCTGGTAGTTTCTCATGCCTGTATATTTGGCTTCAGGGAAGGGCGGCAAAGTTGATTCAAAGCCCTCTCAGTTTAATTACCAACAGAGAAGATGTGCTAACAAGAGGCACAGGAAATGGGAACAACAACAAGCAGGACTCCAAAATGTCCCTCTCCTCCTTGTTTTTCACCCAGAAGAAATAGATCTGTAAAAGCGACAGTCTCCTTGAGTTTTTCTCCGCCCCCTCCCTTGTGTTATCTGTCTGTGGAGCTCGCTACTGTAGGATATTATTTGGGAGAAATTGTTAGGGAGTATCAGGGAATTACAATAATACGTCGTTTCTGGCTGCTAGGATGAAAGCTGAAAGGATGGTTAGTTCCTGTGCTTCGGGGGGGGGGGGGGGATGATTGGTTAGCATGACGATTTTTGGCTTCTCATTCTTAGTGTTCCAGAACTAACGGATGCATTATGCATAAAAGAGAGAGAGTGTGTGTGTGCATTTGTGTGTGCAAGAAAAGAGAGCTCAAAATGGTTTTTAATGTTTGGAGACAGAAAATTCTGTTTTGCATGTTCTTGAGTATCATCTGATCAGCAAGCCAGTGGATAGGAGTTGTGGGGGGGATTGCAGAGTTCAAATCCTCACACAGCCATTAAGCTCAGTGGGTGGCAACTGCCCAATTGCTTTCTCTCTCTCCCTTTCAGCCTAACCTACCTCCCAGGGTTGTTGGGAGATAAAACCGCATATGCTGCTCTGAATCCTCTGGGAGAATATAAATGTAATACATAAAAATAGATAGGTTTCTCTGCACTGGCAGCTGAATGTGTGAGCTGGCTGCTGAAAAGTGATGCATGTGGGGTGAAGTAAGAAGACTTCAAGTGCAATCTTATGCAGAATTACTCCAGTAAGTCCACTGAAATCAATGGAGTTAAACTAAAGTAACTTTGCTTAGTATCATGGATATGGCTTAGGGCTGCCAGGTCCCCCGGGGGGGTGTTGCCCACTCTAGAGGCCCCCAGCCCGCCGGCCCGTATCTGGCTGGTGGGGGGAACCCCACCCCCAAAGTGCTTGTATCTGGTCGATGTGCCCGCTGTAATGATGTCACCTGGAGGTGATGTCATCACATAGGGCACATCACTGGGGGACACTCTAGCATTTGACCTGAAAACTCTATGGTACCATAGAGTTTTTCAAGCTGAATGCTAGAGCATCCCCAGCGAGATGCTCGGCACAATGATATCACTTCCGGGTGACGTCATTGTGGCGCATGCGCTATGCGCATATGCAAAGCTCCCAGACACAGACCTTCTCCCCCTCCGCTGGACAATAGGCAGGGGCCTGGCAACCCTAATATGGCCTGGAATACAGGGGAATAGTTGTTGGTCTTATTGACCAGAAAGATCTTGGAGGATGTTTCTGCAGGCCAGAAACAAAGCTGGCCTAGACTCTCAGCCAAACATGCCAAATAGAGAGTCGAGAGACCTAGAATAGAATAGCCTTGGAGAATGTTAAGAAACAAAGGGGTGACACAGTAACATGGCTTTTTGTAGAACAGAAGGGTCTAACCCATATCAAGAGATAATATGTGTTGGGGCCCAAGTGAGAGAAGTGTCTGAGAATGCCCAAAATGTCCAATTTTACAAAAGTGAAGATATAGTTAAAAATGGGCTGGATTGGTTGAGAGACAACCAATATTCATATGTATGAGAAATTTGTAATCTCTATTTTAAAATATGTGTTGTTTTAATAAAAAGTAAGGAGAATGAACTAACAGAACTTATATATTTTAAGAAGAAAAGCGAGTACAGATAACGTTATGTGGTGTTTGAAGTTATAAGGTAATTAATTAACTAAGAATGTGTGTCCGTCATATGGTGTTTGAAGTTATAAGATAATTCGTTAACCGAGAACGTGTGTCCTTATCAAGAAGGATGGCCAGCTATTGTTGAGAGATTACTTTAAAATTAAAAGGAACCCTATAAATATGGGAGTCTGAATTGATTAGGAGACTCTTCTTAGGACAGGGTCCTTGCTTGTGACCTGCTTATCTTTGGGTAAGATATATGTTTGACCCCTGCTGGAGACAAGAGGGCTGGCCTGGAAATTTAGCAAAGCCCAGCGAGAGTGAGGCATCCGCAAGAAGCGGATAGTAATGTTCTTACACTCCCCGCTGTGATATTGCTTGATGAGAGAAACACTCTCTGTGCATACTGCTGATTTCCCTCTCTTAAAAGTTGGGATCCACGACTGTCTCCTTTTTGCCCAGTAAACATTGGCTGAGGACAGATTGGCCGTCTTCAGAAGCGGAGGCAGAGCGGCCGTTTAGACGGCCGCATCTGCCCCCAGGAGGCGGCCCGGATGCGTTGCGTCCAGCACCGCGCTCCTTGCACACCAGCTGAGCACCACTTTAAAGTGGTGCTCGGCTGGTGCAGTGTGCCCCGCACGTGCGTTCCACCCGCCGAAGCGGGTGTGAACGCGCGCGGGCAGGGGCAGCCGCGCAGCGTTCGCCCGCCGCTCCAGGAAGCCGCCCGCAGTCTGAATGCTACGGGCGGCTTCCTTCCGGCGGCGTGGGAATACCGCGGGGCCCATTCTGCCGCGCCGGGGAGGCGCGGCAGAAAACCAATCTGTCTTCGGCCATTGATACCATGACTGTTATAAGAGGGTTATACTGAATGTTCACTAGTTTTGACTTTCAAGTATAAAATAATAATTTGGGGGCTCACTAAATTTTTTCCCACCCACCCCTGTGATACAAATGTTAGGTTTTTTCCCCTTTTGCTATTGCTTCTCCCTTCCGCAGTTAGTTTGGTGCCATTGGTCTTCTTCCCAGGAATAGTCATCTAAGCAGTTCTACCCAATCAGGGACCACATAACGGCTGTGATCGCTTAATGAGACTATTTAGGTAATCACATCCAGCAAATAAAGCCAGATCAGATCAAGGTCAATGCTACCTAATCCACTCTAAATGGATGACAGTGGCTGTGATCACACACGCTAAATAATCCACTTTCAATCCACTTTCAAGGCACTTTCCAACTGGATTTTGCCAGTTCACATTACAGTAAAATCAAGTTGGAAAGTGCATTGACAGTGGCTTGAAAGTGGATTATTTAGTGTGTGTGTGATCACAGCCACGGTGTAGACCTCTCAGAGCAGCTACAATTGTTAGGGAGGATATTCTTTTCAATGCTGTTGAAAATGTTCACATGAAATGCACTGCCCTTTCAACTCAGGCCTTATTTATAACCTTATTCTATCTAAGTATGGACTTTGATATTTTTACGGCCACATTAGAAGTTGAAAGACATTGGAATGTGATGCAGCTACAAAATTAGCACCTTGCTAAGAATTATATACAAATTCAGAACAAACTGTCTTTAAAATGCTACTTTAGGTTATGAATAGTTTCCTTGCAACTGTTGGACCATCTGCTTGGAGAAAAGTCTATGCATTCACGAGACAGACTCTCTCTCTCTCTCTCTCTATTTCCTCTTCCATAAACAACTGCAGTTATAAAACTACAGCATTGTTTCATAATGCAGAAACTGGCAGTCTCTGGATGAAATGACAACTTGCCCATACCAGTACAGTGAAGGGGGTGGGGGTGAACTCAGCTTGCAGTAAAGTGCTGGGAAATTCCATTTTAAAAAGGGAAGTTCTTCTGAAGACCAAACTATCACTGTGATTTTCATTGCCTGCTTCGTTTTCCTGATCACGGTGATCCATGCTCACTTTCAGAGGAAGGGCCATAGCTCAGTGGTGGGGCACATGCTTTGCATGCCAAAGGGCCCAAGTTGAGATGATGATGTGACCAGCTGAAGGATCTCAGGAAGCAAATTTGGGGAGGGGGGGAGAGGTTGCTCCCTGGCAGAGCTAACTCCAGTCAAAGTAGACAATACTGGGACAGACAGATTAAAGGTCTTGCATGCACTCATTTCTGCCCACATGGGAATGAGAAGGGCCTATTCAAAAATCTCCCCTATAAAACCATTGTAGGTATAATATTAAATCTTGCAAACAAAAAAGCTCTACATTAACATGGGATGGTAAGATAGTACATAGGGGGGGTGGGTAAAGATCTTAGGAAAGAAAGACCAGAAGATAGGTTGAGCAAACTCTGCAGGCTTTCAGGATCAGACTACTATAATCGATTTCTAGGACACACTTTGTGATCAGAGAAAATGCTTTGGATTTGCCCATCTCAAAAATATCATTAATAGACATTCCAACTGTCATCAGTTTCTCATCCAGGGCTTTCATCCAAGTTGATTTGTGGGTTATCTCGATTTAGAGTGGCTAACAAACAATCTTCAGCACAGAGCTGTTTTAATCTCAGTTTAAAGGCATAAAGCCACACTCTGGCTTCCAAAGATATCTGTCCAAATTCTGCCCACAGTACAACATTTGAGACACAGGAGAAGGAGGAGGAAGAGGAGATTTGATTTATACCCCACCCTTCACTTGGAGTCTCAAAGTGGTTTACAAACTCCTTTCCCTTCCCCTCCCCACAACAGACACCTTGTGTGGTAGGTGGGGCTGAGAGAACTCTTTTCAGAACTGTCCTTGAAAGAACAACTCTGTCAGAACTATGGCTTGCCCAAGGTCATCCAGCAGCTGCAAGTGGAGGAGTGGGGAATCAAACCCAAGTCTCCCGGATTAGAATCTGCTCACTTAACCACTATACCGAACTGGCACAGCAGTGAATATTCAGTGTTTTCTTTAAAAATTGGGCTAAGGGTTGATCGATGTTATTGGAGAGAACTTTAATCCAAATACCTGAGCCTTAAAGGATGAGGGGAATCACTTTCAAATTAAAAGCTCACACCGGTCCTGGAATATATCCCCCTTCCCTTATTATGGTACAGCCTAATTATGGCACTTGCACATGGCTTAGCTTTATTAAGTGCTGTTCTAAGTTGGGGGGGGGGTCCAAGACAGAGCTGCTGAAAACAAAATCCCCAAATAGGAGAAAGTCTTGACTTGCTCAATATTGGACCATTGATAGACACAGGGCTCTTTTTCAGCAGGAACGCACTGGAACGCCGTTCCGGCTGGCGTCTGAGCCTGCCCCGCCGGGCCTGAGCTGTTTACACTTAAAGGAAAAATTCCTGCAGAGAGCTGGCAGGAAAAAAACCCACCTAGCGCTTTCCCTTTAAGTACAGAGAGCCAGCAGGAGAAAGCCCCATCCATAGATTAAGCAGGGGGCTAGGCTCTTTGCACTGAAAGGCTTTTGGCTTGCCGACATCTCTGCTCTCCCTGCTCTGGTAAGTGCCTCCCCCATCTCTTTTCCTTCTCTCTCTCTCTCCCCCCCCACCTTTCTTTCTGTCTGTCTGTCTTTCTCTCTCTCTGTCCCCACCTTTCTTTCGTTCTTTCTCTTTCTCTCTCTCCCTCCCCCTTCCTTTCTCTCTCTCTCTCCTCCACCTTCCTTCCTTCCTCTCTCTCATCTATCTATCTATCTATCTATCTATCTATCTATCTATCTATCTATCTATCTATCTATCTATCTATCTATCTATTTGTCTGTCTGTCTGGCTGGCTGGCTGGCTGTCTGGCTGTCTGGCTGTCTGTCTCTGTCCCCACCTTTCTTTCTTTCTCTTTCTCCCTCCCTCCCTCCCTCCCCCTTCCTTCCTTTCTCTCTCTCTCTTCCTTCCTTCCTTCCTCTCTCTCCTATCCATCTATCTATCTATCTATCTATCTATCTATCTATCTATCTATCTATCTATCTATCTCCTTCCTTCCTTCTTTTTCTCTCTCTCCCTTCTTTCTTTCTTTCTTTCTTTCTTTCTCTCTCTCTCTCTCTCTCTCTCTCTCTCTCTCTCCCACCTCTCTCCCACCTCTCTCTCTCTCTCTTTCTTTTTTTCTGTTTCATTTTGTTCTTTGTGTTTTTATAAAAAAAAAATATTGAAAAGGGGGGGATGTAAAAAAAGCAGAGAGCCCAGGAAATGCTGCTTTTGACAATATCTTTAATTTTTGAGCATCTCTTTCATTTTCTCATGGCATCTTCTGCTTAAGAAAAGTACATTTGAAGCCTGAATTCATTGTTGTGTCTTGTTGGGAATGGCTTGCAAATATATGTGTGTCTAAAGTCTGTATTAAAGTGGTTTGGTGTTTACTGCCATGCAAGAGAAAACATTTGAAAAAGTAGCTTCATTGTTGTGTGTGTTGGCAGAACACTTGACTGTTGCATGGGGGATTTTGGGGGACATCTGCAGAGAAACAGAGATGTAACTAAAAATGAGCATGGTCAGCAGCACTTTGGAGATTGCCTGTTTTGTGAAATTTAAAAAGTGGGCAGAGTTTCTGATGAAGATGATTGTCCCTCTTCTCCTGCCACTGGGCTGACATCTGCCTTTAGTGGGCCAGCAAAGTTGATGTTCTTAAACCTCCTAATAAGAGAGATTTCTGCTTCTGAGGAGCTGACTTCCAACGACTGGTGATCTTGTGATGGTAGTGATACTTTTATGTGGTAAAGACCTCCTGTTCACAGGATAATTTTACCTGTGGGACAGACTCTGCATGGTAACCACTCCACTGGTACATAATTGCCTGTAAAAAGTATTATAGTGTAATAATTCAGGTGGGTAGCCATGTTGGTCTGAAGCAGCAGAACAAAGTTGGAGTCCGAAGTTTCATCCAAGGTATAAGCTTTTGTGTGCATGCACACTTCTTCCATTTGAAGAAGTGTGGGTGGCACATGAAATCTTATACCTTGAATAAAATTTTGTACATTGAATAAAATAGTTTACAAACTACTCCCGTCCAGAGATTGGATTTATACCCCACCCTTCACTACCCAAGGAAGTCTTAGAACATCTTACAAACTCCTTTCCCTTCTCCTCCCCACAACAGACACCCTGTGAGGTAGGTGGGGCTGAGAGAGCTCTGAGACAACAGCTGGTAGAGAGCTATGGCTTGCCCAAGGTCATCCAGCAGGTGCAAGGAGGGGAGTGAGGAATTAAACCTGGTTCTCCCAGATTAGAGTCTGAACACTTAACCAATACACCAAACTGGCTCCTAGCATTGTTCTGCCAGTGAACTAGGGTTGCCAACTCCAGGTTGAGGAAATCCCTGGAGATTTGGGACTGGAGGGTGGGGTTTAGGGGAAGGAGGGACCTAAGCAAGGCATAATGCCATGGACTCCACTTTCCAAAGCAGCCATTGACCTGATCTCTGTAGTTTGGAGCTCAGTTGTAATTCCAGGAGATCTCCAGACCCCACCTGTAGGTTGGCAACCCTAAAAAATCATACTCCGCATACTAGTTCTGCAGGAAGGCAAGCTGATTTCCATGGAACCTAACCTTTAGGAATTGATTCCAATCCAGTGTGGGAATAATTGTTGGACATAAGATATTGGTTCAGGCAAGGTTTTGTATAGATGGGACAGAAAATAATGTTTTTATTGGTTTTGTCAAAACTGTTTTGACAACAAGGTAAACAGAATAAGAGGCAAAAGGTGGATGTGGCTGGATGACCACACTTCTGGTAATATCGGGTGTGGCCTAATATATTAATGAGCTGTGCTGTAATGGGTGTGGCCTAATATGCTAATGAGTTCCTGCTGGGCTTTTTCTACAAAAAGAGCTTTGGATAGACCATTGAGACAGGTTCCATTTTCAGGTCTTGGTGAAAGCTAGGGTCTTAGTTTTCAAATAGTTAATCACCAGGAGAGAGCAGTGATTAGAAAAAGATTGCAAGGCCCTCTGCAGGCTGACTCTATATGTGTATACAACAAGTTGGTACCAGGTCCAGAGAAGTAATGTTTGATCCCCGATAAGTAGTCCTGAAAAATAATAGTAAGTGGCTTGAAAACTGAGGGTCGTTCCTGGTGGCTGAGCACACTGTCCGGCTCCAACTGTTGTGGCCAGTTTGGATGGCCAGTGAAGTTCAGTAGAGGCCAAATCTGCAGCTTCAGTTCATGTGACCAATACTTATAGGAACTCTGATCACATCCCTGCCGACCACTTGATATCAAGCGTATTAAAGGAATTCTGTCAGGCATGTCCAAAATACCAAGCTGATTTTTCAGCCGAGAAAGTGACAAGCTTCTACAAGTCAGAGCTCATAGGGAGTTCATTAGCCGGTCCTTGGGGCATCCAGCTACCATTTAAATCGGGAGGTATGGCCATCCAGCTGGACCCCGAATAAGCATGCCTAGCAGATTAGTTTGTCTCTTGTTGAGACCGCCCATGGTTAACAAAGAAGAATGCTGCGAGAGTCATGGATTGCTTGCTCTCAATAAATGCGCTAAATATTCTTCTTGAAAGAAATTCTACTGTGTTTTAACTTTCCCTGCACAGCATTCAGAAGAGGTTAATATCTTTCTAAGGCTGCTAAGAAAAGACCAGCTTAATATAAAACAGTTTTGTGGAACAATGTTCTTGATTTCAGCGGAACGAAAGGTGTGAGCCATGGATTTGATGCACGGCTGCATATGTACTTCAGAAATAATACACTGAAAGCTAGGCTATCGTTACATCTGAAAGATTTTCCAGTGTAGCCCACTGATGATCTGTTTATTTAAAATACTTCTATCCCTCCTTTCTACAAAAGCAGTGGAAGTGGTTTACAGTAAAAAGCAAGAAAACCTCTGCAAGAATGGAACTGAAACAGAATAACGCGGGTAGGACATAACTGAAGCAAGCAAAGTAGCAGGTAAATGTAAATGAAATAATATGAAAACCATTAAACAAATAACTTACATTGTAACCATGTCAACCCCTGAAGAACACAACCAGCTTTCCTAACGTGGAAAAATCTAGTTCATAAGGTGCCAGGAAAACTGCACACAGGAGCAAGTTCCCTATTGGGGGGGCTGCACAGACAAGACCCTCTTTCCTGTAGATACGCTCAAACACCCACTAGTTCAGTTCATATTCTGCTCAAGAGCAGGGAGTCCTGTGCTGAACAAGCTGTTCAGATACATCCAAATGAATTTGGATGGGGTCTATTTGCATGATTACACTGTTTGTTAACACAGTTAGACTTTCTTGCTGTTGCTGCCACCACCTTACTTAAGAGAACATAAGAGAAGCCAATGTTGGATCAGGCCAGTGGCCCGTCCAGTCCAACACTCTGTCCCACAGTGGCCAAAAACACCAGGTGCCCTCAGGAGGTCCAGCAGTGGGGCCAGGACACTAGAAGCCCTCCCACTGTTGCCCCCATCCCAAAGCACCAAGAACACAGAGCATCACTTGCCCCAGATGGAGAGTTCCTATCTATACTTTGTGGCTAATAGCCACTGATGGACCTCTGCTCCATATGTTTATCCAGTTCCCTCTTGAAGCCGTCCATGCTTGTAGCCGCCACCACTTCCTATGGCAGTGAATTCCATGTGTTAATCACTCTTTGGGTGAAGAAGTACTTCCTTTTATCTGTTCTAGCCCGATTGCTCAGCAATTTCATGGAGTGCCCACGAGTTCTTATATTGTGAGAGAGGGAGAAAAGGACTTCTTTCTCTACCTGCTCTATTCCATGCATAATCTTATAAACCTCGATCATGTCACCCCTCAGCTGTCATTTCTCCAAGCTAAAGAGCCCCAAGCGCTTCAACCTTTCTTCATAGGGAAAGTGTTCCAGCCCTTTAATCATTTTAGTTGCCCTTTTCTGCACTTTTTCCAATGGTATAATAACTTTTTTGAGGTGTGGCAACCAGAACTGTACACAGTACTCCAAATGAGGTCGCACCATCGATTTATACAGGGGCATTATGATACTGGCTGATTTGTAGTCACCTGTCTCCTCCATTTTTTAAAAGTCCATATAGGAAAATGGGAAAAGGGGATTAAAATTTTGAATTGAGACTTACTGCTTAGTGGTCTAGAGCCTGCATGCGAACCCAACAAATCTTTTAATAAGTTCTTGCAATCACTTTTTGAGTAGATGCTGTCAACTGCAAAGGAACAAAAAGCAGGCAGTGTGTTCTCTCTGATGATGATCATTCAAAGGATGCATCTGACTGCACAGGTGCAAGGAGGGGGTGAATTGCAGATAATTTTGTCATCTTAATCTGAACAACAATGATCATGGGGGATAGTACCACCTCTTGTCTGGTAAACGAGTACTAGTTCTTGAACTGGGCAAAATTAGGCTGAAGACAGACTGGCAATCTGGAGTGGGAGGAAAGCGGGGTCGAAAGTTGAGGGGGAAAACTGCTCCGGGGCTGGCCGTTCACACTGGCCAGACTCCTGCATTAGTATACCAGACCAGAGCATTCAGAATACTGCGGAGCGGCCCCAGGTGGGCCGGTCTCTGCAGCTCGTGGCGGAGCCGTTTCGGCAGCATGCTTAGGTGCGCCTATACACATAGGCGCATGGCTGCATCAGCAGTCTAGAAATTTAAAATCTCCCCACCTCCTGTATTGGGGCATGGGTGCGTATGGATGTATGTTCACACCGCTGCCTCCGCTTAAATCCCGCCTTCTTCCGGTTCACACTGCACCAAAGTGGGATGCAAGCGGCAGACGGCCTCTGGACAATGGTCTCTCCCGGTGTCCTTCTAACGCGGAAGGGAAGCGGCTGGAAAGCGGGTAAGCACGGAAGGGAGCGTGTCGGCTGCAAAATTCTTAGTGTGCCTACTTTCCACTACCTGTCAAGCTAACCTCAGCAAGTAAGGGCATACTAGGAATGATTCTGAATATCATCCCTGCCACAAGTAACTAACCTATGGAATTCACCGCCTGAAATGATAGTGATGGCTACTAGTTTAGTTGGCACTGAAAGACAAATTCAAGGAGGACAGGTCCAGGAATGGCTAATAGACATATTAACTCAATGGAACTTCCATGATCAGAGGCAGTAAACCACTAAATACCAGTTCTGGGAGGCAACAACATTGGGAGGTGTTAACCTCTGTATCCTGGCTGTAGGCCTTCCAGGGGCATCTGGTTAGTTACTGTGTGAAACAGGATGTTGGACTAGATGGACCATTGGTCTGATCCTGCATGGTTTCTCTTATGTTCCAATTGAAAATCCCTGTTTCAGTGTGTCTTCACACTTTGTATGAAACAGAAACTAATCTTCAAAACTTACAGTGTAAAGTGGAAAACCAAATCTATTTTATTTTATTGACTTCATTTATAAGGCTCCTTTCTCCCCAGTGGGGATCCAAAGGGGCTTACTTTGTTCTCCTCTCCATCATCATCATCCCACCCCCCCCCAATAACCCTGAGAGGTCGGTTAGGCTGAGACTGTACGACTGACCCAGGTTTACCCAGCACCCTTCCAATGCTGAGTAGTGATCCAAACCCAAATCTCCCAAATCCTGATCTGTCACTCTAACTACTGCCCTTCACAGGCTCTTGGCAAAAAATCTAAATGGATCTTGAACGTAACAGAACAGGGAGCTTTCCTCTAACTCCAGGGTACATGGAGAAGAACTTCAGATGCCGTTCGGCTTCCAAGCAGGCTTCTGTGGCAGGGCCGTGAGGTCCCCTGGCTCCAGACAATTTAGAACTTTAGTCGTCATGACCAGCCGTTTGAATTGTGCCTGGAAACACATTGGGGAACAAGTCTTGTGTACGCTTGCTTTCTGCACCTTGCCAGGAAATGCAGGGAGGAAATGGACTGTGCAGGCACAAACTTTGGAATCCAAAATAGCTTTCTGCTCAGTTAACACAAGAGCCCACTGGGTGGGACAACTCTCCCACCCACACAAATTCTCTGTTAAAAACCCTTTCCGGCAGCCAAGGGGATCTGTCCTTTAGCATCTCAATGGGTTTGGGATGGGGAAATCGGACTTAGAGGGCATCTATAATGTGAGCCCGAATTCTACCCCCTCTAGAAGAAAAGAGGCTTCTGCTTTCACTGAGCTGCAGAGTATGGAGGGTTTCAGACTTCAAGGACACTCACCCACTGGCCTGCATATCCTTGGAGCTCCATTCTCTCTCACCCAAAGATCTCAGCCATGGAAGACCTCTCCTTTGCCTTCAAACAGATCCGGGGAGATGGGCAAGGGAAATTGGGCTTTGAGCAGGCATTCCACAGGGTGCATACCCTTGCCATCCTATTCTCCCCAAAGATGCTTTGACAGTACCTCCAAGTGCCAAGAAGATCAGGAGCAGAGGGCTCCAGGACTCTAGTCTCTTCTGCTTTTAGGTTTGGGGAACAGAAGTGTGCTTCCCATTTCTCCAGGTGATGAGAAGTTCCGGGGGCAGTGCTGCTTTGGTTGGTTCTCCTTGGGTACTTCAGGTACCTGTGAAATATCTGCAAATCTACAACTGGAGTGCAGGTGAAGTTAAAAAGTCACTCCCTCAGTGAAGCAGATCTGCTACCCCTGCTCACCAGGATATTATAGGGAATCTCAGAGTTGCCAGCTCTGAGTTGGGAAATCCCCGGAGAATTGGGGGGTGGAGCCCGGGGAAGGCAGGGTATGGAGAGGGACCTCATCAGGACATTATGCTATAGACTCCATTTCCCCAAACAGCCATTTTCTCCAGGGGAACTGATCCCTTGTCACCTGGGAATCAGTTGTAATTCTGGGAGTCACCTGTCCCCACCTGGAAGTAGGGTTCCTGAACCTCCAGGGGCTTTAAGGGCTTGAATCTTTTCACACTGTTTTTGTCCAGAAACTATTTTAAGCTATCGGGGGCCTGTTCTTATGCTGGGTTGGGTTTTAAAGCTGGGTTTGAATTAATATCTTTTATTGTACTTAAAAAAAAAAGCTGTCTCGGGCAAGCTCTTGGAGAGGCAGCATAACTATTTTATAAATGAATGAATGAATGAATGAATGAATGTCTAAACAAATGAATAGTCACTGGAGGGCTCCCTGTCTCCCCTTCCTTTTCTCTAAACTCAGACTGCATAAACATCGGCTGAGTTCAGACTGGCGGTTTGGCCCGATATAGGCACGATTCTCAAGTGGATTAGGTGGGCCGGTTCCCACAGACACAGCTGTCTGGCATTTCCATGCCATACTCACCCTGTCCTGAAGCGTCTTGATCCCGCTTTTAAAAAGTACCAGGTGAAAGCTGTGGGAAGCCATTTGGGTGCGTGTTGATCCTGCTTCCTGGAAGTGTGGATGCAAATAAGCCACAATCAAGTGGCACCGGTAATGCGAACCTGTTGATCCGGCAGGGATGCACATAACTGCCCATGTGGACTGTGCGCTTGAGTGCACAACCACCCGCAGGGACACTTCCACTCCCAGCCACAGGATCCTGCCCCAATTGCCGCTGCGCCTATGCACCCATGTGCCTATGCACAGGTCGGCGAAATGGACCAAAGCCATATGCAACCACAGCGGTGCCGCCAGGGGCCACACCGCAGTGCGAATGCTACATTCCGCCTCTTCCATGGTGTAGTCCCGCATCAGTCCACACAGTGTGACCAGAAAGCCCTGCGGCAACTTGGCCCGGATCTTTTTGCCCTGCTTCCCTTGCGCTTCATTCTGCTAGTCTGTCCTCGGCCATAGACAGATGCAGCTGCCCTCTTCCATCAGATCAAGGGACCACCTTCCCCAAGCTTCGATGGGTACCTGAACACAACCATTAGGGAGTCATCTCCTATCAATCAGTGCTCTCTGAGAAACACTAATATTTGATTATCACATGAGTTGATGCCACCGACATGTATCATTTTAGATCACGCCAGTTGTGAAGCTGATGGGCAGTGGATTCAGGCTGGACAAAGGGAAATACTTCTTCACATAGAGAGTGATTAAAATGTGGAATTCACTGCGATGGCCACAGGCACAGAGAGCTTTCAAAGGGAATGAGATAGATTCATGGAGGATAGGTCTATCAGTGGCTACCAGCCCTGATGACTAAAGGGAAGCTCCCAATCTGGAGGCAGTCAGCTTCTGAATCCTAGTGCCAGGAGGCAGCATCAAGGGAAGGCTTCAGCCTCTACGCCCTGTTGTTGGCCCTGCAGAGGAAGTGGCTGGCCACTGTGTGAAACAGGATACTAGACTAGATGGACCACTGGTCTGATCCAGCAGGGCTCTTGTGTTCCTATTGGTGTAGTAGTTAAGAGAAGCAGACTCAAATCTGGAGAATCTGGTTTGATTCCCCATTCCTCCACATGCAGCTGCTGGGTGACCTTGGGTTAGTCAAAGTTCTCTGAGAGCAGTTCTCTCAGAGCTCTCTCAGCCCCACCTACCCCACAGGGTGTCTGTTGTGGGGAGGGGAAGGGAAAGGAGTTTGTAAACTGCTCTGAGACTCCGAGTGAAGGGCAGGGTATAAATCCTCCTCCTCCTTCTTCGTTAGACTGTAGCACACAACCTCCAAGCCCTATTTCTGTAGCTCCTCTCCACCAAATCCCTCCAAGTGGTAACTTGGTATTCCCAGTTCCTAACCACAAATTACATCTGGTGATATTTCTAGATTCACATTTATGTATAGTCTTCCCCCCTTAACTCACACTGACATGCATCTTCCCATTCATTTAAATCTTTCTCCGGCAACTCTAATTTCCCTTCTTTTTATTACTAAAATAGTAACGCTTGGACACACAAAAAATGTGAATTTTCTTTTAACATAAAACTGCAGTAAAACATCCATGACTTTCCCGGTAAACAACTTTCAGCAGGCCTGGTGATGCCATGCTGCCCTCCGAGTGAAGAAGAAATACTGTTTAATTATCCTCCATATAAAATCCAATAAAACCTCCCATCTTTTCTTACTTTTTCTGTACCGGGGATTAGCATCGGTCTCTTTGTGAGAAGGAATCTGTATTCATGGCTCCTCCATTTAGACTTCAACTGGAATTATAGTTCCTGGCAGACAAGAGAGCGACTTCAAGTATCGTTGTGGTTGTGACAGGTGGCCATTGCATTGCTCAGGAAACACATCGCCTTTCAAGCGATCGCCTCAAGTAACCTTCTAGGATTCATTTATTCTGGACATTTTTTTTGTTACAAAGTAAACAATCATATTTCATGGGAATTAATTCTTTGTACCTCTTATCTTGCCATCATCTTGCAGTGAATCAAAATCCTTCTGTTTCCAAACGGGGTCCCTCCGGTTGCATCAGTAATCCATAAGTGGCTTGCTTTTCCCCATCTAATCTCTCTGCTTTGGGAGAGTTTAATAACTTGGTGGGTTGCAAAGTGGACGGAAGCAAAATTGGTCATGCCTCCTTATCATTCGGGATGCTAATTAGTGTCAAAGCCTGGCATTATTTAAGCTGCCAAATCTCTTTACTAGGTTAAGCTAGGCTTGTAAATGAGAAACTAACAAAATGCAAAGGAAAAAACAACACCAATCCCCCCTTCCTTGTTTTGTTCTGCTGATCTTCCTTGAACTGCCACCATAATCGAATTGGTGCCGTGTTGGTGGCAAAGGGCCGCATCGCCATAGGGGAGGGCAGGCCAAAGGGCAAAGACATATGAGTAATTATAACTGCAGTGGCCAAAAGACCATGTGGTCCAGCTCTGGACTTGTAGGCAAGATTTTGCAGCTCCCCACAGTGCAACCCGTGGAATATTCAGACCACGGTACGTACTTGCAGAGAGCAGGTGTCTAGATAGCATGGACTCCAGATGGCTCTCGCAAGTCCAGCCACATGCTCTAAAGGGAAAGCAAACACATGAAAAAAAAAGGGTTCTGTAACCAAGCTGATGATTTTGAGTTTCTCATCCTGCCTATTTTGATCTTTTAAAAAATCCTAATTTGACCTTGCTTCTCCCCTGTAAGAACTGAAACTGTGATTCTTTGCTTTCACACAATTTTTTTTTCATGCATCCAGTGTTTCCCATAAACTGTATGTAATTTGTGATGCTATCGGGGTGCCAGGAAATCAGCCTAATAATTGCATGAGTATCATACAGATAAATGATGTCTCATAATATGAATAACATATACACTGCTTGTTAAAAAAAATACAAAGGCATACACAATGCAAGTAATCTACACAACCAACAGCAAAAAAGCAGATAATTGAGACTGCTGACAAATTCATTTTAAAAAATTGTATAGGTAGCATTTACTCTTTCCTAAACTGGGGAAAAGAAAGTTGGTCAGAACTTGGATATAGGTGATAACAGTCCTCTAAGTCATTCTAGGGGGAAAAGACAGCCAACAAAAGTGTGCTTGGAGAGAAATGCAGGCTGGTTCAGAAGAAGAAGGAAGAAGAAGAAGAAGGAAGAAGTTGGTTTATACCCTGCTCTTCAATCAGAAGAGCTTACAGTCTCCTTCCCTTCCTCTTCCCACAACAGATACCCTGTGAGGTAGGTGGGGTTGAGAGAGCTCGTTGGAGGACTGTGGCTGGCCCAAGGTCATGCAGCTGGATTCATGGGGAGGAGGAGTGGGGAATCAAACCCTGTTCTCCAGATTACAGTCTGCTGCTCTTAACCACTACACCAAAGTGGCTTCAGAGAATGGTCTGAAGTACCCATGTGGTGGTGGTGGTGGTGGTGGTGGAAAGGGCCGTCAAGTTGCTGCCACCTTATGCGTTTTCCAGTCCCATTGGGTTTTCCAGTCAAGAGACTAACAGAGGTGGTTTGCCATTGCCTGCCTCTGCATATTGACTCTGGACCTCCCATCCAAATACTAACCCATCCAGGTACTAACTAAGACCAACCCTGCTTAGCTTCTGAGATCTGACAAGATCGGGCTAGCCTGGGCCATCCGGGTCAGGGCTGAAGTATACATGTACTTTTCTTATACTGCTTTAGTCTATCTTAATCAGTTGTATGGTCAGAAAGCTGATGCGGTGTAGTGGTTAACAGAGCTGGACTTGGATCTGAGACAACCAATCTGTATCCTTCCTTTGCCATGGAAACTCACTCGAGGAATCTGGGCCTTTCATAATCTCTCAGTCGGACCTTCCTCATTGGGTAGTTTTTACGAGGACAGAGGGAATTCACAATACAAGAACTTGTGGGTACTCCATGAAATTGCTGAGCAGCGGGGTTAGAACAGATAAAAGGAAGTACTTCTTCACCCAAAGAGTGATTAAAACATGGAATTCACTGCCACAGGAGGTGGTGGCGGCTACAAGCATGAACGGCTTCAAGAGGGAATTAGATAAACATATGGAACAGAGGTCCATCAGTGGCTATTAGCCACAAGGTATAGATAGGATGTCTCAGTCTGGGGCAAGTGATGCTCTGTGTTCTTGGTGCTGGGGGGGGGCAGCAGTAGGAGGGCTTCTAGTGTCCTGGCCCCACTGGTGGACCTCCTGATGGCACCTGGTATGTTTGGCCACTGTGTAACAGAGTGTTGGACTGGATGAGCCATTGGCCTGATCCAACATTGGCTTCTCTTGTGTTCTTATGTTCTTAATGATGTGAAACCTATTTGGATTTCCATTAGGGCAAAAGCGGTGTGTGTGTGTGTGTAAATAATAAATAAAAATAAGTATTGTCTACTCTGATTGGCAGCAGCTCTGTAGGGCCTTGGGCAGAGATCTTTCACATCATTGTCTATTTGATTCTTTTAACTGGAGATGCTTGAGACTGAACATGGTTCCTTCTGTATGCAAAGGAGATGAGCTGCTATGGAATTATGTCCCCTCCCAAGGGGCAAAATACAGCTCTGTTGTTGAAACTGAGCAACACCCCTTGGATATAAATTTTTCTCAAAGACCTTAGAATGGCATACCTACACGGAACTTGTGTGGAACTCTTAAACAGAAAATAAAGTTGCTCGTATCCATTGTTATGACAAGAGCATCTCATCAGACGTCAGGTATTTGTGCATTTTCCACCCACATAGTTGATCTGGATACCATCAGTCCCTGTTATGTTGTTTTAATCGTTAATTTAATTTTAGTTTTACTAGTGTAAGCCTCTTTTGTGGATTGGTAGGCCAAAAACTGGGATATGCATTTTTATAATAAATAAATAATACTCCTAGGCAGTGGAATTTGAAAACTCCAGATGAAAAAACAGTGAGAATTGCAGAGCTGTGGCTGTGCCAAGTTATTTTGGAGCACGGAGGCTTGTACTAGAGCTGGCTGGTCTCCTGGCAATGGCATTTCCCCAACGTGCATTGATTTTTGCAGTTGCCACACACTGATAATCAGCTGGTAAGTCCTGTTAAGAAGTTTGTTGCATGACGAACACAAGATCCAGCCCCAGGTTCATTCCTTACCATCTCCAATTAAAAGTAGCAGGTAGGAGGTGATGTGGAAGACCTCTTCCTGAGACCCTGGAGGTCTGCTGCCAGTTCAAGTAGACAAGACTGACTTTGGTAGACAAAAGAACTTAAGATCTGGATCAGACAAGTGGTTCTACTGGATCAGACCAGTCATCCATCTAGTCCAGCATCCTGTCTCAGACCAGTTAATCTGGGGGTCCAACAATAGGGCATACAAACCAAGGCCTTCCCGTGATGTTGCCTGCTGGCACTGGTATTCAGAGGCTTACTGTCTCTGAACTTGGAGGTTCCCTTTAGTCACCATGGCTAGTTGATAGATCTATCCTCCATGAATCTGTCTAACCTCCTTTAAAGCTGCCTATGCCTGTGGCCATCACTACATCCTCTAGCAGCAAATTCCACATTTTAGTCACTCTTTGTGAAGAAGTGTTTCCATTTGTCTATCCTGAAACTACCACCCATCAGATTTATTGGATGCCCTCGAGTTCTACTTTAACTCCGGCTAGAGGGGTTCTCTTCTGCCCCAGTCGACCTTCTTTGATGAACTCCAAAGCTCAACTCCCCTGTTAGATATTCTGTTCAAAGCACTGGTTGGAAGCCCAAGAGGAAGCCTCACAGAGATCCTGAGTTCCTTTTACAGAGACAATCCTTCTGCCCCTAGGAGTCAGACAATAGCAGGCAGCTGACTCTCCTCACTCCAGCTGAAGCCCCTTCCAGCAGGACCATGTGCTTTTAGTGCACCCACTAAAAGCTAGAAGGAGATTTTTGCACAAACACATCCCAGACATCTCAGAAACCACTCTGTCTCAATCAAACAGACACAAATGTACTGCTCTTTATTAGGGATGGGCGCAAACCACAAAAATGCAGTTCACCTTGGTTTGTGGTTCGTAGCCAAACCACAAACTGAACCATGAGCTGAACTGAATTGGAAGGTTCATTCGCAAACCTAACTGGATCATGGTTCATGACCCTGCAAATCCTGTTGAAAGGGAGCACAGTCCCTTTAAACTTTAAAGGGACCACACAAGATAGCCCCAAACAGCAGAGCAGTGGGGAGCAAGCTGTTCCCCTCTGCCCAGCTGTTTTTGTGGCTTTTGCAGGGAACAGAAAGCAGGGGTTTAAAGGGATTCAGAGTCCCTTTAAACCTCTGCTCTGTCCACAAACCACCACAAAATGCTTTTAAAAGTTCTTGGAAGTGTGTGACAGTAGACCTCTCACGAACCTCAGTTTGTGAACCACAAACAGGTCAAAATCCATTACCCATTTTGCTTCATGGTTTGTTTTGTGCCCATCCATAGTCTTTACTTCTCATACCAATCCGAAGCTCAACTCCCCTGTTAGAAGCCCTGTTCAAAGCTCTTGTTGCTAGCCCCAGGAGCAAGCCCCCCAGAGCTCCTGAGTGCTTCTTACAGAGTTGGCCCTCTCAACCACTAGTTTGACTCTGTATAACACAGCTTCTTGTATTCAATGTGAGTTGGCCTTTTCCAGTGGACCTCTGAGGTATGCAGGTGTCATGTGCTGACAGTCAAATGGAATTAATTCCTGGGAACTGGTTCAATATATGATGGATCACAGCAGCTCCACTGAAACTAAGCAGGCATGGATCTTCTCAGTGCCCTGATGCAGGCTGTTACATAGAAAGGCAGGATGAAAACATAACAGATAAATAAATCACTCATGCTCATTGGCCAAGACTTACCACTCAAGATTGTCTAACAAAGGACAAGCTATGGAGTCCAGTGTTGACCTGCTTCAGACAAATCAGTTACACAGAATATAGGACACCACAAATCAGCAGAAATTGGGTAACCCCTCCCAATGAAAACAATTAATTTGAATCAACACATTTTGTGGTGTGCTCCAAATGCATCTGCAGAAGCTAAGACTGATTTTGCACATGCCACTTGTCTTTCATTCTCTCCGGAGTTTCCCCGTCAAGATTGCCCCGGAGCAATTCATTCAATTTCACACTTGAAGCCGCAGTTCCTCATCTGCCCCACATGCTTATTTTCACATTACCGTCTGCCACAAGACTTCCTGTTGCTGCCCCTCCCATTCCCCTCCCATTCCCTCCTAGCCCCTCCCTCTTTCCCTTCTAGGTTTTTACCCTTTTTTAAAACGCATGCACGATTGCATTATTTTGTTATAATGACTCTTTCCAGAATTCAATATCTCCCTCCTTCCTATTCAATTCTTTCCACCGCTCTTGCTTGCCGCAAAATGATTGGTCAACTATACAGCCTGCTGCTGTGATTGGTGGTGTCTCCACTCTATCATCAAAATGTCAGGCACATTGCCAGCGGGATCTCAGGCATAAAATGGTGGATAAAGCCTTTACAGCCACGACATCCTATATGCCTTGCAATTTCGATATAACATAAACTACTCCACTTAAAAAATATGTATACCGGTACCATTAAGACAGTTGGCCCTTTTTTATTTGTACGCATAACAGGATTACCTTAGAAAGCCTATGGATCCAAAAAAAAAAAATTGCCAGGCCGCTTGAAACAACCTATTTGTACTATTCCCTCCACCTAGGATACTTCCCCAGAAACTTTATAAAAGATAATAGGCTCCCCGCCGCCCGGCATCGCCGTGGCGCGGGGGAGCAGATTTGCCGCCTCGCAGGGAGCGAGGCAGCAACAGCGCTCTTATTGGCCGGGCGGGGGGCGGGGCTAGCTCGGTTAGAGCCGTTGCCCCGTTCCCGCCGTCGCAGTCTGTTTGCGCGCTCGAGAGGAGAGCACGCGTACTATCGGGCTTGCAGGGAGGCCTTTTGGGGCTGTTCGGGACGGCGGCGGCGGCGTTTATCCTCGCTGGAGGCCTTTTGGGAGGCGGTGGACGCGGCGGCAGCGTATTCGGCGGCGGGGGCTGTGAGGACGGCCCTGTTCCACCCCCCCCGGTGTAGCTCTGGTAGCCGTTGGCGAGGTCCCTTTTGTCGCGGCGTTTAGATGGAGCTGTCTCCTGGGTCCCATTTGCCGCAGCGCTGTTCCACCCCACCATTTTGTGTGTCTTTCGAGGCTTCTGGCTAGGTGGTGGTAGTAGTTGACGGCTGGGCAGCGACTAGGCTGCGGCGCCCCCCCCTCGGTCTTTAAGTCTGCTGTGGCTATTGCACCCCCCCTGGAGTTGGCCTCTTTGGTGTCGGTGGGGGGCTGAGTTGGTGTGGGGTGTTTGCTCCCCCCCGGACGGCTGGGCAGTCGTGAGTGACGGATTTATTCTGGCCCCATTTTTCAGGCTACCCTAATCTCATATGATCGGGGTGGCTAAGCAAGGTCGGCCTGGTTGGTGCTTGTAGGGGAGTCCACCTAGGAAGTTCAGGGTTGCTGCAGGGGGCCAGGCAAGGGCGAACCACTTCTGAGCATCTCTTGCCTTGGAAACCCTATAGGGTTGGGTCACAACAAGCTGGTGTTAGGCCTTATTTGCTAAGCCAGTTCGGCGGCCATTTTGGTAGGGTCGCTGGGCCTTAAAGGTTTACCTCACTGGGGTGATAGGCGGCCATTTTAGTGAGGTCTTCTAGGCCTCATGGTCGGTGGCCATTTTGGGAGAAGTCTGTGGCGGCCATTTTAGGTGGCTTATTATTCTATATCCCTGTGGTTACATTGGGTTGGTGATTTTGAGAATATCAATTCACTTACGTTTCTTTTGTTTGTCAATAGTTTGTATTATGGCATCTGGAAAAGGTAAGGGCAAGGGCAAGGGCAAGGGCCCGGCGCCGAAGAGACCTCCGGCACGACCTGATCCTGTGGTTCCTTCCAGTGATGAGAACGAGGAGGATGTGCTTAACGTGGTCATTCTTCAGCGGCTGGAGGCGCTTGAAAAGGGATGGGGCATGCCAGCAGGTGGTTTACCGGTTGACAAGTCTGACAAGTTGTCTTTTCAGGCACAGGTGCTGGCACGTTTGGCCTTTTTGGAGGACAGGCAGGAGGCGGCGGTTTCAGGCCCGGTGGGTCCAGAGTCTAGCCAACAGGGTCCAGGTGTAAGGGAGCAGCAGATGGCGCTGTACTCGCCTTCACAATTGACGGGAGGTAAGGAGTTGGCATTGGGTAGGCAGGGATCAATGTGGCCTTGGGGCCCAGGCGGCGAGATTTCGGCCGCTTTGCCTATGCCGCAGCCTGGCCAGCCTCTGGGCCCGGCTTTTGAGCAGGGGGCTACCTATTCCCAGATGCCACAGGCGCCTTGGCCTTCACATGCATTGTATGGCTCTCCTTCTGGGTTCCAGGGAGTTGGACCACACTGGGGTTTTCCCCAGCCCAATGCAGGTTACCCTTATGTAGGCGGGTCAGCATATGATTCAGTGGCTGCCGGGGCGGTTCCGAGTGGCGACACAGACCTACCCTTAGGTGACCATCTTTCAATGGCAACTAAGGATAAAATACTGAAAGGGGATTTTGTAGATGTGTTTAGTCTACTTTACCGGGAGTTAGAAAAGAAGGACAAGGATAACTTGGATGACAGGGAAAAGGAGCGCTTGAAGCGCCGGGTAGTGGATAGGACATGGGCCAACTGGTTTCCGGGTTTCCTAATCTACGCAGCGGTCATAGTGCGACACCAGCCATGGAGGGCCTCTTCGATGCTCCAGTATTTGGACATCATCTACAAGGCCTATACAGATTTCCCGAGCCCGGCTTGGTCGCAATATGACGAGCAATTTAGAATGAGGGCGGCCATTAACCCGGCCATGCGTTGGGACCGGATATGTTCTAACTTGTGGCTGCAAATCATGTCTCCGGCCAGGTCTGCTTGGGGGGAGCGGTCTCATAGCGGCCATTCTGTTAAGAGGGCGCCAGTGCAGGCAGGTTCCCACCCTGTGGCGGGGCAGGCGGTTCAACGACGCCAGCTTTGCTGGGAGTTTTCTTCCCAGGGAACCTGCGGTCATAAGTCGTGCACTTTTAGGCATGAGTGCCCATTGTGTGCAGGACCTCATCCCTTGTCCAGTTGTCCACGGCCCAAGGGACGTGGGGGGGCAAAGGAGGCAAGTACTCGGGGGGGGGAAGCCAGGCAACCCCCCTTCTGATAAAGGGGCCTAGCCCGATTAAATTGGGAGTTCTGAGACGCTGGTTGCGTAGTTATCCAAGGATGGGTGACGGGGCCTACCTCTTGGAAGGGTTCACTGTCGGTTTTCGTATACCGTTTCAGGGGATGAGGGTTCCCTATTTGGCTAGCAATTTAAAGTCAGTTTTGGGCATGGAGGACATAGTTAGGGCCAAGATTGCTAAGGAGTGTCAGGAGGGCAGGGTTTTGGGCCCGTTTGTTAGTCCACCAGTGGCCAATTTAAGAGTTTCCCCTTTAGGTGTAGTTCCAAAGAAGGCTCCTGGTGAGTTTCGCCTCATTCATCACCTGTCCTACCCTCGGGGGGGGGGGGTCGGTGAATGATGCCATCCCAGGTGATTTATGCTCCGTCAAATACACTTCCTTTGATCAGGCCATGCGGGTGGTTCGCCTTTGTGGTGTGGGAGCCGAGTTGGCTAAATGTGACATTAAATCAGCCTTCCGGCTCCTCCCGGTGCACCCTGAGGATTTTGAGCTGCTCGGATTTGCCTTTGAAGGAAACTTTTACATGGATAGGGCTCTACCCATGGGATGCTCGGTGTCCTGTTCTGCTTTCGAGAGGTTCAGTTCGTTTTTGGAATGGGCCTTGAGAACCAGGACGGGTCTCTGCAGTACTGCCCATTATTTGGACGATTTTCTTTTTGCGGGCAAGAGGGGTTCCGGTCAGTGTCGTTTTCTGCTGGACAGTTTTGTCTACCTGGCGGATGAGCTGGGTGTCCCTCTTGCTCAGGAGAAAACTGAGGGCCCGACATCCACATTGACGTTTCTAGGTATTGAGATTGATACGGTTAGTTTGAGCTGCAGATTACCACGAGAAAAATTGGAAGCATTAAAGGCGTGGGTTAGCGCTGTTAGGTCCTTTAAAAGAGTCACACTCCTGGAGTTGCAGCAGTTGGTAGGTCACCTCAACTTTGCATGCAAAGTTGTGGCACCGGGCAGGGCATTTGTGAGGAGGTTATGTGATTTAATGAGAGGCCTCCGGCTCCCACACCATAGGACCAAGGTCTCCAAAGGGATGAGGGATGACCTCTTTGTTTGGGAACAGTTTCTGGACTCGTTCAATGGGGTCTCTCTGTGGCGGGACGAGCTCTTGTTGGAGGCTGAGCTTCAGATCTCATCTGATGCAGCCGGCTCGTCCGGTTACGGAGTTTATTTTAGGGGGCATTGGTGTGCCGGGGACTGGCCTAAAGATTGGTTTCGGGCAGGTTGGGTCAAGGACCTCACCTTCCTGGAGTTTTTTCCAATTGTCGCGGCGGTGTGGATTTGGCCAGCCGATTTGGCTAATAGGACTGTCCATTTCTGGTGCGACAACCAGTCCACGGTTCATGTCATCAATTCCCTTACATCTAAATCCCCTAGGGTCATGGCCCTGGTTAGGGCTTTTACGTTGCAGTGCCTTAAATTTAACATCTTGTTTAGGGCCAGACACGTCCCGGGGGTCGCTAATGGGATCGCTGACGCTCTCTCTCGTAAACAGATGGAGAGGTTTCGTCAGCTGGCTCCAGAGGCCGACCCGCTCCCGGCACGGATGCCCACAGAGGTGTGGGGGATTGGAGGGCTGAGGCCGACAGGGCAATGAGCCTGGCACTCGCCCCTTCTACCAGGAGAGCTTACCTGAAGGCCGGTAAGCAGTTTCTGTCCTTCAGGGCGGGAGCGGGTTTGCAGCAGGTCTGGCCTATTCCTGTGTCACACCTGATGCAATTTTGTGTGACACTTCGGAATGGTGGCCTTTCAGCTCACACAATCAGAGGCAAGCTGTCTGCGCTGGCTTTTGCCAGTAAGGCCTCGGGTCACAAGGACACCACGGGCGACTTCTGTCTCCGGAAGATGCTCGAGGGGTGGTCTCGGGAATCAATTAGGGCAGTTGACACTAGGGAACCTTTGACACCCACGGTCCTGAGAGGGCTGGAGAGCCAGTGGCCATTCTTGTTGTAGTGACAGCTACGAGGTGGGCCTGTTTCATGCTGCTTCGCTGACCGCCTTTTTTGGGGCACTCAGGATTAGCGAACTGGTGGCAGGCTCACGGGCTGAGGTTTCCGGTGCAGCTTTGGAGCTTAGGGACGTATCCATCATTAATTTTCAGCTTCGAATTAGGTTGCGGAGATCTAAAACTGACCAGAGGGGTAAGGGGAGTGTGCTGGAACTAGGGCCTAGTTCGGAGTCAGCACTGTGCCCAGTCGCCGCCATGAGGCGGTACCTGACACTTCGGGGTGATGGCCCGGGCTATTTATTTCGGCATAGTGACAGCACCCCTCTTACGAAGTTCCAGTTTTGGACCGTGACTCGGAAGGCCTTGATCCGGCTGGGTCTGGGCGGTGTTCGTTTTTGCTCCCATTCTTTTCGAATTGGGGCAGCCTCGACTGCTGCCGCAATGGGGTACCCTGATAGGAAAATACAGAGGATCGGGCGTTGGAAATCTGGATGCTATAAGAGTTATGTTAGGCGTTGTACCTTGTAAGTTTGTTGTAGTTTCATTCAGACCTTTGTTAATAAAGTTCTTTTTACAGGTGCTGCAGGCCGTGAGACAAGACGAAGAGTCATAGTCTGCGGCCACAGCATGGTCTTTTGGGCGGCTCATCGGGCGAGGAGAACATCTTTCGGCTCCCAGCTTGGCCTCAGCGAAGTGGCAACGGTTGAGTGGTTGGGGAGAAGGGGCATGAGATGGCCGGCGCTCCTCCCGTTGTTGTTTGAGGAGAGGCGGGGCCCCCCCCTCATGTGCTAGTCATACACCTGGGGGGCAACGATTTGGGTTTGGTCAAGGGCGTGGCCCTTGTGATGCAGGCCAGGGCTGATTTGGCACTGATCAGGTCACGGTGGCCTGGTGTGCAGATAGTATGGTCTGCCATGCTCCCCCGTCTGGTTTGGAGGCATGCCGGTGACCCCAGGTGTATGGACAGGGCTAGGCGTAATGCTAACAGCCAACTTCGCACGGCCATGGAGTCCGGGTTGGGTCTCTTTTTGCCGCACCCAGGCATACAGGTCAGGTTCCCGGACCTGTATCGCCCTGATGGGGTGCACCTTTCAAACAAGGGCAATGGGTTATTTCTAGAGGACTTGCAACACGGGATTCGGATGGCTCTCGGTTGCCGTGTGGGGTAAGCAAAGGCCAAAGCAGAGGCTTGGATTTGCATGTGGTAGGTTTATGCAAGCAAGAAAATGGAACTGGTGGGAACAGCATATCCCTGTTGGGGACAGGAGGTCATCAGGAACCACCTTAGGGCCTTGCGGTCTGGGGAGGTGAATGGTGATCGCCTCTGGGAACCTCTCAGACTAGGCTCCTCCCTGAAGGTCTGTGCAGCCTCAGGGATAGGTGCCCCTGGGAGGGGATGCCAGTATGCTGGGCCGCCGGTTACGAGCCAGAATCTCACTGGGTCAAGACTGGGGCTAGGTTACCTGCCCATTACAAGGGCAAGGAGGCTGTGTCTGGGAATGACGCCTGCCTTGCCTGTTCCTGTGCTTGCTTAGTTTACCCGTTGCTGCATGTTCTGTTTAAATAGTTAATAAAGTGGCCCTTGTTTGATTCCAAACCTGTTGTCTGTCTCGTTATTTCATGCTGGGGTGGCAATAGGCTCCCCGCCGCCTGGCATCGCCGTGGCGCGGGGGAGCAGATTTGCCGCCTCGCAGGGAGCGAGGCAGCAACAGCGCTCTTATTGGCCGGGCGGGGGGCGGGGCTAGCTCGGTTAGAGCCATTGCCCCGTTCCCGCCGTCGCAGTCTGTTTGCGCGCTCGCCCACCCACCCACCCTGGTTGCAGTGTAGGCTGAGGCTGGTCGCCTTTGGGGGCCAGGTAGGAATTTTTTACACCCCTTCCTTTTTGGCGCTTGGATGTGGTGTTTTTTCGCCTACCTTACACTGTTGCTAGTGGTTAAGGGTATAGATGGTGGTCGGGTATTAATTAGAATGGTCACTTGGTAGGTTTATGCAAGCAAGAAAATGGAACTGGTGGGTGCCTCACGGCATATCCCTGTTGGGAACAGGAGGTCATCAGGAACCACCTTAGGGCCTTGCGGTCTGGGGAGGTGAATGGTGATCGCCTCTGGGAACCTCTCAGACTAGGCTCCTCCCTGAAGGTCTGTGCAGCCTCAGGGGTAGGCGCCCCTGGGAGGGGATGCCAGTATGCTGGGCCGCCGGTTACGAGCCAGAATCTCACTGGGTCAAGACTGGGGCTAGGTTACCTGCCCATTACAAGGGCAAGGAGGCTGTGTCTGGGAATGACGCCTGCCTTGCCTGTTCCTGTGCTTGCTTAGTTTACCCGTTGCTGCATGTTCTGTTTAAATAGTTAATAAAGTGGCCCTTGTTTGATTCCAAACCTGTTGTCTGTCTCGTTATTTCATGCTGGGGTGGCAAAAATGCTTTTTGCCAAAAAAAATTCCCCCCATCCCCAAAATAAATACATAATAAATGTCAAGTGAACACATGTGTATTATATACGGAAAGCAATGGTGAGGACTTGTTTCACTGCCTCACTATTTCGATATAACGTAATGAGGGTTTTTTTTTAAAAAAAGGAAGAAACTCCCACGACGGGGTGGGCCAGATGGAAGGCGGGTGAGTGGGCGTGGAAAAGTAGTGTGCATTTCAGCTTCTCTTGGGGGAAAATAGGAAAATCCTCAGAAAACAGGATCTGTTTGACCCAGGGAAAACCGGTTGAGTCTCCGGGGCAAAAGGTGATTCTCTGGGGCAAAAGGTGAGTGTGGGTCTACTGGTGTGAAATTGACCAGAAGACCCGGGGCAAGCGCGATGGCAAGTGTGGGGCAAATGCTAGTGTGAAATAGGTCTAAGTGTATTTGGGTATTATCATTCCTTGAATGAGAGCCTTCATGGAGATCCTAGGTATATGTATGGTTCCATAAGTTCCATAGTGGAAGAAATAAATGAACAGTCCCCATGAAAATATTGCCAGTATTATTGGCTTGGCTACCTTTATACTGAAATTAAAGTTAGCATAAAGTCAAACATTTTGGCTTCCAAAAGGCTGGTGCTCTTCAGAAAACATTGTAATTTATGAGCATCTGGTTCAGTTTTACCATACCCTTGTGCTAGGGACTGTGTGATTTGTACAGTGATGGTTGATTTTAATTGACTTTAGCTGTGATTAGCAAATCCCAACTGGAGATTCTCCAAGAGGCTATTACTGAAGAACTGTGGGTGGGGATCTGTTTTGAAGTGATGGTAAACATTGTGACATATGCAGGACGCATTGCATATTTTCCGATGCACATTTGACTTCACTTGCCTTAGATTTCACAGAGGCTTCTTAAGGCAGACATTCCTGTCTGTCAGATGCAAAGGGGAAAAAAAATCATTATTTGGAAGGCTGTAGCGCTGACACTCAGGATCCTGCTTGAAACTTGTAACTTCCTAGCTGGTAGCTGGTTTGGGTGATAAAGACGGGAGTGGGGATGCTAAGCTCTTTAGCCTGACCTTCACAGCTATGGACAGCATTGCTCTACAGGTAAGGCTTTCACTGGGTGCCAAACGATGAGTATTTTAATATATATACATTAGATACGCCTCTGAGCTTTATCCCCATGACTTGGAAGTGCAAGCTTCATAATCTTGCATCATCTGCAGGTTTAAGATATTTTAGCATTGATTTTTTTTTCTCGGGTACTCCCTTCCTTCCACTCACCCTCAGGGGCATTGCCAGAATTTTTTTTTAACTTTGGGGGTATTTTAATAAGTCAAAGGCAACCCCGCACACACACCCAGGCCAGTTTGGTGTAGTGGTTAAGTGCGCGGACTCTAATCTGGGAGAACCGGGTTTGATTCCCCACTCCTCCACTTGCACCTGCTGGATGACCTTGGGCAAGCCGTAGTTCTGTCAGAGCTGTCCTTGAAAAAGAGCAGTTTCTGTCAGAGCTCTCTCACATCTACCTCACAGGGTGTCTGTTGTGGGAAGGGGAAGGGAAAGGAGTTTGTAAGCCACTCTGAGACTCCCTTGGGTAGTGAAGGGCAGGGTGTAAATCCAATCTCTTCTCTCTTCTCTTCTGTGTCAGAAGTGATGAGACAGTAAAAGTTAAAAAAAAAATGAGATAGAGAGAGGCAAGGGTGCCAGCAGAACAGAGTGTTGCTCTGCAAGCACCTTATAAAGTGTGGACATGAAATATGACTGCTAGCTGGACTGTGCTATGAGTCTGCCAGGGAAAATGGACTGAATGGTGACCGTGAAAACAGTGCCAACCTACTGGACAGAAAACATGTGACCAGCCAAGGGAAGCCTTGCACTGAAGCAGCATGTTAAACCAGATGTGGACCCATGGAATACCCAAGGCCATCCATCCCTGCCTCTCCAAAGATTCTGCAGACCCACATAGATGGCATGCCAGCCTCCCTGACATCGCAGCCACATGGAGCGAGCAGCCAGACTTCCTGAGAAGCCATGCTTTGCACAGGCAGCTTGGACACTTCTGCACAAACAGCATGGACAAGCCTCTTCTCCATCACACAGGCAGCCTCCCCCCCACACCTTCTCCTAGCATTACTGCATGTACTCATCCTCAAGTTAAACAATAGAACTTGGCCATGACGAAATCACCTGAGCAGCCAAACGGACCCACCGCCCATCAAGATAATGCAGATGCAGATCACCAGATCGTTAACTGGCCAAGCATTTGGAATTACTGCCTTTTCTTTCTCTTTGTCTTAAGCCACCCACTCTAAGAGATGTCACTGTTAGCAAACATCATATCAAATGCCCAGCACTTAATTTCATTCTTTTGACCTCATTAAGGAACTGGCAGCCTCTAGCACCTTCCCGGGGACTTGGTGGGATATGCCCCGAGCCACTGCTAGGGTAGATAAGAAAAGCATCTGCCCATTGCCCTCTCTCTTGCCTCTACTAACCCCACCCTATCTTGTTGGCCCTAAATCTAGGCCTGTTTGGCACCTGTCCACATGTGTTGCTGTTCAGGACATGACCTCCCCCTTCCCTAGTAATTCCCTATTTTTCGCTGCAGACTCAACTCACCACATCAGACTGGTAAAGTATCACCCCTTGTCGATATTTTCCTGCTAATGTGACAGTTGCTATACCTTTCTATCTAATTTTCCTAGCTCTGTGCTGTTTGCACGTATGATTGTTTTACTGTATGTGTGTGTGTGTGTGTGAAGTCCTTCAGTAAAGAAACCATTTTATTTAAGATTTAGTCTCCTGGTCTATTTCTGGGGATCTAGCTAACTGGACTCCAGTATGCATAGATTAGGGGCTGCAGTGGCTCAAGTGGTTAAGACGCTGAACTGCAGTCCAAAAGGTCAGTAGTTCAGCAGTTCGAGACCTGAGTGCCGCATGACGGAGTGAGCTCCCATCTCTGGTCCCAGCTCCTGCCAACCTAGCAGTTCGAAAGCAAGAAATTGCAAGTAGATAAATAGGTACTACTTCTGTGGGAAGGTAACAGCGTTCTGTGCACCTCGGCGTCTAGTCATGCCAGTACATGAGCATGGAAATGTCTTCGGACAGTGCTGGCTCTTTGGCTTGGAAATGGAGATGAGCGCCGCATCCCTAGAGTCAGATTCAACTGGCTTTTGAGCAAGGGAAACCTTTACCTTTACCCTTACATACATAGGTTATTGGTCCCATAATTAAGCCTATTGCCACTGAACATTTTAATTCCCCATTTTTGATTAAGAAATAAGGCAACTTGGCTAACGAGGGTGACCGCATGGTTGTGGCACTTGTGGATTTTTTTTTTAAAAAGCAACGGGGGGAGAGAGAGAGAGAGAGAGGTGAGGGCACTGGCAGGCAGGGCAGGGTGACAGCTTGGCTTGGCACAGCTGTGGCAGGTGAGAAAAATAGAATAAAATAAACTGGCTGGGTGGGAAGTCAGGGGGCCTGGCCCCAAGATGCCCCACTGCAGCTACGGGCCTCCTTCAAACTACACTTACAGACCTAGTCCCATTGAAACCCATTGAAATCAATTGGCTTAGAGCTGATGTGATTGTGCTTAACGTTGCCCTGTGCTGCGGTGCTGCAGGAGTGCTGGGCCAGGTAAGCAAGTCGGCATCCAGCCAATGAGGCAAATGGCTGGGTACGAAGAGAAACTCTCTCTATCCCTTCTTTTTCCCCTCCTTCCTTTACCTGCCTTGGTGCCTCTGCACACCCTGGGACATAGGGTCCACAGATGCCTGACATCAAGCTGTGAGACATATTGAGGACTGCATTTCCCAGGGTGCAGCCAAGCATGCTACCTTGGACACCGAACTGACAGCATGCAAAGCACTGGGGACTGAGGGAGGAGGGGAGTTCACTGTTTGCCTGCTTGGCTGTTGGCTGGCCAGCTGCAAATCCGCATGGACAGGAGACCAGGTTTCTCAGCGGTGAGAGCCATCTGTCCCTCCTTCCCGTTCCCAAGGAACATGATGGAACTGTTAATACACGCCCCTTTCAGAACTTTCCCCTGCAATTGCCCTGTAGAATGGTGCCTTTTAAAGCTTGCTTCTCCTGAAATATTTTGTATTCGGGTGCAGATTCCAAAGTGCTGAGCTCAAGTGCGCCACATCAATTATGGACAGCATGCGCAGGTTTGAAATGGAGCTTTTGATTTTAAAATGCATGGGACTCGTGAGCAGAAATGGTTTAGGCCCTGGCTTCTGTGTTTTTAAGGATCTGAAAAAAATACAGTCACCTTCATAATTGATGCAGTAACCTATACATTGTACTCAAGTATCTGGACTGGAGTACAAAATCTTATAAGAATGCCCCAGGACTGCAAGCGGTAGACTCAGGCTGCATGATTTGCCTGCTTTAGCAGTCAGTACTGCCTTGCCAAAAAAACCTCTTGGGCTCTTGGCTTTGCAAAGCCTGGCCCCAGCCTCTGACCAAAGTCTGCCAGGCAGCCTAAGAAACCCAACATGCCAGTGACCAGTGCTCCCTCTAAGCTGAGCTAGTGAAAGCTAGCTCACATTTTGTTAGCCACTGGCTCACACATTTTTTGTCTTCGCTCAGGAAGGATGGCTCCAGAGCCAACTAATTTATACAGTAGCCAAATCGCTCACTCACAGCTTTAATGCCAGTAGCTCACAAAGTAGAATTCTTGCTCACAAGCCTCCACAGCTTAGAGGGAGCATTGCTATAGGAGGGAGCTTATACATCATTGACCATGGGATACCAATCCACTTTATTGACCAGATTCCAGAAACGTCCTGCTTAGTGACGGTTGCTGTCTTCTGTGTGTCTGTATAAGGTTATGGGGTCCTCATGTTACGGGGTCCTGTCACACATAGTTCTTCCTTGATGCTACTCCTTTGGGGCTCTTCACTTCTTGGGAAAGTGTGCTCTGTGCCTCTCATGGCACTCCGGCCTTCAGCTGCCACAGTTGGCCTACCCTGGCCCTGTCCTGAGTCCAGGGCTGTGTTCAGACTGGCAGTTTGGTCTGATATAGGCACCTTTCACAAACGGATTAAATGGGCCCGTTCACACAGCCACAGCTGTCAGGCGTTCCCCAGGCATACTTACCCCGTCAGAGGATGAGGTTAAAAAGCCACCGCCTCCAAAGTGGAGTTTTTGTTTCCTCACACATTCATCATGCATGGCTGGTTGCCTGAACACTGGGGAGCACGTACAGAATGGCTTTTTAAAAAAATGCCCATGTGTGCATGTGCACAGATGCGCATATCTGTGCACATGAATTTTGGTCATTTTTGCAGTGCACTCATGGCTGGTGCGCTACAATAGTGTGGGTGCTTTTCCATGGGATGTCTCCATGGGTATCTCGCAGCAGGGTGTGCTGTGTGGCTGATACGTCCCGCAGCATTTTAAACTGGGTCAGTTAGAGGTGGCACTATATTGCGGCAAGCTGCCAGTCTGTCCGCAGCCCAGTTCTAGTTCTGGCCTGTGCCGTGCTATTCCACTTGCTTTGCTGTCAGAAGGGCTTTCATAATTCCCAGGAACTGCATTAATTTGCCAGTATGTGACTCCTAATAGTGACGTGTCTCTTCCAGCCCCATTCAGTAAACATGCAGCCTGGTTAGCTACTGATGGGCATGCCATGGGCATTAATGGGCAGTCCTCCTTGCAGTACTTCATCACTCCTTTTTAGCGTACCTGCACAACAACTATTGAAAATCAGCAGAGACTGAAAGACATCATATGTCCTTGAAGGCTAAGACATTGTTGCAAACATTCCTAATAGCTGATTTTCAATAGTTGTAATAGTGAAATAGCAGCATACACAGGCCTATGCAGTAATAGAGATTTCTCACCTTAATTGGTCCTGATTTGGAAGAAGTCTTATCAAAACGGAAGCATATTCTGGAAAATTCCGTCAAACCCCCCCCCCCCCCCCCAAATATCTGAGTGGACCTTCTATGACTTTTGTATTATTGGATGATTAACTTTGTATAATATATTTTTGTAATCATGATTTTTTTAATGAGTAAACATTAGTGCTTTCACACAACTTTTGATCCTCTTATAGTTTTGTAAGTAATTGGGGTTGTGATTCTCTAATCTTGGAACTCTCTGCTAAACACCATCAAGGCCCTGCAGAATCTTATGCCATTTCGAAGGGCCTGTAAGACAGAGATATGCCGCCAGGCTTTTGGTTGAGGGCAGTGATGGTTCTCATCCTGGCTGGCACCCTCCCCCCATTCACCTTCACCTCATCCTGTTTTACTTCCTCCCCCCCCTTCCCACATTCACGAGGCAATCTCAGGCTGAAAATGGGGGAAAAACTGTAATCTTCGCCATTTGATTTTTAATTAATGTACTAATGCCAATACTGTTTGTATTTATTTTTTATTTTTAATGTTTTTACTATGTTGTGTATCTCCCAGAGCCCTACAATAGTAGGGAGGGGGTGATTCATAAATGTAATATAATAAATAAAAGTTGTACTATATATCGAAAGGCTGGTAGCACTTGAGAGAAGGCCATCATTTTTATGGATGTCCTGAGAGCCAGTTTGGTGTAGTGGTTAAGTGCATGGACTCTAATCTGGGAGAACTGGGTTTGATTCCCCACTCATCCACTTGAACCTGCTGGATGACCTTGGGCAAGCCATAGTTCTCACACAGCTGGGTTTTTTTTGAAAAAGAGTCATTTCTGTCAGAGCTCTCTCAGCCCCACCTACCTCACAGGGTATCTGTTGTGGGGAGGGGAAGGGAAAGGAATTTGTAAGCCACTCTGAGACTCCCTTGGGTAGTGAAGGACAGGGTATAAATCCAATCTCCTCCTCCTCCTCCTCTTCTTCTTCTTCCAATGTGCAGTTTCACCTGTCTTTCCACAGGTTGAGGTCAAACACCAGACTGCAGTTTTATTTATTTATTTATTATTTAATTATTATTTAATTTCTTGGCCGCTCTCCCCACATTTTGCAGGCTTAGAGCGGCTTACAGGACCATACAGGTTCTATGAGAACCTGAAGAGATGCAGACCAAAATACAAGGTGACCTTACCTTTTACGTGCACAGCGAGACAAGAACAAAACCTTTATGGATAAAGCGTTGGCAAGAGCGGCAACTGTTTTGAGAATAAAAGCCATCCTTCCCCAAAGAGCTGGAGTCAGACTTGCATCTTCCTTAATCTCTTCTGTGGCACAGAGTCCTTTCAGTCCTCAGCGGGAGAAATTCCGTATTCGGGGACAACTGTTTGCCAACATCCAGTGGTACAGAGCCCAGAGAGGAATCCCTAGCTGACAACAGGGAACAAATAGGCAACTCGCTGCAATGCAAAGCTGTGATTAGCCACCATTAGAAAGAATACAAAGCGGTCTGAAAGGGACTTGCAGAAAGGGAAAGAAAAATTAAGCCAGGAGCTGCAAAGATCAATGAAAACAATCAGTGTTTTCTGCCAAGAAATGTATAAAAACGACAGAAACCGAGGCTGTAGATAAGTGGCTGAAAATCCTTCACTTTCTGACTTAATCTGCAACTAAGGATAGGGCTGGATATTTGGTACACTGGAGGCCAAAACTGAGAGGATATGACACCAAAGGGCTGGCTAGGATTCCTGATCCAGTTCAGGGTTTTTCTCCGGATTGAAGGATTGCTACCAATGGCTAGGGATGCAAAGAAGTTCTGCAGGTGAACATTCTGTTTTTGGCAGCAGTGATCCATCATGAGCTGAGCCTTGGATCTCCTCACCATGCCACCATCAGACTTGAGCACATGTGAAACAGCTTTGCAGCTGCTCAGTAGCTGTGGCAGTGGAATTTCACTTGTGCAGTGTAGTGGGGAGAGTGCTGACTATGATCCAGAAGACCCAGGTTCAAATCACCAATTTACCACAGAACCTTGCCGGGTGATCTTGGGCCAATTATACCCTTCCAGTGTTGTTGTGAGGATATACTGGAGGTGAGAAGAAGAATACAAGCTGCTTTGACCCCCCAAATCAACTTATTTTTCTCTTTTCATTTGTGTGAATTGAACCCACAGTTCTTTGTTTCCATGCCATTTGTTATTTCTTTGGACCAGATTTTCCCCATACAACTAACACATTCTTGAAATAATTTGTGCTTCGGACACTAGTATTATAATCTGTGAACGTTGTATATATAAATTGGATATCTTGCAGAAATACAACACAAGTCTTCAAAATCAACAGCAACCAGAACTAAAAATTACTGGAAAAAAATATTTCTAAAGATTTTCACATCACAAGCTTTTGAGAATCAAAGCTCCCTTCATCAGATTCTGGACAAATAGAGTTTTAATTCTTAAAAGCTTAAAGCCAGAAAATCATTTTGATCTTCAAGGTGCTGCTGGGCTTGAATCTAGCTCTGCTACCACAGACCGACAGGGCTACCCTCCTTCTTCCATCCAAGAAAGATATGTTGTTGTTGATGTTCGGTCACACAGTCGAGTCTGACTCTTCGTGACCCCATGGACCACATCACGCCAGGCCCTTCCATCTTCCGCCATCCTCCAGAGTTTGCTCAATTTCATGTTCACTGCATCAATAACTCCATCGAACCATCTCATCCTTTTCCGTCCTCTTCTTCTTTTACCTTCAAGAGAGCCAGTTTGGTGTAATGGTTAAGTGCGCGGACTCTAATCTGGGAGAACCGGGTTTGATTCCCCACTCCTCCACTTGCACCTGGCTGGATGACCTTGGGCAAGCCATAGCTCTGTACCAGCTGTTCCCTCAAGGACAGCTTGGGAAAAAGCTCTCTCAGCCCCACCCACCTCACAGGGTGTCTGTTGTGGGGAGGAGAAGGGAAAAGGAGTTTGTAAGCCGCTCTGAGACTCCCTTGGGGAGTGGAGGGCGGGGTATAAATCTAATCTCTTCTTCTTCTTCTTCTTCAATCTTTCCCAGCATCAGGGTCTTCTCCAGTGAGTGCTCCCTTCTCATTTGGTGGCCAACGTATTTGAGCTTCAGCTTCAGTATCTGGCCTTCTAGGGAACAGTCAGGGTTGATTTCCTTTAGGATTGACTGATTTGATTTCCTTGCAGTCCAAGGGACTCTCAAGAGTCTTCTCCAGCACCATAATTCAAAAGCATTTATTCTTTGGCACTCGGCCTTCCTTATGGTTCAACTCTCGCCGCCATACATTCAGGGGTCCTTTGGGGCCAGAGCGAGGTGGAGCAAAGCTCCGCCAGTTTAGGAGTGGCCACTAGGGCAGCCACGGGCCGAATCAGATTCTCTGATCTGATTCAGCCCGTTGCCGAATTGCTGCCGAAATTCGGCGGCAACTTTAAAAGCAACTGGAGGGGAGGGGGTTTGAGGGAGAAGTTCCAAAGTTGCAGGGTAGCTGCTGGGGCCTCTTCAAGAAATACCCACCAAGTTTCAAGAGGATTGGACCAGGGGTCCAATTCTACGGGTCCCCAAACAGGTTGCCCCCATTCCCCTCCATTGTTCTCTATGGTAGGAAAAAAGTAACACTTTTTCCCACCATAGAGAACAATGGAGGAAATGGGACAACCTGTTTGGGGGCCTGTAGAATTGGACCCCGTGGTCCAATCCTCTTGAAACTTGGTGGGTATTTCGAGGAGCGGCCCCAGCAGCTACCCTGCAAGTTTGGAGCCACTCCCTCAAATCCCCTTTCCTTCAGCCCCTCATTACCCTATGAGTTTTTGCCATTGATTTCAATGGCCCATAGGATATAATGGGGCTGAAACTGACATTCCCTTTCTGACACACTTCAGGTGATGTCAGGGGATGTGGCATATGCTAATGAGTTATGCTAATAAGTTATACTAATGAGCTCCTGCACCTCTTTTTCTACGAAAGGACCCCTGCATACATTACTACTGGGAATACCATTGCTTTGAGCATACAGACTTTTGTTGGCAGGGTGATGTCTCTACTTGTTATTATGCCATCTTGGTTTGCCATCGCTTTCCTCCCAAGGAGCAGGAGTCTTTTAATTTCATGGCAGCAGTCACCGTCTGCAGTGATCCTGGATCCCAGGAAGTTGAAGTCTGCCACTGCTTCCATGACTTCCCCTTCTATTTGCCAAGGAGTGATGGGGTCGAATGCCATAATCTTAGTTTTTTTGATGTCAAGTTTCAAGACAACTTTTGCTCTCTCTTCTTTCACCCTCAGAAGGAAACAGATAGTACCATGGTAAGCAGAATTACAAATTTAAGCCTTTCTGACATCAGTGGACTTAGAAGGGTGTAAGTCTGCTTACGATGGCACAGTAAGTTGCCCCCCCCCCCCCCAGACAGAATAATGAAACAGACAACAGTTTGGAATTAAACAAGGGCCACTTTATTAACTGTTTACAATGTTGCAACAACGGGAAACTAAGCAAGCATGGAACAGGCAAGGCAGGCGTCGGTCCCAGACCTGCCTCCTTGCCCTTGAAGGGTGGGTCACCTAGCTCTGGTCTTGAGCCAACAATCTAGCTCATGACTGGCAGCCCAGCAAGCTGGTTGCCACCTAGGAGAGCCTACCCCTGAAGCCTTACAACTTGCAGGGAGGAGCCTGGCCTAAGAGGTTCCCAGAGGCGATCATCATTCCCCACCCTGGACCTTAAAATCCGAAGGTAGTTCCTGATGACCTCCTGTTCCCTAACAGGATATGCTGTGAGGTGCTCACCAGTTCCATTTACTTGCTTGCACAAATCTGCCAAGTGACCAACCTATTTAACTCTCATCCACCACCTAAATCCCTTAATCCACTGCCCGCAGTGTAAGGTAGCCAAAAACACCACCACCTAAGCAGCCAATCTAGGTAGATGCAAAAAATTCCTACCCAGCTTCATTGGCAACCAGCAACAGCCTACACTAAGGACAGGGCAGGCAGGTAGATGAGTACGCGGAGCAACAGCCAAGGCAGGAGTGGGGTTCAGGGTCTTCAAACGGCCGGCCCCATCCCCCCCCAACAGTGTCAGGACGCAATGCGTCCAGCTCCGTTGCTGCCTCATATTTCCCGAGGTGGCAAAGCAGCCCCCGGGCGCCAGGGGCTTTGCCGGGCACACGGGAGCCCAGTTTTATTAAAAGTCACTCATTTCAAAAGTTTGCAGAGGTTTCACCCAAGCAGAAGTCTTCAAGTGCACATCAGATGTCACAATCAGATTTGGGGGCAACTGACAGATGTGCAGATCGCTCCCTACATCCTGAAAGAAATGCTGCTGGTCAGACAGACATTTCTGAATGAAAAAGAGTTGCATTTGATGGGTACAAAATTTTTAATAAATAAATATTGCTTTGCTCCCATAATCTGGATTGATTGAGAGGCTGGGGGTAAATCTGTTTAAAAAAAAAAAAGCAAAAAGGGAAAATGGACGTGTGGGTGTGTGTGTGTATGAAATCTATGTGGGAGTAAGCTCGGCATTGGCAACATGTTTCATGCTGTCTTCCTGCCAAGAACCCATTAAAGATGAGCTCAGGAAAAAAAATTCCCAGCTGTCTCCGTTCAACATCTAGCACACAAAGGAAGGAGCCCCTCCACTGCAATGTGCGTTGTGGGAAGTTCTAACATGTTAATGAAGCGTTTGGTTCAAAAGCCCTGTGTGGCTGCTGGCGGGGCCTGAAATAACTCCAGGTCCTGATATTTTAATTAATTCCATTATGATGAGGCTGTCTCTGTCGTTCGTGTCTAATTTCCTGGCTTTTGTGTTCCCGATTTGCCTCTAATGAATCTGCAGCTCCCCCTTGTCCCTTTCCCCTAATCCGATGATACGATCACATCTTTGATCCATCTGGTTTTTAATTTATTTCCCCCCTTCTTACATGAGATTTCTTTCCTTTCTCTCTCCCCCCCCCCCCAAATGTCACGACTACAGTTTGACTTCTGCTCATCCAAGATGTGTTTACACAGTCTGTTCCAATTTGGGCCACTTTCACGTGTGTTTGTACATATGCCTGCTTTGAGGTGGTGCTAGGCTTGACCACTGATTCTTGAGACAAGAGTTTTGCAAAATGCTTTATAGCCTTCCTTGTATTCCCATTCTCAGCAGCCTTTTGAGGCGGGTCACTGATGCCACGAGCCACACTGCCGCCGGCTTTTCTGCTAAATCACCCCCCCCCCCCCGGTTTTGGTGTGCCTCGGTTCTTTAGTAGTAACCATGGATCCTCATGGGCAACTTGATGCAACAAATCTTTCTCGCTAAAGATCCGAGTCCTGCTTGTATGCAGCTTAGGTTGTTAAAGGGCTGTTTGTATTTCCCAGTCCACTCCAGGATGGATGACACCAGTGGGTGTATAGGTTTTTTTAAAAAAAGTTCTAGATGGGTATATAGTTTTGTTTTTTGTTTTTTTTAAAAAAAAATACTTATAGTGGCTGTATTATGTGTTTCAGTTAATTAGTACACTAAAATGGAGGCTTGAGAGCATCATATCTGAATGCAAAGGATTATTAGCATTAAAACCTTCGGGTTTTACTCCCTTTAGACACATTTACCATTATAGGTTTTTCAGTGAATGTGAAGCTTTACCATATAAAATAACAAAACTGTTTCCCCCTCATACTTCTCACCCATCTCCAGAAGAATGATAGCCTTACAGGATTCTCTCCTTTTTTTATTAGTATTATTCTGCTTAGGGTGTTTTTGTGTTTTTTTTTGGATCTCACTAAAAGTAACATGGTTGTTTCACCGTTTTGCAAGATAAGTGAAGAAGAGCTCATTTGTGAAAATTTCAAAGCACCTCCTAAATCCCTTTACTATCTGTATTCAGTAGATAAGCAGAGCAGACTGATGGTTTGGAAAAGCTATGAAGGAAGATGTGAGGCGACAGTAACGTGCCCCGACGTTTTTTTTTTTTTTGGGGGGGGGTGTACATCATTTCAGGAAGGTGCATGGAACAGTGTTCAAATGGCAAGATGCCATAGATTGGGATAGGGTTTAGGAAATTCATCAGCTTGACATTTGGGAGAAGGACTATCAAACCAAGGATGCTGGAGCTACTGTGGGTAAAACAATTAGCTTTGTTGTTTGTTTGTTGTTGTGTGTATCATTTTAGCCACAAACGTACTAGGTGGCTTCTAGGTTAGGGTTGCCAGCCTCTCCAGGTGGAGCCTGGAGGTATCCCAGAATTACAACTGATCTCCAGACTACAGATATGAGGTCCCCTGGGAAAAAAAATGGCTGCTTTGGAGGGTGGACTCTGTGGCATTATACTTGGTTGCAGTTCTTCCCCTCCCTTCCCCAAACCCTGCTCCCAAATCGCTGGAAATTTCCCAACTCGGAGCTAGCAATGCTACTTTAGGTAAACCACTGTCTTTCAGCCTCAGTACCTATCTGCAATATGAGAATAATAATGCTGGCCTGCCTCACAGGGATGTTATAAATATTACTGTGATAATCTCTGCAGAATGATTTGAAAATAGAAAGCGTCAAATAAATTTTAAACAGTACTTTCCAATTCGGGCTAAATTCAGATTCAAAGCTTGTGTCCTGTCTTGTGTCCAGTTTGGTGCATTAAGTGCATGGACTCTAATGTGGGAGAAGTGGGTTTGATTCCCCACTCCTCCACTTGCAGCTGCTGGATGACCTTGGGCAAGCCATCATTCTGTCAGGGCTGTTCTTGAAAAAGCGCAGTTTCTGTCAGAGCTCTTCCAGCCCCACCTACTTCACAGGGTGTCAGTGGTGTGAAGGGGAAGGGAAAAGAGTTTGTAAGCCACTCTGAGACTCCTTCGGGTAGTGAAGGGCGGGGCATAAATACAATCTCCCCTCCCCCTCCCACTTCTTCTTCTTGAAATGGAGGCCAAACTCACAAGTATTTTTATTGCTTTGTAGGGATGCCAGTCTCCAGGGGATCCCCTGGAATGAAAACTCATCTCCAGACTACAGAGACTGGTCTCCCTGGAGAAAAAAAAGGAAGCTTTAGTGACTAGACTCCATGGCATTGTACCCTTCTGAGGTACCTGTCCTCCCCATGCTCCATCCACAAATGTCCATTCATTGTCCAGCCTGGATCTGGCAACCATACCCCACCATCCCTTGCTGGTGGCCCAGAAGGACCAGACAACCCTGTGTGAAATCTGACTACGTTTCCCTGTGCTGCCATGCTATCCATTTTGAACATTGTTCCAAATGTATTTCTGCATATGTTGTTAGCTCAAATGGCATTGCAGGTTTTGTAGTCTAAAGCTGCTACCTCTTGAAGAGTCAGAATAATCGGGGAGGAGTTCCAGTTTTCGGCAGCTGAATGGTGGGCATGCTTCAGCGGAGCTCCACATGAAGCAGCCCACAATCCCGGCGATCAGGAGGGGGTTCGGCAGGATTCCAGTCCCCCCCGGAGCCCTTGTAGGGGGCTCCCAGCCTGGAACACAGGAGGCACCTCTCCCAAGGTGTCAGCTAAGGGATCGAGGTGCCTTGATGTTCCGATAGGTCCCGACATCAGGGAGCTTTTGGGCATGTAAAGCGGCTTACTGGACAAGCGAGCAGAGAAGCAAGCGATTTAAAATGGAAGAAACCTACCTGCGGAGGAGGCTTGGAGAATAGTGAGTAAGCAATGCCCACTCAACAGAGCATTTAAGCGTCCCATGGCCCTGAAGAAAAGTGGAGGGGGGGGGGGAAGGTGTCTACCCCCCCATCTAGATTTTACAAAAACTCTTTTTCTCATCCATGCAGGAAAAAAGTTAACATTTTTTCCCACCATAGAGAACAATGGAGGGGATGGGACAACCTGTTTGGGGGCCCATAGAATTGGACCCCCTGGTCCAATCTTCTTGAAACTTGTGGCAGACATTTCTGGATCAAAACCTAAGTTTTAAGAATAAGCATTCATGAGCGGCCATCATGACAGGGGTGACTGTCACAGAAGTCCATAGGATTCATGACAAGGGCTGTGTCTGTTATGGGAGGAAGATGACTTCATGAGATCTGACTTGTTGCTAGGGTTGCCAAGTCCAGGTTGGAAAATACCTGGGGACTTTGGGGGTGGAGCCAGGAGAAGGTGGGGTTTGGGGAGGGGCCTCAGCATGGTACAAGGCCATAGAGTCCACCCTTCAAAGCAGCCATTTTCTCCAGGGGAGCTGATCTCTGTCAGCTGGAGATCAGTTGTAAAAGCAGGAGATCCCCAGGCCCCACCTGGAGGCTGGCAGGCCTACTGGTTGCTCTTTGAAGACTGAGCATTACCCCTGTCAGACATTTATTTATTTATTTATTAGACTTATACCCCGCCCTCTCCACTGAGGCAGGCTCAGGGCAGCTTACATTAAAGCTTAAAAACAGAGAGCAATCCAGTTTTACTCACAGTCCTGCTCAGGTCTATTCCAAGGAAAATCTTGTTAGGCTTGCACTGTCAGCCATTTTAGGGTCCTCCAAATAGCCCTTCTTAGCAAATGCAATGTTGTCTTTGATAGAAAAATAAGATCAAGGTCAGAGATATGGGTGATTCATGCTTGGAAATTAATTGTACGTTACCTTAGTCAGTGGAAAAGTTATTTCCATTCCGATGTGAGATTGTCATATTTAGTTAGAAAACTCGCTTCAGCAAAATTTCGGATAAGTGTGGCCGAAAATGCTCTTCCACCTACACCTATCAAATGATCAAGTGTGACGCAAAGATGTGAGCTAAGCCTAGGACAATGGCAATAGAGGGTAAATACGGCTAAACTAATTTCAAGTTCTTTGGGGAATATAGCTTGCAGATAGCTATGGATAGCATCTGCAAAGTAGTCCTCAGAAGAAGCAAGAAAAAGATTGTACAGTTCGGCTAGTTTCGGCTACTAAACTCTGAATCATCAGTTGGTGGCTTTGGCACTGGTGACTCAGTCTCTCCTTGAAGTTGGACAGGAGGAGATATTCTGGAGACAGACAAAACATAGTTGTCATCCCAGTAACTGAATAATTTTAACTGGTTAAATAAAAATACTATTCTTTTAATACGGTTGGGCATCTCTTACAATAGCAATTGGAATTATTTTTCTGTTTAAATTGTTACAAGTTGATACAAATATCCTGAGCCGTAGATTTAATTTAGGTGTGAAGTATTAATAATCTTTTGTTTATTTTTCTCATTTAGTTCCATTATGCCTTACCTTTTCCTTATTTCATGTTAGATTAATAGTGGCTCGTAGGAACTCTATTAGTTTCACGACAATCAATTTCCTAAGCCCAGAACTCTTCCTTCTGTAACCAAATAGGTGTCTTATAATTCCATCTTGATTTGTAACTTTCATGCTTTGTACAACCCCAGTAAAGCTGGTGAATGCTAAAAGTGGTCCTTTTTGTGACTTAGAGATGGCAGGCTTGCAGGGAAGTAGAAGCTGTTGGTAGTACGTTGTAGATGTTTCTTTTGAAACATATTGGATTCTGGAGTTATATATGAATATATGAAGGTCCATTGATCCACCCAACCCAATATTGTTAGTTTGGTGTAGTGGTTAAGAGTGGCAGACTCTAATCTGGAGAACCAGGTTTGATTCCCCACGCCTCCAAATGCAGCTGCTGTGTGACCTTGGGTCAGTCACAAGTTATTTCAGAGCTGTTCTTTCAAGAGCAGTTCTCTCAAAGCTCTCTCAGCCCCTCCTACCTCACTGGGGAGAGGAAGGGAAAGGAGATTCTAAGCTGCTCTGAGACTCCAAGTGAAGGGTGGGGTATATGTCCAATCTCCTCCCCCTTCCCTCCCCCTCCCCTTCTTCTTGTTCCTCTTCCTCTGTGTGTCACATAGAAAAAAGTGTTTCAGAGCATCTGCTACCAGGGATTGAATCTGGGATCTTCTCTGTGCAAAGTATGTGCTCAGCCATTGAGATATGGCCCTCTCTGTTGGCCTTTGGGGCCACACAACAAGAATGCAAGGAAAGGCTGAAGGCAGAAGAAAAAGGAAAATCCAGTATGAGATATTGACTCAACAAAGGAAGCCATGGCCCTCAGTTTGTAAGACCTGCACAAGGCTGTTAAAGATAAGACATGCTGAAGGTCATTAATTCATAGGGTCACCATATGTCAGAAGTGGCTTGATGGTACATAACACACAACACACACAGACTTGGCCTTTGGAGTCCTTCAGATAATGTGAATGTCCTAAACAAACGTATCATCTCTTTCACTTGAATGTCAGTGACTGGTCAGTAGTTAGTGGTGCTCAGCTGGTGGTCATGCTAGCTCAGTATAGTCTACTGTGGTTGTGGGTCTACAGAGTATCAGGCAGGAAAAGGTATCTTCCACACTGTCACTTTTGCTGCTCATTTCTCCCTATTGCTTTGGGTCCCCCCCCTTTTTCCACATGTGTTTTGCTCCCTCTGGGACTACTAGAGAGAACAAAACATATGGGGGGGGTGGGGGAACCTGAAGCAATAGGGAGAAATGAGCGACAAAAGTGACAGTGTGGATGGGGCCTTACAACCACTGTTACCTGAGACCCTTAATATAAAAATTCCAGGGATGAAACTCAGGACTCTCTGCATGCAATGCATGAGCTCTGCTCCTAAGATATGAGTTCTCCAAGAGACAGGGTTTTGGGGTTCTTTTTGTAATGAGTATAATCCTGCCTGTTCTTCATTCTAATTTATCAAATCCTCAACTGTTATTTGACTGGTCAAAGGCCAGCCCAGTTTCACTTCTATCGGATGATGAGAAGAGCAACTGGGTCTTCTGTTTGCCTTCCATTGAAAAACTGTAGGGAGCCAGCCCACTGTAATCAACCCAGAGTTTTAAGCACTGCGGGCCTGTGTGATTTGCAGTCCCATAAACTCTAAAAAAAACCCCTCAATCACAGCTTTTTAGATATATAATTGAAAAGCAAATAATTGACGGCAATGTCAGGCTGAGGAATTGCGTTGAAACCTCAGAGATATAAATGTTTCCAGTGCAGTAAGCTAGTGCTGCATGACTTGTGTTAATAAAAGTCTAAAAATAAAGCAATCTTATTTTTAAATGGGAAAAAGAAAAACTTATTTCCAATACTACTACCATCAGGGAGCTGAGCAACCCCCCCCCCCTGATTTTTTCCATCTTGCAGTGAAGGCCCTGCTTGTAAACTTCCAGGAAGAATTTGGCTGGTCACTCTTGGAAACAAGAGCGATTTTGCTCACATTTCCCCTCCCATTAAAATTCTAAGATTTTTTTCCTTCTGTTGACAATACCAAGATATAGAAAGGCATTTATGTTAGCATGGGTGAATGCATTGCCATCTGCAATTTTAATTGGAAGATACCACAGTATACCATTTTCTGGCAGATTATGTACCTGTGGTTCAGATCCAATAGACTCAATTGACCATATAGTATAAGATTGTCTTGTTTTGTTTTTTTCCAGGTTGAAGATCAACCCTAATTCCTCCATTACTTGGAGTTCTCTTTGATCCTCGGGATGAGAAAATTCCCGAGATGTAGAAAATCAAGTTACTGTACAGGTGGCCAAACATTTGGTGGCAGGCATAGCTCAGTATATTTAAAGA